>OX463755.1:47433633-49833633 GCA_949824845.1 Rhingia rostrata | reverse complement strand
ATATCATTACATATTCTGAGCAAAATCCAAAAGCAAGCATAAATATACCGAATTTTGTAGTTTTGCTCGAACGTCGGGTCTTGCTTTGTTTTAGTTCACCAATAATTCTCATATAGAATAACAATAGTCACTTTGTCTAAGCCATTAATCGAATTATGGAATTAAACACTTACATATCGCGTGAACGCCACCGATGAGATTAAAATGCCTTGGTTGGTTTGTACCTCCAACCAACTACCAAATTGTCCTAAAATAGTTTATCAATAAATACCGATAAACACGATCAGACCATGTGGTTCATTGATAAGAACTACAATACGTATGGACCTGGTTAATGTATCCAAAACAACAGGTTAACTCAAAATAGCACTCAAAATAGATAAGATGGGGATATCGCCAATAGCCAAGTTATGACCGCAATTAATGATTAGGTGTATGTAAAATTTTCAAAATAAATCTACCGCTAATCCAGAGATTATCGCAGCGGTATAAAAGGCAAATTCACAGCAAGCATGGGTTTAATAGTCCAGTAATCACTATGAAGGGATACGTGGCAATTGCAGCAGTAGTTCTTGCAATTTTTGGAAGTGGTAAGGGTTTCTTATGAAGCCTTCGGTTGAAATTTTTTCATCAGTGTTTCTGCCTCTTTGTAGTTAATGCTCTTCCTCGGTTTCATGATGAGCCCGTAGATAAACTTTGGCCGATTCCACAATTAGATGGCAGTGTCCGATGGATGACTGAGGGTGAAGCGATCATTGAAGCTCTTCTAACGGAACCCAATGTCGCTATTAATCCACTAAAATTGGACAAAGTCCGTTTCTTTTTGTACACCCAAGCAAATCCGACTGTACCAGTTGAGCTCGATATGGAGGACCCCGAAACATTGGCGCGCTCGGGTTTCAATTTCAAAAATCCCACCAGGTAGGAAAAAGCTTGATTTTTGCATTTCTTCATTTAAATCCTAATATTATGTTATAGATTCGTTGTTCATGGTTGGAACGGAGGTTGGCAAGGCGGCGAAAACAGATTGATCCGAGGAGCTCTTCTATTAAACGGTGAAAACAGGGAGTACAATTTTATTGCCGTCGATTGGAGTGTATATGGCGAGTCTATAACCTACATCACATCACAAAGAAGCTGTTCTAAGGCAGGGAAGATTATTGCAGAATTCATCGATTGGCTTCATGACTATGCAAATCTTCAGTTCGAAACTTTGGCTTTGTATGGACATAGTTTGGGATCTCATGTCGTGGGTTTTGCCGGAAAGAATGTCCAACGTGGACGTATACACACAATCGTTGGCTTAGATCCTGCGATGCCACTGTTCAGCTATTCCAACGCCGAAACACGTTTGTCGGACACAGATGCTGAGTATGTTGAAACAATTCAAACGAATGGAGGTGTGCTTGGATTTTACAACCCCATTGGACTGGCATCATTCTATCCAAATGGCGGATCTTCTCAACCGGGATGTGGTATCGATGTTGGTGGTTCATGTGCGCATGGACGATCGGTTACTTATTTGGCTGAAGCATTGACTTCTGATCAGGGAAATGGCTTCCATGCTGTTGGGTGCAGTGACTTCGATAAAGTTAAGGAGGCCGATTGTAATATGTATACAAATGGAATTCGTATGGGGGATCCAAATAATGCGGGTCGTGCTATGGGCATTTACTATTTGGAAACCAACAGCGATTCACCATATGGAATGGGCAATGTTTACGCTAATTAAATTAAAAAGCAAACTTTAAGAATCTTTTTTAGGTTAAGTTGAGTAATATATTTTATAAGTTAAACGTGCATGAAATGTTTAAAGTAACAAACGTTAAACAATACTTCACGAATTTTGACGGTTTTTTTGTTTGAGAGAAATAATTCGTCTGTAAAATGTACCTGTAGGTAAGGTCATGCCATAGTATCCACCGTGTGAGTTGTTGCACATTTGGGCTCAGGATTTTTAATTTTTGGTCGAAAAATGAATGGTTTGTTGTAGTAAAAGCGAGATTTCCGAAAACATCACAAGCAAAAATCACAGAGGTTGAATTCGGATGAAATTTTTTTCGGATACATATGTTCGAAATGGTAGTCCTTTCTACCGAGGCATCCGCTCTGATTAACATTTTGAACAGATCTTCTGATAAAATGTAAGGCACATGATCGCGAAACGGTGATATGTGTTTTAAGTTAACAATTTTTGACAGTTATGCTTTGAATTCCTCCGGAGTTCTCGGACGAAAAATTGCAGCGGAACCAAACGAACGAGATTGTATTTTTGCTATTAATTTGCTCCTCAACGGATACCTCTATAGGCGCAAATTTTCAATTTCTCAAAACAGGCTGAAATTCCGAAAAACCAGTTACAATAATCTCGGGTTTTTAAGGTGTGCAAGTGTATTTCTCCATTGCTTGTTCTCAACCTAATTTTTTTATAAAATAAATGCCAAAGAACAACGACTTTCGACGCAATTTTCCAAAAATCATGACACATTGACAATAATTATGAAATTATGCATTTAGCTTAGTTATTGTTAGGTTTGATTGGTTCAAAGGAAGAAAAGGCGAGCGTCTTATTGCCGCACTATTATTAAGAGAACAAAACTGAAACTGAACACCCAGAGGACTCTGTGGATTAAAGTATAATGTACATGTTTTAGCCCATCGTATTATTCTCCTTGTTTACAACGAAATCCGACCGTTTTTTTTTTACTGTTGACCATGATAAAAAAATACTAAGTACATACACAGGAATGCTACAGAACTTAACAGAAAATAATTTGTGACAATGTTAACAAGATGTGCGTGGTTTCTAACTCACCACCAAAAACCAATGATTTCATAAAAAATTCCTACAAATGTTAGAAGCTAACGTAAAGCTGCAGGTTTATACGATAGCTGTCACTTAGTTTAATAGACAAAGAAAGAGAGAAGAACACCCCACAAATTTAGAAGAGTTTTGTATATTTGATATAAACATTTTGAACAATCCACGTTACCCTTTTTAGTTTGGTGTATTACCGTTATTCTCAATTTAAAGAAAACACTGAAAGTCTCTATCAAACCTAAAATTAATATAATTATGTATGAATAAAATAACCACAGTATTCGGAACAAGCTTAAATCACCACATAATGGAAGGAGTAGAATAACTAGTTTTCGAGCATTTCATGCGAGAAGATTTCTGTGTGGGGTGTTCTACTTACTGATATCTCCGAGACTTTCGTCCTGTGACCCATTTCAGATTTGTTGATCAAATTTATTGCTACAAGGATACGCCGATGACATTACGATCCTAATCAGAGGTAAATTCGAAGAAACAATTACAGAACTCCTACTACATCTACACCAAACCTCGTTGCGGACTGGGGCAAAAAAGTTGGTTAAACTGACAACCCCAAAAAAAGTACCATAATTGCATTCACGAAAAGACGGAAACGGGATAAGCTAAAAAAACCACTCTGGTTGGTGAAACAATATGTATAGTTTTCAAAAGAAGTCAAATACCTG
Organism: Rhingia rostrata; assembly: GCA_949824845.1. Lineage (NCBI taxonomy): Eukaryota > Metazoa > Arthropoda > Insecta > Diptera > Syrphidae > Rhingia > Rhingia rostrata. The sequence continues at coordinate 49,830,129 of OX463755.1, read as the reverse complement.
GGACTAACTCTGGATGAAAAGCTCACTTGGAACTTTCGCCTCACAAAAACCATAGACAAAGCCAGCATCTCTCTGTGGACCAGCAGAAGTAAATATGTTAATATATATGCTTTGAAAACAATTTAGGTTCAAAGTACAACAACGCCCTAGTCTATATGGATTTTGTTAAGCCTGCATAATAACCCAATCTTACGATACACCCTTAGCCTGTATATAGAAAATTTGCAACCAAACCAAATTTACTAATTTCAATTTTTGCTTAAAATGGCTGCCGCAGGTACAGTCCGCCTAATAAACGATGCAAAATATGAAACAGTCTGATGGTAACTGATAAATAATTTGATAGATAAAAGGAAAAAAAAAAATATCGATTTCAATTGCAAATAAAAATGAGAAGGCTCCACTGTGTGGATCGTTTTATACCCTATCCCATCTCATCCTTTAAATTAATTTCCTTTAAATGTGGGTTTTATGGCAAAGAAATATTAAAATTGAAATTGTCGCAACATATTGTTGAGACAGTTTATTAAAATCTTATATGGTTCGACCAAAAACAACGTTTTTCCTGCATAAGTGGGCGCGATAAAAAGTATATATAGAAAAAATGATTATATTACCAAAAGCAATTATTTTGCATCAAATTTTTTTCGAAATTTTTGAAATTTTACCGAAAAATGTTTTTTACGGAAAACGCTCCAAAAAGTGGTCGTGGCAAAAAAAACTTTTTATAGACGAAATGCAGATATTAAGATTGTCTACATATGTTGTACAGAATCTTTTTCAAAATCTCTAACGGTTTGGCATAAAACTTTGTTTTTTTAAAAATGTGGCGTGGCAGTGGGCGGATTTCAAAAATGTTTACACTTGTTCTGCTGGGAGCAACAAAAAACACGTGTACCAAATTTCATCATCCTAGTTCAAAATTTAAGGCCCAAAAACTGGTGACGGACGGACGCACAGGTATAGCCAAATGGACGCACCATATACTTTGAGGTATACATAGCTCAATTAATTCTCTATGTTACAAACTATGTATTAAAACTAATATACCCCTATGGGATAGGGTATAATGAAACAGCAAAATATTTTCGTGTTTAAGAATGATAAAAAATCAATCTTTTTTTTGTTGTGTTCCATTTATTTAAAATGTATTTTTATTTTATTATCGCAGATCAATTTCGAAGATCTGAGTTTGTTGCCGATTCAACAAACATGCAAGTGCTTTCAGAACTCCGATGATCGTTTTGGTTTTTGATGTATTTTAAGATTAGGGTGCCCGAAACACATGTGCAGTGGTTCCAGGCGCAGTTCGGCAGGCTTACAACGTGTAAGCAATTTCGCAAAGTAAATGTTTTGGTTGAGTTGAGAAAATGTGTTTCCTCCATTTTTAATACTCTTGCGTTTTTTATTATTATTCGGATTAAACGTCATAACCCAATGATGCCAAATCTATTAAAGTTAAGTTATTTTTGTTTTGTGTTGTGGTGCCCTTGACTTTTGCAGTGGATTTAAAAATAGAGACGACTTGCCGAACTTCAACACTTGCAGATTTTACGTTTATTTACTGCCGTTGAAAATGCTATATTTTTTCAGCAAGGAGAATCCTACACGTATGTTTTAGGCACAAGCCACTTAATGGCTGAAACACGTGTGCAGTGGTTCTGGATGACACACGAGTGTTGTGGTGGCCATGGCCCATGACTCTTATTTTTCCTGCAAGAAGAATTCTACAGGCATGTGGCCCGTTCGGGTACTGATATGTAAATGTTAATTTGAACAAACTTTGATATGGAACTTCACAATAGTACCCGAACGGATATTTAAATTTACTAATAGCGTTTTCGATTGGGATTTTCAGATTTGATCTCAGATTTCACATTTTTACTCGTCCCATAGCCGAGCATAAAAGAAATTGATCTGTGTTTGTGTGTGTGTTAGTGTGTCATTTGACAGCTTGGTGTGAAAGAATAAATTTATGGAAATGGATCGGATAAATTTAAATGATGACATTATTGTAAGCAATGACCCCGTATTAACAAACGCTGATTAACCAAAGGGTCTGAGTCAGAAGTTAAAAACAAGGCAACCCGTATGCTACAGATACGCATTCTTCGCGGCCCTTAAGAGCTAACTTTTGACATTTGAGCGAATATTTCTTAAAGGAAACTGTGAAACAGCTAAACAGCGTTTATTAATACGGGGGCAAATGTGGAATTAATGTGTTTTGTGGAAATCCAAGAACCTGTCGCTTATGATGTAGATGTATTTGATGGCCATGGCGCGATAATGATGAGGAAGAATATTCCATTAATTGATATAAGGTCGATTCCATTTTTCAACACACTCTAAACAAAACACAAACCGAACTGCGAAATGCAAACTTCAAGCTGACATAATAGTCAGAGTTGTCAAATGTTTTTCTTTTGTTACATGCACGTGCCACGTTTTGTGATCTTTTTTTTTCCCAATCAGAAACGGTATAAAGTTAAATTGTGATTTTATAGCCTCATCTGGAACGCTAGCACATTTCATTGAAGCGTCTGTCAAATACTTGACAGGCCAAGCAAAACAAACCCTCCCTATCCAAAGCAAACACCCATATTTAGAACAAATGGTTGCGTTTATTTTTGTAATCTTTGTTTATTGTGCTTAGCAATTTGTCTGATTAATTTATACAACATCGAGATAGGCTAATCATTCTGTGTCAGAATACAAGTCCGTAATCATTTTGCTTTTTTCTGCAATTCGTGTTTGTCGCCTTTTGGTTTAAAATGAATCAACCAGCTGTTGAAACTGACTACAACTCCGTCCAAAATAACGACGAACCCCTGCCAAGCAAGGAAAACCTAATTTTTGTAACAGGATTCGGACCATTTATCGGTCATGAAGAGGTCAATGCTAGTTGGGAAGCAGTCCGAATATTACCAGATACTTTTAACTCACCCAACGGAGTTGAATACAAGTTGGAAAAGAAACTTGTGTCTGTCATCTATGATGATGTCAACAATGCTGTTGATGAAATTTGGGCGAACAAACCGAAGGTAGGTTAATCGAGGTCAAATCAAAATGAATTGGGAGGAGGTAGGTCGATTCAATTGTTATGGCAATTTTTTTTTTTAGCTCGTAGTCCATTGTGGCGTTCATGGTGGTTCGAATTGCATTCGCGTTGAGGAACTCGCCTACAATCACAAATTCAACCGGCGAGACTTTTCTGGCAAGAAGTTGGCTAGTAAAAGTGCTTGCCTATCCAACAACGATACCTCTTGCCTTGAAATTCACACCAAATTGGATGTAAAGGAAATCGTTAAGAACACCTCACCACTCTGCGGTTGTGATGAGCCTATGGTGTGTTCTGATGATGTCGGAAACTACCTATGTGGGTATATCTACCTTAAATCCCTGGATCAGGATTGTACTAGAAGTCTATTTGTACATGTGCCGCCAATTGACAAGCCATTCAGTAGTGAAAAGACAAGCGACATTGTATTCAAAATTATTGCAGAGTGCGTACGCCAGTTGGAGGAATGCAAGTGAGATCAGCTACGAATCACGCCTAGACAAGATATGCTACCATTAACCATTACCATTTGTACTAACACAATGCCTTCCAAACTACTGTAGTCGGTACACTAGAATGAACACACTAACTCTTCATTTGTTATATTAAATTCTTGACTAACACTAACTCCCTATCTGCAAGTGATTAAGGCAAACCAAATTTAGACCAATTGTGGCAACCCATAGGCCTTCTAAAAGCTATAAACTAAGAAGACTTAAAAAATAATTTTTACTATCTTTGTAATGTTCTAGTATTCTAGGATAAAAGAAAAATAAATAATCTTATATTTACAGTTTACAAATTTCTACGGCAACATGTCGAGTTTAACTATTTTCCAGAATTGTCTGCATGATTTTAATTTCAATCAAGTCCACCCGATCTTTAGGTACGTTTCTCAGTTTATTGGCAATCAGCTTGCCAAAAAGATCGAATTCATCCATCTGATCGGCATTGTTTGTCGCAACAGGTGGTAAACACTGTTTGTTTGGATAGTCCTCTATACTGATTTCCAAAGGAAAAGCAGTGGTATCATTGGGTGGGTTACTACTACTAACTCCACAGTTATTATCGTTAACCATCTCCTCGGAGATGTAACTTTGTTCACTGCGAACCAGGTCGTCCACATTGGAGAGCATAGCATCGTTTTGTTCAATTAGGAAGGAATAGTCTTCTGAACGAACTAAAAAGATGATTACATATAATAAGAATCGCGTACCGTATGAGTGGCATCTTACTTTTCTTTACTGGTGGTTCATCTAGGGATGTGTCAGAAGGCTCCACGGGGTCCCTACAAGAATAGGTTATATTAATTGAATGCACGAACGTTTCTAGTTATTACTTACATTACTTCATCGAGAAACCTAAGTTGATGGTAGTACCTGTACTTTGGATTGCAGCTATCGGTGCCATCTTTCTCAGCGGTTCGAATTTTGCGATAGCGATCCCTAATGTCTTTCCAAATTTTCTGTATTCGGTCGATCTGGATTATCTCCCCCAGTGCATGGTAAACCTCGGTCCAAAGTACCTCCTTGGTAATTTTTTTCGCTGGCCACTTACTCGAATGGTTCTCGTAGAGAATAGGTCTTTTGGAAACTTCCTCGATAATTGCGGATCCAATGTCTGAAAGGAACTTAAAAACTGAAACCCTCTATAATTTTAGATGTACTACCTTTAAATTCTGCCTCTGTTGAGAATGCCTCCACTTTGTATTTTACATTTTTGATTTGGGCTTCTTCTTCGATTGACGTTGCAATTATTTGCTCCTCTTGAAACTCATCAGCTTCATCATAGTCATCCGGTTTTATCACAATTGCTTCATGGTCGTCGGGATCAATCGCCGACAGCTGGTCATCAATTGAATTTTCAGCATCGCCACCAAACTCAAAACCATCATATTTGCTCGTTGTTATGGTAAACATTTTCTCCGACGGAATCTCAATATTATGCTTCCGATTCAAATGCTTCCATAAGTTCGAAGATGATGTCTTACTTTTGTAAACATGCACCCGTCCCCTGGAGTAACAGATCATGCAAAGAATTCGATCATCTGGGTGCTCATCAATGGATGCTGTCGCCGATTCTTTTGTGGCCAATGCGAAATATTTCCAAACTCCACTAGGATTTTTGTGGCGGTTGGAAGGGCGGGTCTCATATCCCACGATTTTATACTCACTTGAGACTTTGTCTTTGCTGTTTTTAGCAGTTATGTCGACCGTATCTGAATGTACAATTTTAAATGAACCAAGATCATCCGCGCTGATAGTTGTGTTCTTTAAGTTTTGGGAGAACTTTTCTTCCATCTCAAAGTCTGGTGGGATTTGAAAATCGTAATCAAAACAAAACCGACAAGAAGTTACCAAAACAAAGCGAATATTCTTTAGCCGATCGACTTAGATTTTTTTTTATAAAACTGGGAGCTGGTAGCTGGAGCCAAGCCGTGGCTAGAAAATAAGTACTGTTTAGATGGAGCTGTCACTGTCAAAGGTTTGAGTCAAACTGAGGTATGTTTGTTTTAAATTGCGGAGCTCTTCAGCTAACAAAATTGAAACAAAATTGAATTGAATGTGAAACTGTATCATGTATCGCTGTAAAAAGGGAGATACATGGCTCTCCGCCATATCGGCTGCTTGTCAAAAACTGAATCTGTCAGAACTATTAAGCATACATTATATTTTTAAATAAAAAATAAATAAATTTTTGGCGCAACAGGCTCGTTAGTACCCAGGGCCTAGCTTTTTTCTCACAACCATTCTTGTGTGCGTGTGTACTTCTTTGCACGTTGGCGGGACCTCCTGTTTTATGCCGAATCCGAACGGCTTAGTTGAGATAAGCTATTCATGACAATTGATACTACCCGGATGATTTGTCAGATCATCACGAGAGGAGGGCCAGTGAAAAATCATTTAGGTGTTGCTACGGCTGGGAATCGAACCCAGACCTTCTGCGCGGCAGTTCAACGCACTAACCATCGCGCCACTGAGCGCGTCACATTTTTAATTCGAGTTAAATATATACTTTGGTTTTAATTTTTAAGGCTTAAGATAAGCAACATAGTAGCAGTGTTCCACTTTCGGATCACCCAGAGATCTTCCAGATTTTCGTAAGTTGAACACGATTTGTCACTCAGCAATATTCTAAGACAAATTTTGTGTTAGATTATCGTCTCCTCACCGTTTCTGCTAAAAGAGTACAGCTGTTTATTTTGTATGTGTCATGTAGAGGGAATGCATATTCTTTTAACTCCCATCAGCGAAGGAACATTTTTGCAGCAGCACTGAATCAAATAAAACATGACGCAAAAAAAAAGAGAGGTTGAAGTGAATCTTTATGCATCGACGTTTCTCAAATAACAGAAGTTCTTCCTCGTCAAATGTATTTCTTACGATCGGCGAACTGAAGCTTATGTATATGAGAGAGAGCACAAAAACGTTTTGTGCCAGACGTTTACTACAGAGAGCTCTCTCATGCTAACGCTCTAGGTCTTTTTCCAAATTCCGTTCAAAATAACCCTGCCAATCAAGGAAAACCTAATTTTTGTAACAGGATTTGGACCAGTTATCGGCCATGAAGAGGTCAATGCTAGTTGGGAAGCAGTCCGAATATTACCAGTGTCTGTCAATTATGATGATGTCAACAATGCTGTTGATGAAATTTTTGTGAACAAACCCAAGCTGGTTAATCGTGGTCAAATCAACGTGAATTGGGAGTGGGTAGGTCGATTCAATTGTTACGGCAGTTTTTTTTTAGCTATGCATCATTTGATTTTCTCATGTGCATGCCTTAAATTCTCTGCAGGGTGCTCTCTCATGCTAACGCTCTCGCTCTCTTTTATTGAAACAATACAATAGTCGTTTTTTGCCCATCGTTGTCCCACCACGCTATCCTTACCCTTCCCATGACTTTTCTTGTTAAAATTTCGTTATGTGTGAGTTTTTATTTACTCCGACGAACTTTATGGCTATACTGCCAACTGCAGCGTTCTTTACGATTCTGCAGCACTACTTATCCCATTTTCTTCCCTTTCTTTATGAAATTTTGTTTCAGGCTAGATCAGTACATTCAGAAAATGACGAATGCGACATGAAAGCAGAAAATAATGTACAGTCACCGCATGTATGTCAAAAAATTCAGTTTTTGTGATATTATTGCTGCACTCCATGCCTCACTGCTTCAACATTTTTTTTATTTTGTGCTTTCAATTGAGTCAAAATTAGGTTTGTCCCAATTCCGTAACTTGCATGGAAACGTGGAAAACTTTGAATGTCGCACAATCGAACAAACTTCAGAATAGGTCTTTAGAAAAACTGACATTTGGATGGTGTCAAAATAGCGCACACTGGTTTATTTCATTTCTTGATCGGAAAATCACAAGTTTTCCTTTAAAAATGTTGCGGAATTTAACAAAACTATCGGCCAACAGGTAAAATAACTTCAATTCTATATTTTCTAAACTAAACATTTAAAAATCCCATTAGGCTGCCGACACTAGTCACTGTTCAACATATGTCCGTCTATCCACCTACCTACATTGACCCCGTTTTCAAGAAGGAAAAACAAGCGTTTCTGAGAGAAACTGGTGAAACCATTAAATTAGCTCATTTGCCCATCAAAGCAGCTCGCAACAATGATACATCTTCGGTGTTCCATGATGATATTTTGAGTAAATTTACAAATTACGTAATGCGCAAGGGTAAGAAAGTACTAGCGCGCGACCTAATCGAGAAGAGTTTCGAAAACATCAAGAGAATTCAACTGGAACGCTACAACCTTGCGGATGGTCCCGAGGAAAAGGCAAAGGTTGAAACAAATCCATTGAAAATACTTCACATGGCAATTGAAAATTGCCGACCGCTGTTGCAGTTGACGCCGATTAAGAGAGGCGGTGTAACATACCAGGTTCCAGTTCCTGTAACCACCAAACGATCGTACTTCCTTTCAATGAGCTGGATTATCCAGTCTGCACAGGAAAAGGAACGCACTGTGCATTTACCAGAGAAAATGGCATGGGAGTTGTTGGATGCAGCCTCCGGTCAAGGTCGTGTTGTAAAGAAAAAGCAGGATCTGCACAGACAGGCCGAGGCCAACCGGGCTTATGCTCACTACCGATGGAGTTAGATGTTTATTTTAAAAGTTATTGCTTTATTTACTCAAAATAAAAAGTTTTAAACAGAATGTCACTTGTTATCGTCTCCGAAGACTGCCACATATCGCTGGGGGTCACAGATTTTCCCGTAACGGTAGAGAAGTTTAAATGATTTGGATTCGTTTTCTCGGCTCTTTATCTGTTGGTATATGTTGATTCTTCTTGGTGGTAGTTCCCATGGTGCTAGAATTTCCTCGACGTATAGCTCGTGTTCCTTTCGCCTTCCCCAAAAGTCTACGTAAGCTAGTTTTACTTTATCCGCCTCATCGTTCATATAGACAAAACCAATCAAATTGGTGACTGGAAAGCTACACAAGGTAAGGGTTAATGCACCAGTTATACCTTAAAGTAGAGGTTTATTTTCAGTATATATTTGCGGTGTAATTCATGTATTTACCCAACGCAACAAACACTACACCAGTACTCGGATCCAAGTGACCTGCATGTTCTAAGGAAAATGCAATAGGTGTCCCAGCCAATGTCACTAGGGATTGATACAATTTCAGCCTATTAAATGCCGAAGCCAAACGAATCAATGGAAGTCTATAGATTTCAGTCCAGTTATCGTGACCGAATGTTGGAGTCGGTTTGTCTGTGGTGGCATTCCTGACAACTGATGGATTGATTTTCGGCACAAGAAGGGATGTTTTGTGAAACTGATAAAGATGCTTCAATGGGTTTGTTCTTTGAATCATTTTGTAACTTATTTATTATAGAACTATTAGATAAATCCAACAAATAAATATATATAGCAATAAATTAAGGTTAAACCATTTTGTACGTCAGATAAGAACCATAACAAACAGTGCTGGCAACATAGCAGCCATATGACGTACACAACACGTGCTTCCACTTATCTTTCTTTTATACAGTAAATGATTTCCTCATTTCTACAAAATAGTATTAAATCACTGACTGCGTTCTTCGTCTGCTCTTACACTTTAACTCTTGAGTCACGATATTTTTCGAAGTTCTCTTTGTTAATTTTTTTTTCAAGAGTCTCGCGCTTTTCCTCTGCCACTGTCTTGACTTAAACTTGACATTCCCATTTATTCTGCTTGACCATTCGCCCTTTTCTCAAAAGTATATGTATGTGCAAAAACATACGTAGCGAAACCGACTCGTCAAGCAACAATATTATATGAAGCAACATAATGATAAAAAGAAGGAAGAGAAGAGAAAACGTTTGATTTCCATTCCAATGTTGTTGATGAACCGTAGGTAGACAAATTCTTTAATAACTTAGAATTATCCATCGCCATATTTTGCACACATTAGTCCCACAAACGCAAAGCTGCAGAGAAGACGAGACCAAAAAGAAAAAAGAAAGAATGGCGTGTAACCACAGATATAGAGAAGCGCCAATCCAGGAATGATGTCTGTAAGCTTTCGTACTGTCGTGATGAACAATTAAAGTCGTAGTTAAGTCAAAGTCGATGGTGATAATATGGAAGAATCACTTCTACAGATCGTCAGACAGCGTTGACAAACAATCTATAGATGTCATGGAGGACAGCAAAAACTACCTGCCACCCTACATAAATAAGTTGAGGATAGCAATATATAAACATATGCTCAACATGGCCGCTGGAAATGTAACATACTCAAAATTTGTGTGGATGGAAGTATACCTGATGAACTGCGCCTAGGCAACGTTTTCCGGATTAAAAAAAACCCTCTCAACCGCGCCAACTATAGATGTATAAGTCTTCTAAGCTTCGCCTACAAGATCATGTCTGCCATATTATTTATATGAACGCCTGAAACCATTTGCCAACAACCAGGATATCTACCACCTATGTATAGATCTTAGAGCCGCATACGACAATATTTATAAAGACGAACGAAAAAGAGCCATATCTAGTTTTGGAATTCTGCCCCACATCGTCCGTCTGTGCATGATGGCGAGGGATACCTCTCGATGCTCCTCAGGGTTTGTAACGTCCTTCGTTAATAAGGATTTGGACATGTGACGGATTCTTGTAGTGTTACTTATTAGACATATTAACAACTGAGGGAATCCTATATAAGATATTCCATTAATAACTTTGTCCTCGTCTGATCTTTAGGCGCGGTCAATAGAGTTTAAAGCATACCGCATTGGGCACTCTTTGCTCTGTCCCTAGTATCCCTAGAAAGATAACTAACTCGTCTCAGCAGTATTGTCGGAAAACATAGCCTGCACGACAACATGTCTGGTAACAGACTTAGACTAATTGAATAAGCTACGGAACGAAATGCCAGTATAACCAGCACAAGGTTTCTTCACCTAGATATCCATAAGGAGACATGGTGGTCTCCTCATCGACACATTCGATATCAAAAAAGGATTAAGGCAAGGCGATGCGCTGTTATGTGACTTCTTCAATTTGATTCTTGAAACGATTGCTCGAAATTCCCGAGCCAACACCAGAGGCACAATTTTTCAAAAATCGGTGCAACTACTAGCATACACCGACGATATTAACATAATTGGTAGGACTCAATGTGATGTCAAAGCCACGTTTGCTAGTATAGAGAAGGAAGCCGCAAAAATGGGCATAGCAGTAAATGAGGACAAGCAATGTAAATGCTGTCAGCAGGACAGAACTTCACCTTTGACAGATATAACTATGAGGTAGTATGGGACTCATCTCGTCAGAAATTAAACGAAGAATTACTCTTGCCAACCGCCGTTTCTTGGAGAGGCATGTTGGTTGAGGTTCATTCCGGACTGTAGCGAACTACAAGGAACCATAACTGGTTTTGGAATCCTGCCCTACATCGTCCGTCTGAGCATGATGACGATCTGCAGCATCCTTCTATAATAAGGATTTTGACATGATGACGGATTCTTGTCATGTGACTTATTTAACATAATAACAAGTACTCGCCTGACCTTTCGTGTGCGGCCAATAGAGTCTAAGGCATACCCACATTGGGCACCTAGTTACCCTAGTATAACTAATTCGTCTCGGATTAAGCAATGTACGTCGTTACTTACAAAAATGAATCACCGAATGACAGGTGATTCATTTTTGTAGGTACATACTTCAATAAATTGAATTTCGGAAATAATAAGAAGGTTGTAGGTATAAGTAGGTAGTAGCGGTGTCACTTGTCTATTATAGAAAAAAAAAAGATTAATAACCACAAATTTAAATTCCTGTTTTGGTTGCATTGGGTTTGCATAAAAAAACATGGAAATACCCATAGCTCCAAATATCACAATTTAGGTTGCTTCCATCAGCAGATTAAAAATATATCATTTCATGGAAATTAGTTTAATTTGTAGTATAAGAAACAGCCGAGCTAAGTGGCATCCCTTTTTGATTTTTTTGTCTGCAACGGTCGGTATGGTAGTTTTGTTTATTATCCGTAGAAACTGTCACTTCCCTAGCCATCACAACACGTGCTGTAAGCAGTTGATCTTCCACCAAAATAACGCGAATATTCTTTATTAAAAATACGAAAAATCTGTGCAATTTAATGGCAACGAATATAAAACTAAAAGAGGCGTGAGTGCTACCTTTACTTCACAAATAATTTCTTTTAATTCCACCTTTCATTTGCTAGTTTCGAAGTCGAATCACAATTTGGTGCCTTCTACACAGGCGGCGTAGTCGCATGGACATCCACGGGCGAGGAATTTCTTTGCCAAGATGTTGGGAAAATAAACGTTATCAATGTGGACAGTGGAAACATAGTCAACTCTATTGGGGATGTTGCAACAGCCGACTTGGACGAAGATGTCGTGTACACCTTTGCACTCAGTGCTGATGATGAGAACGTACTGACCGCACACAAGAGTGGACTATTGAAGATGTGGGAGAAGAAAACTGGAACCATGAGCAAAATGTGGAAAGCAGCTCACAAAGGACCGGTGGCGCGATTAGCATTTCGAAATCGTGGATCTATTGTAGCTTCTGGAGGTTCCGATTCATCGATACGCATTTGGGACTACGACAGGAAGACGTGTTTGTGTGCGCTCAAAGAGTCCCAAGGTGTAGTTGCACTAGTCGTTTTCCATCCCGATGCTGAGAAGACATTGGTGTTTGCAGCTGGAGATGACAACAAAATCAATTGTTGGGACTATTCCAGTAAAGAACTAAAGACAACCTTCTCCGGACACTTTTCTAAGGTTACAGCGGTTTCGTTTGACAATGACTCAAATGCGATGGTTTCGGTAAGTAGGGATAAGGTGCTGATTCTTTGGAATATGGATACAGGCGCACAAATGAAGGTGCTTCCACTATACGAAGGTCTGGAGGGGGTTTGCATTCTGCCAAAGACGACGCAGTTGCCTAATGGATTCAACATGGGTGCAAAAGAGAACAAGCAGAAGGTTTTTGTAGCTGTGGCAGGTGAGCTGGGACAAATTCGAGTGTGGAACTGCTCGGACGCTAAAAATGTCTACACTCAAACCAACAGCTCGGTGACGAAGGCAGCAGAAAACGGTGGTTTGGCAGTTACACAACTACTCCATTGCAACAAAACGAGTCAGCTGGCAATGGTGTCCGCTGATCACAACATAATGGTCCACAACATATCAACGTTCCACTGCGCAAAGCAATTGATTGGGTTCACTGATGAAATCTTGGACGTGTGCTTTGTGGGAAAGAACTCACGCTACCTTGCGGTAGCTACCAACAGCAACGACATCAAATTCTACGACACAACGAACATGAACTGCTCGATTTTGAAAGGCCACACTGACATTGTATTGGCTTTGTCTTCACATAAGAATTTCATGGTTTCCTCATCGAAAGACAACACAATTAGGATATGGGAACTGGACCCAGGCAGCTTCTCAGTGCGATGCATGGCTAAGGGTACAAAACATGTATCGAGCGTGGGCTCAGTGGCATTTGGGAAGCTCTCGCATACTATTTGCGCGTCTGTAAGCCAAGATACGATCCTTAAGGTATGGAATGTGCCAAAAACTTTTTCAAACAGCTCCGAGGATGAGGCTGATTTACATTCCCTAGTTTGTGCTACAACCACTATAGCTCACGAAAAGGATGTAAATTGTGTGGCCATCTCCCCCAATGACCGAATTGTTGCTACAGCCTCGCAGGACAAAACCGCCAAGCTCTGGGATAGCTCCTCGCTCGCTCTCCTCGGAGTACTCCGCGGCCATCGCCGAGGAGTGTGGTGCGCCCGGTTTTCCCCTATCGATCAAGTGTTACTGACATCTTCGGCCGACTGCAGCCTGCGGATGTGGTCGCTCACAGACATGACCTGCCTGAAGACAATTGAAGGTCATGAGAGCTCCGTACTGCGGGCAGAATTCATCTCCAAAGGTATGCAGGTGATCTCTGCCGGTGGAGATGGTTTGATCAAACTTTGGAACATCAAGACAAGTGAATGCACATTAACGCTAGATAAGCATGAATCCCGCATATGGGCACTTACTGTAGCTCATGGAGAAAATCACTTCTTCAGTGGAGGGGCTGATTCAAAGCTCATCCGATGGAGAGACGTCACCGAAGAGAAGAAACTCGCGGAGATTCATGAACGTCAAGAGCTCGCCGCCCAAGAGCAGGAACTAACCAACTTAATCGCACAGAAGAAAATGCTCAAAGCACTTCGATTGGCACTGAAGCTAGAGAAGCCACATTTGACGCTGAAAATCATCAACACAGTAATTAAGAACGGCGAATCCGGTCTGGATGAGACTATTTCGTCACTCAACGAACTGCACAAGGAGAACCTGATGCGACACGCCATTACGTGGAACACAAACAGCCGCAATTGTCGACCTGCGCAGCTGGTGCTGAATATTCTGATCAACGAAGTTCTGGCGAATAAATTCAAACCGACGGGATTGGGAAAAATAGTCGAGGAGACACTGCCATACACCGACAGACATCTAAAGCGAATGACCGAGTACCTGAAGGACTTGAAATTTATTGAATTCACGTTGAAGTGTATGCAGCCACATGCCAGCATGGAAGTGGACGCAGTAGACAAGTAATAAATGTTAGTTAGGACAATATTTGTTGGTTTTTTTTTTATATAGAAAGTTGGAGATGGAGTGACGTTTGATTAGATGCTTATCGTTGTAGGTCTTGACTTGGTTGGTGAAGTCGTTTACAGGTGAAGCTGGGGATGTTTATATCTTTAAGAATTAAACGAACAATCTTACAGATATCATTTCATTTTAAGATGAACAAGGAAATTTCGTAGTTGAGACAAAGTCGATGTTGATGATATGGACGAACCACTTCTGCAGAATGTAAACAAAACATTCAATATTGGCGACGTTTAGTGTAAACAGCAACTAAGGCTTACCAAAACTGACGGAAATGACGGTCTTTTTGATGATGATCCACTAAAAAGGATACCCTCTGAACTTCGGCAACTACAGAGACATAAGACTCCTCCACATCGCCTGCAGGATCTTATATACGCAAAAAATGGACCTATTCATCGACTTCACAGCCGCATAAGACAGCATTTATAGAGACGAATAATATGCAGTCATGTCTAATATCGGTATACCGCCAAACCAGTTTGTCTTTGCAGGATGACGATGGAGATTTCTCGCTGCTCCAACGATCTCACCGAAACATACGATCCCAAAAAAAGAGGGAATTGTGCAAAACTCCCGAGCAAACACAACAGGCAAAATCTTCCATAAATCTTCATGTTACAGCTACTTTTGCTAGTGTAGAGAAGAAAGCGTCAAAAATTGGTTTGTCATGATGAGGGTAAATCTATGGACACACAACATCTTCAAATTAGAAGGAACGTCATCATTGACAGATAAAACTTTGTCTACCACGGCTCCGCAATCAAATCTGACAACAAAATCTTGTCAGAAACTAAACGAAGAACCACTCTTGCCAACCGCTGTTTCTTCGGGGTAAGAAGATAATCCCAACCCTGCTCTATGGCGCTAAAGCATGGGACTTTAACCAAAGATGACCTTATGAATTTAAACAGCAGTGGTACGACCAATTCTCACATACGGCTCACTAGTATGGTGGCTACAACGTCACAAAACTAAAAAGGTTGCAAAGAACAGCCAGTATAGGCACCACGGGCTCGCTGAGGTCGGCGCCAACGGAGACCCTTACTGTATTGCATCTCTTGCCTCTCGACCTACACATTAAAGATACCGCTTTATGCAGCTCAGTAAGACTCAATGAGCCAGGATGCTGGAATGCAAGGCCGTATGGCCACAGTAATTTCCTGGACTCGTTACCAAAAGGCGTGGCATCATAACATAACATAACATCTATACTAAGCTTCAAGAAAGGCTCTCACATAGGATTTCAGTAGTAAGAGATTTCGAAACGTTTGTCTACACCTACGGATCTAAGATTAACTGTGGTGTTGGATCCGGAGTCTACTCGGAATTAACGAAAATAACAGCCTGATATTCAAGGCTTACTACCCTAATTATATACACATGGAGTGTACGCTTTATATTGTGTTCACTACGAGTTATTTTATATAGATCAATATATTTCGATCATGCTTTTCCAGGAGAACTATTTAAACAGTCTAGCGATAGATATCGGACTTGGTCCACCTGTGAGGACGAGAGCTGCCTTTGAGCTCTATAGAAGAAGGGAAGAACACCGGCTTTTCAGAAAGAAGAAAAAAAGAGCAAGAAAAGCGTTCGGGGGTCGAGGATATAGAGAGGTGCCACTCCACGAATGATGTTCGCAAGTTTTACCAAAGTGTAAAACGTCAAAACCAAGGATACAAGGCTCGAACAGAATCCTGTCGAACAAGGAAATATCGTAGTTAAGACACAGTCGATGCTGAGGATATGGACGAATCACTTCTGCAGAATGTTAAACGGCGATGACGAACAACATTCCGCTGTCAGGCAGAACGAACTATTCAATATTGGCAACGACAGCGAAAACTGCCAACCACCCGACCTGAGTGAAGTGAGGATAGCAATATCTAAACTCAAGCTTAATAAGGCTGCCGAAAATGACGACCTTCCCGCGGAGCTTTTTAAAGCCGGTGGAGATGACTTGGTAAGACACATCCACTAACTCATAAGCCGAATCTGGTCGGAAGAAAGTATGCCTGAAGAATGGAACCTCTTAACATCGCCTGCAAGATCCTATCTGCCGTAATATGTGAACGCCTGTAACCGTTTACCAACAACCTGATCGGCCCTATGTAGACGAAGATTCAACCAAGAACTATACGAGCTGTACAGCGACATGCCCCTGGTCAAAAAACTAGGCATTGGACGTTTAAGATGGCTAGGACATTCAGAACAAATGGACACCAATACTCCGGCTCGCATAGTCTTCGATTCCCAGCCAGACGTAGTAGACCTCACCTTAAGTGGCGCGCACAAGTAGAAACCGACCTCAACCAACTTGGAGTGCGCAACTGGAGGCAGTTAGCTAAGGATTTGATCTTGACATTCACAAGTCCGCTTGTCCAGATGTTTCTTCCCCCATTATTCTGAAGAGGTGTTCTTCTACGCAAGCAAACCCACTGCGTAAGCTTTTCTATCTATCCTACTCATCAGGTCTCTTTCCGAGTAGATGGAAAACTGCATTTGTCTGTACCAAAAAAAGGCGAATCTTCTTCTCTTTCCAACAACCGACCAATTGCACTTACATCCCTTCTTTCCTAGGTCACCTCGAAACTCGAAAACTTCTTAATGACCTACAGTATAGTTTTCGCAGCAACAGGTCCACTGGTGATTTGATGACATATCTCACCGAAAAGTGGAACCAATCAATCCACCATGGTGGAGAAAGTAAGATTGTTGCACTTAATATTTCAAAGGCATTTGACTGAGTTTGGCATAAAGCCATTTTGTCGAAAATGCGTGCATTTGGAATCGATGTAAAACTTCTTCTATGGATTAGAAATTATCTTTCGAAACGTTCAATTCAAGTTGTTTTGGATGGATTCAAGTCTCACCAAAAAAAATGCTGGCGTCCCTCTAAGCTCAGTTTTGTCTCTGACTTTCTTTCTCATTTTTATCAATGATCTCCTGTCTGCAACTTCTAATCCAATTCATTTCTTCGCTGATGATAGTACTCTAGCTTTTCATATTCGCTTTCAGGTCCACGTCCCTAATCTTCGAACGTGGAATCTAAACGACAACATTTTTTTTTTTTTTATAATTTACTCAAGGGGGTTATGAGTACCCTTTATATGTTACCATAGTACGAGCTTTAGAGAAGGGGAAGAAAGATTTTGGGTATAGTGGAGACTTAAACTCCATGGGTGGTGTCCGAACTAGCTTCGGGGAGTCACTTTTTCATGTGTTTGTTAAATTTGAAGAAATTCAAGATGGTGTGCATACTTTTAGGTATTACACCGACCTTTTTATTTCTTTTATATAAAAGTGAAATGGATAAATCTAACAGAGTAGAATTCAATGCTTTCAAAACATAATGCTGTCTTCTGTCGTTTAAGCGAAACCAAAATCTAAAACCATTATCCATGAATGGCACTTACGTCGAAGCAAAGAGTAAAGAACTACATATAGTGCGCATCTCATACAACGAACATTTTCTATGTGGGGTATTGATATTGATACCCCAGTGTTCACATTGCTACCCCAGCATTAAACAACAGTCTTGCCGACGCATACGATCTACGGAATTTCGCCTTTGCACTTACCGCCCGAGTCTGATACGGCTAATTTTTTTTTTAGCTGTGACGCATACTCTATGTAGTTCTTTACTCTTTGGTCGAAGAAACCGAAAAACTTTCCATGCTAGGTATGTGTGTTAGTAACGACTTACGTTGGAACGACCACATATTCCAAGCCGCTTAAAACTCAGCGACAAGTCTAAGTTTCCTTAATCGATGTAAGAAATATTTCATCCATTCTGATGTGGACACAATAAATAAAGCGTTTATACGCCCTAAACTTGAGTTCAACGCCCACATCTTGTGGGGTGCACCAAAAACAACATTGCACCTCCTAGATAGGATTCAAACGCGTGCTTAGGAGACATTAGAATATCGAACTCTTTAGTTTCGCTTGTACTTTGTTGAAATATCTCCTGTCTTACATTGTTTTATCGCTATTTTAACAACCAATGCTGAAATGAAATAGCCAGCTGCATTCCTCCTCAACCGCAATACTCGTTACGCTATGAATGCAAATCAGTTTACCCTCAACCCTTTCTTCGGAAGAACGCTGAAATATAAAGATTCGTTCATAAACCAAACAACACGAATGTGGAATTCTCTACCAAACTCTGTTTTTTCTTTCCATTACAACTTACACGCCTTCAAAACCAATGTATCTCCTTTTTTCTTCTCCCGAATTTCCTTAACGCCCGCACTGTGCTAAAACATATAAAGGGTATTCATAACCCCTTGAGTGAGCGCAAATTATAAAAGCAATAAAGAAATGCTATTCCATGAATGATGTTGGGTAGTTTTGCCAAAATTCAAAACTCCAAGGCCTGGGATACGATACCCAAACAAAATTTGGAATAAAGGAAATCGTTTTTGAGTCACAGTCGTCGCCGAAAATATAGATCATTACTTCTGCAGACTGTCAAACGGCGAATGCTAACTTAAAATTAACAACGATGTGAATACATGGCCTTTGGTAGCGGTGTCCAAGTTGGCAGCGATCATTATTACCCACTAACCCTAACTGGAAATCATTCTGCACGGCTTCGTATACCGAATACCACCAATTGTAAGGCCATGGGGGAGAGATAAACTTTAGAAAATCTACCAAAAAATCGAGTACTACTCCTTCTTCAGAATAATTTGCAATCCCTCTAACAAGCACATTAAAGATTTCTTCTTCACACTAAATGCCGCTGGAAAGCTCTTATATTAGACCAAGTATTTGCTTCCAAAAACGGAAAGACGGCCGATTCTCAGTGATTAGGTAAAATTAGATATTTTTCAAGCGTTTCATTACCGAGATCATACTACAAATTTACTTACTCTTCAGGATATTAGAAAACATCCTTTAATGTGTTGGATAGGCAGCGACCAGATTTGGAAACGCCTATTCGACTTCCTTAGCCCATTAACAAACTATATCGTAAAATGTTTGGAACACACAGTTTATTTGCAAGAAATCCATCCTACCCTCTGACACCCACCAATTATTGGACTTTCCTTTGTAACGTTTCTGTTTCCTTCCGTTTGACAAAATACAAATTCATGATAAATTATTTTGTACAGTTTAATGTATTATAATGTAAATATTAAAAGCTACGATCGATTATACTGGTAACTACGTTTTAATTTTATAAACTACACACGTACATTTACTCGGCTGGCACCAGCTTTTTGTCGAATCCATCAAAGTACGGATGCTCCAGAACGGCTTTTGCCGAAATACGATGCACCGGGTCGTAGATGAGCATTTTCTTAATCAAATCCAGTCCAGCGGCGTTAAGATTCTTCACTTGATTGGCCAGCTGATTGGTGGACCAGTATGGAAATGTAGTCTTGTAATCTGGCAGTGATGTTACACCCGGCCATATATCCTCGGTTGGTGTACGCAAAATTCTAAACATTCGAAAGAGTTGATCGATCTCGGAATCGCCCTGGAACAGCGGTTTCCTAGTTGACATCTCAGCTAATATACAGCCAATGGACCAAACGTCAACGGGACACGAGTACCTGGGCGAACCCAATAACACCTCCGGTGCCCTATACCATAGCGTGACAATTTCATGAGTATAAATACGTACGGGAATGCCAAACGATCGACCCAACCCAAAGTCAGCGACCTTAATGACCCCGTTCTTGTTGATCAGTAAATTTTGTGGTTTCAAATCTCTGTGTAGAACTCGTCGGCGATGACAGAAGAGAAGCGCATTGGTTATTTGATACAAATAGCTTCGAACTAATTCAGGATCCATCATTTTATCCATGGGCAATGAGTCCATGTATTTTTTTAAATCCATGGATAGAAACTCGAAAATTAAATACAAACGATTCTCTTCCATTAGAACGTCCTCCAGACAAACGATATTCGGGTGCTTTAACTCCTTGAGAAGAGAAATCTCACGGATTGCTGTCGATGGAATACCTTCATCTTCGGATTCCAAGCGTATCTTCTTCATTGCTACGATTTGTCCCGTCACTTTGTTGCGCCCTTTGTAGACGACGCCGTATGTCCCCTCGCCGATTTTCTCGATCTTTTGAAAGTCTTCCATACTATGTTCGATTTGTTTTCGTTATTAAAAGTAGTTTTCCAACAACTTATTTATTAATTGAGAAATAATTCCTGTCAGCCACGCTATTAACGTCGAATTTTTTTAAATATACAAAAAAAATCGCGCTTGATTGTCAACTGCAGCCAACATAAGGGCTAAAATAATTTTTTTTGTTTGCAATGATGACAGCTGCTTGATTTGTATGGATTTTATCAGGGATGGCACATATGTTTAGAGGAAGTAGGGAGGATTTTTACTCCTTAGGCCGTGTGTCAATTGCGTTAAAATGGGGGTTAAACTTTACCCACCGGATAATTTTTGACATTACTGCAGGTATATCAAATGTCAAAAATTAGCCACTGGATACATTTTACCGAGCTGTTGAGCAGGTTAAAATTTTGAAGTCTCTAGTCACCATACTAATGTCAAAATTTATCTACTGGCTAAAATTTTAACGCAATTGACACACGGCCTAGGGACCCATTTATAGCTATCATTGAGAACCCTCATTGGAAATTTTCTTTTACTTGTTGCTGTTTTTTTTTTTATAAATTCAATCATTGGCGAGTTGGTGTCAAAACAAAACTTATGAATTTTAGAACATGATTATATCTAAATATCTAAATTTACATTTATAGGTTTCGCAGAAAATCAAATAGAATAACTTCTATAAAAAGCAATGGGGTGACATTTCAATTCCATCATCATTTTTTGTTCGAATGAAGTTATTTAATGATAGCTATAACTGGACCCTAATGATTCCCAATTGCCATTCCACGGAACTGAAATGGAATTTTCCAATAATTATTATAGTGCTTACACACCGAGTCATAAACTGAGTTTTTGGTAAAAAGTTTACGTAAACCACTAGATGCTTTCACACCGAACTCTGACCAGGTTTCGTTTGACATTTCAATCAGCTGTCAATTGTGATTTTGATACTAGCTGCAACACTTGTGTGTGAAAATATTGAATAATAAAATGAATTCTAATATAATCAAACTAATATTAGCATATGAAGTTCAAAATGAAACAAATCTAAAGATTTTGACAACAGTTTTTGACTCTCAAGCCCGCCGCTACGAAAAAAAAGCGCAAACAAATGCCCCTAGCTCCACCAGGTACTCCTGTTCTTCCACACACCAAATGTTATTTCTTTCTTTTTTTTTAATTTCCAACGTATTATAGTTTTACAAACCAGAGCCAAGTTGAAATGAAATAAAAAAAATGCATTTGTTTTGACAGCGAGTTCATCAGCTGTTTTGTGGGACGTGTGGAACACGTGTAGAATATATGAAAAGGTGTGTTCGTTCCAACAACCTTTAACGAGATGACGTCTGCGAAGTGGTTTTGAGAAGGTTACGACATAACCTACTTGTTTTTAAGAACTGAAAACGTATGGGAAAACTCGGTTTATGATGAAGGTTTCAGGTGTTTTTGCGTAAACTCAGTTTTTGGTTCGGTGTGAATGCCCTATTATACGCAACTATGGGAGTGAAATTTCAATTCCATCAAGTGCTGTGTTCCAATGAAGTTGTTAAATTATATCTAAAACTGGGCCCTTAGATATAGTCATCTTCAATGAGAGAGATAGATTTAATTTGAGCAAAAAAAAATGGAATATTGTAAAGAAAATCTAACGAGAATCAATTTAAAACGAATTTTTTGTATGGACATGAACGTTTCAGTTCCAAACCATTCTATTTTGCAGAGATCCTCATTTAAAATTGGTCTTCACCGAGTGCATAATTAAATATCGGTAGCAGATTCACGAAGATATGAGGGAGTTGTTTTGGATTTCAACGTGTTGCAGGTCCAGTTATAGCTATCATTGGGACACATAATATGATGAAATTAAAATTGTATTTGAGAAGTTGCTTATAGCAAGCATTGAGAAATTGTGTCATTCTGTCACCACATTGTGGTCATAAATGATGCTATTTACCGCACAGAACGTCTGATAAACATAAACATCAGCAGGGTTCCCAATTTGGCCCAGTTTTTTGATCTCAGTTTTTGATCACAGCGAGGTCATTAACAAGAAAATTAGAAGGAGGAAAAACTGAGTTTGGTTAAGTATTCAACAACTTTTGTCGACAGAAAACACTGCTCAGTAGATTCAGAAGATTAAAACAATGTACCACCTAAAAACAAGTACATAATAACAGAATATATATTTTATCATTATTTTATTGAAATTATGTAATTCGTGACAACCACGTAAAAATTATGATGCTTTTAGCTTGCACATACAACCCTTACTCAAATTTACTAATTATTATTACTAATTATGCTAAAAGTAAAGACCAAAAAACCGACTTGCTTCGCCGAAAATATTTCGATTATTATTAATTCTGTGTTCATAGTGAAACTGTTCTTTGTTCAACTGTAATCCTCCTTAAAATACGACATTGTGTTGTCAATATACATATGATTCTATTATTTGTTAGGCAAAGTGCGTCAGTGCATATTATGCATAATATTGATGAAGATCTACACATAAAACAAACAAAACGTCATTTAGGTTGAATATTATTTATTTTTGTATTACTATTTTTTTGCAAATCAATGCGATTACTAAGCTGTGTAAATTATTGTGTTATGCAGTCCTAAAGTAGGGCGTTGACCTGGATCTGAATGAACATACCATTCCAGTTAGCCTGGAATTAGCTAATTCACTTAATGCTTTCGTCATTTTCTAATCCTTCTATCGTTTAAACAGAAGGAACTGATCTCTTGTAGAAGTTGGTGCAGGAACGGTCCTAGTCTATCGAATAATAAAAAAAATGCATCATTTTATCTTCACTGACCGACTGTTATAAACGTATAATTATGTCAAGCGGAGAAGAAGTCAAGATAGAAGATACTACATTGAAAACGGTGGCCTATTCAGACGTAGTCCTAAAGGCATGCGCACGAATTTTCATGGCCATTATTGACATGCTGCAATCTAACCTACGCAGCAAGTAGTCAGAATTCTAGGAACTGGGTGAAGATAAATCCAAAGAAAACAGAGCTTATCCTCTTTGCTAAAATATAAGTTGATAGAAAATTAAATATGAAACTTAATATCAAAGCAATCGGAACTTTTGGGTTCGCGCATTGGAAACATTTCAAGCGGATAACAGTTATGTCTACGTTGTTAGTCAAGCGGCGATAAAAGCTCTGGTATATCAGTAAACTTGATAACCAACTATCGCAAAAAGATCTATGCAATCAGCGCAATGTTCAATTTAGGACATATTATCTATACATAGTAAATCTTATATAAAACGAGAAAGCAGAAAAATTTCCAGTCAAGGATTTCAAGCTGTAGATAATTCATTATCTGACAGCAATTCTTTATCTTTCAAACAAAGGAAATAACAAAGCATTCACAAAAATTAAAAATAGCAAGGTTGCAAAATGGTAAGGATGGTAAAGTTAATTGATAATAGAAATTGTCTTTCGAAATCGGTGAGAGTGAGAAAATTATTCCAACTTGCAGGTAATACGTCTATGACATCGAAGGGGACATCCTACACTTGATACTATTTACAAGAAGCATGCATCTGCAAAGCTCGCAAAGTTTCTCATTTAATATTTTCCTCCTTAGTTTATATATAACGGGTGTTTTATTTAGAGGTAGGTTTTTCGAATAGAGATAAAACTGACATTTTGTGGTCAAATTGGGTAACTCTAATGTCATTTATGTTCAGTTTGGTTTGCCATTTTATCATGAACAGGTTGACATATGAACAACGCTTGCAAATTGTGCAAATTTATTTCGAAAATAATGGTTCAGTTCGCGAAGTTTACCGCAAGCTCCGTCCATTTTATGGTCGATATAGTTAATTCGGTTAACCATGGATCGTTTTCGCACTACGTTTACTCTATGTAATAATACGCACCCGCAGAGACGTCGAACAGTGCGCACCAAAGAAATAATTGCCGCTGTAGAGGAAAGTTTTTAAGAGGACTTGTCCATCAATGGCGCGAGAACATGCAATACGTCTTGATTTTGGTGTGTGGGCCGAAAACAAGATTGATCTCGATGCTGATTTTCATCGCAAAATTTTGTTCAGTGATGAGGCTCATTTTTGGTTGAATGGCTGAATCCACATGAGGCCATTGAGACGCCATTACTTCCACAAAAACTGACTGTTTGGTGTGCTCTTTGGGCTGGTGGAGTCATTGGGCCATAAAACTTCCGAATGATGCTGGATGGTCAGTTAACCTTAATGGAGACCAGTATATAGCCATGATAACCGACTATTTTGTTCTCGAATTGGATGGCATGAATGTGGATGAGATGTGGTTCCAACAAGACGGCGCTACATGCCACACAGCGTACGTCACAATCCGATTTATTGAAGGAAACATTCGATGAGCGCATAATTTCACGGAATGGACCTGTCAGTTGGCAAACAAGACTGTGGGATTTGACACCAGAAACGTTGGGGGACTTGAAAGTCAACATTCGTGGCGTTATTGCCTACATGCGGCTCTAACTGCTCGAAAAAGTGGTTGAAAATTGGACCTCTAGACTTGGCTTTATTTGAACCAGCTGCGGCGGCCACATGCGCGAAGTTATATTTAAGCATTAATGGCATGAAATTATCCTTTCAATAAAGCCAAATTGGTGGACATTAAAACGATTTTCTTGTGTTTTATTTCAATTTAAAGTTTTATACCTCTAAAAAAAAACGATATAAAAAACAAAATCTCCACTCAGTAATGGCTGAATTAATAATTAATAATTCAAAGTTGTTGTATTAAAAAAAAAACCAAGTCACTCTAATTTATTTAAATTATTGCGCCCAAGTGCATGGTGGTGGACCGTACTTTTGGAATGTGTTTAGAAAATGTTGAATATTGAATGTTAAAACTGCACTTTTTCAACCTTTTTGGTGCAGATTAATGCTTAGCATTTAACTAGAAATGTAAGATATAATGTTTAAACGCTGAAAGTAATAACATCAAACGTTTATTTTACAGTTTCAACTCCTTTGAAAGTCTGACAAACATCCAAAAATATACAATTACCGTGAGAAACTTCTCCAACCAGACGTCAATTAGGCAGGTTACATATTTTATGTCAAAAATATAAGTTCCCTTACACAAACGATAAACGAAGCCAGATTTAAGACCATGTGTGAGCTGTTAATACATTATTAAACGTGCACCAGCAGTAGGTAGAGTCATCAATATGACAACTTGACATATATCAGTGTAAACAAACGTTTTCAATAATTATAATTAATTTATTCCTTTACAATTCTAACGTTTACGCTCATAGTTCATACTCCTGATCAATGTTTACATTTCACTTTTTGAATCATGTGATTATTTTTGTGCGTTCTGTGAATTTGTTATGTATCCGAGAACCTGTTCGATGAAAAAGCATGTGGTAGGTAATTGTACTAATACGGAAGTCATATAGCACCATAACAGAAATGCATATGACTTGTTGCAATTTGTTGATGTTTGTTAAAATATTGTAAAAAGTTTACTACTATATACTGGATCATTATCTCTGATTTTGACATCTGCTTTTACACGTGATCTGTTGAATAATAATTTTGAATGAAAGCCAGTATATATCTAGGGCATATCTGTGTCTTTTTTTTTTATTTCATCCACGTGATTGTTTACATATTAAAGATATTTTCTTTATTTCTGGGTATGTGAAGATAGTAAAAATATAAAAATATCGGCTTGGTTATGATATGAGATTCACTGCACTTTCAAAATACCTGTTGGTTTTGTAAATCGGCTTAGGTTTTAGATATGTGGTTTTGAAATATTTTGGTGAGGCTTATACCAATGTAAGTGTGATCCAATCGACTTGAATTAAAATAAAAAATATCTTTTGCCATTTGCTTGTGGGGCTTATTTCCTTTTGCATGCATTCTAAATCGCACAAAACTTATGCATGTTGCAGCTCCACTGATATGGCTCACTGTGGGATTGGGGTTGCGTGCGTAGGTGTATGCAAAATTTCTTTGTAAATATTACGTTTTTTTTTTTCCCAAAAATGTTGAGTTTAGAATTAGGTATTGAGAGTTTTTAATAGAATGCCAATATCAAATGACATTAAAAGCCGTGTGTGTTAATGCTTTTTGGGGGCTTAATTCCGCTGTAGTTATTGCACTGCATCTGAAACACCATTGCATGACCGAAAAAGTGGTCACGCGTGGTTGTTTGAAAGCAAAGTTTATGTACGCTAGTAAGCCTTAGATCATTATCGAGCTCAAGATACAAATTTGTGCCGAAATCATCTCTAGCCACCCGAAATCCTCGAGAAAGTAACAGCAAAAAGGTCACATTTTTCTTTGGTCAATAGAAGCAGCCACTCGACTGATTTTATATTCAAAAACTAGTCTAAATAAGTCGTGAAGAACCAAATTAAATAAGAATACCTCATATTTTGATATCGTTTTTTTTCTTTCTAAGAGTATTCACTATCCACATAGCGATCTAAAAGATGGCGCACACTATATACCCAAATAAATTTTGCTCTGTCATTAGTATGTAGCTATAGTTATTAAAGGGCGCTTCCGTTCGCAATGAAGTTCGGTCACAACCAACATGCCTATCTAATCAGCCCGGTCCTTAGCTAACTGCCTACCTTTGCTCACTTCAGGTTGGTTGAGGTCGGTTTCTACTTGTGCGCGCCACTTAAGGCGTCCAACGTACGGAGTCGAAGACTCTGCTAGCCAAAGATTCGGTGTTTATTCACTCTACATGTCCTAGCTATATTAAACGTCCAATGCGGATTTTGTTGACTATGTGTATGTCCTGTACAGCTCGTATAGTTCTTGGTTGAATTATCGTCTCTATAGCCCCAAGGATTTCTACATCCGCTTTTTATGCGGATCATGCTTTAGAAGCATGACTGTGATGATCAGGATTTTGTATAGAATCTCCTTTTTAGATGGAGTGATGGCTATTGATACTACTAAATCGCCTTCTTAGCCCGAAGATGTTCGCTGTCGAGATGTTCGCTGAGGTAGATAAGTGATAAACTCCCGTACTACATCACAGTTATGTAGTTCAATGAAGACGTCCTGTCCAATTCGTCGATGTTGTGTGTCCTTTCCAAGCATATACTTGGTCTCACCATCATTCACCCTCACCAATTTTTTCCGCTTCCTTCTTTTTACTAGCAAACGTGGCTACGACATCACGTTGAGTCACATGACAAAGCATCGCCTTCCCTAAAATCGTTTTTGACACCGACTAGACTTTCTGGACGTTTCCATAAAAAAATACTTTTTTCGGTATAAAAAGATAAAACAAAAAAAATTAAGCGGCAAAAGTGAAACTGTATTCTGCTTAATTTCTCTCTCTCACTTTTTCTGTGTTTACCATGCAATGAGTTGAGCTGACATATTGAAAATTGCAAGCTGGTTACTTGAAAATTCGCAAACTCTTGAGTTTGTGTGAGAGTTATATGCAACTATACCTATTGGCTTTGACTGTTCGAATTACAAAACGCCTATAAGAGCGGAAAGACATATAATTTTGTTCAGACTTAAATTGGCGAAAAATGTGTTTTTAATTTTTCAATTATTTCCTACCCAAAACCTCACTTCCCTCGCCTATAAAATCGGTTTTATGCCAGTTGAACTCATATCTTTCTCATATAATAACCAACAATAATAGGTGCTCCTAAGCATTCCAATATCTAACCGAGACCGATGCTTCTTCGTTTCGGTGATCAGACGACAGCCGATATTTTGTTTGATATAATTTTCGTTACACTTCCAAGCGTCCCAAGAGAAGATTCCCTTCAAAAAGACAATCATACAAATATCGCCATCAGTCCCTTCTGCAAGATCTCCAGTGTAAAGACATTCATAAGGTAATCTTAGCCAAAAGTAGCGTTATACAACTTAATATATCATCAAATCTGAAAACGTCATCCCACCCCATGCCAATTTCTATCTTCATCATTGCGGCCTTTCTCGTCCAATCTGTCCTTTTCAAAGTACCGCAATTTGTATTTACACCGAAATACGTTAGGGGTGTTCCCGATGTCCGGCACTCTTTTTAAAAATGTCTTCATATGAACAACACCGACATTCCTGAAGGCAACACTCTAATCCCAAAAATACATTTTCATTGTCACTTAATCACATACAAAGCGAAAACTCAATCAAATCTGCCTGTTTGGATTCAAGCTTCAATTACAGATTCCAGATGTCAGACACACACCTTCGCTAAAACAACTTTTGTGATACCGAAATAAAGCCAGTACCATCGATCAGCTGCCATTTCAACATTTAGAGGGAAATACATGTTGCCAAATGTCGCATCCATATATCTAGCAACTGGACTCACTGATTGATCTTCCTCACACACAACCCCACATACTCAAATTCACTTATTGACAGACATCACACTCTCTTCGTGCATACCGGTGCACCAAGTTCCCCATCCAACATGCCAACACGAACCATCCCTTTTTTTGCACAATAACGTACGTGTTGTCTGAGTTACAAGTCCACCTTTCAACACACACGATCTAACAGCCACAACACAGCCGTCAGAAAATAAGTTTCACTTCAAATAGACAAAATAAATCAAAAACAACAACAAGCGATCATCGACATCAAGTAGCATCGGTTGTTGCTGGTACTTGGGGACCAGGTCAGAACACCGTCATCGTGGTGTTTTTATGTTTCATAAAAACCAAAAAAAAAAAGTAAACTAAATAATTAGACAATATTGTTAAATTTAAATTTTGTCTGTAGAATATTTTGAACCATTACCTATAACTTTTTGCAGATGTTTAGATTAAAGACAGATGATGTTTATAAGCTATGTCGTTGTTAAACCAAATCTGAAAAATGAAAATATCGAGTCTATTATTGAACATGGCAGCATGATTTAGTTGTATTAAACTCTTTAAAACGCCAAAAATAAGGAATTATAAAAATACGATTTAAAAAATTTGGAGTATGTAAATGATTTTTGAATAAAATTCCAAGTAATATTACAACAAAGTAAAATGTCAGTAAGATATTGGGACTGGGTCCTTCACATTTTTGTTTCTTTTCTTTTCCTTGCACATAGAAATTAATTTCTTTCTTTCCATCGGCACTGTCATCATAATATGAAAAATTGTACTAAAACAGTTGGGAACATTTTTTGAATAGCAGCTGTGTTTATAAATAAATTATTGTAAAGTTTTAAGGACCGATTTTGATTTTGAATGAAACAAAGTACTTAGGGAATTTTTGTCATTTTTTTATTATGATAATATTGGTATTGTTCAATTATGTATGGAACAAAATATCGGCCAAATAGCCGCCGCGATCTCGGCAGCACACCTCCATCCGATGGTATAAATTTTCGATGACACTGAGGTATAATTGAGGTTCTATGCCGGTAATGTGCCGAATTATCTCATCCTTTATCTCTTGAATTGTTGCTGGCTTTTCGACTTACACCTTTTCCTTCAAATAACCCCAAAGAAAGAAGTCCAACGGTGTCAAATTACAGGATATTGGCAGTCAATTGACATCGCCACCACGTGAGATAACACTGCCATTGAATTTGTTGCGCAAAAGAGCCATTGTTTTGTTAGCTGTGTGGCAATTGGCACCGTTGAAACCACATATTGTCCACATCCATATTTTCCAATTAGGGCCATAAAAAGTTCGTTATCATCTCACGACAGCGAACACCATTGACAGTAATTGCCTGACCCGCCTCATTTTGAAAAAAATACGGCCCGATGATGCCGCCAACCCACAAACCGCACCAAACAGTCACTCTTTGTGGGTGCATTGGTTTTTCGACAATCACTCTTGGGTTATCATTTGCCCAAATGCGGCAATTCTGAGTTGAAAATGTGCCCCATCACTGAAGATGATTTTCTTCGAAAATTGATCATCCACTGTTGCCATTTCTTGCCACCATTTTGACAATTGACGACGCTTGAAATGGTCAAGAGGATTTAGTTCTTGAGTCAATTGCACCTTCTAAGAGTGTAAATGCAAGTCTTTATGTATAATGTTCATCAACGACGAACAGCAGCAATGTTTTCTGCAGTACAAGCTGTACAAGCATGCACTGGTGTTTTCACATCTCATACAGACCCGGTTTGCTCAAATTTTTGCACTATTTTTCCGATTGTACCCACAATTGGACTATTAAATTAAATTGACCGAAAAAATCACGAAGTGCACGATATGCATTTTGATTTGAACGCCCGATTTCATAATTAACCTGAAAAACTTAAAAGCGTTGCTCGATTGAGAAATTTGAAATTGAGAAATGTCAAATAAAATGCAGAAAAAATGGCGTTTAGGTGTAATTCACATTCGTATAGCAAACTTAGCAAAAAGTATAGACTTAAGGACCAAACCCACCGAGCAACAAAAACCAAAACTTTGTTTTATTTTTTGTATTTTACTGTTCAGTTTTGACATTTTATTCCTACCGAGAAACAAAATAACCAAAATGTAGGAATAGTGACGTCTAAAAACTTCCTTAAAATGCAAAGCTGCAAAACGAAAAAGTTTCGGTAAGGAAAACAAATAAAATCTGTGATTTATTGATATCTCTTATTGAAGAAGTATTTTTGACTGAAAAACCCAGCGAACTTCAAGAAATTAGCAGTTAATAAAAATATTTGCCCAGTTATAGCTATCATTGAACAACTTCATTGAAACACAACATATGATGGAATTGAAATGTCACCACATAGCTTCTTATATTAATTACTGTAAATTCCTTTTCATTTCGGTGGAATCACAATCATTACTTCACTAAAATAAATCTTGATTAGTGAAAAATAAGAAGCGATTCGGAAAACCTTTAGAATTTTGCCCCTATACTGGGACATACCAAAATAACTTGAGCCGAAATAAAAAATGTACTACCAAACTATTTTCTCTGACTGTTTTCGAAGATTATTTCTGTGAAACTGTAAACTATTACAATGAATGCGTTTAAAAAATAAATTACGGCTTTCAATTTGAATTAATAAACAAATAAATAGAACAGATAATGCGTTATAGCTTTTCATCGGGTAGTCATTTAATAACAACATAGATAGTGTGAGTAAACAAAACCAACATTGATAATATAGTATTCAAATTGGCCGATTTATATTAAACTGTTAATTTTTAATTTTATATTATGAAATGTTATCATCTGGAAATTTAAATATAAAAATAAAACACAATGATGTATTTAGTAAAAAAAATTTAGTAAATGGCATAATAACGGGTGATATTTTTAAGAGTTAAGTTTTTGGGTTGGCAACTCTGGTTAGCAATGGCTTCTGTCAAAGTGAAAAGTTTTCAGTATACTCTGCAATTTAATCACGGATTGAACTTTATTATCAAAATTTGCGCTCTGCTAAGAATGTGCACCGCTTGTTACGACCACATTATGGTCGTTATAATCAACCTGGTGAATCAACAATTTCACCAAATTTCGCACCAAATTTACTTTGTTGGACATTAAACCATCGACTCGTATGCGTGCATGCGTTGGACATAAAACCATCGAATCGCACTCGTAGCGTCCACTGTTAATGATGATTGTGAAATGTCAATTCGTCGTCGTTCTCATCAATTGGGGATGTAATACTCAACCACATTGAAAATTGTACTTGTCGATTTGGGTTTGAAAGCCTATAAATTCAACTTGTGCATGAATTGAAGCCGAATGACCTACCTCAACGCCTCATGTTTGGTGAATTGGCCTAAGAATAGCTTTTATTAATTTTATCGAAAAATTGTGTTCAGCAATGAGGCTCATTTCTGGCTCAACGGATACGTAAATAAGCAAAACTGTAGCATCTGGAGTGATGAACAGCCACATGTCACACAAGCATTACCGAGGTGTGCTTGTTTGGTGTGCTTTATGGATTGGTGGCATCATCGGTCCATTTTTCTTCAAAGACGACCGTGGAAGAAACGTTACCGTCAACGGCGAACGATATCGAGCCATGTTACGCGACTTTTTTTTGCCCCAGTTGGCTGAGTCGAACTTAATTGACACATGCTACACAGCTCGTGAAATAATGGAAATGTTGAAGGTTGTATTTGGTTAGAAGCTTATCTCTCGAAATGTTTTGTGGTGCTCTTACTTTACTTCATTATCAATATACCTTCGAAGAGACTTATTTCTTTTTTGACAGCGAAAAAAGTACATCTATAGAGGTTTTACCTTCTCCTCCGATTGCCTGTTTCCGATACAGGCATAAAAATTCCAGAAATAATTCTTCGCTCTTAGCAAAATAACATCGGTTTCCTAGGATCAGGCTTCTACGAATCTCTACTATGGTTTCGTTCGTGGCTCATTCTAGTTCACATATTGGTCTGAATTTACTGTCACTATGACCTCATTTATCTACAAAAAAAGAAGAAAAAAACGGGAACCTCACCGCTTCCGCCTCATTTCAATCCGAAGGTGGAATTATGTTGATTAATAGCACCAGTAAACAGCAAAAGAAAGAGCGAAAATATCAACTCGGTAAAAGTGGAAAGTCGCTAAAGTTTGGTACCAGAACTGGGATGGTTTCAAGTGCAGGGCTTCATACCGTCTCCTGAAATTCCTTAACCCGATCAACCAGTAATAGTTATTCATACCAACAATCGATTTGGCTTTAAAAATAGATAAACAACAATAACCGAATAACTGATCAAATAGAAATAGCCTTAGAAGAGGAACAAAATATGATCTCTTTCTTAATGTAACACATGCTTTCGGTTTGGCTTACCATCCCTTTTGGGAGGATAATCCTCCTTTTTGAACCAACAAATTCAAAAACCTCCAAACCTCCTTTCTCGCCCTGAATCCTTCTTTTATCATCGAATCAAGCTCTTTCCTATCGAAATTATAATATCGCTGTTAACACGTTAGCTTTGGCAACACATGAAGAATATCTATTCAAACTAATATACCACTATGGAATAGGGTATCAAAAAAATAGCAACTAGCATTTTCGAACAAAACTAGTTAGGGGTAAAGTCAACTTCCGAAAATCCTCACCAAACGGCAGAGGTAAAATTCCTTAGATGGAATTAACGGTGGCATCTACGAAGTAAAAAACCTTCACGAAAAAAGTCGGACATATTAGGACAATAGGACAAACGAAAATTTCAAGGGTTAGGCGCCAAAAGACCAAAGCCATCGCTCAATTACGTACTGGATGGACCTATATATAGGTGTATTTAATATATTTAAGTTAGTCCTACAGTACTTGTAGCTTGGGTTAACTATTTAATCACGGGAAACACCTATTGATATGGAGCAACCAAAGACAAGGAATTAACTGATAACACGACCATGCTAAATGTAAAAAGGACAACGACGTTCGTATCTACACGTAAAATGTGAGAAAATTAAAGATAAGACGTGCAGCTGAACAACACGCGGAAGCCTTAAGATGCTACTAAGTAGACATTACTGCCATCCAAGAAGCACGATCGGATGGGCCGGACAAAAAGAGGAAGAAAACTGTGACATTTAAAGGACACATTTGGCAATATAAGCCTTATTTGCATACACGTTCCGACGAAGAAATGAAATGACATTGCTTAAGACTACCAAAGTACGATTTTAAAATTCAGCTGGAAAATTTTCCGCGACTGTAGGAATATACAACATTCTTAGCAGTGTTGTCGGACACCTACATGACACCATGGTGGTCTACAGATTAACAAATGGTGAACCAAATCGATGACACTGCGATAGAGAAGAAGCACGCATCCAGTTTTTAAATTTCCGAAAATCGAGTTCAACCAGAAACATGCAAAAAAAAAAAATTTGTCTGTTAAGAATCTTCGAACCCTAACAAAAGTAGTAGAAAACGTTGTTTTCAAATGCAGTCGATGCAATGTTTCCTCATCTGCCCTAATTCAGCATTTTTGTCATTGAAAGCAGCTTAGTCAGTGTATCTATTTTTCGCAAAAAAACCTAAGATAACAGGGATAACTCTTTTTTAATTCAACTACCCTTTTTACAAATAAAGTTAATTCAGCTAAGTCATCAGAAAGCGACTAAAACCTATAGTCACATCCCCTTTGAATTCTCTCCTACGTGTTCATTAACACCAAGGCTCACTGCGCGACGTTCACACCTTCGACTTAGTTATCAGAATCAAAATATCTCAAAAACAATAAAAAAAAATCAATTCAAAAAACACCAAGAAGGTACAATTAAAAAATTCCAGTCAAATATTTTGCGACACCCTCAGCACGCAAGTATTTAACGAATTTGTATTGCAAAGCAAATCTACAACGAATACCAACGACCTTCCGGTATTGCATGCAGATCACGTATACGCTACCGGTTGTAGCGTAACGTGGGCAAGTTCAAGTGTAACCAAGTCTATTAATTCGCCAATTTACTCCCTTAATCAGCTATGAACAAACAATTGGCAAACTATTATGCGAACTACGAATAGTTATTGCTGCAATATGCAATTTGTACTGAACCGAAGCTGTAAACAGAACATGCAAATACCGTAATGTTTAATAATCGAGACAAACTAATACCGAACCATGCGGCAAACACAAACAGAAGACGCGCTGCGTTACTGGTGGTGTGGCGGTGCCTTTATTGTAACGCCCTCATCTGTTTGCATTCGACTTGATAATTTACGTAATTTATTCCGTGCTCGATTTCGATTTCGGGCAATTTTATTGTCAATATTATCTGTTTCGGAAATAAATAGTAATTAAAATTTTAAATCTAATTAAACAACTTTTTGGGTAAATAGACGTATTGCTGCGGTCTGTTGTAGGTGCTTTATACTTGTTTGAGGTCCTTGGTGTGCGGATGTTCTTGAACTAGTTGTTTTTTTTGTATTGATATTTGCGGTGAAGGTGTTCTTTAGTTGGCGATCTTATAAATACGACGTCATTAAAAAGATCATGTGAAGCTTATTGTCATACGGATTTGTCGCATGATCGTTTTGGGTGAATTAATTCTATTTTTAGTAGGAAAATGTCTTAAGACTATTTGATAAACAATTTTGTAAAATAAACTTTTTTCTGGATAAAGTTGCATTATTCTCTAAAAAAAGCCATGCAAATGTTTAAGATGATAAGTAGGTAGGTATATCGAGGCACAAATTAAATGGAATGCCTTTTCGAGGAAACATTTCTTTCTAACAATTAAAAAATGGAAAAGTTTGTCAGTGCACCCTAGTGGTAGTCTTTGTCCTATGCCATTAAAACAGGAATTCGTCAAAATTAGTTTTATTGGTTTACAAAACTAGTGGTTACAGTACCACTACATAATTAAAGTGGCAGTTGAGTCCACAAATTTGCCTAACTTCGAGTACGCAATTGGACCACTAGAGAGAGTATGAAGGTCAAATCCATCTCCAAAAATGGCAAAACCCGGATGGCTCTAAAAAGAATTAAGCATCAACAGATAATTAAGGATTTTTGGACGAAGATAATATTACAATAAACCCAATCAACTGGCAGCTTTTATTCAAATTGGGAGAGTCTTGATAACACGACGAAAACAAAAACACTATAAGCCGCCAGGTCAGAATGGCATGATTTGAATACCCGGCCTGCTGTCCCAGGCGAACCTAGACACTATTCTTCGAAATATTCGCACAACAGGTTGTCTAGGAATTTCAAGGGTGAGTGAGGTCCCTTGAACAGAGATGGTGGCGGATGAGCCGAAAGGTCAACGGCAGCGCTCAATCCCGTAGTAGATACTGATGGCCCCGTGTCCTAGGGTATCTAATAAATTGGAACTGGCCCTCCAGGTTGGTGGTTGTGCTTTGGATTAACTACTCAACCCTGGAAAAAATGTATGTTACGAAGCAACCAATAGCATCGGAAAGGACTGATTTTATTATTGACGACCCAGCTAAACGAAAAAAGGACAACGACGTTCGTATCTGCACATGGAATCTGAGAACATTAAACAGGAGAGGTGCAAGCCATCCAGGAAATACGAAGGGCCGGGCCGGGCAAAAAGAGAATGAAAAACTGTGACATCTACTACGGACCGTGTTATAATGAGCAGAAACAGCAACTATTCGTATAATAAGATGATATAGCTAAGGACTGCTTCTTTGAGCTCCTTGACAAGACCTATGAGCGACTACAGAAATACAATGTTAACATCGTGCTGGGAGATTTCACCGCGAAGGAAATCTTTAACAGTGTTGTCGGAAAACATAGCCTAAACGACAACACGTCTGGTAACGGACTTAGGCTAATTGACTTCGCTACAGAACGACTTCGCTACAGAACAGTATAGCACACGGTTTGTCACCTCGATATCCATAAGAGGACATGGTGGTCTCTAGATCAATGAACGGTCAACCAAATTGATAAAATTGCGATAGATAAGAGGCACGCACCCAGTATTTTGCATTTCCGAACATTCCGAGGAGCTAACATCGACTCGGACCACTACCTTGTTGCAGCCAAAATAAGAATGCGGATATACATGCCACAACAATCCAGAAATACTGTGAAAAAATGTAATGTCGAAAGACTGCAATCGAAAGAGACCTCAAAGGCCTTCGTGCAACGCGTATCCCTAAACCTCTCGACTAACACCATACCACCAGCATCAAATGTGGAAGAACAATGGCAATGATGCCAACAAGCCAGTAGATCAGCCGCAACAGATGTGATAGGTTTCTCGCGCAGATCAGCAAGAAACTCCTGGTTTGATGAGGAATGCCGACACATGCTCGCAGCCAAGAACGAGGCCTACAAGGCTAAAATCCAGGTGAAGACGAGAGCTGCCGTCGAATTCTATAAGCAGGGAAGAAGGGAAGAACACCGGCTTTTCAGAAAGAAGAAAGAAGAGCAAGAAAAGCGCGCGATCGAGGATACAGAGAGGTGCCACTCCAGGAACGATGTTCGCAAGTTTTACCGAAGTCTCAACTGCGCCAACTAGTGGTTGGCCTACAAGATCCTATCTGCCGTAATATGTGAACGCCGTTAAATAACAACCTGTTCTCACACTTTGGCAGATCCTGGAAAAAACCCAAGAAGTTCAAATCGATACCCACCACCTAATCAACGATTTCAAAGCCGCATAGGACAGCATTTATTGAGACGAACTGTACAGAGCCATGTTTTGGTATACCGCCCAAAATCGTCCGTTTGTGTAAATTGGCGATGGAGAATTCTCGCTGCTCCATCAGGTTCGGAAACGACCTCACCGACACATTCGATACCAAAAAAGTATTTAGGCATGGCGATGTGCTGTCATGTGACTTCTTCAACCTGATTCCTTAGAGGATTGTGCAAAACTCACGAGTCAACACCAGTGGCCCGATTTTCCAAAAATCGGTAGAACTACTAGCATACGCCGACGATATTGACATCATTGGTAGAACCCAATGTGATGTCATAGTCACGTTTGCTAGTATAGAGAAGGAAGCGGAAAAATGGGTTTAGCAGTAAATGAGGGCAAGACGAAGTATATGCTATCGACACGAAAGGACACACAACATTGACAAATTGGACAGAACGTCACCATTGACAGATATAACATTGAGGTGGTACGGGACTTTGTCTATCTCGGCTCCGCTTTTAACTCTGACAACAGCATCTCGTCAGAAATTAAGCGAAGAATTACTTATGCCAACCGCTGTTGGACTAAGAAGGCAATTCAGTAGTAAAGCCCTCACTCGAACTACTAAGGAGATCCTATATAAAACCCTGAAAACTACGCATTGGACGTTTAAGATGGCTAGGACATGTAGCACGAATGGACACCAATACTCCGGCTCGCAGAGTCTTCAATTCCCAGCCAGACGTGGGACGCAGTAGAGTAATACCTCGCCTTAAGTGGCGCGCACAACTAGAAACCGACCTCAACCAACTTGTAGTGCGCAACTGGAGGAAGTTAGCTAAAGACTGGTCTAATTGGAGAGGCATGTTGGTTGAATCCCAGATTCATTCCGGACTGTAGCGCCACTTAAGTAAGCGAGTAGTATATCAACATAGTATTAAGGATGAGATACTACAAACAAATCCCTTTTCCGAAATAGAAAATTCAACATTGTGTTTGCAAAGCGACACAAGGCCTTATTACATATATCATATATCGCTTCGCTAAACCGGATGACAACGTTGCATTTGAAACAAAGCAAAAGAATTGAAAGTGCGCACAATCTATTTCTTCTTCTTAAGTTGCAAAACAATGTCTTACTATCATTGTTGCACCGTTCAATTAAAGAGAATATTAGAATCGCCACCCTTAGGCTTGAGACGACAAGGATGACCAAACCTCTGCTTTAGAGATCAAGCGGTCGCTTTGATGACCGAGAATATTTTTTAAACAAAATATGTACAGCTAAATGAAAAACACATAAAGGGGTCTGGAAATGACGTTAATCAAGAAAAAATAAATTCGAAATCGTTCAGTTTTTGAATAAATTGTACGAATTGTCAATGTTAATTGCTATATGGAGAACGAGTACCACGATAAATAAATATTGGTTTACTTGGAGTATTTCATTTTTTTGACAATATATTTTACATAGTATATTCACTAAGTGATCTAATTTATTTATGAGTTGGATTTGAAATGCAGACATATTTGTTTTTGTGTGCGGAACCAAATGAATGAGGTTATTTGCAAAAGCGTATGGATCCCTTTTAATTTATATCCTATCCATATATACAGTTTTGACATTAAGTTTGTAACATAGAAAAATACGTCCACCTATGTGGCAACAATTTTTGGGTCTTAAATTTTTAGCTAGAAGGATGCAATTTGGTAGACAAACCGAAAGGAATTTTGAAAAAGTGTTTGAGCAAGATATTAAAACATTATCCAACATGACAAGGAAAAGTCATACTATTTTGGCTTTTATAAAATATTTACTGATTGTAAAGCGTTCCAAATGCCAATGCAGAAGAAGGAGTTATGTACTCGAGTGGCCAGATGGGCACTGTTATTGGAGGAATTTAATTTTACAGTGCATCATAGGTCGGGAAAATATGTGCAACAGGTTGATGCATTAAGTCGAGTGCGTTTGATACGGGCATTCTCCACAGAATTAAAAAGTCCCAATGTAGAGATGAATCGTTTCAACTTATCATCAACATTCTTCAGCGCGAACAGTACGAATATTATGTGAATCGTAATGGACTTTTGTATCAATTCGTAGAAGGAGCTTATCTTCTTGTGGTCGCAAAGGCTCTGCAAAGGGAAATAATCCGTAGCGTTCACGACATTGGAAATTTTAACTCGCAGAAAGTGCAAAAACGTATAAACAAAAATTATTATTATCCAAATATGTGCAAGAAAATAGCGAATTACGTAGCTTGCATTCTATCAGCGAAGAAAGATGGCAAGCAAGAAGGATACCTCAATCCAATTACGAAAATTGATGTACCGTTACATACTGTTCATATCGATCATCTTGGACCTTTGCCATCTACGGCAAAAAATTACAAACATCTTCTCGTAACTATAGATGCCTTCACGAAATGTAACACGAATGGTAACTGATAAAGAATCGGCGTTCAGTTCAAACAACTTTAAGGATTATTGCGACCAACGAAACATTTTACACATTCAAATTACAACTGCTGTTCCTCGAAGTAACGGGCAAGTCGAGAGAATGAACCGTATAATAATTGCGACACTAACAAATATCTCTGTGGACAACTCTCTGAAATGGTATCAACATGTCACGAAGTTGCAAAAGGCAATAAATTCAATAGTTTCAAGAGCTACGAAGACAACGCCTTTCGAACTTCTCTTCGGTGTTCCTATGCGAAGCGATGAAGATGTCAAGCTAGCTGAAATGCTGGAGGATGAGATACGAGAAGAATTTGAGAACAACAGAATCGAGCTACGAAAACAAGCGAAGATACATATCGACCGAATTCAAGATGAAAACAGACTACATTACAACAAACGCCGTAAGCCATCCAGAAAGTACGCAGTTCACGACTTAGTTGAAATTCAACGAACGCAATTTGGAACAGCACTCAAATATAACCAAAGTTCCTGGGACCATACGAGTTTACAAAAATTCGACGTAACGACCGCTATGATATATCGAAAGTAGGTAACCACGAAGGTCCAAATAAACCATTGTCTCCAGCTGATCTGATGAAGCCATGGATACGAGACGAAGATAGAAGTCTGACATGTAGGCATAATATACCTATCAACTCAAACCTAAGTCCTTCACAGTTAGCAACAAACGTTAAACTATGATCTACCGTTCTCCAAAATTGCATTGTCTCTATAACGATATTTTGTCATGGGCATCATCACCCGATTTGCTTAACAAAACCAGGAGAGATTAACTACGCAGTTAATTGTTAAGCGGCCACGAAAAGCCACGGACGGTTACATACGAAACGAAACGCAACGCTACGTTAACTATTGTTATTTTATTGCTTTTAAATTACTTAATCCTAATTATTGTTTTTATTGAAAACCCTTTTGCCCTTATACCTTTACCCCTCCACAATCATGCTGGCTATATCTCGTCCTTCTTAAATTGTTTGCCACGCCTAATTTGTGCTTGTCCCAATCATAAACATCGTTTTATCATAAAAGATTTAGAAAAACAGTGTGAACTAAATGTGGTGACAATGACATTTTCCGTAACCACCATTTTTTTAACAATGCCCACTTTTTGAAAACATTTATTTCAAGGGATAGGGATGGGATGGGGTATCAAACAATTCGCACAGCGAATTGTACCCTACTCATACTTTATATATAAAAATATACTTTCGGTAATTGTAAATACAGTTATAAGTGATTCTTCATGGAATACCAAGGCTCGTAGATCCGAACAAAACTGCTTTCAATTCTCGGTAAAGGGTACTTTTTTTTACAAATCATTAAAACTTCTTAATTGGCCCTGTATATGCCATTCGTGTTAAACCGATCAGATGATTCATGATTTTCAGATATTTTTAGATTATAGTGGAGAGGAAGTTCCAATACATCAGAGACTGCTGTAAATATGTTAAGGTTAAATTACAACCAGAAGGCCCCTTGTATCTGGAGGATTCCGGTTGCAATGCTCTGTAATCCCCAGTACTATAGACCTCGGCACAGGTCGACTGACATCTTCTTGATATCTTGTCTTCAATGTTTTTTCATTGTACATTCTCTCGCAATGATCAGACAAATCTTCTGAATAGTATTAGTTTTCAGAAAAAGCTTATCTCAACTCAGCCTTGATAATTTTTGTGTTCCTTCATAGTTCACATCATTGTATTTGTTGTTGTTTTACAGACTTGGGTTGGAATACAAAAAAGTAACATTTGAGTTACCAAGCTAAAACCACGATGCTACACTACAGATACCTACAAATAACAAAGATAAGAATATGGAACGGAAAACCTTAAATTTCATATGTATGCCAATACTAACTGTTTGCCAAGTTGTTAAGTCACCCATTATATTAACGATCGACAATGCAAATTTCCCAAAAAAGGAAAAAAATGCAACTTGCTTAAACCAGTTCACCATTTCAAATATTAAAAAAAAGCAATTTAATACTAAATTGCCTACTCGTACTTACGAAATTTAAATATAATCACTCAGCTTAATTAGACTTTTCAAATTAATCTCTTTTCAAAGTATAAAACCCCATAAAGCTTCAAAAATAAAATGCCAAACATGATCACTCCATGTGGCCTCCATCAATGTTAACGATGATAAATGCCTTCCCACCACCTTCCTTACACTTGGACTAAGGAAAAAAAAACTAAATTGATCACCCTTATATTATGTCAATTGGATTTTTTTTCTTCCGATTA
The DNA here is from genome assembly GCA_949824845.1 of Rhingia rostrata. Taxonomy (NCBI): domain Eukaryota; kingdom Metazoa; phylum Arthropoda; class Insecta; order Diptera; family Syrphidae; genus Rhingia; species Rhingia rostrata. The sequence continues at coordinate 49,788,069 of OX463755.1, read as the reverse complement.
GATAAATGTCTTTCGAGTTCTATAACCAACAATGCGACTCAATTTAATAGGAATGTGCGTAAGCAGTTTTTTTTTTAAATCTAAGTTAAAATTAAAATATCCAATCAACAGAAAATAGAAAATACAATTAAAAGCTGATAATCTTCTTGAGTGAAAGTAGATCGGCAGACAGTGTGCGCAAATGTCTTCAGAGATGATAAAATGAATAAGCACGCCTCGAAACGAAAACGTGACTCAGATCTTGGGTAAATAAAAAATTATTACGGCAACATCACTGTCAGGGAGTCATCTAGATTAGTTTCATTTAAATTAGATTTGTTTATCAGTATTACAGTGATTGTTCAACTTAAGTGATTCACTTTGAAAATAAATGTGGGTTCTCCTCAATATAAAGATGGAAGAAAATAGCAAGTATACGACTGGGTGCACTACTTAAATTCGAGTTGTTATTTTAGGGCTTATCCTATCACGCAAATTTAAACAGTTTGATCCTATCTGTAAGCGAAACAAGTTGGGGTGGCTGTGATAAAAATAGAAAAGGTTTGCATTTAATTATTGTTTAAATAAAAAGAGTTTAAGGCGATTTAGGCCTTTATTCACTTTCTCAGACATGTGTCATATAAAATGCCAGAGCTAAAGAACAACTTCCTATATAACTTTGTTTAGAGATTATGTATTGGGGGTTTTCTTATAGTCCGGAAATGAACAAATAGTTTTGGCATAGTAAAATTTTTTAGATTATACAAGTTTTTTGGGAGAGATACTGATTACGGTGTAAATTCTAAAAAAAAACGATTTTTATGAAATATGGGTCATATAATAGTTTTAATCCCGCAAAATTCGGATCGTCGCATTCTAGTTCATGAATGATATTGTAAAACTTTAAAACCATTTAGTAGAATTGCAGAATTCTAAAAGGCAAAGAAGAGCAAGCGTACCAGGACCTAACCTTTTTATCACAAACATTCATTTGTGCGTTTGTATTTCTTGCACAATAACGAGAACTCCTTTTTTATGCTGGACCTAAATGACAGAGTTGATAAAAGCTTTTGTTGACATTTGCAACTACTCGAATGATTTCTCAAATCATCGCGAGAGTAGGGCCAGTGAATAGATATTTTAATCGTAAATCACAAGCACGTGGCGTAAATCACAAGCACGTTATTAGATGCTTCTAATGCGCGGCGTTTAATAACGCTTGGTGACAATCCATAATGAAAAGATCGTGTAACCATTGAGGGTAGCCATGGTGTAGTGGTAGTGTGTTCGGAATGTTAGTCGTTCAATTCATAAAGATATAATTCAAAGAATTGAGAATTCAAAATAATTTAAGTTTGCTGAATACTTGCTTATAAGTAACACCAAAATTCGAGAATGGTTCTGCAAAAGTTTACGAAAATAAGAAAACGAAAATAACTAGACTAGAAAGTCCTTACTACACCTAATATATTTCCTGTTTTCCTCTTTCTTTCTCCTTTCTTCAAATACCTGCGGTGTGCTAAGACTTTACAAACCTTGAACTACTTTGCAGAGAGGATTTTTTCATCAATTTTATATTTGTCAGCAGGGTCATAGCAAATATAATAAAATAACAAGTACGTAAGATCACTATTTGAGACGACGAGGCGCGGAGAACGGGTGTTGCAGAACGAGGGTAGACTCTGATTGGCTTTAACTTGGCAATGCCCAGTGTTGTAACTCTGACTACACATCAAGTGCTTATTTTTTACCTCCAAGTGGTAACCATCGGGTACTGGTCTCATCCAACCGGATTTGACTTGCTAAACGATAAGCGCGAGTGTTGATAACACGACGAAAAACAGCAACACTATAAACAGGCAGGTCAGAATGGCACGGAATGAATACCCGGCCTGTTGTCCCAGTCGAACCTAGACAAGCTGCTTCGACATATTCGGACAACAGGTTGTCAAGGAATTTCAAGGGTTAGTCAGGCCCCTTGAACAGAGCTGGTGGCGGATGAACCGAAAGGCCAACGGCAGCGTTCAATCCCGTAGTGGATACTGATGTCCAAGGGGTTTCTAAAAATTGGAACTGGCCCTCCGGGTTGGGGGTTGTGCTTTGGATTAACTACCCAACCATGGAAAAATCTAACGGTTACGAAGCAACCAATAGTCTCGGAAAGGACTGATTTTATTGTTGACGACACGGCTAAACGGAAAAAGGACAATGAACCTGGGCGTCAACCAACATGCCTCTCCAATTAGCCCGGTCCTTAGCTAACTGCCTCCAGTTGCACACTCCAAGTTGGTTGATGTCGGTTTCTACTTGTGCGCGCCACAAGGTCTTCCTCTACTGCGTCCGGCGTCTGACTGGTAATCGATGAATCTGCGAGCCGGAGTATTGGTCCATTCGTTCTACATGTCCGAGCCATCTTAAACGTACGCAAACGGGAGCAAAGATTTTTCGAAGAATTTTTCTATCGAAATGACCAAGGATTTCTTCATCCTCTTTTGATTCGTTCCATGCTTCAGTGCCTGGAGTGTGATGATCAGGGTCTTGTATAGGATCTCCGTAGTAGTTCGAGTGATCGCTAAGCTACTAAATTTGCTTTCTTAGCCCGAAGAAACAGCGATTGGCAAGAGAAATTCATTCTTTAATTGCTGACGAGATGTTGCTGTCAGAGTTAATAGCAGAGCCGAGGTAAAACACAGTCCCATATTATCTCAAAAGTATGTCAATGGTGACATTCTGTCCGGTTCGCTGATGTTGTGCGTCCTTTCGTGTTGACAGCATATACTTATTGTTACCCTCATTTACTTCTTAACCTATTTCTTCTTTTTCTATACTAACAAAGGTGGATACGACATCATGATGGTTTGAGAGTTTTGAACAATCCTCTCAAGAATCAAATTAAAGAAGTCACATGACAGCGCATCGCATTGCCTAAGTCCTTTTTGGGCATCGAATGTATCGGTGAGGTCGTTTCCGACCCCTATAGAGCAGCGAGAATTCTCCATCGTCAACCCTACAAACTGACGAGTTTGGGCGATATACTAAAACTATACATGGCTCTGCTCGTTTCTATAAATACTGTCGAATGCGGCTTTAAAAGTAGAATAGGTGGTGGGTACCGATTTAGACTTGTTGGGGTTTTTCCATTCTTCAGACATACTTTCTTCCGACCGGATTTGGGTTATGAGTTGGTGGATGTTTCTTACCAAGTCATCTCCGCCGGCTTTATAAAGCTTCACGGGGAGGCCGTCATATTCGGAAACCCATTTAGCTTGAGTTTAGATATTGCTACCCTCACTTCATTCAGATCGGGTGGTTGGCAATTTTCGCTGTTGTTGTCAATATTGAATGGTTCGTTCTGCCTGACAGCGGAATGTTTTTCGTCATCGCCGTTTAACAATCTGCAGAAGTGGTTCTTCCTCAGCATCGACTGTGTCTCAACTACGATATTTTGTTGTTCATCTCGACAGGATTCTGTTCGTGCCTTGTTTTATTGGCTTTGACGTTTTATACTTTGGTAAAACTTGAGAACATCGTTCCGGGAGCAGCACCTCTCTACAACCTCGATCGCTGCATTTTCTTGTCTTTTTTACTTTTTTCTAAAAAGGCGGTGTTTTTTCTCTTCTTCTTTGCCTATAGAGCTCATTTGCTGCTCTCGTGTTCATCTGCAGCTTAGCCTTGTAAGGGTCGTTCTTAGCTGCGAGCATCTGTCGGAACTCCTCATCAAACAAGGGGATTCTTACTGGTGGGCGCAACACAAACAATAGAACAACTTAAAATCTCTAAAAGCACAAACTCTGGTGAGACAATTGATCCTTATGATAATCCAGTTTTATAAAGAGGATCTATCTGACTAGATGTCATCCACTAATTGCATTGATCTGTCTTTAAAACTCGATCGACAGACTAGGAAATATCCAGGACAATTATTTTAAATGATAGCTCTCGATTCTACAAGCCGATGTCTATAAATGGGTTTCATAGCTTCACAGGTCTCCCGCTCAGCATTTCTTTCGAAATCCATATTGCCGATCGCTTATTTATACACTTCATTTAATAACCTCTGTGTTAATTATTTTTTCCATTACCATCACTTTTTGGGAATCGGTTGGATTCTAGTTATTTTCAAGTAATTGTGGGAAACTTGTTGATCATACGACATAATAAAATAATCTGCAAAAGAAAGAATTTTCATAAAGCCTGTCACAATTTATTGAATTAGACAAATTTTCGTAAAAAGTGAAAAGGTAAATATAAAGTTGTAAATCAATTTTCCGGAATAAAATATAAAAATTGTCTAACCAAAACCACCATAAAGTTTGTTTCTCGTTTAACTGACTCCACCCGTGTGGTTTAGTGCATTAAAGTTCATCCAGTTTCTGACTTCGTTAAATTTCTAAATTACAGTGTTGACATGATCAACGTTATCGAAAACACAATTACTGTGTTTAATTTCGAAGTATGTACGTGACATAATCTATTACTTTAATATTTCTGTTTAGTTGGAAAATATCTATTCTATGTGACAGCTAGGAAATGCCAACTGAAGTCCTCTAAAAGTATTCACGCGTTTAATTCCAACCTTGTTAAGAGAAATAGTCACTTCTTCCTCTTCGTTTATAAGACAAACTCCCCGTCACGTAGTGAATAAAAATATGATTGTCTCCATTATAATTATTGCATGTGCTAGTAATAAGAGCAAAAATATCTATAATTATCAAATTATGAAATTTGCAAAGCTATTAGTGCGACAAATATACCAGTTACAAGTGCTGTCAATAAACTGTAAAAGGTCGCAGGCTGAAAGAATGTAAACAAAGCTTTTTGCTAAATAAAATACATGCAAAATATAATAATAGCCATCACCGTGCAACAATAATTGAAGCTACGTGACATCGACAAAAGGCTTTGACAAATTAATATTTATGTGTAGATCTACCTCCATGTATGGTGGCTCAAAATTGCCACCCGTTTGGTTAATTGAAGCACTAAACCTGGAAAATGTCGCCTGAGCAAAATGCTCATATTCTTATTATAATTCAAACGATAACGTACTTATAGTCAGAGACCTGATAATGATAGCGATAGTGCTTTTAGTTTAGCCCGAGTCAATCGCCTTGAAGCTCCATGGCAGTGAATGTTCAGGTTCAAGTGCATTGGGCTGTATAGAAATCTAATTTCTTAGTAGCAATAGCAAGAAATTTTATTTGTTAAGCCTTATCAGAGCCTTGAATGCTTGAGGAGGTTTTTTGTTGCGAATTTCATTTATTGATGAAAGTTTTGTTAACGAATATTCAACGCCCATCTGACGTGGTGCATGGAGGTAGTGTCGCTTTGTTATGAAATACATGTATGTGTTTTTTTTAATTATGTACTCTCAAACTGAGAGCGTAGATAATGCACTAGTACATGGGGTAATTGTGATAATTTCAAATTACAGTTGCATTAAGGCATAACTTTTTCGATTTGTTTTTACTTCCCCCTTTTCGAAGACACTGCGTCAAAACTATTAGCCCTTTATTTAAAGAATATGAATGAAATGGGAATTATGGTACATTTCAATTTTGAGGTTGTGAAGTCCAAAATAAAAATTCCAAAAAAATGTGCGAAATGCAACTGGCCTCTGTAGTTTGTGGTCTGTGGTGTGAAGTACGTAGCCTGTAGTCTGTATCAAAGTGAAACGTTTTCAGTATACTCTTCCATTGTGGATAGAAAGACTTACAAACGAGCAACGATTGCAAATTATTGAAATTTATTATCAAAATTCGTACTCTGTGAAAAATGTACACCGTTTGTTACGACCATGTTATAGTCATCATAATCGACCTGTTGAATCAACAATTCGTGCTGTTATCACCAAATTACCAAAATTTACTTTGTTGGACATTAAACCATCGACTCGGCAGAGTTCAGTGCGTACAGAAGAGAATTTTGTAATCTGGACGCTACGACTGCAATATTCTCTTCGGTGTCAATGAAGATCGTGAAATGTCTATTTGTCGCCGTTCTCAGCAATTGGCCATGTGTTACTCAACCACATGGAAGTGTCGATTTGGGTTTAAAAGCCTATAAAATTCAACTTGTGCAAGAATTGAAGCCGAATGACCCACCACAACGTCTAATTTATGTGAATGAGCCTTAAAACAGCTCCATGAAAATCCGCTGTTTTATCGAAAAATTGTGTTCAGCGATGAGGCTCATTTCTGGCTCAACGGATCCGTGAATAAGAAAAACTGTCGCATCTGGAGTGATGAACAACCGCATGCGGTACATGAATTATCGATGCATACCAACGATAGTTTGGTGTGGTTTTTGGGCTGGTGGCATCATCGGTCCATTTTTCTTCAAAGACGACCGTGGAAGAAATGTACCGTCAACGGCGACCGATATCGAGCCATGATACTCGACTTTTTGTTGCCCCAGTTGGCTGAGTTGAACTTGGTTGACATTTGGTTTCATCAAGATAGTGCCACATGCCACACAGCTACTGAAACGATGTAAATGTTGAAGGATGAATTTGTTTAGCAGCTTATCTGTTAATGGCCCTGTGAGTTGGCTGTCAAGATCATGCTATTGAACGCCTCTTGATTTTTTCTTGGAAGGTTATGTAAAATCGTTAGTCTATGTGGAGAAGCCGGACACGATTTAAGCCTTACAGGATAACATAACACGCGTAAGTCGTGGAACACAGGCCGAAATGCTAGAAAAAGTGACGCAAAATTGGACCTTCCGAATGTACCATTTGAAACGGATCCGCAGACAACAAATTTTGAAAATTTGATGCAAATTTGAGTGTTTTATTCGATTTAAAAAAACTACGCTTTAAAAATCACCCGTTATTTTTCAGAAAATTATTAAGATCATTTATTTTTAAAATATTCACAATCCATAGTCCTCGATTACATAATGTGCTTTTGTAATGAGTGCAGAAGTCCTTGGTAAAGGCTGAACTATAAAAGTCGGAAGCAGTCGGAAGCTATTGTCGAAATTCTACGTTAAGTTTTCTTCAGTACTGTCACTGTTACTGTTTGTAAAATGAAGCGATTGTCAGAGTGGAAGTCGTTTTGCCAAAACAAAAATTCTTTGCTTATGAACTTACAAATTTAAATGTACACAGCTGTTGAAGTGAAATGTCAAAGTTTTGTATGAAAGAACAAAAGAAAGAGAAAGAGCGAATGAATTCGCTTTTTCGCAAGTGAGCAAAAGTGAACAAATCGAAGCAATCTGTGTCACAACGTGGTACATATTATTCTCCTGGTTTGGTGTTTTTCTAATTATAAACTCCAGTTCTCTGCACTCTATTTGAAAATCCGGATTCAATCACCGATCGCACTTTAAACAGTTGTGAGATTCCTTAATTCTATTTTAATTTAGAATTCTTCGAAAGCAACTGGCTAAAATAGAAGTCTACCTTTAAATTTCCATCTTTTTTAATATTTTAAAATATGGTATAATTCGAGGTATCCATATTCCCTTCGAAGAATGATTTATATCTTCTTCCACACCTCGATAATTCTCATGCAGCTTGATATCTCTCAATAAAGCTTCACACATATTTTGTCTTCGTGAATGATATTCTCCATTTCCCGCAACGACACTACCATTCAGCACAGTCTCAGCCCAAAATGTCTGTTGAGGGATTTTTTGCTTCTTGTTCTGATGGGGGCAATAATGATTATAAGTCCTAAAAAAGGTGACATATGGACGACAAATGAACAGAAATGACTAAAACGGTAGAAATAATCGACCGAAAGCTCTATCGACTATATTTACTTACGCTATAGTTGGGAATGAACTTAGGTCTGAAGATATTCCGGAGGATTTCTTCAGCATGCTTCGGCGCCAAAGATCAGGACTGGGATAGTCAGGATCCCTTAAAGTTGTTCAAGTGATGCCTTTTTTTCTGAAATGCATTTTTAACTTTCATTTTACACGTGCTTTAACAAAGACAAAGCTTTTGTTGTCATAAAAATTTTCGACCTAAAGATTTTGATTGATTCAAACACTACTATGATAGGGAACCCCGTGGTTTTCGCGATTCTGTTCGATGGCTAAATGGCTTGACCAATTTTATTTAAACTTTGTATATATAGTTCTGTTGGTCACAATTTTTGTTGTGGGCTATTTTTTTACCTTAGCCATTTAATAAACGGTACTCCTGTATTACATATAACGTAAATTTTCTCAAAAACGGATCTAATGATTTGGATTAAGCCTGACATATCTTATGAATTATAGTTGTTCAAACAAAAGTTACGAACGACCCTGTCGTGCACCCACCACACGATAATTTTCTGATGAGATGTCGTTGTTAGAGTTAATAGCGGAGCTGAGGTATCTGTCGATGATGAGGTTCTGTTCTGATATATACCTTGTCTTAGGATGCACGTAACAGTAGTGCAAGAAAGCGATACGATACGAAAAGCGATGCGACAAGCGATAATTAGATGCGACATATTTAAAAATTACACCACACAACACAAGCACTGAAATTACCTTTTTGATTGTTTTTTCTTTAAACGTCAAATACAAACACTTCTCGCACAAAAAGTAGTCAGAAGAGTTTGTGTGCGAGAAACATGCGAGAGGTTTGCGAGTAGCTCGCGTTTGTCGCATAAAAAATCGCTACACTGTGCGCGCGTGCATAAGAATACATGCGAACAGTTTTCTCGTACTCGCATCGCATCGCTTTCTCGAACTACTGTACGCGCAGCCTTACATTCATTTGGCTGCAAAGCTGCGACATTTCGTTGAGTGTGACTATAATGTCGTGTGACTATCCCATCCTATCCTTAAAATAAATATCCCCAAAATGGCGGCTTTATGGCGATGAAATATAGAAAATGTCATTGTCATATCGTATTGTTCAGACAGTTTATCAAATTCTTCGTGGTTCGACAAAAAACAATTATTTTCATCTGGTTATGCTATGAAGGTGTATGTAAATGGTTTTTGTATGAAAACGCCTCCAAAAAGTCGGCGTGGGTTAAGAACCCCCCAAAAAGAGGGCGTGGCAAAAAACTTTTTTTAGACGAAATGTAGACATTAGGAGTGTCTAGATATCTTGTTCAGACACTTTTTAAAAAATTTCAATGGCTTAGCCTAAAAAAGGGGCGTGGCAGTAGTCGGATCTTAAAAATGTGTACACTTGTTCGAACAGCACGTACAAGGCACACATGTACCAAATTTCATTATCCTAGCTCAAAATTTGAGGCCCAAAAACCGGTAACCTACAGACGGATGGACCGACGGACGGACAGACAGACAGACATGGCTTATTCGACTCAGCTAGCGATTCTGAGTCGATCCATACACTTTGAGGTATACCTAGCTAAATTATTTCAATATGTTACAAATTATGTATCAAAACTAATATACCCCTATATGATAAGGTTCATGAACAAATTGTAGATCTTCTTCATGTTTTTTTAAGAACAAAAGACTGGTGAAATGTTCTATGTTGTTCATTTCTGTTTAAATAGATAGCTAAATCCATAAGCGGAATTATCATTGTTGGGTTGAAGATCTCATCGAAGATGTTCAAAAACTGCTAATACATCCTAAATAATGGTAGTGATTAGATTGATGATTTCATCAGTCCATATAAATTCAAAATTGAGGCTGTTAAAACGCTACTGAGAATTGAATTATGGCCAGTGATCTCGACGACATTGGTTCCAATAAGACATCGCCACTTGGTACACAGCCCGTGATACTATGCTTTGTTGTGAAAACAATTCGGCGACAGTTTTTTTTCACATTTTTTTAAACATTCAAACGCAAAATATTTTAAAGGCATTAACTATACCTTCAGTGCTTTCAAATTAAAAAAACGTTATTTTAACGTTTTTGTGTAACGAATGGTTCGAAGTCAACACCGATAAGCCGGCTATGATTGGGAAAATGGAAGACGAAATCATCCGAAATGCTTGAACGTTTCATCGAAAACTCGAACTTCAGAATGGACCATTCACAAAATTCTTTATTTTTTAAAGGTATCTATAAATAATGAATATCCTGTTTTTTTTTTTGCAAAAATATAACTTTACACACAATCAAATAGAGAAGCTACGTTTAAGGCCCCCGAATGTGCGTTTATTTTAGATACATTTCTGTTTCCCTAAAATAATAATAATTATAAAAAAGATGTTGTTATGACTCAAAAATTCGTTACATTTTAACAAAATCATGAACTTTACTCAGATATCTTATGCACTCGAATATTATTCATCGGACCGCATCTAGCGTTCACGTGCTTCAAACGCAAGGAAATAAAAGTTCCATGAGCATTTGAAGTTACATAGAATATGCGTAAGTCATGAGATCAAAATTGCAATCATGAATGAACTTTTAGTAGCGAATTGGAATTTCGCTAAATCACCGAGACTAGTATGTCGCGTGGGGTACCTAATAGATTCGTCTGTTAAGGGGACGTGACTATGAAACGGACTGTGAATTAACACAATACGCACAATATAAAGCAATGGTCATGATAATTAAACATAAAATCACACTGAATACTCGAAATTCAGTTTATGATATAAAAAACAAAAGTTACCCAAATTTGGTTGCCTTTATCTAATTAAACGAACAACGATTCTTGGGCTCAACTACTATTGACTTAAATCTGTTTAGCAAATACTAGACCCAAAAAAAAGTTTGTAATTTTATTACCCTTCTTGTGTACCGACAACGAAACAACTCCTACCTCAACGATGCCTCATACAACATACATCAAACAAAAATACTCCCACTCAAATTTCGGAAGTAAAACTTTGCACAGTCTAACCTCTACCACCAAAAGGTGGCTTGAATTTGTCAAACAAACTGAATTACATGCGCAAAGCGGTGAAATACACGATCATAGATACACCAGATCTCCATGTCTCACGGCTGATAACACACTTGGCGTACGGTAGCGTCTCACAAGATTTACATTTCGATTTCTTGTCTTTTTTTTTGCGTTCACACTTTGTTCGATCTTTATTACTCTCTGTCTTGCTTAACACTGGTTAAAAGTATTGTATTATTAATTGTTTATTTTTTTCGTTATTTTTGCATGTGTGTAGTCTATTTGATCAGAAGTCTCTTACTCAAATATTCTCCGGCTTCGGTAGATGTCGCACAAAGTTTTTAAGTTTTCCACTCTACCTGCTGTACAATCAGTTTCCACCTGTTGCTTGTACGGCTTGAACGCAATTTTCCGAGCTCCTCATCTTACAACAGATCTAGTTTAGTTAATGCGAATATTTAAAATTCTTGCGATAACCATCGGTTTAGAGTTCTTAAGCTTTATTTTTCGCGAACTAACGCACATTGCTTTCATTGAATAGTTGAAACGGTCAGAAAAACCGCTTTAAAGCGGTGGCAACATCTTCGTTGTGGTGTAGAAGAATATTTGTTGTTTCCCTACTTTTGTGTTTAGTGTGTGTTCAAAGTTTTCTAATTGTCCAATCATGGTTAACGTACTTAATTTTGCGACTTGCTTTGTCGTTTTAATTCAAATCGGTTTAATTTTTGCAACAACAACAGTGATAATTCAACAACATGGTGAAGGCATACAACCACCTGCACAACATTTCATAAAGACAACTAATGGAACTGAATTTCCACTGCAAGTTACTGAAGATCCTTTGCTCGATCAGTCGACGACACCAATGGACATAGGGACGGAATCTTTTACAACACTGGCGGGGGATCTCCTTGTCTCAGAATCAATTGTAGTGAGTAGATCGAACGCAAATGATTTGACAGGTAGCAAAGATACTCAAAAAAATAGTTCTAAGCCATCAATGGCCTCAACTAGCCAAGATGTAACATTGACTATTGTTAATTCATCGTCGATGGCGTCGGATGTTTCAACAACAAATTCGAAGGTTACTTCTACAACACCTGGAACAACTATTTTAATTAGTTCTTCGAGAAATGAGGGAACTGATACATCGACAACGATTGCAAGTGACGAATACGAACAAGACTCGAATGGGTTGATACCCAATGCAAGGGTTAATGCCAGTATTCAGTTGACCAATTCAGGACAGGGAGAAATTATCTTCAGGTGAGTAATAAGTCAGCTTAGAAATTAATTAGGTGGTATTTTAAAACAAACTCGTTAAAATACGATTCCAATTATTTTCGGAGGCAATAAATATTTATGACATCAAATAACACTCTACAGAAATTTTAGCTTATCAGAAATATACGCCCATTAGAATCTTTAGCTAATCAACCATGCAGGTAAAAAGCTACATGCTTTGAAGGCTTTAAAACAATTTTACCGATTTCAGAGTGGATTTTTCGTGATTTATAAAATCTCAAATACGTATTATAGTTTGTATGCAAAGAAAGTTATTTAAGAAAAACCTTAAGCTACGATTATGAGCTAAATGCACTTGAATCAGGAAGGTGACATCACTCGTTGTATTCGGGAGAAGTTCATAATATACCAGAACCGCTGTAAGCTATTTTAAGTTAGATCTTAGGGCTCTTTCCCCTTCTTTTACGTTTTACACAATGTCTCTCAAAAGATGGTTTAGATTAAAAAAAAAACATCTACTGGATTAATTTTTATTAATTATTAAACTACGGAATAAAATATATAATATCGTCAAAATGTAAGCCCTTGTGTTGCCAGAACTTATTTAGTTGAGCAGTAAACACTTTTCGAATGGTCTGTAGGTAGTCTCCGTAACCTGCCATTTCGTGATGAATATTCAGCCCTAGCGAGGTACATATCCGTCGGAATGGAAAATTCTCCGATTTTGTACGATTCCGAGGATTTTAGATTCGAATTTTTCTCCAACATTTTGTAACGCATCCCGTTCAGGTGCATTTTTCGTGCAATTTTTGACAGCTAATAGCAATTCTCAAACAAATTCTTCAAATTCAAATTGTGTAAAGTGATTTTTGTTTTCCGATGACACATGCCTCGAATGGAACCTCCGACGAAGTATGCGTTGCGGGAAATTGTCCGCTCCGACGGATACCTCGCTAGGGCAGTTTATCATTCAAATGAGCCAGTAAAGTCTTTTTAGTGACGTAAACTTTAAATTAGATATAACCACACTGGGATACAAAACCAGACGGGTTAGATCGGGAAAACGCTCAGTGGCGCTTTGGTTAGTGCGACAAACTGCCGCGCAGAATGTCTGGGCTCGATTCACAGCCGTCACAAGCTTTTTGTAAGACTGTTGCAAGAAAAGCTCCTCAAATATCTATATTTAGGCTATTAATTGACGCCCGTCCTCCTACGTACTCATTGCATTAACACAGTAAGCTTAAAATATATTAAGCTTCATTTGGGACACCTTTAACTCCATCTTTTCTACTCACTATTTTTTGGTCGAATTATTGTTTTAATAAAAAAAAAAGGATGCTCTGTTTCTTGTTTCAAGTTGTCTATCTCAGTTATCCTGTACCTTTCCGTTGTCCATCGGCCCTTTATGACAAGCATTCTCTTCTAATAAGTGGATAAACTGGGAAGCTGTATCTCCATGCAAGTATAGGTCCTAGTTGAAACAATCGTGACGGTAAGAATGTGTATATGCAGCGACTGATATGTTCTTAATCAATTTGTTTCCAAACATCGTCTGTAAGCTAAGCCCTGCGAGAGAAGATGAAGATCGAATCTTCGACTTGATTCTCAGGTTTAACTATTTTATCACATCTGTTGTATCTGCTGCATGATAGACAGAAGTCGACGTGTATCTTAGTTGGGGACCTTAGGCATATAGAAATACTTACATACAGTCCGGAATAAACCTATGCCTAAGCCAACATGCCACTCCAATTAGCCCGGTGCTTAGCTAACTGCCTCCAGTTGCGCACTTCAAGTTGGTTGAGGTCGGTTTCTACTTGTGCGCGCTTAAGGCGAGGTCTTCCCTATAGAGGGATATAGAAATCGTAGTCCTAAAGGTTTCCTTTCATTTAGGCACCTTTTACTTTTCCCAGATGAAACAAGAAGAAAATTCAAAGATGGGTTCGTGTCTACAGAGCCTGGACCTGATCTAACATATTCGGACAACATGTCATGTATGGACTTTGGTTTAAGGATTTTGAGAGATTATGGATCCAATCTTACAAAAGACTATTATTTGGACGCGATTTTGAGTTGGAATGACGTGGTCAGAATGAATATCTCTGTTTTTTCCGTCGCTATTCAATGCCAATTCCATGGTCTATCATCGACGTCTGCACCCACGTCATGACCTGTGAAAGAAATTTAGTTGTCACAAGAAAATGGTAACACAAATGTAATTGACTTACACATGACTTACACATCTGACAAATTACCGATGGTAATGTTTTATCTGTATGGCTATGGTATACTGAAAATGGGACGTAAGGGAAATCCATACGCATAATCCTATTAAAAGTTATATATCAGAGGTCAGGTCTCAGTATTAAATCGCGCTCTGATATATCCGTGACTACCTGTCTGCAAGTCTCCTTGTATTGTGGTATATTAACTTACAATCGCATTTAGGAACATCCAAAGACCTGGATGAATTAAAAGCATATCTTACATCTATGGCATGTATGTACAATATAAGGATTTACTCTTTGTTGGCTGTGTACATTTCTTCTTTCCCTTCTGGTGGGTCAGTTTATTAATCTGAAGACAGGCTTTTTCGCCCATACTGGAAATTAAATCGAGCTTGACATCTGCGTGCCAAGTTTTATTTTTGGTACAAAGAATGGAACCTGTGGTGTAAAACCGACTCCAAACTGAATGTTTGAGAAACTTCACATTAAAATGTTATACTCCTGAACGTATAGTATAGGAATTAAACTACAAACAAAACTTCTCGCTTTCCTCATTTAGCATTATTATTTCCTAAGGGTATTAAAACTATAAACACTACAAAACAGTATTATTTATATTCTTCCGCATACTTTAGAGTGACATTATAAAGATAAGGACTTACAAACATTTTAATTCCTTCTCTAAAATGTTTGCCTATTAAATTAATTCACTTTTACATATCCTTGTGCTATTGACGATTGAAGCCATATTTTCAGCCCTAGCGAAGTATCCGACGGAGTTGAAAATTCTCCGATTTTTTACGTTTCGGAGGATTTCAGCTTTGAGGTATTCTTCCGAAAAGCTGTTTGGAATATTTCTCCAACATTTTGTAACGCACCCCGGTGAATTGCGTTGAAGTGCGTTGAAGTGCGTTCAGATGCATTTTTCATACAATTTTTGACAGCTAAGTGCAATTCTTTTTCCGACACAAACTCTTCGCGGAATTTATTTACAAATCGTAGTGAAGTGATTTTTCTCCGATGACACATACCTCGAATTGAATTTATTCCTCCGACGAAGTATGCGTTGCTGAAAATTGTCCGCTCCGATGGATACCACGCTAGGGCAGTTTATTATGTAGATGCTCACATTCCTTTCCAAGTCACAACAAATTTTAAATCACATTTTCTTATTAATATCTACAGTTGAATTTAATATATCGATGGTTTATTATTTAAACAAAGAAGTACCATTTATTAGTTTATATTGCCCAATACATGATAAAATGTTTGAAAATCCGCCCAGCGTATGGATTTTCGTCTTTTACTATATTTTCTTATGAGAATCGTGTATAAATAAAAAAAAATCCCTCAACTTCATAGGGGTGATTATATTAATTTGTACAGTGCGCAGATTAACTTTTACATTCATCCATTAAACCGAATAATTAAGGAATTTATTGATCTATCTATACAAATACGTAGAAACAAATCCAAATATTTGAAAATCGAAAAGATATCATTGGAAGCAAAAAAGTTGGTTACTAAGTTATAAATCCAATACGAAAGTATCGTTTGCAGTGGAACATTTATCAAACAAACGTGACTTTAACGCGAATACTTAAGCTGTGTAATTCAATGAATTTGAATAGGTATGGAAGCTTATGATGACTTGAAATTACTCAAAATATTTGACAAGTCAATTTGCCACTTGCGTTGGGCAAATATTATAATCAGACAGATGACAGGTCATTTTTGGTTGTTAGTAAGTTTGCTGGCGAAGGTTGTATCTTTTTCGTATATCAAAGTCGCTTAAGTGTGGGTCACAAATATGGTGAATGTGCCATTATTTCTTGCAATTGACAATTTTCCATCAAATGCATAGTACTTGACTTCAATGCTGTCGATTGATAGAGAATTAATTGAGCGATACGCATTTAAAGAACGCGGAATTATTGTAAGTGCTTATTTGCCCAGTTTCCGGTCTAGTTTTATTTAAACGCAGCTTGAATTTTGTCCGACTTTTTCCTATGGGGAACAATTTTTTAATCTCGCGTCTGCATGTATTTCTTGAAAGGCAACATTGAAAAATCCCATGTAAAACGAACGCAAATGTACATAAGCTCAAGTTTAATAGAAGTGGTTACCGATATAATTTTTTTAAAATTAATGTTATCAATTTACACCTTCAAATTAGTTTTCCGTGAAATCAGAGCCCAATGTTTAAATTTCTAAATGGCAGCATTTTTTTCTTTCTTATTAGGGCATGACATTACATTTGGCCAACCTTGTATTATTAGAAAATCACAAATAAATTTGCTGATAGCTGTCAATATTACATACTACCAAATTCTGATCTACCAAGTCACAGAATGGTTGTTTTGTTGACATTGACATTGACATAACGGTAATTCGCACATGAATGCATCGAACTACAGACACATGACAGCACTGGCGACTGAGGCCATCGGCTGGGACAGATGAAGACATTAATACAACAGAGAGAGACAGATAGACACATAGAAGAAAAGACATATAACATAAACCTAAGTGGCACAGAGGAGGAGACATAGATTTATATTGTCTCATATTATCGCACAGGTGGCCTCAGATAAGCTGGCAATTTTCGTAGAAAACAAATGCTGCCGAAGCTGGGGCTTGAACCCGCAGCGTTTGGCTTAGCAGTCAACTACGCATTCCTCTGAGCCATGGCCACCTGGTTGTTTTGTTAAAAGAGCCTTGTGTTGCATTATTCTAACCATTCATTTATTTTGAAAATTCGAGACTTAGGCAACATAGCATCTATCATGGATATATATTTCTAAACTTTATTTTAGCATCAATTTTCTCCAAACTGAAGATATGTTCTGGATTTCAGATTCAGTAAGATATCCTTGATGAAACTTTTTTCTCATTAGTCAATCGATCAATCAATACATAACTTCATCTAATTTTTTAACTAAATCTGCAATCCGGAGTACTTCCTTTGCTATAGATAAGCCAGGAATATGACATACATTGCAGATGTCAGTAAATGAGCTCGCGTTGACGGTGATGGCCCGGCCAACGTCGTTCTCAAAGAAATATGTACCCGTCTAAAATACTCACCAAATAGTAAATTTTTCGGTATTCATTGGACGCTCTTGGATCACATGTGGATTACTATAGTCCCAAATTCGACAATTTGGATTGTAGACATACCCGTTCATCCAGAAATGGGCCTCATCGCTGAAGATGATGAAAACTATGTTCAGTTTCAAACTGCTCCAGATCCTATCAGTTGCTTTATCGTTTACTGAACCAGACTCAAATTTATCCAGCACACTATGAATAACCCTCTCGGTAGAACGATTATATCGACCGTAAAATTGGCAAAGCGTGCGGGACGTTGTCCGAACAGAAAACCCATTTTTATAAATTTTGTTTAATTATTTGTACGTGTTGTTGAACGCTAAGTCCGTTAATGGTGATTTGAGAAAACAGACTGAATGAATGATAGCCAATTTAACAGATGTAGCTTCAACAATATGGCCGCTATCAACTATCAAAGTTTGGAAGGCTCTGATTGGAAGCAACGCAACGATCCTATTATAAGGCTTTTACGTATTTTCCGGCCACTTTTTACTGACTCGCTATCTATTTTATTCTAATACCGTCTCTAATAATGTTACGAAGCTTAGTTTTAATACTTCGACACAAAATCTTTATTTTGTTTTAGATTGTAGTTTTTCTATTTCCCGTTTTAGCTCGGTTATCGTTGCATCTGTTTAATAGATATCTCATTTTACTAATTTTAATCTGATAGAAGAAATGAGATTAACTTTTGTTTTGGTATCTAATGTGTTGGTAGGGTCAAGGAACAGCTATAATTCCCCATCAGTAACTCCACAGACTATGGTCAACTTTCAGCAACAGCATTTTTCAAGCAAGACCTAAAGTATATGACATTTAATTTTAAAATATCCCTTTTTGCCCAAACCATAAAATGCAGGGATTTTAGTCACATTGGCCATGGTCTATTGGAAGAACTTGCTAGATGCATCAACTGAAGGTCGATCAATCCTACCAGTCATTTTTATTACAGCGGTTATTGGCGCTGTAGTGGTAATGTGTTCAGTTAAATATTGTGAATCCCCTGCGAAAATATATGAAACCATAACTCAAAGTAATAAAAATAAGGTTTGATTGATGCTTGTATAACTTTCGAAAAAGATTTACACTCTACCTTATAATAAATTTAGAATGCAAGAACTAAACAGGATACTACGTGGTTAAAATACTTTTTTAAATTTTATTTCTGAAGATATGTTTTTATGGGAGTTCAAAAGCATTGACTATTTTAAAACCATTTCATTGACAACACTAAATTATCCTCTAAATATACATAAATTTGTTCCTGGAATTTGTTAAAGAATTTTATCAAGCACCAGCAGATCAATAATTCATATCATTTAGTTAATTGTTCTTTGTTTCAACTATGTTTGACAACATTTTCTATTTAGGAATGTTTTCAGAATGTTTTGATTTGCGGGAATTACCGACTAAAAACTTTATGTGTTTCTTCAACTTCTTGAGCACGTAAAGGTAGTTTAAAACTCTTAACGATACTGGCATTCGTTTTTTTAGAAGTTTTTTTTTTGGCAATCTGTCGCTCCTCGGAAATGCTTAACGTAGGATTCGCTTGGTTTTCAATTATGTTTTATAGTCCTTGCACAGCTTGTACTTAGCTGTTACGATGGATGGATGGATTGTAAATCGCCCCTTGAAATCGTAGATCAAATAGAAATATTCGTTCAATGGTAAATCCATCTATGTATCAACACTAATATACTCCTATGGGATAGGGTATAATTATCAAGGGAAAGCAATCTCTAAGTTTGTGTAGGTCGTTGAAGTCGATGATGATGATGATGAGGTTGATGAAAGAAGGGCAAAAACTCCCCCAAATTTATTCAACACCAACGCTTTGGGTGCTGCAAAATGCTTCAAAATATATTATGATATTTTAGCAGTACAATAAATAATGGAGAACGATAAGTTGATTCCGCAACAACAAAAATCGCTCTTACAGTGACTTCCTCGCTATACATTTGATAAGAGTGTAGATTGGTATCGTCCCAAATCTAGGACATTTGCTTGTCCACATATTTATTAATCAGAAATGGATCTTTTCACTAAAGATGATTTCATTGACGAAATTTTGGTCAAGTTTCAACAACCCCAGAGCCAAAACAGCGAACAAAAAGGACTGTCTATGGTCATTTAGTGACTGGGTCTGTTCATTTTACGGGAGCGAAATTATCCAAGTTAATTTCTCGTGAACTATGAGAAGTTGGAATTCAAGTCTTAAAAATACCAGGAAGTTTTAAGCGGACAACTGGTCAGGTATGGGGTATAGGCTGATAATTTATTAAATCACTTGTTTTGAATTTGGCAACCAAAAACCGTGTGTTTCGGTGTTTCGAGAATTAAAGCCTCGTGATGCGCAAAAGGTTTCTCAAGCAGGGCACTGTTTAAAAAAATAAATAAATTCAACTTTGATGATTTGAACAAGTAGTGTAATGTTTTAAGAATCCATGGTGATTTCCTATACACACTGATAATTTACAAATGATTTGGGAATTTCACTTTTACAACATGACCTCTTTCACTTTTTAAACTCCCAGCGTCCCTAGTGAGAAACCATAGCGATAGGGTAAAATGAGTATCGGTATTGTTATAAGAACGCACCTATGCGCACGGACATGCGTGTTTGTCCCGTCTACTTAACGGTTGCGCTGATTTTAATCAAATTTCGTATTTGGAGTTTTTACGCCTAAAATGCTTCCATACTTCGTACTAAATTGGCGCTGTTGTATGGAATAAATCTGTGTCCTCCAAATGCTCACTTCATGTTGGTTGAGATAATTTTCCCATTGTGCGTGTCACAATAGTTTTGATTCCCAGCCGTAACAAAACCTAAATGATATTTCACTGGTCCTGCTCTCATGATGATCTGACCAATTATCCGAGTACTATCAATTGTCAAGAAAAGCCTATCTTAACTGAGTTGTTCGGAGTCGACATAAAACAGGAATTCCCGCCATCATGCAAGAAGTAAATTCGCACACGTAAATGGTTATGAGAATGCTCTGCCCTGGATACTAAACAGCAAAAAACTTGTATTTGTATTTTTTGTGCAACTTAAAGCAACGTGTTTCTCTACTGCGTGCAATGTCTGGCTGGTAGTAGAAAACTCTGCAAGCCGGAGCATTGGTGCCCATTTACTCTACCAAGTCCTAGGCATTTGAAACGTCCAATGTGGAGTTTTTTTGACTATGGGTGTATCGCTGAGCAGCTGGTGAAATCTTCGCCTACATTGCCCGTCAACGCGAACGGAATCCAACATTTTTCGAAGAATTTTTCAGTTGCTTTTGGTACTGTGCATGATTCAACGCCATAGAGCAGGACTGGGATGATCAGGGTCATGTAAAGAATCTTCTCCCAGTGAGGGTTTTACTACCAGTGAGATAACCCCGGAGAAGCTAAAGAATTCAGATGCGAGTGCGTCGACTAAATCGTATTTTATCAAAAGTCTCAAGAATGTCGTTGCCGAGCCTGATGAGTGCTTCTTATCGATTTGTAATTCTTGCGATTTTTCAGATTCTGCCGATATATGAAAATTTGATTAGTTGTGGCTGCATTCCTAGGCCTAAATTTTTCTTAAGGATTTGTCAATATTGGCCAACAATTAAAAAAATCTCTCAAGCATGAACGCTTCTATAATTTTTATCTATCTATCTTAACCTCGCAGTGAAAGAGCAAGTTATGTACGACGGTGTCGTGCACCCACTGCACGATTAATTTGCATACGTATTGATACCATGTTCGTTTAAGATATCTTATTTTAACAAATTGCAGGTAAGAAATCGATATGGCTAATTCCAGACGAAAAAAGATTACGCTAAAATAAAACAATTCCTCACTTCAAGCAGGCATAGATACAAAAAATAAATCTTGAACTTCACCTTTATTCAATTGTGCCCCCCTTCACATAAAAAATATTTGCTCCCTACATATATTTGTAAAACCCAATTAGATGATGAATTAGGAATTTTTTTCGATACTAATTACTTTGCTGACATCTAACAGTACCGCTGCTGAATTTTCATTCCAACAATTTCCTCAGGGATTTCCAAAATTTATGCATATTCTTGAAAGTTTGTAAAATTTATAATGATTTTGTAAAATAATTTTTCACCAGGTGTTTCGAATGTGTCAAGAAAGTAAGATAATTGCAATTTAAAATGTTACCATAACAAAAGATGGCCAGATGTTTGTATCTAAACGTTCAAAGGTATTCCTATCTATGAAGAATCTTTTAACTGATAAAGTCTTGAATTTATTTATTTATCATTTCAAAGAGAAAATAATAAATACCCTTTCAAATAAGCCGACAAAAATGGGAAACAGTTAACGTTGACGACAATCAATAGTCGATATACCCTTAAAATGGTTGCAGTCACTGAAAATATAAAATGGAGTGAGATCGATAAAACTTAATCCAAATAAAAAACGAAATTGTTTTCTACGGTTTTTATTAAATTCAACAGCCATTTTTAATTGGTTTATCAGATTGAAGAAATGCAAAACTCGATAAACGTAATTCACAATTAGTCGTTTTGGGTTTGTATAGGTAAAAGAGGTCTTAGTGTGGTAGTAAGATAAAGCGAGAAAATCAGATACGCTTAAAATAGCTTAAACATGCGTCTAAATATAGACGAGCAATGCTTAAGGACATTTGAAGGTTAGACAACCAGTGCTAGCAAAATTGATGCAATTTATGATGAATTGCAATAAAATAATTCATAAAAATCAATTTAAATACCTCATATGTCATTAAATAATTTCATGTGTTATCGAGATTTGTTAAATTATTCATGAATGTCATGACTTAAGTTAAATCAATTAATAATAAATGTAAAGTGAAAAACGCCCTAGAAAATTAATATTTTTTTATTAATTTCAAATTAAATGGATGTGAAAACAGATTTAAGATGAAATCAGTTAAGGTGATTTGTTGCCTTATTTCTCTTCATTTGTGAAGACCACATGAGATCAAAACAGCGCTCAAAACAAATGTTGGGTGCACGACTGGGTCATATCTAAGCTTTCATTCAGCGATCGAATTCAAATAAATATGTATATGTATTTCAATGTATCAAGTATGTACTTAATATAGAAGGTAAACAGAATACCGTTAAGATTGAGGATACAACTAAAAATAAATAAACGATGCACCACTGTGATTATAAGAAGTCTTAATAATGAATTTAATGAAAATCAGTAGAGGCGTTGATGCACGTAAAAATACGCGATTTTCTGTTTTTTGTCGAAACTTAAGCAATCCGTTAAGAAACTTTAGGCTAAAACTAAGTATGAAGCATTATGACCATCATCAAAAGTAACTCTTGCTTACTTACTTACTTCAGTGCCAATTCACATACTTAGGCCGTGTGTTAACTGCGTTAAAATGGGGGTTAAGTTGTATCCACTGGCTAATTTTTGACATTTCTGCAGGGGTAAAAAAAAATTTTTTTTTTATCTTTTCAATAATTTCTTAAAAGAATCGGAACGAAATTCCTTTTGATATAATTTTCTTGCAACAAAAATATACCGATTAGATTTCAGAAAGATCGATAAAAATCCCTTAATTATTAATTGTTATCAGTAAAAGAAATATTTGCTACAATAAGTGCTCATTATTAAAGATATCCGCCCTTCTTTGTTCCTTTTTAACATATTTCACATATAGCAAAATAAATCGTATCATAATATTTGTAAAACCATTTTTTTAATACAATTTCAGTTTATTTTACAACTTTCATTACATTTTCTAATATAAACTACATGTTATTTGGTTTTTATTTAATAATCTGAATGATGTACTATTTTCCCGCAACATGTGAACACTAGTTACGAAGTGTTTTTCACTTCTCTGTCACTCCTCAGTAGGTATACGAAATATCAAAAATTAGCCAATGTATACATTTTAGTGGATAATAGAAACTTCAAAATTTTAACCTGCTCAACAGAGGCTAAAACTTTGAAGTCTCTCTTAGCCATAGTAATGTCAAAAATTGTCTACTGGATACAATTTTAAAGCAATCAACACACGGCCATTCAGTCCAGAATAAACGTGTTACTCAACCAACATGTCACTCAAATTTGTCCGGGGTATTTATGCCATTTTTTCCTTTATGAATTTTCTTCTCCATTTTCAAAGAATGATTTGCTTAAAACGTGGTTGATGATGTCACCATCGTCAGCGTATGCTAGTAGTTGAAAATTTATGGGAATTTGTGCGTCTGATGTTGACTTGGCTTATTCCTCTCAAGAATAACTTTAAAAAAGTAGCACAAAAAAACTTCATCCTGTCTAAATCCTTTTTTGGTATCGAATGTTTCGGTGGTCAGGTGGCAGTAACTGTTCAGCGTCGTTGCCATTTTAAATTGTTCGTTCTGCATGGCAATCTGCAAAAGTGGTTCTTACATATTCCCACTATCGAAAGATTTTGTTTTTTTATCCTTTCAGTGAACTAAATTATACCCTATCCCATAGCGTACATAAAGTAACATTCGTCGCAGAAACATCCGTCCGCCTGTCTGTACATACAAGGTTTTTAGCTCAGACTATAACTTTGATGGTTAGATTATAAGTTTCTAGCTGTATCATCTTCAATTGATGAAAAAAGAAAAATGTGTGCGACATTTCTGAGAACATTTTTTTGTTTTCTTCTACTCAACACAATATCTGTTGCCAGATCATCACGAGAGGAGGGCCAGAGAAAAATCATTTGATCATTTGGGTTGCTACGGCTGGGGATCAAACTTACCCCTTCTGCGCGGCAGTTCATCGCATCAACCATCGCGCCAATGAGCGCGAATTAGAAAAATACGTATAAGGGACCAACAATAGTCAGACACCAATTGCGTATCCCAGAAATCCTGGTAACGCTCCTCTATGACGCGAAAAACCTGATATATATGTTCTCCCTGCTTCACGTTCAGATCTTATAGATTTTCGAGAAACCTGTCGAGGGGACTATGAAGAAAGTGGAGTTTGATGCTCATATAACATCTCATATATTATGATTGTAAAAGAAGATAATCTACAAGTTCTGTATAATTTTCTGATTTCCGATTTTATCACTAAGACAAAAGCTGTTCAAGCTCAGACATCAAGTCTGTAAATTTTCTAACTCATGTCTGTCCGTCCGTCTGTAGGTAACCGGTTTTTTGGCCTTAAATTTTGAGCATTATAACGAAACATTGGTACATGTGATCCTTATACGTGCTATTTTTAGAAAAACCTAATTTTAGGCCAAACCGTTCAAAGTTTTGCAAAAGTGTCTGAACAAGATATCTAGATAATCCTAATGTCTATATTTCGTCAATGCGGAGCTTTTTGCCACGCTCACTTTTAGGGGGGCGTTTTCAGTAAAAAAACGTTTTCGGTAAAGTTTTAAAAATTAAAAAAAAATTGATGCAAAATAATTGGTTTTGGTAATGCTAACATTTCTTCCACATATGATTTTTAGCCACGACCTTTTTTTGGAGGCGTTTATATTCCAAACCAGTGAGATTTAAGTGAGATTGTAAAAAGAAGGTGATAAGCCCCTTAGATTTCAGTAAATGAAACTGGCCTTATAATTCGTCTGTTGTACTACTGTCCAAGTTGTGCAGTCAAGTTCTACTTGCAGTATCCATTTTTGCACGTCCATTTTGACGTCAAGGATATACCCAAATTATATCAGTATTGCCCCAAAACAAGTTGCTAATTAAAATACGAATTCCATCTATAAGTATCCAAAGTCCAT
Organism: Rhingia rostrata; assembly: GCA_949824845.1. Classification (NCBI taxonomy): domain Eukaryota; kingdom Metazoa; phylum Arthropoda; class Insecta; order Diptera; family Syrphidae; genus Rhingia; species Rhingia rostrata. The sequence goes on along the minus strand of OX463755.1, from coordinate 49,762,994 downwards.
TATAAAACGATTTAGATTACCCTTTTATCTGCAGATAACCGCCATTAACTGGCTCCAACTCGTACCTTATTTGCATATACAGAAACTCCAAATAGGTCCCTCTTTAAAATATTTATTCGAAACTATAATCGTAACATTTTACGCAAGCAATGACTAAAATTACTTTTGCAGAACGCATCACTTTCCAAGTATCTTACTGATTTAATCGTCTTCTACGCTCGAAATACTTTATATAGATATCCAGACATATGACCAGTAAATCTGATCGTACACATTTTATTTAAAAATAATGATGTTTCATAAGTGCCCAACCATAGTAGCTCGAGATTAGGATCATTTGGGGATTTTCAAGTGCGAAACCCAAAGACAAAACTTGGATTTATCGGGTAAGTCTATTATAAACATTGTATAAGCGTGTTTGGCAGATAAGTGTCAAGACTATTTTTGGACATTCAGCGTATGAAGTGATAGGTGATTCGTCATTACTTCGAAGAAAAATTTCAAGTCGTTATTAAATATATCGTTAATTATGATTTTAAGAAGCAATTAATACCTTTTACTTTAATTTGATTTTTTACTGGTGATTCATTTGTCGGTATTTTGAAGTGCTTTCGATTGGGCTATTCTAGAGTAAGAAAAAAAAATTCCAGTGTCGAAATGACGTTCGATTTTTGATTGCGTTGCTGAATAACAAGTCAAATCTGAAGAGTTTTATGGCTGATTGTGGGTCAATTTCTGTGCAATATAATTCAAACTGATTTGTTACTAATTTTTACTACCTTGCGAAGAATTTAGTAGTGACAAGGATTTTTTCATCGACATTAACGCTGCCTTCAACAGCGTAGAAACGCTTTTAACGATGATAAACACTTTTGTGCTTCATCGAATCAATCTGCAACTGGATACATCACATTCTAAAAAGCATGGTTACCTCCACCGATTTCAGCAGCAGCTCAGCTAGATCTACCTCAGAGCACACTTCAAGAGATGTCCTTCTACAGAACCAAGCCATAAATTAATTTTAAATATAGAAGATGCAAGTGTGACATGGCATCGGTCCTAAGATTTTAGTATAGCTTTCTTCAGCAAAGTTCCAGAGGTTATCTAATGGCCTATCAAACATCAGTGCAAAATGTAACATTTGCAATCATTTTAGTAGATGCAGAATCGTTGCTCAGGTTATCCCAAAACCTTTCCATTGAATATGGCATAGAACACTGGTTAAGCTTAGTTCTTTTGATGGTGCTTGTACTAATTTCAAAGAATTGATTATGAGTTGCTTAAGTGAGCGATCAATACCAGTTGTATTAGATGGGTCCCATCCCACTCTATGTTCAACAAACGCTAGGGTACATCAAGACTCTAGAGCCTCCTCAAGTTTTGAATTCGCAACTTCATGTCAACAGAAATCAACTCCGGCATTAATACAATTTCTAAATGCAGTACCAATTATCGGGATAAGTTTTATGCAAAAAAAAGATGAGCTGTTTTCTATTTCTAAAAACTGATACATATGTAACTAAATTTAAAATGGGTCCATTAAAGTTCGGGTATCCAATGACACACAGCATGTGTGGAAGGCCAAATAGCTTCGCTCAAACGTCAGCGGAATGTTGATTGTCTTGAAGTTCTGTATCGATATTTTCGGCATAAATTTTCAAAAGAAATATTTAGCTTTATTCTCCAGTCAGCCTGCAGCTTCATTTATAATCTCCCAGCACGATTTTAACATCGTACTTCGGTAGTCGCTCATAGGTTTTGTCAAGGAGCTCATAGAAGCAATCCTTAGCTATATACTCTTTTTCCTCTTTTGGGGCGTGAGCACATGCTGGCGAATTTGGCCTTGATGCGGATAGTTACAATGCGTTCGCAAATGTCTTGGAAACATTAGACTTTTTGCCTAAGTCTGGCATTTATAACAAATCCGCATCCGAATAGTCACTGTTTCCGCTCACTATAACATGGTCCGTAGTAGATGTCACAGTTTTTTATCTTCTTTTTGCCCGGCCCATCCCATTGCATTTCCTGGATGGCAGTAATGTCTTATTTGTAGCAGTTTATGGCTTCCGCAAGTTGTTCGCTTGCACCTCTCCTGTTTAATAATCTCAAATTCCAGTTGTAGATACGAACGTCGTTGTCCTTTTTCGTTTAGTCGGATCGTCAACAAGAAAATCGGTCCTTTCCGGGGCTATTAGTTGCTTCGTAACAATTAATTTTTCCTTGGTTGGGTAGTTAACCCGAAGCGCAACCACCAACCTGGAGGGCCGGTTCCAATTTATTATATACCCCTAGGACACGGGGCCATCAGTATCCACTACGGGATTGAGCACTGCCGTTGGCCTTTCGGTTCGTCCGCCGCCATCTAAGTTCAAGGGGCCTGACTAACCCTTGAAATTCCTAAACAACCTGTTGTCCGAATATGTCGAAGCAGCTTGTCTAGGTTCGCCTGGAACAGCAGGCCGAGTTTTCATTCCGTACCATTCTGACCTGGCTGTTTATAGTGTTGCTTTTTCTCGTCGTGTTATCAACACCTATCAGCGCCTATCGTTTAGCAAGTCAAATCCGGTTGGATGAGACCAGTGCCAAGTTAAAGCCAATCTGAGACTACCCTCGTTCTACAACATTCAACCATCTTAAAGCCCCTTTTCATGCACAGTAAACTTTCCAAGATCGTTTCCTAAACCAACAACAGTATGATAGAAAATATTAGCTTCTTCAATATTTTTGAATGACTACAAACCTACATATATTGAAATTAATACCTTCGCCTCATTGTTTTCCTATCCTTCAGATCATTTTCCTGTACGTAATATTCAGATTTAGATCTCAGCAACTTGAAATTGTTGGAAATAATTCAGTGTTACCCCATTCATCACATTAGTATCAAATTTAATCCAGGATTAGTTGACTCTGGGTTAACTTGGAGTGACCAAATACAAGGTAGGAATAGAAATATCACCAACAACAATAATACTGTAGTTTTTTTTTGTGAAAAAAAAACCGTAAAGTTAGGTTTTAACTTGTCATAAGTGTTATTGCGTCTTATAGTGACAAAAAATCGTTTGAGTTTTCAAAGAGCAAAATATTTTGACAGATAGCTCCGTCTATTTGAGCGTTTTTACTTGATCCGTCGTTTCGGAATTGACATGTAGTTATTTTCCCAGCTTTCAAAGTCGCTGATGTATTTATTTACTGAGCAGTAAATAGTTTCATTTGTGTTTAGTTATTTATTTTCACAATTTTCACAAGTAAAATATTCACAATTTTATTTATTTTGAAATAAAATGCATAATTATTGAAACTAATTCATTATGATTAAGAGAAAGCAAATTGCTATTGCTTTATTCTTTTATTGTTTTTTTTTTTTCGGTATCCTTATTATTCGAAAATAAAAATATTTTGCAAAATTGCTCAATATTCTTATTTTTAAGCTAAACAAAAATAGGTCTGTGTTCGTATAATATAATTTGGTCAAAAGAAGACATCCGATGTTGTTTGGCTCTCATTTTTATCGGTTATGGCTCGCGCAGTGCGTGTCGCTGCTCTGTCCTGTTGGAACCTCATGTCCTCCAGTGATAATTCGTCCAATTGCGGCAGCAAAAACTCGGTTAACATGGCCCTATAGCGCGCACTGTTGTCGTTTGACTAGCGGCGTTCTCGAAAAAAATGGCCCGATGACTCATCCAGCGTGAACAGCGCACCATGCATTAACTTTGAGCGGGTGCAATGGCTCCTCGTGCATTACTCGTGGATTTTTGGTGCCCCAGAAGCGATAGTTTTGCTTGTTCACGTACCCACTGAGGTGGAAATGAGCCTCATCGCTCATTATAATTTTGGTCTAAAAATCGTCCACTTCGTCCTCAAGATTGAGGATGGTTTGGGCGTAGGTTACACGCGTTTGGCGGTACAGACGAATTGTTATTTTTATTTTTACAGGAACAGACCTAAGCTCCATTTTATAAACATTGAGTGCGAAACGTGTAGTTAAAAGTCTGTAAAATGACTTTGACTTCTTTGATTTCGGATCATACAAAAATTGACATGACAATGAATAGTCCAAAATTTTTGAGAATTTCCACAAATATTCTGACGATTTTGTTTGGACAATTTTTTTATGAGACAGGAAATATACAATTAACATACTTGTCAGTTACAAGCGATTGAGTATATGGCAAGAATGTATAGTAATAAATAATTATGTATTCTTCAAGAGAAAAATATGGAGAACATGGAAGTCAAACTCGTAAAGAACGTTCTAAACTCTTTAAAGTATGAATAAATAGAGATTTTGCTGCTTTGAGGGCCTTTAAATTTACGCATCGTAGAAGTAACAGCGGAATGTATATATATTTTAATATTTGGTAGACATATAGACCAACCTACTATTTTTGGGAATTTAGAGTTTTTTTTTGTATATTTCTGGTCAACAACTTGGATCCATTCACGATTCCAGAATTTTCTGGAGTAGCACTTTAGGAGACACCGGTTATGGACTAACGAATCGACTGCTTACACCAGTTTTTCCAAATTAAACAAACTGGAGCTCACAAGAAAATATGAAGCCTTGTAGAAAATGTATTGGGCACTTGAAAAAAATGTCTTGATCTAAACGATATATTTTGGTATTACCAGTTCTTTCGGCCAAGATCATTTTGACTTGTACGATACTGCCTAGCCTGGAAAATCGTTAAGTATTTATCACGCTATTAATTGATCTATAAATCAATTTATTTAATAGTACCCTAGTCAGAAATCGAAATCAAAATAAATGCACAACACGTTTGCGTCTTTGAATTGCCCATAAACGATTCAACATATAAACAATACTTTATCCGTCAATAAAATATAAAATAAAAATTGATATGTCATAAAGGTATTTGACATATCCTCTAATTTGGTTGCCATTTAATTGGTAAACACTGAAAAACTATCATAAGAAATTTATGAAATATTTCTTCTACAACATTCGAAATGCGTTGTCGTTCTATTTTGTTATTTTCTATTGTTATCTTTTGTTGACCTGATCTTGTGCACGCATATCAAACCTTTAATTCATCGGTAAAGAACAAACAGACCCCAACAATGATTATCGCATGCGACAAGATGGTGATTCCCCATTGAACTACTTAAACAGCAAACACAAAAAATGAAAACCAACAAATCTACTATCATTCAAACGTCACTCTCATGTGACGTCATATGTAATCAAAAGCCACTAAGTTCCTCAACACCAAAAGGCATATCTCCATTAGTCTCACCTCCGTACTGTCTCTCGATTTTTTTCTCTACGATCAATCTGAACCCTGATAGCACACCATCAACGATATAATTACTTTAGGAGATAGCGATTGTTTTCCAATTTACTGATTTTGTCAACCTTTCATTTTAATTGTCTCATTTCTTAAAATATTTACTCTAGCAGAATAAAAAAAAACAAACTCAATAGCAACATCAACTTCCATTATAGTGGTGTTTAACTAGACATAAACTGGGCAATTAGCCACCTTCTATCAAAGTCGCACATCAAGTCGGTGCTCAAACGTCTTTTGAATTCGCTCTGCAACTGACGTCTTTGTCTAGTCAAGTTAGTCCGTCCTATAGTTGGCAAGGTTGACCCTTGCAGATCAAATTCGAACGGTTTTTTTATTCTTCCAGACGTGATAATTTTTTATTTAATTGATTTTTTTTTACGGAACGGTTATGTGTGTACCGGAACTGAAATGAGAACCTTTTATCTTTAGAGAGTGAAAGATAAGTGTTCGTTTAGACAAAAATCAAGCTCAACGAGATCAAGTTTAGTTGCAAAATCGGCGTGGTTAAAGATCGAGGTTATCTGCCTTAAAAAAAATTTAACGCGTGTGTGCCGCTTTAGTGCCGGCTTCAGGAAGAAAAATTATCTGGAGGAAAATATGGCGAATTTATATTTTGATGCCGTGATTAAGTTTTTCCTAGTGACAGCAATATACTTTGCAGGGACTCATATATCGTTTGTTGTGTAAGTGGAAAATTTAAATTATAATTTTTTTTTGTTGATTATTGAATGTTTTTTTAAACATAAGGACTATTACTGAACTGACAATCGAAAGTGTGGATATTCGATTTATAACCTAAAAAATCGATAAAAGTCTTTTGTCTTTTTTGTCTTTTGTATAAAGATGTATTGCTGTTTTAAGTCTTTTTGGACATAAAAAATAGACCCAGTTTATTCTAATATTTGAATGAAAACCAAAATGTATTATTTATCAACAACATTTGTGATAAACTGCTCACTCAAAAATGTTTAATTAGGAAATGAAATGTACGGAAAGATACGGACCTCTTTTTACACAGCCAAATTTAATAACACATACAAATAAATAAGAATTTCGGTGAAATAGATCTTAAAAGACTATGAAAAATGTGATGTAGTTCTACGCACACATTGCTTTTATTTTGTTTATTTTTATTTGTAAGTTTAGTTAACTGTTGAGTAAATAAAACTTCTAATGATAGTTTTAATGTAAGAAACTAAGTCACAAAACTTTTATTTGCGATTTGAATAAAACTTTGTCTTCACCTGGGATTTATTATAACAAATCAGCTAGCCTGATTTCATATATAAATTTATGAAAACTGAATTCATAGATTGGAAATAACTGCAATGGACTCAAAGCACATCAAAAGTTCTATGTATTTTTTTACAAATTAAAAAGTTAATGAAACTAATAAAAATGTTTTTTTTTGTTTGCTATTTTAAGGGATAGAAAATAATTTACGAGTAAAATACAACAACACCTTAGTTAGAGATTTCACATTATCCAGTCTTACATGAACAAGCAAATGCTTTGAATCTAAAATCATAACGTTGCAATAAGTGTAGCAGTCGATGAAACAAAAAAAATTAATATTTTTTATTACAAAAAAAAATTGAAAAGGGAAGAGTTGTGAACAGGGAAGGGCTGCCAGATTATCGGCTTTTTTCACTAATTTATATTTAAGCATATATTATAGACTAAGAAAAGTCGAGAGTAGCGACGCTATATTTTATCGCGATTCTCGTACTTTCGTAATTCTCGTAATTTCAGTAAGAATCCATCGAAGTTGAGACTTTTCGCACAAAAGCTAAACTTTATTATTAACAGTCTTCGCTTTCGGTTACTCCAAGAGGCGAATGGTGTCTAAATAGTAATACGATCTATGTTACCACTTCCACATGCTTGGCTACATTGATTTAAATGTAAGCCACTTAGAGCAGGAGTGGCGTAAACCATTGTTTCTCAATTTTGAGATTTTATTTTTAATTTTTATTTTTAATTTTACGAATTTTTTTTTTTTGTAAAATATTTAACCACGAATATCTCAATTGTTACAGTTCTCTCATTTATACTTGTGATTCATGTAGGTACTGCAAAAACAATGAAAACGAGTCGTCGGCGCACGCAACTTTCTTTTTCTCAGCGAGCATTTGAGAATTTGATAAATTGCCTAAAATATTCATTTTGATTATTAATGCTAAGAACGAGATAAACTATGTCAAAATGTGATATTATGAGCGTTTATTCCGGAATTTGAAGGAATCGGGGTCTATGTGAATAATAATTATTTTCCGTCAGTTTAGGGGTAGTTGGGCCAAAACTAATTATGAGAAATTGTTGCACACAGTAATTGTAGTATATACATTAAATTTTATTCAATTTGCTTTATATGGCCTAATTTTAAATATTTCTTATATAATTTTTCTTGAAAAAACTGGTTATGCAGTTTTTTTGAAACTGTGATGCTTATAGGCCATATAAAGTTGAAACAAAATCGTTAGAGCTGTTTCAGAGAAAATTGAAGTTATGACCAAAGTACATAATAACCAAAACAAATAAAGATACGAAGTTTGAAGAAAATCGTTCAAGCCGTTAAGGCTAGGGAGACCGCTACGGACAGAAGGACCGACGAACCGACGGACGGAATTCCAAACACCACTTTTTTTGGGTTCCGCTATGTTAATGTTAGAATTAATCAAAATCTCGATGACAAAAAATTTCACGAAAACATACCTTTCTCTTTGTAAAGGCAGTTAAAAATACCAAACTGCCAATTGATACGGCTACCCTACGATTCATACGTTATTTAAGCATGAATTAGCTATTTTTGTTTTTGAAAAAATTAATTTGAATGCAAAATATTTCATGATAGTAGATTTTTATATAAATATAAATAGTTGCCGATGATTCATGCATATACTTAACTTGTACTTAACTTGAACTTAACTTAATTTAGATAATAGGGCTATTCAGGTTACTTCGAAAATTCATTGTAAGCGTTGTAAACTTACGACGTCACGTGGTAAATGAACTGTCAAAATTTGTATGGGAAATCTTTTACAAAAATATCGGAATTTTAGCATACAAATCAAATGTGGTAAACCGGAAGATCTAAACAAAAACAAGATAAATAAAAAAAATAACTGAGCTTACGACGTCGATATACAGGAACCTATGCAAATGAAGTTTTTCATGTTGCCAAATAGTTATTCCGTGGTTAGGCAAGAGAACTGGGTTTTCCATAATTATTCACAATAGCTGATTACAATATTCCAGACTAAAAAAGTGCGGTCACAAACATAGCGATTGGTATGTTTCCAAATAATTATTCCAACATTGGTAAGGTAACTAGGATATCCAAAAATATTTAAAACAGCTGATTGCAAAATTCTAAACTCAAAAAATTCTGTCACATTTAGATTTTATATTTCAAAAAAATCATATGAAAAAAACTAAAAACATATGAGAAGGCTACAATCTATATATATACCTTACGCTGTATCTAGATAAATTATTTCTTTGAGGTACAAACTATGTATCAAAACTTATATACCCTATGGGAAAGGGTATAAACAGAAGGAAGTGAGTGCAAAAATGTTTCATTGTTCAACATAATTTTTTTATTAATAATGTGTATTACAACAAACGGTTTGAAAGTTGGTTGCCATTCATTTTTTAGTTTAATTCACCATGATTCAGTTCATAGCAGATGCTAACAACAAATAAGATCAATTTTAGTAGTGGAATATATCAAAGTCTGTTTTAAATCACTATATATTTGTTGCACGCAATTGACATTTAATAGACAGCTGAACATTCTCCATTTTCTTTGTTTTTTTATTGGAGTAGTTCATTTGACTTATCCAAAAATACATACTCGACGCACTCTCTATACAGCTTTTTACAGCCCGATATTACAATGGAATTTGCATTAGGAAACAGTACTTAGAAAAAACCCACATAATGGCCAATCATATCCGAATAGGATGATACGTATCAATTTAAAAGAGAAAACCTGCGACAACGAATAAAGGGACTCAGTTACAGGTCAACCACGCAAAACAATACCAACAGGTGGTGTACGCACCTCCATTTACCATCGAGAAAGATAGCTACGCATTGCTTACATTTCTTTACGAATTGTTTTTACCACCTTACGTTGTTGTGTGATACGACGGGACCATTTGCCATTTTTCATAGTTTTATGAAAGATAACGATATAAGACATTGTTTACAACTCTTAACGTTTGGCTGGCACCACCTTACGTTGGAAATTATCTGTTATATTGACATCATGGAAATATTTTTTTTCTCAAAGCCAAAGATGTGGAGATAGTAACAGTGATTGTACTGATGTTATTGACAGATGTTGACCTATGATGTTGTTTTGCAAAAGTTAGACGATTGCCTGGTATATCCATTTTGTTCAGGCTGTTGAGTGATGATCAGCCTTATTCACAAAACGCATTTCGAGGAGGCTATGGAAATGCATCTTAACGCAAAAACCTTATTCATGAAACTTATCAATGTTGAATTGAGAATGCATAAGCTAAATGTCTTTGATGGTTGAATATTGCCTGAAACACATGGAACACAGTAACAGTAACGTTAACGTCAACGTTACGAATTGTTCAAAATGTGCTGTTGGCTCCGACTTTATTAATGGGTGATACAAAATACACCGGCTATTCAAAATATGCTGATAATGTTAATGCTTAATTAACATAAGGCTGTTTAACGCTTAAAAGGGTAATTTGTTTTGTTTGTCGCAAATGACTAAGTTTTAGGGTTACCGATTTTTTTTTAAAATCAGCAAAGAATTGAAAATATTTGCTTTTTCGTACATCTTTTCATTTGGCTGATAAATATTTTCGATTGGGAAAATTCTATCTACAGTTTAAACGATTTTTCAATCAACGAAATTTGTCAAAATAACGGAATTTTTTGTGGGTTGGCTTTTCGAATAGAGAAAAAACTGACATTTTGTGGCCAAACCAGGCAACTCTAATGTCATGTTCATGTTCAGTTTGGTTTGCCATTTAATCATGAACAGGTTAAATTTATTTCGAAAATAATGGTTCAATTGCCATGTGTTGAAGAGGACCCGAATGAATCGATTCGCCACAGTGCAAAGCAATTGGAGCTTTGTCCGTCAACTTTATTGAAGATTTTGAGCAATGATCTTGGCAAACAACCTTACAAGATCCAGCTTGTGCAAGAATTAAAGCCGCGAGACCATGAAATGCGTCGTGGTTTCGGTGTATGGGCCGAAAATGAGATTGATATTGATGCTGATTTTCATCGCAAAATTTTATTCAGTGATGTGGCTCATTTTTTGTCGAATGGCTACGTCAACAAGCAAAATTGTCGCATTTGGAGTGAAGAGAATCCACATGAGACTCTTGAGACGCCATTACATTCACTAAAAATTGAATGTTTGGTAAGCTCTATGGGTTGGTGGATTCATTGGGCCATTCTTCTTCCGAAGTGATGATGGAGAGTCAGTTACCGTTAATGAAGACCGTTATAGAACCATGATAACCGACTATTTTGTTCCCAAATTGGATGGCTTGAATGTGGATGAGGTGTGGTTCCAACAAGACGGCGCTACATGCCACACAGCGACGGCACAATCGATTTATTGAAGAAAACATTCGATGAGCGCATAATTTCACGAAATGGACCTGTCAATTGTCCACCAAGATAGTGTGATTTGACACCATTGGATTATTTTCTCTGGGAATATGTGAAGTCGCTCGTCTACGCCAACAACTCAGAAACTTTAGGGGATTTAGAAGCCGATATTCGTGGAGTAATTGCCGACATACGGCACAAAATGCTCGAAAAAGTGGTTGAAAATTGGACCTCTAGACTTGGCTTTATTCGAATCAGCAGCGGCGGTCACATGCCTAAAATCATATTTTAACACTAATGACAAAAAATTATCCAAATTAATGGACATTGAAACGATTTTCTTGTGTTTCATTTCATTTCGAAGTTCTATACCTCTAAAAAAACACCCTTTATAATTTAAATATAAATTGAAAAGATGAGCTTACTGATAGGAACAGCTACTGGTTACTTGCTATTGCTACATGTCCTATATAACAATATATCGTCGCCTTAGTGACACAAGGACGTAACAACATTTTTTTACGGTTTTGGGTTGGGTATTCCACCTTACTTAAAATATAGAATTTATATATTGTGAAAAAAATGGTACCTCTTAGTGAATTGTAATAGAAGTAAGCACTTTACAAAAGTATTCATGAAACTAAAAAAATTGGTAAAAAAAAACACAAAAAACGCAGAAAACCTAAAATTATAAAATATTGACGTACGTCTTTTTATGTCACTACGGCGACGAAAGGATAGGAAAATGTTAAATGAATAAAGCCGAATTGGAATAATGGCTAAAACCAAACTTCTGATGTGTATAAATATACAAGCATTGAAAGGTGCTTTATCGAATTCTAATATATTAGGCTTGATATATTAATTATACAAAATGTATTCGTCGGATTATTTTATTTTCTTCTTCCACCACATTTCCTCTCAAAATAAACATTTTAAATTTAACATTACAATTTATCTTAACGTCTGCCTAAATTAAGAGTTTCAAATCATCCGTCTGACTGACTGATCTCCGCATGATTTACCAACAAACAATCTTCTGAAAATAAATAAATTTTCATATTTTACAAAGGATTTGTAACTCAATCTCTATTCATTGTTTACCTTCAGACTCTCATAGTAAGTAGACATTTTGACAAGTCCAATCTTCAATCTAATAACATTTCTAAAACAAATCAAGCTGAAAAGCGAAAACCCCACTGGAAACGGCGTCTATGATTTTCATCTTCAGTGATAACAGTTTTATTGTCTCAGATCTATTATTAGATTAGTACTAACACACGGTATTCGGAAACCTTCCGATCTGCGGATATCATTTAAGTGGAATAATCAATTTTTATAGCCGTTGGGCCTGGTAAATAAACCACTTTTCGAATTATAATTGCTTTTCAATTATGACTTGATTATAAGAATTTTAATTCTTTGAGTCGTGTGTCATTTTTTCTTAGGAAGTCTTTTTGTTGAAGTAATAAATTTAAGGAAAAAACGAATCAGAAGAAAGCTGATAAGATAGGCTCATTGTTTTAATATGACACTAGTGTGATGGCAAAGATCGTGACGTAGATAAAAGAACAGTTCACTACCAACAATATTGATTCAACCATTTAAAATTTTTGTTTTGTTTTTTATCGGATGTTTAAATTCATCATCGTATCTGAGCTGACAACTCTGTCCTGAAAAAAACAACAAACTTTATATGTTTGCTTTGTTGTGCCGTGTTGTATTGTTTCTCTTTTTGGGTTTTTTCTTGTGAAGCAATGTGAGTCATTGCGAAAGAAAATAAAAGCAAAAGGGATATTGCATTTCGATTTCCGGTGTTTCTTTGTTTAATGGAATATGTTGTTAATCCTTGTTTTATTTTTTATCAATGCAATGAAACCGTACTCACTTTGTACTCCGTAATGTGATTATAATCATGATGTTTATTCATTTAATAGGCCGCTATCGGTTAAGGCTCTCAATTCACCCAAACTGAAGATACTTTTTTTCGGAAAACGCACGCATCTTATAAGATTGGCGTTTCAATTATTTATAAATCATTTGAAAATAGAAGTATATTTTCCGATTGCAAGAAACATTCAAGTCTGTAGATTTTTTAATTCTACTTTATCTAGCCATATATAAATTCTCTGCATTAAATTCGCTAACACTCGCTAACACTATTCCCGTTGATGTCTGATAGCCTTTAATGTTCTTCCCCTCAGGTAAAAGAAAGCCAAATGTAGTATTTTTCTTGTCAACTTGGATAAGGAGATCATCTTAGCTGCATCGTCTTATGGTTCCAAAAAAAATATAAAAATGTTTGGTGCAACAGGCTTATTATAACCCAGGGCCGAGCTTTCTCACAACCATCCATGGTTCTTGCACTATGGTGGGACGTCCTGTTTTATGCCGATTCCAAACGGCAAATTTGAGATAAGTTTCTCTTGACAGCTGATAATACTCGGATGATTTGTCAGTTAATCACGAGAGGAGGGCCAGCGAAAAATCATTTAGGTGTTTCTACGGCTGGAAATCGAACCCAGACCTCCTGCGTGGCAGTTCATAGCATTAACCATCGCGCCACTAAGCCCGTCCTATGGTTCCATGCTACTCCAATCCTCCTCATGCTTGCCGCCGCTACGCTCAAAAGACTGTAATGTACGCATGTGTAGCTTTAACCGTAGCTGTATGGGATCTACTTACTTACTTACTTACTTAAGTGGCGCCACAGTCCAGAATGAACCTGGGCCTCAACAAACATGCCTCTCCAATTAGCCTGGTCCTTAACTAACTGCAAGTTGGTTGAGGTCGGTCTCTACTTGTGCGCGCCACCTAAGGCGAGGTCTTTTTCTACTGCGTCCGAAGTCTGGCTGGGAATCGAAGACTGGGGTCAGCTATGCTATAAAAAGTTTCAAAGTAGCTGTACCGGTAAGTCTGAACCTGACGACATAAACTGTCACCGATATTACGAAACTACCTGAGTAGTTTCACAATAGCCAGTTTGAGAACCAGCCCTATAAAACATAAAGTTCGTTATAGTAGGTACAAACGAAGAAAAGCGGAGTGCATATTAGCAAACATAACATAACATCCGCACAAAATCATGCGAGTGGGAAATGCCGAACAGTCTTGGGAGCTGCAATAAGTATAACATCGGGACGTTAGTTATTGTTATTGCGATCGTGAGCTACAAATCGCCGGGTATGTGCTGTCGAAAAGCATGGAACTACCAAAAATGCTTTATAAAGGGAAATAGGCAGTAAAGTGACCCCACAAAGACTCACATCGACCATGATATCAATTAATAAAGCATGGAACACCATCAGAAGTCTATTTAATACAAAATCTGTGGCAACAAAAAGAAAGAGAAAAAAAGAGACTGTTAAACGGCGATGACGAACAACATTCCGCTGTCAGGCGGAACGAACCATTCAATATTGGCAACTACAACGAAAGCTGCCAACCACCCGAGCTTAGTTAAGTGAGGATAGCAATATCTAAACTCAAGCTTAATAAGGCTGCCGGAAATGACGGCCTTCGCGCTGAGTTTTATAAAGCCGGCGGAGATGACTTGGTAAGAAATATCCACCAACTCACAAGCCAAAACTGGTCGGAAGAAAGTATTCCTGAAGAATGGAACCTCAGCATCGTTTGTCCGATCGACAAAAAAGGAGACCCTCTAAACTCCGCCAAACTACAGACGCTCCTCCTATAAGTCTCCTCAACATCGCCTACAAGATCCTATCTGTCGTAATATGTGAACGCCTGAAACCGTTTACCAACAACCTGATTGGCCCTCATCAGTGTGGTTTTAGGCCAGGAAAGTCCACAACCGATCAAATTCACACACTTCGGCAGATACTGGAAAAAACCCAAGATGTCCAAATCGATACCCACCACCTATTCATCGATTTCAAAACCGCATACGACAGCATTTTTAGAGACGAACTATACAGAGCCATGTCTAGTTTTTGTATACCGTCCATGACGATGAAGAATTCTCGCTGCTGCATCAGGGTCGAAAACGACCTCACCGACACATTCGATACCAAAAAAGGATTTAGGCAAGGCGATGCGTTATCATGTGACTTCTTCAATTTGATTCTTGAGAGGATGGTGGAAAACTCACGAGCCAACACCAGAGGCACAATTTTCCAAAAATCGGTACAACTGCTAGCATATGCCGACGATATTGACATCATTGGTCGGACCCAACGTGATGTCATAGCCACGTTTGCTAGTATAGAGAAGGAAGCTGCAAAAATGGGTTGCTGTCAACAAGAAAGGACACACAACATCAACGAATTGCACAGAACTTCACAATTGACAGATATAACTTTGAGGTAGTACTGGACTTTGTCTATCTCGGCTCCGCTATTAACTCTGACAACAACATCTCGTCAGAAATTAAACGAAGAACTACTCTTGCCACCCGCTGTTTCTTCGGGCTAAGAAGGCAATTTAGTAGTAAAGCCCTCACTCAAACTACTAAGGAGATCCTATATAAGACCCTGATCATCCTAGTCCTGCTCTACGGCGCTGAAGCATGGACCGTTTCAAAAGCGGATGAAGAAATCCTTGGTCGATTTGAGAGGAAAATTCTTCGAAAAATCTTCGGTCCCGTTTGCGTTGACGGGCTATGGAGACGAAGATTCAACCAAAAACTATACGAGCTGTACAGCGACATGCCCCTGGTCAAAAAACTTCGCATTGGACGTTTAAGATGGCTGGGACATGTAGAACGAATGGATACCAATACTCCGGTGCGCACAATTAGCTAAGGACCGGGCTAATTGGAGAGGCATGTTGATTGAGGCCCAGGTTCATTCCGGACTGTAGCGCCACTTAAGTAAATAAGTAGGTTTGACATAACGTTATATATTTTTGCACTAAATTCGGATTAACATATCCAGGAACTCTACAAATTTTAGTCATATCAAATTAAAGACGCTTCCTGATACTTCGATGAGAAATCGTGTTTCTTACATGATTAAGTGGTACTACAGTCCTGGCTGAACCTGCGCCTCAATCTTCAATTTACCTCAACATACTTGAAATGACCAAACGATAGCTAAGTCGAAGTGCGCAAATGAAAGCTAGCTTCAACTAGTTGAGTAAATTTTCTAATTTTGCGGTTAAATTCATGTAACGTCTGTCTGGAAATCGAAGATTCTCCGGCTTGAGTATTGGAAAGCTCTTAGATTTCCAATACGGAGCTTATTGACCAGGACTATACAGGTCTGCACATCTGTACAGCAACAAGCAATGGCTAATTATTTTCTCCATTTTACACCATTATATCCAATTTTACACCATTTTCATGCAAATAATTTTAAATAAATTGAGACTGGCGTTCACTTTAATTGCATTAGCCATCAGTAAAATCGAACACCTAAACTGTAGAAAACGTGTTTGTGAATAGATTTATTGAACTTAACGTACTTCAAACTAACTACTACAACGTCATTGCACAACAATTTATTTTCTTTTGTGCACAATAATTTATAGTAATGAACTTTCAATGCAAATATTCAACAGAAGTCCTCTAATTAAATACCTTTTTTTGTACATACATTTGCAGCACATCTTCCCCGATAATCAGTTTTGTTTATTTTGGAATTACTAATTCATATTAAACTCAAATTAATTCCCACATAAGTACTCATATAACGATATTGACACTTTTGTTTGCCTATTTGTCATTATAATAATATACGACTACAATAATGTTTTTATAACAGACTTGAAAGTTTAAGTGGGGTGTCGTTAATAAATATTTGTTTGTCATATATGCCATAAAACTGACATCGAATAAGTGATAAAGCTCGTAATTTTGAATTTGCAATGTCTACCAGGTGTACCAGTAAATTTTGTTTACGAAATTAGGTAATCGACTGGAATTACAGAGATTTCTTTTTTTTTGTATTACAATGTATTGCTTAATTCTGCAAAGATGTATATTTATGCAACGATATGTCAATAAGTAAAATGTGACAGAACTTGCTTACTTACCTACGTATTTTATAGATGCAAATGAGATCATTTTAAAGACATGTCGGGAAACGGTTCAGTTGTGTAAATATTTAAACACCTGCATTGCAAAATGTAATTACGAAATTAAAAATGCAAATTGTACTCTACGCGAAAAGTTTCTGCTCCGAACTATGTTGAGTGTTCTTATTAGACCACGGTAACGTTAAATCGAACAGAACTTGTGCAGGTTGATTTTTTCTCAGCCATTACTGTTCCCATTTGATCCCTATGCGTTGCACAGGCCACACGAGAGATCTTACTGCATCCCTAATATAAAACGACAACTGGTACGAAAGTAAATTTTGTTTTGGGTATTGTTTTCTTTCTTAATAAAGTGCATTCAGCGATTATCATATATCTGTCACTTAATTGGTAATTTCATGGCAGCAATTATATAGAATCCACCACTTAGCTAATCAGTGACTAACTGACATTTGCGGGAGTATTTATTTTGGGAAAAGCTGTCATGTTAATTATTGATTAGATAATCAGCGTTTATTAATACAGGGGTCACTTCGTAAACTAACACCATGATTTACAAATAAAAAAAAATACAAATTTTTGGCGCAACAGGCTTGTTAGTACCCAGGGCCTAGCTTTCTCATAACCCCATTCATGTGTGCGTGTGTACTTCTTGCACGATAGCGAGACCTCCTGTTTTATGCCGACTCCGAAAGGCGAAGTTTAATTTGTTAGTGTAGCTCGGGTTTGACTTCTTAAACGTAGCGCAGCAATTTGAGAATATCAAACAGAGATAAATTATTTTTTCTTCAAAAAGCTTTGAGTAATCCGGCATGCAGCTAGAACATGTGATGTCTTTTTTGTGAATGAATAATGATGATTGGGAGAAATTTGTTAAAATCTAAATGAAGAACCGAATGTCAATGGTACACTTAGTAGTTCAACTTTTGGTTAAATTACTATCAACTATTTAAAATAAAACAAATATTACTTATGACTTTATTATATAATTTTATTTCATTGTAATTACAGATCAGACGAAGAATGCCCAACATTAGTCGACGCAGACAGTTTGTCGCAAACACAACTTATTCAAAGGTTAACGGCACCTTGTCGTTATGATCGTCTAGAAAGGCCAATAAGTAAGTGAAAAAAAAATAAATAAATTGCAGTTACGTATGACGATGTATGCACACACTATTATATGTGGGTTCATACAACTTCAACTCGTCGAGATTACAGCAAAAATTGAAAAAAATCGATAATAAATTCTATGCACTCCCCCTTCGCATTTTCTAATTGACAATTATATTACAAGACGTGATGTTAGCACTCTTGCCATTAAGAGATATTTTTTCTATTGATTTAATCAATGTCTTCATCTAATTAATGTTCTCTACTTGTTTGTACAAGTATTTTCCGTTGACACATTTATTGGAATGTAGACAACAAAATAAATTGTTTAAATAATTCAATATAACAATATCGCTGTTTGAATTTCGTCAAAATGTTTACACACCTTAGGATAAATAATATTTTTTCCTGTTTGATTAACTTTTAGCCTTCAACGAAAAGGGTGAACGCCTTCCTGTAGACGTTTACACACGTGCCTATGTCTATTTTATGCAGAATTTAGAAGCTCATGATTTGCAATTTAAAATGCATGCACTATTGCAACTGCGTTTTGTTGACCCACGATTGGTATTCAAAGAAGTTGCACCCAAGAGGAAACAACCAATTTTGGGTGAAAAGTCATTGAGAGATACGCTCTGGGTGCCACATATCTTCTTTGCTAATGAGAGGGATTCAAGTATTTTGGGTACAGCAGAAAAGGATGTCCTAACGTCAATCTCACCAGATGGTACAGTAATTATCTCAACTAGGATCCAAGCGACTTTGTACTGTTGGATGAATTTGCAAAAGTTCCCATTTGATGAACAGTACTGCTCAACGATCTTGGAAAGCTGTAAGTTAATTGATGATGTTTTGGTTAACATTGGGAATGACGTTTCGTTATTTTTTTCAGGGATGTACAACACTTCGGAATTAGTTTTACACTGGGAAGCCAAGTCACCGGTGACATTTGATCCTGATCTCCACCTTACTGAATATGTTTTGTTAAGTGCATGGTCCAACGAAACTGTTGTTAATGCCGATTTAAATGATCTAAGGCATGGAGCTTTTGGTAAGTAATTGTTTTTGTAATATTCACAAGTATGCTAAGAATTGGCTGATTTTCCTTTGAAGTGTTAATAGGAATGGATGGATTAAGATATTAAGAGATGATTATCCATGTTTTTATGTTTTAGGTGTATGTGTTTTTGTTAAAGGCATATTCACAAGGAGAACGCTTTACATTTGCATGCGAATTTTGTAATTTTTTTTTGTTGTAATTGGAAAACAACTATATTATCTTTGAATGAATAGTTTACAAAAAATATAGTCTGACTGATTGAAGGTCAGATGCGAGATAACAACTGCTTTTCCTTCCAATCTACTTTCTCTATCGAATACATCTAAGCATTGGTGTTTGGTTTCTTAGGAAATATATATCATTCCTAGGTTAAATGTTGTTTTCTTACTTGTTTAAGCCGCATCTACAATGTAACAGACATGATTAAAATACTCGTATAGAAAAATAATTACATAATTAAAATATTTGTACGGATACACATTGACTTTAATTGTTCTTCATTTTGGTGGGTTGTTTGAAACGAAAAGTGAACACCGGCAAGTCTTAGACTATTGAGAAGCTCAAGGCAAACATTCTTACTGAAATCATCGCTATACCACCCGAAAAACACAGTAAAAATGACACATTTTGCTCTGGTCAATAGAGCCGCTCACTTGGTTAATGATAAAAGATGGTTCACTCTGGGATAAGAAATTGTGTTATAAAATGACGGGAGAAAAATCATAGATTACATCATGGTATCGATTGAACACTGTAGAAGAGTTTACTATCTTACACTCTTTTATCGCTATTATACAACAAGTGCTCGAAGACAATAGACCAGTGAATTTTTTTCCCTTCGACAGACTTGTCGATTTTCCGTACTGTCAAGTGTGCTTCCATGCATAAAATATTCTATTTAATAGAACTTCGAATTAAAATAAAACACAAGAAAATCGTTTTAATGTCCATCAATTTGGCTTTATTGAAAGGATGATTTTATGTCATTATTGTTGGAATATAATTTCGGATATGTGGCCGCCGCGGCTGGTTCGAATATGGCCAAGTCTAGAGGTCCAATTTGCAACCATTTTTTCTAGCATTTGGGGCCGTATGTCGGCAATAACGCCACGAATGTTGGCTTCCAAGCCCCTAACGTTTCTGATTTGTTGGCGTAGACGAGCGACTTCACATATCCCCAAAGAAAATAATCCAATGGTGTCAAATCACACGATCTTGGTGGCCAATTGACGGGTTCATTCAGCGAAATTATGCGCTCATCGAATGTTTCCTTTAATAAATCGATTGTGACGTGCGCTCTGTTGCATGAAGCGCCGTCTTGTTGCAACCACATCTGATCCACATTCATGCCATCCAATTCGGGAACAAATTAGTCGGTTATCATGGCTATACCGGTCTCCATTAACGGTAACTGACTCTCCAGCATTATTTCGGAAGCAGTGTTGCCCAATGACTCCACCAACCCATAGAGCATACCAAACATTCAGTTTTTGGGATATAATGGCGTCTCAAGGGTCTCCTGTGCGGGAATTTCGCTTGATGAGCCATTCATCAAAAATGAGCCTTATCACTGAACAAAATTTTGCGATGAAAATCAGCATCGAGATCAATCGCATACACCAAAATCACGACGCATTGCATAATCTCGCGGCTTAATTTCTTGCACAAGCTGAATCTTGTAAGGTCATAAGCCAAGATCTATGCGCAAAATCTTCCATAAAGTTGATGGCCAAAGCTCCAATTGCTGTGCCCGGTGGCGAATCGATTCATTCGGGTCCTCTTCAACACTTTGCTCTACAGCGTTAATTGTTTATTCGGTGCGCACTGTTCGACGTCTCTGCGGATGCTTATTTTCACATAGATATCACATATAATTAATTGCTCTGATGGACGATTATGTAGACCACAAAACGGACGGAGCTTGCTTTAAACATCGCGAACTGAACAATTATTTTCGAAATAAATGTGCACGATTTGCAAGCGTTGTTCATTTGTCAACCTGTTCATGATAAAATGGCAAACCAAACTGAACACAAATGATATTAGAGTTGCTCGATTTGATCACAAAATGTCAGTTTTATCTCTATTCAAAAAAGCAACCTTTAAAAAACACCCGTTACAATTAAATTTCAAATTTTTGAAAGATTTGATTATCTTTTAAATTTTTTTGTAAGTAATTAATGATAAAGCAAAAACACGATCCACAATTAACCAATAAATGTAAACATTGTTTTTGTAACCCATATATCTTGACAACTAAAATCTTATATTTTGGTTACGAAAAAATTTCGACAAATGCTTATCAAAAATTCTTTTAATATTAACACAATCAAGCATGTAATCAGTCACAACATTATGCGTATATGATTCCAAATGGTGTCTTCATGTCTAGGCTGGTAAATTGAAGTAATGTCTTTTAATATATTTTTGAAAATAAGCTTTAAACTACCCGATTGTGAGATTGTAAAACGTTTAATGTTAACACTTCATCACCTATCAATGCTAATATAAATAACCCACTTGAGGTGTGGAATTAACTTGAATTTGTAGGATAATATCATAACACTAGTTAAGTTCGATAAGCCAAAATGATCATATACATAAACGATGGAATCTAAAAATAATTATGTCTAGCGTTTATGACTTTTTATGAATTTACAGCTGCAAGATTTTTTGTATTAAATTCATCATGCAAAAATGTATGATAAATTAATTGCGAGTTTTATGTTTAAAATCATGTTTTATCATGGTACACAATTTATGCGCCTCGATTATGACTTTTTATACTTTTATGATATTACGACCAAATGAAAGGCGAACTTCCATTAATACAGAATGTCATTACTTCGGCTAGAATGCGGTCTAATTTAGGACTCTTGATTTGTTCCATGTGTTTGCAAATATTGCACATTTGTCGCATACAGAAACCATATCTACTTAGTTGTCGGTCACTGTTAAATAATTGAATTTTATGAAACTCTTTAATTCATAAATTTCATTGTACTTTCGATTTTTAAACTGACATTACAGGCAGATAAAGTAAAAAAAAATAATAAGCAAACTTTATAGCTATGTACCCACATACACCGATCCATCAACAAACCACTTACGTTTGATTCATTAAGATCTAGATAAAGTCAAACTCTGGTATTAATTTGTACTAATGCCTTTCTTTAAATAAATACAGGAACAAATAAAATAAAATGGATCACCTGTGATAGAGATCATATTGCATGTATTCGAAAAAAAAATGTGCCAATTCATCACGTATTGTTTTTTAAAAAAAAAATTAGTTTTGGTTTATTTAGAACTGATCTTAAATTAGAATATTAGTAACTGGAAATCATTTTTGATAATTTTATCTTGTATTTTTTTTTGACAGCTGGAAACTATAGCTCGTTGAGTTTCACGGTACATCTAACCCGTGAAGTTGGCTTTTATTTAATGGACTATTTCCTACCATCAATGATGATTGTTGCCATTTCCTGGGTTTCATTTTGGTTGCAGGCCGATCAGTCGGCGCCACGTATTATGTTAGGTAAGATACAAGAAAATATTCTGAAATACTTTTTTTGGAAAATATAAAGTCCCACATACGCCACAGAATGTAAAAATATAACAAAATATTTTTTTTTCTTAGGAACAAGCACCATGTTAACGTTCATAACATTGGCGTCAGCACAAGGAAAAACTCTGCCTAAAGTCAGTTATATAAAGGTATCTGAAGTTTGGTTCTTAGGCTGCACGTTGTTCATTTTCGGAAGTCTAGTCGAATTTGCTTTTGTCAACACGATATGGCGACGAAAGAAAAATGTCGAATTAAAGAAAATCAACAGTAAATATATTTTAAAATCAACGCTTACCCCAAGATTGGCCCGCAAGGATATGGGACTACAAAAGTCGAGATCATGCTCTAGTTTGGATGGCCAGTCAGAAAATAGCAATAGGGGATCGAATACCTATAACAACTATTTAACTGTTCATGTAAGTGTGAGAAAAGAAATTTCCTTTTTGTTTATTTGATTAGGGGACGTTCTTAGTCTCAATTGATTGCTTTATTTCGTCAGATTAATTTGTAGCTTTTTTATTTTACCTAAACCATTAAAGTAACGTTTGAGATCGTGCTCAATGAGATCGGGCTCAGTGGCGAGATGGTTGATGTGATGATCTGACAAATCAGCAGAGTAGTATCAATTGTCTAGAAAAGCATATTTCGAATTCACTATTTTGAGTCGGCATAAAACAGGAGATCCCGCCATCGTGCAAGAAGTACACTAGCACACATGAATTGTTGTGAGAAAACTCGACCTTGGCTACTAACGAGCCTGTTGCGCCACAAATTTTTTTATTAAAGTTAAAATAAAATAAAATTTACAAATAAATATATTAAAAAACATTTTAGACTTAAGGTCTTTTCGGTTGCTTTTCATTTAGAACTGTGATGAACGTCGAATTTTGAAAAAGGCGACAAACAAAATTACATTGTCTATCATACCATCTAAGATTTTTTTAGAATTGCAAATTTAATATTTAATATTTAATCACCAAATGTTCTTTAGCTGCAATTTTTTTTTTTCGCAAGAAACTCTATACAATTATTCCGCTATTTATTTTTATATATTTTCATACGCCACATATAAAATTATGTCTTATATCCAAAATTATTCAAATTTACTCTTGTACGGACCTTTTATAACCTATTTTGACAAGAAACTAGGCTTGGTAAATCTCCCTCTGAGATTTCTCCCCGATGACTCAGCAGAGATTTGATTCTGTGGAACAACATTCTCAGTAAAGGGGAACTTTTTGAAAAGCATTAGGATTTGTGCAAGATAAGCGAAATACAATGTTGTATATATTTTTTCAGAATATTTATCTATAGTAGATGTGTAGACAAAGGAACCCCAGCCAGCAAACATTTTCAATTGAAACTCAATTTAATAGCATGTGTACAAGGTGCTATGAACTGCCGTGCAGAAGTTTTGGGTTCAATTCCCAGCCGTAGCAACACCCAAAATGATTTTTCACAGGCCCTCCTCTCGTGATGATCTGACAAATCATCCTAGAAGTATTATAGTTATTAAGAAAAGCTTATCTCAAATTCGCCTATCGGAGTCGGCATAAAATATTAGGTCCCGCCATCGTGCTAGAAGTACACACGCACACATGAATGGTTGTGAGGAAGCTAGGCCCTGGGTACTAACGAGCCTGTTGCGCCAAAAAATTTAATTTTTTTATTTTGTACAAGCACCAGCCCAACAGCCCACCAGCCCAAATTTTATTTAAATCTTTGATATATAATATTAAACATTAATATAAATATTCAATCCAATATAGTAAATATTATTTTATATCGATTCAAAATATTGAAAACTAGGACTACCTTTTGCAACGTCTACAATTTGATGGTTGGAAAAAACTTTCCAGTCCCAGTGGCATACTCGATCTTAAAGAGTATGGATATAACTACTATTGGTGGGTTATAAGAATTAGGAATCGAATTGGCATGCGCAAATTACCACCATACGCCTCTACGCCAAATGTTCTGCTACAAAGTAGGCGTGGCTCAAAACATTATATAGGCTAAACCTACTCATGTTACTCAGAATTTTTTTTAAGTTGTACGTTTTTTTTTGAGGTAATGGGCGATTTTGTATTATTAACGCTTTTTTAATGCATTATATCAGCTTTATACTGAAATTTAAGGTCCGAATCCGAAAACTTTGTATTCATCGTTATTATTTGCCTGTATACTTATACCCATGTACCTAAAGCTATGTCATTTGTCTTGCAAACTACCCCTTCTTTATAAAATCGCCAAAATACTTAAAAAAAAGAAAATCTTTTAACAACATGTTTTCCTTTAACTTTGCAGACTCTTCCAATAATAACAACTCAGTGTGATGATGACTTTGTCTCTGGCAACGGCAATCTTACCATGGACGTGGAAAAGGGTTCCAACAATAACATGTCGAAATGTGCATCCATCAGCATAGATGACAACTTCTCGGGCAATTCGAACAAGAACAACAACGATTCGAATCATCATGGTTGGACCACAATGACACCACAAGAGATCTCCATTTGGATCGATAGGCGGGCCCGTTTCATTTTCCCGCTAGCATTTATCGTATTCAATGCGCTATTTTGGACATTTGTATATTGCTTGTAAATGTTCAAATTTAGGGTTCCAAGAAGCCTTAATTTTCTCACTGTTGCTTGAATAAGAAATAAAAAAAATAAACAGGCCAATGCTACTACTGCTTAGATAAACCGCATATATGCCAAACGTTTGCTTAATCTCTTTGGAACCTAGCCATGATTTCAGACGCCATTTTTACGTTTTGAATATTTTATTCCACCATTTATCTTATTATCATTTACATATATTCTCTATTTTATTTTTATTTTATTTATTTATATTTAAGAATGAAGACCAACAAAAAAGTCGTTAAAATAGCAAAAATTTAATTTTTGTTTGTATATGCAAAGTGTTCCTAAAAATCCTCACGAATGTATCCCTTCTTTGCTGTTAAGTTTACAGAACTGTTTTTTGTTTATTATTTTTATTGAAAGGTTTTTTTTTTGTAGATTTATTTTTTTTTTTTTTCTTCAACAAAGAAAGCCAGCTTAATGTGATCAAAACTGAAACAGTGTATTATTATGCATAAGAATTTTAAATTGTGTCTCAAGAAGGACACCAATGAAGTCTTTATCCTTTTATTTTATTTTATTTTTCTCTTTTTGTCTAATTTTTATATATTAAAACTAAGTGAAAACATATTTCCTTTTATAAGATAATGAACAGATGTTTTATGTGAATATTGTAACAATTATATTGTGACTTACTATGCATTTTTATTGATTATTTTGTTAAACACAAAAAAAAGTACCATATTGTTTTATTCTATTACTAAACGTGACATTAAATATTTATATATGTATATAGTTGAATAGAAAAACGTCTTTTCATTAACGTTGTTTATATTTAGTTTTAATGGTGAACTATAAAAGTTGAATCGCTAAGTATGACAACGTTCGTAATTGTGAGAATACAAGGAAAATGTATTGTTCTGGTGTAATAGTTTTTCTCTCAGTTCAGTGCAAAGTCGTTGTTTTTTAAATTGAATTGAAATTTTATAATTCGCAAAACTCATTGATAGTCGCTAACCTTAACAAAGTACTATTATGGGCCACTTAAAGAAATGACAGAAATAAACTTAGAAATTATGGTCTCATTAATTGTTTGTTTGTCAGAAGCTTCAAATGCTGAATTTTGACAGAGTCAACTTCCAGACCCATTATACAAAATAGACCTAATAAACAAGTCTTTCCTTTCTCAATGTGAATATATTACATTTATGTCGCTTTCGAACCCAACGAAGACAATTTTGATATTTGTCCTTTTTTGGGTTAAAATGACAAGAGATGGGTACTCACCTACTAGACCAATTTTTAGACATTGAATTTATAAAAGAGGACCTGCAAAAAGGGTGGGATAAGAAAGTCTAGTTGAATTCAACTCAAAGAAAACATAGTACACAGCCATCACAAGAAGGAAGAATTCCAAAATTCTGCAAATCGAAATGATGTAATGATGATAAATAAGTTTCCTTAATAGAGCTACGAGATATTTTACATCAGCCTGACATCTTCTTCTCTATAAAGCATATATTAGACCAGGTTTGCAAGGTCCGATTGCGGCCTCACAACATGCGCTCAATTTACTGGACTCTATCGAACCTAGAAGGCAGGTTGGCAGGTCTTACTTAAAATACCCAACCTTTGGCTCAGCGAAGACTTGTAGGAGGTTTATGTGTCTTTATTAACAAGTACGGTTAACCTAAAAATGGAAATCATCCCCATAGTTTCAAAGACCGACAAGATATGCAGTTGCAGCTGATAGACGCACAGTCCACCTAACAATTACACGGACGACACAATACCAACACTCAATTGGTTACCAAGGTAGGTAGGTAGGTAGAAGTGGCGGTTCGGCATGAACCAAAGTAGTACTTATGTGCCTTTTTGTTACCACGACGTGTCACCTATATTATGATTGTTATTGTGGATGTGATGCAGGTGGTCTCTAGATTCAGCCTGAGAGGCTTAGAAAGGATATCTTGTATCCTTTTAGCCGAGATGTCGCTAAGGTTGTCGAAAAATGGTTGGTCCAACGCACACAATCTGGCTCTTGCTAGTGCCGGACATTTGCAGATGAAATAGGAGACGGTTTCTCTCTCATTTGTGCAACTGCGGCATTGAGGGTTTTATGGGATCCCTAGTTTGGCCGTATGGTCTCCAGTGCCCCTTGACTATCGCCGTAATTCTTGCGATATCTGGGCGGGTTCTGTTTAGAAGATCGTTTGTTCCGTTTTAGTCGTAGGAGGGCCATATCGTCCTCGATATGATGCAATTGGTTAACCTTCTCCATTTGGAGTCGATTGTTACCAAAAAACCTAAAAATTAAATGAACTTCTAGAAGACGTTTTTTACGTTCCAATTAAGGCAGATATTTATTTAATTCACAGATGCCTCTTAAAGAAATGAATAAATTAGAACTGGATTTATTTCCAGCCTTCTTCTTTAGTAAAGTGTATCCAAGTCCTATAATACTCAATTCTGTGAATTATGTTACTTGAGTTGCTCAAGCGTTTCTGGTTGTTTGCATAAACCTTTCTTTTCAGATATCCTTACAAAAAGAAGTCCGGAGCAGTCAAATCAGGCGACCGTGGAAGCCAATCAACATCACCATTTCTTGATATAATTTGTTGTAGAAAGAAGTCTCGCAGTAATTTCATTGTAATCCTGGCTGTATGCGATATGGCACCGTCTTGTTGATACCACATGTTAATCAAGCCCAAAGCATGCAGTTGTGGCGTTAAAAAATGTTTGAATCATATCACGATACTGCTCCCCATTCACAGTTACCGTTACGCTGTTTTCATTTTCAAAGAAGTAAGGTCCAATGATTCCTATTGACCAAACTTCACACCAGACTGTAGCTTTTAATGGAAACAAAGGTGACTGATGAATAATTTGAGGGTTTTCCACTGCCGAGAATCGACTATTCTGTTTATTCACATATCCATTCAAATGAAAATGTGCCTCGTCACTCAGTATGATTTTTTCATGAAAATCGGAGTTGTCATGGGCTAGCTGTAACACCCTATTTGTATATGTACAGCGGCGAAAATGGTCTTGTGAAAGAAGCTCTTCCGTCAACTGAATATTAAATGGAAACAAATACAAATCCTTCTGCAAAATTGTAGCCAAAGTTGTTCTTTGAAGCTCCTGAGCAAAGCGTTGAATTGAGGTTGATGGATTGTTTGGAACACTTCCTTGAACAGCAGTAATGTTTTCAGCCGATCTTGCAGTAAGTTGTTGTCTATGCGTGGGCCTATCAACTACAGACCCATTTTCTTCGAAATCATACACTACACGATAAACAGTGCGTTTTCGAAATTGAATTTCAATAAACACATAGTCAGTAGAATATCCAAAGCAAATTCCCTTCTTGGGTTTATTAAAAGGAATAGCAAGAATTTTTCTGAGATGTAAACCTTTAAGCCTTACATTGTTCTATAGTAAGATCTGTTTTAGAATACTGTTCTCTTATTTGATCACCAGCTTATCAGGAGCATATAAATCTGATTAAACTCATACAAAAATTACAAAAATATTTCGTCATTTAATGGCTGAGTAGAAATGCCTAGTTATGAAGAAAGATGTCGGATATTAAACCAAAAGTCCTTGGAAACGAGAAGAAACATTCAGGACTTATCGTTTATAAAAGACATTGCTTCTAGTAGAATAAACTTAACGTTTTTACTGTCCAATGTCCAATTTTATGTCCAATCTTTTTACATTCCGGGTATTTCGTTGCGTGACTATGGCTTGTTTTACGAACCTAATCATTCAACAAGGTATGGAAGGAATGAGCCTTTTAATATGTGCATTAGGAGTTTTAATTCAATTTGCAATTCCGTTGATTCCATTATTGATATTGCTATAAGCAGCATTTAAAAAAATTATAACTGCTCATAGGGTTTTTTTTTACTTTTGCTAAGAATAACTTACAAATGTAATTATTAAAAGTACAAGTTTTTCCCTTAAAGTAATTTTTTTTTCTCTCACATTAGGTGAACGTTTTTTTGAATTAATTCATTTTTTTAAAGAAAGGTAGACTTAAATAAATAAAAAAATTAACAAATTTTATCAATTCTTACTCCAACCAACCAACAAACAATTTAATCCAACTCTTGGTCTATTGAACTGTCAACAGATACTTTATAATCCTGACTTATCTAGCCAGAAGAGGCATTTCATCGAAAATCTGCAGTCTGATCCATGCAAAGATAGGAAAAAATATCTAGGCTGGTGCAGTAGAATAAAACGTATGGATATTAATCAACCTATGTCCTTCTGCACAAAACATTCAAGTAGCCTAGAGAAGTTCAGAAAATAAAATACCATTATCACTCAATAAGTACCCTCGATTGGCAATGAAACTCTAACCTTAACGAAGCTTAAGGCGTTCCCACTTATAATTCCAAAGGAAAAACGAACACAGAATCACCTCTCTGTTACTTGTAGTGGGGTTTAACTCTGCGTAACAATTTCAAGTACAAAAGCCGTACACGAACATAGATACATCATGTCACAATGTCGCACTGCTGATAACAAGCAAGTCGTGCAGTGGCGTCTCACAAGATTGACATTTCGATTTCATTGACAAAAGTTCTTATTTTTTTCGTTCGCACTTTCTTTGAATGTTATTACTATCTGTGTGGCCTGACACTGGTTAAAGTACCGTGTTATTAATTGATTCGTTATGTTTGTATGTGTGTTTCCGTCTTCTGTGGATATCGCGCAAAGTACTAAGTTTGCCACTTTACCTGTAGTACAATTAGTTTAAACCTGTTGCTTGTTCGATTTGAACGCACATTTTTCTAGCTCTCAATAGTATCTAGTGAATGGATATTTTTGAAATAGTACTCGGTTAAAGTATAGGAACTTTTTGATCACTTACGAACTATAGATTGAACAAATCGGCTAGAAAGACCGCTCTTAAGCGGTGGCAACGCCTTCGTTGTTGTGTAAAAAGAAATTAAATTATTTGTCTACTTTTGTGTTTAATTGTGATCTAAATTCTTATGAAATAATTCAGTCATGGTGAAAGTAGTTTATTTTGCGACCTGCATTGTCCTTTTAATCCAACTTATTTCAACTTCTGAAACGACAACACCAATAATACTCCTTCAGAGTGAAAGTGTACAGACGTCGCGGTCGGTACAAAATTTAATAACTACAACCACTGAAAGTGAGCCACAAGTCACTAGTGATCCGCTCGATCAGTCAACTTCATCTGGGGGTATAGTGTCGGAAGCGATCGTTAATGAGGATACAACACAGCCAATATCCTCCACTCTTCACGATGTTACACTACCTATAGGAAACGATTCATCCACAACTTATCATACTTCAACAACAAATTCATTGGATTATTCATCAACACTAGGACCAACCATTATACAAAGT
The DNA here is from genome assembly GCA_949824845.1 of Rhingia rostrata. NCBI lineage: Eukaryota > Metazoa > Arthropoda > Insecta > Diptera > Syrphidae > Rhingia > Rhingia rostrata. The sequence continues at coordinate 49,732,355 of OX463755.1, read as the reverse complement.
TCTTCAACAAATGACGCAAGTCAAACAACACCAACTACTACAAGTAGTACACAGGGCTCATATGGATCGACACCAAGCGGAAGGTTAGTAAAATCGCAAGGGATTATTTTTGTAGCCACAGGATATTCACAGAAAAGGTGAACTGCATTGGAAGTCCTTAACTTGGACAGTTTATCTTTTTCAGTCGCGAATTCAGACGACTGGAAAAGTGTTTTTGAACTTCTTGGTGGAGTTTATCCCTAAAATAGGTATTCAAAGTCAATTCAGGCTTTATGACTTTTTTGAGAATATAAAAAAAGTGAAAAAATGTAATCAATTGTGGTTTTCTGGTCTTAAACCGCACTAGTCTAAGGCACTCAGGTTTTTGGGAAATTGTTTCAGACATATAATAGAAAATTATATTTTGTGGGCGATGTTGGTTCTTCTTTTACTTGTAGAACGCGCAAACAATTCAGGCATTTTAATTTGCAGGCATACTTTTAACGGAACAAATTTTCACAGTGATTTGGTGAATATTTATTTTGAAATCATCTTCTTTGGCTTAACCTGGAAGACGGTCATTCCCGGCAACTCTAACTGTAATTTTCTCACAATACTGACAAATGCCGATTGCCCTTCATTGTTTTGGGTGCAACCAAAAACATATGAGGTTATAATCTGTTGTGCGAAACAGTGAATATCCTATCCCATTCCATTCTTAAATTAAAAGTCCCCTTATATGTGTGACATATGATATAAACATCATGATTTTATTCTTTAAAAATTACCTTTCGTTTGATCAAAATCAACGTTCTTTCCTTTAAGTCGGCGTGAGCTGAATTTAAAAACTATGAACAAACTATGAAACTATGAACAATGAGGTAATATACCAAATAATATCAACTCAACATTTTCGGACTGACCTTAATAACTTATATCATAAGCTATGGCATATGCTATAATATTTTTCATATTTTTTCTATAGACGAAATGTTTGTATCAATATTATTAAAGTATTTTCCTAGATAGTTTTTTTCAAATAAACTTGAGATCTTAGCAGAAACCGTTTTTTACTGAGAGCGCCCTCTAAAAGTTTACTTTGCGAAAAACTTATATAGAAGAAGAATTATAGATCTAAAGATTGTCTGAATATCCCATTCAGACATTTTTTGGCAGTTGGTAAACGAAAGTGTAAAGACTTAAAACTAAAGACGTACGGACTGACAGACATGGCTTAGATAGCGATTATATACAGTGACTGAAATAAGTATAAAGACAACCATTCTCAAACTGTTCAATTTGATATAGCGATATAGCCGCTATTGCAGCTGCATCATAATTAGGCCAGACTAATGTTCGACAGAGACTACATGGAATGGAGTTTGAGTTTTTATTGGCGTGATTTTCGGGACAAAAATGCAGTGAAAATGAGCCGGCACTCCGGAGGTGGAAGCGTCATGGTTTGGGGTGCGTTTGGATTCACTGGAAAAATTCTTTTGATGTGGGTACCACTCAGAATAATTGATACAAAATACAGGGAGATGCTGGAATATGCCCTGGACGAATTTGGAGCAATTCCGGCGGGTGGCTAGAAAAATCTATTCGAATGGGTGGTAGTACAGGAATGCGAAAGAGCTTAAGGCACAAATAATCCATGCATGGAACGAGCTCAATGATGAAGTTTTGCATAACTTAATAAATTCTATGCCGAATAGAATTTTTGAAGTTATTGAGAACAGAGGCTGCTGTACGAAGTACTGAAATACAGTTTGGTAGTTAAAACTAAAAAAACGTCGTTTTATGCTTAAAATGCATACTGTCTTTATACTTTTTTCGAAGGAAAAAATAGTGTTTTTGGAGCTCATTAACGATGAACCTATTTTTTTTTGTTTAATTATAAAGTTGAATAAAGTAAATATTTTTTCCCCTTTAAAATATGCTCTTCAAATTTCCTCATTCCGTAATAAAATAAAATCAAACAATAGAGCCGCCCGTCACCCGTATATATATATACAAATATCTAGCTAAATTATTTCTTTATGTTACAATATATGTGTCAAAACTAAGGGCCCAGTTATAGTTATCATTAAAAACCCTAATTGGAAATTTGTATCTACTTCTTGCGGCTTTTGTATTGACATTGACATTACAGTATATCGCACATGAATGCAACGAACTATAGACACATAACAGCACTGGCGACTGAGGCGTTCGCCTGGGCCTGGGACAAAGAATGACATTAAGACGGAAAATTTTCCGCTCCGCATAATTCGTTTGAGGTATATGTCATCGGAGAAAAATCACTTCACTACAATTCTTAGATTAATTCCGCTAAGAATTTGTGTCGGAGAAAAGCGGAAAAAGAATTCCACTTAGCTGTCAAAAATTGAACGAAAAATACACCTGAACACGCTTTAATGCAATTCGCCGGGGTGCGTTACAAAATTTCGGAGAAATATTCCGAACAGCTTTTCGGAAGAATACCTCGAAGCTAAAATCCTCCGAGTTGTACAAAATCGGAGAATTTTCCACTCCGACGGATACCTTGCTAGGGCTGATCATATATTTCGCATTGGTGGCTTCAGATAAGTTGGCGATTTTCGTAGAAAAAGAATGCTGCCGAAGCTGGGTCTTGAACCCGCAGCGTTTGGCTTAGCAGTCAACTACGCATTCCTATGAGTCATAGCCACCTGCCGACTTTTGTATAAATTTAATCATTGGCTAGTTGGTGTCAAAACAAAGGTTATGAGTTTTTGAACGTGATTATCCAAAAATATTTAAATTTCTAATTATAGTCTCCGCAGAAAATCATTTTTCACTGATAAGATCCATTTTTGTGAAGTAATGATTGTCGTTCCACTGAAATAAAATGCCATTCTTATGCGATTCCTGTAAGAAGCATGTTTTTTGATCCAAAAAAGTTATTTCATGATAGCTATAACTGGGCCCTAATATCCCCTTATATGATAAAGAATAAACAGTTGCATCGCTTTAAGACAATTGTTGCAAGCCAGTCATATTGATAATTTTGCATTATTACATCTTATTCTAAGGATAACATGAATCAACATTTTTGAAGTGTATATATTGTTAACCATCAAATATTTATCAGTTTTTTTGTGATGATCAAAAAAATTCTAGGATACTTAAAAGAGCACTTTAAAAAAAGCTAAACAGTGTAATATACACTTTTAAGTACTCTTAAATAAATCACTTGAGGTGATTCCAATGTCTACTATAATCCTTTATTTCAATAAGTAGGTGGATAACATTTTAAGCTGGAGGCTTAGTGGTGCGATAGGAAAATAGACTGGCGCGCAATATATCAACTTAGCAATACCAATTATGATTCGTTCTACTAGTTTTAATTGCCTTAGAAAATTGTATCTCAACTCACGCGTTGGAAGTCGCAATTCACGCCGCATGAATGGTTTGTATGACCTATCATTAGTTTTAATTTATGAGACAGATATATGATGGAACCAAAAACTATGCCACTTCAGTTGTCAGTATGTCCGTTTTACAGTGCGAGAGCATCTTATTTTAAAAGTTAAACTCGAGCTAACCCGAAATACATGCTTATGCCCATAGGGCTATATCAGTTTTTACAGCGGATTGTAGACGATGGGATAACTCCGAGGTATGCCAAAAAAAAATCGTGAGTTAACTCTGTATTAAAAGATCACAGGCTGTATGATGTTGTATGGATCGATAAATTAATATTGTTATCAAAATAAATCACTACTGGGGAACTAAAAAACTGCTTCCTCTATCTGTATATACATTTTTGTGCACAATAACCCACACATTTTTTATAAATTTTGTAATATTCAAAATTGTATAAATATTACCGCAATTACTATTTATTAAATTCTATATTGATAGCTATAATGTACAGAAGTCAACATTAGCCCCAGTTAGTAGTAAGGTAGAAAAACGCCACATTCATTGGTCAATCATTCGTTTAAGAAAGAGCTTGATTTTTGAAACAGATTTCTGTACCATAGCTATATAATCTCTATTGAATCAAAGATTAAAAGTAATAGCAAATCATTCTGGTCGTTTTACAATTCCAAACGTAAAGTATCCGTGTATCCAAGTAAAATGCAATGCCAACCGAAGTATCTCAGGGTGGTAAGTCCAATTGTGAACATTTTGCTAAATATTTTTCAGCAAACTTTCAGTTGCACAATATTTTAAGCTCAGTTTATTTCAGTAATGTTGAACAAATAACTGATATTGGACATTTAGTAATTTCGGAAAAATACATTTTAGAAGCATTGTTAAATGTAAACACTAGTAAAAACCCAGGTTTAGAAACCTTACATCCCATTATACTTAAATGTGCTGAATCTTTAGTTGTTCCTATAACATAAATATTCAATTCATCATTATCAACTGGAATATTCTTGCATATATTTCACCTATTCATAAGAAAGGCACAAGACATCATATTGAAAATTATAGACCCATTATTAAACTTTCATGCATGCCTGAACTTAAATGTTAAAGGTAGATCAACAACCACAAATTTAACCATATTTACGAAAGTTTGCCTTGAGACAATCGAAAGTGGTGCACAAGTCGATGTTTTGTATGCTGATTTCTCAAAGACTTTTGACAGAATTAACCATGATATTCTAAAGCAAAAATTGGCAAAACTTCGTTTTCATTATAAAACATTTCATTGGTTAAACTCATATTTAGCAGATAGAAAATTGATGGTTAAAGTTGATAACTTATGCTCATATGTATTTACTGCAGCTTCTGGAGTGCCACAGGGTGGACTTTACTTTTTAATTTGTTTGTCAACGAAATTCCATCACTTCTATCCATCAGCAAATGTCTTTTATACGCAGATGATATTAAGATATTTTTGAAGATATCTGGAAATAGTGATTGTGTTCCTTTTCAAAATCAAATATTTGTTCTTGAGAGCTGGTGTAAAGCAAATGCACCAATACTTAATCTGCCTAAATGTAAATTATTATCAGTATATAGATCGCAAAGCAGACTACAATACCAATACACTACGAATGGTGTTGTTCTTACCCGTGAAACAGAAGTTTACGATTTAGGAACACTGCTTGATAATCAATTGAGTTTTAATGGGCACATTAATTAATGTTTACATTATTAGCAAGTCATATTCAATGTTAGAGTTCATCAAACGAAATGCCACACTTTCATGATCCTTGTTAGTTCGCCCCTTATTGGAATACTGCTGTATTATTTGGAATACTGTTTACGATGTTCACTCTGACAAAATGGAGAGAGTACAAACATTTTTTACTCGTTTTGCTTTACGAAGGCTTAACCACTATATATGTCACGCTGTTTATTATTTAATCTCCAAACTTTTTTTGTTTGAGAAAAAATGCTATCATAAGCGATGTGGTAAATAGCCACGTTAATTGTGATGTGTTGCTTTCTTTGTTACCTTTTAATGCACCTTTAAGGTATCTAAGAGAACCAAGTACATTTATTCCACCTTTACATAACACAAACTATGGATCATGTGAAATCATTACGCGTTGCGTAATTTTATATAATTCGGTAGTAACCATTGATGTAAATTTATCTTTGAATCGTGATTGTTTTAAGCGAATTGCACTTGAAATTTTAAAGTCAAAATATGCTTAATTAATAAATCAATATTGAAATTTCCTGAATTCTTATTTATCAAATGCATAAATGTAATAAGTTTATTAAATAAGTAAAATTAAGTTATTAACATCAAAATTAATGTGTAAAGGTCTTACGTAGTGATAAATAAAAAAATAAATAAATAATAAAATCACATGAAATTAAAGGAGAAATGCCTGCCAAAGAAGACAGAAATATTTGCTTTAAGGCCGAACTATAATAGTAAAATCGCTTCGTACGGCCCCGTCCATAATTTGCGATTACAAGAAAATTGTATTTTCTCTCAGTTTCGTCTAGTCCCGTTAGCTTTTGCCTATTTCCGAAATATCAACGACCTCATTTGCTTTTCCATTTGAACGTTTAACAGACAACTTAAGTAGCGAAAAGTATTTTTATGAAAAACAAATTGTTCATCCCCCTAACTTGGTAAAATGAACAAAGTAGAGATCGCTTCTCCTGGAGAATTGCTTTTTTGTTTTCCATAAAAACAATCCGCATAACTCATTGACAGTCCCTTCCTCTTCAAAGTACTTTTAAAAGGCACCTAAGCAAATGACAAAATTCTTCCTTTTACGTTTACAAGCAAATGCAAATGACAGAACTCGGGAGAACTTATCTTACAAATTTGATATTAGCTTACGATTACTTCCTACTGTTATGATTCAGCCTTTAGAGCTCAGCTAAAAGTAAAACAGAAGATTTTGCAATGACCTGTTATGAAAATGTTTTATTCATTAAAGATTATATACAGATGAAAGTTACATAAAAACTTATAAAAAGGATATAATAAACAAATAAGGGATACCACAGTAAAGATACGATTTTAAATTTTAACTTACTATTAAGATAAAATTATGTTTTCCGTACGTGGTTAATATTTCTTAGATAATTATGGTTATCGTGAATTATTTTTCCCAAGGAATTTTTTCCATTCAGCAATAATTTTACATTGCTGAATGTAATTGATTGAGCTTTTGTATGCATTCCGTTTAATAAATCAACACCTTAATACAAAGTGTTATAAATTACTCAAGTCTACAACTGTAATTTTTATTTTATTGCAGTTCAGATGAAGATTGCCCATCTTTAGCGAACGCAGACAGTTTGTCACAAACACAACTTGTTGAAAAGTTAACGGCGCCATGTCGTTATGATCGGCTTGAGCGACCAATAAGTAAGTAAAACAAATTGTATAACAATAAAATCAAATGTACGACTATTAATTAACTTTCAAGTTTTTTATGCGCGCACATGACAGTAAAACAAAACTTGAAAAATCCGATCGTAGGAAGCTATAATGATCGGAAAAATATTTTGAAAAAATGGAACATTATTATTCACACTTTCTGAAACAATACAAAGCAGTTGTACAGCCATGAGCTTTTAAAAAATTTGTGGAAATTAATATTATGAATGCTTAGGTTAAGCATCTAGGAGAAAACACTTCCACCCACTCCAGATTATATATCCCCTTAAAATCTGTTAACTAAGCCCAAAGATGAAGTTAAAAAGTTAAAAAGTTTTCAAACATATCACAATGTCGCTTCCATTCACAGTTGCCGTTACGGCGTTTTCATTTTCAAAGAAGTGAGGTCCAATGATTCCTCCTGATCAAATTACACACCAGACCGTAACTTTTAATGGAGGCAAAGTTGTTTTTTAAAGACCAAGCTCCTGAGGACGGCGTCGAATTGATGTTGATGGATTGTTTTGAACACTTCCTTGAGCAGCAGTAATGTTTTCAGACGAACTTTCAGTACGTTGGGCTTGGGCCTATCACATACAGACCCTTTTTGTTCGAAATCATACACTGCACTATTTGCCACGTGTCTACTTCACGATTGCCAACTATGAACTGTCAAGACTAATGTTTACCAAAATGGTGGCAAAACAAAGTAGTATACCTTACCGGCGGACACCCTGTAGAAGCCTCTTTTGAAGCGTTTCCTACAGTTTTTTCATTTCTTTTTTATAAGTTAAAAATTATTTCTTGTTGTTCGTGGTACAGGGTCCTCATTCGCTTTTTCATATGAACGTTTGACAGACAACTTAAGTAGCGAAAAGTATTTGTATGAAAAACAATTTGTTCATCCCCATCCCCAAAATGGATATCGTTTCTCCTGGAGAATTGCTTTTATCTTGTTTTCATAAAAACAATAAACAATCTGCATGAATCATTGGAGTTTCCAGAGCATTTTCTTTAAATGTTCCTACAATTTAACTATTTTCCCCCTTCGTTGCATTGCGTCCCTGGCAAGTCACGGGTGCATTTTCTATTGTGTATCTAGTTTTCCGGTTAGTTTTAGCTCAGACCATATATCGAACGTAATTGAAAACGCATGTATAAGGAAAAAAATTAAATATTTTGCTTTACAGTTTATGTATCACTCTCAGTTCATCAAAACGCGATTTAAGATTACAAATATCTACTTTTGTCAAAATTTGTTTTCCGACAATTCTCATATCTCCAATAATCAATGTTTAACATGTGTTGTGTACAAATTTAGAACATTCCAGCGACCAAAATTTGCAAATATTGCATTATTATAACCTGAATTTGTATAACTAACTAACTGAGTTTCCTTTTTTTTCTAACTTTTAGCATTTAACGAAAAAGGTGAACGCCTTCCAGTTGATGTCAACACACGTGCCTATGTATATTTTATGCAAAATTTAGAGACCGATACATTGCAGTTCAAATTGCATGCACTGTTTCAATTGCGATATGTTGACCCACGATTAACATTCGAAGAAGTTTCACCAAGCAGAAAACAACCAATTTGGGGCGAAATGCCGTTAAGAGATACCATCTGGGTGCCACATATCTTCTTTGCCAATGAGAGGGATTCAAGTATTTTAGGTACAGCGGTCAAAGATGTACTAACTTCCATCTCACCAAATGGAACAGTTATTGTTTCAACTAGAATTCAAGCGACTTTAAACTGCTGGATGGATTTGCAGAAATTCCCATTTGATGAACAGTACTGCTCAACGATCATGGAAAGCTGTAAGTTCATTTGATGAGTATTTTGCTCGTTTTTGTCAATGACGTTTGTGTTTTTAGGGATGTACAACACTTCGGAATTAGTTTTACACTGGGAAGTCAACTCGGCGGTCACATTTGATCCTAATCTGCACCTAACCGAATATGTCTTTTTAGGTTCATGGTCCAACGAAACTATGGTGAATGCCGATTTAAATGATCTAAGGCATGGAGCTTTTGGTAAGTTTTGTTTTTACGATTTTCACACTGAAACAAAATCTGAGTTTTCGACAAAAAGTTTTCTAAGGCATAATCGCAAATTATCTATCGATTTATCTTTTGGTAATTAAATAGAACTAAAACTGAAAAATATCCGTGTGGAATATATTAATAGGTGCGATTACTTCGACCACCCATTAAAAAATTGGAAAGAGGTTTCGTGGGGTTTACGCAGAAATCCATATTTTTCGAAAACTGGAAATGTGTGAAAAACTTAAGTAGATATTCGAATAAACAATAAAGTTTGGAATTTTAGCAAAATCTGAGTTTTCAGTTGGGTGTGAAAAGCATAACACAAGTGTATCTTAATTTTACTCTCAATTTAGAATATGTGTACCTATTAATTTTGAAATCTCTATTGGACAATTGATAACAACTCATAATGATATAAGGCCAGTAAAAATAAGTTCAACTATAGGTCTTTTTTGGTAGTCTATATAGAATGAGAAACGTACAAAGACATCACATTATAAATATAAATATTGTTTCTGACTGTAGCGCCATTTAAGTAAGTAAGTATTACTTAAGTGGCGCTACAGTCCGGAATGAACCTGGTCCTCAACCAACATGCCTCTCCAATTAGTGCAGTCCTTAGCTAACTGCCTCTAGTTGCGCACTCCAAGTTGGTTGAGGTCGGTTTCTACTTGCGCGCGCCACTTAAGGTGAGGTCTTTCTCCACTGCGTCCGACGTATGGTTATAAATCGAAGACTCTGCGAGTATTGGTGTCCATTCGGTCTACATGTTGTAGCCATCTTAAACGATTAATTCGGAGTTTTTTCACCAGGGGCATATCGTATAGCTCATATAGTTTTTGGTTGAATCGTCGTCTCCATAGCCCGTCATCGCAAACGGGAGCGAAGATTTTTCGAAGAATTTTCCTCTCGAATCGACTAATGATTTTTTAATCCGCTGTTGAGATGGTCCATGCTTCAGCGCGGTGGAGCAGGACTGGGATGATTGTTTAATGAATTTAAACTTAGAGCAGAACAGGATATCACAGCTTACTTCTTACTGCTTAGTGAATCCATGATAGTTATTAAATCCCGAAAGACATATGGCATTTGAAGAAATATTTTTTAAAAGGCTGTGATATGATATTTCTAAAACGTAGTTTTAGGCCAAACCGTTAGAGATTTTGAAAAAGTTTCTGAACAACATATCTAGACAATTCTAATGTCTATATTTTGTCTAAGCAAAGTTTTTTGCCATGCCCACTTTTTGGGGACGTTTTTAGTAAAAAATCGTTTTTGGGAAAAATTTTAAACATCGCCCACTTTTTGGAGGCGTTTTCATAGCAAAACCATTTCTGTACACAATCTCATAGCATAACCAGGCGAAAAACGTTGTTTTTTTGGAACTGTGTAAACAAAATGTTGTGACTATAACTTTTGTATATTTGATCGCCAAAAAGCCGACATTTTGGGGCTGGGATGGGATAGGGTATTAAACGATACGCACAGCGGATTGTAGCCTTCTCATATGTTTTTTTTTTCTTTATAAATTTTACGCTCAATGCAATAAGCATTAGTCCAGTGCACCCACTAGCTATTTGCGCTAGCAAACGCAATTTTTTCAAATATTATCGAAAACGTCAAAGGTCATTTATGACTTAGAAATGATTAGGTCTTATATTGCTTATACTTTTGTTTTCATTTTAAAATTAAGTCATTGCGATAGATGAAAAATGTAATTTTTCATTAAGAAAAATAAAAATAATGCCTTTCCCTATTATTATTTTATTATTATGTATTTTTTTATAAACTAATATATATAAACAATTATTTTTTTAGTTAAAGTGTGTCTATAACTCTTCATTAGGTCATTCATATTGGTTGTGGTTTTATGGAAATATTTTAGACTCGGCGTAACATTAACTATCCAAAATAAAATTTGAAGTCTTTTTAACTGTGAATCCAATATTTTTAAGATCAGCTAAACTAAGGATATACAAGTTTTAATATCTTTTAACTGAGATTAATATATATCCATTCGTTGCAAGAACAACACTTTAGTACTTACTATATAGATTACTATAGTCGTGTTTTGTTGCTGATAGGCGTTGTGCTGTGTTAACTAACCATGAATGTATACTGGCATCAAAATGCCAGTATACATTCATGTTTTCATGTTGAAAACAGTATCCATTAAGACTTTTTTTAAAGATTTGTGGGCACACGCAATGAGCCGACATCCACCAGTGACGATAGGTAGGTAGGTAGGTAGAAGTGGCGGTTCGGCATGAACTCAAGTAGCACTTATGTGCCTCTTTGTTACCACGACTCGTGTGACTTATATTATTATTGTGGATGTGATGCAGGTGGTCTCTAGATCCAGTTTGTGAGATTTAGAAAGCGCATAAGATCTTATATCCTTTTACGCGAGATGTGGCTAAGGTTGTCGAAAAATGGCTGGTCTAATGCAAGCATTCTGTGATCCTTTCAAAGAAGTTTTCTACTCGTAATATATTTTATTTTTCATTTTGTTGCCATTTGCAATGCACGGCAAGAAAGTTAAAATTAAATTTTTTCTCTTCTCAAGATTGTTTGATGTTTAAATGGGAGTGATTTTGAAAAATAGTTTCGTTTTTTTAGACGGAAAAATGTTTGTAAAAAAAAGTAAAAATGTGATGTTGGCCGGACAATGCAATAAAACTGTCATGGCCATTGTCTGACTATTTAAGTCAGTGACGATAAGACACAACACTCCCTCGGCAACACTCTCTCTTACTGTTTCAACTAGTTTATTTGAACTACTTGATCGTTGATGAACGGAATGTCGACGATCTCTCACTGTCCAGTGCTCAGCAAAAATCATCTTCTCCATTCGGCTCTCTTGCGTACAAGATCAACATATCAACGATGAATTTTTCGTTCGGATGTGGCAAATATTTACTCCGCTATCCTGCATATTGTCCAGCACAAAGCTCCGTGTGCAAACATTTGTACTTTCTGGTTTCCTAAGGTCAGTCTTTGTCGTATATTTACTAAGTTCTCATTCGAGGTAGTTGCAAATTGTTTCTGTTAACCGATACATTTAGTCCAAGGCTGTACATCGAAAGAACATTGTTTGTTGATGACGTATTATATTTCATCTTGTCCTCGTTAACTGAAAGAAAACGCTTTTCGTTTATCAAATGTTTCTTCAAAGTGGGCCATAAGAAGTCATCCGATGGTGTTTGGCCTTCAGAATATCGGTTGTGGCTCGCGCAGTGTTGCTCCGACCTTTCCTCCAGTCCAAATTCGTCCAATTGCGGCCTTCTCCTGATGACTCCTCCAGCGTGAACAGCGAATCTTGCAGAAACTTTTTTTGTTCACGTTCCCGCTGAGGTGAAAATGAGCCTCATCGCTCATCAGGATTTTGGTCAAAAAAACGTCCACTTCTATTACTCCGCGTTCTTGGGGAGTTTATCGCTCCATGACTTGTTCACTTGTATTCTACATCTGTCTAGTCCACAAATGTCAAAACAGATTTGACATTGACGGCCATTTGCAAAAATAAAAACATTTTCCAATAGGGTGATCTCTTTTGGCCCACCTTTTATAAAGGCACAATGGGAGCGATCAAGGATGTCGATATCGTCTGTGTATCTAAGTTGCTGGATGGATTTGTTGAAAATATTGCCTTCTTATTTACATCTGAGGTAACTCTCCCAGCACAAGACTGTAGAAATTGCATGGTAGCGCGTCTCCTAGTTGGAATCCGATGCATTTTTGGAAGAGTTAAGATGACCTTTCCCAACTGAACGTTGCATCGCGTGTACTCGCATGAAATCTGTGAGGGAGCGTTGCCTCTTCGTTGACTGGAAATTGGTCGGTTTCTTGCCCTACAACTCTCCCGACATTTTACCCATAAATTAGCTGCTGGAAATGTTGCCTGAATGCATCTTAAATTCATTGCGAATCGGTGACTAGGTTACCCTTGTTGTATTCGTGTAGCGCTTGCTTCTTAGTATGGAAAATGGAAATGACATTAATTAAACATTTTTGCTCAAATGAATTAAATCAATTAATCTGTTTGACCAACTGGCATCTGCAGTTGCATTGTAGATTGTTTTGCGGAAAACACTTATCACAAACTGTTTTGCACATCTATATCACACATATTATTAAAAATTTTGCTAGGTGCTTACCAAAACATGCTTATGCATGAAATATTTTATCAGTCCGAACTTTGTGTTTACCATGTTTTCCGAATAGTGCCATTCTGTCTAGGAAAGTATTAAGCAGTAATACCTATAAATAAACATCTTATTTTAAGATTAAAAAATTATCTGATTTGATAATAAAGCGTTTAATTTCATTTTAATTCTCCTTAATCTTTCAATGGTAACATAAATAATGCACTTGAGGTTGTGGACTTATTTGAATTATTTTTTAAAATTGTATATGATAACAACGATAAGTTGATAAATTATTAAATCAGGGTCATATAAATAACCATTGTCAGTAGTTCGATCACATTCAATCACTTTAGCATTATTTTAGGAATTCAAATCTTAACTGTTAATTACATATATCCAACTAATCTAAGCTCAACTCTTACAAGTATTATTGGTACCTACCAATTGGTAATATTTGTACGTGAAACATTTTTTGCAACATTATAAGTGAACGATTTTTATAAAAAAAAGCCGTACATTTGCTTAATCATTGTGCTTTCGTATAGTTATTTTCTTACATATTATAAAACGGACGGACATACAAACGTTTGTCCATTAGTGACTCAATTATTGCACTTATAGAAAAAAAATTAGAAATTTTCCTTATCACACATTATATTAATTTTCCCATTTTAGTTCTCAATAAGGAATGAGCTATTAAACAATTTACATTAGACAAATAATTATGACCAGAGTTGTTTTTTGTTGACAAATAGCACTTAGACTATTTCATAACTAATAATAGGCAAATCTAGCAAAATAAATAAAAAAATAGCTATTTCTTAATTTTGACGTTAACGACAGATAAAGCATTGAACTGAATTTCCAAAACTTCAAAACAAGGCACATACAGCGATCTATCAACCTCACATTACCGTATGGTTTACAGTGATATAGATAAAGTCAACGAATGGTCTTTACCTTGTATTATTGTCTTTGCCTTAATATACACAATAACAAATAAAATAAAATTGATCACTTGCGATAAAAATCGAAATGCATATTCAATGGAATTTTTTTTTGTTTCGCCAATTCGGCACGAGTTGTTTTAGATAACATTATTTGTGTCTATATAAAGCTCTGATCTTAAATTAGAATATCGAAAATAATGTTGAATTTGATTTTTTTGCAGCTGGCAACTATAGTTCGTTGAGTTTCACGGTACATCTATCCCGTGAAGTTGGCTCCTATATAATGAGTTATTTCTTGCCATCAATGATAATTGTAGCCATATCGTGGGTATCTTTTTGGTTACAAGCCGATCAGACACCTGCACGTACTACCTTAGGTAAGATAAAAATTAAAAAAAAAAAAAACTCTAACGCACTATGACAAAATAATTTTTTTGTTCTTTTTTAAGGTACAACCACAATGTTGGCGTTCATTACATTGGCGTCTTCACAAGGACAAACGCTGCCTAAAGTCAGTTATATAAAGTTATCCGAAATTTGGTTTGTAGGCTGTACATTGTTCATTTTCGGAAGTCTAGTCGAATTTGCTTTCGCCAACACAATATGGCGACGAAAGAAAAATGTCGAATTGAAGAAAATGAAAAGTAAATATATTTTAAAGTCAACTTTTGTTCCAAGAACGGCACGCAAAGATATGGAACGTCGAAAATCTAGATCATTCTCTAGTTTGAACGAAAAATCGGAAAACAGCAATAATGATACGAATACCTTCAATAACTACTTAACTGTTGATGTAAGTTTTAGAAAAGCATTTTTGATTTTAATAGTTTCAGCATCTGACTTGTAAACTGACTTGTTTCTTAATATGCAAACACACGGAAGCAAAAACTGCGTTTTCCCCAAAACACCCAAAAACTTTATCGAATACTGAAATAACCGTCTCGGAATAGAATTGCAGACGTCATTTGATTGAAGATTATTGAAGACAACACACATTTGAATACATTTTTCTAAAAATTATTGTCAAACAATTTGTTTGGCGTGAAAGGTGTATTTACCCTATTTTTGACGTATTGAAAATATAATTTTGCTCCCATTAATAAAGCACAAAATATGGAGTAACTGTACCACATACACATTGCCTATTTTGTCTAGTATAGGAGAGGTCTTAAAACGTATTTTTCCTAAGAGAATTTGTTGCGATGTATGTAAATTATGTTTGCATAGTTCTAGGTGTGCAACAACAAATTATTACAAATAATTTTACAGATATTAAAAACATTTTCATGACATGTAGAAACAAAACTTGCTGTTTTACTCATATCCGAGTACTCAACCAAAATTGTAACTTTATTTCATCAGAGATTTCCTCTCATATGTCGCCTGACTAAAATGGTCGATTGACCAATGAGAACAGAGCTTCATCAAATATATCCTACTAAATTCCAAATTCCGGATCGCGGCCATTTTGTAAAAATTTAATATTCAAACCTTTTATCGAATCTAAACGAATTGTTTCTAAGAAAATGTATAAAGAGGTGGGTTTGTATCAGAATAATAAAAATAAAGTGGAAGCTGTCAGCTCTTGGGATGATGTCATAATAAAACAAAGAAAATACTAAGGCCGTGTGTCAATTGCGTTAAAATTAGGGTTAAATTTTATCCACTGGCTAATTTTTGATTTTTCTGTAGGGGTATATAATACAATATTATTTTTAATAATTTCCTAATTAAATTGAAACAAAATACCTTTGTTTTTATTTTCTTGCATTAATACAATACGGAATAACTTTTTAGAGGGATCATCAAAAAACCTTAAATTAAATATTTATTATTATCAGCAAAATAAATGTTTTTGTATGAATTGAGTTGATGATTAAGGATATCCATCCTACGTTGTTCAAAATAAGCATATTTCACATATAGAATATAGCAAAACAAAATTAATAATTTTTGGAACCATATAGCTACATACATTAAAAAAAACAGTTTTAGTTATTTTAGAAATAAAATAAATGTTCTTTGATTTTTATTAAATAATCTGAATGCGTGTTATTGTCCCGGCGCATGTGAACACTGCGGTAATGACGATTAATCCACGAGTGTGCTTTCCATATCTCTCACTCCTCAGTAGGTATACCAAATGTCATATATTAGCCACTGGATAATTTTTAGCGAGCTAATGAGCAGGTTAACGTCAAAATGTATGCACTGGATTAAATTTTAACACAATTGACACATGGCATTTTCCTGCATATTGACACTTGTTAGTCGAATTAACGTTCAGAGAACTCTCCTAAAATCGTTCCATAGGAAGTAAACAACATCATCTATCATACAAAATCCTAAATGGTCATCTTCTTATGAGCATTTTCAATGATAGCTATAACTGGACCCTAAGACAAACCGAATGTTGTTGCATCATCTCACCATGTAGGATAATTCAACAACATACATTCAGAATAGTTCAGAAGAAGCAATTTTGGTGTTCAATTGGTAACCAGAATAAGTGTGTTGGATCTTGAGAATTACCAATGGAAAACCCCATTAGGGATTAAATTGAGAGGCTCTAGTCAAATACCAAAGAGACACAAAGTTCACCGGGTTCTGCTAGTCAGAAATAAAAACCGAATGAAATGTTTATATATATAAATGAAAATGTTTGTTTTCATTTCATGAATTTTTAAATATTTTAACAATTTTTTTTTTGTTTATTTGCAGACAATTCCAATTGTAACAACACAGTCAGACAAAGACTTCGTCTCTGGTAAACCCGATCTAAACTTAGACGTAGAAAAGGGTTCTGACAGCAACATAGCCAAATGTAAATCCATCACCATTGATGACACTTTTAATGAAAGCAATAATAACAATGAATCAATCAATCAAAGTTGGACTATTATGACACCGCAAGAGATCTCCCTTTGGATCGATAGACGGGCGAGGTTTATTTTTCCACTAGCATTTCTCGTGTTCAATGCGCTCTTCTGGGCGCTTGTTTATGGCTTGTAAATGTTCACAAAGAAAGAAACATTGGTTATCTCTCGGCTGCTTGAATAGAAGAAAACAAGCCCAATGCTAGAAGTGTTCCTCATCGCTTATTATGCATATCAAAAAAAAATTTTGGAACTCAGCCATAAATTAAAATTACATTTTTCATAAAATGTTAGATTATTTATTGAACTACCAGCAACAATTTGTTTCTAAATAATTTTAATTTTATTTATTCATATTTGAAGTGAATCAGAAACGATTTTAAGACTATGTCTATTAATTTAATGGTAAATACATTTATCGAACGATAGTTTGGAAATATATATTTGTTTTCAGAAAACAAAACCGATTTAATGTGATAAAAACTGAAACAAAGTATTATCATGCATAAGATGTTAATTGTAATTCAATAAGAACACTTAAAATGTCTATATTTTTTTGTTTTTTCCTTCATCAGTTTTCTGATTTGTATTTACTAAAAAAGGTTTAAAAATAAAAATGTTTTTTATTGTAAGTAATGTGTATTCCTGTAACGTATATAAATGAACATATGAGAAGGCTACAATCCGCTCTGCAAATCGTTTAATACTCTATCCCATCCCATCGGTAAAAAAAACTTATGGGGATGAAATTAGAAAATGACATTCTCACCTCATACTGCTCACACTATTTATCAAAACCTTTTTTGGTTCGACAAAAAAGGATGTTTTTCTATGGGGTAGGGTATACAAATTGACCCTTAACAGGGCTTAAGCCAGGAAAGTCCACAATTGATCAAATCATATGACTTTGGTAGGTCCTGGAAAAACACAAGAAGTTCAAATCGATATTAGTTTTGGTATACCGCCCAAGCTTTTCCGTCTGTGCAGGACGACGAAGTAGAATGCTTGCTGCTCCATCAGGGTCGTAAACTACCTCACCGACACATTCGATACCAAAAACGGATTAAGGCAAGGCGCAGCACTGTCTTGTACCTTCTTTTATTAGATTCATGAGAGGATTGTGCAAAACTCCAGAACCAAAACCAGAGGCGCAATCTTGTATTAATAGGTGCAACTAATTAGAATACGCCGCTGATATTGATATCTTTGGTCGCACTCAATGGAATGTCATAGTATAGAAAAGTTTGCAGAAAATGGGTTAAGCTGTAAATGAGGGTAAGTACAAGTATATTCTGTCAACACGAAAGGACGCACAAATTCGACGAATTGGGCAGAACAATTGCTATTGCTATTTTATTAACTCTAACAAGAACATCTCGTGGAAAATTAAACGAAGAAGGGCTGTGAAGGCAATTTAGTAGTAAAGTTCTCACTCGAACTGTTGAGGATATCCTATGCATTACTCTTTCATCCCAGTCTGGCTTTACGGTGCTGAATCATGGACCCTATCAAAAGTGTAGGAAGAAATACTTGGACGTTTTGAGATAAAAATTGTTCAAAAAATCGTCGTTCCCGCATCAACCAAGAAGTATACGAGCTGTACAGCGTATAGTCTTCGATTCCCAGGCAGACGTGATAGAGGAAGACAGACGTAATAGAGAGTGCGCAACTGGAGGCAGTTAGCTAAAGAGTAAGGATCGTGCTAATTGGAGAGGCATGTTGGTTGAGGCCCAGGTTCATTCCGGACTGTAGCACCATATAAGTAAGTTAGTAAAGTATATTATAAACTTTCTGGTGGTTTTTTTTTTTTGTTTATATTTATTTCTATAGGAACAAATGGGTATATTAGATCATCCCTAATGATGATGATGGGCTTTCGTACGAAATCTTTTTGTTCAGCCCTTGCACAAATAAACACATTTTTTAGGTAAATCTCGTTTTCACCTAACTATTTTGAAATAGCTTCTGAATAAGATATTTAGACAATTTCACTGTCTAACCATAAAAGTTTTTAGTAACTACCTATTTCTGAGGGCGTTTTCTTAAAAAAAAAATGTTATGGTAAATGTTTGAAGTAACTCAAAAATAGTTAATTCTTATAGTACGTTTCCACCGAGCCGAAACTTGTCCTTTCACAAAGCTCTTTCTATCTCTTGAAAAGAGCGGTGTAAATTGTGGTCGTCTGAAAGTCTGTCGGAATATCGATCATGTGGAGGTTAATCGTACGTATGTTAATAGCCAGATAGATTTTTGTAATTATTACGAATATTGGATGCAGACTTTGAATTTGAGCACCTATATAGCTCAAATTCATGGCAAAATAGCAAATATTTGAAATCTGTTTTTGTTTTATTTAATTCCTAAGCAAATCTCTCTGCATTTCAATTATTTCGAAAGGTTACTTGTTTAAAAATAAAATACAATTTAACAGGTTTTATTTCCAAATAGTAGAATGTTTTGAAATCACCGATTGAATTATGGATTTTCAATATGTTTTTAAAAAATTGTTTATAAATTATCCTCAACTCCATAGAGGTAGTTTTATTAAATTGATTACATGTTGAGTACACAAACAAACTTTAACGTTCGTCCATAGAGTCAAAACTAACGCTACCTACTATATAACTGTTTTGGTAAACCAGAAATTTCTCAAAAAAACGCTCTGATGAAAAACAGTCACGCTTTGGAGCTTCGCTTTGTAGACTTTACGCCAAACTTCTTTGCGCATGCTTTGACATATTGACTTGCCCACTGGTTCTAGCATCTGCTAATCTCAGCTACAAAAATGATGAAAATGATTGAAGTCTTCGCTTAAATATATCATACTCCACTACCTTCTCAGAAAATTACTCATAAAACAACAATAAATCTATTGACAACAATTTTTTTCGCCACCTTCGGTTTGACCAACGGCGCTTTTTAGCAACGTTACTTAACGGCTCAGACACAATCACGCCTTTGCGCGTTGCGTTGGCTGACGCACCAGTTCAACCATATGAAATCAGTGGAGTTCCGTGTATTAGCTTAAGCAAGTCAACTTTGCCTATGCACTGTTCTCATTGGTCCATCTAGCATTTCTAGTCCCGTGACATGGTCGATTCACCAACTGTAACATTGCATCGGCAAAGGTAACTAGGGGGATCTAAGATCCGGGACACGGCCAATGTTACTTATCACAACGTAAATTTGCCTAACGTTGCGTTTCAACTAGAGCTGTAAAAGTAACGACAAAATGAATACCCGTATGGATTCGGTACTATTTTACTGACTACCCGTTACAAAGAATTAAGTACTTTTGTTACTTTCATATGTTCGATACTTATGTATGTTCTCACTATACTCAGAGACGAAGGTGCGTCAGCACAACACGGAGCCACTCACATGTGTTCTCAACGGTTGAGTCACTCATATTATTTTTTAAGTAAATTTATTATCCAGTTTTCCCCCACGTTAAAAGACGTCTATTACATCCCCCACAACTAGATGTCGCTAGGACAAACTAAAAAGTATCACCACCTACCACGTACCTGACCCGGGGCTTAGATTTGCAAGTATTAAATTTAACTTTGCTCTTGCTCTCGTATTCAGATACACTTACCAAACAAATTTAAAGAAAGAAATAAATTTAATACTTGCAAATCTAAAACTCGGGTTACCACTTACCTGAACCACACTTGGGAATGCAAAATTGCAAAATGTAAACATTTGCTTCGTGGAACTTTCACTGTCGTTGCGGAAGTATAAAGAAACAAGACGGACATGGGAAGAGTAGAAAACGTAAAATGACATGAAGACAGGTGTACAAAACGTATTGTCAATCGGCTAAACTTGTTTTAAATTATACAAACTCATTCGGTTTAAATGTATTCGAGTCCATTTCCATAATAGGCGGATGACTTCGATCGAAGTCCAAAAAAATTGTCATTTCGTTTCTAACACGAAGACGGTCTATATCATTTGAACTTACTCCTGACAAGTAAGCATTTATTTCTGCAAAAAAGTGCGCAATGAGCGTAATTGAAGATATTTCTACCCAAGAATCGGAAGGGGAGCGTGGTAGTGGCGGTCGTCGCCACAAGCACCGTCGCTCGCACCATCACCACAGCAGCAAGCGTGACCGAGAACATCGCAGCGATAGGGAATCAGAACGCGGCTATAGCAAGAAGGTAAGTGTTATCTGAGTGCTGTTCTATTTTATGTGGGGGTGTTAATTAGAAATTCTTCGAAGTGAAGGTATTTACATTGTACACTGACAAATGGTTTTCCATGTTGCATCATCTTTATTTTCTTCAAACACTTTCCCAGAGTGTCATTCTGTAAATTTCGTATATAAGCGGTGTTCTTCATATTGTCAGCTTCACGAGTAGTTTTTCTTCATTTCTAGTCACAAAGGCATCGACACAGCAGATCCTCGAAAATGGGCTTTTGGGGCAGCTTGCTGAAGAGTCTATTTATCCTCTTCCATATGGTAGTGGATAACGCACTGGAGTTCGCACTCGGATGGTATTTGGGCGAAAAGAGAAGATGTCCGGGGATAACCACTGACGAACAGAAAATCTGCACAAAGAGTGCCGTCGAATTGGCGCAATTGATTCGAGAAGGAAAATTAAAATCTCATGATATTGTTAAGGCATACATCGATCGCATGAAGGAGGTGAATCCAAAGATAAATGCTGTGGTTGACGGGCCGTTTCTAGAAGCTCTTGGTGAAGCGGCAGAAATTGACGAGCAGATTAGCAGTGGCCAACTGAATGAGAAGGATTTCGTAAAGAAGCCGTTTTTGGGTGTTCCTTTCACCACTAAGGATAGTACATCGGTTAAGGGAAAACTTCTGACACTGGGATTGTTATCTCGCCGAAATGAGAAGTCTCAGTTGGACGCAGAGTGTGTGCGACTAATGAAGGAAGCCGGTGCGATTATAATTGCCACGTCAAACGTGCCCGAAGTAAACAAATGGATTGAGAGTCGTAACTGCCTAATTGGACAGACGAATAATCCATGCGATTTAAGGCGATCAGCCGGTGGTTCATCAGGTGGTGAGGCAGCATTGATAAGTGCCTGTGCCACTGGGTTTGGATTAGGTTGGTTCTTAAATTTTCTAATTATATTTGAGTAACTAAAAGTGCAATCGCAGGTACCGACATTGGTGGGTCGATACGTATACCCGCCTTCAATTGTGGTATATTCGGTCATAAGCCAACTGTAGGGGCTTGTAACACAAAGGGGTGCACATTCCGAACTGGAAAGGAGACAGAAACTATGGTTGTTGCGGGACCTATGTCGCGATATGCCAGCGATTTGATGCCGATTTTCAAAGTAAGTTGGACGTAAATTCAGAATAGAAATGGCCTGAACATAGTTTTTGCCTCTCTAGGTAATTGCCGATCCAGAGAAACTAGACGCATTAAAGCTCGACGAGAAGGTTGATCTGACAAAGTTACGGTACTTTTACATTCCAAGCAATGGTATGACCATCTGTAGTCCAGTGAGTCGGGAAATGCAGTCGACCATGTTCAAGTGAGTATAAGTTTGTAGATTGGAGTGTATGCTATTGTATCCTTTGGAATAATTTAAAAGAACAACATGGGGAAAGATTCGTGTTACAGTGGTTGCTTGTGAAAATTCTGAACTCCAGTTTGGAAAATCAAACTTTTAATTCAATAACCTATTTCTTGCTACATAAGGAGAAACAAAAATAACGTTCAGGTATTTTAGATTAGATTAGCCATTTAAAGTAGGAGCGAGCGAGTTTCGCCTTCTCATAATTTGGTAATTTTGGGACAATACCCGACATAAAAAAACGCCTTACAAGACAAAGATTAAAAAAAAAAAAAACTGCTCTTGGCAACAGTAGTTGATATCATATATGTATATACAACCCTGTGGGTTACGCACATCAATGCCTTCAAAGAAGAGATTGGATCGCAAAACTATTCTCAACTGGCCTCTACCACGTTTTAATATTTCTGAATGTTTTGGTGAAAGTGGTGCACAATGTGTTCGAATATTTTGCGCACAATAAAAATAATAAAACGTGTGAATCTTAATTATCCGTCAATTCTACGTAAAAGCCAAACAACTGGTAACTGGCTTTAACACGCAGAGAATCGTAGTTGTATTCTAGAGCTTCCAAAGGGCTTTAACGTTGTCAGAGTAATAATATATTCGCGTTTGTATACTATCTCTCTGAACATTCTGTCGAAGTTAGAAGGTATGGTTTAACAATATACTGTTAAAGATTTAATCCGGTTGTTCACAGGTATGACTTGTGTAGTTACATACTACCTCTTCTTCATCTCCATTAACCTGCACTACTTTCATCCGATTTCATTTATCAATTGATGTAAGTTACCTATCACCAAAGATTATTAAGCAAAACAGATGACGCATTGAGAACAAAAAACAGAAACTTTTGCTCACCAACTTTATGGTACGGGCGGGCGATGTGCACGTGCACACATGGAAAACGAGATCAAAATATATGGCGTGCTGTGCCAGTATGACCCGCCATATCACTTATGTTACATAGTTTTCCATCGTCTATTGTATAAATCATAGACAAATTTGCAGGAATCTTTTTTACACCCGACTGTGCCCTCTACTTCTCTACGATTGCAACTCTACTCTCTTTATAGTTCTTTAGCACTTTCGTTTTTGCTGGAAAATGTTCTACAAAATGTTTACGAAATAACTTTGAAAAGATCTCAATTTGATTCTGTATTAGTCGTCTAGTAATTTGTAAAGATTGGACAATCAGCTCTAAATCAATTTGTCCTTCGTTCGCGAGTTAAATTGTCTATAAGCGATCATAAATGTACGACAGTATATTTTCGCTAATGCACGAGAAAAGATATCTGCAGTTGTAGTCGAATCGCTCCGTTTTTCTTGATAATTTTTTCTGCAATGGTGAGTGTGTCAATGTCAATATCGGGGAATACTTTACCCATCTGTTTTTATGTATTAAGCGCGACATGCCATACATATTATCAGAACTTTATTTGCTTTCTATTCTGAGATAAGCGTACGTGTAGTCACGTACACAAAGACCCAACGTCATCGAAGATACACAGTGGGTGTAGTATTCACTTTTTGTTTTGTTTATATGATAGCAATCTACTAACATACTTAAGTGGCGTTACAATCCGGAAAGAACCTGGGTCTCAATCAACATGCCTCTCCAATTAGCTCGGTCCTTAGCTAACTACATCCAGTTCGAGGTCTTCATCTACTGCGTCCGACTTCTGGCTATGAATCGAAGACTCTGAGATCCGGAGTATTCGTGTACATTCGTTCTTCATGTTCCAGTCATCTTAAACGTCCAATGGGGAGTTTTTCTGACTATGAGCATGTCGCTGTACAGCTTGTATAGTTCTTGTTTGAATCTTCGTCTCCATAGCCGGTCATCGGAAACCGGAACAAAGATTTTTCGAAGAAATTTCCTCTCGAATCCATCCAGGATTTCTTCATCCATTTTTGATAAGGAGCATGCTTCAGCGCCGTAGAGCAGGACTGGGATGATCAAGCTTTTATATAGGATCTCCTTAGTAGCTCGAGTGAGAACTTTACTACAAAATTGCCTCCTTAGCCAGAAGAAACAGCGGTTAGCAAGATTATTACTTCGTTAAATTTCCGACTACATGTTGTTGCCAGAATTAATAGCGATAAGAGAGTCGCTGTCAATGGTGACGTTCTGTCCAATTCATCGATGTTGTGTGTCCTTTCGTGTTGACCTTGACATCATATACTTAGTCTTACCGGCATTTACTGCTTAACCCATTTCGCCGCTTCCTTCTCTATACTAGCAAACGTGACTATGTAGTTGCAACGATTTTTGGAAGATTGTGCCTCTGGTGTTGACCTTTTGGTTCTTCCGCCACCATCTCTGTTCAAGGAGCCTAACTTAGTCTTGAGATTCTCAGATAACCTTTTGTCCGAATATGTCGAAGTAGCTCATCTAGATTCGCCAGGGACAGCAGGTCCGGTATTTCAACGATGATTTTTCTGTTAGCTCCTAGGAACGTTCGGACATCCAAAATGAGGTATACATACCGCTAGTCTATCGCTATGCTATTTTATTGACCGTTTGTTGATCTGGCGACCGCCATGTCTCCTCATGCATATCGAGACGAAACTGTGTGCAACGATTTTTGGAATATTGTGCCTCTGGTGTTGGCCTTTCGGTTCCTCCGCCACCATCTTTTTTCAATGAGCCTGATTTACCCTTGAGATTCCTAGATAACATGTTGTCTGAATATTTCGAATCAGATCATCTAGATTCGCCTGGGACGGGACAGCTGGTCTGACCAGGATATGTTTGTGTTGCTGTTTTTAGTCTTGCTATCAACACTCGCACTTATCGTTTAGCAAGTCACATCCGGTTAGATGAGACCAGCATCCGATGGTTACCACTTGTAGGTAAAATTGATCTCAATTGTTGTTTAGTCAGAGTTATAACCACTGGGCATTGCCACGATAAAACCAATCAGAGTCTACCCTCGTTCTTAATTTACACCTACATCGACCACTAATATATTTTAACGATCCTTAAATTGTCCCAACAGAGTAACTCGTTACTTCTCCGACCTCTCTGGAGAAGAGGTCAAATCAGCCTCGTTGCCAGGCACAGAAATCACTGGCAAACTCTGGCGCTACTGGATGAGTCGTGAGCCGGCGAGTTTTTCTAAACTCCTTGGCAATGGAGCTGCTCTCAATCCATTTGTGGAACTTTTTAAGAAACTCTGTGGGCGCAGTGAGTTTACACTGGCGGCCATCTTATCACTTGTTGATGGCATACTTCCCGGTGAAAAGGCGGAACTAATGGAAGAAACCACCAAAAAGTGCAGCGAAGCATTAGCTGAACTCCTGGGTGACGATGGTGTGCTGTTCTTCCATAGTTCGCCACGAACTGCACCTTTCCACTATTATCCATTGGTTAAGATAATGGATTTTTCTTATTTCAGTATTTTCAATGTCCTAAGAGTTCCAGCTACACAGGTAAGGGGAACCCATTTATTCACAATTGATATTTAATTATTGTAATTGTTTTTGTTTCAACTGAATAGGTTCCAATGGGTTTGGACTCAAAAGGTATGCCTCTTGGTATACAAGTTGTAGCGGCAAAGAACTGCGATAGACTTTGTCTGGCTGTGGCTGAGGAACTCGAAAAGGAGTTTGGTGGATGGGTGCCACCGTTTAAGAACTAAAATATTTTCTTGACTGTAAATAACAAAACTTTATATAATTGTCTACTTAAACTAAAACGTTGATTAGTTTGCTGGTGTTAGTTTATTGTGTTGTTTATAGATTTCTTTTTTATATTTTGTATGGAAAGAGTTTTAATAAATTTTAATGAAAGAATGTTACATGCATCTGTATGTTAAAGCTAATAGTACACGACATGTACGTGGCACTTTTAAGTATCGAACAAAAAACGAACCATGTAAATTTCATGATAAACCACAGTGCCGTTTGAATAATTTTGGTCGAACACCTTATTACCCTTTTTGGATGCAGTTCTTAGGAGCTACGGGTCAAATAGTGCATAAAAGTCGATGTTATTATTAATAAGAGGTGCAAGCAGTCCGAGACAGCTAATATTGTGTGTCTGTCACGTCTCAATTTGCAACACGTGAAATTTCTAGAAGACCGAGACTACCAGCAGAAAGAAAAGCTCAGGGATTCAAAAAAAGACGATTCCAGTGGAAGATAGTTATTTGGTGCTGTCGGCATTCGGTGGATTTTTAAAGGTAATGGAAACGTAATTTCGTCAAGTTCAGTGAGGAAAGTTGGAGATAGAAGAACTCCTGCGCGAAGATAACCAAAGGAAAGGCCTGAGCTCCGAATGCATGGGATGGGAAAGGCGGAATGCGGGATTCTTCTTTGGAGATGAAAAAGGTAGCAAGCTCTTCCTAGAATCGAAAGTCACTGCAGAAGTTTACCTACGGGTTCTGCTACGGGTGCTCTCAGCACTGGAGCTTTTCAGTGACGCTTGCAGATTCCTTTTTCAACAGGACAATGATCCGAAAAGAAAAGTTTGAACAAAATTTGCCGAATGACACTTTATGTCTCACTTTTGTACGTGCCAACAAATTGACGAGCACATGGCACGTCTAGTCTGTTACAAAGGGCATCATTTTTCTTACTGCCATTAGTAAACACGCGCTAATCGTATGTACGATTCGCGTAACCAATCCTGACCTAGATTATCAGGCAGTATGGGCCTACGTACATTACCTCATCCACAAACACTGACATTAAGTACCCCGGTGATGCATTCGCGAAGTTGGTTTGGTTATTGTCCTATTCGTCACGTGTGAGCCATTCGTTTGTTTCTTCTGATACATCCCTCTTCATTTGTGACATTCTAGAAACCATCTGCGCTGCAATATTGCAGGCCTCGCGGTGTCGGTTTTTCTAGATAATTTTGTCTGCCTGACCATAAGCGATAAGGTAAGCAATTATAATGCGGTTATACTTTGCCCGTCTGTGTTTCTGTAAGCACGACATACTGTTTATAGTAATTGTTATATATTTCCCTCTACTCCGAGAAAACATTTTATAGCCGGTCAATAACATTCTTCGTCAGGTTGAAACAGCAGTATGTTTTCTTATGACTAATGTACTCATTTACTGGGATTGAAAAATTGTTTATGCGAAACGGTGGCGATAAGTGTAACATTCTTATCTATAATGTGAAAGGCCGCCAAAGAATGCGTATCTGCAGCTGGTATCTTGTATCGCTCTCAAAAGAGAGATACATTTCATGAATGAAGTTGCCCTCCATGCAACATCAAGCTACATATTCACGAAGATGCACATTGTGTAACCGCTTACGGTTTGCCTTGTTTTTAACTTCTGGCTCAGATTCAAGCATTAGCTACAGATACGAATTCTGGGCGGTCCTCATTGCTTGGGCGCTTAAATTGACTGCCAAATATCTTATCTATACAATAAACTTTTAACTCATGACGCCACACGTTTTGACTCCAATCTTCAACTCTAAAGGGCCCCCCAGAATGCCTATCTGTAGCTGGTATCTTGTATCGCTATCAAAAGGGAGATACATTTCTTGCATGAAGTAGCCATTCATTCAATTAAACTTCAAGCTACAGATTCACATTGTGTTGCCTTTGGCGGATTCACATTTTAACTTTTGACTCAGCTACAAGCGTCAGCTTAAGACACGCATTCTGGGCGGCCCTTTGGTGTGATTTTGTAGGCTTCAGTGTTGTTGTCTCATATGTTTGGTCTCTATGTTGAGAGTAAACTTTGCAACTGAAAACAGATCTATATGGTCCTTCTAATTTCAACGCCATTTGGTAACTTTAATTGCAATACTCCGTCATACATATTGTCCCATAAGATCGGACCCAAAAAAAAGCCTTGTGGTACTCCAGCAGAATTTTTTTTTTTGTTTTTTGTTTTATATTATGCAGTGTTCTTTCGAAAGACAAGCCTGCGTAGTTCAACATGTTTTTTATGCTTAGCATTATTTGGTTGTGGTGTAATATATTGCCATTCTAAATGGTAGATTAGGCACGTTTCTCTTCTACTACTGCAAGGAGCCTTCCATAAATGCAGAATTTCATTCCAATCGGGAAACGAATATGCGAATGAGTGTTACGTTTCGTACTGTCGCTGCGTTTCTTTGCCAATGATGACCATTTTCGATAACATGTGACAATGGCCGTTTTCAGCAAAGCTGAGATTTTGCAATATGACGAGACTACATTTTTTGGGATTCGTCTCTCTAACCATTTTGGAAAGAAAAATACATACAGTTCTTGCACATCCGACTATCCTACCGGACCAATCTTACTTTCAGCCGCACTTTGCATTCAAGCCTAGGACCTACTCCAAAACCCATTTACCCACAATATATCCACCTCATCGACTGTTATTTTCTTCGCTAATGAAGTAACGGGTGGTTTCTTAAGCGTAGGTTTTTTTTGTTAAATCGAATAAAACACTTAAATTTACATCAAATATTAAAAATTATTATTGTAATCGATAAACAGGCCTTTGCCATTTACGTTTTAACTTCATGTAAATGTTGTCCGTTGCAAATGGTCCATTCGAAAGGTCCAATTTTGCGTCACTTTTTCAAGAATTTCGGCCTGTATTAAAAGAACTATGCGTGTTATTTTATCCTCATCCTGTAATGCTTCAATCGTAATCGCATGATCTTGGTGGCCAACTCACAGTGCCCTTTCGAGAGATAGCTGCTCATCAAATTTAACCTTCAACCTTTCCATTGTTTCACAAGCTGTGTGGCATCGTCTAGATGAAACCACAGGTCAACCAAGTTCAACTCAGCCAACTGGTGCAAAAAAATTCATCAGTTCGATTATGACGACCATAATATGGTGGTAACAAACGGTGCACTTTTTTCACAGCGCACGAATTTTGATAATAAATTTCAATAATTTGCAAGTCTTTCCATTATTAAATGCCAGAGTATACTGAAAACTTTTCACTTTGACAAATGACATTTGAACGCCATTACTAACCAGTGCTGCCCACCTGAAAAACTAACATCTTAAAAAATCACCGTTTATGTCCAAATTTGAACTTTAATGTCCAACGATTCGATTTGTGCTCTGTTTGTTTTTCACCACTCACGAAATTCTTCTGTTAGGTAACTTTATAAGAAATCCGTTCCGCATGCGAATCTCTACAAAAGCGTTCGCGAACTGAGAAATTACCGTCGCCCCAACATTGGGTTGCCGTAAACGCCAATTAAATGTTTTAGGGATATTGCATTCAAAGTTTTTCAAAAGCTGGGATTTTTTAATTTTTTTTACAGATATTCATACCGAAATCTTCTTTCAAAATATGTAAGAAGCTAGTTTTTAAAGTATTTAACAATTATTACAAAATTAGTTTGCTGTAGCGGCGTATACAGCAAAATCAATATTTTATTTAATTAATACACATACGTCCAAAATTTTGCTCATACGGCATTCCAATTATAAATAAGTAAACAAAGTAAAATAAACAGGAGCGTTACCTCTTCGTTGACTAGAGAAGTGGGCGTATTTCTTGTCCAATTACTCTCATTAAGCCTATTTAGTAGCTGCTGGAAATTCGACCAGAATACATCTTTCGGGAGATTTTAAATGATACCCATGCACTGTGGGTTGATATTGGTGGAAACGCCATTTTCTGTTTCGTGGAGTCTGTACTTTTCAACTATCCACCGTAGTTTATTTCTTCCCATTTTCTTCATTGAAATATTCTAGTATTATTCCGT
The DNA here is from genome assembly GCA_949824845.1 of Rhingia rostrata. Taxonomy (NCBI): domain Eukaryota; kingdom Metazoa; phylum Arthropoda; class Insecta; order Diptera; family Syrphidae; genus Rhingia; species Rhingia rostrata. Next base: position 49,702,269 of record OX463755.1, on the reverse strand, counting down.
ATTCCGCACAGAATTCGTAGTCTCCGTTCACTGAAATGACACTTTGAGACAGTCTGTCTCATCGGTAGGGGCACTTTGCACATATAATACTGATTTTGCAAAAGGATGTCCTGGTAGGGAAAATAGCCAGGCAATTACCAATCGGCTTTAAGTCAAACACTGTTTACCTTAGTGCGCTTGCTCATACGAATCCGTATATTAATAAGTGCAGCAGTTGGTCCCAGCTGTAATAAATTTAACATGTTTTTCTTTTTTTGTTTTTCTGCTACTATTTCTATCTTACCTGAATCACGGGAATATTTGCCTTGTTCAGAGCGAGAACACATGCCAAGTGTGTAATCGTAAGTAAGTTTTTCTGTTCAAACCGACTGTTTTTGACGTCGTAAGGAAGTAACCAAGACCCTCTAAAACAACTTCTTTAGAGTGCCTTAAAGTAACCCTGGCGGCACAACCCTCCATCAGGAGGTCCAGTTCTAATTTATTAGGACACGTGGACACCAGTATTCACATCTACTGCGGAATTGAATTGAGCACTGGCGTTGGCAGTTTGGGTCCATCTCTGTTCAAGGAGCCTGATTAATACTTGCGATTTATAACAGACCTGCTGCTGTAACTACTTCTCCATTGACCAAAATGTTCGAGATAATTGTGTTATTTGGTTGCCTATACTTTCTCTTTAGTTGAATATGTTCTTCATTTGGATTTGCATAGCTGTTTTTGTTTTCTTAAGAATACATACATTAAAATTAAATTTGTATAAAAAGTTATTTTTTACCAAAATCTTGGTAGTTTAATTAACTATTGAAAATTCTTTAACGCGTTTGCTTTTCATTATTTTTTTTTTAAATTTGCCTGCCAACATGTCGCTATTAATGTTTTTTCTAAATAATTATTGCAGGATCTATTGTTTAAATGTTTTAATGTGACGGGTTCATGAATAAACGCAGAAGTTCTACGTTCGATTCCTAGCCGTAGCAACACCTTAAATGATTTTTCACTGGCCCTCCTCTCGTGATGATCTGAGATATCATCCGAATAATATCAATTGTCAAGAACAGCTTATCTCAACATCGCCGTTCGGAGTCGGCATAAAACAGGAGGTCCCGCCATCGTGCAAGAAGTACACACGCACACAAAAATGATTGTGAGAAAGCTAGGCACTGGGTACTACTAACTATTCTGTTGCGCCAAAAATTTGTATTTTGTTTGTATTCTTTAAATGTGACATTTTTTACGATAACAGTAAAATCGTATGGACGCAAAACCATAAAAAAATATTTTTCTTTCTAATGACGTATTTGCATACGATTGATTAGCGTTACCTTGCATTTTGTAGGCACATAAGTCAAAACAATACTGAACAAGAATTTTAAAATGGCGTCCGTTGCTGGACAATAGGACGTATGTCAAAATAATTCTTAAATTAAAAATTGCTGAAATTGTATGGAAAATTAGAAGTAAATGCCTAATATTGGCGTTTACTTCAAAACAATACATGAACTTGATATTCTGTATATCTTTGCGATGAAAAGAAATACAGCAAAACGAATAAAATCTTGAATATTTAATAGAAAAAAACACTCAATTGAGTGGGTTGAAGATTCGGCAGTTGTTAGTTTTCGTCACACAGAAGTACCCGAACGGACCAAAAGTTTAGTTTCGTTGTTCGTTCATTTCGCGTTTGCTATCGTCCACGGAGCAAGATATATGAGATCACGCTTTGGACTGCTAAAATGTTTGACATAAAACAGAATCCAGACCAATTTTTTTATTAGTCGCATTAGCTATTGAACATGTTTCAGATATTAGATTAAGATTTAGATAGCTTAGATTAGATGTCTGTTCTCATTTATCAAAATGGTCAAACCATTTAGAAATCCAGAACTGGCCCATTCTTACCAAATTCAATGGCCGTGTTCCGGATTTAAGTTTTACGAAGTCAACTTTGCCGATATACTACTCTCATTGGTCAGTCGAGCATTTATAGTCACGTGACATGGTAGATTGACCAATGAGAACAGTGCATCGGCAATGTTAACTTTTGATATCTAAAACCCGGAACATGGCCAATGTTCGTAGTAAATTAATTTGAAGGTTTTTATTTAGGCGTGGTTTATTCCACCATATTTTAAAAAAATTTGCGTTCGGGAACGCCTATTGTTAAAAATTAGACTATCACTTAATTCCAAGTGGAAGGACATATTTAAGCAATGAATATAACGACATTTTTTCTTACTTAATTTTTTTTTTAACTTTATCACTACTCCAACGGATTTACGAAGTTTCATAACTTCGTAGACTTAAAGTACGTGATCCGTACCTTTATTTGCAATCACTCAAGGCGTTATTAGACCGCCGTGCGCCTTTTTAACTTCACAAATCAAATGATCAGTACACATGAACACGGCAGTCCCATATAGCTAGTCAGATTCATTTATCATTCCAATGGTGTGGTCTTCGATTGGTAATTTCGGGTTTTGATCTCAATTTTTATTTCCGCGAATGGAGCATGATTTCAGATTGGTTTTTTCCCGATGTATTTGGTTTAGTTTTGTTGTCATTAAGTCAGTGTTAATCAATTAACTAGTGGCTAAATTTGAATGAAACTTTACGGCTTAAGGTTAAACAAAGGTCAACTTTTATCGCCACAGTTTTCAAATATTTAATCTCACTTTATACAAGATAATTCACAGCCAAAACCATTTAATTGCTTTCGTAAATCATAAGTTGCCAAGCACTAAGATTAGAACCATTTACAGATATGCCATTCAATCTAATATACTCAGTTCCGCATCCTATCATGTCATCAAGCATTACCAGATTTTGTTATTGGTGCAAAAATATGATAACGATTTAATTCAGCATTCCATGTAATGAATGGGTACAGTTTTGATTAGCAAAATGCTGTAATATTAATAAAAAAAATTGCACGTGGCAATCAAGAAAGTAGAATTTAGTATAGAAAAATTGGTATAGGAATTTCCAGAATATTCAAATGAAGTCACCATTTCAAAAATCGTTGATTGAAGGCATAAGCTCAGTTTTACTTACGTATCCCTCCGATATATTATCAGAAAAGTCAGTAAATGGAACATGAAGGAGAATATGAGGGAATGGAAATGAAATAGCTGGTATTAACGACCCATACAGAGCTTCAAATCCGCTGCAAAATTTCGGTGTGAGATATAAACAAAATATTTGCCCATATTATATGAACCTCTGAAACATCTAAACGTAGGTAAATATGACCGTATGTCTGCTTTTTTTATTGCTGAAGTTAATATTGTAATCTGAAAATGAAAATTAAAAAAAATAAAATATATAAAGATGAAACGAAAAATGAAAAAACGTTTATTGGGACACGTTTATACAACGGTCCTCTAAATTCTTGACAAAACAAATTTATTGCATCGTCTCCAAGGAACTAAACCCTTGGATTCGGCCCGATAATCACAAACCGCGCTATAAATTGCGCATAAGGCAGGAGCTCTCAAAGGAAAGACACACATTTATAATTATACACTCGTGATAAAAAAAAATTGCAAGATAAGTCGCATACTTAGTTGCATTACAAATACAAAATGGGTTGTGGTTTCAGTTAGTAAAAATCTCACACTACTTTGGGCACGTGCTCATCGTGTCTATGAAGATTTCCACCAGCCCCCGTAAAAAAATACTATAAGTGCGTCTGGCAAAAAAAAAAGCACGATGTGAATCATCTTGGACCTACATATTTTTAACTATTGAAACCTTTCTGTTCTTTTGTTTGATACCAAATTTAAATGGTTATATCAGCGATCCAGACTTAAGAAATAACATAATTTTCAGCATAACATAATTAACCTGGACACCAATAAAATGCTGCCAGACGATCATATTTTTTTTTTTAAATATATCAGAGGCTTATATCTCTGGGCAAATCTTTTGGTTATATCTCACACCAAAATATTGCAGCGGGATATTAGATTATGTAGTTTATCTCTTATTTTTTGTGTGCAAAGTTTTTATTTTTGCTATAAATAGTTGAGATCCTTTTTAACGCCGAATCCCAACGTCGAATTTGAGAAGCTTGTCATATAATTGTTCTCTTGGATGGTTTTCAGACTTTAGCAAGAGGTATGGAGCAGTAAAAGCATATATGTTGTAATTTTTGGGATTTGACCAGTGACCCTTTGCATAGTAGCCCACCTCACTAACCGTTAGGCCACTGCATCCACTTAGGGAATAAGCGTTGTGAAACTTTAAGTCGAGTATAAATGTTCAGTATTAATACTAATTAAAAAAAAAAATTAATTAATACTAACTGAAAGTACTAACAGAGGTTCAAGATAACCGATATTTCAGGTCAGAAATACCTGTATTACCTGTATTGTAAGATCAACAGCAATCACATATAACAATAAGTTTATCGACGACAATTAAAGTATTTTTTTTATTTTTTAGCTGAAAATAAAACACAACAAACAAAAATCAAGCTATTGGCTTCCATATGAAATTCCAAATGAAATTTTAGAGGAATTATAGTCCGTTCGGGTACTTTTCTGTAACAAAAAATAAAAAAATGTCAAATCTCTAATTTCAAGAAAAAATTCTGTCATTTTAACGCTTTCGCAATGAAATTTAAAAAACGTCATATTTCGAAAACATAAACATTTTCGCGTAATTGTATTCTAATAAATGGAAGAATTATTTTCTTGGTTTCTGTCAATTTCCTAGGCTTTCATCTTTTGGCAGTTTTTATTTCCTTATTATTCTAAATTCTGCCTGAAGAAAAAAACATATGAGAAGGCTACAATCCGCTGTGCAGATCGTTTAATATCCCATCCCATCCCGTCCTTAAAATTAATGTTCGCAAAAAGTGGGCTTTATGCCAACAAGAAAAATGAAAAAAATGACATTGTCACAACGTATTGTTAAGACAGTTTTTCAAAATCTTTTATATTTCGACAAAAAACAACGCTTTTCTCCTGCATATGGTATGGGGTAGGGTAAACAAATGCTTTTTGTAGGAAAACTCCTCCAAGAAATGGTCATGGGTTAAAATAATATATTGACGAAATGCTTATATTATCATTACCAAAGATTTTGCAGCAAATTTTTTTTCGAATAATGAAAAATTATACCGAAAAACGTTTTTTACTGAAAACGATTCTGAAAACTGGGTGTGGCAAACAAATTTATACAGACGAATTATAGATATTCCCATTGTCTAGATATGTTGTTCAGACAATCTTTTCTTATGTTTTTCCCAAAAACTACGTTTTTTTGTAAAAAAAAAGTTGGATTTTTGCTGTGTCAATTGGATTAAATGGGATATTATTTAAATACTATTTTCAATAATTTCCCAAAATTAAACCAAACAAATTGGACCAAAATTCCTCTCTTTATAATTTCTTGTAATAATATAATACCGATTAAGTTTCAGAAAGATCATCATAAAACCCTTAATTAATAATTATTGTCAGTAAATGAATAATTGATGTACAATTTGTGCTTATGATTAAATATATCCGCCCTACTTTTTTCATGTTAAACATGTTTCACATATAGCAAAACAATTGAATTCATAATATATTTAAAACCATCTTTTTTTAAAAATACAATTTAAGTTTATTTTACAACTTTCATTACATTTTCTGATATAAAATACATGTTCTTTGCTTTTTATTTAATAATCTATATGATATACAATTTTTGTGAACACTGGTAACGAGGAATAATCCATGAGCGTGCTTTCCAATTCTGTCTCTCCTCAGTAGGTATACAAAACTTAAAAAATTAGCCACTGGACAAATTTAAGCGGGCTGTTGAGCATGTTAAGATTTTGAAATCTATATTCACCATACTTATGTCAAAAATTATCCACTGGCTGAAATTTTAACGCAATTGACACACGGCCTAAAGATCAAATTTCAGATAAAAACGTAGATTTAGCAATGGGAAAAGCCATAAATTTCGTTCTAAGTTCATCTTTTTACAATTTTCTCAGTATGCATACGGGTTTGGGAAGTTTCACATCGAAATTTATTCAAATTTATTCTTATACACGAGCACCCCCGATCGGATCTTTTGAGAGAACTCAAGTACCTTCTGACAACCGATACTGTCATTCAAATTTATTCAAATTCAAAATTGTAACGACGAAACAAATACGATTCAACATAAAATTATATTCACCATAAAAATGGTCAACACTTGACAAACACTCGCCACTTGAGTGTTAGTTAAGCCATCTAGTGGTGATAGTTACTTTTGAATCTACTGTGGTGTGCACAGAAAATAGATGAAAAAAAAAAAAATTCCCTTTCGCCTTTTTCGCAGAGCCAGAAAAGAAATCGAAATTTCAGTTTTCATTTAGCGATCCCTTCCATTGGTTGTGTTTTCGCGCGACCTGTTTGAGCATTCAAAGTTGTCCTCTCTTCCGCGGCTTATTTTATTTTGTGGAAATCATTTTACATGTAATCTAATAAGCAAATCCCTTCGTGACAATACGACCGTGATTTGAACAAAATAAACTGCTGCAACGTCAAACAAAAAATCTCCCGCAGAAAAGGTTGACAAAACTTTTCTGTTGTTTTCCTTTTTTTTTATTTTCCCTCGTTTTTCCTTTCGCGAATATATAACAAGAAGTGGACTTGGTCCGCTCCTGTGTGCTGTGTTCATTTTTCGATCGCATAATAAAATCTTCGTTTCTAAATAGAAAATAAGAGATAGTCGCGTGAAAAATTAGAGAAAAACTTTTCTTTGCAAGAAGAAAAAGTCTTGAGTATCGCTAGTGCAAAGAAAATCGTATAAAATCGGTGGGAAAATCTAAAAAATTTGCGTTATGGCGGCGAATGAAGTAATAAATAATAACTCGATCCATTATTTCGAGGGTGTCGAGAAATTGTTGGAAATTTGGTTTGCACCCAACCCGAACAATAAAAATGCAGATTTGAGAAAAATACGCAGGTAAGTGGAAATTAGTTTCAGGGGGGAAAATCTCCGGGACGTATCCAAAAGAGGGTCTATAGTGCTTTCTATTGATTTTTCACAGAAAAAAAAAAATAGATGATGTGCTCTGCGCCTTGGTAAAAACCGGTGCGTATTTGTTGAGAGCTTTTTCCGTATCAACTATGCTGTCAGTTATTGTGGTAGGCTCTGTTTTATTGCGCCATCATTTATCCTGTTTTATATTTATTTACGTTTGTAGGTTCATTTAAAATAAACAAATTCGATGACATTCTGCGAGAGAAAACCTGACACACAAATTTCAAGAATTTTTTTGGGGTTATGTTGCCGGGCGATTTACACAATTGGTGGGGTAATCTTGTCGCACGTTTTCTTTTTATTTTCAATTCGTGTGAAGAGAGTGAGGAAAAAACTTATCGTCTTGTTGTGTACAAAACACACGCATACCTACACTTGAAATCAGCTGGTGGGAGTGGTGTGTGTTGGAAACAGTGATGTATTCTGTCGTTCTCTTTTATGTAATCATAAGAATGAGTGTTGCCATGTTTGAAATTGTTTGCAGAAATCTTTTGGCAAATGTGGTCTATGTTGCATATTTGCATTCTTACATTGCCAATTAAAATTGGAGATTGGTAAAGTTAAAGATAGTTCATTGGAATTTTTAGAAGCCAATTTTGTCTTTATACAGTTTTTTGCCGCGCCCACTTTTTTAGGGGGCGTCTTCGGTAAAATACGTTTTTCGGTCAAATTTTAAAGTATTCGAAAAAACTTTTGATGCAAACTCAATGCTTGTGATAATGCCAACATTTCGTTTACATATCATCTTCCACGCTCACTTTTTGGAGGCATTTTTCTGAAAAATCCATTTGTATAGCCTACGCCGTACCATATGCAGGAGAAAACTTTTGTTTTGTCAAACCATATAAGATTTTGAACAATATGTAGATAGTTACAATGTCAATTTCAATATTTCTTTTCCATAAAGCCTACATTTTAGGGGTATCAATTTTAAGGATGGAATATGATAGGGTATAAAATGATCCACGCAGTGGATTGTACCCTTCTCATACGTTTTTTGTATTCCATTCATAAATGTATACAGAGATACAATTAAGCGAATAAAATTGCAAAGCAGTAACCCAGTTCGCGAGCTAAAATCTAAGCACGCAAAATCTAATTTGGGTATAATACATATAATAATTAGGGTATCCACATATACCCTCGTTCTACTACGCCCTACCATCACAAAGTATTATCAGCTTTGTTTAATAAATATTTAATTGAACAAACTACGTCAAATCCTAAAAGAAATTTGAGAGACGTATTTTGATAAAGCTGTAATTTGTGATTTGCACACATGTATCTAATATATTCCTAGAGACCTTTATTACGCTATTGTTTGCCCTGACAGTGGTTTAATTCCTATATGTAAAAACATCACATTTGTATGCTAAACATTTTACTAATAAACAAATGTAACCGAATCAACAAAAGTGACAACAACGTTTGGAGCACTCTACGGTACTCTATAAGGTTTCCTTACCAACCCTTACCGAAACTCACAAATAAAGAAAAAAAAAATCGATTGATATATTTATTTTAAATATTTATGTACTCATCACATTTTTCAATTTAATTGTTTGTATTAATGATTATTTACAACAATTTTAATGTGAACAGTGATATTTATGATACGATGTATTAAATTTAAACAAATGCATACATAAAGTCTTTACTGGGATTCGAACTTAGGTCTTTTTGCACGTCAGTTCACTACGCCATTTACTAGGCTGTTCTCTGAAACGTGCAAGTGTAACCTCAGTAACAAACCACTTGAAACATTTTCTGTAAAACCATTGCTTCAAAGAAGATTTGTGCACTATACATTAATTTTATATGGTATCAAATCATGGGCATAATTTATAGCAATCAATTAAATGTACACCAAAAAATGGGAAATGATTCATTTGTTATGTGCATTTGATGCGATTATACTAAGAAATGGGTGTCTGAATATTTGTGGAAAAGAAAAAAAAAACATGGTGTTGCTACAACTAAGAATCAAAACCAAACCTTTTGCGTGATAGTTCATTGCAAATCAAAATTATTAGTCACAGTTGATAGAAGCCTAAGTCACAAGCTCTGTACATATGCTTCTATATTACTCAGGCGGAAGCTCTACCACAACATCTTTTCAAGTGCCATATGTACACAAATCCCCGAATTCTTTTTAGAAGCCTTGTACCAATTAATCTTTTATAAAGTCTGTGCATTTACCTAAAAGGGTTATTATACATGCTGAACTTCTCTGTACAAGTACAAAAAAGCTAATTAAAGCCTAGTTATAGAGGGTGTTTTTTTTTATAGAACTATTAAACTTCAAACTGAAATAAAACACAAGAAAATCGTTTTAATGTCCATCAATTTTGGCTTTATTGAAAGGACAATTGTATGCCATTAATGTTTAAATATGATTTCGGGCATGTTCGAATAAACCCAAGTCTAGAGGTTAAATTTTCAACCATATTTTCGAGTATTTGGGGCCGTATGTCGGCGATAACGCCACGAATGTTGGCTTCCAAGTCTCCTAACGTTTCTGTTTTTTTAGAGTAGACAAGCGACTTTAAATATTCCCAAAGAAATTAATCCAATGGTGTCAAATCACACGAAAACGTAGTGCGAAAACGATCCATGGTTAACCGAATTAATTGCTCTGATGGACGATTATGTCGACCATAATTCACAATTCGGGCTGGGTTAAGTTAAGGCCAAAGATCTAAAACTAGTCATTTAATCAGAGACAATCGTTATTTAGGTCCTTATCGCTCAATTATTAATTATTAACTTAATTCTTTATTTGTGTACAAGAAAAATGTCAAAGTCCATTAAAATTTGATGCCATTTCAAAAATTATGACACATTCACATTAGTTTTGATCATAAAGTCTTGCAGTAAAAATGTGTAAATTCCAAAAATTCAGTGAGTAGGGCTTAATCATCACAGGAAGGGGCAAACAAGTTCGGGAACACATTTCAGTAAAATGGTGTCAAATTATTAGTTTCGTTTATGTTTAAATCACCAATTGACATAAAACATTTTTCAACACTAATGAAAAGGCTAAAATCCACTGTACCAAATCGTTTAATAATCAATCCAATCCTATCGTTGGAATATCTCTTAAAACTTTGTTTATTTGTTTTTATAAATTCTATAAATCAGACGGGCTAATATATTTCTTTAAACCACGTCTTAAGCAATGAAATATGCTTTATAACGCTCTTTTTTGGAAAACGCTTCAAAAAAAGTTGTGTGGGCTAAAATGATCTATAGACGAAATATTATTAATATGCAAATTCTGTAAATATATTGTTCAGATAGTTGTATTTTTAGTCCCTTTCGGTTTAACCAAAACGATCAAACTTCATCAACCAGTCCTGTCAAGTTATATTTGTCAAGTAGACCATTTCTCCCACTTCAGAGCATGAAATCTGTGATACCTACATGCTATCTGCATCATGATATTAAATATTTGTTATTATTTATTTCCGGAATTTATAGCTTACATTGCGAGAAACCAGGTTCGCATTGCATGGCGATTTCAGAACGACATTGCTGCGAGTAAGATTTTATTGTGCACTTCCTTTATTTTATTGGAATACCAACATCAACGCATACAATGAACACAACAAACAAACGATCAAAAATCGTTATCTAAGATATAAACATCTGACACAAAACTGCTACCTTGCATTCTCACCATCATGTAGCAGAACCAGATAACGCTTGGTAGGAGCCTACTCATGTTTCTTAGCGATAAGAAAGGAATATTCCTGGGAAGAAATTTTTTCATGAACATTTTTGTTTACCGAGTAAACAGCGTAACGTTTTAATGTATACTGATAATCAAACTGATATTGAGAGAACTTGATATAAGTTCTACAAGGATCTATTATTAGAGGAATATATGCGTTCTTAAAAGGCAAATAAGACGATTGTAACGTTTTGTCGGTGTTGTGTAGGTATCCCTTACTGTTGATAGCATAAATTTGTGAACTGTCACTCGGGAGTTGTGCACAACCTTTTTAAAAGATAATTTAAGAAGTCACATGATAATGCGCCGCCTTGTGTAAATCCTTTTTTAACCTCGGCTGTTTTGACGAGGTCGTTGACGATGTTTATAAAGCACCGGGATTGCCCCACCGTCATTCTGTATAGCGCGCGCCGTCCTGTTAAATCACATTTCGTTGGTGTATAATCATCCAGTTCAGGCCAAAATAAGTTGGGAATCATCGACCTATAGCGCTTGCCGTTGACGGTGATGGTCTGGCTATCGCAGTTATCAAAGAAATATGAACTAGACCAAAATCCATACCAAACAGTTTATCAGGATGCATTATCCCAATTTCGACAATTTTCATCCATTTCTGGATAAAAGAGTACGTCACTCTTTTATCCAGAAATGAATGATTTTTCAATACCACGATGAAACTAGGGTCAGTTTCCAATTGCTTCCGACCTAGTTTGGCGAACACACGTCGATATCTATGGTCGTTTATCTTCAGCTCCTGGGCTAGTTGAATTTTCTACGGGTGCAGGCTCAATCACTACGCAAAATTCACCAAGTTGTACTCTGTTAAGAGACGAAGTCATGTGAGCGACGCGAAATCGACTGTCTCGCATCATCCTCTCACGGACAGCGGCGATGTTTTGTCAAATCTTGCGTTTCGTCGACGTACGGTCATTGGTTTTAAGTTTACTGAACCAGTGGACTCAAATTTATCCACCACACTGCGAATAATCGACAGGACGATTATGACGACGTTAAAACGATCCCCGAAAAGAATGCAATGCAATTTTATCATTTGCATGTCCGAAAGAGACTGAATTGCAGCCAATTTTAAACATATAGCTTCAACAATATGGCAGCTATCAACTGTCAAAATTCGGAAGTCCCTTTTAGAACACCTTTAAGATATGGTTCGACCCTGTAATTCTATCGTATGCGGTGTAAAAAATGAATGAAATATGCTTGGATGTGCAGAAGTCTGATAGAAGCCGATCAGGTTGTTGGTGAACACTATTAGGAATTTACATATGCCTCAGTAATAAGCGTATTTTATGACTATTTGTCTTTTAAGTTGATTAGCCAAGTTAAGGTTAAATTCTTAAGGGAGACTTCCTCCCGTTTTTGGCGTTTTACATTTTTGAGAAATTTCGAACCCTGTCACAACGGGCATTTTTTTCTTTCAGTATTCTCACATATGTATATCTATTTCAGTACTCTTACAATGGGTATCAACCAACCTGCCTCTTCAGTAAGACCACTCTTTAGCTCACTGAAGTCTTTCTCTACTGCAACCGACCATTTTTAACGTTTAAAGCGAAGTTTTTCACTAGGACAAACGGGACCGAGGAATGATTTCATCACTCGCTTTTGTTTTTTTTCCCTACTCCTTGGCTAAATAGCTCAGCAGCAACATTTTCAAAACATCTGTAATAAAAATACAGATCTCCTATTAATATTATCTGAGTCAAAGATTGCAATTTCAAAGTAAATGAATATTGGTCTAGGGTGGAATACTCGCCTGGGTGGATTAGGACTGATAGATGCTAACACCTGCGTAAATTTTATCTATCGCAACATTTTCAACTTGATTGACCGTTTATTGGACCGTTTTGTCCCCTTGTGATTACGGATATTAATATGAAGTTATTGCGTGCTTACTAAATAGCAATAAAGCGTTGCCAGACGCGATCTTGAGTCAATTATGTATTCCGATAGTAACACTTTAGGCCCCATGTTCCTATCTTGGCGTTAAAATTGTGTAACAATTATACATTGTACTTTGGTAGTCGCTCATAAGTTTTGTCTGGGGCCTCAAGAAAGTTTCCTTAGTGAACCAAAGTCATACAAATGACGCATTGACAAAAAAAATAACAGAAACTTTTGCTAACCAGCTTCATGGTACGGGCGGCAGTGTGAACACGCAAAAATGAGAAGCACAGTACGATCCGCCATACAACAATTTTTCATGTATGCAGTGCGTCATCTTCGGTAATACTTTACTTTGTCAATTACATAAGCTCATGTGCGTGGCCAAATAATGACTCCAATGTCCTTACACACCGCATCGAAAACTGAGTTTTCGAAAATCACTTGTGCTTTCAACCGAACTCTGACCAGATTTCGTTTGACATTTTAACTAGCTGTGATATTTTCGACTCATAAGCCCGCCTCTACAAAAAAAAAAAGCAACCAGGTACTCCTGTTCATTCACACACTAAATGTTCTTTTTTTTGCAATTTCGAACACATTACAGGCTTACAAGCCCGAGCCACATTGTGAAATGAAAAATACATCTGTTTTGACAAGGTGTGTTCGTTCCAACAGCCTTCAACGAGATGACGTCTGCGATGTGTTTTCGAGACGGTTACGCCGTAACCTAATAGTTTTTGAAAACTGGAAATGTATGGGAAAACTACGGTTTTCGATGAAGTTTTCAAGTATTATTGCGAAAACTCAGTTTTTGGTTAGGTGTGAAAGCACTATAAGTCATCGCTTTTGATAAATTCGGTCGCGAGTAACCGCAGACTATGCTCACTCGGACGTAGTAATGTACATTTTTTTCATTATTTTTCGCCCTGTTTTTGTCAACAATCGTTCTACAACAACGACCATATTTCTTTATGTAAATTTGTATAGATAGATAGCAACAGATAACTTCTTTAGTTTATCCGCAAAAAAGTTCTTTAGTTACAAATTTAGCGTAGCTTAGCTAATATCTACAATCGATTGCAGCTTCTCATTGGAACACCCATTAGAGTGTTGCCAATTTTATAATATTTGCTTAGCCAATTTCGGAATAGAATTCTGTCAAAATTAATTTTTGTCAATAATTCATTGGTCAGTAATAAATTCAAATAAATAATGTCAAAAATGTTTTTGTTTCAAATGGTTAAAAAAAATTCTATATCTTGGTTGGTAGCCATTTAAGAATATTTTGACGACACTGATGACTATTTGGTTGAATCAGTTTTGTTTCCTTGAACCATTGCCAAACTTATAAACACGCCGTCAATGGTTACGTACATCAGCAGCTGTTCTTTAGAATTGTAGAAAAAAAGTTTGTGTACAATACATCATTCGGTTTATAAAAAAAACAAGGTACTAAAAATGTGTAGGTTTAACTGCTTAAAAAAAAGAAAAATCTTTAGTTGCATCATATATAATGTAATTATTTTGTTTTAGTTAAAATGAATTCAGACAAACATTTTAAATTATTTATTTACATTTAAATAAAAAGCTTATTAATTATATCATGACATAAAGAATATAAAAACGGAACAATTCGAGTTCATGGTAGTGGGTGAGTTAGGTGTAACAACGATTCAAAGGACAGCCCCTGGCGATTTCCGTTGGGACATTTTTGCTGATTATCAATTGAATGATCGAAATAACAACAACAACTTGTGTTCAGACAATACTATTTTTGGTTAGAATTATAGCTATTTCGGACATTACCAAGTGTCCTCATCAGATTCCTTTTAATAGTGACGCTAATTGAACGTTCAGTTCTCTGTATGGTTATTTGAAACAACTTTTATTGCCTTTACGGGGGATTGAACATGTAACCCTGTGCCTAGTCATTGGTCATCCCACTCTTGAGATTTGGGCCACTAGTAAAATAAATTTCTCGAATTAAATTTGTCACATCAAATGAAACATATCAAATGAGTGGAAGTGTCAACATGCAGCTACTCGTGTTCAAAAGAATTCCCTGAAACAAAAATTAGAGTTCATTTTTTCGAATAGTCCTTCAGTGAACTTTAATCCATTGAAATGCTTGCGATTAGAAACATACAATCGCAAAAGCACCTACCACTCGCTTTGATTTGTTTGAACTTTATTTACAGAGACGGATGATTTCTTCACATCTTACTTATCAAAAAGTCGTAAGGCTAAAACAATTAGATATGGCTCAATCGGCTTGTTAGGACCCCGAATCCTGGCTTTTTACTAGAACCAGCGCGTAGGACATCGCTGACCACCAATAGAAACGGTATTGAATGTCTTCCACTGTTTTAAGCAATTTAAGTGGCGTTAGGTTTCGTACATGCAAATTGCGTGGCTTATTAAACTGATCTGGTTGCACATGACAGGCAAAAACAAAGTTGTGGAGAAATTCTCCTTGAAGCTTGGCCACATCCGAAAAAGGTAACGAATGGTGCTGTGAGTTCTTTCCTGATTCGCTTTACTCATTCCATATCTCAAGGATAAGTTTTCTATAATTCAAACTGTTTTTTTCTCAAGCCCTTCCTCCCGGATTCTTTAGCAAGCCTAATACTGTCGTAAAATCACTTTTATCAGCATACCACTAGTTTGGCATGGTTGTGTTGCTAATAGTTTCTATCAACTGTGAAAGTACACGTCAATATTGTGAACTGGCTGTCATATTATTATAAATGTATGAAAGTGGGTTTTCTTTTCACGGAAAGTGTTAATTCGATGACATTAAGATGACAAAATTAACTCTTTCAACCAAGAACTTTATGAGTAGTACAGTAAAATATTCCTGGTAAACTCTTCGGGTATTATGTTACACATGAGACGTATAAGATGGCTGAGACATATTAAACGAATGGTCACCATACGGTTCGTACAGTAATCGAATTTCAATCCGACGTCGAACGCAGCAGCGCGAGAACTCGTTTTTAGTAGCGCGTACAAGTACAAACCAACCTCAACCAACTTGAAATGCGCAACTGGAGGCAGTTATCTAGGGAGAAAAAATATCAGGATCCAAATTGGTGATTGATTCTTCAATGTTACCTTTAAAGACTTACAAGGTTTGTTGTGGTAATCGCGGAACTTTAAAAAGTCTAAATTTAAGAATTCTGGCGAAACTAACGCTGCGTCATATATAATTCTGTGTTCGATAAGGTTTGCATCGCTCCATTGAGTTTTGTTGCTTTCCGTCTACAACAAAGATGAAAAGGCACAATAAAATTTTACACCATTTGTAAAACATATGGCACATTCATGACTTCACTTTACTTTTGACACGCTTTGTAGCTCATTACATTTTAAAGTTTGGTTTCAAAATGTTTTCCTTTTCGTTCACTCTCAAGTTTTAACATGTCCATCTTATGCCGCATGAATTCTTTGCGTTCTAGCTGAATTTCCGAATTTATGTCGAAAGGATTAACATCCGAAAAGTTGCAATAATTTCCATGTTTTGCAATAACTTCTAAGACTGGAAAATATTGTCACCGCTATCTGCTGGTAATCTCTGGACAGTTTTTTTTTTTTTTTATTTATTAAAGAATTTCCTTAAATGTTAAATTCAATCTTTTTCCAGCTATCAAAAGTAGTTATATAGGTAGTAAGCTTCTCCTTTTGGCACCAGTGATACGTCGGTCGTCTAAAGAAATAACCTTGATATTTATGCTGATTTAAAAATTCAGAAATTAAAAATTGTATACGTGTTAAAACATATAAAAAAGTGAAGCTTTAAATAATTTGTTTCAGTCGCAACTATCTAAGGTGGAGAAAAACTAGCGATTCTGAGTCGATCCATATACTTTAAGGTATATCTAGCGAAATTATTTCACTATGTTACAAACTTAATGTCAAAACTAATATACCCCTATGGGATAGGGTATAAACAAAAATAATATTTACATACATTAATTTAAGAATGTGGGTTGATATCCGCTAAACATTTAACTGTTAAAAAAATATTTTATCGACATCCCTTCTCCTAAAATTATCGTAACACATAAAAAATATCAAAAAAATATATGAACTTGACGGACTTGTCCTACACACGCTCCGGTTCCCCTAACCACATGCGGCCTGAACAGGTAAAATTATTGAATTTTCGATTTTTCTTCGACTGCCTGCTAAGACCAAAATAACTGACATGTTTTTCATACACACGTTCAGGACTTCTTGCCTAAGTCTGGCACTTATAAGTTTTAACGAATCCGCATCCAAATAGTCGCTGTTTCTGCTAATTATAATACGGCCCTTAGTAGATAGATGTCACAGTTTTTCACCGTCTTTTAGCCCAGCCCATCCCTTATTTTTTTGGATGACAGTAATGTCTGCTTTTTAGCTATTGGTTGCTTTGTAATAATTAATTTTTCCATGGTTTGGTAGTTAACCCAAAGCAAAACCCCTAATTTGGAAGGCCAGCTCGAATTTATTAGATACCTCTAGGACAAGGGGCCATCTGTATCCACTACGGGATTGAGCGCTGCACCATTTCTGTGCAAGGGGCCTGACTAACCGTTGAAATTCCTAGACAACCTGTTGTCCGAATATGTCGAAGAAGCTTGTCTAGGTTCGCCTGGGACAGCAGGCCGGGTTTTTTTCCGTGCCATCCTGACCTGACTGTCTATAGTGTTGCTGTATTTCGTCGTGTTATCAACACTCGCACTTATCGTTTAGCAAGTTAAATACGGTTGGATGAGACCGGTTACCATCGGGTACTACGCACTTGTTGTGTAGTCAGAGTTCCATGGCATTGCCCAGTTAAAGCCAATCAGAGTCTACCCTCGTTCTACAACACCCAACCATCGCCTAAACAGACACACCGGACATTTAAAACTGCTTTTAGTCCGTATTTTAATAAACTATGATTTGAAAAATTAAAAAATTGTACTGATGATATTTTGAAAAAAAAAAAACATAAACCAAGAACAAATTTGGTTTCGTTCATTTTTTTCTCAATTTTCTTTAACTTCGGCTGGTGAGAACAGAAAAACTGTCAAGGGGTAAAACCCCAAAAATTTGACAGAAACCAAAAAAATATTTCTTTGTCTTATTCCAAATACATATATGTACCCGAAAATGTGAACGTTTTGTAAAAATATATTTATATTTGAGTACGCAAAAATAATCATGGACGGTTTTAGAGTTAAAATTCTTTAATGGGGGCATGTTTTTGTCTGTCGTCTCTTTGAAAATACTTAAAACTTTGACGTTTCTTTTCAATAGTAGAAATTGGAGAATTTGCATTGGAGATTTCACAGTTTTAATTTTTCGTTACACAAAAGTACCCGTACTTTGAACCCTAAAATATTACTTAAACATAAAATATGTCATTATCAGGTATGTCACAAGTTGTGTTTTGGTTCGATAACTACTTAGTGATTTCCGCGACTAAAAAAAATCGCTTAGTAAATATACAAAAACGGTAGCAAAATTAGCACCTGCTTTAACGTTTACTAACGGGGCCTGCAGTCATTTGTCGAAATATTATGCAATAAATACGAAAATGTGCATTTTTGTCTTTATTGGTGTGCAAAGTTTTTCTTACCCAAATTTCTAGTGAATGGCGGGATAAGTGTTTCATTTACTTTAACAATAAATGCTTTCCACTGCATGTTGTTTTCATAAACTTAACAATAAAATATCTGATAAAAAATAATAATGTGCAAATTTATTTAAAAAAAACCTTCCGGCGGTGTCATTTAATTTGAAATATTAACCCTCAATGTGGAGTTGTATACGTTTTTCAAACTATACGCAAACTAAAAAAAATGAGGTAAATTTGAGAACTAATCTAAAACAATGAAATATTACGCGCTGACTTCGTATTCGTATGATGCAAACTCTTCAAATTCGTTTTCCCATCGAAATTTAATATGTTGCACTTGCTTTTTGGCCCGATCGTTAATTATGCACATTTTGCAAATGTCGTACTGTGATAACAAAAGCAAATCATGTTTATTGTTGCCTGGTGAGGGGTGTGTGTTCGCACTCCGCGCGCAGTGCGCTTGTTATTATTTTTGACATTTTCCACTGGTTGAACATTTGATTGTATGCAAATTTTGCTTTTAGCACATATTGGCTTTTGCGTGTACGCCTTCTCTTAAGCCGTACAACGTATTTATTCTCAAAATCGATAAAAAAAATGTATATCTACATGATAGTCGTGGCACTGCTGATGTGATCTGAAGGTATATGTAATTTAACATTTTGCATTAAAGTACCACAACTTAAAGGGGAACAGCATGTTTCAGAAATGATAGGAAAGTTCCGTTAAAGATTATCCTGTTTTGGTGTTTATCTTGTTTTATCTTTGATTATTCATTCTAAACCAAAATAAAAGGAAAAGATGTGAACATTGGCTTGTGGTATGCAAGTATGTCGACTCTGTAATAATAATTTATAAAGTGCTCTCACTTCATCTTCTTCGTTCATGCAGCCCCTGCAGAATTCATTGCATATTGATCAAATTTTATCGAAGGCTTGCTTATTATACATTGTTTAGCGTCGATATGATTATATGATGAATTGCGGTCTATATTCGTGGACCATTTCAAATTTTTGTTTGCTTTATCTATTACGTAACCAGTCATTGGTATAGCTGTTTCAAGTTGCGTAGTTGATAGCATATTGGTGGATTTCTAAGGATGCCTGTTTCGTGATTGGTTGGTATTATCTTGCAAGTTCATCAGCCTTACAATTTTCTAAAATGTTCAAGTATCTCCATTGGCCGTCTAGGGGTAAATTTTATCGTTTGGTTGCTTAATAAAATGCTAAAAACCCTTAGCATGTTTTCTCTGTCGACGGTCCATATAGGGGATTAAGCCTAGCTTCCCATTTCAGTTCAGTTCGCGAAATTTTATTTTTGCCACAGCGGCTTGAAGAGGAAAAACTTGAACCCGCTCCGCGAAGTAAAGAGTTTATTAAAAAAAATCATGGCAAGTTTTCGCGGCCTCTCTGTCATAACAGAAGATTTTTCAAAGAATTTTCCTCTCGAATCGACCAAGGATTTCTTTATACGCTTTTGAGACGGTCCATGCTTCAGCGCCGTAGAGCAGGACTGGAATGATCATGGTTTTATATAGGATCTTCTTAGTAGTTCGAGTGACGGCATTACTACTGAATGGCCTTTTTAGCCCGAAGAAACATCGGTTGGCATATTTTCTTCCGACCAGATTTGGCTTAAGAGTTGGTGGATGTTATTTAATAAGTCATCTCCGACGGCTTTATAAAGCTCAGCATAAAGGCCATCATTTCCGGCAGCCTTGTTAAACTTGAGTTTATATATTGTTATCCTCACTTCACTCAGGTAGGGTGGTTGGCAGTTTTCGCTGTCGTTGCCAATATTCAATGGTTCGTTCTGCCTGACAGCGGAATGTTGTTCGTCATCGCCATTTAACTGTCTGCAGAAGTGGTTTTTCTATATCCTCAGCATGGATTGTGTCTCAACTACGATATTTCCTTGTTCATCTCGACAGGATTCTGTTTGAGCCTTGTATCCTTGGCTTTGACGTTTTACACTTTGGTAAAACTTGCGAACATCGTTCCTGGAGTGGAACCTCTCTATATCCTCGATCGAGCGCTTTTCTTGCTCTGTTTTGCTCTTTCTGAAGAGCCTATGTTATTCCCTTCTTCTCTGCCTATAGAGCTCAATGGCAGCTCTCGGCTTCACCTGCAGCTTAGCTGCTTTTTCACAGTATTTCTTGATTTTTGTGGCGTGTTAGATATCCACATTCTTACCTTGGCTGCAACAAGGTAGTGATCCGAGACGATGTTAGCTTCTCGGACTGTTCGGACATCCAAAATACTGGATGCGTGCCTCTTGTTTATCCCAATGTAATCAATTTGGTTGCGCGTTCGTTGATCTGGAGGCCACCATGTCCCCTTATGGATATCGTGGTGAGGAAACCTTGTGCTGTCTATAGTGACATTTCATTCCGTAGCAAAGTCAATTAGCATTTAAAAATATAAATAGTAAAATATCTATATAATTACAAAATAAATAATTAAATAGTTTTTTTCAACTGTTCTTTACATTTTACAAAGCGGCATTTAAATTATTATATGGTCAATTAAACCTTCCGTTTTTAAGTTAGTGAAAATCACGTTCAACGTTTCCGCTACATGCATACAGATGATGCTCATAAAAGCGTGGTTTGGTTATAGACTAACATTCAAAGGATCCTCAAGCAAAATTCAAAGGGAATCGGCAAGTCTGTGGGCTTTAATTTTAAGCCTTTTATGAGCTTAAATTCAAACTTCGTGAGAACTCTTATTTGGTAAGACCTTCGAGCAACGTTAGAAAACGAGTTCGCCAGCCTTATTATGATCATTTCGCTCGGAATCGTGAAACTAAACGTGCGACAAAAATAATCTTTGAATGGAAGCTACTGACTCCGGTATTTTTTAGCGGTGCACAACCCAAATTAATGACTTAATATCCCAATTGTCCACTTTTGTTCAATTTAATTACTAACCTGTGAATTTAAAAAAAAAAATGTTTGTAGCTCGTTTTATCAGCTCTCAAATTACTGTGTACAGCGCACATAAGACTTGTGTTGACAAATTTCGTCCTGATGCAGATAGTTACAGTGTATAATGTTTTCAAAGCTTAAGACTTTTGCCTTAGTCTGTCGCCTTTAAGAAATCCAGTATTCGCGTTCGTTCTACGACCTCCAAAATCCAACTCTGATACACTTAAACTACAAAGAAATCGTAACGTTTACCTAACTCTTCCAGCAGGGAAGACATGTCTCTCGATTATAAATATCGTTATTTTTGTTGCCAGCTAAGTCGCTTTTAAAGCCATTAGTTCGACATCGACTTCATCTAATCGAGTACTTTAGTGCGAAAACGTGCTGACATCAATTGGAAGTTGGTATTGAATTACGCCCGTATGGGTCCTGGTCATGGTGACACAGATGGATGGGTTTGTGGCTTCCCAGCTCTCAGGGGATAAGCACTCTCACCCCATTAAAGATTATAACAGATAATTTTAAAACCCAATTCCTTAAAACGATCGAACACAGATGATAAAGATACCTAAGGGTTTCAGAGAAATTTTGTTACATTATAATTTGACAGGGACATGTTACCTTATATTTTAAGCAGATCCCGTAAGAAGGGGCCTAGAATAGCTCCATGGAGCCTTCTGCATACCGCACAACACTTATCTATAGACTAGCTCATCTAATTAGCGAATGTTCAGACTGTTTTCAAGGTCAAGACATCGAACACTTTGACAACCTTGCCAATCTGTCCAACAAAAAAAAACAAAGATTTAGTTGACCTATTAAATGCCACATGGATGGATTTAACAAAAAAAAAACACAACAAGTTATAACACCTGATACACTAGCATTTAATATTTGGCATTAATTGTGTTTCATCTTGTAAGTACATTCAAACTAATTAACTAACCATTTATTAATAGCACCACAGTGGCATTTGTCACTCTGAATAAATGATAAATCTAAAGCAACAATATCTACAAACCGATCCAAACTGATGACATTATTTATTCATTATCCGCCATCAAAACATTTCCACCATAACACAGTTGTTGAAATATATTTACAGCATCGTCTGTAACTGGGATCGCAATTATTCACGGCATTACAAATTACATTGCATTCCTCCACCCAAATGCCATTTACTTATCAATTCCACATGAGCTTGCTGAATGAGCAAAAGTGTAAGTTCTGTCTAATTTTAAATAGACAGAGTAGAGCTCTTGTTTTTCTCGTGAAGTTACTTTCGTGCCTTGTCTAGGTTTTCGATTTGGATAGCCAAAAAAACAATTTTTTTTGCGCACATCAAAGGAACTATTAACCTTGATGATGGTTACAATTATTAAATGTATGTTTTGCATTTGCATATGCATGTTTGTTGCACAATATTGTAGCATACGCAAAAAATAGATTTGAGCAAGGATAAGAAAATCTGATTATTTGCGCAAATTTATATCATAAATATAATTTCCCATTACATAGAACGTTTTCCTGTTGTGATGTAATTGCAATTGATTTGCGGTAGAACGTATCATGTGTGTGTTTATTAAATCGATTGTTGCGATTGCAATTAATCAGATTTTGCGGTTGCTCGCTCGAATTCGTTTCGTTTAGTTACGTGACCAGTGAAGGTGTCATACTCATATTTGATAAAATAAATTAAAATTTTGTGAAAATGAGATTTTAATGTGAATAAAATGGTGCAAGTAGATGTTGCTTACTTTAGATTACAACTGCAGGATAAATATTTACGTTGAGCATTATTTGGTGGATTTTTAGTCAGTTTACTTGTCTACTTACAGTTGGAAATGATAAAAAAAAAATATTACGTGCACTTATGCAATATCGTAAGTTCTCCATTTAGGAAATATTTTGTGTTGCGACAGATGTTTTCTGAATACTCCCAAAAAGAGTTTACTGAAATGTTTTGGTAAACCAAACAGCCATGCATGAAGTTTTACAAACAAGCCAAACAGAGTTCCGTTCCAGCGTTGCTAGTAAGATCTGGAGCAAAAGTAGTATGCTAGCCAACAAAATGTAGTATTTTCAAACGAAATGTAGTACATGTGTTTATTTTTTATTGAATTTTGTTTATTTCATTTAAATAGACGTTGCAAAAAAAAAACATCACAAAAATGTGATGAACAGACACAACTTCATGTCGTGCGTAAACGGAAGCATTCAGGGAAGAATTGGACTTACTTTAAAGTGCTGCCAAGTCGCATATTGTATTTATTTAGTTATAAAAACGAAATAGTATAAATTAAAAACAACTTAACCAACAATTTGTAATTTGTTTTTGATTTTGTAAGCGTAGTTTTTTTTTAAATCAAATAAAACACTCAAGTTTGCATCAAATATTCAAAATTTGTATTGTAACCGATAAATAGTTATTTGCCATTCACTTTTAAAGACAACTTCATGTAAATGTTGTCCGCGGCTCCGTTTAAAATGGTCCATTCGGAATGTCCAATTTTGCGTCACTTTTTCAAGCATTTCGGCTTTTATTCCACGAACTACGCGTGTTATGTTATCCTGTAAGGCTTCAACCCTGTTCGGGGTGTCTACAAAGACTAACGACTTTACATAACCCAACAAGACATAATCAAGAGGCGTTCAATGATCTTGGCGGCCAACTCACTCACCAAATTTAGCCTTCAACTTTTCCACTGTTTCAACAGCTGTGTGGCATGTGGCACCATTTTGATGAAACCACATGTCAATCAAGTTCAATTCAGCCAACTGGGGGCAAAAAAAAAGTCGCGTATCATGACTCGATATCGTTGGCCGTTGACGGTAACGTTTCTTTCACGGTCGTCTTTAAAGAAAAATGGATCGATGATGCCACCAGCCCATAAACCGCACCAAACTATCGTTTTTCGCGATGCATCGGTAATTCTTGTATTGCATGTGGCTGTTCATCACTCCAGATGGTTTAATGTCCAACAAAGTAAATTTGGTGTGAAATTTGGTGATAACAGCACGAATTTTTGATTCACCAGGTCGATTATGACGACCATAACATGGTCGTTACAAACGGTACACAGTTCTCACAGAGCACGAATTTTTATCACAAATTTCAATAATTTGCAATCGTTGCTCGTTTGTAAGTGTTTCCATGATTAAATGGCAGAGTATACTGAAAATGTTTCACTTTGACAGATGTCGTTTGGACACCATTACTAACCATTGCTGCCAACCTGAAAAACTTAGCTCTAAAAAAATCACCCTTTTCATAGTACTTAAGTTACTTTATAGTTACCACTTGTACTACTACTACTACATATGTAGTACAAGTGGTACGGCATTCAAAAATCATGTAGTAAGGTAATACATATGAAGTACAATTGGTAACGCTGGTCCGTTCGCTTACACATGTGCAAGTGTAACATTTAACTAACCTGGAACTTCGCAAAACGATTCGCGCACTGAGAAAGTGTAAAAAGATGAACGAAATATCTGAGTTTGTAAAAATAATCATGGAAGGTTAATAATTTACACTAAAGTAGATCCATAATTCTTGTTTGTCGTCTCTGTCATAAACTAAACTTCCAACTTTGACGTTTGTTATTTTTATTTGCGAAAGCGTACGGGTAATTTTCCTTGCTATGAGTTCTTTCTCGATATTGCAGATTTGACAGTCTTTATCTATATTTACACAAAAGTACCCAAACGAAGCAAAAGTTTCAACAAATATTTCTTAATTGAGTCATTTAAAAAATATTATTTTTAATTTCATTCCCACCTCAGAATTATTTTAGTTTAGCTGATCCCCAAAACCGCGAAACTGAATTCGATGTAATTTTGTAGGTGTGTATTTTTTCGGCTAACTTAACAGAAAGGATAGTTTTTACCTTATTTATTGCATTCTTTTTTAAATTCCATAAGTTTTTAATAAATGGCGGTTAGTGTTATACACTCGCTCTCAACCGTTCAGGTGTAGAGGTATTTAATGCATTGCGATGTAATTCAATTTTAAATTGTTCCTTTGTATTATAATTTCATAACTGTTGTAGTTATCAATTTAAATAAATAAAATATATGTATAATTTTGTTAACATGCAATTTTGACTTACATTTTAAACTTGTTTCTAAAAGACAAGATACCGATTTACCGGGTCAGCTAGTTTTGATATAAATATTAATTTTTTATTTGCCTAATCTTAACAAATTTGTATATGTATTTTTTTTTTTAAATCGCACATTTGTTGCATTTCTTCGGTTCAAAGGTAAAAGTCATTTGGTACAAAATTGGTAAAACATTTTTATAGCTGGAAATAATTACCGAGCCATAATTGTAATTTTATCAGTAGAAATTATAAAAATCATTAAGTGCAGGCATTTCATTTCTCTTCGGAGGAAAAAATCACTATTTTACTTAGTTTTGTTTTTCAAGGGTACTCGCTCACTCCTTTGTCAACTAAAAATCATATAATCAGTCATATAATAATAATCTAACGGAAAAAAAACTTCATTACTTTTGCGAAAGCTTGTAATGTTTTAATTTTGAGTTTATAAGATTGCAAGGATCAATATTGTTTAAGTTTTTAAAATCGTTGCCAACAACAGTCAACGAGATATCGTTGTTTTGTGAAACCTGTGATTATGGTGATCAAATCCATGCCCACGAAAAAGAGGGAACCCTCAAAAATGTCAACTGAAAAATTTAAGAACAAACTCTTCTCTTACTCTCATTTTCAATACCGGAATGCATACGGATTCAAGAAATTTTTGTTCAATTGCGTGAGTTGCAAACGGCGTAGAGCAAGAGCGCTGCAACATTTTTTTCGGTCTTGCCCTGGACACGTACCGGAAAAAATGGTGCTGTGTTAACATAACGAGGTAGCAAATTCAGCCATTCCAAGAAGAATCGTGCCAATCTCTGAACTTCCACGTTTGGCATTCAATTCAAGTAATAAGCTCTTGATCTTTCTGCAAACCTAATTCTCCTTTTGGGCTCAGTAACTTTGACGTTAGAAAGTTACTGAGCCCCAAAAATATATATTTTTCAAACGACCCAAAAAAGTGAGCGCGAGTTTAAATGATCTATTGACAAACATTTTGTATTAACATACCAATGATTTTTAATCGAAAGTTTTCTCGAATATTTAACAATTTTTACCGCAAAACTTTTTACTGAAAACGTCTATAAAAAGCGGGCGTGGCAAAAAGATTTATATACATGCATTATACATATTGGAATTGTCTTAATATGTAATTAAGGGACATCTTCAAAAATGTTTATCGTTTGGCCAAAATGAAGGTTTTACTAAGAAGTGAGCTTTAGCGGAAATTTTGTACACTTGTTCTGTTTCATCACACAGTGATTGAGGTTTTTTTTCGTTGTTTCCTCAGGTTTTGTTTTGTAAATTTATAGTATCACGTAAAAATATGTAAATAATTTAACTTTTCTCAATCGGATAACGGATTTAAATTTGTTGTTAAGTTTTATAAACTTCAATGGTGATTTGCTATGCGCTATGCAATATACACTCACAACGTATCCGCTATAACCCAACTAATTTCGGGGATCCCTGTTGACTTACTCTTTACCTAAGAATTGTAGATGTCGGTTGTGACAAACTATCGATGTTAAATTTTTCGATAAAATTATGGTTAGTGACTTTAAAGGGTTGAAACAACGTACCTAAACCTATGAAAATAAGTGGAGTACAAAATCCGAATGACCGATTATATCCAATTAAAGTCACTGAACACCAGTGCAAACTATCAGTTAAACAAACTTGTTAACCTGGACGAAGGATTTTCATTTTACCCTACGATCAATACAGATCAGCGATGAAAATCACACTACTCGGATCATCCAATACATATTAGATAATGATCCTTATCCGCATAATAAACACATGCATATAAAGGTGTTGAAAAGGGGTACAAAAGGGTGGACACGAAGGAAGGTGATAGATATCAGGAGCCCTATCAAAAGTGGCTTACCACAACTGAATGTTATCACATAGATCCAACGACGTCCATTAACAATTAACAGCAACGTAGAACAATAACCTAGATGTGTCGCAGAAGAAGGCAGCCTTTTCCTAGGAAGCCTATATATTTTCTTCATCATTTAAAAAGGTCCAATACGATATCCTAATATGCAGGCTTGTTTTTTTTTTCCTGGCAGTCATTACAACCTAATCTAAACCATTTGTCAGTAAATGACAGTCTTACGCACCATGCATGTGGTCAATGTACAATTTAATGCTGCAAACATATGAACATGTCCTGTTAATAGTTAAGGGATTCCGGCTTCCTTGTCATCGCGACATTTTGAAAATAGGAAAACAGTTTCGTAACCGACCTTGAAATAGTGTGTTGCGTGCGCCATACAACACATTTGACTCGTCTCTAAGTGGTGTCTCGCGTTGATGAACAAAAAATGTTTCAATTCGCAGGCCACAAAAATCGCGTTTTTATCGCAAATTATCTCATTCTACGTCACCTTTAACAGCGCGTCAAAATGTCGATACCACAACACATGACAAGATTATTTCATGTTTCATGAATTTCATGAAAAATAGAACTCGTGGTAATTTCAAAATAAAATCGCTAAAGAATTAAAATCCTTAAAGGTTCAACGTTCTGTAAAGTCTAACCTACCAAAGTACGGAACTGAATTAGATTCTTTGTCTTTAATGACACCAATTCGAACTAGTCTATCTTTTTTCGCTAATGGCATAATACTTGACAACAGTTTTATATTTCTCACTATCATCATTCCACTATCAGTTTGACTTATGGTGGAAAATATGAGCGATAATATAGCGGCAGTGTTGCCATCAAACCCGCTTGTAAAATTGCCTCGGAATCTTTTGCAATCAATGCTAATTGGCGCAAAATTTGCTGCGTTATCATCTACGGAGTAATGACTTAAAAAATAAATTAGCCTCAGATACGTGGGGGTTAGGTGACAATGGCATCTAAAATGTGTTTGTAGTTCGGATTTGTTGGCACTTCCTTGTGGGCGAGACCAGCAAATTTAAGAATAGAATTTGACACTAGGTTATCTTGAAGTGAAGCCTTGTAAAAATGTAAGATCTATGTTTTTATTAGGAGTACAGTGATATTTGAGTGAAATTTATCTGTTAATAGGATTGAACTTTGTTATCAAAGATAGGTCAGTGCCATTGACGCCTGTAAATAAAATTGTCTAGCATGTGGTTTATTATCTTAGCGTAGGGGCATGTTAGTTAAGGCCTTAGTTTAACCCCGGCTTGGTGTGCTACCTAATTTGAAAAGTAAGGTTTATAATCAAATTCTTGAGTTCATGTTAGGGTTAGGTTAGAACCGAACCCGTTGTTACATCTTCAAGCTGCTTGGTTTTTAGATTTTTTTAGTTTTTTCTTATGGTTAGATTCTAATAAGTCTTTTGCTTTTAGCTTTGTCCGTGCCATTGGTGGATGAACTATTATTTGCTAGGGATACCAATCATATTAAATCTAATTCTAGATACAGCTTTGAGTATACTTATTTATTAACTTTTAAATGGTCTGGCAACCTCGGAAAGAACTGATTTTATTGTTGAATGTAAGGAAAAAATAACAAATAGAAAAAAAATATCTAGACGCATATGTCAAATTTGTTGCAACTTAGTGCCCACAAAGCAGACATAAGCGTCATACAGCGAATACGATGGATTGGAGGGGGCAAAATGAAAAACTGAAACATTTGCTAAATTCAATGATAAAGTGAATCAAGAAAATATATTTGGGTCCCACTATGTCCTACGAGTGGAACCTTCCCATGGTTTCGAAAGTCCACAAAAAATAAACAAGATCCTGTTTGCCATAATCAATGCTGAAACAATTCGACAAAAGTTAACAAATCATCAAACCTCCAGCGTATGGTGGAATCTGAAAACCCCCAAGAGTTTAATACAACACACCTATTCATAGATTTTCAATTTGTGAACGCTAGTGTATATAGGTCCTCCTCGGACGGACGACCATGGAAATGACAATGACACCTCGTTAGAAATCAAACGAAGGATTGCTTTAGCTAACCGCTGTTGTTTCATGCTCAGAGGGCAATTTAGTGATAGTCTCCTTAGTAGTTCAAGTTAGAGCTTGAACTACTAAGGAGACTATAAATAAGATCCTGATCTACTTACTTACTTACTTTTTTGGTATCGAATGTGTCGGTGAGGTCATTTCCGACCCTGATGGAGCAGCGAAAATTCTCCATCGTCATTCTACACAAACGGACGAGCTTGGGCGGTATACCAAACTAGACATGGCTCTGTATAGTTCACCTCTATAAATGCTTGGGTTTTTTTTTAGGAACTGCCGATGTGTGAAAATTTGGTCGGTTGTGGACTTTCCTGGCCTAAAACTACACTGATAATGGACGATCAGGTTGTTGGTAAACGGTTTCAGGCGTTCACATATTACGGCAGATAGGAACTTGAAGGCGACTTTGAGGAGACCTCTGTAGTTGGCGCAGCTTAGGCGGTTTCCTTTTTTGTGGATCGGGCAAACGGTGCTGAGCTTTTAATTCTTCAGGCATACTTTCTTCCGACCAGATTTGGCTTATGAGTTGGTGGCTTGTTGGCATCGTTGCCACTGTCCTTGACATTCGATGCTGGTGGTATGGTGTTAATCGAGAGGTTTAGGGATAGGCGTTGCGCGAAGGTCTTGGTGGTTTCTTGCGATTGCAGTCTATGACAATACATTTTTTCAGAGTATTTCTTGATTGTTGTGTCGTGGTGGATATCAACATTCTTACCTTGGCTGCAATAAGGTAGTGGTCCGAGTCGATGTTAGCTCGGAATGTTCGGACATCCCAGTCTATTTCGCGGAAGCATGCACCGTATGTAAAGCGATTTAACAAATATTTACGTGGTCGTTTCAAACGAAAAATTAAAATCGTCAAGCCTTTTTGCGTTGGAGGGCTAAGGAAAAGAATTTGATTTCCACACAGATGGAAGATGTAGTCGTAAATGATATTTTACTATGTGTTTCCAGGCACCGAATTCCCGGGTATTTATGTTCGAAAAAGGAGTTGTTACACGATTGTGTAGGTAGCACTAGCCACCGGTAATATAGTTCACTGGAGGTAATAATCTGGACTGCCGAACTTGCTCTTTACGCCACTAAATCATCTGTGTATATGTCTGTGAAAACTAACAAGTTTAACACCTTTATATATGTTAAACCTTATAGTTAAGATTGCCACTCCTTGTTGTAAACCGTTTTTATATCAATGAGCTCATTCATCATTTGAATAACTACTTCATAAATCATAGCTAAGGCATACGCTTACCTTATCTGGTAAGTTTGTAGAAAAGTCCTTACCATAAAGTTTAGAAATATCAATTAGGATACCTAAAATCATAACACAATTTCAAAAAACCTAGCATATTCAACTTGGAGATCTTCTAAGAAAGAATCAATAGCTACCACCTCATAAAGTAAAGTAGTAAGTCGATTTAAACTCAATTAATATTCTTTCAACGGATTTAACGAAAAAAATTCCTGCGCTTCAATATATCCTCAAACGTGTTAAAAGCATCCCACCCTACCCTTTCATGGAAATGAAGTAGACATTTCTAGGAAAAGCTGATAGACATTTGTTTTCCATTAAATTAAAAAGTAAAAAAAAATTATTTGAAATATTTTAAGCCTCAAGATTTATTTTGCTACACAGCATGTCAATTGGGAATACAAATTACTCTCAAAAGAAATAATGACTCCTAGGATTATCGGAAAACCATTATTTAAATTAATTCCTCTATTCCATAGGCAACATTATAAAGCGGCAAGACAGAAATCGATTTAATCTGTATTAAATTTGACTTGAAAATTAAATTGAATTTCCGTGCTGTAATAAGCTTTCAGAGACTCGGGTAGTTTTTGCAAAGTCTTAATAATTTATCTTATCAATAATGTTGAACTTTGTTCTAGGAAAATGTACAATTTAACATGCGCTGTGCTCATTTATGCCTATTCAATAAATACAGTACTGTAACTTGACTATCTGGAGATTACAAATTGGCACGCAGATGCAACGCAAATATTTATATACATAAAATTGTATCAATTATTGAAATACTACTCATCAGCTTAAAATGTTTTCGACTTGAAGTTTCACTCATTCATCACTTTGAAGTACAGGGTGTCCGCCGGGAAGGTATACTACTTTATTTTGCTGCCATTTTGGTAAACATTAGTCATAGTTCATATTTGGCAGTCGTGAAGTAGACAAGTGGCAAATTTATTATGGAAAACTATTGGAAAAACGTGTTTCATTATAACAATCATAAACCAAAATCAATCATCGATTACTGTGACGATGAGAAAGTTACTTGAAATTTTTGGGAGAAACAACGTGCCAACAAAACGCACTATTTATCGTGTAGTGATTGATTTCGAAGAAAGGAGGTCTGTAGGTGATAGGCCACAACGTACTGCAAGATCGGCTGAAAATATTACTGCCGCTCAAGGAAGTGTTCAAAACAATCCATCAACCTCAATTCGACGCTTAAATTTGCTTAAATTTAAGACTCAGTTGACACAAGACCATTTACCCCGCCGTACATATGTCAATAGGATGTTACAGCTAGCCCATGACAACCCCGATTTTCATGAAAAAATCATAATGAGTTACGAGGCACATTTTCATTTGAATGGATATGGGAATAAACAGAATAGTCGGTTCTGGGCAATGGAAAACCATCAAATTATTAATCAGTCACCCTTGCATCCGTTAAAATTTACAGTCTGGTCAGCAATTTGGTCAGGAGGAATCATTGGACCTTACTTCTTTGAAAATGAAAACGGCGTAACGGTAACTGTTAATGGGGAGCGATATCGTGATATGAAAACTTTTGAACGCAACAACTGCGTGCTTTGGGCTTGATTAACATGTGGTATCAACTAGACGGAGCCACATCACATACAGCCAGGATTACAATAGAATTACTGCGAGAGCTCTTTCCATAACAAGTAATTTCAAGAAATGGTGATGTTGACTTCTCAAGACTTCTTTTTGTGGGGATATCTGAAAAGCAAGGATTATGCAAACAAACCAGAAACGCTTGACCAACTCAAACAAAATATTCTTGATGAAATTAATGAAATACCGCGTGAAATGTGTGAGAATGCAATGAAAAATGTGCTCAAAAGGGCTCGCAGTTGTGAGACTAACAGAGGCGGACATTTACCTGATATTGTATTCCATACATAAAAAACATAAATAAAACATTTATCGATATAAGATCCATTCTCTTTCATTTAATCAAAAATTATAAACAAACAAACAAAGGCGGACAACCTGTATAAGTACAGTTATAACTATCACTGAAAGCCCTCATTGGAATTTTTTTCTATCGGTTTTTTTTATATCATTGGCGAGATGATGTCAAAACAAAGCTTATGAGTTTTAGAACGTGATTATCCAAAAATATTAAAATTTGTTATTACAGTTTTCGCAGAAAATCACGTCTTATTTTTCACTGATCAAGATTTATTTTTGTGAAGAAATGATTGCCATTCCACCGAAATGAAACGGAACTTTCCTGTGAATCCTATAAGCAGCTATGGAGGTAAACTTTCGGTTTCATCATGTTTTGTGTTCTAATAAAGTTGTTCAATGATAGCTATAACTGCAGCCTCAGTTACGTAGGGGCAGTAAACAAAATTCCACGAAACTTAAGTTTCAGTATGAGAAGATACGTTCGTGGAAGTTTAAAAGTGCTTCTCATCCAATAATTATATAATATAATTATATAAATAATTAATAAACAAAAAAAAAATATAAAAAAATGACTAATTGACGTAATGAGTGGGAAAATTCATGAGGTGTCAATGTCACAAAAGAATATCTGATGGAATTCAATATCATTTCAATGATTTTGAAATATTTCAGAATCAGAAACTCCAACAAACCATTGTTTTTCAGGGTGTAGTTACAGCTTTTTGAACTTCTTCGCGATTGACGTAACAACCATTTAAAATAAAAAAAAAAATTATGGCGCAACAGGCTCGTTAGTACCCAGGGCCTAGCTTTTTTATTACAACCATTCATGTGTGCGTGTGTACTTCTTAGCACGATGGCGGAGAACTCTGTTTTATGCCGAATCTGAACGGCTAAGTTGAGATAAGCTTTTCATGAAAATTGATACAACTCGGACGATTTGTCAGATCATCACGGGAGGAGGGGCAGTCAAAAATTATTAAGGTGTTGCTACGGCTGGGAATCGAACCCAGACCTTCTGCACTAACCATCGCGCCACTGAGCCCTCGTAACCATTTACCCAAAAAATTACCCATAGCTGGAAACATGCTTAGTAAAAACAGGCTTTTCATGAGATAAAAGACTAAAATAGTGACGTCTTAAAAGGTCACGAGTTGCACGAGTTACATATTGTTTGATTTTAAACACAGATCAAATAAAACAAAATTTGTTTGCGTACGACAATCCAAGCATTTCGGAATGGCGCAGAATCGAGTCGTCATGTACATTTTAAGCTACCGTCGCTATATTTCCCAAACAGTGCTCTGGATGTACATAGTCTATTTGGTAACGGATTATTGAAAAGTTTTAAATTTTTGAAAAATGCGTCATGAACGTTGTTTTTACTACAACTTAATAATTTGTAGATGTTAGTCCAAGTCAAGCTTTTCTATTATAATGTCAATCGATACAAGACAACAATATCAGGGCAGTTTGGTTCAAAAAAATACCGCGTATTTCATGCTTTATCTTTTTGAACCAAATCCCAACGGAATACTTTCAAAATATGTATTTTTCAAAGTGAAGCTAACACATTTACTGGCAGACAGTATCGATTCCCCATAATTTTCCTGTAACATTTTGTTTAAGCAAACACTAACCAATGCTCACCAGTTTTACACGTAAGCACTTATTGCTAAGGTCAGTTTGATGAAAAAAAAAATTGAAATTGAGGGTTGCATTAACACTTATATGATTGGAAAAGAAAATTATCTCCATGTTCTTTATTGCAGGTCTATATATCCCAAACCGCCCTTCTCCATCAAACTGGCAATGACAATCTCAATTATCATATTTTAATATCATTTGAAATCTTCTCAACTATCAGAGCTCAGATAATCCAGATAATTCTCCTCAGCTTTTCTTATTGTCTAACTTCTTACCTCCACAGCGAATGCCTTCGTTTATTATGCCCACAAAAATATGTTAGCTCATGACAAATGCACACATCTACACCACTCAGGACTATATATCTAAACAATTAACACCATCCCATACATTTAGAAATCTATTTCATAATCCATTCGTTCAAAAACTCGCACGCCGCTAAACAAAATCAAAGAACACAACCGAACATCCCCACACACTCCTCGCAGCGTACTTGTGTGGACGCGTGCAGTACATCGTCGTCGTGCGCAACCCCCACAACCCCCAATCTATTGTACGGTGCTGCACTGCAGCCAAGCTAAATCCTATTTAAAACCCATTTCCAACTACACTCTGGCGTATGTGCACTTTTTGCTTTTGTTTTAGTCCTCCCGCCATCAGCAACTAGCGCTGATGTTCGTTTATTTGCATTCGTTACGAAAGTTTTTCTAACTCGTACCGAGGACAGTGGAATGGCTGCAAAATTAAAAAGACACACCTACACTCACGCTTAGAATTGAAATGGAAAATGAGTTCTTAAAGGAAAACAGAACTGACAAAAATACAATTATTTCCCATGCTCTTAGCAGAGCGAAGAAATCATTTTTTTATTTCTCTTGTTTTAATTTTCTTGTTGTTGTTGTCATTGTTGA
Organism: Rhingia rostrata; assembly: GCA_949824845.1. Classification (NCBI taxonomy): domain Eukaryota; kingdom Metazoa; phylum Arthropoda; class Insecta; order Diptera; family Syrphidae; genus Rhingia; species Rhingia rostrata. Next base: position 49,667,263 of record OX463755.1, on the reverse strand, counting down.
TGACAGCGGTCAATGTCAAGGTAGCCAGCCGGACGAAAGGAATAGGAATAGATGTTTTATTATTCATTTTATTTATCTCGAGTGTGGGTGAATATTTTTATTGATAGCTTACCAAAGTGTAATGAAGGAAGAGGCCAATGAGATAAACGATTTGAGAATTGAAAGCAGTACTCTCTGATAAACTAAGGGAACGGTCTTTGTGATTTAAGTTTCGTTATTTAGGGAACTGCCAGAAAGCATACGATGGAACATATTTGGATTTGTTTTTGTTCTGTCAATTTAAAAATGAATGCAGTTAACCCACTGACTTAAGGTTTTTGAAAAAGCTTGACATTTTTAAACCAAACACCGATTAGGCTTTCATTTCGTTTCAATGAAGGAAAACAAGACAACATTTTACAGATCTATCCACCCGTTTAGTTTTTAAATCAGCATTGAAGGGATTATAGAGAACCCTGATTTGGTACAACAAACTAACATCAATCTAATAATCGCCATGATTCAAAATAACTCTGACTGGGAATCAGCTAATTGAATCTCTTGCCAGTTATAACTAAGTTCAAATTAATTGTTGTCAAAATGATTTTAATCTTTTACTTGAGCTTGTTCTGTTGACAGATATATATATATATATATCATAAAGCTTTACGTGTTTAATTCAAAGTTAACTTACTCAAATGCAAATTTCGAAAGCATAGTGAGTTATATATTTGTGAATTCCCTCGCGTTTAAATTTTAATTGTATGCATTTGTATCAGTCCTGTAAGTTTCTCATTGATAACTTAAAAGAGGCAATTAATATTCAAAATTAACAATAATTCATATTTATAAAAAAAAACTTAGTTTTCTAAAAAAATGTTGTGTATTGTTTGGTCGAATTTAAAAAAATGGCATAGTTTTTACCTTGTAAGTGACCATCAATATTTTTATATAAAAAACATATGAGAAGGCTACAATCCACGGTGCGGATCCCATCCCATTCATCCTTAAAATTAATATCCCTAAAATTTGGGCTTTATGGCGATGAAACATAGAAAATGCATTGTCACAGCATTTTGTTCAGATAGTTTATCAAAATCTGTTATGATTCGACAAAAAACAAGGTTTTTCGGCTGGTTATGCTATGAGGTAGTGTATACAAATGGTTTTTGTATGAAAACGTCTCTGAAAATAAGCGTGGGTTAAAATGATATATATACGAAATGTTTATAATACCATAACCAATAATTTTGCATAAACATTTTTTTTGAAAAATGTTTAAACTTTGACCGAAAAACGTTTTTTTAATGAAAACGCCTGAAAGAGTGGGCGTTGCAAAAAACTTTATGTAGACAAAATGTAGATATTCCAGTTGACTACATATGTTGTTCAGACACTTTTTCAAAATTCCCTACTGTTTAGCCAAAAATAACGTTTTTCTAAAAAGTGGGCGTGTCAGTTGGCGGATTTTGAAAATATTAACACTTGTTCGAACAGCACGTACAAGGATCACATGTACCAAGTTTCATTATTATAGCTCAAAACTTAAGACCAAAAAACCGATTACCTACAGACGGACGGACGGACAGACAGACAGACATAGCTTAATCGACCCAGCTAGCGATTTATATACCCCTACTGGATAGGGTATAATGATTCAAAATTTTGTTGGTGACTCCATAACTTGAAACGGCTGGACCAATTTGACTTTTTTTTCAAATGCTGTAACGGAGAAAAACATGAGAAAGCAGATGCTTCATTGGTGATTATATACATTTATTAATCATCAAATTAAACGTTTATTTCCATGACAAGGCAATGTCTGATAAATTTCCCTCTGGTTAACAACTTAACTAATATATTAACCATTAAATTTATTTCCAGGATTTATTAATCTCAACAAATCTATTACTGTTACTATTTCAGTCAGTACTGTTTTTCTTAATTTAATCAGTCAAAGGTGTTTGTTATTTATACTTGAAATGTGCCATAACTATTGCAAATGTCATTAGGCATGTTCAACATACGAATCCCGCAGACATTTTTCACCGCAGTCTCAACAGAGATTTCTTGATTTAGTAGTTAGAACAACATTCTCAGCAGAGGGAATATATTTCTTTCAAACATCAGTTTCCTTACTTCATAATCACAGCTTATGATAATGATGAATGATACATAATATCCGCTGTACTCTTTTATCAAAAAGGTCGAGGAGATGAATCCAAAGAATTTAAGTTGCAGCATATAGCAAAAAATCTCCGCTTTGTCGTATGAGGTGTTGGGACTTTCGGGATTTGACCCCGCAAATGATTAATGTTTGAAGTTGTCCAACGCACTTAACACTTGGCTACAGCACCCCACTTTTTATACTCAATTTTAGATAGAAATAATGTAAATATTAAGTAGTGGACTTTCTAAAGCGTAAATATGTTCTAATAAATAAATATGTATATGTATATATATATTCAATAAATATATTCTATATACCTTAAAATTTTGTCTTTTAATAAGACGTTCACTTAATTCATTGATTAGCAAACGTAATCCTTATTTAAAATGCGGGGTACTCATTCCGTAACTCTGAAAACAATAATCATAGTGAAGGAGACTTTCTGGGTTTTTATACATACTTAAGTGGCGCTACTGTCAGGAATGAACCTGGGCCTCAACCAACATGACTCTCCAATTAGCCCGGTACTTAGCTAACTGCCTCAAGTTGCGCACTAAAAGTTGGTTGAGTACGGTTTCTACTTGTGCGCGCCACTTAAGGCAAGATTTGCGTCTACGGCGTCCGACGTCTGGCTGGGAATCAAAGACTGCGTGTCGGAGTATTGGTGTCTTCATGTCCTAGCCATCGTAAACGTCCAATGCGGAGTTTTTTGACCAGGGGCATGTCGCTGTACAGCTCGTATAGTTCTTGGTTGAATCTTCATCTCCATCGCTTTTGATACGGTCCATGCTTCAGCGCCGTAGAACAGGACTGGGATGTTCAGGGTCTTATAAAGGATCTCCTTAGTATTTCGAGTGAGGGCTTTACTACTAAATTGTCTTTTTAGCCCGAAGACTTTGCAGTTGGCAAGAGTAATACTTCGTTTAATTTCTCATGAGATGTTGTTGTCAGAGTTAATAGCGGAGCCGATATAGACAAAGTCCCGTACTACCTCAAAGTTATATCTGTCAATGGTGCCGTTCTGTCCAATTCGTCGATATTGTGTGTCCTTTCGTGTTGACAGTATATACTTAGTCTTGCCTTCATTTACTGCTAAACCCCTTTTTGCCTCTTCCTTCTCTATACTAGCAAACATGGCTATGACATCACGTTGGGTCCTACCAATGATTTCAATATCGTCGGCCCCGATTTTTGGAAAATTGTGCATCTGGTGTTGGCTCGGGAGTTTTGCACAATCCTCTCAAGAATCAAATTGAAGAAGCCACATGACAGCTTCCCTACTGTCATGGTTATGGCTGTGGACTGTCCTGGCCTAAACCATACTGACAAGGGCCGATCAGGTTGTTGAAAAACCGTTTCAGGCGTTCACATATTACGGCAGATAGGATCTTGTAGGCGATGTTGAGGAGACTTATGCACCTGTAGTTGGCGCAGTTTAGATTGTCTGTTTTTTTGTGTATCAAACTAACCTTGCTGTGGTTCCATTCTTCAGGCATACTTTCTTCCGATTATATTTGGCTTATGAGTTGGTGGATGTAACTTACCAAGTCATCTCCGCCGGCTTTATGAAGCTCGGCGAGAAGGCTGTCTTTTCTGGCAGCTTGAGTTTAGGTATTGCTACCCTCACTTCACTCAGGTCGGGTGGTTGGCAGTTTTCGCTATCGTTGCCAATATTGAATGGTTCGTGCTGCATGACTGCGAAATGTTGTTCGTTATCGCCGTAACAGCCTGCATAAGTGGTGCTTCCATATCCTCAGCATGGACTGTGTCTCAACTACAATATTTTCTTGTTCATCTCGAAAGGATTCTGTTCGAGCCTTGTATCCTTAGCTGTTCTTCTCTGCCTAAAGAGCTCAATGACAGCTCGCGTCTTCACCTGCAGCTTAGCCTTGTAGGCCTCGTTCTTTGCTGCGAGCATATAACGGCATTCTTCATCAAACCAGGAGTTTCTTGCTGGTGGGTTTCTTGAAACCTAGCAGCTGATCTAATATCTTGTTGGCATCTTTGCCATTGTTCTTCGACATTCGATGCTGGTGGTATGGTGTTAATCGAGAGGTTAAGGGATACGTCTTGCGCGAATACCTTGCCTTCAATTGATGGGACTTGTTAGTACCCAGGGACGAGCTTTCTCACAACCATTCATCAAATGAGGAAGAGATAGGAAACTTTTGTACGTCTTCTCCTTTATCTCCCGATTTTTTACGTGTCGTTTTGACACATAAATTACCAGAGCTGCAAACAAGTGTGTACATGGTTGTGTCGTGGGTGGGAACTTATCCATCAAAATCCTGGAAAATTCCAGGATTAGTTTGTAGGCAAAACGTAAAGTCCTGGAAAGTTTCCTATCTCTTCTTTACCTGATCTCTGTCTAGAAGACTAAGCAGATGTCACATGTGTTCAATTTTGTTTACGTGACAAAATTCTGCTACAATGCTTTGGGGAGTTTAATGTTGAAGAGCTGATTACAGAAAAGGCTCACCTGTAATCACTATTCAAACAGCATCAGGGCTTGAATGGACTTCCGAACTCTGAAAAGATAATCGTGTTTACCAGCTTCTGACTTGACAAATGAGGCTTAAATTATCTTCAAAATATTATGTACCAACTTGTGCATGAGTTCTTTTGACTAATTTTATAGGTTCTCATATGAAACTTTGGACTTGATTTTTCTTCATCAGACTGTGCCTTCGTTCCCTGTGTGTAGAATTTTACAAACTTTTTCGTAAAATTTACTATTTGATGCGGTCAGCGGCGTCTTTATGCCATACTTTTCCACACACAGAGACATCAGATGCCCAATCTTCCATAAATTTGATTTGAGAGAAAAATTCTTCAAAAAATCTTCAGTCCCGGTTATGGAGACAAATATTCAACCGTAGTCAATAAAAAAAACTCCGCCTTAGACATCTAGGACATGTAGAACGAATGGAAGCCAATCAGAATAGTGGGGTTGCTCACTGATATTGTCTGGAGTATCTCATTAAAGTTGCAATGCAAGGTCAAACGACCTCTGGTCAGCCCAAGCGGAAGGTCCTCAGAAATAAACCTGTATATTAATTCTGATTGTAGTTCCACTTGTTGTCGTTTTCGGCTTATTCAACCTTTTAGTGAAAAACTTTCATCGTCTTGTGAAATTTTAATAAAATCCCTTTTCTCTCTTTTCAGACCAATGTGGGATGCCCTCCTCAAATCAGTTCGGTGTGAGATCATCAGTTTTTCTCGGAATGACCATATAGATGCTTATGTATTAAGGTAAGTAGTGCCTAGTCGATATATTTCATTATGTGCTATACAAGACCAATGTCTGTTTCACTGCAGAGCTAAATAAAATTAATTTACTGTACCGCCCCATAGTCCGACCTTATTCAAATTCGTTTTGAATTATTGCACCAGATGTATCTACGGTTATTTATAAAATGTTGACAAACCCTTTTTTTTGTGCCGATTATGCATAGAAATTATTTGCAATCCTTAATAAAGCTCATATATTGCCAATTCGATGACCGCACAGTTCTCACATCATCACAATACGATATTCGAGTACATATCTCGAAGTCCGGTGGGCAAGTGTCGTTGATGCTAAAAGCTGCTGATTTTGCTAAAAATAGGAAACTCATTTACGCTAGAAATATACCTTCTAATATATTAACAGAAACAAACTTTAATGGATTTTCCCATCGGTGCTAGAGGAGGGCATTATTTTTGGGTTTTCCTTCTATACACCGAGTCTTGTTCTGCTTCGGCAAGCGTTTTTGTATTGTTTATTTTAAACAGCTCAGCTGTTTATTGTTTTATTTTTATTTATCATGCATACCTACTATCAAACTTTACACGTGAATACGTATGCGTGCTTACGTATGTGTACCTTGGTCCTTTTTCTATTGAAGCAGGTCTTCGTGGAATTTTTATTCTTACATAACATTATTCAAAGCGATTCGAGTGTATTTTAACGTGTACACTCCCCATTTGTGAAATATGATTGTACGAACAAGGGCGAGTGAGGTGTAGTAACGATTCTTGCTTAGTCTTTGGGAACAAACGCTGACAATTTCTGTTACGGAAGTATGTTGAATATCAAATTAGAAAGTATGTCTACAGATCGTCAGTGCGTGATAACATTAGAACTTTCTTGCTGCTCCACCTTGGTCGGCAAAGTCGTGGCCGAAACATTCAACGACGGTGAACCCTACGGCATGCTGAATACAGGGCTCGTCTTTTCATGCTGGTATGCAAAATTCTAACTATTCGGATGTGGATTTGTAATAAACAACAGATTTATGCAAGAAGTCTTATGCTTTGAAGGTATAAGCGAGAGCATTAGGCTTATAAACTTCGCCGCGTAACGAAACGCCACTATAGCCCCTGGTTCTCTCACCTTTATAGCCATTAGAAGAAATGGCAGTCTGAAGACCAACAAACGGGTAAACAGATTGATTTTATATCTATACGTAAGAAGGACGCATCCAGTACTTTGGATATCCAATTATTCCGAGGGGCTAAGTCTGTGTAACTACATATTTAGTACTGATATTGACATAATTGGTCGGACTAGATCAGATTTACACCCACGCTTGCTGGTATAGAGAAGGAAGAGAAAAAATAGGCTTAGCATGAAATGAAGGCAAGACCAATAAATTAACAGAACATCACCAGATACAACTTTGAGATAATGAGAGACTTTGTCTAACTCGGCTCCGTTATTTACTCTGACAACGAGAGATTGTCAGAAATCAAAGGAAGGATTACTATTCCCAACCGCTGTTTCTTTGGGCTAAGACGCATTTTAGTAATAAAGCATGTGCTCCAATAACTGAGGAGATTCAATATAAGGCACTGATCATCTTAGTCATGCTTTACAGCTCCATGGCTTGTTCACTTGTATTCTACATCTGTCTAGTCCACAAATTGCAAAACAGATTTGCCATTGGCAACCATTTGCAAAAATAAGAGCATCTTCCAACAGGGTGATCTATTTTGGCCCACCGAGTAGTTGTTAAATGACGCTGAGATCGTGATCGTATAGTGGCATGGATCTGAAGTAAGAAATGAGCAAGACTTTATGTAAAACAATGGTTAGGGCAGTTAAATAAATACCTTACTAAGCTGTGAAGTTTCAATGAATTTGTTTTTAGTATCTCAGCTAAACATATACCTCTTTCTTATTTACAGTGAGAGCAGCATGTTTGTTTCAAAACGTCGTTGGATTTTAAAAACTTGTGGTACCACAACTCCTCTACAGTGTCTGGAGCCACTTTTGGAGATGGCCGAAGAAATTGGCTATACTGATGTCGAAGATCTCTTCTATTCAAGAAAGAACTTTAAACGTCCCGATTTGCAGGTAATTCACAATTTGACTCAGCACTGGAGAGTTTTTATATTAAATTTGGCTTTCCTTTCTTTAGATTTCTCCCCATCGCGGCTTCGAAGAGGAAGTGTCACTTTTGGATTCGATTTTCGATGATGGACGTGCTTACTGCCTGGGTTCGGTCAATCGCGATTGTTGGTATCTGTATACGTTGAACCGCGGGGGAGGGGATAGGATTTCCAGATGCATCCAGGACTCACATAATATGCCAGATCCAGATCAGACCATTGAAATATTAATGACTGAATTGGATCCACAAGTAATGGCGATTTTCTCAAAAGATGAATGCTCTAGTGGAATTGAGGCTACTGAGGTGAGATATAGTTTTAATACTACAAAGACGAGAAATCTGCATTCGAAATCAGAAAGGATATATTTGGGACATTTTATCGGAAGTGTTCTTATCGAAAGCATATAAGAATTTGCTTTTCTTTTGGATTATATGTCAGACGAGGCAAAATTTTTCCGATAACTTGCACAACTATTCCCATAAAATATTCTTTTCAACCGCCATAAGGTAGAATCAAACTACGTGCCCCAAATACAAAATACAAACTTTTGGCGCAACGGGCTCGTTTAGTACCCAAGGCCGAGATTTCTCACAACCATTCATGTGTGCGTTTGTACTTCCGGTACGATGGCGGTACCTCATGCTTTATGCCGACCTCCAAGGGCTTTGTTAAGATAAACTTTTATTGAAAATTGATACTACTCGGATGATTTGCCAGATCATCACGAGAGGAGGCCCATTAAAAAATCATTTAGTTGTTGCTACGGCTGGGAATCGAACCCAGATCCAGAGTTTCAGTTTCTTCAGTAGTGTATCCATTATGTGATGTTACCCATACATATTCACAAGTAACTTGAAAATAATTTTAAATTAACCGCTACTTTCCTGATAATGGATGTTATTTTTGAGCTACAGAACTTCGAATTGAAATAAAACACAACAAAATGGTTTTAATGTCCATCAATTTGGCTTTAATTTTATTAATTAATGTTTAGATATGATTTCGAGCATGTGGTTCCAATAAAGCCAGAGGTCTTCTTTGAGCATTTGGGGGCGCATGTCGGCAATAACGCCACAAATGTTGACTTCCAAGTCCCCAAACGTTTCTGGTTTATTGGCATAGACGAGCGACTTCAATTAATCCAATGGTGTCAAATCACGATATTGGTGGCCAATTGACAGGTCCATTTCGCGAAACTATGCGTTCATCGAATGGTTCCTTCAATAAATCGGATTGTGACGTGCGCTGTGTGGCATGTAGCGCCGTCTTGTTGTTGACAGTAACTATAACAATCTATCGTAAGATAAAATATATAGTTATCAGTTAGAATGCACAGATTATGTCATGAGATCCTAGTTTCACTAGTGTTTGCGCCGAAATGCAGATAAACATTTTCAAATTTTAATCTATTTGTTATTTTTCACATGCACTAATATGGATAGTAGTGTCGAGAACATAAGTGTAATAATTTTCCGGATATTGCAAAATGCGATACCCAAAACAAGCCACAGCTTTCATATGGTAGCCAATCAGAAGGATAACCACATAGAATTGCCAATAAGAGTTTAAAAAAAAACACGAACTCAAGGATTACATAATTAAAAATGCAATTTGCAGCAACATTTTACACAAAAAAGTAACTTACCTCTTGGCCCATGTATCATAACGCCTTCATGTTGCTGAATGATATTTTCGATGTCATTCTCTGATCGATACGTCTAAAAAGTTTTACTAAATTTATTAAACACACAACAGACAGAAAAAAAAATCAAACTGTGTGAAAAAAATGTCTGTTTTCGGGTTGTCATCCAGATGACTGATTTTGATAAACCCCCGAAGTGGTTATTCCGTGCAACCGCCAGTCACTAGGTGCTATGATATGCCAGGTTTCCGAATGTGAAGTCATGCAAATGACCTTGTAGTGAATTTTTGGACAAAAATGAGAAGCAGCGTATACGTGTAATCTAGAGTCTATAGTGATGATACGTATAGCCATAACAAATAGCCACTATAGAGTAGACAATAAAAGAAAAAAAAAAACAATGTGATAGCTGGCTAAATTAAAGAGCAAGTAACAAAATTTGATACTTTTCCCCCTTTCATTTTTCAGAACTTTTCTGTTTACTTATTTATTAAATTAAATTAAAATTTTAAGCAGTGCATAACTTTGTAAACTCCTTATAATGAATTTATGAATAAGGCTGCTAACGTATTTGTGAGAGAGAAAGCCTCGCGAAGTACTCTTTTGTGTGTCGATCGTTAATCGGTTTGATATTTGTCGATCGTGTCGATTGCCTTTAGTATTGGGCAAGCCACTCGATAGAGATCTGGATGCAAACAATTTTGACAGCTGATTTCAAGAAACATAAATATTTTTTGTTTGTCTATATGTCTTGAATGTTGGTACTTAGAAAAATCGGATGACGAAAATAAAAAAAATTACAAGATACAGAAAGCGACCAACAGCTGTTTCTTATTCTTTTGAGTTGGAAAAACAGGGTTAAGCTTATTGCTATGAGTGGAGGGTGCACAATGCTTAACTGATTTTAGCAATAATTAGGGTTTTATCCATTAGCTGTCCAAAACTCAAAAAAATCGATAAATGTCGATTGTCGAACGCTAAACGACACTACCAAATAGGATCTATAGATGACGCACGGGTGACCCCATTTTTTAAATTGTCAGCTATCCACCCGGATGAACGATTTTAACGTTCATCTAAAAAATAAAAAGAGGCGACTGAAATTATGTACGAAGAGGAAGAAACGGGGCGGAAATCATCTAAATTAAACGCTACTGTATGAGCTGATGTAGAATCAGTTCCCCCGATGTATCGATTTCTTATTAAGGTAAAACTAAAATTTCCGCTCTATACCAAAAAAAATCTAATTAAATTCTTAAATCAGATTTTATCGCGCTTATTAAGTGAACCTTTATACTGCAATGCTAATTTTTATTCGATAAAAATAACCCAAAATATAATCATGGATAAAATTCAATAGGAAAATATTCGCATATTGATTTTTTAATATAAATACACGAAACTCCTATGTCAACATACTAAATTTATATTTTTATTGTTTTTGTTTTTGCAGCGTGCTGGTATTCATAAGCTAATTCCAGGAATGGTTATTGACGATTATCTCTTTGATCCATGTGGTTATTCCATGAATGGAATCGCCAAAAATGTAAGTAAATCTCATGAATTATTTCACATCCAATATGAAAATAATCCCATTTTATCTCATATCCAATATTGTGCGAAACAATAAAAAAAAAGATTTCTGGAAATTATCCTCAAGTAAGTGGATTTCGAAATTGTTGGTGTACTTTGCTTTTAAGTTTTTCGCACGAAATTTGCATTTTTCTTGATTATCTTTTCATGTGAACTATCAGTTTGTGTTCAATAATTTTAATGAATGGATTTTTGTCTTATTTCTAGGGTTGCTACATGACAATTCATATAACACCGGAACCAGACTTCTCTTACGTCAGCTTTGAGAGTAATGTTGCATCGTCCAACTATACTGATTTGATTTCCCGTGTTATCAACACATTCCAGCCGGGGAAATTTGTGGTTACTATTTTTGCTAACAAGGTAAGTGAACTAAAGATATGCACACACCAAGCCGAAAATACTTTCAACAGCGAGAAGCAACAACATAATCATGCAAAGTCTAGCTAAGTCAAGTTGGTTGAAGTTGTTTTTTTTTTTTTGCAGTTACAACTTTTACATATGTCTACATCTAGTTGGAATGGACTGCGGCGAAAGTAATGGTGTCCATTCGCTGTACATGTTGTACACATATCATACGCGCTGTGATACGTGTCATAGGCGTCCAATGAGGCTACGCCAACTGGAACCATAATTTTTTCTAAGCATATTCCAATCGAAGCGACCGTGTAATTTCTTCTTGGCATGTGCCGTGCTTTAGTGCCTTAAAGTAAACCTAGGATGATCAAGGTCTTCTTATGCGTGAAACACTCGTCCAGAATTCTCCTTACAGAAAATTAGAACACACAGTTTTTAATAAGAGCGAACACATTTAAAACAAAGTAAACGTATTAAAATGGAAGAGTGAATTTTTCCCAATTCAACCAAAACATTTGCTTTGTGTTGAATTTTTTGTCAGAATGCCCCTATTACGAACCACAATACGTTTACATGTCTAACGATAGTCATTATTTGTTACAAATTTTATATTAGGACAGCTAAGTAGACCTACACAATCATAATGCGAAATCTAAAAATTATATCAGACCTATGACATCGGGATTTAATTAATAAAATGTGCTGTGAATGATTCGTCCTTTAGTGTCCAAATGTCGGGCGCAGTATGATTATTGGCCACATATCCAGCAACGGCAATGGCTACCATGACGTTCGGAGCATCAACAAATACCACCACAGTAAGCTGAATGTTATGACAGGAGCCACTGCACTGCATGTATGTCAAACTTAAAATTCTGAGCGTGTGTCTTTCTTGCTGTACTGTGTGCCGCACTGCATGGATAACCCTTACATGTGTGTTTCAGGCATTTGTATTTCGAATAAGGTAAGGCAATAGACAAAGTCCTGTTGGTCTACAAAAAATTGTCTTCTCCGCATTTATTCTTCCTCGGAACCTTGAGCCTTTTAAAGGGGGGTATGAAAATTTGCATTCCATCTGGCCGTGTGTTGTTACAATACCGGAAAAAAGTAAGGCAGACGATATTCCTACAATGTTCGAGCGATACTGTAAAGTTCGTTACGATTGTTTCCTCTATTAGTTTTGAAGCATTAAAGTCGCAACCCAGGGATTGTTTTTTTCACAACCAATCATTTGTGCGTGATTGGATCTATAGTCTTTAGCCGAACTTTAAACGACTGCGACTCAATTACAAAAAAAAAAAACTAGCCGCATGTAAACGATACAGAAGTAAACGACAATCACGACAAATGCCAGTAGTAAGAAATTACAAGTTTTGTAAACCTACAACGATACTCGTTCTAGTACTTGAATTTCAACGAGAACGAAGTGAGTTCAACGATATTCGTTTTATAATACATGGCCCCTGAGTTAAAATATATTTTTCAAGACAACTGATACTTCTCAGATGACTTGCCAGAATACGTTCTTGCACTCCTGTCGAATGTTCTCTTTACAGAGACTCTGTTCTCTTGGTCTCATAAAATCCAAAGAAAGAGGTCTGGATCGGAAGATCTTCAATTTTCCAAAACGAGACTTTTGACGATCCGGAAAGATAGCCTTAATTATATGCATTGTCGAGCGATCTGTTTCTCCGTTCTGTTGCAACACTCCGCCGCTGTTCTTTCATCAATGTTGTCAAAATAATTTCAAAAACTCGTTAGACTATGATGTTTTGCTAACAAGATTATCAGTTCTACAAAGGCGCAGATTTTGTTTGTTTAGGTATACGTTCAGATGGACATGAGCCATTGGCGTTGTCGCTAGTGATGCTTTTCTCTTGAATTTGAGCATGAGTGTAGTTTGGCCGCAATTTTAAGTCTCCAGTCATAAGCTGGTAGGTAGGAAGAAGTGGTGGTTTGGCATGAACTCAAGTAGCACTTATGTGCCTTTTTGTTACCACAACTTGTGTGAACTATATTATGATTGTTATTGTGGATGTGATGCAGGGTGATGGGCTGTGTAGTGGAAATAATTAAGCCTGTCACTATCTATAATACGCTGCAAACACGATTTTCTATCACAAATTGTTCTAGAAAAATCACTGAAGAATTATTCCGTAAAAAAATGCATGAGTAGGTATTCCACGAATTTGAGGAGAAAAGCGTTCCATGGCTCGTCGACATGGATTCTGCATCTGTTTGCTTCACAAATATCAAAACAAAACAGTTGCATATAATTTGCCGCCAATTGAAAAACTATCTTCTGAAAGGATGATATATTTTGGACCACCCTGTACATATACAACGATTTGGTAGTTTTATTTGACCCAACAAATTCGATGGAGTAATACTTGACTTGTGATTGACTATCGCGGTGGCTGGGTGTGCACTAGACTTATAAATATAAATACAAAGATAAACTAAAATGTTTGAACTTCCATCTTTTTTCTTTTTATTTTCAGTCATCTCCAGCGTACACCGCTTTCCGTGACATAGATCATGCTTCGCATCTGGCCGAATGGAAGCGTCGTGACATTCAGTACTGTCGTTTCCCAACTTACGATCTGACCTATGCTCATTACTGCAAATTCCCCAGCTGAGGGTTACAGGTTAAGCCCTGCCAAGTGGGCGGGGTTAACACCAATCACCCTCCATCATCAGCATTATCATCTTCGCTATCATCATCACTAAAAGCTCCAACTTCTACATCAGTATTCTCCACACCATTTTCAACCCCAAAGCACTGTGCTATATCCAACAAATACAGCAATTTGATTCTCATCACCGACGACGGCACAAAAATCTGTCACCACTCCCAAGCTCCAACAGCAGCATCTATATATTCGCCGCCATCACGGATTCATTCATTGAAACGCGTCGACAGCTTGCTAATCGGTACACTCTTGCTATTGCAAATCTGCTCATGGATATTCTACATCGACTTGGATGAATACTCTCCGTTGGTCCTCTTCTCATGGTGGCGCAATAAAATCTCTTGAAATTCTCTAAAGCAACTGCAACGTTTGATCATCATTTAATAATTATTGTGTATTTTAATTGCATTGCAACTAAAGTACTGCACCAACCAACACAACAACAACATTATCAGCTTTATCTCTTACTCTTACTCTTATAAACTTCACACAACAATATATATCTACAAAATTTTCAAAAACCACCAAATCTCCTTCAACAGTCACACTTGGTTTTGTTTAACACTAAGTTTTGATGTGTTGCATACTTTTAGCGCGTTGGACCTGAGCACTGTGAGGTGTACACCACGACGACGACTAAAAAAACAGATTATTTTAAATTGTCTTTATAATTGTAAGAGAATGAGATAGCGAAAGTATCCTTGCGCCCGTTAATGCGTTTATTTCATTTTGATTATTGATTTTAATATTTTACTTTTTGTTCAATTTAATTTTGGGTTTTTTTTTTAATTTTTATTATTTGTATTTTTTTTTATATATTCGTGTCAAAAATATATTTGAATAAAATATTTGAGACGGTTATTTTTTTTTATTAATTTTCTTTTGTTTCTTATAATAAAATTATGTTATTTTGGTAAAAATAAAATTTAATAACTAAAAATAAATTGTTTTGTTTTAATTTTTTTTTTTCAGTTTCAGTTTAATTTACATTTTTAGTTGAAAGCGGGGCGCAAGGGATATGACAATATCTGTAAAAAAAAAAAACACTATTGAGATGAATGATGTAGGTAAGTAAACAAATACACGCGATTGGAATGACGTATATAACATTTGGAACAAAGAGAATGTTTTGAATTGCGCACATAAAATATTTATACTCATGCGATATGTTATGAACAAACAAAAAAGTTAAAGAAAACATTAACATAAGTTATCTACATGCAATATATTATTTATTAAGGCAATTGAAGGAATATAATATAAACACCACATGCAGCTAGCGTTTTTAACAGTTATACAGCATTCAACCGAACCAAAAACTGGGTGTTCGCTAAAATTACTGTAACCTTAATCGAAAACTAAATTATTTTCTATTCGATTTCAGTTTTTGAAAACTTGTAGCTTACGACGTAACCGCCTGGTAACCACATCGCAGATATAATTTTCTGGGATACATTTACCATGCTCCACCAAGCACATGACAAATAGATTTTTTTTCGTGAACTCATTTTTGGAACACATACAAACATATATGTTGAATATTTTGTTTTAAATGACATAACTGGTTTCAACAGGCAATTTGTGATTATGCCTTCCAAAGGGAATTCACAAAACTGCCCCGGTAATAATAAACGCTATTTAGCTAATCAATGACTTACATGACAGCTTTTCACATAAGAAATACACGCACAAATGTCAAAAGTTAGTCACTGATTATTTTATTTTGTTTGTCAATGTCAACGGAGCTTTTTTGAAGTTGGGTGTGTGATAAAAACATAGTTTTCGGTCCGGTGCGACAACGGAAGTCGGACAGAATCCCGAAAACCAAAATAAGAAAAAACCAAAATCGAAAATAATCTAAATCCCGAAAATCTAAAATCTGAAAAACCCAAAATCCCGAAAATCAAAAAACGCCAAAAGTCCAAAATCCTTAAATTTGTATTTTAAGAACAATAAAACTAGAAAAAAAACATATGAGAAGGCTACAAACCACTGTGTGGATCGTTTTATACCCTATCCCATCCCATCCTTAAAATTAATATCCCTTAAATGTGGGGTTTATGGCAAAGAAATTGAAACTGTCGCAACATATTGTTCAGACAGTTTATCAAAATCTGGTATGGTTTCACCAAAAACAAAATTTGTCTCCTGCATATGGTATGGCGTAGGGTATACAAATGGTTTTTGAATGAAAACACCTCCAAAAAGTGGGCGTGGGTAAAACTTATATATGGAAGAAATGTTAACATTGCTAAACCCAATTTTGTTTGCATCAGTTTTTTTTCGGAATGTTTTAAGTTTTACCGAAAAAAGTTTTTTTTTACTAAAACGCCCCCAAAAAGTGGGCGTGGCAAAAACTTTGTATGGACGAAATATAGACATTAAGATTGTCTAGACATGTTGTTCAGACACTTTCTCAAAATTTTTAACGGTTTGGTTTTTCTAAAAAAGGGGCGTGGAAGTTGGCGGATTTCAAAAATGTTTACACTTGTTCGACTCAGCTAGCGATTCTGAGTCGATCCATATACTTTGAGGAATACCTTGCTAAATTATTTCATTATGTTACAAACCATGTTTCAAAACTAATATACCCCTATGGGATATTATGAAATACCGCATTGAAAAACAAATGACAACTAGAATAAGGCGAATTAAGGATACAGCCGTTTTTTGTTCCTTCATGAGTGAATTAACGGACAGTCGGTTAGATTTTAGGCCTGAGTGTGTATTCTATTAAACGATTATCGTTTTTACTACCTTGTTATCGTTTATTTACGATTTCGTTAAACGAGAGTCGTTTAAGATTTTACTATTAGCGTTTTGCTTACCTTTAGTGTTTTCGATATGAACAAAACTATACTCTATTTTTCTCTAGGTCCTGATTTTTGCTCAATTATTAAAAAAAAAATGTATTTAAGTAAATGGCCAAACGCACCAAACAACCGAAACCAAAACTTTGTTTTTCTTTATTAAAACTGCTAATTTCTTCCACTTCGCTGGGTTTTTCAGTCAAAAACAATTCTTAAATAAAAGATATCAATAAACCACACTAGTATTATTTATTTTAATTTCCTAAAACCTTTTTATTTCCATATAAAATGATTTTATATTTTTTTTCGTTTTGCATTTTTCGTACCGAATCCTGCATCTTTTTTCAATCGTTGTAAGTTCTGTTTACCGAAGTTTGTAGACGGCACTTTTCTTACATTTTCGTTATTTTGTTTCTGTTTCTCTATCATTTTTGGTGGAAATTAAATCTCAAAACTGAAAGGAAAAATGAAGAAAAAAAATAAAACAATGTTTCGGAATCAGTATTCCTTATAGTTTCGTCCTTATTTAGGAATATATGCGAAAATGAACCATGTAAGTAATAAAACGAAAATTCCCGGTTTCAATAACCGCTTTTTGTCATGACTTGTTTTGTGATGTGAAATATGACCTCTGCATAGCCATTAATGCAAAATAATTCACTTATCCGGACTGCAGGGGCGTTTCCAAATGCAATTTAAAGCTTAATACTCTTACACAAACAAGAAATTTGACATTTCCGCTAAATTCAATATTTTAGCCAAAGTGTTTCACATATCGTCATACAATATCAATAAAGTTGTTGAGTGTATTGAAGTCCAACAAACCTTATTAAATATTCTGCATGTCATTCAGCGCGCTAACAAAAAACGCTTTACAAGACTAAACATGTTAAAATATTTTGAATCACTTAAAAACAAACACATGGTTCCTGAACTTCTGCAGTGGAAATTAGTAAACTCTCAAAGACTTGAAATGTAGTAAATTCTAGAAGAGAAAAAGAGGCAAATTTATAAAAAAAAAAACATGTAAAGGGTATTCATAATCCCTTGAGTGCGTGCAAATTATACAAAAAAAAACATATGAGAAGGCTACAATCCACTGTGTGGATCGTTTTTTATCCTATCCCATCTTATCCTAAAAATGAGTATCCCTAAAACGTGGGCTTTATGTCAAAGAAATATTAAAATTGACATTGTCGAAACATGTTGTTCAGACAGTTTATCAAAATCTTGTGTGGTTCGACAAAAGAAAAAAGTTATTGTCCTCCATATGGTATGGCGTAGGGTACACAAATGGTTTTCGTAAGAAAACGAATCCAAAAAGTGGGCGTTGAGTAGGCAATGTGTGGATGGAATATTTGTTTTATCAAACCCAATAATTTTGCTTCAAATGTTTTTTTTTTTTAATATTTTAAAATTTTATCGAAAAATGTTTTTAATTGAAAACGCACTCAAAAAGCGGGTGTGGCAAAAAATTAAGGCTCAAAAACCGGTTACCTACAGACGAACGGGCACACAGGCATGGCTTTATCGACTCCACTATCGATTCTGAGTCGATCCATACACCTTGAGGTTAAATCTAATATATTAAAATGGGATAGGGTATAAACACAACTAAGTTTATGCTAATAAATATGTTCCCAATGCAGATCTTAACGAAACAGCTACATTCTGAAAGCTCTTAGAAGGAAATTTCGCTTTTAGATTTTGGCTTAAAAGAGAAAAAAAGCGTTACGATGACGACATAGTTGTTGAATTACTTATCTTTTTTTTCAAGAAAAACATTTTAATGATTATCCATCATTGAAAGACTTTAATTGGGAATTAATAAGACTTTTTTAACTATCGTAGAAACCAAATAGATATTTTAGGACCATTTTTTCAGTGCGAATTCATCCTACTTTCAGGATTAAACCCAAATTAACTTGAGAAACTCGTTTTAAGTAAAATTTAATCAAAAGCTAACTTTAAGTTAGCCCAGCAAGTTTGGTGAGTTTTACATGGTTAAATGATCAGATGTTATTATTTTCAATTCCATTAATGTCAACATTTTATAAATTCAAAATAAAAAATAACGTATACGCGTTTTAGTTTTATAAATATTTTCATTTTTGATAATGATAATAATTTTATTACGCTTAATACATAACAAGAAAAAACGTATTCGACGTATACGCCAATTAAGATTTTGAACATACGCCATATCTTGATTAGAACTACGATGTATGGTGTCGAATGAAATCAACAAAACTAAATTCGCTAGCTGTATGTTAATAAAATTCTCAATGTTAAAATTACAAACAAATAATTAAGTATTTTTAATTTTGATAAAATCACGGATCTATTAAAAGTTACAACTTTTTGTTTAGTAGCCTAGGTTAGTCTTCCAATTAAATAATAAAAGTAAATTTGGTTGTAGTTGAGTGCCATTTATAAAACAACTAGTGCAGTGAGAACAATTAAAAAAAAAATTCTTGTGATTACCGCCACCTTCGACAAAACACAAAATATTTGCAATATTTTTGACTGTAACTGCCATGAAAAATTGCAATTGCCTGCCTTTTATTTATTCACGAAAAATATATTTATTTATCACGTTGAATTCTAACACTTTCAAACATTAAGCTGATAACTGTTTAGTTTGCATAGAGGATTTAAGTCTTTCTCTATCTCAATATCATACCACCCCACTAAAAAATTCACAATTATCTTAACTTAAAGACTAAATCTTCGATGTAAATCACAGCATCTATCAGAAAATCTATGTCACACCCATAAATCATAAACAAAATAAAAACAAATTCATAAACGTAATAAAAATTGTACGAAGTAAACAACTTAAATACCAGTTACAAATAATATAAAAAAAAAATAAAACACAAAAAAAATAAAATAAAAACACAAAACCATAAACCAAAAAAAAATATTTGATGTCAATAAAAACAACTTCTCTGAAATTCATGAATACAAATATAAAATTAAATTCCTCTAAAATTAAATAAGTGTTAAAAAAAAACAATTAAAAAAATGTTATGTTGCAAATAACAAAAACAAACAAAATGCTCTTTACATGTGTAAGTGTCTCCTAAGTATTAAGAAATTATTAAAACAAAAGCCAAAATATGTTGATTTATTATCTATTACATTTGTTTAAGAGATTTATTGAGTATAATTAACTTTAAATTTAAGAAATGATTTGCTTTAAATACATTGAAACCACAATTGAATACATTTTACAATTTTACTAAGAACTGAATGATTAAAATGATATGCAAAAGAAGCAAACAAAAAAAATGAATTCTGGTGATAGATTATAGAATGTAATGATTTTTTAAACTTTTTTGAGAATTATAATAAACAGTGTTCGGTAAACACAATTAAGAAGAAACAAAACGTTAAATTATTATATGTATTTAAAATTGACACAAACATAGATTTTATTAAAAAAAAATTAACAATACATATACTTAAATATTATTGTAATATGAATTAATGTTGTAATATTGAATAAATATCAATAAAAAAATATAATAAATGTGTTTATCAATAGTCAGGGTTGGGAGAAGGTATATGTACATACATAATCTTTATCGGTGAGGTAAAAGTCTCGATAAGACGGATCATAAACATATTGGTCGCCTGTTAAACCCTAAAAAGCTTTCCCCGATCTCTGAACTACTTTTTCAATCAAGCTTTGTCACAAAAAAAATGTTGGCGCAACAAGCTCGTTAGTACCCAGGGACGAGCAATCGATACTAC
Source organism: Rhingia rostrata (assembly GCA_949824845.1). NCBI lineage: Eukaryota > Metazoa > Arthropoda > Insecta > Diptera > Syrphidae > Rhingia > Rhingia rostrata. The sequence goes on along the minus strand of OX463755.1, from coordinate 49,646,884 downwards.
TCGGATGATTTGTCAGATCATCACGAGAGGAGGGCCAGTGAAAAATCATTTGGATGTTTCTAGGGCTGGGAATCGAACCCTGACCTTCTGCGCGGTAATTCATCGCACTTACCATCGCGCCACTGAGCCCATCATACTTTGAATAAAACTGCATATTGCCTAGCATTGTACATCACTTAGCCTTTCTATAGTAATCAGATTCTGAACCTCTTAGATTTTTCCTAAAAGAAATTTTGGAAATTTTTTTAGAAATAAAAAAAATTCTAATAACAAATTTCAGAATGGGTGCACACTTGCACAGTTCACCTAACAACGACATGAACAAACCAACCAATGGAATGAACTTCTAAAAACGTGTTTCCATTAACATGCAATCTACAAAAATTCAGAGCACAAACTATAAATATCTGCAATTTTATAAAAAAAAAAGAAGTGATTCTTGAGTATTAACTGTGGAAAACGCTTTAACTCTATTGGACCATTGGAAAACTCATTTTCAACTTTAAATTTGAATAAACTTGAAAGTGATACTTTACAAAGCGTACTTAAAATATAGTAAATTATATAATTGATACTTTCTTCACAAGAGTTTGGCAGAATCCAACAAAACAATTTTTGGTTTTATTCACAATGTTCACAGATATGTGATATGATTTCGAATCATTTTGATATTTGAGTTCGTAAATAATAATCTTCGAAGGTTTGATAGGCGAAATAATAAGTGTTGCATGGATTTAGTTTGTCATCTCTTTTACAATATTTCAAACTTTGACGTTACGAAAGCGTACCGGGAGTTTTCGTTGATATCACCCGGGGCTTAGATAAAAGAATGCATATACAACTTATTACTTCGTTTGGCTTGTGTGTTAATCTCAATCTTCACAGTTTTCGATGACTTCGGGTTTAGATTTGCAAGTATTAAATTCAACTTTCATGGTATTTATATGTGTTAGCGTATCTGTACACGAGAGCTCTTTCTTGCAGACTGACTTGGGTTTTAGATTTGCAAGTATTAAATTCAACTTCCATTGTATTTTTATCTTAACAAGTGATCTCTGCTCTGCTCTCATGTAAAATTGTGTTGTCTCTTTCATTAAAATGTTAAAAGGTCTTGGAGGAAAACAATAAGATATTTTATATGGCGTGAGTACTAATTTTTGATTATTTGCTTTGAAATATAAAAATATAAGTTGTTCAAAGTGAAATATAAATAATAAATACATAACAAAACTAAGAGAGAGTGTAAAATTATTAAATAGAAATAAAAAGGGTGAAATTGATAACCAGTGTCATTGCGAAGTGTCAACATAAATGCGGTTGCAAACGAAAATGATAAGTTTTCGTGGAATAAAGATTATTTTGATCTTGTTTTCAAAAACAACAACAACTCTGAATATTTTTATTTTGTTTATAATTTGTTCTGTTCTTATTTTACACTTTTACATCTTTTTCAAGCAATTTTAAAAATGTTTAAAAAAAACCCGTCCCTTTCCAATAAATTTTCGTTTGTTTTCATACAGATGTCAGTTTTCATTTGGCACTGACGTTGTCCTGAAGAACTCTATTGTCGTATATATTTCACTTTTTTCAAGTAATTTACCGTGAATTACATTTGTATTTTAATGCCAGGGAATTTAACTCGTGCAGTTGGAACCCACTGCCACCATTTATGAAATACCTACTGATTAGATTGGCAACATTCTCAATTTTCTGTCAAACAACAGTTCTTTGACTTCGCAGCTTTTCATAATGATAAATTTCTAACATTTTACATACAAAATAAACCGCGATACTGTGGAATGTTGAAGCACCATTGTATTGCATTACACTTAATATTCTAAAAAGAGCATAAAAGCCATAAAAGAAAATATATAAATAAAATGCTGTCGTTGACAGTTAGATACAAAAAGGTATTTTTTTTTTCCTTGATTTCTGATTTGTAAATCTTTCGTTGTTGTTAAAAATTTTAAATGCGATTCGCTTATACGTTGATACATAGAACTATACGGAACAGAGACAAACAGAAAATGTGGTTCAGGATATTGGAGAAAATCTACGCTTTAATAATGAGTAATCGAATTTCACCTACGGAGAAATCCGTACATTCTGAACAGTTTTGAAAAGAAAATTTCGCTTCTGGTTGCGTTTTCTTTGTTTAAACAAAATAAGTTTGTATTTAGAGGTGCTAAATGAGCGATTTGTATTAGGGAAATCTACTACAACTCTTTTTACACACTAGGGGTATAAACGTTGCAACGTGATAAAATTACGACGTGATAAATGAACTTTCAAAATTTGTATAGGAAATCATTTCCAACCATTTCGGAATTTTCTCACTGGTATTTGGTGTGTAAACTAAGATGGTAAAATTGTTTACTTTTGAAATGCTGATGTGACATTTAATCAGTCACTTTCACTCATCAAACGTATTAACTTAACTGAAAAAAAAATATGTAGAAGGGATATGTAGATCAATAGGAACAATAAAATATCAATATCAATAAATAAATTACTAAATTAATATTCAATTCAGTGGGGTGACCGCATTATTTAGTGGTACAGTTTTAAGGGTCACCTAGAATGCGTATCTGTAGCTGGCTCTTGTAGCTAAATCAAAAGTTAAAAACAAGGCAAGCCGTAAGCGCTTTCACAATGTGAATCTTAACTTTAAGTTTAATGAATGGCAACTTCATGCAAGAAATGTATCTCTCTTTTGAAAGCGATACAAGATACGTACCAGCTACAGGTATGCATTCGGGCGGCCCTTTAGGGTCGTTCTTGAAACGTCGTCGTAAAATTATAATCTTTCGCACGTAGTAAAATTACGACGTTGCATGAAAACCCTTAGTGTTACTTTTAAGGATTTCAATCATAATTGGCTTGTCTTAAACGGAAATTTAAAACAATACAAAAGCAACATGCTTTTTAGATTCAAATCATCTGCTAGCGTGGAAATATACAAAATAAAATTAATATTCTTCCCTGGCAAAACTTAGCAGCGGCTTCTACATTTCCTGTCATGCAATTTTATTTATTGGCATTAACACATTTTTTTTAGGTTTGACACAAAATAAGCTGTAAACGTTAGTTTTGAAAATTCTCCATTTAGTACCAAAATACTAAAACTATAACCAAATACTTATCGAAATATTAAATCGTGAATGATGACGATACTCGTTCACTGACACTTTAAAACTAAAATCTAAAAATTCATAAGTCGTAACGTTTTTGATTGGTTTAAAAAGATGTAATCGAAAACATCTAAACTGTCCAAACATTTGGAAAATGTCGCTTCTTTTTCTCATTACAGAAAAAAGTTCCCGATAAAAAAGTCCTTTACCAATGATGCCAGATGCCAAACACCAATAATTCATGGGGTTTTTTTAATTATAAGAATTTATTTTATCGAAATCGTTTTGCCTCTTCTGAAATCAGGTAGCGGAATTCCCTTCCGAGAATCATACAAACGTACTGTAGCTTTTAATTAGTCAAAATCAGTTACCTAAAGTGTTTTTCTTTTCTTAAGTCCTAAATCCCCGTCTTAAGAAAAGTTAGAATGTTCGTTTTCTCATTTTCGATAACTTTTTTTTGCAATAATCAACAAAACCATAAAATCTACCTCATAACATCCCTGAATAATATGTTTTGCATCCACCGGCAAATGCAAATAAACAAAAAGGTCAGCTATATGTGTAGCCCATCCTACCTGTGTTAGAAGGAGACAACTCAGCAGAAAGCAAAGGCACAAACAGAAGTCAAAAACAGTTAAATTTTCTTGTTGGGATAGCTTTGTCCGTACTGCGTATGTGGCTCCGCGTTTCGTGCAACTTCGCTGTTCAAAAACCGTCTCAAAATAATCAAAATCTATTTTTATACATTTTTAAATGAATAGACTACATAATTAGGCGTGTTATGTGCAAAATCCTGTTTCAATCTGTCGCTTAATCGTCGAATAAATTTCGTCTGTGAAAACTGTTTTTGTTAAGTGTCATTGGCCATTTCTCGATATTTGCATTCCAACACATAGTGTCGCCCTTCCCACTCATTGTAAACGTATGAATATTGAAATACTACCGCGTCGTCCTGTTCTCGCAAACGGCTTAGAAAACTCGCCACAGTGACGTACAAAACGAATTAATTTCTTGTGTTGAATGTAAACAAAAACAATTTCCAAACATTCCAAAGTACAAAGAATCTCGTTAGAAAAATCTATAAAATGGAAGCACAGAGAGAGGTGCACAATGCCAGTGTGGCTTCGGCAACTTCCACCACTACTCCACAAGAGGGCACGCGCCAGAACAGTCTACAGCGTATACAGCAGCGAAAGCAAAAGGTTTTCAATCTTCCGATTTCGCAACAACTGGCCAAACTATCGATGTATTCCGCCTGCCAAGCAGAGGGCTGCCGTTGTACCGGCTGGAAGACACCACAAGAGAACCGTCACCGCGACGTGGAGAACACGTATTGCCCGGAGTTTTCAGAGGAGTGCCGAAACGCCATTTGCAAACACCCCCTCAAGAATCACATATCCCATTTGGATGGAATCTCAAGCGAACAAATGAATGAACTTCTCGGAGCTATCATTGACATGGAGAACTTGTTCATGAGCATGCAGCGAGTGGAGGATGAAGACACCAAGAAAGTGTATGTGTACCTTTTCCGATTGCTTAGGCAGTGTGTTATTACTCGACAACAAGCGGTTATTTGTGGACCATTGGGCGATCCACCATTCGAAGCTCCATGTATTGCCAAAGCCATATCCAGTTTCGTCTTTTACAAGTATAACCATCTTAGCCAATCCGAGTTGAGCACCATGACTGAGGTCGCAAAGACCTTCCTGAACTTTCTGAATCACTACAACTTTGAACCGCCATCTGTGCGTAGAGCTGACCTTACGCACGAGGACGCGTCCACATACAAAATTAATTACACACGTTGGTTAGTATTCTGTCACGTTCCGGCTTTTTGTAATTCCCTGAGGCACTTTGAGACATCGCTGGTTTTCGGCAGAACCCTCCTCAAAACAGTTTTCCTCTGTATGGCACAGCAGTTGAAGAAGAAGTGCATTACGGAGCGAGATCGTTTTCCAGCTGACAAACGGGCGATTATCACACAAATGCCTAAGTTCTTGGAAACTCTTAAGGGTGAGATTGTTAAAGATGACTCACCAATTTGGGACCAGTCCTATCGTCCACCAAATACATTCCTATCGCAGCAAAGGAAGCGACAGCAGGAAGCAGCTGCAGCGGGTGCTTTAAAACGCACTTCAGAACCAGCCTATAAGCGGCCGAAAAAGGAGCCAGGAGAACGTAGCCCTGATAATGAAGATCTATCCGACGAATCAGTGCTGCGAGCAATGAAGACCATTTCGGAAACAAAGGCATCTGCTAAGACAGAAGTTCTATTCCCAGTTAATGTATCCCATGATGAGATTGTTAAAGCCGAAGAGAACCAAGGCGAGATACAGTTCCACATAGTCGGCAATTCACTGACGAAACCCGTCGAAAAGCAGACCATGCTTTGGCTTCTAGGTGAGTGTTACATTGAATTTTACTTTTCATCCTTTGATTCCTTAATACGTTTACAGGTCTGCATAGCGTCTTTGCTCACCAGTTGACGGAGATGCCTCGCGAGTACATCAGCCAATTAGTGTTTGACACAAAACACAAAACCCTTGCACTAATTAAGGAGAATCAACCAATCGGAGGAATCTGTTTTCGACCTTTTCCTACGCAGGGTTTCACCGAAATCGTCTTCTGTGCTGTTACAATGAGCGAACAAGAGAAGGGCTACGGATCTCATCTAATGAATCACCTCAAAGATTACAGTATTCGACGTGGCCTCCGTCATTTTCTTACATACGCGGATGAGCATGCCATTGGATATTTTAAAAAGCAAGGCTTCTCCAAGGACATCAAACTAGCTCGTCCCGTTTACGCTGGGTTCATTAAGGAATACGATGGAGCTACACTCATGCATTGTGAACTCCACCCTAGCATCGTGTACACCCAATTCATTTCGGTCATCCAGAAACAGAGAGAAATCCTTAAGGAGCTGATTGCGCAGCGTCACAAAGAGGTGCAAAAAATTCGCACCGGTCTTACGTGCTTCAAGGAAGGTGTCCGGGCTATTCCAGTCGAATCGATTCCAGGTCTCCGTGAAATCGGATGGAAGCCACAAATGCGTGCACAGCGTACATCACGCCCACTGGAGGAATCCTCCGACCCTGACAAGTTGGCCACTTCATTTGCAACCGTTCTTCAGGCAGTACGACAACATACATTCGCATGGCCATTTCTCAAGCCTGTTATTGCTGCCGAAGTACCTGACTACTATGACCACATCAAGTATCCAATGGATTTGAAGACAATGGGTGATCGATTAAAAAAAGGTTACTATGTCACTCGGCGCCTGTTTATGGCAGATATGGCGAGGATTTTCTCGAATTGCCGTTTCTACAATCAACCCGATACGGAGTACTATCGTTGCGCCAATACTGTAGAACGATACTTCCAAACCAAGATGCGGGATTTAGGTCTATGGGACAAATGAGACGAGGACTGCCCTTAGGTTTAGTGGTATTGTTAATAGAACTTGGTGTTTATTTTTAGCAAATAAGTTAATTCATGATGTTTTTAATTAAATCAAATAATTAAACAGAACATAGTAATGGTGAAGTTTGACTTTAGACTCAGTGAAATGTCGCGGTATAACCGTGGTAAAGTATGTACGTATTGGAGAAAAACCATTGGAGTCCAAGGTTTTATCATTCTTTCGTTTAACGCACCAATAGACAATTGGGCTCTCAATTTCAAGAAGAAGGACCATACACAGTGAAATTGCTAAATTCCTGATCCGTTCCCAAAGTAGAAAACATTTTATTACATATGGTTTCCTTCTAGAAATCAGAACAGGAACCTAAACGGACAACGACAGACGAACGAAACTGAAACTCAAAGCGTGCACATTAAATACGCCCATGGGCAGTAGAACAATCAGCCAAATTAGGGGCTCACTCAAGTAGTAACGAATAATACAGTAGAGATAACCAGGGACTAAATCGATCAACTGAGTAAGGTTTTCCTCTGTGCCTACATTAAGGTCAACGTGCAGTCGTTTCAGTGTCTTCCTTTTCAATTTTACTTTTTATATTTTCAGAAAGTACTCAACTCCACCGGGGCTTGGATTTGCGGCAAGTGAAAAATCATTTAGTGGCTCGCGCCACATAGCTTATTCGACACCATAGAAATTTGGTTTATAGAATCAAATTCAGCTTATTGCATAAAATCGATTCCAATTAGTGATTTATTGTTTGAAGCCACCGATTCCGTTCTGATTATTTGGATGTGTAAGCTGCACCATTTTCGGCAAGGCCAATTGTCGAAAATATCGATAAAATCATGAGAATCTTCGAGTATGACGCAAAAACCGAAGGCAAATCGCACATCTGTGAACGGATTACTAGTCACATGTATACTTGGTATTATGACATTCGTTATAGAATAACCCGTAACGCAATTCGTAATGCCATCCGGACACGAATACGTGAACGAACGCGTTCGGTCAGTCAAAAACATTGGCACTCACTAAACAAAGAATTATAAAGCAAAATCAATGGAACCCTTCCGATGATCTATGAAACCCAACGTAATACACCCGATTACATTAGAAAAAATATGTTTTCATTAAGATCACATATGTTAGGCTAGGTTGTTGTGGCTGCACACGATGCGCATGCACACTTAGACCATAAAGGTCCGCTGTGGTAACACATAGATCTGTCGACTTTCCTATATCCGTTCGCCTAATTGAACCATTCAGAGCTAACTATGTAGCGAAGGAGGTTTCTGACATTGATGATAGCCAGCTCACCTAGATTGTCGTAGGAGTACTCCTCTCCCAGATGAAGTTTCCTTTTTACTGAGAGAGCAGGACAACAGCATAGAATGCGAGTAATACTTTCCTCCTCTTCTTCGTCTAAGCAGCTTTTGCAGAAGTTATTGCTGAAGAGGCCTAGTCTTCTTGCGTGTGGGTAGGCATATCGGACAGTGTCCTGTAAGGAAACCGATAATAAAGCATAAAGGAGCATTCAAAAATACCTTTTTTTATACCTACAATAAGAATATCGACTTTATGAAATTATCCATATGATTTCGCAAACTCTGTGAAGTCCCTAAGATGAGTTAGTTTTGGTTAAAATACTCGAATTAAAATTATATTACTTTTATATGCAGGTGGTAAAAGTGTTTCCTCGCGGCGCTGTGTATGTATACAGGTAACCATATTGAATAAATTGTAGCTGCTGATGCGCAACTGTTCTATGCACTTCCGCAAACATCCAATTTATTTTCTTCACACAAACAGTTGATTAAAATGACAAGCATAAATTATTTCAAAAAATCACAAATATGGTAACATATGGCCTAAAAATGCAAAAAAACATATTTCCGGTTGCCCTTCTTATAAACTATTATCGAATTGTTACCCAAATCTGTAGAGCCGTTTTATAGAAAATTCCGTTTTTAAAATTCCGTTATGTAAGAAGTACCAATAATAAAAAACCACATACCCGAAACTTCAATGAAATTGTTAACAATTAATAACAGACGCACTCCAAACGACAGACTAACATTTTTTTTCTTTAAATACCTCCTTTTAAACTTGGGGTATCTCAAAAATTAAAAAAAAATTTACTTGACATAAAAACCACATAACTTAACAATTCTTTAGAACTCACTAAAACAACTATAAACGGTTTTATTTATGCATAAGTGCAAGGTGGGCCAAAAGAAATCACCCTATTGGAAGATGCTCTTATTTTTGCAAATGGCTGCCAATTTCAAATCTGTTTTGACATTTGTGGACTAGACAGATAGAATACAAGTGAACAAGCCATGGAGAGATACACTCCCTAAAAACGCGGAATATTCTAAGTGGACCGGTATTCTGAAGGCCAAACAACATCGGTTGACTTTTTTTGGCCCACCTTGTATTTATCGTCGCCCTAGTGACACAAACATATTGTATGTCAATATTTGATCATTTTAATTTTTTGTGATTTCTTTACCAGTTTTCATTTCAATGAGTTTTATGAATACTAAAGTAAAGTGCTACATTCTATTTTACTTCACGCAGAGGTACAATTTTTGCCATAGTATAGAAATTCTATATTTAAAATAAGGTGGCATACCCAGGACGTGCAGTACTGATTTATGAAACGCTACTTACTTACTTAAGTGGCGCGCCGGAATGAACCTGGGCCTCAACCAATATGCCCCTAATATTAGCCCGCTCCTTAGCTTACTGACTCAAGTTGCACACTCCAAGTTGGTTGAGGTCGCTACTTGTGCGCGCCACTTAAGTCGAGTCTTCCTCTATTGCGTCCGACGTTTGGCTGGGAATCGAAGACTCTATACGAGCCGGAGTATTAGTGCCCATTCGTTCTACATGTCCTAGCCATCTTAAACGTCCAATACGGAGTTTTTTGACCAGGTATATGTCGCTGTACAACTCGTTTAGTTCTTGGTTAAATCATTGTCTCCATAGCGCTTCAACGCAAACGGGGGCGAATATTTTTCGAAGAATTTTCCTCTAGAATCGACCAAGGATTTCTTTATCCGCTTCTGATCCGGACTGGGATGATCAGGGTCATATATAGGATCTCCTCCTTCTTAGCACGAAGAAACAGCGGTTGGCAAGAGCAATTCTTCGTTTAAGTTCTGACAAGATGTTGTTTTTAGAGTTACTAGCGGAGCCGAGGTAGACAAAGTCCCGTACTACCTCAAAGTTATGTCTGTCAAATGGTGACGTTCTGTCAGTGGTGATGTTCTGTCAGTGGTGATGTTCTGTCAAATTCTTCGATGTTTTGCGTCCTTTCGTGTTAACAGCATAAACTTAGTCTTAACCTCATTTACTGCTAAAACCATTTTTGCTACTTCTTTGTCTATACCAGCAAACGTGGCTATGACATCCCGTTGAGTCCTACCAATGATGTCAATAACGTCGGCGTATGCTAGTAGTTGCACCGATTTTTGGAAAATTGTGCCTCTGGTGTTGGCTCGGGAGTTTAACACAATCCTCTCAAGAATCAAATTGAACAAGTCACATGACAGTGTATCGCGGTAAGGTCGTTTCCGACTCTCAACGAGCAGCGAGTATTCTCCATCGTCATCCTACAAAAATGGACGAGTTTGGGCGGTATACCAAAACTAGACTGCTGTATGCGGCTTTGAAGTTGAGGAAAGGTGGGTATCGATTTAAACTTCTTGGTTTTTTCCAGGATCTGCCAAAGGGTGAACATTTTATCGGTTGTGGCCTTTCCTAGCCTACAACCACCCTGATTAGGGCCGGTCAGGTTGTTGGTAAACGTTTTCAGGTGTTCACATATTACGTCAGATAAGATCTTTGAGGCGATGTTGGATGTGGATGTTACTAATCAAGTCATCTCCGCCGGCTTTAGGCTCCGCGAGAGGGCCGTCATTTCAGGTAGCCTTATTAAGCTTAAGTTTATATATTGCTATCCTCACTTCACTTAGGTCGGGTGGTTGGCAGTTTTAGCAGTCGTTGCCAATATTGAATTGTTCGTTCTGCCTGGCATTGCCTGTGTCTCAATAACGATATTTCCTTGTTCATCTCGACAGGATTCTGTTCGTGTCTTGTATCCATGGCTTTGACGTTTTACACTTTTATAAAACTTGGGAACATCGTTCCTGTAGTGGCACCTCTCTGTATCCTCGATCTTGCGCTTTTCTTGCTCTTTTTTCTTCTTTCTGAAAAGCCGGTGTTTTCCCTTCTTCTTTGCCTATAGAGCTCAATGGCAGCTCTCGTCTTCACCTGCAACTTGGCCTTGTAGTGCTCGTTCTTGGCTGCGAGCATCTGTCGGCATTCCTCATAAAACCAGGGGTTTTTTGCTGGTGGGTGCGAGAAACCTAGCACATCAGCTGATCTAATGGCTTATAGTTAAAACGCTAGCTGACCCGAATATCTTTGGGTTTCACTATAAATATCCCATTATTATAACTATTGTCAGCATTTTAAAAACCCGATACGCGTATTGTTTTGCGAAAATTATACAATTATAAAATTTTGTTTCGTTTATTTTTTCTCGATTTGCGGAATTTTCGCTGGTGAGCATAATTTTTATTTTATTCCAAGTATACGCGGAATGGTATATTTTTGAAGATTTCTAATATTATTTGACTTTCGACTTTCCTTTACGTGTACCGATCTAATCATTCAGCGTTACGCATGACATATCAGAGAGGTACATACAGATTGAATTCACCTACACACGGTAACGGTACGTCTACTCTTTCTCGCTAGAACAAAAACCCGCACTTTCCGCCAAAATTATTTCAACATTATGTACCATGTCCACATGGTATGTATAATTTAATTGTTCTCAGAAACCAATGTCTATTCGTGTATCTCTTATGTCATGAAATATTTTAATAGTCTGACCTAGCTTTCTCTCTGAGATTCAGCGACTCGTGAAAGTAAAAAACCAAAACAAATTCTTTTCATATTGGACAATATTTACAACAACTGCTAGTTGTCTTGTCATCATCGCACCCACATGAGCTATCTGTCAGTCGAAGTTAAGGTATCTAAAGAGCACTCGTGCAGATAAGGTTATTGTAGACGCGGAGTGATCCAATTTGTCTAAGTAATTAAAAGGTTACACCTTTTCTGTTATATACGTCATAGCTGCGCTGAGCTCATGAACAACACATAAAATATTGTTTCATTATTTTGTTGAAAGTGTTTAGGAGTAAATATTTTTATTAACGTGCGAACTAATATGCGTATGATAAAAATAGAAACATATGTGGATAAACAGTTAGTCGCGCGTACACTTCCCCAATGAGTGACTTTAGACAATCTAAATAATTAGTGCATATTACCAAAATACATATTGTATTCAAAGTGAAGTTTAAAATTCGAAAAAAAAAATTGATTGTCGTTAGGCATCATGTCCTGCTTTACATGGAAGACTAAACACCAACACGACAACAATGCAGACTCCGATTCAGATGAAAAGGAAAGTCATGTGAGTGCATGTGATTATTTTCATAAATATAATAAACATAATTGTATGTACGTACGTATTGTTTTTAATTTTAAAACATGACGTTGAGAATTGTAGTGGTCTTTCGTGGATGTTGTGCTTTGTTTTCGAAAACAAATTTGTGCTGATCGTTATCAATTCTGAATTGTTGTTGATGAATGAACTAAATTCGAGCATACAGTGGTTGACATAATAATGCTGACAACAAGCAAATTGTAATATTTGGATATAAGGCAATAATTATTATACTGTCGGTATTAAAAAAATTAATTATAAAGTAAATACTGCTAATTGAAATATGAAATTAATTAATTTTTATCTTTAATATTGAGTTTTAATGGGTTTGATTATTAACCCACAACCAACATTTTAAGCTAACTTACCTACATTGTTTGAATGCTACAAAAAATGCATAAAGATGTAATGATGTATTTTCCTAATTGCTATAAATGGTACCTAAGATATAAATAGTTATGCCTACTGTTTCTGTTTTAATAAAAGACGTTGGCGTCAGGCCGGCTGTTGTATTTCCTGGGTTGAGGGAAACCCGTGTTTGCTTTAAACACACTACGCCGATATCTAAACAAATTTGGATTTTCAGTTGAACTAACTAACACTTCAGCACAGATCAAACAGCTGCACAACACATGAGCAGAGAAAGTTCAGCGAAGGTCAAACAGTATTTGAAACCACAATTTTAAGTATTCAGCCCTAGCAAAGTAACCGTTGTAGCGGAAAATTCTTCGATTTTGTACGATTCGGAAGATTTAAGTTTCGAGGTATTCTTTCGATAAGCTGTTCGGAATATTTCTCCGACATTTTGTAGCGTACCCCGGCGAATTGCGTTAAGGAGCATTTTTCGTGCAATTTTTGACAGCTAAGTGCGATTCTTTTTACGATTTCTTCCGACACAAATTCTTTGCGGAATTTATTTACGAATTGTAGTGAAGAGTTTCTCCGATGACACGTACCTCGAATAGAATTTGAACCTCCGACGAAGTATGCGTTGCGGAAAATTATCCTCTCAGACGGATACCTCACTAGGGCAGAATATATAATCAGGGGGCAAATCACCACATCCGTGAACGGATGACACGTCACGTAAAAGTGTGTACTTGGTATTATGTCATACGTTATCGAATAACTCGTAACGTAGTTCGATATTATGCCATCCGTCAACGAATACGAAAACGTATACGTTTTTTCGATAAGTCATTCGATCGGTCAAAAGCATTCGTAATTCGATCTTGGCCCGTACTAAACAAAGAATTATAACCAAAATCGACGGAACTCTTTCGGATTAAGGAACATATTATGCTGTTATTAATTACATAAAATAAATAACTTATTTCCTCCAATTCTATACTTTTCTAAAAATTCCTTAAGTGAGTCTTGTGTATTGCTGGAGTAGGTACGATGGAAGTTAATTTCGAAGTCGTACTTTTCCTAGAAGCAACTAAGTAATAAATAGATACTGAATGATGACTGCCATTTGACAGGAGGAAAAGTGTGGATGCTAAATGAAATACTGAAGGTACTGCGGTTGATAGTTGTTGGTTATGAAAACTTAACTTCAAGAGAACGTATTAAATTCTTCTTTGATTCAGCGAAATCTGTTGTATATAAGACGGTAACATATTTAGGTTTTCATTTTAAGGATGTTTTTAAATATCATTGCGATTTTTTGGGGCAAAGAAAGTGGATTAATTTTATTCCCCAGTTGTCTTTGAACCACTTTCTCATCACTTTCATTCTCCTCAGATGTACTGAGATAAAAAAATAAAAAACTTTCCATCTTTGTTTTGATAAACATTTTCCGAATGACAGCTTTTTAAAGTTTAAACTAGTACATTTAACCCTTCCAATCTAGTCCGATATTTATTAGGAATGGAAAATTCCGTTCCGTGAGCATTCGAATGCCGAGATCCCAATCCAATCGTTCGAATGATGTAACATGTAATTGTAGTTCGTACGATTACCTATCCGTTCAGTGAAGCGGTGATTTGCCCCCAGATTATGGCTAGGGTATACAAATGGTTTTTGTAGAAAAACGCCTCCAAAAAGTGAAATAGACGAAATGTTGATGTTATCAGAACCAATGATCTTGCATCAAAAGGTTTTTCGAATATTTTAAAATTTTACCCTAAAACGTTACTGAAAACTCCCCCAAACAGTGGGCGTGAAAAAAACTGTGTACAGACGAAATATAGATATTAGGATTGCCTAAATGTCTTGTTCACAAACCTTTTCAAAATTCCTTACCATTTGTTAGTACATGTTCTGCTTCGTCGGAAAGAGAGTCTATATACCAAATTTCAAAACTCAAGCTAAAAATTTAAGGCCCAGGCGGAGGGACAGGCAGGTATATCTAGCGAAATTATTTCTCAATGTTACAAACCTAATATCAGAACTAATATACCCGTATGGGATAGGGTATATTTAATGTTTGCTGATGGAATGTCTGCTTTACTTAAATAATCGTTCTCATCATTCGTCAGCATTTCCGTTGTTTCATGTTACAGCATTCAGCGGAAAGGCCGTCATTTCAGGCAGCCTTATCAAGTTTATATATTGCTTTCCTCACTTCACTTGACAGTTTTCGCTGTCGTTGACAATATTGAATGGTTCGTTCTGCCTGATATTGTAAATGTTATTCGTCATCGCTGTTTAACAATGAAGAAGTGGTTCTTTCATACTCTCAGCATCACTAATCCGTTTTCAGTGTTCAATAATTCAATCACAGTCAATTTGACAATATTTTACAAATCGACAAATGAAAACCTAAATTAAGCTTAAGTGACCTGTTGCTTTACTTTTTTTTATGTTTTTGGTTCAAAAGTTCTTAGATGGAAAAAATTATCTAATGCCTGAAACACATGTGAAGAATGCTCCTTGCGGAAAATAAAGAACACACCGTTTGCAATGCGAGTGAACACATGTAAAATATGCAAGCGGTTTCAGTTCTGCATGTTGTCTCTATCAGGCCCATCGAGAAAAAATGTTCCCAGGACACTGTTGCCATTCAGCAATCTTATCTACATTGCTCACAAGGTAAAACTTCCCGGGAAAATTTATTCGCGATTGGCCTGTTTATATAAATCCACTTCAAAAGTCGAGGGCAATTTTAAGAATATGGCATTTCTTTGTCATTTACAAAAAAAACTTGAATTTGCTATGTTTTCTCTTTTACACTTGTGCATTCTTCGATTGTAGTAGGTCTGTCAGTTTTCTGCTGCTTGTAACATTTGTATAGAGCTGTTGAGAACAACGACAAACAAACTGTCAAATGGCAAACTGACATTATCTGCATGAAAACAAACCTTGACTTTTTTTTCTCACTGAAATAGCATTTATGTTCACACTTTGCAATGATATTGGCTATGCATTCCACTCTTTTTATATCAATTTTATGATATACACACTAACTTTGTACATATTTTTATAAGTTACTAGCAATAACCCCATAAAGCAGCACTCCTGTCATATAACTGTTTTCACATTGTTTTCCTCCAAGTGATTTTGACGTTTTAATGAAAGAGACAAGGCACGTGTGAGGGAGAAGTCTCATGAGGAATATAAAATTTCCTCCAAAAAGTGACAACGCACTTGTGAGGGAGATAGTTTCGTGAATTTCGTTAATAGAAATCTATAAATATGGAAAAATTAAATCACAAAATACACCCTGTGATAATATATCCTTATAAGCTAATTAATGACTAACGTGACAGCTTTTCTCATAAGAAATACTAGGTCAAAAGTTAGTCAAGGGCTAATTTTTATGGCTGCGAAATCCATAGCGACAACTTTGTTTTTAACATTTTAATCACATTATGTTGACTTATGTTGACTCACTAACATAGTTTACAGTGTTGAATCTGTAGGTAAAGAAGAATTACCATTAGAATAAATTAAACCGTGGAACACAACTGCTAAAATACAAAAATACACTTGACAATTTTTTCAACTAACAATTGAACCTTTGGTAAACCTGATGCTCACCCGGCTGTGTACACAGAAATAATAAAAATGCGCTTTTACTATTCAACCAATTCAGCACTATCAAACCATCAGACGCGTTTAGGATATGCAGCCTCTATTCAACATTGTATAAGTCTTATGAATAAGGTTTTTGCGTT
Organism: Rhingia rostrata; assembly: GCA_949824845.1. Taxonomy (NCBI): domain Eukaryota; kingdom Metazoa; phylum Arthropoda; class Insecta; order Diptera; family Syrphidae; genus Rhingia; species Rhingia rostrata. Next base: position 49,630,681 of record OX463755.1, on the reverse strand, counting down.
CAGAGGCATTTTAAGCAGTGCATAACCTTGTACACTGCTTATAATGAGTTTATGAATAAGGCTGTTAGAGTTTATAAATACGGTGGTAAGGGTTGAAATAGTTTGACATTTACAATACCATTCAGTATGATTTTACGTTCCACGTTGCCTTACCTCATTTTTCACTTGTAACTGAAATCCGGAACACTATTGAAATTAAGATTAGCAAACTAAAATGCACTGGTTTTATGCCAAACCTAAATTAAGGACGTGTGTTTTGCTTGCTGCACTGCATCCAACCACAGAACCACTGCAAATGTGTTTCGGGCATAGGACTAAAATTATGATAATATCATCAAGATAAAAAAGCGTTGTGATAAATGATTGTAATGTCACTGAACAAATTCACAATAGAATGAATATCTGGGGGCTGTGGTAGTGGTAAGTGCGTTGGACTGCTGAGGTTAAAATCCCAGAAGTAACAACAACACATTAGTTTTATAACTGGGCCGCCTGTTGCGATAGTCTGACAAATATCTAAACATTGCCGTTCCAAATCGACCTTAAACTTTTTTTTTAAACTAAGCATCTACTTTTAAAAATCTGCAAGCGGTTGACTTTTATATACCGTAGAATGAAGCCGGGCTTCGAATGATAAAACGCTTTTCGCTTTTATGTTTAACAATAATTTATTTGAACACACTCTGATTTCTAGAAATTCTATTATTTACAAAACGGTTAACAATTCAATCACTTCAATTTATTTGAAATCAAATACCGACGATTAAATTCGCGCACTATTATCACTTTCAAATTCACTTATGGAATTCACTCAGTCAACACTATTTAAATCACGTTTAGGTCACAATTTCGACTAACTCGCTGGTTGTCGCTTCATCTCTATTTATACCACTCCACATACTGATCTAAAAAGAGATGCCATATTGTCGGAGGTTCTAGACGTTTCTTGATTATTCGAGAAGTGGTTTTGAAAGATACCACCATTCCAGTCATTCATACCAGTGGGCGCATCCAGTACCACTAATGGACACTAAATAGATCTGTTCGACCTCCACACATCAGCGTATGTTCGCACACTGCAAACTGAATTTATAACAATACGTATGTTCAAATGTAAACAATTTTTATATAAGGACAAATGTATGTAAAACTCTCCAAAGTGTACATACCACACACTTTATACAATTGCATGGCTACATTCTTATGATTGCATATAAGTAAGTTCTCTGAACTTAGCAAGTTAATCAAAATATTTTTATCAAAGTGCGAATACGCAACGAATACGCAACGCATACATAATACACATCGATTCTAGTCACACAACACCATTCAGCATTAACAACACGGGCAAACATCAAGCATTCAATAAATCCAGAACGTGCCCATAGTCCCCATTTCACCACACACTCATACATCGGAAATTGCCGCAGAATTCAGCCAAACTGACAGCAAGAGAACAGTGTCAGTGAGAAGAGAACTGAACCAGTCTGTCCGTTGCCCCTCAACGCAATCCACCCATCAACGTTCGTTACACATACAGTCATGGCAGCTTTGACATTTTTCGCTTGCAATGCTTTTCGCCAGATTTACGAGTTTTCTTATATCTACGTCGGGTCGGGTTTCTCGCTGAGTCGCAGTATACATCATTTCAGAGCAAAAAGAGATCGTTTCCTCTTCCAGAAGTATCGCGAGGAATTATGGAATAATTGTGAAGTATTACTCAGTGAAACAGGACAATCCAGTAAAAGTGATATAAAACAAAAACAACAATTTGTTAAGCAAAGTGCCAAAGATACAGCCAGAATGAGTAGGGAATGGGAGATTGATTTTAATGCCGTAGAGTACCCCACTTCGGAGCAATGGGGTGGTGGAGATGACAACTATCAGGTCGATGGTTACGATGAAATAGAAGTTGTTGATGGCCAAGAGGTAATAGATGGGGTATGTATGTAATGTTGAATAAATGTTAATCTCTAAAGTGTTATCGTGTAAAAATGTATGATAGCGTCAAGAATATTTTGATTGATTTTATTTTATCGTAACCTAATAACTCGTATTGTCGTTTGTTTGTTTGTAAGCCGTTGTAGTGTCCCCGAAAGGGGCTGAAACGGCGCTGAATGTGACGGTTTAATGAAAAAAAAACAACAACAATAATATAATGCGCGATGACAAAACAGCTGATATATATAATTACAGTAGAGGCGAACGAAAAATATTTTGTTTATACTATTTTATACTATTTTTGCAGCCTTATTCATAAACCCATTATAAGCAGTGTATAAAGTTATGCACTCCTTAAAATACCTCTGAACGCAAAAACTTTATTCATAAAATTTATACAACGTTGAATAGAGACTGTATATCCTAAACGCGTCTGGTGGTTGTATAGTGCATGTATAAGCGCATTTCATTTCTTAACGTTCTCTTATAAAGGCCGTGTGTCAATTGCGTTAAAATTTTAGTCAGTGGATAAATTTTGGCATTAGTATGGTGACAAGAGACTTCAAATTTTAACCTGCTTTACAGCTCGCTAAAATGTATCCAGTGGCTAATTTTTTACATTTGATATACCTACTGAGGGGTGACATAGATTGAAAGCACCTGCAGAAATGACAAAAATTAGCCAGTGGATAAAGTTTAACCCCCATTTTAACTCAATTGACACACGGCAAAAGAGAAAGATATTGACTTCGCGAAAATTTTCGACCTCGAGATTTTGATTGATTCTAACATTACAATGATAGCGGAACTCAAAAAAGTGGTTTTTGGAATTCCGTTCGTTGGTTCGTCGGTCCGTCTGTCCGTACAAGCCTCTCCAGCCTATCCAGCCTAAACGGCTTGACCAATTTTCTTTAAACCTCGTATCCAGCGTTTGTTTGACCATAATTCTAGGCCATTTTTATTTTGCTTTTAGCCATGTTATTACTGGTACCTGCTATATACAAATCATACATAACCTCAATTTGCTCAAGAACGGCTCTAAAGATTTTGACTAAACTTCTTATATGCTATAAGCATACTAGTTCCAAGAGAACTGCATAACCAGTTTTTTCGAGAAAATCCATTAAAGGATTTTTGCCTTTAGGCCATATAAACAAAATTGTCAATATCTCGCTATTTTGCCAAATTGAATGAAATTTAATTTGTATACTACTATTATTGTTTTCATGAGTTAAACGTAATTGGTTTAGGACTAACTATCCCCAAACGCAATTTTCAGTTTAGGCCAATAACGGAAAATCATTATTATACACATGAACACCGATTACTTTCAATGACGGAATAAACGTTCGTATAATCTCATTTCGACATTATTTATATCTTTCTAGCATCTTTAATCGAATTAAATATTATTGTGCATTTTGGCCAAATTGTTAAAAACTTCAAATTAACCCGCTGTAAAAGAGAAAGTTGCGTACAACCCAGTCGTGCACCCACCCCTCGTTTTATTTCTGTATGCATAGGAGGCTGATCATCAGGGTTACCAAAAGTTCAATCGTTAGTTAAACAAAATTGTCAGGTGTATTTTTGTATTTTAGCAGTTGTGTTTCACGGTTTAATTTATTCAAATGGCAATTCTCTTTATATAGAGACTCAAGAATGTAAACTATTTAATTGAGTCAAGATAAGTCAACAAAATGTTATGAAAGTATTGAAAACAAAGTTGTCGCCATATATTTCGCAACCATAAAAATAAGCCATTGGTAACTCTGCCGAGCTGTGAAACATCCAATTGTAATAGATTTCCTCTCCTTTTGGTAATTTCGTTGACACAAACCCTGTATAACTATTATGGGTGGGGAAATATTTTATGAATAAGAATATGTGCGACCCGAAATAAAGGCTGTATAAATACTTATGCTCTGTATAATTATACAACAGTTGAGATGTGTTTTATGGCGATTTCCATTGGTAAATCTGGATTTTGATCTGAAATTTGATCTTTTCTGTTACCAATGGAACACGATTTCAGGTTAATTTTTTTCTGTGGTTGGAACAAAGTATTAGCTTTTGAAAAAAGTGTACTACTTAATTTTAACTATTATCGTTATTTTTAGTAATAAAGGGGGGTAGATATAATAACATTTTTCAACTTAAACGCACTCAATAAAAAAAAACCAAACAGATTAAATATTCGTATTTGGCATTGAGTTAGTCATATTACTCGGTTTGATTCGTTGTGTATACGATAACGTTTAAAAGTCCGTTATTTGTTCCATTTTTCTTGCAACACAATTATCGCAAGTTAAAAAGAAACATACGTACTGTGAAGTGTATCCACATACCTGCGATTTAAATCGCTGCGATTCAATAATCGTATTCACAAAAAGATGTTGGTGTATCGTAATTTTCTGCCACACCAGAATTTAGTCGCAAGAAATAAGACCCATGAATTGAAGACGACTTTTGTTCCTGGAATTATAAATGGGACACATGAATCTTACGACACTTAGCGACTTTGAATAGCAGTCTTTGTTCGTATGAAAAAAATATTTTTCGCGTGGAATTGTGTCACTTATGTTGAGTCTAAAATCTCACAAACGCTTAAAAGAAAATATTGGTCTATCCTGTTAGAAGTGAAAGACTAGTTTATGGACATTTTCAAAAAATCCGTCATATTTTAAATGTAACCGCCGAAAAATTGTATGTAGTTACCTATATAGTATAAGTGAAAAACCTTTGATTTTTGATCAATTAATTAGACCCAGAATACAACATCAGGACACAAAATGACGGAAATCGATATCACCTGCGGTTATCAGCATAAAAGTCGCAAGTGCATGAGAGTTTATGGTTACTCAGTAGATTTAGGTTTTTTTGAATTTCGTTTACTTTAACGGTTGCAATTATTTCATTTGGCTTACCTTCGTTTGAAATAGAAAATTTTAGACGCAGCAAAAGATGGTCGTTTTTCATTCCAATGGATTCAGCTAATATGTATGAATTAAGTTTACATTAGTCCACGACTTGAGTACAACTTAGGCTTAATCTACTCCGCCGACATATGCTCGCAGCCATGAACGGGGCCTACAAGGATAAGCTGCGGGTGAAGACGAGAGCTGCCATTGAGCTCTATAGGTAGAGAAGAAGGTAAGAAAACCGGCTTTTCAGAGAAAAGAAAAAAGAACATGAAAAGCGTGTGATCGAGTATATAGAGAGGTGCCATTCCAAGAACGATGTTCGCAAGTTTTACGAAAGTGTAAAACGTCAAAGCCAAGGATACAAGGCTCGAACAGAATCCTGTCGAGATGAAAAAGGAAATATCGTAGTTGAGACACAGTCGATGCTGAGGATATGGAAGAACCACTTCTGCAGCCTGTTAAACGGCGATGACGAACAATATTCCGCTGTCAGGCAGAACGAACCTTTCAATATTGGCAACAACAGCGAATACTGCCAACCACCCGACCTGAATGAAGTGAGGGTAGCAACATCTAAACTCAAGCTAAATGGGTTTCTGAAAATGACGGCCTCCCCGCCGAGTTTTATAAAGCCGGCGGAAATGACTTGGTAAGTAATATCCACCAACTCATAAGAAAAATCTGATCGAAGGAATATTATGCCTTAAGAATCGAACCTCAGCATCATTTGTCCGACCCACAAAAAAGGAGACCTTTTTAACTACGCCAACTACAGACCCTATCTGCCGTAATGTGAACGCCTGAAACCGTTTACCAACAACCTGATCGGTGTGGTTTTAGGCCAGGAAAGTTCACAACCGATCAAATTTTCTCACTTCGGCAGATCCTGGAAAAACCCCAAGAAGTACTAATCGATACCCACCATCTATTCAACGATTTCAAAGCCGCATACGACAGCATTTATAGAGACCAACTATACGGAGATATGTCTAGTTTTGGTATACCGCCCAAACTCGTACGTTTTGTGTAGGATGACGATGGAGAATTTTCGCTGCTCCATGAGCGTCGGAAACGACCTCACCGACACATTCGATACCAAAAAAAGGATTTAGACAAGGCGATGCGCTCTCATGTGACTTCTTTAATTTGATTCTTGAGAGAATTGTGCAATACTCTCGAGCCAACACCAGAGTCACAGTTGCCTAAAAATCGTTGCACCTACTAGCATATATCGACGATATCGACATCATTGGTAAAGGACCCAACGTGATGCCACGTTTGCTCGTATAGAGAAAGAAGCGGCAAAAATGTTTTTAGCAGAAAATGAGTGCAAGACTAAATATATGCTGTCAACACGAAAGGACACACAACATCGACGAATAGCACAGAACGTCACCATTAACATACATACCTTTGAGGAAGTAGGGGCTTTGTTCCATCTCGGCTCCGCTATTAACTCTGACAACAATATATTGTTAGAAATTAAACGAGGAATTACTCTTGCTAACCGCTGTTTCTTTGGTCTAAGAAGGCAATTCAGTAGCAAAGCTCTCACTCGAACTACTAAGTAGAGCCTGATCATCACAGTCCTGCTCTACGGCGCTGAAGCATGGATCGTCTCAAAAGCGGATGAAGAAATCGTTGGTCGATTCGAGAGGAAAATTCTTCGGTCGCGTTTGTGTTGACGGGCTGTGGAGACTAAGATGTAGACATGTAGGACATGTAGAACGAATGGACTTCAATACTCCTGCCCGCAGAGGCTTCGATTCCCAGCCAGACCTCGGATGCAGTAGAAGAAGACATCGCCTAATACGGTACAAAATCCTATAAGCCATTTTTTTTCCTCCAACACTGGATTAGTTCCTGGGGGTTAGGAACTAATCCTTGGGTGTTGCATAATATTATAAACACTGACACAGCAAAATTAACGTCAACGTAGGAATTTGTTTAAATGTTGTGTTGTTGTTAGCAGGGTATGTACCACAAAACACACCGGTTATACAAATTGTGATGTTAAATGTTAATATTGCTGTGGTAATGTGTTTCAAGGCAAACATTGTCAATACATACACAAGCCAAAGCTTACTGCCACTGAGCCGCAAGTCTACATTTAATTAGATTTGACAATAATTTACCCGCCAATGTAAACATATCAAGCTTTAAAATTTTCCTTACGAATTCACCACACCAAAGGCCAAACAGCTGTTACCACCTCCTCTCTCAAACTAGATAATCACTTCTGCCACATTTTTGTTGATAACAGAAAAAGCTCCCCTTCATCTGACACTTGTGTAAGCTTTCGTTTCCTTGTCCCCCCCTCTCTCAACCATGACCATGGGACTGGTGAATTCGATTTAATTTCGATGAATGCGAGATGAGAGAGTCAAACCGATTCGGTACTAGCTATTCCGACGTTCATATCGAAAATAAAGCGAAAGCAGTACTGAAAGCACACCGACACGCAGGTCTTGACAGATTCAGAGACGACAGACTCCCCGCTGCCATACAAGTTGCTGCCACTTTTTTATATCCCGCGAATAACCAACCACTGGTAGTGTTGTAACAATACAGTTATTGGTCGCGACCATTTAGATCGAATTAATATTTACATCTAGAAACAAATTACTTCACCAAAAAGCACAATAACTAGAAAAAATAGACCAAAACAAACGCGAATTTTTTTTCTTTCATTTCGCTGTATCTCGATTCCAAGGTATTTTCCTAAAGTGTGCGTGTGTTTTTTTTTGTCTACATTCTATAAAAATCAATCGTAACAGTAGTGTAGCGGATTTTTTTCCCGTGTCGTTTGTCAAAGTGCTGTGTATGAAGTTTTAAAGGATTCTGTGTGTTATATCTGTGATCTATTTTCTCCGTGTAAACAAACAAAAAAGAGCTAAATAAACATTTGTTTGCGCTGTTTGCTAATTCGAATTTATAATGCTGCTCAAGTAATGTGTGTCTGTATGCCATGCATCCGGGGCGTGTTGCGCTAAAATTTAATTTTTTTCTACGATTAGTGTTAGTGTTTTGAAATCTTTACCAGAGTAAACAAAATCCACTCAGTGATTCATTTTTTTTTAAAGAAAACAAAAAAAACGCATTTTTGTATCTACTGTTGTTGTATTCCATGTGTTGTGTATCTCCTTGTCGCAAGGAATTCCTTGTTACAGAAATAGAATATGATTGCAAGTACTTTGCAGTCTAGTGACGCATTCGTTTACTGAGGACAGAAACCCCCTTTGCAATTTGTTATTTTTGCTCATTACATTGCATTTCCACTAACTGGACAAGAAAAACGAAAGGGAAAAAAAGGATACACCACAACAAAAGGCATGACTGTATAACTTTTAGGGCCGTTGAAACCGAGGAAAAGGATAACAATTGAAAAGTTATGTGCTTCCGAAAGGCATTGAAATATCTCTTGTGCTGTTCATCGACCAAGGGGGATGGATTAAATGAGGTAAGACAGCAAGTAAAGTGGATTACATGGGGTTGGGTATGGGTTAGCCGGTGTTCAAAGCTTTCGAATGGTTTATTGCGTTGCCAATGGTGATGGTATAGGTCGTCAATGATACCAATGATGATGAAATGTTTACTGCAATGAGCAGGAATTCCAAGTTCGATTTAATTTAAACAAAGCTTGATGGTATGCGATTTGTGCTTCCCCTATGTGACCTATGCTAATTGAGTGGCAAATGAGTGTGTTTTGTGAAAATTCCTTTACTTAGATGGGGTTTCAGATATTACGATGTAAGTACATTGCTGTTGTTGCAGATTTAATTCCATAGGGCATGTATGCCCTTGTCGTATTCATGCTGCAATGTCCTTGACCCTTTCAATTTTGCACAGTATTTTTTCGCTCTGTCATTTTGCAATTCAAGGACTCAAAAGCATGAAGACAATCCCATGCCGGAAAGCTCAACAAAGAAATGAGAAATTATGATATTCCAAAGTAAATCTCCGTTTTCTCATGGACTCCGGAGATTGTTTGTTGTATTACTGCTGGCATTTTCCTCAGTATTATGTTCGCATATTTAGAAGACAAATCACCTTTTTATTTTTTTTTCTGTCGGCGAGGTATATTCTCGGAAGGAGGGATAATCCATCTTACATCTACATTGCTGAGTTCGAAAGTTCGAAAGGAGGGATCATCACCCACCTATATTATAGATTACCTGTGGATTCTGAGGATATTAAATAAAACAAATGCTAACTGATTTAATAGAACTAATTACTTAGATAGTTATGGAATATTTAAACGCAGAGAAAATTAGTGTAGTAGTGCATTAACTTTCTTAGAAAAAAAACGTTTAGTCTGAATTGAATTTTACTTATAGCTGCTTCCCTTTATTAAAAAAAAAATCTAATGAGAAAGAAAAAAACTGTATCCATTAAAAATCTGTACAATTGTAATTTAGGTAGGCCCTTTGCCAATTACGTTAAAATTGTGGTTGAATTTTATCCACTCGCTAATTTTTAGCTTGAACTCAATTGGCACACGACCTTAATCGATAAACTGTCAGTTGGTATCAGTAACAAGTCTTTTGTTTTGACATGTGTTTTATGGAACTTGTTCTTTAAAAGCTACATGGAAGGAATGATTTTACTGTTTCTTCCTCACTTTTCAGTTAATTTGGTTCTTTCTGTGAGAATTTACTTCCACTCCAGGGAATTTGAAAAATTACTTCTTCTTAATGCAAAAAGAACGAGAACAAAATCATTTTGCATTTTATTGTACAAACGACAGTCAAGGTTTACATTGTTTTCACTAACTACATACATAACTTTGGGAATTGTTTCAAATTATTTTTAATTTTCGGTCAAAATATAGCACGGTCAAAATATCTCACCAAAATGCGGATAAAGTCTATTCTAGAAATTCACTGTCGAAGTGCCTTAAGTGCTTCTGTTCCAAATGAATTAAATCAGTTGATTTTTCAGAAGTCGATGTCTATTTTATGGCGTATTTGTAAAAAGTCTTGCCATACGCCCTTAAAAGATCAATTTTGCTCAAGAATTGAAGCTCCTACAAAAGAAAAAAGAACATATGGAACACTATGTGTCTTGTAAATTTATTGAAACTGCATTTGGAAATCAAACTTTACTTTGGTCCAGCACTAAGAAAATTAAAGTCTTTGTAGTTTGTTTAAGGGCTTACTAAACGACCCTCTTCACCCGAATAAATTCTTTAATTGATTTCTGACTTCTCGAAGCCGAATTCCAAACATTGTACCGAACAATAAGCTGGACTGGTGTAAAATATATCTTAGCTATAAAAATGAAACTAAGTTTGGACCCTGCTAATTTGAAAATAGATGGAGATGTAATTGCAATCAATTTTATTGCCATGATACATCTGACCCAATTCTGATGTCTAGCAGATGTATGGATTCTGCTCTTTTTTGTTATTTTATATTAATGCTGTATACATACTGCGTTTTCTTAGAATTGAATTGAACTAGATTTACCTTTCTCCATAGAGATTATAATCTCTTGTTCATAGAGCAGATTTTGTCAACTGTGAGTTTTTAGTTGTAACCAAAATATCATTAATGTGCAGCAGAAATAGAGTTTGAGGGAGAATTGATCCATCGTTTATAGCGAATCTTTCTGAGGAAACGCCCTCCACCACTAATTGCAAAGATAGGTGTGTCTTTAAAAAAGTTTCCTATCAAGTCGCATAATATTTGAGAAAGATTGTATGATGGCAATTTGGCAAGCAAAGCCTAGTGCTTCGAAAGCTTCGATTCTTCCTGACTTTCCATCGAAGTTTTCCATAGGTGAGTTAAATAACTTATCAGTTCTCCAGTTGACCGTTGCCTTTAGAAATCATATTGCCTTTCGCTTTTGAATCCATTCCATTCGAAGTAATCAACAGTCTCGATGTTAACTGTTTTTTCATTGCTTTTGAAAGTATGGATAGTAAACCAACGGGTCAGTAGTTTTCAGGCCCGCATTTTATTCCTATTTTGGGAATTGGTTGGATTCGAGATATTTTCCTATTTTTTTCTGGGGAAACCTGTTGATAATATGACATCGAAAATAATCTGAAAAGAAGGGTACAATCTCGGGTCGGCATTTTTAAGTACAACAGGTGGAATTCCTTCAGGTGTAGTGGCTTTTTTACAGTCTAAATGGTCCGGGATTCCTCTTATTTGTCGAGGTAGACATAAACATAATCAGAATCGTTTTTCTGATCCACAAAAAACGATACCCTCTGAATTGCCCCAACTACAGAGGCATACGTCTCCTCAACATCGCCTACAAGATCCTATCGGCCGTAATATGTGAACGCCTGAAACCGTTTACCGTCAACCTGATCGGCCCTTATCAGAGTTTTTTTTGGCCAGGAAAGTTCACAACCGATCAAATTTTCACACTTCGGCAGATCCAGGAAAAAAAACCTTAGAAGTCCAAACCGATACCCACCACCTATTCATCGATTTCAAAGCCGCATACGACAGCATTTACAGAGACGAACTAAACAGAGCCATGTCTAGTTTTGGTATACCGACCAAAATCGTCCGTTTGTGTAGGAAGACGATGTAGAACTCTCGCTGCTTCATCAGAGTCGGAAACCACCTCACCGACACATTCGATACCTAAAAGGGACTTAGGCAAGGCTATGCGCTGTCACGTGACTTCTTCAATTTGATTCTTGAGAGGATTGTGCAAAACTCCCGAGCCAACACCAGAGGCACGATTTTTCAAAAATCGGTACAACTACATACTAGCATACGCCGACGATATTGACATCATTTGGCGGACCCAACCCAATGTCATAGCCACGTTTGCTAGTATAGAGAAGGAAGCGGAAAAAATGGGTTTAGCAGTAAATGAGGGCAAGACGAAGTATATGCTATCAACACGAAAGGACACACAACATCTACGAATTGGACAGAACGTCACCATTGACAGATTTAACTTTGATGAAGTACGAGACTTTGTCTATCTCGGCTCCGTTATTAACTCTGACAACAGCATCTCGTCAGAAATTAAACGAAGTATTACTATTGCCAACCGCTGTTTCTTCGGGCTAAGAAGGCAATTTAGTAGTAAAGCCCTCACTCGAACTACTGAGAAGATCCTATATAAGAACCTGATCACCCCAGTCCTGCTCTACGGCGCTGAAGCATGGACCGTCTCCAAAGCGGATGAAGAAATCCTTGGTCGATTCGAGAGGAAAATTCTTCGGTTCTGTTTGTGTTGACGGGCTATGGAGACGAATATTCAACCAAGAACTATACGAGCAGTACAGCGACATGCCCCTGGTCAAAAAAACTGGCTAGGACATGGAGAAGGAATAGACTACAATACTCCGGCTCGCAGAGTCTTCGATTCCCAGCCAGACGTCTGACGCAGTAGAGGAAGACCTCGCCGTAAGTGGCGCGCACAAGTAGAAACCGACTTCAACCAACTTGGAGTGCACAATTGGAGGCAGTTAGCTAAGGAACGGGCTAATTGGAGAGGCATGTTGGTTGAGGCCCAGGTTCATCCCGGACTGTAGCGCCACTTTTGTAAGTAATTATCCTCGAGGGTACGTGCTCTATCGTTGTAGCTAGCGATCCATCAGTTCCAATTAAGGGAGGACATAAGTAGTGACTAAAATTATTACTTACTACTTTTTCGCATGACCAAAATGTTCGTGAGCCTCCGGGACATTCCAGAACTTTCTTACAGTTACTTTTTCGATAAGGGCCTGGAGAAGGATTGATGGAAACTAATCTTTTCTATTCAGTTGAATCTGTCTGGTATTGTCTTAACACTTTTTTTTTTGCTGAGAAAACTGGTTCGCATTGAACCATGCATTGTTGGATCCTGTTTTTGTAGGAATAGTTCAATCCCCAAAACAATTATCTTTGTGAAAGTCCCACAGATTATTCCAGTTCGTTGATGGGTAGTTCCATTAAATTCGTTTATGGATTGCCCTTGTTAAAGTGTGGTCTGAGTTTCTTAATGTTGCAGTGATTGAGATCTTGGAAAGTTTTTATAAATATCAGGAATTTATCTTCCGTGTTTAATGTTTATCCTGCCTTGCTTCCTGCGCCATCCGTCTTGTACCGCAGGTAATTAAGTTGTGCACGTAAAAATCGCCAAGGATAATAACTTCGGCTGTTGGCTGATGAGTTTTTATCCAGTCAAATTTTTGGATAAATGTTAAAATAGTTTCGTAGGTTGATCTTCATTTGGGGAGAGATAAATGAACCAAATGAATTTCGAAATTTTGACATTTGGTCCTTTGGGAATGTTTTTATTAGGATTTATTAGTGGTGGCCCAGAGAAAACCATCTTTGTAATTTTTTGCTGATTAATTGAGATATTAACGGCTTAGCGATCTATAAACGTTGTGAAATCTATTGCAATTGACTGGTTGTTACTCCAAACAGAACCATGTCCCCGATGGCTTGAGCTGTAATTTGTTCATATTAGTGGAGCGAAGGAAAATGTCTGAGATATCCGTATGTGGACTACGCAAATCTTATCTCACGTTATGCATCATTTCTGTGTCAATAACTGCGGTATGATTGTTAAAGAAAAGTTATCATGACTGTTCAGATTTTTTGTTTAGAGAACAAACATGCCATACCCTATAGTGGTTGTGCGCGAAGGTAATTTTTATTTGTTTCTATTGAAATAAATTCACGGCACGCAACATTAAAGGTTATTGGTAACTTGCTTTTTAAGTGGTGTTATACGAGTGATGTATAGAAAAAATTAGTGTTACATATTTATAGCCAGCTGTTCATTAAGTATGTGTTGGCTACTGGACCCATTCGACTTCAAGTTAGACGTCACAATAAACATACTTTTGTACACTGCGAATTGGTGTCGAACATGCGCTTATACCACGGTATATTACATCAACGTACAAAAATTCTTTTCTATAGTGTGATTGCTGTTACATTTTTAATGTTCATCTAAATTTGTTTTCAATATAACATAACAATATTATTGTGTTCATCAGTGCTATTTACTTCAATCTTTACAAAGTCATCAGTCAGTCCAAACATTTCCCCCCTTTCCCTTGACTTTAAATTCCATCAATCAATTCCATTAAAGCTGACTTCATCGCAGTATACCTGCCACCACCATATCTGGATATATTTGCAATTACTTTTCGTTTGGCAAATGTGGGTCTAGCTGTTTACGGACTTGTGCCAAAAATCCCCAACACATATTTATTTTGAACGAGCTTTTCCATTTATGGTTTGAAATATGTCAGTCAGTGGATGTTAATGAGCTCCAGACTCGAATGCTAATTGAAGACGGTCTGCACAATTTCATGCGTCATATAGATATGTGCAAATTGTATCTACGTGCATTTTGAGTAACAATTTCATGATAAATATATTTTTTTTACACAATTTGTTGTTTTACACAAAAACAACACGATTGAAATTAAGATTTAAAACAGAAACTTATCTCTTTAGGTCATTTATTGCTTATCTTGCGAAATTTTAGGGTATTGCTTGAACTAATTATTTTCGCTGTACTATACTTGTTGTGCACGGAAGTTTAACTAAGCTAAGTGATAAGAATGAAAATTTCAAATAAACAGGTTGGCAATCCAGAAATAATTCAATTGTCGCCGTATCTTAATCAAAAGATTGTAAACCTTAGTCAGAGATAAAGCAACATGTCATCAAACAGTGACATCATTGATGTGAATTTTTATTTGTCACTTGAGTTGAGATGATGAGAAGAGATTCAACTTCACGAAGCTTTGGTTTATTAAAAGTCATTCTGATTATATGAACTGCATATTTCTGTTTTATTGATAAATTTCGGTCATACCGTCTTTTAAGCAGCTTGCGTAATAGCAATTTAATGTGAAATGGTGATCTAAATATTTAATCCCAGCTATCCGTTGACTAACTTTTGGAACTTGTGGGTACATATTTATGTAGCAAAATATTTATATTGCTTTACTAATTTGTTTTTAGTTTAAGGAGGGTAATTATTGAGTGTAGACATATTATTTGCTTAATTCTCCACTGTAGTATTACAATGCTATCACACTATGAAGGTCTTTAACATTCGGGAATATGTGGCATCTTAACATGTCAGGAATCAAAAGTCGCTTAAAATTGTTTTATCTGGATATAAACACATTTAATTTGTTTTCCAATAGTTTATGATTTGATTGATACTATTTTGATAAGTAAATTTAAGTAGTCAAGATGTCTGCTATTTTGGTTTTAGATTCTTGTTTTGCAACTAACGGGTGATCTTATAAGCGTAGTTTTTGTTTTTTTTTTAAATCGAATTAAACACTCAAATTTGCATTAAATATTCAAAATTTGTATTCTACTCGATAAAGAGGCCTTTGCCATTTAAGTTTTTAAGACAACTTCATGTAAATGTTGTCCGCGGCTCCGTTTCAAATTATCCATTCGGAAGGTCCAATTTCTTCAATCGTGTTCGGCTTGTCCGCATAGACTAACGACTTTACATAAACCCACAAAGAGTAATCAAAAGGCGTTAAATCGCATGATCTTCGCGGCCAACTCACAGGGCCATTTCGAGAGATAAGCTGCTCACCAAATTCATCCTTCAACATTTCCATTGTTTCACGAGTTGTGTTGCATGTGGCACCGTTATGAAACCACATGTCAACCAAGTTCAACGCAGCCAACTAGGGCAAAGAAAAGTCGGCGAACGATATCGAGCAACGATACGCTCGATGTTTATCCTGAAGAAAAATGGACCGATGATGCCACCAGCCCATAAACCATACCAAACTGTCGTTTTTTCGGAATGCATCGGCAATTCTTGTATGGCATGTGGCTGTTCATCACTCCAGATGTAACAGTTTTGTTTATTTACATATCCGTTTAGCCAGAAATGAGCCTCATCGCTGAACACAATTTTTCGATAAAACAGCGGATTTTCATGGAGATGTTCTAAGTCCCATTCAACAAAAATTAGACGTTGTGGTAGGTCATTCGGCTTCAATTCTTGCACAAGATAAATATTCTGGGCTTTCAAACTCAAATCGGCACGTAAAATTTTCCATGTGGTTGAGTAACACATGCCCAATTGCTGAGAAGGGCGACGGATTGTCATTTCACGATCCTCATTAATATTGGACGCTACAACTGCAATATTCTCTTCGGTACGCACTGTACGTATGCGAGACAAAGTTTAGTGCGAACTTTGGTGATAACAGCACTAATTGTTGATTCACCAGGCGTTCTCCAGGTCGATTATGGTCGATGACCATAATATGGTCGTAACAAACAATTTTTCACAGAGCTCAAATTTTGATCATAAATTTCAATAATTTGCAATCGTTGCTCGTTTGTAAGTCTTGTTTTCTTTAATGGCAGAGTATACCGAAAACTTTTCACTTTTACAGATGACATTCGGACGACATTACAAACCAGTGCTGCCAACCTAAAAACGTAACTCTAAAAAATCACCTGTTATATGTCGGTATGAGAATATTGTATAGTTTTAAGAAAAAGCACTCGATTTCCTATATATTAAGTATTTTCATTTAATTTGATCCAATGGAATGTCTCAGTGTTGAAATTGAAATGATGAAACATTTCGTTAAAATATTTGCGACAGTCCTGCACTGCCCTAAATATATAAGGGTGTGTAGAATTTGGGTTTTGGCTGTCGAAATAAATCACAATATCTGTATACCTGTTTTTATTCACTTCTTTTTGAAATGTAATATTTGTATTCCGGGTCCTTTTTGGTAAGAAGGACATCGCGAAAAATTATAATTTCGCGCCATTTAATAGTATTGTGTTGCAAATGGAAAAATATAACAATGTGACAGCTGATAGTTCGGGGTTAGTAAAAATGGAGCGCTATCGGAAAGAACAACGCATTTTTATTGTTGAGCAATATATTGTTGCTGTTTTGGTGGTTTGGCAAAAGTATCTGCCGGGTGTCCCATAATTCACTCAAAATTTTAACTTCTGGAAGTTCATATTTATAAAGAAACAAACTTATGCTAAGCATTGACTATTGCTCTCAAGTTTAGTGCTCGGCCCCAAAACATGCAAACTTTTTGAACTCCATCAGAGTTCGGCTATTACGGCATATACTTAAAACAGCTTGACGAAGTTATTCCACAAATTAGATAAATGCAGCACATTGGTACACAGTCCAACTCTGTTCAATTACAATGAATTCATTTAAAAAACAATTTGTTCCTTTATTTAAAATCTCCAACCTTTAGCTCACCGAACTTGAAGGAGTTGTTTTATCTTTTTGTTATCTCTAAGCTTTCTCCAAGCTTTTAAATCGTAAATTGCAAGTATAAATAAAGTATGACCAAAATGACTTCCTTTGGGTACACTAGATTTTGCAGCAAAAAGGTTGGACTTGGAACATCTATGCTTTATCTGATAATTTCTCAATGAGAGATATGATTGAATATCTAATAAATCCTGGGGGGAACTCATTTGCCTAAAGCTTAAAAAATATGATTGGAGCAACAATGCGGAAAAATAAAATTATGTATGACAGTTTTGACGATTTTTTACAATCATCTTTAAAGATGATGTTTCGACAAAGGAAGACCAATCGCAAGTAATATGTTCGAATAGCTAAGGAATGCAAGATAGTTTTGGGATTGGTCTATAATTAGAGATTTCACCTCGTTCACGTTTTTATGACCTATCTCATAGAAGTATATTCATTTTGAGATATAGTTTGTAACATAGAAAAAATAATTGAGGTAGATATATCCTAAAAATGGACTTTAACGGGATAATGAAGGAAGCAACCACACACGTGGTTCCCCAACGGGCATCACAATGGGTCTTTATTTATTTGGATGGACTAAGAATCGATTTACCAATTTCTGTCTGTCCACTACTCATCCCATACTCTTCAAGGTTGGTGGCAAACGGCGTAGTGTTTGCGCTGTCGGTGTCGGACGGCCGGGGAATCGGCGACGGAATTTGCGCTGCGCCAACACTACAGGCGAATTGTTACGCAAAAAAAATAGACACGATTATTCCGCGTTCTTGGGGAGTGTATCGCTCCATGGCTCATGTCAAAACAGATATAACATTGGCGGCCATTTGCAAAAATAAGAGCATCTTCCAACGCTATTGGAATCTCTTTTGGCCCACATTGTACATAATGAAAATTTCGTGTATAGATCATTTTAACCCATGCCCACTTTTTGTGGATGTTTTCATACGAAAGCCATTTGTATTCCTTACCCAAAGTCAATTAAAATTTGCAACCGAATTTCGGAGTCAGTGGCCTCAACGTTAAGAGCGCTACGTCCAAATGTGTCTCACACGTCGTTCTTAAGCGTTGGGCATCTCTGTGACGTCCTTGTGGCGAATTTTGCGAAAAGATCTTGGCCTACATCCTAACAAGATTAAATTGACGCAAGAACTGAAGCCGCTTGACCACCAGAAGCGTCGCATGTTCGTGAATTGGGCTGAGCAACAGCTTGAAAATGATTCGAATTTTCATCGAAAAATCATCTTCAGCGATGAGGCTCATTTCTGGCTAAATGGCTTCGTCAATAAAAAAATATGCGGTATTGGTCAGGCAGCAATCCACACGTACTGCATGAGTCATCATTGCATCCCGAAAAAATTACGGTTTGGTGTGGTTTATGGGCCGGCGGCGTCATTGGGCCGTACTTCTTCCGTGATGATCAAGACCTGCACGTTACCGTTTTTGTTTTATTTAAAAAAAAATCTGGAGCGCTCTTATTGAAAAACCCTTTACTATTAAGTTCCCATTTTCGAATATTTTTGTATGTTTTTGTTACGGTACAACGCAATAACCCCCTCGGGGCTTGATTCCAAAAAAAGGTAATAACCTCAGCTGAAATTAAGTGCCACCACAAAAAAGTATTAACACCTGCGGATGTTTTAAATTGGCATTCTATTCAAAACTTTCAAAGAAAACCAAATATCGACTCAACAATTTTAGCCAAGCAACCCATATCCAACAATGACTCCAAACAGAGGGGGTGCAGGGGACACCATACCATACATACTTTGCGTTTGCATACATCCAATTTCGCACCAAGTGAAGTGTAACCACCAGCTTGAGCTGATTATAATTTTGAAAAGGAAATAAGCCCAGCGTACAAAAATATAATAGTGAAATAAGCCCCCAGACATGAGGACTTCTTTCATAGTTGCGTTTGGGGACTTAATGCATAATAAAAAAACAACTTATTTCACGTAGAAATAAGTCCCAAAAACCCACGTTCATACAAATTTTGGGGGACTTTTGTATCGAAATAAGAACACACTTTCTGGAGAGATATTTCCACCAATGTTCTGTGTCCAGCATTTTAAAATCAGAAGCAGGCAACAAAATTAACCTGAACTCTAAGGAATTTGCAAATGTTGTTGTTGGTGTTTTCTAATGACACATAGACTCTATTTAGAGTCAAGAACATTACCAAAATCGAATAACTATTATTTATGTTTGTTTTCATTTTCACTCCACCCTAGCATTAATTGAGACTGTTAATGAACATCTGATAATTTTCTCAGTAGTATGTAGTTACCTACTTTGAGCGAATTCGGAAAAAAAATACTTAACACATTATGCCAACTCTTTGTTATAACAAGCTGTCTCTCATTTTAATGAGTCACTCTCAACTACGTCGAATAATTTGCAGGGAGTTTAGTGGCTTACGATGTTTTTGCTTGCATGGCGATCTCAGTGTTACAACGTTTGTACTTTGCCTCGAGTGACAAATTGACTCACATTCGTTTAGTTTTTTTTTCAATAAACAAGCATAAGAGTATTGTTTTGATATTTATTTGTTTTTTTTTCGATTTTTTCAAAGCTATGGGCTGTTCTCGGACAACAGGGCGTATGTGTATCATTTGCTAAAATTACGCGTTGATTTTGTAGGAAAAGTTAAAGCACATAATTCTAAATTGCGTTGGATTAGCAAATCATCAGCTTAGATAAATGAGGTTAATTGTTGGAAGGGTAAGTCAAAGTTGTGTTAGCTATAAAAATCTACTTTAGTAAGATATTAAAAGAAAAATTGAATAAAATTAATGACAGTGTAGAGCGGTTATTGGTGCGATAAACTATAGCGCAAAACGTGTGGAGAAACACCACTCTACTTTTCACTGGCCCTGTTGTGCCAAGAATTTGTACTTTTGGTCCTGATGATATAATAACTACAATTTCTCTTAAATGAGTTGGACGATATCCTTTCCACGATTTTTATTATCAATTTACACTGGGAGCGATCGCGATTGTCTAGACGGCTTGGCTTATATGCATGCAGCGCCATATGCATACAGACAGAGACATTGCGTTTCGAATACAGGGTGCGTTTTATGTTCCAGGTCCATGATTTTTTTTAATAACATTAAAATGAAATACAATCTTATAGTTTGTATTTTATTAATTAACCATTATGTATTGAATATGATGTCGGTCATGTGAGCGTCTCTGGCCGTGGTGTAAAAACACATTTTGCATAACAATTTCGCGACATCTGGTGTCTTTCTAATTTTTTACTTAAGTATCGAGATTGGGGTTGGTTTGTTGATCTCATTCAAGTACCATAAGAAGAAATCGGGAGGCGTCAAATAAGCGGATCGTGGACAGTCGATGACAATATTTCTTGAAAATATTCGGCCTCATAATATTCTCATAGTATCGGTCGTTTTTTTTTTTAGATGTATAGACTTTCGAATCGAAATAAAACACAAGAAAATCGTTTTAATGTCCATGAATTTATTGGAAGGATAATAAGGATAATTTTATGCCATTAATGCTTAAATATGATTTTTGGCATGTGGCCATCGCGGCTGGTTCGAATAAAGCCAAGTCTAGAGGTCCAATTTTCATCCACTTTTTCGAGCATTTGGGGCCGTATGTCGGCAATGACGCCACGAATGTTGGCTTCCAAGTCCCTTAACGTTTTTGGTTTGTTGGCGTGGACGAGCGACTTCACATATCCCTAAAGAATATAATCCAATGGTGTCAAATCACACAATCTTGGTGGCCAATTGATAGGTCCATTCCGCGAAATTATGCGCTCATCGAATGTTTCCTTCAATAAATCGATTGTGACGTGCGCTGTGTGGCATGTAGCGCGCGCCGTCTTGTTGGAACCACATCTCATCCACATTCATGCCATCTTATTCGGGAACAAAATAGTCGATTATCATGGCTCTATACCGGTCTCCATTAACGGTAACTGACTCTCCAGTATCGTTTCGGAGGAAGTATGGCCCAATGATTCCACCAGCCTAAAGAGCACACCAAACAGTCAGTTTTTGTGGATGTTATAGCGTCTCAAGGGTTTCATGTGGATTCTCTTCACTCCAAATGCGGCAATTTTGCTTGTTGACGTAGCCATCCAACCAAAAAGAGCCTCATCACTGAACAAAATTTTGCGATGACAATCAGCATCGAGATCAATCTCATTTTCGGCCCATAGACCAAAATCACGACGCATTGCATGATCTCGCGGCTTTAATTCTTGCACAAGCTGGATCTGGTAAGGTCGTAAGCCAAGAGCTTTGCGCAAAATCTTCCATAACGTTTATGGACAAAGCTCCAATTGTTGTGTACGGTGGCGAATCGATTCATTCGGGTCCTCTTCAACACTTTGCTTTACAGCGGCAATTGTTTCTTCAGTGCGCACTGTTCGACGTCTCTGCGAATGCGTATTATTACATAGAGAAAACGTTGTGGGAAAACGATCCATGGTTAACCAAATTAATTGCTCTGATGGACGGTTATGTCGACCATAAAATGGACGGAGCTTGTGGTAAACTTCGCGAGCTTAACCATTATTTTCGAACGTTTGCACGATTTGCAAGGGTTGTTCATTTGACAACCTGTTCATGATGAAATGACAAACCAAACTGCACATAGATGACATTAGAGTTGCGCGATTTGACCACAAAATGTCAGTTTTATCTCTATTCGAAAAACCAACCTCTAAAAATAATACCAATTACCCTGATCATCCCAGTCCTGCTTTACGACGCTGAACATGTACCGTATCAAAAGCGGATTAAGAAATCCTTGATCGGTTCCAGATGAAAATTCTTCTGTCCCGTTTTGCGTTGACACGCTACGGAGACGAAGATTCAAGCAAGAACTCTACGATCTGTATAGCGACAAAAATCTCCGCATTGGACATTTATGATGTCTAGGACATGTAGAACGAATGGACACCAACACACCGGGTCGCAGAGTCTTCGATTTCCAGCCAGACGTCGGACGCAGTAGAGGTAGACCTTACCTTAAGTGGCGCGCACAAGTAGAAACCGACCTCAACCAACTTGGAGTGCCCAACTGGTTGCAGTTAGGCAAGGCCCAGGCTAATAGGAGAGGCATGTTGTTTTAGGTCCAGGTTCATTCCGGACTGTAGCGCCACTCTGAATATTATATCTTCGGCGTATGATTGGTGTTGGCTCGGGAGTTTTGCACAATCCTCTTATGACAAATTTTAAATAAGTCATATGACATTGGGTCAAATTGCCTAGTGAGCGAATGTCTTGGATGTCTGCGTAGACTAAAGAGTTTGAGCATTATACTGAAAACTATGCATGGTATACGCTGGTTCTTTTCGAATGCAGCTTTGAAATCTATGAATAAATAAGTTGTGGGTTTAGATTTATTTATGGATCATCCGACGCATTTCGGAGAGTATTTTTTTTATTTTTTGCACACAATGCCGAGTTTTCCTTTTCATTGAGTTTTTGTGTTTTATTGAGTTGATGTTTTTTAATTACCAAATCATCTCCACTAGCTTTATGTAGCTCAGTAGGAAAGCCGTTAGTTCTGACAGCCTGTTTGAGCAAGTAGCAAGTTAAAAAAAACAACAAAGAGTTCGCGTCGGTTATTACATCGAGCAATAAACATTTTTACTAAACTTTAATAAACACTTGAACGTATTTAACTAAAAAAAAAACATTTATTGTTTTTTTTTTGTTAATTTATTCTTCTTCGACTTCAGCTTCCCCTTCTTCGTCTCCATCCACAGAATTTTCTTTAGCAGTGAATAAATGCGCGGTAACTAGCTCAAATACGCCTTCAAGAATTCTGAAAAAATATTTACCCAGCGTAAACCACACAGGATCTCCGAAGAGGCCTCGTTTGAATCGTCGGTTTTCATTTTGTCCATAATTAGGCACTGGGTAAGCAATAACACTTTGGATACAGACTAAGGAATTAAAATTAAATTAAATTAAATTTTGTATTCAAAAAGGCATTTTCAGACGTACGTACTTGCTGTAAGTGAAATGATTACTCGCACACCATGCTTTGACATGGTTTACTAGAAAATGACTTTTTGAAAATGTCTGGCGTATGATTTGCGACCTATCTTGACGGTGAAATTGTTGGACAATATTTTTTTTAGATACAAAGAATAATGCTGATTAAAGTAGTTGTTCTGAAGTGGTTTACTTAGATACATTCAATGCTAACACATTGTTATCATGCAGTGCTTACACATCCAATGCACGGGTACATAAACAATTTGTAAATGTGTTCAGGGGTTATGGCTAGCATTTAATCTGAACTTGAAAGTGTGTTTTCACTCTGTTCTTGACAGTAATAAATTGCTTATTCAGTAGTATGTACAGAAGTCTTCTGAAAATTGTTTGCAATGTAAAGATCAAGTTCAAGTTCACAAACAATGCAAAATAACATGGTCATATCAAGTAGTGTTGATTATTTCGAATATTATTGGGCCTCAATGGTGCAGAGGTTAGTGCCATGAAGTGCTGCGAAGTGGGTCTGTGTTGGATATCGAATCCAAAACCAAAGTATTTTTCACCGGCTCTCCTCTCGCGGGGATCACAAATAGTAACCGACTAGTGATAAATGTACAATATATGCCGCAAAAAGCTTAAAGGGTTTGACAGAGCCACGTCATTTCAATCGATTTAACGAAATTTTTCAATTCTGGCTACCATAGGTACAGGGTGCGGAAGCAAAAATTCATTTTATTTTTCTAAACACAATACAACACCCTTTTTATGAATCCGATTTGTTATTGTATAATGTACGGTACGGAAGGGTCCAAAGGTGGAGCTTGGGTAATTTTTCTCTCAAAACAGCGACCGGTGTTTAAGGTGCCCTTAAAGTGTGAGTCGTTGCTTAATTCCGTTGAAACCAAATGCCCTCCAAGTTTAAGTCATCAAATCGCGTTTGATACTCTGAATTGACTCTCTAATCTCGTTTTCTTCTAGGTTTAGGTCTTGGCTTACGTTCAAATGTGTTTTTTTTTTTAATCAGGTTCATGTCGTTGCACAGCGAATAAAGTTCGTTGTTAAATATTCGTCTCTAAAATCCGTTTAAAAAAATAAACAAAAATTGCGTCCTCTGGAATGTTTTCGAGAAGCTCCCCACAGACGTTCATACGTGAATTCAAGTGGCGTTCGGAGAGTTTCTGCACAATCACCAACTTGTAGGGACGGTTATGAAAGTCATCACCTGACTGAACCATCGGAATTCCCAAGGGCAGGTGCATGTTTGGGCGCGGAATTTGTAGGGATTGCAAGATTGAAGCTATCACTGTCTCAATGTTATCGAGTGATCCGAAAGACGGGAGAGTCCAGTTTCGTATCTTATCACATTTGCGGCATTGACCCATGAACCAACTGATTATTTTCGGTCCGAGTCAGGGCCAAGCAGGGCTACATTGCTGTGATTTCGAAAAACGGTTGCGATCAATGAAAGAAAGCCTCAATGGCACGCTCATTACTGTTTCAACACTTGGCCGGTATTGGGAATAAAACTGCACAATATCGCCCGTCGAATGAGACCTGCCTCGTTACGACCCCCTAGAACCACAACCCAGTGCGCATTTTAAAAACAGGAAGTTATTTTGTAATTTATTTTTAAAAACTTGATTATCTGCAACTAATTGATTTCGAATGTTTCCTTTTTTTTCAGTCGACATTCTACGATTACGTCGAAACACTACCAGTGTACTCGAACAGCAATCTAGGTGATATCAAAGAGGGACTAAGCTTTACAGTTGCCGGTTACATTCTACCGAACTGTGAAAGGTTCGTACGCAAAATAAATTCATTTTTTTTCCAATTTTTTCTTAACTCCACTCTCTTTATAGATTCTCAATAAATCTTATTCTCGAAACGCCAACTCGTGATATAGCCCTTCATGTCAATCCGCGCCTGCCACAGAACTACATCGTTCGCAATTCACGCGTGAAAAACATATGGGGCGTCGAAGAGGTATCTTCGGCGCTCCCTTTCAGCCTACACCGAGGCTCGAAATTCGCCATACAAATCCTCATCACGAACAGTTGTTACATGATTTCCGTGAATGGTCATCACTTTGCCGAGTTTAACCATCGTCTGCCTTACAAATCTGTGGAGTGCCTTGAGGTCAAGGGAGATGTGGACAACATCAGTTTTAACCGCATCGAAGCATCGAAATATCCTGAACGCTTGCCGGAATCCAAGGCCAAAGAGATTCGTATCAGTCTCGAGTCAGAGGAACAAGAGCAGACCAGCACACCAGAAGAATGGAAGTTAATAACTTTGAATGGCAAGAACAACTTTGGCCTACAGTTGCCATACTATGGTCTATTGCCACCAAAGAGTTTCGGTAGTGGAAAGTGCTTACGGATAGAAGGTCGAGTTAAGCTGCTACCACACTCGTTCTATGTGAACCTTCAGGGTGGGCAGGACATTTGGCCACATCCAATAATCGCATTCCACTTTAACCCGCGATTCGCAAAGCACGGTGGCGGTATCGGGAAACATGTTGTTTGTCGAAATGCTTGGTATAACGGCACATGGGCAAAGGAGCAACGTTCCGAATTGAACACGGACTTTTGTCCAGGAAAAAGCTTCAGTCTGGTTATTGTCTGCGGAATGGCCTCGTACGAGGTGTACATCAACAAGAAACTCATTACAGAGTTTCGATTTATTGTAGATCCGGAGATAGTTGACACTGTCTATATACAGGGCGACATCAAGCTGTGGGATGTGGTGCTTGAAAATCACTCTGCAGCAAATGGTGCTGAAAAGAAAATCTACCAGAATCCCGCTTACCAAGAAGACTACTAATTGCCGCTGTTAGATTTTTTATAAGCTGAATCAAGTTATATTTAGCGCGTCTACTTCTACTAAGGTTCACATAGTCGTCGGGATACACCCTATTAGGGTAGCTGTTGATAATATGTTTTCATTTCTTAGTTTATGACGTTTTGCATTTCTCTCATAAATGCTATTTTGTTTGCATAAGCGTACGTAATTGTTTTCTGTTTTGCTCATCTCGGATGGTTAAGGACAATAATATTGAATGTTAAACATTGGGAAACAATATAAACTCTGTTGTTAAGTGAAAGTGTTTTTGCATTTTTAAAAAAGCTCTTTATACACTAGACGTATTTATAAAAACATGTATGGGGTGTTATCTTCTTGAAAAGGACTTTTGAATATAAGCTATAACGAAAACTCTTTTGTAATTGTATATGTTATGTATCGCCTAATTTGATAAGCAAAACAATTGATTAAATAAATTTATTTAACCTTGTTACAATCTTAAAGGGTCAGTTTCAGCTTGAAGGGGGCAATGGTGGAAAATGGTAAGCTATTGGAAAAAAATATCCTCTGGGTTCGGTGATGTGGTTTTTATTGTGTTTCAGATTTTGAGTATTGGCAACCTTACTGGGAACCAAATGACTTGAACTTGGGTGAGATTTTACCATGAACGAACATATCGTTACAGTCTCGGCCTCAACTGATATGCCTAACGAACTAAGTAGGTTGACATTGATGTCTAGTTGTGAGTGTCGAGATATATTTCAGTGATTTGTAAACATTCAAATGGGTGTTTTTTCTAATCAGGTCCAAGTTATTGTATAGCAAGTAAAGTTCGTTATCGGAGCTGTTAACAAAAACAAAACCGAAGATTTGTTCATACTCCTTTTGATACAAACATTTTTTTGTCTTAAACATTTTTTTTAATATCAGATCTGTGTCGTAGTGAGCCTAAATTCACAGAGATTTCCCATAGCATATAATATGCATTCTTAATGGGACATAACAGAACATAGAAGTTATTAAGTTAAATAATAATAACAAATCGATACACGATGCAAATTACAATTAAGCTATATTAAACACAGACACTTATATATATAGAATACAATTTCGCAAGTTTCAAACACAATTTTCAAACTACTTTTACTGACATGCATTTCAATCACATCGTTAGTTTTATTGTAAACTCTACTCATGCGACTAACAGCCCCATGCATACCATAGTTGTGTTTATGATTAGGTATATGTAAAATATTAATACTACGCAGGTTATATGAACCCCCCGGATATTGGAACCAATAACCCTTAATAGATCTGGAGCATCTATTTGTCCTGATAATAATTGGTGTAAGAAAACCATATAATTGTTAAGTCTACGTTGAGGCAGAGGCAACAACTGTACTAGTTTAATTCGACACCTTTACGGGGGCAAATCGTGTGCATCATCCCACGGAAGTCTTCTCAAAGCAAATCTTATGAATTTACGTTGGACTGCCTCAATTCTATTTGAGTGAACTTCATAGAAGGTTGTCCAAACTTGTGAGGCATACTCCAAATAAGAGCGAACTAGACATTTATAGAGTGGAAGGGTTGCATAAGGGTCATTAAACTCTTTTGACCACCCTTTCAAAAATAATAACATAGAGCTGGGTTTATTGACAATATCGTTTTGGTGTTTATTAAACTCCAACTTAGGATCAGAATAAACACCAAGATCTTTAAAACTGTCTACACGACAGATAGTGTACCCGGAGAGAGTATAATTAAAATTGGATGGAACACGTTATCGTAAAAATGTCATCTGCTGGCACTTAGTAGGGTTGAAGTTCAAAACATTTTTAAGACACCATGTGGTAAAAATATTTAAATCAGTTTGTATTGAAAGCGAATCGCTTAGATCTCCTACAGATTTGAAGATTTTCATGTTATCAGAATATATCAATATTTTGCTCCATCGAAAACAAACTCTTGCATCGTTCATAGCAAGATAGGTCGTAAATGACTACCTCGGTGTACTCCAGATTGGGCAAGAAAGGAGTTGGATTTAGAACCTCTAAATTTTATCTGATAAGTTCTCAATGGCAGACAGATTGAACCCAGTTTATGAAACCTGGAGGGAATCCATATGCCTCAAGTTGAAAAATTATGATGTTATGAGCTAACTGGTCAAAAGCTTTGGAAAAGTCAGTGTATATACAATCGACTTTTTGTTTATTTTCCAAACTATTGCTTCGGTGCCGTAAAATAGAAGTGGATAAATTGGACATTTTGAAGAAGAGGTTTCATTGTATTGTCAGAAGTTATAGCAGAGCCGTGGTAGAAATCTTCCCTTACTACATCAAAAGATATGTTAGAAACATCCATTTAAAATCGATGAATAAGAATTTACATTTTTTTTTGGTTTAAGGCTTCTTCTCCAAAATACGCAGCGTAATCCTTTGGAAACCTCAATCGATGTGAGAAGTATGAAGTATTCCGTTCTGACCTCAAAATAAAAAGCCTTTTTAAGCCCAAACACGAGTTTAGCGCTCACGTCTAGTTGGGTGCACCAATAACAATCTAACAGGATTCAAAAGCTTGCGAAGAATATATCATATTATTCATTATTAGAGCGATCCTTCAAGATCTGGGGTCGAATTACCAAATCAGTTATCGAGTAAGTGAAATGCATACGTTATCAAATGATCAAATAAAGTCATTGGAATGATCACATGCAAATGGCCACGTATCGAAAAAATTAAAAACTGTACCAATTGTACCAGCGAAATTCTGCTACAATCATATTTGATGGCTGACAAATGTCAAATGTACTATTTTTCTGCGGATGTTTTGAAAATAAATTGATGTAAAGGGGTTTTCAAGAGCGCTACAAAAGTTTTTTTTTTAAATAAAACAAAAACGGTTTTGGATATCAATGAAATTCTTTATTTCTGTGAAAGTACGTTCGATGCAATTATGTATGGAACTCGATTTCTTTTGCATAGCCACCACGGGAACGCTTGCAGAAGTCCAGACGCTGAACCCAATTTTCGACGGTTTTCAAGCATGAGTCTCATCGCTGAAGATGATTTTTCGATGAAAATCCGCTTCTGGTGGTCAAGCGGCTTCAGTTCTTGCGTCAATTTAAGCTTGTAAGGATGAAGGACAAGATCTTTTCGCAAAATTCGCCACAATGACGTCACAGAGATGCCCAACGCTTAAGAACGACGTGTGAGAGACACTGTGCCTGTGGATTCAAATGTTTCCACTAGATGCTCAATTGTTGATCTGCTAGGACGATTATGACGACCATAAGTTGGACGTAGTGCTCTTAACGTTGAAGCCACTGACTCCGAATATCGGTTGTAAATTTTAATAATTTCGACTCATTGTTGGATCGTATATCTTTCCATCATGAAATGGCAAACCTTACTGAAGAGAAATGTCAAAAGAGCGGCAAGAAATATGGCGTCGTTTGCTGTCCCTGTCGCTCAACTTTTGTAGCGTCCCTGTTGAAAAACCCGATATTTGGCTATATTTTTCATCTTCCGAGTCAGAAGATGGAAATTATTAGTCCATTGAACGAAAACGTTTAAGAGATGAAAGCAATCCTTGTTCTTTACAAAACTCAGCATACGCATATTGAAATTTAAATTTTCTTCAAACATATTTTATAGCTTAAACATTCGATTACAATTTTATTAAAACGTTCAGAGTGAATAAGAGTATGTCCTAGTATATATATTAAAAACATATGAGAATAACAAAATGCAAATATAATACATTTTCTCTCACAAAAATGCATCCACTCGACACCACAAACCCTGCCGTATGCAAATATACTCGATCACTGATAACAGAATACCAAAATTCAATACTCGATACTCGAATCTGCGATCATACCAAATCAACATTTTTCAGTCACGTATGCTTCGATAACTAATGTGGTAATTCGACCCCTGATGGCACAAGGTTGATAAGCTTTTCCATTTTGGGCTTAGAAAATCGGTACTTTTGCACGTACATTTTAGAAATGCATCCTGTCTTGCTATGTTTTATCAATACTTCAACAACCAATACTTCGGGTACTGGTCTCATCCAACCGGATTCGACTTGCTAAAAGATAAGCGCGAGTGTTGATAGCACGACGAAAAACAGCAACACTGTAAACAGCAGGTCAGAATGGCATGGAATGAATACCCGTCCTGCTGTCCCAGGCGAACATAGACAAGTTGTTTCGGCATATTCGGACAACAGGTTGTCTAGGAATTCAAGGGTTAGTCTGGCCAACGGCAGCGCTTAATCCCGTAATGGATACTGATGGCCCCTAGGGGTATCTAATAAATTGGAACTGGACCTTCAGGTTTGAGGTTGTGCTTTGGGTTAACTACCCAACCATGGAAAAATGAAATCGGAAAGGACTAATTTTATTGTTGGCGACCCGGCTAAACCAAAAAAGGACAACTGGAATGTGAGAACGTTAGACAGAAGAGGTACAAGCGAACAACCAGCGGAAGCCCTAAACTGTTACAAAGCATACATTACTGATATCCAGGAAACACGATCGGATGGGCCGGTCACAAAGAGAATGAAAAACTGTGACATCTACTATGGACCTTGTTAAAGTAAGCAGAAACAGCGAATATTCTGATGCGAATTATTTGATATAAGTCCTAGACTTAGGCAAGAAGTCTTATGTTTCCAAGAGATAAGCGAACGAATTGTAACAATCCGTATTAAGGCCGAATTCGCCAATATAAGTCTTATATACGCTCACGCCCCAACGGAGGAAAAGATGATATAGCTAAGGATTGCTTTTATGAGCTCCTTGACAAAACCTATGCCGCATACGACAACATGCCGCATTAGACGAACCATGTCAAGTTTTGGTAAACCGACCAAACTCGTCCGTTTGTGTAGGATGACGATGGATAACTCTCGTTGCTCCATCAGGGTCAGAAACGACCTCACCGACACATTCGATACCACAATAGGATTTAGGCAAGGCGATGCGCCGTCATGTGACTTCTTCAATTTGATTCTTGAGAGGATTGTGCAAAACTAACGAGCCAACACCAGAGGCATAATTTTCCAAAAATCAGTGCAACTACTAGCATACGCCGACGATATTGACATCATTGGTAGGACTCAAGGTGATGTCATAGCCACGTTTACTAGTATAGAAAAGGAAGCGGCAAAAATGAGTTTAGCAGTTAATGAGGGAAAGACAAAATATATGCTGTCAACACGAAAGGACGAATACACCATTGACAGATATAACTTTGAGGAAGTACGGGACTTTGTCTAACTGGGCTCTGCTATTAACTCTGACAACAACATCTCGTCAGAAATTTAACGAAGAATTATTCTTGCCAACCGCTGTTTCTTCGGGCTAAGAAGGCAATTCAGTAGTACAGCCCTCACTCGAACTACTAAGGAAATCCTATATAAGACCCTGATCATCCCAGTTCTGCTCTACTTCGCTGAAGCATGGACCGTCTCAAAAGCGGATGAAGAAATCCTTGGTCGATTTGAGAGGAAAATTCTTTGAAAAACCTTCGGTACCGTTTGCGTTGGCGGGCTATGGAGACGAAGATTCAAAGAACTATACGAGTTGTACAGTAAATGCCCTGGTCAAAAAACTCCCCATTGGACGTTTAAGATGGCTAGGACGATTGAGAATCGTTTCGAATACCTCGCTGATACTGGAAATTCGCTGTTTTGGAGTTGTCCTTTCCCTTTTTCGGGAGAGGGTAAACCATTATATAGATGAAAATCAAATAGTTGGCGCAATATCCTCCATTCATGTGTGCGTGTGTACTTCTTGCACCATGGCGGGACCACCTGTATTAGGTTTTCTTGACAATTATACTACTTGGATGATTTGCCAGACTATCACGAGAGGAGGCCCAGTAAAAAATCATTTAGGTGTTGCTACGCCTGGGAATCGAACCCAGACCTTCTGCGCAACGTTCATCGAACTAACAATCGCGCAACTGAGCCCGCAAACCGTTATATACATTTCATTATTCAGCGCATTACAATACAGCGTGGCGTAAATGTACACAGCTTCAGGGGGTTAGTGTCGCCGTACAATAATGGATATACATACCATCGACTCCCTCATTCTTACTAACAGGGACTAGATCCACTTCGCCCGGCGATGATGACGTTTGCCAAGTTTTAGTCATTGAACCGGCTGAAACCTCGGTTCTTAAATTGCTATTGCGTTATGCCATTCCGGATATGGAAATGACTCGGCTCAGGCGAATGCTATCATTCACCTCAAACACTCCACCACTTTCTCATGAGGATCTTCAATTACATAGAAATCGTCGTCGAAGACGGCATCCTCCGGATCGATATTCTTTCATTTTCAGTTGGACGTTGGAGCTTAATACACGGAAGATCGTTATGATCCTAAGGACATTATTTATTTGCGGAAGCATACTCGGGTCGGTCCGAATTCTGCTATTCCAAAACAAATTATGGACAACCGATGTTCTCCTTGGTCACTTGATTAATGTTTTTGATCGAAGACTTCGCTGTAATATAACAACTCTGGGTTGCGTGTGTTTGTCAGTCTTCTGTACAAGATTTTAAGACGTGTCAGAAGTCCGTTTTTTTTTCTGTGCATTGCGTCTATGGTCGCGTTTCTTTATGTACTAGTTTTGTCATGTTCTTTGTATGTTGGTATCGTCCTGTTCATTGTTCTTTGAAAAGTTTGATCCATTTGTTGTAAGTATTCGTCGTTTTAGTCGTTTGTCAGGTTTCTGATGTTTGGTGGTGATAAGTCCCCAAAACGTAGTTCTCTTGAAGGCTTTGGTGAAGCATGGCCAGTGCATCTTACCATAGTTGTAAGAATGCACAGGCACATACTCCTCCAACGCCACAAGCTCATTAGGAAGCTGTATTACGGCGGCGAGTCGGCTGGTCACTGTCGTACTCGATCGTCTGCAAACAGTTTCACTGGTGTTGATCTACTACTTCAGTGATTCTCTAAATACCGGATTGAACCTGGCCCTAGGCTAATTGGTAACTGCCTTCAGTTGCGCAAATATTCTGTAGGTAAGATTTTTCGATGTTGTATATCCTTTCTTTTTGACATCACATACTTGGTATTACCCCCATTTAATGTTAATACTTTTCTCCGCTTCCTTGTCTATACTAACCAACGTGGCTGTGACATCTCGTTGTGTACGATCAATGATCAATATCATCGGTGTATGCCGGTATTGATGCGAGAGTTTTGCACAATTATTCGCGTCACCTTGACTAAATCTTTTTTTGGTTTCGATTGTATCGGTGAGGTGATAGTATACCTTAACGCAGCTAAATTTATTTAAAACATGCAATGTCGCTGACGACGCAGCACATTCAATATTGTGTTAAATTTTACCCACGAGAAATCAGACTCACCTCAACAGCATAGACATTGGATCTGTCGGGACTCCATTAAATCTTTCTAAAGAGATTATCATAAGAGCCAGTGCTTGTTCTTTGGAATTTATCATCTTTGTTATAATGATCAAGCGTGTTTCCCGATTTGCGAGATTGCTGAAACCCTAGCACTTCATCAAATAAATAAACAAAATGCTTGCCTCAGAACAACAGACTCATTCCTCAATTATCCATACAGGTTTCTGTTTCTACATAACTCTTCAAGTATTATTGAAGGTACATCATCAGAAAATATTGGGGAGTTCCACAAGGTTCAATTCTCTAACGCATCGTTCGGCCATTATGCATATTACAAGACGAACGGTAAATCAAGGATATTAACCTTACTTCTGTTAAGGATTATCACAAATGTATTTAGGTAAATAAAAGAGAAAAAGAAAGCCATACGGTTTTCGTAAATAAAACAAGTATTATAAAATCTTTAACGGTTCACGTTAAAGTTACCCGAGTTTCAACGATAGTTAGGTAATTTCAACGATAATCGTTTAATAAAATCGAATCCTGAAGTAGTGTTTCAGCTGTCGCCCAACACTATCCCAATGCAATCGCACTTTGATTGGCTCTTGTTGATCAATAGACCGCCATTTCCGATTATGGATGTTAATGTGAGGACACAATGTGCTTTCTTAAGTGGCATTTTATATACCGATGTGAAGTCAATTAGCTTAAATCCGTTGCCGGAAGTGGCTGCGTTTTTGACAAAACTGGTATATATGTACTTACTATCAACCTTGGTTGTAAAATCATCTAACATAATTCAAAACACCGCACTTTAGCTCAAAAAAGTCTTTAACTGATTCGATCATATTCATTCTTAAGAATATCCGCAAATTTAAGACTTCGTTATATGTTGCGTTAATACGTGTTGTACAAATCCATTCGCTGGCGTCATCAAAGCACAAGCACTTTAAAATCCATAGCCATATTAATTATATCGAATATAGTCAAACCATTGTGAATTTCGTATTTTTCAACCTCTTTTAGTCTACCACATCCTATCGTATTTAGTGGATACCAGTTATTCCTTCTCTAAAGATCCGCTGGTTGTAAGGCTTCACTTTTATTCTGATATGAGTTTTATCTTACCAGGTGTAAACACGAATCTTGTTATCATTTTTTTTCATTCAGTATGGTCATTAGTAATAGAATCAACAACAGAGAGCCTTTCTAAGTTAACGAGTTTTATTAGAAAATCTAAATACCTATATTATTATCTTCTAGAAGGACATCCCAAAGCTTGATGTCTCCCAAAATGTAAACAGTGTCTGCAATATTTGGATCTATACGGAAAGCAAACTTTGTTATAAACTTCCTATTGACATACACCTCATACGAGTCTATTCCACGAATTATAATTAAACTAATGGTCTTTGCTGGTGAAAGATCAGTAGCCAGTTCGGAAACCTCTTCCTCTGCCCAATGACCATTGTACCAGGCATTCCGAGTGACAACATTCCGGCCTATGTAATCACGATGATTGGCAAAGCGACAGCGAAAATGAAATGGCACGATTGGATGTGGCCAAATATTCTGGCCTTCTTGAAGATTTATGTAGAAAGACCAAGGCAAAAGCTTAACACGACCTTCAATGCGCAATTGTTGACCGTACTTCATGCTGTTCTGGCCTAAAAAGCCATAATAGGGTAATGGGAAACTTATTTCGGCATTTTTCTTGAATGTGATGCGGGTGAGAGAAAATGTCAATGGGCAGTCCATTTTTGTTTGAGTTTTTATAGGCTGCAACTTATTTAAATAATCAGGATATTCTGTCACCACGCTTTGATCTAAATGGATGCCTCTAACGTCTCCATATACCTCAATACATGCAAGAGATTTATAAGAAACCCGATGATTGAATTTAGCAAAATGCCATCCATTTAGAGAGATCATATAGCGGTCTTGAGTTATCAGAATTTGTATAACAAAATCTTCTCCTCGTTTCAGCGTAAAAGGCAGAACCGAAGAGTCTTCATCGATACCCCAAATATTATTCACTCGAGAATTGCGTACGACGTAATTTTGGGGTAAGAGCGCATTCAATCGCAATGCTACATCATTTGTTGGATTATCAAGAATCAAGTGGATTGCGAATCTGCTGAATGGAATCATTATAAAATTTACCATTACGATATATTTTGTTCAAACCTTTCGCAATATTGGGGCATGTTACCTGAGATCTTGAAGACGACACCCTCTTTAATATTGCCAAGTTCGCGTTTCGAGTATACTGGTTGTTCATCAACTATGAATCCATAGAATGTGGCCTTAAATTTAAGATAAAGAATGAGGCTGAAGTTTGTTTCGAAAGTTCGAACACATTGTGGACCTCTGTTGAATTTGAAGGAACGTTGCAATTATTCTTACTTTCGAGACTTTTCGACGCGTTCTTCGATATCTTCTAAAAACCATCACTTGGCAATAGAGGGAAATATTTAATTTTATTTTTATTGACAACTAGCTGACCCGGCAAACGTTGTTTTGCCAATAAATAATTTCTAGTGAAAACGTTGGTTGCTAAATAAAAATAAAAAAATTAAAAGGCTGCAACTGGATCTGTGTATAGTTGAATAACCAAAAAATGGGCGTGTCTTAAATCTTTACGAAGATGGTGCTCAGAGAGTTTACCACCATCTTTTTATGGTTTGACAAAAACAAAATACGTATTTCTGTCGCATATGTATGTTATAGGGGTAGGGTTCACAAATCGTTTTTATAAGATAACGCCCCAAATAGAGGGCATGGGTTAAAATAATCTACAGATGAAATGCTCATATTAATTCTACTAATTTGACCGAAAACGTTTTTTATAAAAACGTCACAAAAAGTGGGCGTGGAAAAAAACTTTATGTAAATGAAATATGTCCAAACACTTTTTCAAAATTCATAGCCGTTTGGCAAGAAATAAAGTTTTTGTGAAAAGTTTTTTTTTTTAAATTGCCGAAGCAAAGAAGAGTACGTTTACCAAATTTCAACATTCTAGCTCAACCGTTTAAGGCCTAAAAAATAATGACGTACGCATTGTCAAAAACTGAGTTTTCGACAAAAAGTTTTTAAAACCACTTATGATTTCAGACCGAACTTTGAATAGGTTTGGTTTGACATTTCAATCAGCTTAGTTGTCATACTAGCTTCAAGGTTTGTGTTTGAAACTATTTTAACTGAATAAAATCATCGGAGTTTATCATTTTTGTCTGCTCATTCATAGCTGTAGTTCGATGAAGTTTTCAGGTACTTTTCCGAAAACTCAGTATTCGGTTCGGTTTCACACCGCTCACTACCCTATAAGGGATAAATGCGACCGTTCATATAATCGATTAAAAAATATTTCGATTTTATCGACAGAATTTTTATAATATTCCAGAATCCATCTTGTCCAGCAGAAACCTAAGCGCAGCATAATGCGGTAGTTTTATAAGGAAAATGCCATAAAATAATGGGCGTGGTTTAAAATGATCTATAGGCGAATTGTTCATAATATTATTCTGAAAATATTTTCATCAAAATTTTGAATTTACTTCAAATGTACAAAAAAAAGTTTTCAATGAAAAACGCCATTAAAAACTTTGTGCTTACAAAATATAGATATTCAGACTATCTAGATATCCTGCTCAGACTATTCCTCAAAATTCCTTACAGTTTAACCAAAAATAACGTTTTTCTGAATCAAAATTGACTGTTGCGTAGTTTTTTAGAAATCGAATAAAACATTCAAATTTGCATCAAATATTCAAAATTTTTATTGTAATCGATAAATAGGCCTTTGCCATTTACGTTTTAATGACAACTTCATGTATATGTTGTCCGCGGCTTCGTTTTAAATGGTCCAATTTTGCGTCACTTTTTCGAGTATTTCGGCATGTTATCCTGTAAGGCTTCAATAGTGTTCGGCTTGTTCACATAGACTAACGATTTTACATAATCCCACAAAAAATAACCAAGAGGCGTTAAATCGCATGATCTGGCATGTGGCTGTTCATCACTCCAGAAGCGACAGTTTTGCTAATTTTCGTATCTGTTAAGACAGAAATGAACCTCATCGCTGAATACAATTTTTCGATAAAACAGCGGATTTTTATGCAGCCAGGCTGTTTCACCAAAAACCCTTCCAATCAAGTACGACATTTATTACCAACGGAAACTTCCGTTCCGTGAGCATTCGAATACAGTGTTCCTAATCCGATCGTCCGAAAGAAGTATCACGTAATTATCATCGTACGATTACCTATCCGTTCGGGGATGCGAGATTTGCCCACAGTACACATTATGTCCGATTATGATTTTTCACTGGCCATCCTCTCATGATGATCTGACAAATCGTCCGACAAGTTTCAATTGTTAAAGAAATCTTGGGTCGAATTACCACATAAGTTATCGAGTCATTCATGACTGAGAAATGTAAATTTGGTATGATCGCATAGGGGATTCGATTATCGAGTATCGAATTTTGGTATTCTGTAATCAATGTTCGAGTATATATGGTAGGGTTTGTGGTGTCGAATGGATGCATTTTTGTGAGAAAAAATTAAAGATATTTTCATTTTGTTATTTAAAATTTCTTCAACCGATAATAAAATAGTTATACATATATGCAAGTATTGACGAGCTTAAACGGAAAAAACAGCAACTTAAGCCTGAAAAATCTCCGGGTTATGACCTGATTAGAGGAGAACTTCTTTAAATGATGCCTCGGAAATCATAAACTAAACTTCTCTTAATTGTAAATGCAGCAATCAGATTAGAATACATGCCCAGACAGTGTAAAGTCGCGGAAATAATTATGGTTCTCAAACTAGGGAAATCACCGAATGAATAATATCTTACAGACCTATTTTCCTTCTTCCAATAATTTCAAAATTTTTTGAAAGTATATTACTCGGTCGCGTACACCCCGTTATTGATCAGAAACGCCTTTTACCTGACAATAAATTTGGGTTTAGAAGTAAACATTCGACTGTGGACCAAGTTCATCGAATTACTGATGTATTTGGGAAAGCTTCCGAAGAAAAGAACTCAGACCACTCTTGTACTTCCTATTTACACGTGATATCCCACAAACAAACGATACAATAGTTGCACCGTTTGCTGACAATATAGCTATACTAGCAGTTGCCACAACAATATGGAAAGCAATAATATGAAATTACAAAACGCTCTTAACGAGGTTAATGAATGGACAAAATCCTGGCAGATTGCACTTAACGAGAGCAAATCGATTCATGTAGATTTTTCGTATAAACGGACAAACAATTTGCCAGGATTTCTCAATACGGTTCGAGTCCATCGAAATAATAAACCGCGCTATAAATTGCGGAAAAAGCAGGAACTCTCAAAGGAAAGTTACCTGCCAAACATTCATTACTCGTGATACAAAGTTGCTAGATAAGTCGCATTTTAAGTTTGTAATACATATATACAAAAAATAAAAAAAAAAAATTAAAAGGCTGCAACTGGATCTGTGTATAGTTGAATAACCAAAAAATGGGCGTGTCTTAAATCTTTACGAAGATGGTGCTCAGAGAGTTTACCACCATCTTTTTATGGTTTGACAAAAACAAAATACGTATTTCAGTCGCATATGTATGTTAAGGGGTAGGGTACACAAATCGTTTTTATATGATAACGCCCCAAATAGAAGGCATGGGTTAAAATAATCTACAGATGAAATGCTCATATTAATTCTACTAATTTGACCGAAATCCTTTTTTATAAAAACGTCACAAAAAGTGGGCGTGGAAAAAAACTTTATGTAAATGAAATATGTCCAAACACTTTTTCAAAATTCATAGCCGTTTGGCAAGAAATAAAGTTTTTGTGAAAAGTTTTTTTTTTTTTAAATTGCCGAAGCAAAGAAGAGTACGTTTACCAAATTTCAACATTCTAGCTCAACCGTTTAAGGTCTAAAAAATAATGACGTACGCATTGTCGAAAACTGAGTTTTCGACAAAAAGTTTTTAAAACCACTTATGATTTCAGACCGAACTTTGAATAGGTTTGGTTTGACATTTCAATCAGCTTAGTTGTCATACTAGCTTCAAGGTTTGTGTTTGAAACTATTTTAACTGAATAAAATCATCGGAGTTTATCATTTTTGTCTGCTCATTCATAGCTGTAGTTCGATGAAGTTTTCAGGTACTTTTCCGAAAACTCAGTATTCGGTTCGGTTTCACACCGCTCACTACCCTATAAGGGATAAATGCGACCGTTCATATAATCGATTAAAAAATATTTCGATTTTATCGACAGAATTTTTATAATATTCCAGAATCCATCTTGTCCAGCAGAAACCTAAGCGCAGCATAATGCGGTAGTTTTATAAGGAAAATGCCATAAAATAATGGGCGTGGTTTAAAATGATCTATAGGCGAATTGTTCATAATATTATTCTGAAAATATTTTCATCAAAATTTTGAATTTACTTCAAATGTACAAAAAAAAGTTTTCAATGAAAAACGCCATTAAAAACTTTGTGCTTACAAAATATAGATATTCAGACTATCTAGATATCCTGCTCAGACTATTCCTCAAAATTCCTTACAGTTTAACCAAAAATAACGTTTTTCTGAATCAAAATTGACTGTTGCGTAGTTTTTTAGAAATCGAATAAAACATTCAAATTTGCATCAAATATTCAAAATTTTTATTGTAATCGATAAATAGGCCTTTGCCATTTACGTTTTAATGACAACTTCATGTATATGTTGTCCGCGGCTTCGTTTTAAATGGTCCAATTTTGCGTCACTTTTTCGAGTATTTCGGCATGTTATCCTGTAAGGCTTCAATAGTGTTCGGCTTGTTCACATAGACTAACGATTTTACATAATCCCACAAAAAATAACCAAGAGGCGTTAAATCGCATGATCTGGCATGTGGCTGTTCATCACTCCAGAAGCGACAGTTTTGCTAATTTTCGTATCTGTTAAGACAGAAATGAACCTCATCGCTGAATACAATTTTTCGATAAAACAGCGGATTTTTATGCAGCCAGGCTGTTTCACCAAAAACCCTTCCAATCAAGTACGACATTTATTACCAACGGAAACTTCCGTTCCGTGAGCATTCGAATACAGTGTTCCTAATCCGATCGTCCGAAAGAAGTATCACGTAATTATCATCGTACGATTACCTATCCGTTCGGGGATGCGAGATTTGCCCACAGTACACATTATGTCCGATTATGATTTTTCACTGGCCATCCTCTCATGATGATCTGACAAATCGTCCGACAAGTTTCAATTGTTAAAGAAATCTTGGGTCGAATTACCACATAAGTTATCGAGTCATTCATGACTGAGAAATGTAAATTTGGTATGATCGCATAGGGGATTCGATTATCGAGTATCGAATTTTGGTATTCTGTAATCAATGTTCGAGTATATATGGTAGGGTTTGTGGTGTCGAATGGATGCATTTTTGTGAGAAAAAATTAAAGATATTTTCATTTTGTTATTTAAAATTTCTCCAACCGATAATAAAATAGTTATACATATATGCAAGTATTGACGAGCTTAAACGGAAAAAACAGCAACTTAAGCCTGAAAAATCTCCGGGTTATGACCTGATTAGAGGAGAACTTCTTTAAATGATGCCTCGGAAATCATAAACTAAACTTCTCTTAATTGTAAATGCAGCAATCAGATTAGAATACATGCCCAGACAGTGTAAAGTCGCGGAAATAATTATGGTTCTCAAACTAGGGAAATCACCGAATGAATAATATCTTACAGACCTATTTTCCTTCTTCCAATAATTTCAAAATTTTTTGAAAGTATATTACTCGGTCGCGTACACCCCGTTATTGATCAGAAACGCCTTTTACCTGACAATAAATTTGGGTTTAGAAGTAAACATTCGACTGTGGACCAAGTTCATCGAATTACTGATGTATTTGGGAAAGCTTCCGAAGAAAAGAACTCAGACCACTCTTGTACTTCCTATTTACACGTGATATCCCACAAACAAACGATACAATAGTTGCACCGTTTGCTGACAATATAGCTATACTAGCAGTTGCCACAACAATATGGAAATCAATAATATGAAATTACAAAACGCTCTTAACGAGGTTAATGAATGGACAAAATCCTGGCAGATTGCACTTAACGAGAGCAAATCGATTCATGTAGATTTTTCGTATAAACGGACAAACAATTTGCCAGGATTTCTCAATACGGTTCGAGTCCATCGAAATAATAAACCGCGCTATAAATTGCGGAAAAAGCAGGAACTCTCAAAGGAAAGTTACCTGCCAAACATTCATTACTCGTGATACAAAGTTGCTAGATAAGTCGCATTTTAAGTTTGTAATACATATATACAAAAATAAAAAAAAAAAAATTAAAAGGCTGCAACTGGATCTGTGTATAGTTGAATAACCAAAAAATGGGCGTGTCTTAAATCTTTACGAAGATGGTGCTCAGAGAGTTTACCACCATCTTTTTATGGTTTGACAAAAACAAAATACGTATTTCTGTCGCATATGTATGTTATAGGGGTAGGGTACACAAATCGTTTTTATATGATAACGCCCCAAATAGAAGGCATGGGTTAAAATAATCTACAGATGAAATGCTCATATTAATTCTACTAATTTGACCGAAATCCTTTTTTATAAAAACGTCACAAAAAGTGGGCGTGGAAAAAAACTTTATGTAAATGAAATATGTCCAAACACTTTTTCAAAATTCATAGCCGTTTGGCAAGAAATAAAGTTTTTGTGAAAAGTTTTTTTTTTTTTAAATTGCCGAAGCAAAGAAGAGTACGTTTACCAAATTTCAACATTCTAGCTCAACCGTTTAAGGTCTAAAAAATAATGACGTACGCATTGTCGAAAACTGAGTTTTCGACAAAAAGTTTTTAAAACCACTTATGATTTCAGACCGAACTTTGAATAGGTTTGGTTTGACATTTCAATCAGCTTAGTTGTCATACTAGCTTCAAGGTTTGTGTTTGAAACTATTTTAACTGAATAAAATCATCGGAGTTTATCATTTTTGTCTGCTCATTCATAGCTGTAGTTCGATGAAGTTTTCAGGTACTTTTCCGAAAACTCAGTATTCGGTTCGGTTTCACACCGCTCACTACCCTATAAGGGATAAATGCGACCGTTCATATAATCGATTAAAAAATATTTCGATTTTATCGACAGAATTTTTATAATATTCCAGAATCCATCTTGTCCAGCAGAAACCTAAGCGCAGCATAATGCGGTAGTTTTATAAGGAAAATGCCATAAAATAATGGGCGTGGTTTAAAATGATCTATAGGCGAATTGTTCATAATATTATTCTGAAAATATTTTCATCAAAATTTTGAATTTACTTCAAATGTACAAAAAAAAGTTTTCAATGAAAAACGCCATTAAAAACTTTGTGCTTACAAAATATAGATATTCAGACTATCTAGATATCCTGCTCAGACTATTCCTCAAAATTCCTTACAGTTTAACCAAAAATAACGTTTTTCTGAATCAAAATTGACTGTTGCGTAGTTTTTTAGAAATCGAATAAAACATTCAAATTTGCATCAAATATTCAAAATTTTTATTGTAATCGATAAATAGGCCTTTGCCATTTACGTTTTAATGACAACTTCATGTATATGTTGTCCGCGGCTTCGTTTTAAATGGTCCAATTTTGCG
This sequence comes from Rhingia rostrata, assembly GCA_949824845.1. Taxonomy (NCBI): domain Eukaryota; kingdom Metazoa; phylum Arthropoda; class Insecta; order Diptera; family Syrphidae; genus Rhingia; species Rhingia rostrata. The sequence goes on along the minus strand of OX463755.1, from coordinate 49,587,731 downwards.
TCACTTTTTCGAGTATTTCGGCATGTTATCCTGTAAGGCTTCAATAGTGTTCGGCTTGTTCACATAGACTAACGATTTTACATAATCCCACAAAAAATAACCAAGAGGCGTTAAATCGCATGATCTGGCATGTGGCTGTTCATCACTCCAGAAGCGACAGTTTTGCTAATTTTCGTATCTGTTAAGACAGAAATGAACCTCATCGCTGAATACAATTTTTCGATAAAACAGCGGATTTTTATGCAGCCAGGCTGTTTCACCAAAAACCCTTCCAATCAAGTACGACATTTATTACCAACGGAAACTTCCGTTCCGTGAGCATTCGAATACAGTGTTCCTAATCCGATCGTCCGAAAGAAGTATCACGTAATTATCATCGTACGATTACCTATCCGTTCGGGGATGCGAGATTTGCCCACAGTACACATTATGTCCGATTATGATTTTTCACTGGCCATCCTCTCATGATGATCTGACAAATCGTCCGACAAGTTTCAATTGTTAAAGAAATCTTGGGTCGAATTACCACATAAGTTATCGAGTCATTCATGACTGAGAAATGTAAATTTGGTATGATCGCATAGGGGATTCGATTATCGAGTATCGAATTTTGGTATTCTGTAATCAATGTTCGAGTATATATGGTAGGGTTTGTGGTGTCGAATGGATGCATTTTTGTGAGAAAAAATTAAAGATATTTTCATTTTGTTATTTAAAATTTCTCCAACCGATAATAAAATAGTTATACATATATGCAAGTATTGACGAGCTTAAACGGAAAAAACAGCAACTTAAGCCTGAAAAATCTCCGGGTTATGACCTGATTAGAGGAGAACTTCTTTAAATGATGCCTCGGAAATCATAAACTAAACTTCTCTTAATTGTAAATGCAGCAATCAGATTAGAATACATTCCCAGACAGTGTAAAGTCGCGGAAATAATTATGGTTCTCAAACTAGGGAAATCACCGAATGAATAATATCTTACAGACCTATTTCCCTTCTTCCAATAATTTCAAAATTTTTTGAAAGTATATTACTCGGTCGCGTACACCCCGTTATTGATCAGAAACCCCTTTTACCTGACAATAAATTTGGGTTTAGAAGTAAATATCCGACTGTGGACCAAGTTCATCGAATTACTGATGTATTTGGGAAAGCTTCCGAAGAAAAGAACTCAGACCACTCTTTTACTTCATATTTACACGTGATATCCCACAAACAAACGATACAATAGTTGCACCGTTTGCTGACAATATAGCAGTTGCCACAACAATATGGAAAACAATAATATGAAATTACAAAACGCTCTTAACGAGGTTAATGAATGGACAAAATCCTGGCAGATTGCACTTAACGAGAGCAAATCGATTCATGTAGATTTTTCGTATAAACGGACAAACAATTTGCCAGGATTTCTCAATACGGTTCGAGTCCATCGAAATAATAAACCGCGCTATAAATTGCGGAAAAAGCAGGAACTCTCAAAGGAAAGTTACCTGCCAAACATTCATTACTCGTGATACAAAGTTGCTTGATAAGTCGCATTTTAAGTTTGTAATACATATATACAAAAATGATCATCACAATGCGGTTACCCGATCATTCGATAACGTATTCATTTCACTCACTCGTTAACTGATGTGATGATTCGACCCTTATCTCAAATTCGCCGTTCGGAATCGGAATAAAAAAGGAGTTCCCGCCAACGTGAATGGTTTTGAGAAGGCTCGGTCCTGGGTACTAACAATCCTGTTGCGCCAAAAATTTGTATTTTTTTTCATTCATTCAAGCCTACTTACTTACTTTAGTGGCGCTACAGTCTGGAATGAACCTGGGCCTCAACCAACATGCGTCTCCAATTAGCCCGGTCCATAGCTAACTGCCTCCAGTTGTGCACTCCAAGTTGGTTGAAGTCGGTTTCTACATGTGCGCGCCACTGCGTCCGACGTCTGGCTGGGAATCGAAGACTCTGCGAGCCGGAGTATTGGTGTCCATTCGTTCTACATGTCCTAGCCATCTTAAACGTCCAATGCGGATTTTTTTGACCAGGGGCATGTCGCTGTACAGCTCGTATAGATCTTGGTTTAATCTTCTTCTCCAAAGCCCGTCAGCGCAAACGGGACCAAAGATTTTTCGAAGAATTTTCTTCCCAAATCGACCAAGGATTTCTTCATCCGCTTTTGAGACGGTCCATGGCTCAGCGCTGTAGAGCAGGACTAGGATGATCAGGGTCTAAGAAGGCACTAGGATTGCCTTCTTAGTCCGAAGAAACAGCAGTTGGCAAGAATAATTCTTCAGTCATAGCTAATAGCGGAGCCGAAATAGACAATGCCCCGTACTACCTAAAAGTTATGACTTTCAATGGTGACGTTCTGTCCAATTCGTCGATGTTATGTGCCCTTTCGTGTTGACAGCATATAGGTACTTTTGCCCTCATTTACTGCTAAACCCATTTTTGCCGCTTCCTTCTCTATAATAGCAAACGTGGCTATGACATCACGTTGGGTCCGACCAATGATCGTCGGCGTATGCTAGTAGTTGTACCAATGGCTTGTTGGCATCGTTGCCATTGTTCTTCGACATTCGATGCTATTGATATGGTGGTAATCGAGTGGTGGGGGGATACGCGTTGCGCGAAGGTCTTGGCGGTCTTTTGCGAGTGCAGTCTTCCGACATTAAATATTTTTTACAGTATTTCTGGATTGTTGTGGCGCGGTGGATATCCGTATTCTTACCTTGGCTACCTCGGAATGTTCGGACATCCAAAATACTGGATGCGTGCCTCTTGTCTATCGCAATATGATCAATTTGGTTGACCGTTCGTTGATCTGGAGACCGCCATGTCCCCTTATGGATATCGAGGTGAGGATTCATTCAGGCCTATCGCGAATAAATTTTGCCGAGAATTGTTCTCTTTCCAGCAATGTAAATCAGATTGCTGAAGGGGAACAGTTTCCACGAAAAATTTATTCGCGACAGGCTTGATTATGTCCGAGTACTTCTCAATCTTGCCCAGTGAATTAGACTCCAATTAAAGTAATACAATACAATAAAATGTAAAGCTTAATACTTTCTTTGGGCTTAATTAGTAGTTCGCAAACTGTGAGTGGACTTCACCATCCCAAAAGAACTGCACAAAGAAAACCAAAATAAAACAAAACCACTTATTCTTATTCATACAATATATTGTTTTGTTTTTTATCATTGTTTAAACATTAACAACTTATAAAATATCTTAACCGAGAAACAAATAAAAAAATATTTTTATAGATTTTATTTTTAAATTAAATGGTAACCCTATTTGTTTGAGAATATTATTACAGGGTGGGATAAAATTGTATGTTTTTTTCCGCAATCTTTCCATTTGTTTCTCTATACAAAATTAAGAGAAAAAAGACGAAAACAATTTGTTTTAACAATTTTTCTAAATACAATCAGACAATAGTTTAGTGTTTAGTGTTAGTTGGTGTTTGTTATATTTGTTTTTGATGTTTTTTTTTTATATGTGTACAAAAAGGCAATTTATGTTTCTAAAAAGGCTTTCTCCTTCATTCAATCACAAATGTGGGGAGGGATGTGTTTGGGTGTGGTTTGAAAGTACTAATATTTATATATGAAATAATATTAAAAAAAAAGCTATAATGCGTTAAGAAAATGAGAAAAACTATTTACAAAATATACAAACTAACTTTTAAGTAAAATAAAAGGAGTTATAGTATGTAATTGTAAAAAGTGAAAAGAAATTTCTTAACATTCCTCATTCGAACCGAAATAAATGTTTTTTTTTATGTTAAAATAGTTTTCGATTTTTTTTTTTAAATTTATATATAACAATTCCATTTTTGGCATTCAATGTGTGTTTGTGTTTTTCTCAATTATGCAATAGAAAAATATGTTTTTTTGAGAATTTGTGGTGGTGTTTTTTTTTTTTTTTTTTAGGCGCAGAAGAGATATGAGAGATGTTTACAATTCTATGTATAATTTTTAGGTATATAGTAAATGAGTCTTATCCCTATGCAGTATATATAAGTAACATATTTATATATGAATATATATGCTTGTATATATATATATTGAATTTTTTTCATTTGTTTTGTAGTAACCAACTTTAAAACTTCTGTTTCTATATCTAGTTAGAATATAAACTCTCTGCAAAACAAAAACAAAACATAATCGCAGTTTTTTAGCGCGTACAATGGTTGAAAACCTTGCCGAGTTAAGTCTTCATGTGACCGCCTAATATTAATACCAATAGCACATAGTAATCTCGTATTGAGGTTTGCGTAGCCTTCATAGTTGTTTCGAAGTGTACGCGTATGTAGTTTGTCCAACTTTTAGGTTTAACGATGTCTACACCACCCTGCTGAGATGATGGCTCTATGATGTGATTTCTGTTCTGGATGTTATTCGTCTTCAAACGATTGTTTAGTTGTTTCGGTATCGATGTTGAGGAATGAGTTGAATGGTTGAATGTTCGTCTGCTTGTTGTGGATGTGGTTGATGTGGTGGTTTCTATGCGATTGTTAGGGGTGCTGCAGGTGCTGTTTCTATCCATGGTGTTAGAAACTAAAAGTCAGACTTGTGTTAGCTGTTAACTTTCTCGGTTTGGTAGCTTTGAATGGAAGTTTCGTGGCCATGGTAGTGGCCATTCGTATTGACGTGGAACTGGCCCACGGACGTTTTTCTCAAAGTACTTAAAATATGAGTACCACCATTCGCGACCAATGTAGTTATTGCTTCCCGACTGAAATAAAAGACAAACGATTAGGTCTTCACAAAACACTCAGAAGTATCTATGCTTCACCTTTAATAGAAAATGATTATTCGCAAGCGTGTGGTAGGTCCAAAACAGTCTAGTCGTCACATAGTACGCAACAAGTATGTCAATTGTGTAATGACCATGCGCTAGTAAAACGAATATCACTCCGATGAAGGTCGAAAACCAAGCAATCCAATGCAATACGAAAAATCTGCGCGGCGAGTCTAGAAATAGAAGAGGAGCGAGATTAATATAAATCAACCCACAGTTGAGGAGACGTTTTAGAAATTAAGCGCCTCGAACGGCATGTTAGGCGAATTACTTACACTCAGCTATTATAAGGTACCCGAGCACTAGCATCACTGTATGCCCACTGTAGATGTAGTCTCCGCAGTATGTGTGCTTTCCGTTGATGGACAATCCAAAGCCCGACATCAGTTGGAATACTCTCTTTGCGATCACCAATGGTGTGGCAGTTGTATTCGACTTGGGGCTACAGTAATAGGTTGTACTCGAGACAGGTAATACTGTGACATACATTGTAATCGAACGCATGAAATAAAGTATGGCCAGGATTAGGAATATTCGTCTCATGATAATGTATCTGCAAAAAAAAAATAATATTGGATGTCTAAGTATTAAAATTGGCGAGTCAAGTTATGTGGAATAATAAGGAATGGTACAAAATTTGGCTCTGATGTTGTTCAAACTGGGAGATTTTATCTGGTTAAAGTTGGGACGTTCTCCCGTTTGCCAGTCTACAGCTTTCATTCTTGACAGCATCTAGACTAGGAACTGTTTACATGTGGAGAGGGGCATGCCTAACACTTCTAATTGTGGAAGAATGCCAAGAGTTGTGCCCAGTCTGGCAACCTTATAACCGAACTGTAAAGTCTGGGATATTACCTGGCACCAAGTTGAGGTGAGTGCTCTGCCATCTCGGTAAGAGATTGGTTTTCTTTTTTTTTAAATAAGATTTATAAGAGATTCGATTTCAGAGTGGTTGTGGAACCTAGAGATACAGATATTCCTTGTAAATATCACGTTGCACTTAAGCCAAGACAAGGGGTTACGAAAACCCTTACATGTTTTTGCACAGTGCCGGCATTAAGGAAATGGGAGATAAGAAGCAAAGATTTACCGATGCAAATTAGTTGTTTTAAATCACTTTAAGCTATAATGGGGAGAAAAACATAGTTTTGCAGAGTATTCCATATCTATCCTTAGAACGGACATGCGATCAAACTCAATCTCATTATACGTTTCTAAATTTTTTATCTAAAGATGTAAAAACTGTCAATGAAAACTCTAAAATTGAACGCAATAATATTGACATATGCTTGACATCGGAAAACCACTTAAAAAGGGGACCAGTACCCAAAATAAAAGGCTACAGTGATTTTCACGCACATCATCCTTCGGAAAATGCGAGAGGCGGATCTTCTCTTTACATTAAAGATAGTGTTAAGCACTCCCAAAACATTAAAATAAAACTGGATTCTGTGAAAATCATTTCAGTCTTCGGCCTTGATCACCTCTTTGACTTTATCGAGTCTAATTTTATCATCGGTGCAGACTTTAATGCGAAACACACTTTCTGGGATTCAATACGCAATTCAACGAAAGGCAAACTACTGTACAAAGTGTGGATTTTTTTTCGACGGAAAAATCAACGTATTGGCAAACTTACAAAAATAAAACCCCTGACCTCACTGACTACTCAATCGTTACTCATAATCTGACGGAAGTAGAAGAATGCAATGATCTATGCTCAGACCACACAGCAGTCACTCTGAAAATGGACGGAAGTCTAACAAAAAAAGAAGGACCGCATATGTTAACAATTAACAACCAACTGGGACATTTGCAGAAAAGACTGCAATGAAAATGTTGCTTTATATGTGTCAGCGTGTCCCATAAGAAGGCCTCGTGGGAGGGTTAAACCATGGTGGAACTCCAACCTCAGGCAACTTTTCAACAAAGCCAAGAGCCAACGAAGTAGTGAAATATTTCGACACGGTCATCTCCACCTATGGATCTAAGATGAACTGTGGTGTGTGTCTACTCGGAATCAACGAAAATATCCGCCTACGGATTTTGCCAGGGTATTCCAGGGGGAGAGGATTGCAGGCTACTTGGGCGTGACAATACGACAGGACACTATGATATTGAAGAAAACGAGCGTCCAGACGAGCTGGCCAGACAAGGCTCAGCTCTATTCGGCTCACTTGCGGCAAGGGTCCGTATCCCGTTAGGTGCGGTTAAGGGACAAATCCACTCATACTTCTTGAAGAAGGCAGACATTAAATGGAAATGTTTAAAAAACTGTGTCATATCGAGATGATATGGCCTTCCTACAACAAGAACAGAACACACGACCTACTAAATAGAACCCGCCCAGGTATCGCAAGACGGATCTAGAGCCCGCCTATATCACATCCACAACGATCATAGTAAAAGTCACACGAGTCGTGGTAAAAAAGGTACATAAGTGCTACTCGGGTTCACGCTGAACCGCTACATCTACTTACCTTCACTATGGAAAGCCTCGAAGTCCATAAGGAGACCTAAAACACACTCGCCATGAATAAGAAAAGCATACCAAACATGCCTCATCAATTTGTCCGGTCTCTAGCTAACTGAATGCAGTTGGGCACTTTAAGTTGGTTGAGGTCGCCTTCTACTTGTGCTCGTCACTTCCAATAGGAAAGGCCTTCCTCTACTGCGTCAGACGTCTGGCTGAGAATCGATGACTTTGCGAGATGGATTGTTTGTGCCCATTGGATCTACAAGTCCCAGCCAACCATCAGTGAACAACTCGTTAATGGGAGTGTCCGACATGCCCAAAGAAAAAATTTGAGGTAGTTTAGTATTAACCTGGATTGCCACCATAGTAGGACCCGACGAGACAAGTGGTTCCCAGCCTCCAGGTTCAAAAGTCAAAGAAGACCAAACATTAAGTTAAAGGATCAAGTGATCTCGATTTGCCAGAATAACAGAAGAGATAGAGCTTAGTGTAGAACGATCACTGTAAAAAAAATCGCCATCCCGCAATTATATTCATGTGCTTAATATTTGAATTTAATAACGCAAACTCTGCCTCTTTATGATCTTCTCAAAATTTAAAGCCCATGCCAATAAAGTGGTTTACACGACCTATATTGCAATTCCTAAAAGAACTCTTGCCACTTGTTTGATTTGATTCACTCACTGACCAGCTCGCCCATAGCTGACCTAAACAACCCTTTCAATCCTATCTAATTCAATTAGCTGGCTCTTTCCAAAAGCTCTCTACCTCAATATTAGATGAATTATCCTCCCAATAGGTAATCCAGGTTGATGTTTATGGAATTGACTTATATGCTATCGATTTATTTACAAATTACAATGCACACTCAATTTCGAACACCTCCAACTTTGTACTACAGAGAGTAGTAAATAAACCCATTTCTCATGCCCTAACTGGGTCACAGTGGGTGGTGTTGACTGTGCATGGTTGACTGGGAAAAGTTCAAACCAGTGCAAAGTGCTACAATTTATAAACCTGCGGGTTGGTTGGTACGTGCTCTGACACAGAAAGTGAGAGCTCCATTTATATGGCAACAACGAGTCCTTTCAATTTTCGAGGAAGAAATTCATTACGGCGACACGTGTACGTCAGTTCCGCGTGCAGGATAAATAGCCAAGCCAGGATGTAGCTAAATGCAATTTAGAACAAAGGGACAAATGCTCTATTAGTTGTTGCCTTGGAGAAATACCTGCTATAGTAGGATTCTAATTAATACGCTCGTAACCAGGCGTAACCTAATCAACGTGCTGGGCAATTACACCAAGGGTCCTATATTAATTTCGAACAAATATTTATTCTGTTATTGAAGGGAAGTCGAATTGGATGGGGATTTATGGTTATCAAACGGTAATTGTTTAGGATATCCCTTGAGTTTTATTTATATATACCTCTCGCGATTCCATTTTATTGCTTATGCAATGTAATTTGTAGCTGATGAGGGTGTAGCCTTACATTGTCCCTGCAAAAGTAATCTGTTTTTGGATGGCTACGATTGAGGAAGTCGGCGAATGATATGGATTTGTTTAAGTTCTCCATTTGGGATGCAATGTTTACATAAGGGTGATTGCTCACTTTTTTATTATTTATCGAGTTTGCTGGATTTTGTAAATAAAATATAGAATTTCACTGAGACATCTATTTTATTCAGTTGTGAGCAATCGAAATCAGACTCCGCTTGTCCGAAAGGTTGGTGATGTTTTTCTTTCATACATCCGTTGACGCGACTGTGTATTTTTAGCGATATCTATTGCCATTCTAAGTGCAGTGCAATATCCCCCGCAGGGTTAATTTCTAAAAAAGGGTATAGACCCCGCCGGCCTCATTTGGCATTCTATTAAGTTTGGGTGTATGACAATTTTAAATATGAGTGCAACCCACCTGCTTGGGCTCACTGTTATATTTGGGTTGCGTGCGAGTATGGATGCATGCAAAGGAAATAAGCCCCACAAGCAGAAGACACTAACAGCCGTGGGACTTATTTACATTTCGAAAAGGATATAAGCCTCGTGGGGTCTAGGTAGGCTTTGCAAAGGTTTATGATGTTAATAGACAAGTAGTGCAACAGTTCAGAGCTAATCTGTCAACCAAAACTCCTCTCCATTTAGCCCCTTTTTTAGCTAATTGCCAACAGCTGTGCTTAAAATTTGAATGCTAGCAATTGCATAGATTTATTTGAGACTATTCTAATGGTGTTGACTAGGAAGTTGTACAAAGTTGTGAAAGGTTTTAAAGGAGTCTACATTCAGCCATTACCCCCTTCTTTTTCTCCGGTGGCATCTACAGCCCAAGTGAACAACTAAGATGAGTTGGTCCGACAAATTCGGACAATAGGTCATCTAGAAGTATCAGGGGTTAGTCAGGCCCCTTAAACAGATATGGTAGCGGACGATTCGAAAAGCCAACGACAGGGCTTAATTCTGTTGTAAATACAGATAGCTCTATACACTAGTGGCATCTAATAAATTGGGAGTTGTGTCGTCTGCGTTACTTTTTTAGCAAATAAAAAATATTAATTGTATGAGAAACAACAGCCTTGGATAACAAATGCGCACAAATTCTATTTGGCCCCGGAAGGACTACGGACAACGAATTACGAGTATACAAACGGAATGTACCATGATTTGTAAATTCTTTGCGGAAATACGAATTAAGTCAAGAGTAATTCAATCTACGCCAGTTAATGATCGCCTAGCGATGATCAGCATCGGAGCAACGTTTTGCAACATCAGTTTTATACATTAGTCTACTGATCGGAAGGAACACTCTATCAGGGAGGAGTTTTACGATCGTCTGAAGAAACGAGCATAGGGATTTAAATGCAAAAATGCTAATGAAAACATAACGGTTGGGTTAGTTGGAGCATCGCTTTACCGAACCAACTACATTCTGGTTAACTGACTTTGTAGATGAGCGTAATATTGTAATATTTCTTCGACTTCGAATTCATAACGCAACCTGGCGATCACGCAACACTCGAATCGTGCCTGTTTGCAATCGTATTTGGAAGTATCAAGAAGAGGTGACAGACGAGGAACGTATCAGGAGCTACGACACAAAACCGGCACCGCACAAGAAAAATAACAGGCCAGATGAAGGGAAGAAATCAAACGCTCAGGAAAATAGAAAAAAATCGCGACGGGCTTTATACTTACAATCAACGTTTGGTGTGAACCCGTTTCTGCAACATACTATCGACAAGTACCCGTATGACTTCCAATCCGACAGGCGGAACATAAAACAAATGAACACACATGGTAGGTTCTGCAAAATCCGGATTTCAAGTCGAGAATTATCATGTTTTGTAGGACCGCATTGGAGCGTAGTTCACTATAGAGCTGTGTCGTATAATAATGGAGAACACTCGGAGTCAACCAAACCAAAGTCGCATCGGTTTCAAAGGGTCAATCTTCGTCGTATCTAATTCCTGTCACTCATAAAATAGATACGACGAAGATTGACCCTTGGAAACCGATGCGACTTTGGTTTGGCGAAACAAACGGGATCACAACCTAATACCCGAAAAATATTTCTTCTACTTAACAACTATTTATGTTCCATGAATTGGAGAGCGAATCAATAGTAGTGGTCCAGACAAAAGAATCTCCGGATACCATTCTGGTTCTGTATGCACGGGTGGCGAATAGAAGCGAATCAACAGTATTGCTTCAGACAATTTTTTAATCCCAACCTTCAGGTTCGAGACAACGAGTAAGCCCGAACCCCGGGTTAAGGGATCATGCAAGTGCGGAGTCAGGGCTCTTGGACAGTTGTCATAAGGTTGAAAGGGTGCATTTTCTCACACAGAGACCCTTTAGTCTATAAAATAGAATAGAAAAAACTTCCAATATACACGTTGTTTCATAATCGACCAAATCTGGTCTTAATGTGCCGGAAAAGTGCAGTCACGTTAGCTATATATAGAGAAGAATATTTCATGTTTATTTTCTAGGATGGAACTTGTAACCATATACTCAAGAAGTGGCCAAATAAGAACTACCACACGGCCACCTAAAGTCGCAGTAAATAAGACGCAAAAAATGAGAATAAGATGTTCAAAAGAAGGTAACTAGACCTCAATCTAACTAATGTGAGAGTTAGGTGGTTCCTTCCTTTGCAAGAAGGGTTCGTTGGGTAGTGTAAATATCGGATTCTAAATGTTACTTAGTTTGCTATAATACCATAATTATTATATGGTTGCATTAATCTAACCTTAGTGTAAGTATAAAGGTATTGTGAGACTTTAGATGATTCATCGATATTATTAATTGCCACTTGAACTTTTTTACAGCCTGGAAGGTACGATCCAACACTCATTTATAGTAATAACTGCATACGAAGGTAATAAAAATAAAAAATAGAAAGACCTTAGTACCCATCCGACCCTAAGCTCATAATAGCGCCTTGCACGAGGTACTACAACCACATGACAATTGCAACTAAAATAACGAAACTCTTCAAATGACAGTCGCCAGATAAAGCGTAGGTCGAGTACCTACTATATTGACTCAATCAAACAATATTAAAAAAATTCTGGTAAAATGTGTCACTCACCTGTGCTTGTGCAGCAGCGTCAACAATATACACGTGTTGACTGTAACCATGATTAGGATCTCGCTAACATTTAATGCCCAATCTTGTGCTCCAATATTGTCTAAGAATATGTCCGGCAACGGACGATATATTTGTCTATCTGGTAGCCTTTCATGGACCAACGATAAGGATACAGTTGCCAAAATGAAATTAACTAATAATATCACAAATGCTGCAAAAAAAGAAGAAAATTTATGTCAGATACAAAAATATTGAAGGAATATATTTGTAAATCAATAGGGCCGTGGGGTAGAGTGTTTATCCAGTGACTCTAAAATATATTTAGCATCTAGATTATTAACTACCTATCTTCATAGAACTCGGTGAAAAATGGTTGTATTTTACGTAATAATTGGACGTTTAGTAACGGCGGATTCAAACAGTGTAACTGCGATCATATTCAACATATTTATTTTCAATAAAATTTGCATATTAAACTTTTCTACAAACTTTTTAAGTAAAAGATTAGTAAACTTTGTTTAACCGTGTTCTGCTTCTATTGTATTCATCATTTGCTACCGCATTTTCGCAGAAATAAAATTTCTTGCTAGCTCACCAGTCGGCAAATTATATTTTACTCCTTTATCGATTTAGTTTATCTGGAAAAAGGGACCGTACAACCATACAACCGCACTAACCTGCCTCTTCTAGATTCATTTATGCGTGCTAAGTAACTCCTCATGATAGTGTTTCACTCTTGGATGTTGTCATACATTCGTAAGAGGTGAAGGAGTGCAAAAAAAACGTACGTGCTGTTACTTTCGAGAATTGAACCAAAGTCTCCAGACCTAGTAGTCCTAAAAGATCAGCATGGAGATCGTTTAATATCCTAGCCCATCCCAACCTATCTTTAAAACTAATAAAACTAATAGGATATAGAAATTGTTTTCTTAACAAAACACCTCCAAAAAGTGAACTAGGCTTATATGATCTATGGAGGAAATATTCACGTTAATATTACCAATGATTTTGTATCAAATGGTTTTCGCACATTTCAAAACTTGAATGACAATAGTTTTTTTTAATGAAAACGACCACGAAAAGTGGGCGTGGATCAAAAATTGTCAATAAAAAAATTTGCCAAAAAACAATGTCTTCCTAAAAATTTGGCGTTGCAGTGGGCGGATTCCAATTTGTTTACACTTGTTCCACCTCGTCGGAGTATATATACCAAATTTCAACACTCTAGCTCAATGTTAAAGGCCCAAAAGTCGGCAACACACAGACGGCCGGACAGACAGACATGGTCGGTACATATAAACTATCGCAATTATTTCTATATTACAAACTTAATGACAAAACTAATATACCCCTACACAAAAAAAATTAAATAAATTAATGGCGCAACAGGCTGGTTAGTATCCAGGGCCTAGATTTTTTCTCACAACCATTTATGTGTGCGATGGCGGCACCTCATGTTTTATGCCGAATCCGAACGGCTTAGTTGAGATAAGCTTTTTATGACAATTGATACTACTCGGATGATTTATCAGATCATCATGAGGGAAGGGCCAGTGAAAAAAACATTTAGGTGTTGCTACGGCTGGAAATCGAATCCAGACCTTCTGCGAGGCAATTCATCGCACTAACCATCGCGCCACTGAGCCCTATGGTCCCATGTGGTAGGGTTTAAAAAATACAATTATTTGCTCTGCAAAGCAATTTCAGTGCCATTAAGTAACTCAAAACTCACGATAAGTGATCTAAGTTCTATGTTCTGCAGATGATTTGATAAGTAGGACTGACCAACTCATACGCAGCAACAAGAAAGTATGCATGAACATCTGATCTGCGCCAAACATAATAGCATAAGTCTCCTCAACATCGTCAAAAATCCTATCAGCCATAACATTTGAACGCCTGAAAACGGTTAACAACAACATGATCGCTCGTTATCAGTTTGGATTTAGGCCAATGAAGTCCACAACTGATCAAATCTTCACACATCGGCGGAACCTGGAAAAGGCTTAAGAAGTCCAAGTCGATACCTACCACCTGTTCATCGATTTCACATATGACAGCATTTATAGAGACGAAGCATACAGAGCCATGTCTCGTTTTGGTATACCGCCCAAACTCGTCCGTTGCAGGATGACTATGGAAAATTCTCGCTGCTTTGTACTCCGCCTGGCAGAGTCTTCGATTCCCAGTCGGACGTTGGAGGCAATAGACGATTACCTCGAATAAAGTGGCGCGCACATTTGGATATCGACCTCAGCTAACATGAAGTGCGCAACTAAAGGCAGTTAGCTAAGGACTGGGCAAGCTGGAGGGGCATCTTGGTTGAGAATAAGGTTCATTTCGGATTGTAGCGCCAGTTAAGTAAGACATAAGACAATATTAACTGACCCAGACCAAGAGTTAACTGACCCCGGAATAAATTTAATTCAGAGTTAACTTATGAAGCAGCTTTTCAGTGCAGGACTAAGTTTGACTCCGTGTGTGGTGACTTTACTTGGTAGCACTCAAGATTTATCGACTTTGCTTTAAAAAAGTTACCGAATCTTGCGAGAAAACTGATCCTTAGGGTCGTTTAAGCTTCGTGTTTTGCTATCCACAATAATATTTAAGTATTGATCGAGTAAAAACAAGAGCCTGGACTTTACTGCCAAACATTCATGGGTGCATAAGTATACTTCTTACAAGATGTCGAGTCTTTCATGTTTTATGCCACTTTTCAAACGACTCAATTTAGATGAACATTTTTTGACAGTTTATACTATTCCCATGATTTGTCAGGGTACTCATTCCATTTCAAAACGATAATCGTTGACGAAGTTGAAGCAGAGTTCCTGGGTACGTACAGTGAAATTTTTACATTTGCACGCACTCAATATACAAATTGCACGCTACGTACCCATAAAGTCTCCTCCACTATTAACGGTCATTGTTTTGAAAGTTACAGAATGAGTAATCAGATCTTTGTGGGAGGAGGGCCAGTGAAAAACATTTTCGTATTGCCACGACTGGGAATTGAGTCCAGACCTAGTAATCATCGCGAATTTGAGCCCATCCATCATTCACAGTTGGCAAAATGATTACAAGTGAATTATTAAGAACGAGGTCTGCAGTTTTTTTCCCTCGAGATTTCCCCTTAATTCAACCGCCACTCAATTGCCATTATAACTCATCACACTTACCAATAAATGTTTTCCATTTTTCTTTTGGAAATTTTGGTTCTTCACGCAAAGGCACTGGAACATCTAGTTTTAGTATAACCGCTTCCCCATTATTCGACCCGTTTGAGTTCTGATACGGCAGGCTGTAATTCTCCTCAGGTACTTCCTGCAATAAATAAAAAAAAAAAAACGTATAAATAAGAAGTTCAGCAAAAAAGTGAGCATTAGCTTCTATAAAGCTTGTTAGGTGTGAGTAGATTTTTATCGATTTACATACAAAATTCACAGCCCTTATCGTGAATTGTTTTCCCACGCAAAGTTAATTAAAAATGGAAACTTCGTACTTTGTGTTTTGTTAATGTTCCCCATGATAATTATAGCCATGACATGACTTTGTTAAGGCGGTTATCTCCCTTAAAACCACCACCCCGAGGGACAATGAATTGTGTTTTTCTTTTTAATTGATAGGTCTACCTATAAGCTACAGTGTCAGTTGGGGGTTACTAGGGGCCAACCCTAGTGCATCCGCTGTGCTCCACACAAAGTGTTCTATATTTGCCAATATGTTTGCGGTCTTTAAGTCTGCGTCTTCCTTTTGCTCATTGCTCTTGATTATTCTTGCTCTACACAGCATTCTTTACACGATTACACTTAAACTGGGACTCCCAATCTGCCATTGCAAAGCCAGCTATAAGTTACTACATCGTGTGTGGTTTTAAAATCTTCTCCTAGGCTGAACGACTATACGGAATGTGCAGAGACTAATTAGAATAAAAACTCTTGATGTGGAAAAAAAAGTGTAGACCCCTACCGACGAACAAAGTCAATGGACGGGGGAGGTCTTCGCCAACAGCACTTATGTCACGGCAATAATGAACTGCCTGGTGTCCTAAATTGCATAGGGGTTTCCAATTACACTCTAAGGTGTTGTTTCAAATTTCATATGGGTGGAGGGGGTTAGGCACAGTTCTTTCTTTTTCGTTCAATAAACTTGAGAGTATGTAGTATAGGGACGGTACTTGAAGTACGTTGTCCTAGTTTGTATTGTAAGATAATACACCTGAGTACGGCGGAAGCGTTGGTCTGAAAAGAAGCAACGAATAGGTATAATGGGAATTATTGTCGTACTTGCATTTGACCTATTAAGTTCATGTGTGGCTTCTACAAAAGGTGGAGTAAGAGTCAACACAATGTTGTTTGTTTCGTGTTGAAATTTATATTTTATGGTCAGGATTGTAAGGCATACAAATGAATAGACTTAATAAAAAAAAGACATATTCCGCATAAACAATTTTAAGGTATGGACAGTACGTCAGCTCCCAGAGATGTCCGATGGATCCATAAACGGAAATCAATTCCTAAACTCGATGAACATTTGTTGAATTCGAATATCTTAGGCAACTTATAAAAAAGCTACTTGGCACTTTTAATACATCACAGTCCACCTTATTAGAAGGATCATAACCATACCAATTTACTGCATTCTTAATAATCCCTTTGTGAGATTCGCTTCTGCTGGTCCTGTATAAGTAAAGCCTTAATTTTGCCAATCAAATCAAACTAATTAATAGGTTAGTAAATAACTTGATGGATAGGTTGCCAATCTTATCATTTAACTAGCTAACCTTATGATTCAACTGGTTCCTTGATGCAAGTGGCTCTTAGTCATATTATTTTACGATAATCGTTTTCTTAAACAGCGGTTTTTTTGTGAGTCATGGCCTTAACTTAATAAAATGATTACTCGAATTGTTTTGTTCTGCCCTCAAGAACCAGTCTTTACATCTTTTGATATTTAATGGTAAACAGTGTAGTTCAACCGGTTCGATTACAACCAGAAAGTTCTCAAAAAGATTACGAATTAATCGAAGAAATGATTAGAAAAAGGATCCAATCAACATCAATTATCTTTACACAACGATCGGAATATTTATCGATCTGAAGTAATTTCAAATTTCGTGTGGTGATCATACCATTCTGCAAGTAAGTACTCAAGCAGCACAAAAACTTGAGATCAACTTGGGAACGGTTAATAGCTAAAAAATGTAGTTTGCCGCCATTTATGCAACAACAAGAACGTTTGACAGCTAACAGTTTAGGGCTAGAATGAAACACTACACAAAAACACGTTTTTATTGTTGAACATTTCAAAACTTATGAAAGTTTGACTGCCACAGATTGAGCAAAATCAACCTAAACGGTGAAGCTCTTTATCACCTTTATCTATGGTCTTGTTTTGGTGTTTATCAGAAGTGCCACGCTAGATTATGTGATGAAACACTACTGAATTTCTATGGATTTACAGTCAAGTTAGTTAATTTGGGAGGAAATTCAGCGTAGCCATTTTTATTCAAAATTTTAATTTTGCGCCATTTTAGTACGATGCTGCCAACGAAAAAGAGATAAAAATGTGATAGCTGACAGTTCGCAATTAGTAAAATTGGAGCGTTAAACGAAAGAACAACGAATTTTCATTGTTGAGCAGTATTTTAAAAATATGTAATGAAGGTTTGTCAGAGCTACAGTCCTTCAAACAAAATATGTGATAAGAATGTTAGAAAAACTCAGGGAGACTGGATAAATTAGTGCCTGTCACAAGGCGTTTAACAGAAAACACCGAATCAGATTCGAACAGATCGTTGAATGGATTTTGGAAAAAACAACAAGTGGAATCTGATTTATTGAACAAAATCATCTTCAGTGAAAAAGCTCTTTTTGCTGATGGATCCGTTAATCGCCAAAATTGTTTCATTTGGGGTTCAGAACCCTCACGAATATCTAATTGTTGAGAAACAAATACATCCACGAAGTGTGACTGTTTGTTGCAGATTTTGGGCTGGAGGTACTACCGGATCATTTTGTCGAAAATGCGCCTGGTCAGAAAGTAATTATTAGTGTTGTTTTTTTACCGTGACATAAAAAAAACAGTTTTTAGTGTCTAAATTACAGAATATGAATGTGAACAACATGTGGTTTCAACAAGCCATCCTCTACATATCATTAAGCTTTGAAATGCAACACTTCCCAAAATTGGACATAATTCATTAGCGATTTTGGCGCAATATGAATTTCAGCAAACTTTACGGACATACAACACCCACTGGTCACAAATCGGCGCAAATTTAAAGTCGCTTAAAGTACACTTTAAAATTATTTTATCAAGTACTAACAGGTTTTGATAATTAGTCGTCAAAAAGTGTACCTTAGCGTTATCACTCTAACGGGTGATCCAAGTAGAGATACTTTTTTCAATAGCCTTTTTTGACAGATGACGTGTGAGTCGTGTCATGCTGTCATGTTATTTTTGTTTAGTATTGTTTGGCATTTCATAATGGAAAGACTTACGCGTGAACAACGTTTACAAATTGTTCAACTTTATTATGAAAATTCACGTTCTCCGAGGAATGTGTTTCGTGCACTTCGCATCAATCAATGGACTTATTGAGAGAACATTTTGGTGAGCACATAATTTCACGTTTTGGGCCGGTCGATTGGCCACCAAGATCGTGTGATATCACACCGTTAGACTTTTTCCTGTGGGGATATGTAAAGTCAAAAGCTTATGCCGACAAACCCGCTTCGATTCAGGCCTTGGAGGAAAACATCACGCGTGTCATTCGCCAGTTACCAGTCGAAATGCTCGAACGAGTGATCGAAAATTGGACTCAACGGATGGACCATCTGCGACGTAGCAACGGCCAACATTTGATAGACATAATCTTCAAAAAATAAATGCCAAAGAATGTTCTTTAAAATGATAATAAACATTCTCCATTAAATTCGAATTTTCTGTGTTTTTTTCTTTAAAAAAGTAGGGAACCTCGAAATGGATCACCCTTATCATTTAAGCTAAAGCAACCGAAACCTCAATTTAAATGTTTAATGCAGAGTTAGCGTAATGTCATCAGTTATTTTCAAATCGGGCAGCGGGCAAAGGCACAAACAGCTGAAATATTTTTCACTGTCATTTTTAGGTGTGTTTGAGAGTGTTCACTGAAATTGGGTTTGTTTGATTGTCAGAATTGTCACTTGTTAGGTGAGTTTGAGTTATAGTTCTTAGAGGTACGTTCGTTAGCATACACTAATTAGCGTCACGTTAAAAAGTGTCTATTGATGAATATAAGTTAAAGCTAGCTTTTAATTTAAAGTAGATTTTAACTAGTGTGGAGTTAAACCCTTAAACATCGATTGACTATATATTTGCATCTTCGACTCTTAAGGATTAGTGATAGAAAGGGATGATTGTATCACTGTACCTCCGATTTTTATTTTGTTCCGCAATGGATATCTCGAAAGCAAATTTAGTTCCGAATATAATTGACTTTCGTTTCGGAATTTGTTCCAAACGTACACTTTGATAGGGGTGAATATGCGATCTATAAACCTTCTATGGAATGTAAGCAGGATGTTCGAAAAAAAAGTCAACATAGGTCTGTTTAAGTGGCCCGAGGAAAACAATATTTATCTGGAACTGTTAAACATTTATATATTGTCTTGTCTTGTATTGTCCCTCACAGACGATCCGGTGGCGCACTGATCAGGTAGACAACATAATTTCGCAGCGTGACTTTGATCGCATCATGGGATGTTGCGATTATTGGAAAGGAAGTTTGTTTTACTTCTACGGGGTGTTATTACAGTGAATATAAAAAATCCGTATAATACACTTTACGTCCCAATCCTGCTCAACGGCGCTAAAGTATAAACTGTACCAAAAGTGTATGAACAAATCTTTAGTTGATTGAAGCGAAAAATTCTTCGGTCCTTTTTGCGTTGATCGGCTATGGGACTATGGGTCAACCATGAACTCTATGAGCCGTGTAGCGACACAGTTCTGTTTAAAAAGAACACCGCATTGGGCTATTAAAACGTCGTGCAAAGGTTTTGATTTTTTTGCAAATAAAAAAAAAATTGAAACAACTCTCTCCAGAATCACATTGTTCAGGGATTCTAGCGATACTAGAAAAATCTGGACACAATTGGACATCATTTGATACCATGGAAAATCATTGGCATTTTGAAGTGTAGGTTAATGCTTTCGCATCTGGTTTGACCAGATTATGCTCTGACCATTGCTACATGGCCTTTATAAGGCCAATCATCGCATTCATAAAACTATTTAAGAATAGGGCTATTCAACAACGTCTAGGATTGAACTGAACGCCAGAATATGAGTAAACAAACATATTATCATATATCATATACATATTATCGCAACAAGGTCCTGCACGATGGAGCTCCACTGAAAAAGATTTTTTTCTCGAAAGACACGATGAGCACGTTCTGAAAGTAAGTGTGGGACTTGAACTCCACTAAAACCACCACCCTTTTTGTATTTTTTTTATTGCAACTAAGTATGCGACTTATCTAGCAATTTTTTATCACGAGTAATGAATGTTTGGCAGGTAACTTTCCTGTGAGAGTTCCTGCTTTTTCCGCAATTTATATTTATTTTTATATAAACGTGGCAACTATTGTATCGTTTGTTTGTGGGATATCACGTGTAAATAGGAGGTACAAGAGTGGTCCAAGGACGCTTCCTTGGAGTAATCCTGCTAATATTTCTTTGAAATCCGAATATTCGTTTGCAAGTTTCACACGGAAGAGTCTATGCTCAAGATACGACACGAGGATTTTATATAATTTTTTAGGCAGAACTTGTCTGAGCTTGCATTGAATGCCTCTATGCCAAACTTTGTCAAAAGCTTGCGGCACGTCAAGAAAATTCTTCGAAAGCTTTCTCAATCCCATCAGTAATTCGATGTACTTGGTCCACAGTCACAGTCATATGTTTACTTTTAAACTCAAATTGATGGTCAGGTAAAAGTCGTTTCTGATCAATAATGGGGTGTAAGCGACCAAGAAATATCCTTTCAAAAACTTTTGAAATTATTATTTACAGATGATTTGCAATCTACTGTCATTTGATTTCAGGCACATTTTACACACCTCGGTTCTTTTTGACAATAGGTTTGCGTATGATTATATCCTTGGCAGCGCTTGCACTGAGGAACTAATTTGGAATCCTTACGCATGGGTTCAATTTTTTTTACAACAATATTAAGAATTGTTTTTATTTCATAAATTTTATTCAAAATCTCTTCTTTATCGAAAGTGAGAATAAATAAAGGAAGTCCTCGTTTTATAACATTTTTTTCCCCATCTTTTTGCTGTTTTTCTCGCTTGACAATGTTAACGGCATCTATAACTTTATGATGCCTTCTTTTCAAATTGTAAATAATGTCATCCTTTAAGCACGGCGCATGTAACCCTCTAGCTACAACGCGTAACGGACTTTCAGATTTATTTTCAAATGAATACCATTAAATTTTTTCGGTATTAAGCTTCCGGGATAACAGAGGGTAGCTTTCCGGGTCTATTACGCAGACTTTCCATGTATTTTTTCTAAGCGAAGTTACTTGGTAGTCCGACAATGCCAACGATTTTATCAAGGTGTGAAACTTGTTAAAGTCGTCAATACCGATCACATTAATTGGCGGTGGGGGCCATTGTTTCAGCTGTTTCGCTTTTTTAACAATCTCTTTCTCTCGGTTTATTATTTCAGGAGATGATACAGCTTTCCTTTTTTTAACCGGTCTTTTGTTTAGAATCCAGTCGGTTTCGCGACTTAGTTCTTCTTCATCCGTAAGGTATACGGAATTCATGCGGCAGGTTGTACATGGTTATGGCTCATTAGACGTTTTCAATGTATTCTTCAGAGTCATATTTTCTTCCTTAAGATGGAGAATTTCTTTACGAAGCTCTTCGCAAGCAGTTCGACATTGTTAAGCCTTGTTCGAAGAACGTCGTTTTCGTCCTTAAGGCTCTTATTTTTCAATGAATCGCGCTTTTCTTGGGCTGACACTTCTGGTGTTGTCGAGCTCCTTGAGACACATATATTTTTTTTAGATCGAGATGTAGGTGACCTCGTTACCCTTGAGCTTTTCCCGAAAGGGTTTCATAATTGCAATAATTGGCTCTCTCCAGAATCCGTAGAGACGACCTCCGAAGAGGGTGGATTTTCCAGTGATACTGAATTGCCCAATAATACATACTTTGTGAGTACGTTATTTAATGGCTTTATCCCGCCTGAAGCATTTACTGGCATCGACTCTTAAGGGTTAGTGATAGAAAGGGATGGTATCCGGGTATTGTATCACTGTACGTCCGTCGCTTCACCACAGAGAAATCGGTCGTCATGAAAATAATACAGGAAGACAGACAGCACATTGATATTTTGTGGCTGGAAAATGAGGAAACGGATTCAGGGATTTCCCGGACTTTTCGGACAGTCGAGTCCTCTTCAGACTAAGTTACTACAGAAACACAAAGTTATCTGAGTGGCTTAGCTAGAAATCATGAAACACGGCTTAGAGTCGCTTTAAGGCATGGAAACGAATCTAGCCAGGTTGATGGACTACCATTATAAAAGGCACATAAGTACTGTTAGGGATAAGCTCTTAGTGCCGACAAGAGCAAGCAAGTTAGATTAATTTAAGGTCCTATGTGGGCCGTTAATGTCAGTTATATCATTTTATTGTTTCATTTAAAAAATAAAGGGAAACAAATGAATGATTTGGGCTACTCTGTACGATATTAACTTAAAAAAAAGTCATTTTAAGTTAATGTCTTTATATTAAAATTTATTTATATATATTTATATATAGCAAAAATTCTAAAAATAAAATACATGCAAATTAAGCAGACAAAATTTGTTTTTTCCTAAACAATTTTGAGAATCATCCAAAAACATATTATTCAACTAACTTAAGCATATATACTTCGACCATATATTTTTGTTTATATATCCGTATTTAAGTAATAAGTACATGAGTGATATACTTCTCTGTATTGAAGAATTTGTGAACTATAACGATTAATTAATTTTATATGACGTAGTGGATGATTCTCAGCTTCGTTAGCGCTAAAGGACCGTGCGGACATACGCCTTCTCCTTCTAAGCAGTGAGGCTGCAAATTTAGTCGTGTGCTTTAAACTGAAAGATGTTTGTGGCTAAAAAATGAAATGAGAAAACAATAAAAAAAAAGAAGATCTTGTGCTGATAGGAAAAGCTTAAAGCAGAGGACGTTGCACAAGCACAAAATTTAAATAAAGATAATGCTATGAACATGCAATTAGTTGTTAATAATAACATTTTTTACAACGTAGATAAGTATTTTTAAAAATTTAATATCATTTTGGAATATAAAGCAAAGTTTTATATAATCAGAATACTATGCAATTAGGGCGTAATTAGGGTTTGAAAGCAACAAAAGGTTGTATTTGTGCATAAGTTAGTAGCTAGATAGTTTTTCAAATGTGTGTGAGATATCATTGCATTTATTATTTCAGACAAGTGTCTTACTATCTTCTGGAAATATTTTTAAAAAAAAATGGAGAACAAAGAACTCGAGATAAGTAGAAATCAATATAAGATATTGGATCTTTTGATAGTGATTGCGTTTTAAAATATTTTTTTTTGAGTATTTGATACAATGCATAGATATTTTTTTGGAAAGGAGAAGTAATAGACTTGATAGTGAATTAGTATTAGTAGTTAGTATCTAGGGCCAAGCATTCTCACAACCATTCATGAGTGCGTGCGTACTTCTAGCACGATGGCGAGACCTCATGTTTTATGCCGACTCCGAACGACGAATTTGAAATAAGCCTTTCATGACAACTGATACTACTCGGATGATTTGTCAGATCATCACGGGAGGAGGGCCAGTGAAAAATCATTTAGGTGTTGCTTCGGCTGGGAATCGAACCCAGACCTTCTGCGCGGCAGTTCATCGCATTAAGCATATCTTTAGATCATCAAGGCATCAAGGATTTGACGCCTGTCAGAATCACTATTGAATACAATGCAACACATAAGGATCGATTTCATTCATTTATCTACCAGTAGAATGGCTGTTCCGTTAGGGATGGTTATCTTCATCAACCCAAAACTACGGCGATGACATGCAAACCACACCAAGCAGTCAATTTTGATGAATATATGTACCGGCGTCTTATGATAGGTTAGAACGGTCTAATTTTATAAACAGCCAGAGCTTCAAACAGAAGCTTCTTCTTGTTAGAGAAGGTTGGGTAGGTATCTCATAAAGCATGGGGGTCTGTACTTTTGTAGTAGTTCAGTAGAGCTATGATATCCCTCATAACAAAGCTCTGGGAAAGTACTGGGGGTCCGCCGGGTAGGTATACTACTTTGTTTGTTTAAATTTTTTGATTAAATAAAATACAATGGATCTTATATTGATAAATGTTTTATTTAATGTTGGCAATTATGTATGGAAAATAATATCAGGTAAATGTAAGCCTCTCACAAATGCGATCCCTTTTAAGAACAGGTTGACAAATGAAAAACGCTTGCAAATCAAGCAAATTTATTTCGAAAATAATGGTTCACATTATCGGCCATTAGAGTAATTTATTTGGTTAACCATGGAATGTTTTTGCACTACGTTTACTCTTTGTGATAATACGCATCCGGAGAGACGTCGAACAGTGCGCACCGAAGAAAAAATTGCCGCTGCAGAGCAAAGTGTTGAAGAGGACCGGAATGAATCGATTCGCCACCGTGCACAGGAATTGGAGCTTTGTCCATCAACTTTATATAAAGGGTTTTTCAATAAGAGCGCTACAAAAGTTTTTTTTAAATAAAACAAAAAAGGTTTTGGATATCAATGAAATTTTTATTCCTGTGAAAGTACGTTCGATACCATTATGTATGAAATTCGATTTCTTTTGCATGGCCACGACGGGCACGCTTGCAGAAGTCCAATTTTCGACGGTTTTCAAGCATAAATCGGCCGATACTGCTGCAATTTCACGTTGGATATTCGTACGAAGTTCATCAATCGTCGCTGGCTTGTTGGCATAGACCATAGACTTGACGTAGCCCCACAGGAAAAAGTCTAACGGCGTCAAATCGCACGACCGAGGCGGCCAAGCGACTGGACCATTTCGTGAGATAACACGTTCTCCAAACTTGGTTTCCGATAAATTGATTGTGGCATTCGCTGTGTGGCGGCGTCCTTTTGGAACCACATGTCCTCCAAGTCCATATCATCCCATTGGGGCCAAAAATATTCGGTTATCATTGAACGGTAGCGATTCCCATTCACAATAACGTGCCGGTCTTGATCATCACGGAAGAAGTACGGCCCATAAACCACACCAAACCGTAATTTTTTCGGCATGCAATGATGACGCATGGAGTACGTTTGGATTGCTGCGTGACCAATACCGCATATTTTGTTTATTTGTTTACTGCACTTCTTTGTCTCACTGTCACGGGAACATTTTGTACTGTGCCTGTGGATTTAAATTTTTCCACTAGACGCTCAATTGCTGATCTGGTAGGACGACTATGACGACCAAAAATTGAACGTAGCGCTCTTAACGTTGAGGCCACTGACTCCGAAATTCGGTAGCAAATTTTAATAATTTCGATTCGTTGTTGGATCGTATATCTTTCCATCATGAAATGGCAAACCTTACTGAAGAGAAATGTAAAACGACCTTACAATATCCAGCTTGTTCAAGAATTACAGCCGCGATACCATGCAAACCGTCGTGATTTTGGTGTGTTTGGTGTATGGGCCGAAAATGAGATTGATCTCAATGCTGATTTTCATCGCAAAAGTTAGTTCAGTGATAAGGCTCATTTTTGGTTGAATGGCTACGTCAACAAGCAAAATTACCGCATTTGGAGTGAAGAGAATCCACATGAGACCCTTGAGACACCATTATATCCACAAAAGCTTACTGTTGGGTGTGCTCTATGGACTGGTGGAGTCATTGGGCTATACTTCTTCCGAAATGATGCTGGAGAGTCAGTTACCGCTAATGGAGACCGGTATAGAGCCATGACAACCGAATAATTTGTTCCCGAATTGGATGGCATGACTGTGGATGAGATGTGGTTCCAACAAGACGGCGCTACATACAACACAGCGCACGTCACAGTCGATTAATTGAAGGAAACATTCGATGAGCGCATGGACCTGTCAATTGGCCACCAAGATCGTGTGATTTTGGGTTGTTTAAAGTCTTTTGTCTACGCCAACAAACCGGAAACGTTAGGGGACTTGGAAGCCAACATTCGTGACGTTATTGCCGACATACGGCCCCAAATGCTCGAAAAATTGGTTGAAAATTTGGACCTCAAGACTTGGCTTTATTCAAACATGCTGCGGCGGCAACATGCCCGAAACTGTATTTAAACATTAATGGCATCAATTTATACTTCCAATAAAGCCAAATTGACGGTCATTAAAAAGATTTTCTTGTGTTTTATTTCAATTTGAAGTTCTATACCTCTCAAAAAAGCACCCGTTATTAGCTATTCAATATTATAACTTTTAAAAAATCATGTCGTAGATGTCACTATATTGAGCCTACCATGGCCACTCAAGGTGTGAATATAGATTTTAAAAGAATTACTCCGTTGCGCAATTTCCTCAATCATAAACACCTGTCGCATACCAAGTACAATTTGAAGTTTATTCGGTTTGTTGACACTATGCTTAGCGAAGCCATCGACCATGACCATGTCAAAAAAAAAACATGCAATGCAGTCACTTGCCACGACGTAGATCCAATTTTAATCGCCCAATGTGACCATGCTTTGAGGTTAAATATTTCTTAATCGTTACAAATCATCAAAATAATTATTTCACTATAGAATCTTGTTTATAGATATTGATTCATAACAAACGGTCAATTGGATCACTTGGAATTCTAATTAGCGCTGATTGAACGAAGGGTTGTTCAAGTGAGAAACTGCTGTTGTCATCGGGGTGTTTATTGCACAAACATGCGATGTTAATAAAAAACAATAAATTAATTTAATGGGCATCAAGTACTCAAATAATAGAGACAAGGTCTCACTTATATCGAATTGTATATAATATACGTAGAAGCTGTCATTAGTTTCTAATTTACTGCGAGAATTCAATGAAAATCTGATGACTATTATTAGAAGCTATTAATAGGTTCAACGTTGATGAGAAAGGTTCTTTTCGATGAAAATGAATCGAGACTATTATTGAAACCTTTTATTAAGAACAAAGTTGAAGAATGCTTGACACGTTTTATCGTCAAAAATAAATTAGAAGGTCAACCGCAAGATTCCCCTTTAATCGTAAATCGATGCTTGAAAACGATTACATAACTCCGGTCTTGAAGAATGTAAATATTCACGAGCTTCTTGTATCTGCGATTTGCATTTAACAACAAGACCGGTTATGGAATAGACTAATTACAATGATCGTGTATCGAGGTGGAGAAGAATTGGTTATCCGATGAATGGAATTAGTCCATAACATCAGTGAGAGGTAACATCATCGATAACCACTCGTATAAGTTATTGCTGGAAACAACACACTTTTGTTTATTATGTGAGCGTCGATTAAATATTTTCATTGCCTTTTTATATAACAACGCAAATAACAAGATAAATGCAAAAAATTGTGGATAGTAAGCAATTTATTCTCTGAACAACGCATTTGCTTACAAGTTCAAACTTCAAGTCAATAGCGAAAAGTGCATTCCACCTTTGTATGCAATTTGCGTAGACAGCTTATGAATGTGAATGTGAATTCGCATGTGCTTATGATAAATTTGCAGTCAGCTCACATTAATCGTTGTGAAATGGTCACCAAGCTCGTTAGCATAAAATTTAAATTTATAAACACATTTGTCGTTTCTACCCTGCGATAGTTATAAAAGTATTTTCTGCTCGACTTTAGCAAGCCTTATCGTGAACAACTTTTTGTTGTGGTATAATCACTCCGACGATATCAGAAGTAAGTTGGGAGTTTCCCTGCTTCTATTGTGTGGCTGCGCTGCGTAGATAAATGGAAGTTGATGAAATGGCGTTGGTTTTGTAGGCGATACCGATACCGCTGGCAAATAAAATTGAAACTCAAATAAAATTTCGAACGAACTTTCCCAGAATTTTTAACAGATCTTTGTTCATGTTGATAAGATTTGAACAAAAACCAATTTTCGAGAAATAGTTATTTAAATTACCACTTACTAACAAGTTTTAGGGGTGTCTAACAAATGAGAACTGTGCCTCCAAGTTGGACGTTGAATTTACTACCCAATCAATTTCAATAATGACATTGTCGAAATAAAATCGAATAAAACAGTCAAATTCGCAAGAAATATTCAAAATTGGTATTGTAATCGATAAATAGTCCTTTGCCATTAACGTTTCAAAGAAAACTTCATGTAAATGTTGTCCGAGGCTTCGTTTCAAATGGTCCTTTTAGAAGGTCCAATTTTGCGTCACTTTTTCGAGCATTTCGTATGTATGTAAGGCTTCAATCGCGTTCGACTTGTCCACATAATCTAAGACTTTACATAACCCCACTAGAATTAATCAAGAGGCGTTAAATCGCATGATCACATGAAGGCCATTTCGGGAGATAAGCTGTTTATTTCATCCTTCAACATTTCCATTTTTTCACGAACTGTGTGGCATGTGGCACTGGCTTAATGAAACCATATTTCAACCAACTTGGGCAAAAATAAAGTCGCGTATAATGGCTCGATATCGTTCGCCGTTGACGTTAACGTTTCTTCCACGGTCGTCTTTGAAGAAAAATGTACCGATGATGTCACCAGTCCATGAATCACACCAAACTGTCGTTTTTTTCGGGATGCATCGGTAATTCCTGTATGGCATGTGGCTGTTCATCACTCCAGATGCGACAGTTTTGCTGATTTACGCAACCGTTGAACCAGAAATGAGCCTCATCGCTGAACACAATTTTTTGATAAAACAGCGGCTTTTCATGGAGCTGTTCTAAGGTCCACTCACCAAAAAATTTGACTTTGTGGTAGGTCATTCGGCTTCAATTCTTGCACAAGTTGAACTTTATAGGCCTTCAAACCCAAATCGACACGTAAAATTTTCCAAGTGGTTGAGTAACACATATCCAATTGCTGAGAACGGCTCCGAATTGACATTTCACGATTTAACATTGGACGCTACGACTGCAATATTCTCTTCGGTACGCACTGTACGCATGCGAGTCGATGGTTTAAAGCTCAACAAAGTTAATTTAATGCAATATTTTGTTATAACAGCGCGAATAAATGATTTACCAGGTCGAATATGACGACCATAATATGGTCGTAACAAACAGTGCACGTTTTTTTTTGATTCGATAATAAATTTCAATAATTTGCAATCCGTGCTCGTTTGTAAGTCTTTCCATGATTAAATGACTGAAAACTTTTCACTTTGACAGATGACGTTTGGACGCCATCACTCCAAAATGAAGGTTCTTTCTGTTGAAGTATCTGCACCTATAATGTTAGACTTAAGGGCTTAACACAGACCTATCAAGTTTCACGATTTTTTTTACCCTCTTTAAGGCAGTCCCATCCCAAGCTGCTCACCAAATTCATTTCTGTTATGAGTCTAACATTATAGGTGCAGATACTTCAACAGAAAGAACCTTCATTCTGGAGTGATTTTTTAAGAGCTTACTAATGGCGTCCTTGTACCTTGTACCTTGTACAAAAAAGGCTCGAAGTTATAGAGAGGCGCCTTCACATTAGCCAAACAAAGCAATGATTCACAGTCAATGATGATTATATGGAAGAACCACTTCAGGCGACTGTTAACAGGCGATGACAAACAATATCACGAAGTCAGTCTGAACGAACCATTCAATATTGTCAACGACAGTGACAACTAACAACCATCCGACCTAACTGAAGTGAGGATAGAAATATCTAAACTTAAGCTTTAAAAGCCGGAAACGACGAACTTTCTGCCAAGCATTATAAAGCCGGTGGATATGATTTGGTAAGTAACATTCACTAACTCATAAATAAAATTTTGTCGGATGAAAATATGCCTGCTGAAAAGGACCTCGGCTTAGTTTCCACAAACAACAAAAGATCCTCTAAACTACGCCAACTGCAGACATAAGTCTCCTCAACATCGTATACAATATCCTATCTGTCTTAATATAATGTGAACGCCTGAAACCGTTTACCAACGACCTGATCGGTCCTTATTAGTGTGGTTTAAGACCAGGATAGTCCACAACTGATCAAATATTCAGACTTCTGCAGATCCTAGAAAAAGCCGAACAAGTCCAAATCGATACCCATACCCACCACCTGTTTATCGATTTCAAAGCATAATACGACAACATTTATAGAGACGAACTATACAGTGTTTGTTTACCGCCACAAATTCTCCCATGTGTAAGGAATGACGATGAAGATTTGCAGCTTTATTAGGGTCGACAAAGACATCACCGAAACATTCCATGCAAACAAGGGATTTAGGCAAAGCAACGTACTGTCACGAGACCTTTTTAAGATAATTCTTGAGAGGGTTATGCAAAACTCTTAAACAAAGACGAGAGGCACGCAGACATATTGCGATTCAATTTTCACGGGAAACTGTCCCCATTAAGCGATCTGATTTACATTGCTGACAAGAGAAAAATTCCCGGGGATTCCCCTACTGCGATAGGCCTAATAATCTTAAATAAATCGACGGCGTATGCTAGGCCCACGATATTGACACCATTTGTCGGACTCAACGTAATGTCATAGACAAGTTTGCTATTATGCAGTAGGAAGCTGCAAAAATGGGTTTAGCTGTAAACGCGTGCAAGACCGAGTACATGCAGTAACCACGAAAGGACACGCAACATCGACGAATTGGACAGAACGTCACCATTAGCAGATATGTATAACTTTTTAGTACGGGACTTTGTCTGCCTTGGTTCCTCTATTAAATTTGACAACAATATCTCGTCAGAAATTAAACTCTGTTTATTTGAGCAAAGAAGGCAGTTTAGTAGTAAAGCCCTCACTCAAACTGCAAAGTGGATCCCATACACGACCATGATCATCTCAGTCTTGCTCTATAGCGTTGAAACCGGCCCACCCAACTAACAATTATTCCTCTATAAGGCAATAAAACTTAATTTCCACAAGCAATTATTTCTGTAGGCCTAATATAGTACTTCTGCGCAGAGGTTGAACACTTTTGCAGTCGTTTGTTCGGTCAGATTCCTGTTTAAGACATTAAGCAGGAAAATTCAGAAGCATAAACGAATTTATGATGGTATAACCTCTGTTAGGTTGTTTTTAAGCTTCCGGAGATGTGTGTTAGCATGTAACATACTTTAAGATGTTTAGGTAAAACTTAGCAAGAAGTTATACCGCAGATTTCGAATCCCAGTAAGATTAGAGAATTATTTGCATTGAATTTTATATTTTCATAATAACGCAAACAAAGTTTTTTTCTGTAAGGCTTTATAGAAGTCTTTTAGAAGTAAATAGCTTCCTAAAAGTAATGGAAAAAATGGTTTTTCATACTGTCATTTATGACTTTGTTTATATACCCAATTATGAGCTCACTTTTGTCATAGCAGGGTCATAATGCTACTTCGTTTGCATTGATAAATGTGTTTAATGAATATTTGTTGCATTGTTAGTGCGACATTGTTTGCAATTATGAATTGAACGAAAGAACTGTTGGATTCATAATATAAAAAAAATATTGTTATGATCAAAAGCAAATGCGGTGCATTTAAATTTAAATTCAGCGAAGAAGCTTTACAAAAATCACATATGCTAGACTGAACAACTCGAGTATTTCCTTCTCAATTTCCATTCAAAGAAATACGATCTAACCTGCTACTGACTTCACATTCAAAATGTTTTTTTTTCTGTTAATAGACGTCATATAAAAAGTTCTCAGAAAAATTGCATGTTTTCTGATAAAACTACGATCAGCACTGTAACTATTCACTTCCTACTTCAAAGCCACTACTGAGTCATACAAGTAGAGAATATTTTGTTTCCCTCTTACAAGTCGCTATTACGATCTTTCATTGACAAGTTTTTCTTCTATTCATATGGAAACTGGGAACCCCCATCCTCTACGATGTTATATCAGATTCCTTGGCACCCGTTTATCATCTGGTCTCTGGTTTCCACTCTCCCTCGTCGAGTGTACGTTTGCAAGCATTGTGAAACGATAATAATTCATCAAGATAAGAAGCGATCAAAATTAAAAAAAAAAAGTATATTAAGTGCCAATATATAAGTCAAGGCACAACTAGAACAAATACTAATGAGTACAATAGCAGTATGTAAAAAAAAATATTTGAAACAGCTATTTAGAACTGAGAGATACATAATTGCAGCATCAGCTTGAATGCTAATTTCGAAATCTATAATCGGCCGATTTTCAAGTACGGCAGTTTTTTACCTTCATTTGACAAGTCGAACAAACACATAGGTGTTTTCGTGGTGTGGTGTGTACGAAGGTGCACCCGTTCCCTGACGTACGCTAATCAATTTTCTATTACGCCGCAAAAGTTTGAAATTAATTTTTTTCTCATTTTGTTTGCTCATTGAATGGGAACATAGGTACACACTATTGAACAAATTTACTTCACACATTTACACGAATGTTTGTTTATAAATTTTACCAGCCCTGCATTCCCAAAAAAACATTAACAAGTCTAAGTCGAAAAAAAATAATAGGATTGGGTATAAAAATCAAAGGCAACGTATAGAATCATAAATGCAGATCATTAATCAAGAGGGAATAGATGAATTCGCCGCGAGTACTATCCATCTCGCTTTAGCTCGCTGAGATTTATTTATTTCGAGTACAGGCGCACTATGGAAGAACTGTGATGTAAGCAACTTTGTTTTTGTTTACCAACGCTTTTAGAATACGCTAGCGGTCTAGAGTGGATCAGTGGGGTGGGATAAATACTACAATGGCCAAAGAAATACCAACAAGAGTGTGCGTGACGCAACTAATTCACACGAATTCATAAGCCTCGAGATATTTTTTTTTTACACATATTCAGTCTCTTAATGTGCGGTATAAAATCGTTTTTGTCACAGAACAGTCATTGTCATTGATTGCTGCCCCCTACGTTAGAGTTGGTCATCATACTCTCAGCATCTGTGGGATGCAATAATTAGTTGACGGGTGATAATTGTGGCGATAAAATGTTGTTCTCTGATTCATTCGATGGGAAGTGATGCTGGTTAATGTTTGAGATTGAATTTTATAGTAAACATTCTATTTTTGGTAGAAGCACTCGAAATGGAGCACTGAGCAGGGCGATACGGGCGTATTTTTTTTTTGTACGGGTCACTGCCTTTTATCTGTGATTTGGAAATTAAAATATTTCTTAGTCGTTAGTAATTTGATGACAGTGTAGATGTAATGAATCATTCATTAATTATTGTTGATGTTTTAATAAAGTTTGTTTTGTTAATCGATATGGCTGAAAGATGACAACACCGTTTTGTCATAAGTCCATCATATTGTTACTTTTATAAATGCACAGTCTGGATTAAACCTGGGCCTCAATTAATACGCCTCTACAGTTAGCCCGATTCTTAGCTAACTGAATCCAGTTGAGCACTTTAAGCTAGTTGAGGTCGTTTTCTCTATCTTTACTACTAATTCGCCTTCTTAGCTCGAAGAAACGGCGGTTAATTCTTCGTTTTATTTTTGACGAAATGTCCTTATCAAAATTGATAGCAGAGTGGCAGATAGCAGAATACATTGTCCAATGTAGCTTTATAACCCAAAATTGTTCCTGTCGATTCTGACATTCTGTCCCATTCTTGGATTATGATGTATTTTGTAGGTTAGGCCCATTTGTAACGCTTCCTTCTCTAAAATAAAAACCGTGTATGTGACATCACGTTATGTCCGACGAATTATCTGAATGTCCACTAATGTCCTGAATCCTTTTTTTGATATTGAATGTGACTTCCTTGGTGGAGCAGCGTGAATGCCCATCGTAATCCTGTATTGACTTACGATTTAACAAAACAAGATATGGCTACGTATCGTTGTTCTATACTAATGCTGTCAAATGCGGCTTTAAAAACACTATTAGGGGCCGATCAGGTTGTTTTTAAATGATTTCGACGTTTTACATTTCGGTAAAATTTCATTCATTACCGAAGTGGAACATCCTGCCTTTTTTATACCCTATTCCCTAGGGGCATATTAGTTTTGACACATAGCTTGTAACATTGATAAATTATTTAGCTCAAAGTATATGGATCGACTCAGAATCGATGAGTCCATTAAGCCATGTCTGTCTGTCCGCCCGCCCGTCCGTAGGTCACCAGTTTTAAGGCCTTAAACTTTGAACTAGACTAAAGAATTCATTCGGTGGGAAGTGATGCTGATCAATGTTTGAGATTGAATTTTATCGTAAAAATTCTATTTTTGGTAAATCACTCGAAATGGAGCTGACTACGTCGCCCACTTTTTAGAAAAATGTAATTTTTGGCCAAACCGTATGGATTTTTGAAAAAGTTACTAAACAACCTATGTAGTCAGTCCCAATATCTATATTTTGTCTGAAGAAGGTTTTTTGCCACGCCCACTTTTTGAGGGCGTTCTCAGTAAAAAAAAAAAAACTTTTGATGCAAAATTATTGGGTTTGATAAAACTATTTTTTCTTTTATAAATCATTTAAACCCACGCCCACTTTTTGGAGGCGTTTTACTACAAAAAAAAAAACATTTGTTCACCCTATGACATACCATATGCAGGAGAAAAACTTTGTTTTTGTCGAACCATAAATGATTTTGAGCAATATGTTGTGAAAACGTCAATTTTAATATTACTTCGCCACAAAGCTCTCATTTTAGGGATATTAATTTTAAGATTGGGATGGGATAGGGTATAAAACGATCCATACAGTGGATTGTAGCCTTCTTATATGTTTTCTTTTAAAAAGTGTTCTTCCCTCTTGTATTGTCTATAAAACCCAATGGCAACATTTTCCATAACCTCCAGTTTAGCATTAAAGGTAGGCGAAAATCTGTCGACAATCTTCTTCAAAAATGGGGTTTCTTGCTTGATACCTAGCAAATCTGTTGCGGCTGGTCTGGTCGATATGACTTCGATATTAGATATTTTATGTTTGCATCGAGAGATTAAGGGATATACGTTCTGCAAACGTCAGGGCGATCTCTTCTAACGACTGTCTTTCGACATTAATTTTTTTTACAGTATATCTAATTTTTTTGTGGTGTGGTGGATATTCGCATTCCTACATTTGCTGCAACAAAGTAGTAATCCGAGTCGATGTTACCCCTCGGAATGGTCGGACATCCAAAATACTCTTGCGTATCTATCGCAAGATCGCAGTGTAATCAATTTTCTTGGCCGTTTGATGATATGGAGACCCCCATCTCCACTTATGGATGTCAAGGTGAGGAAATCGTATGCTGGCTCATGTGGATATCGTTCCACATTGAAATGAAAAAGCCATGTCCTTGTCAGACGCGGTCTCGTGTACGCTGTGTTTTCGTCAATAAAGCCTCTTTTCTTTATTTGCTTAAAAAAACTCCCAACTTGAATATCGTACTTATTTGTCGCTCATAAGTTTCGTTCAGCTTCTAGAAATAATCCTTAGTTATATCGTATCGTTACTATGAGCGCATTGTTGTTACAATGGGTTCGCAATTGCCTTTGAAGGGATCGTTTCGAAATCCCCCAAAAAAATCTCCATTGCACGAAATTCCCAAATACAATAATCTAACTGGATATTATCTCCAGAGACAAAAATATACTTGGACAAACAGATTCCCATCGAAAAAAATATATTTTTGCCAAAATCTCCAAATCTTGCGATTATTCTTCAGTATTGTGAACTGTGATTACGGTTAAAAGTTTTTTTTTGTACAAAAACCAATTTGAATGCATGCACTTTTATCTGACGAGTGTATTTGTAGACAAAAGCAAATCGCTATTCTGTTTGTGAATTTTTATCTTTTTTTTTAATAATAAAAAAAAACCTTATCTTGGTTCAATTGTTATAACCTATTACTTTTTAATTTGAATTGAAATTAAAAATAAATTTGTTTTTAATAAAAATATTAAAATATTTAACACTTAAAACTCTGAGACAAATTTTAAGAAAATCTAATAAATACGGCTCTATAAATCTTAATCTAAACCAAATACGTATAGGGTGTGCAATTAGGTCGCCGCGATTTAATCACATGATTCACTACCTGAACATACACCTTTTGAAGATTTTGAATTTGAGATTTTATTCCTGGACATTCGCTCTTTGGGGATTTTGCTGGTGGAAATTTCAGTTCGCAGATTTTGTTTTGGGAAAAACGTGCCCAACCCGTCCTTGAAGTATAGTGTTTCCGCGGGTAGGTATACTACTTTGTTTTGCCGCCATTTTGGTAAACATAAGTCTTGACAGTTCTTATTCGGCAGTCGTGAAGTAGACACGTGGCAAATTTATTGTGGAAAAATGTTCGATAAACCAAGGGTGTTTTGATCGTTAAAACATTTTATTGAAATAAATCATCAATTACTGTGACGATAAGAAAGTTACGTGAATTTTTTTGGCAGAAACAACGTTCCAACAAAACGAACTATTTATCGTGTAGTGAATGATTTCGACGAAAGAGGGTAGTAGGTGATAGGGGCAAGCATGGACCACAATGTACTGCGAGATCGGCTAAAAACATTACTGATGCTCAAGGTAGTGTTCAAATTAATCCATCAGCCTCATTTCCACTCCGTGCTCAGAAGCTTGGTCTTCAAAGAACAACTTTGGCCACAATTTTGCACAAGGATTTGTATGTTTCCATGTAAGATTCAGTTGACACGAGAGCTTCTTCCACAAGACCATTAACGCCGCCGTACATATGCCAAAAGGATGTTACAGCTAGCCCATGACAAACCCGATTTTCATGAAAAACATCATAATGAGCGCACATTTTCTTTGCATGGATATGTGAAAAAATAGAATAGTCGATTCTGGGCAATGAAAAACCCTCAAATTATTCATCAGTCACCTTTACATCCATTGAAAGTTACAGTCTGGTGTGCAATTTGTTCAGGAGGAATCATTGGACCTTACACATTTGAAAATATAAACGGCGTAACGGTTACTGTGAATGGGAAGCGACATCATGATATGATTGAAAACTTCTTAACGCCACAACTGCATGCTTTAGAGTTGATTAAAACGTGGTATCAACAAGACGGTGCCATCGCATACAGCCAGGATTACAATGCAATCACTACGAGACCACTTTATACAACGAGTTATTTCAAGAAATGGTGATGTTGATTTGCCTCCACGGTCGCCTGATTAAACTGCTCCGGACTTCTTTTTGTGGGGATATCTGAAAAGCAAGGATTATGCAAACAAACCATAAACTCTTGAGCAACTCAAACAAACTATTCGTGATAAAATTAATGAAATACCGCGTGAAATATGTGAGAATGTAATGAAAAATGTTATCAAAAGGGCTTGCATTTGTGAGACTAACAGAGGCGGGCATTTATCTGATATTGTATTCAATACATAATTTCCGACA
Organism: Rhingia rostrata; assembly: GCA_949824845.1. Taxonomy (NCBI): domain Eukaryota; kingdom Metazoa; phylum Arthropoda; class Insecta; order Diptera; family Syrphidae; genus Rhingia; species Rhingia rostrata. The sequence goes on along the minus strand of OX463755.1, from coordinate 49,550,291 downwards.
TTAAATGAAACATTAATCAATATAAGAGACATTCTCTTTCATTTAATCGAAAATTATAAACAAACAAAGTAGTATACCTTCCCTATACACGAATTCTTTCCTAAGTCTGTCGCTTATAACATAACTGCATCCGAATAGTCGCTGTTTCCGCTCACTACAAAACAAAAAGTAGTAGATGTCAAATTTTTGTCCTATTTTTGTTGAACTCAACTCGTCGTATTTCCTAGATGGGAGTAATGTCTGCTTTTTAGCAGGTCTAGGTTTACGATAGTTGTTTGGTTAAGCGCTCTAACATTCCAGTGCAAATACGAACGTCGTTTTTTTTAGCATGGTCATCAACAATTTGGCCATCCTGTGCCTCACATAATGCCACAAGCTCTATACAAACATTAATTTCGCAATAAAAAAAACTCCATTTCGGGGAAAAAACTCATTTTCTTATGCAAGCACTTTAAACACACAATAAATGTTGCATACTTTATTTGCAATAAACTCAGAACTGCTGCTTTCAATAGCAATATCAAACAAATATCCGTGACTGTTTATCACTGTATAGCACCCACAAACATTCATTATAATTGCGGTGCAACGCAACCAAGCCACGTGTTGCTTAAAGTGCTTCGGCAGATATCTCCAAGTCAGTCAGCCTTTTGAAAATGTAATGTCAATTCAAACGCTTAACTTTTGTTGATATAAATTCCGTGCAGGCACTTTGCGCTGTCTAAATAATGATACCTAGAGTCTTTGCTAAATCAAACTACATTAACTGCGACTGCATATTTAACCTCAAATCCATAAATAGAGCAAACTATTTGCATACCCATCAGTATTGCCATTGAGATACTACCATATAGAAAAATGGCCTGTTCAGTTATTTCAAAATATATACGCACCCTTTATCACGTTGCATTCTGAGTCATAAATAAATTAAGATTTAAACAGCCTTAATCTAATTATACATTCAACTGACAGTAATTTAGTCGCAGATAGCCAATGGCTGCACAGTTAATTTCCTCTCTTGCTAATTTGTGTTCGCAACAATGTTTTATTTTTGTAATTTAGTTGCTTGTCTGTGTTCTTATCAGTCTCGCAAAGCCTCAATCTGAACAAAGATCCCTTTCATATGTGCAGATGTCATCTGGAGGACGTCGATTTGTATAAAATTTTATCAGGCACCGACTAATCTGTTTGCTTTATTAACTGCAGGCCTGTGACATTACATGAAGGTTTTATGACACATCGCACTGCGTAGATATGGTTGCAATCCCAATGTTTGCTTTAGCTTTGTCGTGTACATATAGACTACTTAGTACGTACCTAGTCAGTGGTGTTGAACGAAATTCTGATTGACGCATTCGTTCAGTTATCTTTCGACGAAAAAATCAATGAACATCACTCTAAATTCTAAACGATTTAAGAATTTCGAAGTAATATCTACAACAAGTTGTGCCATATAATAGACGATGTTTACACTAAGCTGGCTAAGTGACTATCTGCATTTTATAAAGTAATGTTTGCACTTAAGTGTACAAGGTTAGGTTTGTTGAAGGGCTTCTAAAATGGTAAATAGTGTCTGCACTTGGATTTTAGGGATTAAGTCTTACTAGTTATTGAAACCATCCTGACTCCTGAACTATGAATAGAAGGGAGGTAGCTTTTCACCTACGTTTGGGAACAGTTTTTTTTGCTTGATGGAAACGGTCAGGTACAAAGAAAATTAAGGGTTGGCTCCACTCGTTAAAAGTTTTTTTTTTTTTTTTTTGACTTTCGAAAAAGAAAATTCTTTAATACCAGCGCTGCAGTTTATATTGGCTCATCATATTTTATATTTGCAACAGAACCTGGCGTACCACAATCAGTACTCAAGGTTCAATTCTGTTGTTCCCGTAGCTCACTGTGTAAATGACAACATTCCCGGCGGAGTAACGTAAAAATGATAAAATAAAAACCATACTCCATGCGGATGACCAGAAGGTCTTAGCTGATAAGACTAAGAGATACTATCTAACTCCAAGTCAATAAGCTAAAACTGTACTGTTCACTGCAGTACTTAAAACAAAAAAAGTTTTGCGAAATCAAAACAATTTTTTTTCTTTAAACACAAGGTCATGTATGTTCCTGGGCATTCTAATCATGTGAATGGTTTTTGCGATTGGCGTCAGATGAGTGATATGACTTGGTACGGGAGGGAGATGACTTGGTAAGAAGCATAGACTTCGGTATTACAAATATTTGATTCGAGAAAAGTATGCCTGAAGAATGAAATCTAAGAGTTCTTAGCCAGATCCCCATCCATGAGACCCTGTTAACTTCGCAAACCTAATAGGCAAGGCATACTGTTCTCAACATCACAGCAGTATCAACAATCTAATCGGCAAATATAAGTCTGGTTTTAGAACAGCAACTAATCAAATGATTACACTTCGGTAGATCGTGGCGCATATGATCCAAAGGCGCACATGGCAGAATTTATAGAGGAGAACTATACAAAGCCATGTCTAGTTTTATTATAACATCCAAACTTGGCTGCCTGCCGAGGATCATAGGGAATTCTGGCTGTTCCACCAGCATCGGCAATGACATCGACTAAAACTTTGATTACAAAAAAATGATTTGGGTAAGGAGATATATTGTCATGTGGTTTCTTCAATTACCTTCTTCAGATGATTGTATAAAACCGAGCTAACACGTCTACAATCTTCTTTTAATATAGATAGAAACGAATATTCAACCAAGACTTTTATAAGGTATACAGCGATATAGACCTGATCAAATAACTCCCGATTGATTGCTTAAGATGGTTAGAATATGCAGAGCTAATGGATACAATTGCTCCGGTTCGCAGTCTTTGGTACCGTGCAATAACCCCTGCGGAATTAAGCCTGGGACTAAATTTCCAAGAAATGAGATATGTAGTCCCCGTTGTTATTTTTTTTCTTTCGAAATGGAAATAAGCTCCGCCACCAAAAAGCTGTTATTGCCATTTAATATTGGCATTCCACTCAAGAATTTGTGTATGCAATTTAATGAACGAAATTACAAAAACAACTTGTGTACATACAACACTATTTTGGTTAGAATTACATCGTATTCGGACAATAACAAGTGTCCTCATCATATCCCTTCTAATAGTGATGCTAATTGAACCTTTAGTTCTCTGTATTATTATTTGAAACAGTTTGTATTCCCTAACCGGGAATTAAAATTGTAACCCCGTGCCTACCACTTGCGCCACTGAGGTCTTGGTTTGAGGAGTCTATTTGCTCAATTCAATGAACTGAGAGGCTGACTAGCATTTTTGGTGTTTATACACACATTTTGATGTTGTTTTTTCTGTCCTTTGTTCCTAATTTTTCCTCTGTCTTAAGTATTCTGGGATTTTATTCCCAAGATTCCATATAAAAGAGAATATAATTGTTGGAAGAAAGTTAACATGCAATGATTGCTTTTGACTGCGACCCCCTTACTTGGATTTGGGTTGCGTGCCAGTTTAGATGCATGCAAAGGAAATAAGCCCCAATAGCAAAAGGCAGTAACAGCTGCAGGACTTATTGCAATTTCAAGAAAGTAATAAGCTCCACGGGGCTATTTACTTTTTTTTTTTTAAATTAAGCCCCATACGCGCCAAAGTATAAACCTACCTCAATTAATATGAAGTTCGCAACTGGCGGCAGTTGGTTGAAGGCCGGGCTATGCACATTAGTTGAGGGCTCAGTGAAGCGCTGGTTAGTGCGATGAACTGCCGCACAGAAGGTATGGGTTCTATTTATTTCCAGCTTTAGCAACGCCATAATGTTTTCAACTGGGCCTCTTTTTTAGAATGTTCTGTCAAATCATCCGATTAGTATCAGTTGTCAAGAAAATCTTACCCCACGTTCGGATTCGGAAAAAAGCCGGCGCTCTTGCCATTGTGCAAGAAGTATGAAGCACACATGAATGGTTTGAAAAAAAAAGCTGGGCGCTTGCACCATAAATTTCTATTTGTTTGTTGGGGGGTTGAGCTCCGGGTTCTTTGAGGACTGCTGTGTTATTTAAGTAAGTAAGAAGTATATCTGTATATATATACAGGGTGTCTGCCGGGAAGGTATACTACTTTGTTTGTTTATAATTTTTAATTAAATGAAAGAGAATGGCTCTTATATTGATAAATGTTTCATTTAATGTCGGCAATTATGTATTGAATACAATATCAGGTAATGCCCGCCTCTGTTAGTATCACAAATGCGAGCCCTTTTGAGCACATTTTTCATGACATTCTCACACATTTCATTTATTTCATCACGAATATTTTGTTTGAGTTGCTCAAGCGTCTCTGGTTTGTTTGCATAAACCTTGGTTTTCTAACATCCCCACAAAAAGAAGTCCGCAGCAGTTAAATCAGGCGACCGTGGAGGCCAATCAACATCACCATTTCTTGAAATAACTTGTTGTGGAAAGAGGTCTCACAGTAATTTCATTGTAATCCTGGCTGTATGCGATGTGGGCGATGTGGCACCGTCTTGTTGATACCATTTGTTAATCAAGCCCAAAGCATGCAGTTGTGGCGTTAAAAAGTTTTCAATCATATCACGATATCGCTTCCCTTTCACAGTTACCGTTACGCCGTTTTTATTTTCTGAGAAGTAAGGTACAATGATTCCTCCTGACCAAATTGCACACAAGAATGTAAGTTTTAATATATGCAAAGGTGAGGGTTTTCCATTGCCCAGACAGAACTTACTGTTCTGTTTATTCACATATCCATTCAAATGAAAATGTGCCTCGTCACTTTTTTTTCATGAAAATCGGGGTTTACATGGGCTAGCTGTAACATCCTATTGGCATATGTACGGCGGCGTAAATGATCTTGTGGAAAAAGCTCTTGTGTCAACTGAATCTTAAATGGAAATAAATGCAAATCCTTGTGCAAAATTGTGGCCAAAGTTGTTCTTTGAAGACCAAGCTCCTGAGCACGGCGTCGAATTGAGGTTGATGAATTGTTTTGATTACTTCCTTGAGCAGCAGTAATATTTTCAGCCGATCTTGCAGTATGTTGTGGTCCATGCCTAAAGACTATCACCTACAGACCCTCTTTCTTCGAAAACATTCACTACACGATAAATAGTGCGTTTTGTTGGCACGTTGTTTCTCCCAAAAATTTCACGTAACTATCTCATCGTCACAGTAATCGATGATAGATTTTGATAAAATGTTCTAACGATTAAAACACTTTGGTTTAAATATTTGTCCATAATAAATTTGCCATGTGTCTACTTCACGACTGCCAAATATGAACTGTCAAGACTAATGCTTACCAAAATGGCGTCAAAACAAAGTTGTATACCTTCCCGGCGGTCAATCTGTAGTTAAACTAAATAAAACCGCATTGGGCATCTAAAAGGTTTTAGGACTACCAGCCAGCCAGATGGTAGACGCAGTAAAGTCCAGATCTTTGGTTATGTTACGCGCACAAGTACATACCAACAAACCGATACCAACCAACTTAAAGTGCGATCTCAGTCAAAGGGCTATTGAACTTAATTTAATTGGTCACATGAAAAAATGTTATCCAACTCTACGAGGAAGGTAACTAAACAAGGTATGACGGAGTTAGGTTTGTAATGAATAAATTTTAAGAATTGGTTAGGAACGAACAGACATTGAAAGAATGGTAGTTGTCGTTCCTACTGTTTTAAAACTTTGTAGGCATTTGCAGTCACATTTTAAAATGTAGGTAAGCCAAAGCAAAACACGAGTGTCATTCCTCAAAATAGAAGGTAAGATTAGCATTTAAATTAAAAGTACAATTTATCAAACAATACTTGGCTTTAACTCTACTGATCCTTAGTAAATGTTAATTTTAAGTGTTTTCGTCTATACCTAGTAAGGAAAGGCACATTTTTATTGAACATAAAGCAGTAAAACGCGTACACACATACAACAATACATACAAAAACAAAAAAAAAATAGCACCAAACTTTTAATGGCAAACGTACATTATTCAAACTAACCTCATATTCCCTTCGTTTCGAAGTACTCGTACAGCTTAGATATCCGTTATTGTTCAGCATTTTTATAAAATCCCGTCGTATTTTGTTCGGTGATGCCATGAATTTAATTTTCGTTATTGCGACGTTGTATTGTAAAATAAAAACAATGATTTTTTTTTGTTTTCTTCGTTCAGCACTGATATTTCATTTCCCTCTTGCTAAGAGTTTTTCTTATATAACTTTTCACACAAGAAAGCGAAAAAGAACACAAAGGATAGACTAGATCAAATCACTTTTATTGGCACTGATTTTCTATTTTTTTTGAAAATTATTTTCCACACTTGCGTCGATTCTCTCTGTTTTACTTGTTGTACGTTAACTGTAATTGTAATTCAAATTGCAACCATCAGGTGATCGATCTTAAGATTGAGCAAATTCTCACACACAACTATATGAAAAGTGGCAACACAACATACATATTTAGCAAGGCATATAGAAAGGAATCGAACAGTGGCACCACCAGCGAGGGAAAACTCGCTTCACCATGAAAACGAAAAGGTTATTGCTTGCAATTTTTATTTTCCAAAAGGAAATCACACACAAACATACAACTAGGTGCTGAATGAATTTCCACAGGTCTGAGAACACACTCCTCAAATTCACAGGTACAATGAACGGGCGGTGGAAAACAAGAGTTAGATGAGAAAAAAGAAATAAACACGGGAAAATCAAAAAAAAAATTAAACAGAAGGAGAAGAGGAAAGAAAATCCCCACCAGATGATGGTCTATAAACAGGTTTTCCTTTTGTTGGACGCGGGGGAAGCTAAAAAAGAACGCACAAAAAACATAAACAACCGACTCGACGGAGAAAAAAAATAACACACTCTATGAAACTCTTGACAACTACGACGTTCGATCGACGAAATCTGCACAACGACTGATGCAGTAACGGCGAAGTGAGAACGAGAAGCCAGCCAGTCGGTTGGACGGAATTTGTTTGTTGCCTCGGTCTTCGGTGTTTGCCGTTTGTTTTTGTTTTGGGCTTTGGCCGACAACTCTGCTGATTTGACGGCGAAAACGGTTGTCGACAACGAAAACGAAGACGCAAACAATGCAGGCGGCACGGCAACGAAGCACAGAAGCGTTTTTGTAGTTAATTGCTGTAATGTATTCAAAATTACTGCGACAGAGACGGCAGACGGTAGTTTAGTCAACTTCTGTTAATTTGTTTTCATTTGAATCCGATTCAGCACGATATGCGCTATTCAGCTGTTGATGACTCTGAATAATAAGGAAAACCAGTTCCTCTGCAAAACAAGAGCCAGCTGTCGCTGTGTTAATATCCAACAGGGGTAGGGATTTCATGTATGGGTGTGTGTGTATATAAAAAGAAGACTAGAAGAAGTTCATTTCATGAAGCGTTACCAGATTTAGCAGTTTCCTGCGATTTTAGCAGGATCTTACAATAAAACTTACATTTAGCAGATTTTTTTAAAATGTTGGCAGTTTTTAAAGGTTCCATTATTGCATAAACAATTGATGTTATATCAATTTTGGCATAAATTTACGGTAGCTGCCTCTCACTTTTGCACTTTTTTTTTTATTAAGTTGCGTGAGCGTGGACTGTCGTCCCCAGAAAGATATACATATAAAATCCTTTGTTTTTTTATTTTACATTTTTTTCCACTTTGGGAAATATGTAGTATATAATATTTTATCTGGCAATGCTGCATTGCAATGTTTATACCCTATCCCATAGGGCCTATACCACAGGGGTATATTAGTTTTCATACATAGTTTGTAACATAGTAAAATAATTTAGCTAGATATAACTTAAGATATATGAATCGACTCAGAACCGATAGCTGAGTCGATTAAGCCATGTCGGTCCGTCACCAGTTTTGAGGCCTCAAATTTTGAGCTAGAAAGATGAAATTAGGTGCACGTGTCTGTTGTTGCTCCCAGCAGAACAAGTGCAAACATGTTTGAAATCCGCCCACTGCGTAGTTTTAGGCCAAATCGCTAGAGATTTTGAAAAAGTGTCTGAACAACATATCTAGACAATCCTAATGTCTATATTTTGTACATTTAAAGCCCACTTTTTTCTTCAAAACTTGAAACATTTCGAGAAAAAAATTATGCAAAATCATTGGCTATGGTAATTTAAACATTTCTTCCATATATCATTTAAACCCACGCCCACTCTTCGGAGGCGTTTTCATACAAAAAAAATTTGTATACACTAATTCATAGCATAACCAGGCAAAAAACGTTGTTTTTTGTCGAACCATAAAAGATATGAAAAACTGTCTGAACAATATGATCAGACAATGACATTTGATTGATTTCATCGCCATAAAGCCGACATTTTGGCGATATGATTTTTAAGGATTGGGATGGGATAGGGTAGGGTATGTAGCCTTCTCATATGCTTTTCTTCTTTTTTATCATTCAGCTATGTGTGGACTGTCAAAAGTTGGTTGATTTCCATTGGGATTTTTGAATTTTTTTTTTTTTACTTTTAAAATTATTGTAAGCGAGGATTTAAAATAATTGCTAAATTTTTAGCATAATTTAATGAGTGGATAAAAAAAAATAGAAAACGTTATTGGCAGCTAAAGTAATTTTTTTCCTCGATTTTTTGTGTCTAATTTTTTGGGTGGCAGCTATGTATTTTTAAACAATCTTCTGTGAGTAAAGAGATCAAGAGAGCTGAAATAAGATTCTGTGCTACGTTGGCAGAATATTACCTTCCCTCTCTTTTAATGGACATTCTCGGTGAGGTAATAAGAAGAGTTTTCCGGACTCAGAATTTGCTAAAGGCTGCTTCTGTATTATGAAACGTCTTGTCACCAAAGTTTTGGAGCCAGTTAGATTCAGAGCTAAGGCTTAATAGCATTGCAAACGGTCCAGATTTCTAAAAACTTTATTTTTATGCTATTGATTATATTTTAGCTATGTTTAAGAAATGTAACGGTCTATTCCAAGGCTCTTATCGCTATCGTACAAACAAATTCGTGAATTAAAAACGTCTATATTAAGATGTTTTTTGAAAACAAGTCATTTTAAATCCACGCTTCCTTGAAATTTGGATCCATTAGCAAATGTAAATTATTTGCCTTTGAAAGAAATGTATTTAGCTGTAAATGTGATGTTACAAGTATACATGCGTCGAATGAAGAACTTAATAATACTTTTTTTTTAAAACTTTCAAATTTTTTTAATTAACTTATATAAACGATTTAAGCCCAGACTACCCATTGACAATTTACTTATTTGAGAAGATCTTTTATTATTTAAGCTTGTAGAGCGGTATTAATGATGAATTCAAATCCTTAGCAAACATGGTTAAAATGTTCCCACATTTGGTACAGGAAATTGATTTTAAAAATTTGACGAGGAATATCGTCAAAAAAAAATTGTAAAATGCATCCGATCTTTTGATATCGGGGTGTTACAACGATGAGATCCAGACAGTTCAAAAATTTGTGCACTGTACTACAACTATGCAACCAATAGATAGCTACAATAAGTTTCCAACAATCAGGCCTATTGTGAATACATTTTCCCGGGAAAATTTTACCATTCAGCAGTCTGATTTACATTACTGACAAGGGAAAACTTCCCGGAAAATTTTATTCGCGATAGTCCTGAATATGAAAATTTGCAAAATATATGTTTACTAATGCCGCTTGTGAAAGAATGTTTTCATAGGTAAATTTGTTAAATACAAAAAACCGTAATCGCTTCAGTAACTAAAAAATTGCATTAATTTTGCAAATAAAGCAAGGGGTTTCTGAAGTTTAAGGCTGTTACAACTTTGTTCCAATAAATAAAATGTTGTTTTTAATGAATTCAAATGCTCTTTAGAAAGATTCCGAATAATTTTATTTAACTATGTACATATGTTAATTTCGAAATTATCATCTTCTATTTCTTTAATTGATTAATTAAAATATAAAAAAAGACAAGTATTTCTCAAGAAAAAATATATTGCAGTTTTTTTCAAGCATGTTTTACATTTTGCAGCTCTAGCAGATTTGAAAAAAATTGTCTGGTAACGCTGGATTTATCATTATTATAATCGCTCTCATAGGTGCTAATTTTTGCAGTTTTGTTTTATTAAAAAGGCATGATAGCCATTCGAGTTGGGTAGAGAACTGCAGCTGCAGGGTACCTGTTACTGTTTACTTGTGTGTGTCATTGCGTGTATTTACTATTTAGATACATACTTTCATAACACACATTTATCGAATGCCAGTTCTGTTGCCAGGGCTGCCGTCACTATTTATTTCTCCATATAAAATTGTTAAAAGTATTTGGCAGGTAGGTGCCTACTTTTGATAATAAAAATGTTGTTGTTTCTTCCTTTTGTACTTCCCCGCTCGAACATTTTAATCAGAGATTTTTAATAATTTCATATGTTCCCCAAGACTAAGAAAGTAGTTTTTATATTAAAGAATGTTAACCTTATTAATATATTTTTGTAATTATTCTCTAAATCTCGAATTAACGAATAAATATTTATAATCAATAAAAAATAAATGCTCATGTAATAGCTGATGGACATTTAGTGGCAATTCTATACTAAATCTAGTACAGTACGAATTCCGCTGTCATCAGTCAAATGTGGTTGTTATTTAGGTTTTTTTTTTGTTATTCCAATGTCCAATTCAATTGAAGTTGTTTCTGGTTATTTATAAACAATAATGTAAGCCGGAAAAGGAACATTTTAAACAAAGGGGCAAGGTATTTGCAAAACAGTTTTTAAAAATAAATATAGCACATAAATTAAATCAAATTTACCCTTTATAAATACATACAAATATGCATATCTGTAGTACGGGACTTATGACCCACATAAATATTTTAGTAAATATTCGCCTAGAGAGAAAATAAGCAGACCTCCCCAACGGTGACGTGAACAAAGCAGTAGCAGGGGGACAGCATGCCCCCCATACCAATCTCAATATTTAAACCCCATAAATTGTATAAACATCAATTTTGATATTCGTTTATAATTAAAATTTTTGATAATGCTGCGAGTGAGTTCATTTTATTTACTTATGTAGATTAATAAAATTTAAAATGTTTAGAGTTATCGATACTTATTTTTTCCACTGAATTTTTCCCATTCAGCAATCATTTTGCATCGTCATGTACATTGTATATAATCAATGTAAATTGATTTCTGAATGGGAAAAATTCCGTGGGAAAAATAATTCCCGGTAACCCTAGCTCACTTTTGTTTAATTTCTTTCCGGATTTGCGTCCCATTTTCAACGGTTAAAACTCCTGACTAACATCCCACTGTAGTGAGACATAAGTACTGAACTCAGTCTGGAGCCTGAACTACTTTGCCGATGTAACAACGTCAGATACTACAAAGGGTTTTTTGGAGTTGGAATTGTAGCTTAAAAATTAACGATATATTCCATATAACGGTATTTATGAAAAACAATTATATCGATAACGGCTCTGCATAGCAATACTTTTAAATATGACTAATTTTTTCAAGAATTAAATGAAAATTAGCATGTAGTGCAACATATGTACATATTCTTAATATGACTGGAAACTCATATTTGAAAAAAATGGTAAATAACAGTTCATTGGGCTGCAAGTTTTTTTTTTAAGAAATTTTCTTAAAAAGCTTAAATTGCATACAATGCTGCATACACAGTTTTTTCCTAAAAGTTATTATAATGGTAATTCAGATATTTAATGATTTCTATTGGCGTTTTGTCGAAAGGTCGACTTTCGTCGACTTTAATTTTTCTCTTAAAATAATGAAAGTTATAGTTGAAACGTTGTTTTTGGATATGTGTATGTGTTTTCAGCTTGTTAAAACTATGACTTACCAGATTTATTTTAAATTATGGTATATCTCAGGAAGGAACTCAATTGAGCGTTATGTACCGAAAAAGATTACTGCGACCTATGTGATTATATTGAAGATTGATATTTTTGCCAATGGAAAACGGCATTAGTGCTTTGCCTACGGGTTTCTTGAAGAACAGTAATTCTAAATTCTGTGTGCGAAGATGATATTCTAACGGGTGTTTTTTTTAGAGAATAAAGATAAAACTGACGTTTTGTGGTCAAATCGGACAATTTTAATGTCATTTATGTTCAGTTTGGTTTGCCATTTCATCATGAATATGTTGACAAACAAACAATGCTGGCAAACCGTGCAAACTTATTTCGAAAATAATGGTTCAGTTAGCAAAGTTTACCGCAAGCTCCGTACATTTTATGGTCGACATAGTCGTCCATTAGAGCAATTAATTCGGTTAACCATGGAACGTTTTTGCACTACGTTTACTCTTTGTGATAATACGCATCTGCAAAGACGTCGAACAGTGCGCACCGAAGAAACAATTGCCGCTGCAGAGCAAAGTGTTGAAGAGGACCCGAATGAATCGATTCGCCACCGTGCACAGCAATTGGAGCTTTGTGCATCAACTTTATGGAAGATATTGCGCAAAAATCTTGGCTTACGAACTTACCAGATCCAGCTTGTGCAAGAATTAAAGCCGCGAGACCATGCAATGCGTCGTGATTTTCGTGTGTGGGCCAAAAATAAGATTGATTGCAATGCTGATTTTCATCGCAAAATTTTGTTCAGTAATGAGGCTTATTTTACAGCAAAATTACAGCATTTGGAGTGTAGAGAATCCACATGAGAGCCTTGAGACGCCATTACCTCCAAAAACTACTGACTGTTTGGTGTGCTCTAGGGGCTGGTGGAGTCATTGGGCCATACATCTTCCGCAATGATGCTTGAGAGTCAGTTACCGTTAATGGAGACCGGTATAGGATGGATCCCGAATTGTATGGCATTAATGTGGATGAAATGTGGTTCCAACAAGACGGCGCTACATGCCACACAACGCACGTCACAATCGATTTATTGAAGGAAACATTCGATGAACGCATAATTTCGCGGAATGGACTTGTCAATTGGCCACCAAAATCATGTGATTTGACACCATTGGATTTTTTGCTTTGGGGATATGTGAAGTCGCTCGTGTACGCCAACAAACCAGAAACGTTAGGGGACTTAGAAGCCATCATTCGTGGCGTTATTGCCGACATACCGTCCCAAATGCTCGTAAAAGTGGTTGAAAATCGGACCTCTAGACTTGGCTTTATTCGAACCAGTCGCGGCGGCCACATTCCCAAAATCATATTTTAACATAAATGGCATTAAAATTATCCTTCAAATAAAGCCAAATTAAAAGGATTTTCTTGTGTTTTATTTCAATTCTTATGATTGACAGGATTTCCTTAAGTGTCTAGGAGTTATATTTTGGAAGATAGTTAAGTATTATCCTGCGAAAAACGAGATAAATGTGTCCGGTTGTACAACGGATAATTTGTAACATATTTTCCTATTTTTGGTAATTTTTTCGAAGCAAACCCTGTATAACTATTATGGTTGTGAAAATATTTTATGGATAAGAAGTTTTGCGACCCTGAATAAAGATTCAGCCTTTAACATCTATTTACTTGTGCAATGTATAACTATACAACCATTCAGATGTTTCTTAGCCAATTCTTATGAAAAAGGGTGGCGGTTTTTTATCATTACAATTCGCTTTTTGGAGCTACCGAGTCATTTAATTCTGAAAACATTACCTACAGAAACAATGGCCGCCGCTCAAAACAGCGGCAATTCCTTTCAAAGTCATGTAATGGAGTAAATTATACTTTCTAATTCCTTTTTCGTATACTGTCGATGTCGTCGTGTTTATCAAGTTTTGTTTTGTGCGCGTTAACCCAAATTGTGGATCATCCTCGGAAGTCTTCCTTCAGTGCTGCCGGCAGAACTTCGGGGGGACGGAAGAAGGATAAGCGTGAGTAATAGTTTTTAAGTATTAATATGATTTTTTAAATTTTTGTTTCTGTCTTTTTAAGAACAGAAATCCATTTATTTCAGTAATTTCTTTTGATTAAATACGGAATCTTTACATTACAAATGCTTGTTTCGTGAATTTTTGTCTTTAAGAAAAATAGATTAAAAATCCATGGTTCGTCGGTACCGTGTGGATAGTGTTTCCGGCGTTCTTTGGTGAATAGACTATGACTAAACGTGACGTATTACAAACGATGACTGGACGTGAATTACCTTTTCTTAAGGACATTGTGAGTGAGATCGTAATAAGTGGCTATCTCTCATAGACGTGGCCACAGGGATAGCCATAAGAAGTCTTTCGGGACTTGAAGGGTTGGAAGGCCAGCATCTGCCAATAACAACCGGCATATTTTGGGATCGAGGCGAATCTATGCTGCTGATGAACATTAAACCGTTTTCAGAGGTATAGACATAGGTTTTTGATCATTTCTTTTGAGATTTTTCCCTCTAGTGTCCTTTTAAGTCCGTCCGTGGTCAACATAGATTAACTTCCTTCTGCTTTTTTTATTTGTATTTGATTGTGGCACGAACAAAAATGTTTGTTGAGCTGGTATGTTTGGAGAAAAGGCAAGAACTACCCCCGTCCGACGAGTTAAGCAAGCGTGCCGCGCCTTTTCTCCTGCATCGATGTTGCCCTCGTGGCTTAGCTGGCTCACAAAAACAGTAGAGAAGCTGAATACATTTTACTGTTTATTTCCACATACAGCACAAAAACAAAACGAAAATCTACTACATTTCCTACAAAGCAACTGAAATGATAACTCTTATTTTGTAGTGCATACTTCTTGGCGTGATCAATTCAATATTAAGCTCACAGTACCGTCTGCTGTGAAACATTTTATTTTGTTCTGTTTTTTTTTGAAAAAGGTTTTTATTTTTCAATTTACTGCGAACAATTTGGTTTTACTGGAATTCTGATTGTAGTAATCATTCAAAATGAATTAATTTCGTATGAGCATGTCTCAGTTACAGAAATAAATCGAGTAAAACAAAAAGGATTCAAACGTAGCCTAATTGCTATATAATCACATTGTTTGGGTGGTAGCACACATTGTTATTTAAGGCGTGTGTTTTCGTCTAAATATAAAGGAGAATAATACATACAGGTATTTTTCAAGCAACATGCGTGGTATTGTGAACTAAAAGTACTTTTGTACATTATTTCAGGAAAAAACCAATGGCTTTCAAATGTGATTATATATTTATGTATGTCTACTAGTTGCTTCTTGTCCTGGATTAGTTTATGTGTTTCTTAATGAAACTGAAAATGGAGCTACTATTTGGTTATCTGTTAAAAAATTGTTTTCTTTGAAAACCCAAAATGATTTTGTGCCAATTAAATATGCCAAGTGATTATGACCTGTCTTTTAAAGGCCAACTTTTAAATTATCAAATTGTTTCAATATAAAGACACGCAAAAACATAGCATTACTGAAGTGACGGTTTGAATCTGGCCTTAACTAATATCCCTGTCGAATTAACTCCGCCTTTGGCTAGCTGCCTCCACGTCTGTCTGGCCGTCCGCCCGTCTGTGTTTAACCGATTTTTGTTTTGGGCGTTAAATGCTGAGCTCGAAGCAGGTAAAAAGTGGGTTGAAGTCACAACCTCGAAAACCAAAATCCCGAAAGATTAAATAAATTGAAAATTTTGCGCTAAATTTTCATTTTATATAATCTTTTGGGACTTTGGTTTTCGAGATTGTGACTTCAACCCACTTTTTACCTGCTTTTTTATTTTATTTTGAGTGTAAAAAACACAATTGATGGTACCTTTCCGTTAGCGTAAGTTTTACAGTTGGCAATGTGTGTTGATTGATATCAGTCAATACAACTTTCGGGATTCTGGTTTTTCGGAATTTTTGATTTTCAAGATTTTGGGTTTTTGGGATTTTACATTTTCGGGGTTTTGGTTTTAAGAAAAAAAATTACCTAAAACGAAAAAAATATTGAAAAAAACGGCACCACTTCAAATGAAGTATTAATTATCCCGTTTTTGAAAGCCTATAAGCAATTATTTAATCTTCAAAATTATGAAATGAAGTGCTTAATTGGCTTTTTGTTGTCAATACTTATATCAATTCTGAATCAAACACAAAGCCGAATAGTTTTATGTCTTCTAGTTACTGAGAAAATAAATGATTACTAAAACTATTTTTGTATGATTTTTTTTTATGGTATCTCACTTAGAGTATTAATGTTCATCTTTGTTAGTAAAGTACAGCAAATCAAGTGCATTACATTCTACAACAATACACAAAAAAAAACCTCGCACCCATCCCAAATTCAACTACAATGAGTGCAAGTAGGGGGTTCCATAAGCATCTCACTGTTTATACACCGAATTAATTGTAGTAATTTTCAATTTTCTCAAAAACTAGAAGACATAAAATCATCTGGTTTTCAGTTTTTGATTAAGAATTTATTAGAACTACGGCCTTTATAAAAAAAATTAAATATAATTTAAGGATTTTGAAAAATTACACTTACAACATATTTTTTAAAATTATTGTTTTCCTAAATAACGAGTTTAAAACTCGTTTTTTTCAAAAACCTTTTTTTTTATTTAAAATATTTAAAAAATTGCTAATAGAACAAAGTATTGGCTTTAAGAAAAGGTGTACTATTTAATTGTAAGTATTACCGTTATTTTTTAAATATATTTTTTTTTCATTTTGTGTTTTGTTTTCTAAAATTGCCCCTACCTTCTAAACGGTTCGAGATAGAAGAGGTAATAGATCTCTAGACAATGTATGCTATCATACGCTGGCCTTAAGTCGATTTACATATGATGTGTCTTTACTTTCAATTCCTTGACCTGCTCCATGATTTGCTTTAGTCTGACAATTTTATCTATGGAGGATCTGTCGGCCGGAAGCCTATGGTTAGGCAATTTTATGGGACATTAATCATAGAGTATGTTTCGATAGTTGGTGCAAGAAATGGATCGGATTTCTTGTAGATTGGACATATGGAGCGGATATTTCAGTATTGTTTTCGTATATCCAGACTTTTATGATGGTTTGGTGCATGGCTAATTTGAATATTTCTGTTTGGTAATCCCATCAGACCCGGCTGCAATACCTACTCTATTTTCAATACTTGGAGGGAGCGAGGTGGATGGATTTCTTGTCTTATCACTTTCTCGATATTATTTCCATTAAGCAACTGCTGGAAATGATACCTGAATACATTTGCAATTCCCAGGGCGTCTACGAATGGGTTGCCATTGTTATTTCGTAGATAATATAACCGTAAGATACCTTATATATCTCTTAGTTCTCACTTGTAATCGGAGACATTTCGAATGCCCTGTTTTTTTATATTCCATCGTACGCAAGCTGAATGGCGAATAATACTTTTTACCAATTTTACTGGTAAAATATTTACTTGACTGCGAATTACATAAACCACACGCGATTTTAAAACTACGATGTGCACATGTAGGTTGTTAGATACATACCTTCTAACATAAAATGATATCCAATCCATTTGTGTGGGAAAATGTAACTGTACAATTTACAATATCAGGATATGTGATAACCTACAAAAAGTTTCTATTATTTGTTGAATAATTTAACAAGTCACAATGCAACACATTTGTATCGCTGAAGTATAATATCGTTTTAGCCATATCCCTACCCACGCGACGGTCACATAGTCATACCCATTCTATGTGACCGTCGCGTGGGTAGGGATATGGCTAAAACATTTAATTAACAAACTTCCTTTAAAATGTAGTCCTTGATTGTGGTGAGTAATGATTGAATTGCGCTCTATTTTTCGATACAACAGTTGGAAAGTCGCCATTGTGTTGAAAGGAACAAAAGAAAAATATTTCAATGTAGAGACAAATTGTGGTTTTCATTTCAAAAAAATCCAGTGAATTCATACTTTTGTGGCATATGCAACTGATAAACGGACATGACAGTGATTTGCTGTGGGCTGGGTGCAATTTGCAATTCTTAACCATCTTTTGTCTGGTGGAGTTGCTTGTGGAACTATTATTGAAATTGTCTGGGTAGTATTCCGTTTTTCTATCTATATACGTTCTAGTTTTCAACATGCTTTTGTAGAAAAAAGGGAACTACATTAATAAAAATGTTTGAATTCTATATTTTAATAATTTTTTTCGAGTACATTTTAAAAAATCGTTAGGGTCCAGCGTCTACTTTTTCAATAATCATTTATATGTGCATGTGAACTGGCAGTGTGTGGAAATGTTGCTTTCAAAGTTATTCTTCTTTAAAAAATTCAACTTTTCAATATACTGGTAATATTCTCATTTGCTTGATTCTTTAACGACACAAAAGTATTCATTTCACCAAATTGATACTTATTGACAATGGTATTGAATGTAGGTATGTCTCCTTGTAATGACACCACCATTTGCACGAATTCGTAGACTTGGCTTTCGATTTCGGGCTCAGTGGCGCGATGGTTAGTGCGATGAACAGCCGCACAGAAGGTCTGGGTTCGAGTCCCAGCCTTAGCAATACCTAAATGAATTTTCACTGGCCCTCCTCTCGTGCTGATCTTACAAATTATCCGAGTAGTATTAATTGTCAAGAAAAGCTTATCTCAAATTCGAGTTCCGAGTCGACATAAAACATTTAAAAAAAAAATATTTTCTCTATGTAAGAGAATGTTAAAAACATATGAGAATTCTACAATCCGCTGTGCGGGTCATCGATAATAAAAACGGTTCCGAGACAGAGCCAGATGTCCTTTCATCGCCAAGACACTATTATTCGCTACACCAAGTTGCACTAATAAGGAGGATTTCAGATTTCAGTGGCCTAGTGGTAAGTGCGTTGGATTACTAATCACGTAAGTTATAGCACCTAAGCTTTTCCCTGCTCCACCTCTTGAAAATGCCTGACAATCATCTAAAAGTATGACTGAAGAGAGATTGGAAGAAGGAGGTCCTCTTCCTTGTGGCCAAAGTAACAACATTGCACACACAAATAAAGGAAGGAGGCTACGTTTGAGACTTTGTATTGGAAAAAACGATGTTGTTATCCTTAACTTTTGTATACATAATGTTAGTGATCTTCTTGGCGTGCCTCTCCAAGTTGGTTGAGGTCGGTTTCTACTTGTGCGCGCCACTTAAGCGAGGTCTTTCTCTTCTGCGGCCGACGTATGGCTGGGAATCGAAGACTTTGCGAGACATTGTATTTGTTGCTTTTCAATCTTAATGTCGTAGCCATCTTAATCGTCCAATGCGGAAATTTTTGACTAGCGGTTTGTCGCTGTACAGCTCCTGTAGTTCATGGTTAAATTTTCGTCTCCATGGTCGTTCAACGCAAACGGGAACGAAATTTTTTTGAAGAATTCTTCTCTCAAAACAACCAATCGGTCTTGATACCCTCCCTGCTTCAGCGTCGTAGAGAAGAACTGGGATAGCCAGGGTCTTATACAGGATCCCCTTAGTATTTCTTCGAGTCCTTAGTACTTCGATTGTCTTCTTAGCCCAAGGAAACAGTGGTTGTCAAGGGTAATTATTCATTTTATTTCTGACGAGATGTTGTCAGAGTCAATTACGGTACCGAGGTATACAAAGTCCCTTACTACCTCAAAGCAAAGATTACAAAGATATACAGATGACGCACTATATAGAAGAAAAATTGTTCTATGGCGGGTCGTGTTGGTACAGCCCGCAATATGGTTTGATCTCGTTATTCATGTGTGCACACTGCCACATACCGCCCGTGCCATGAAGCTGCTGAACAAAAGTTTCAGTTTTCTGTTATCAATGCGACGTCTCTTTATAATTTATAATCTTTGCTCAAGGTTATGTGTGTCAATGGTGACGTTCTGTCTAGTTCGTCGATGCTATGCGTCGTTTTGGTTGGCAGCATATACAGTGCTTATCAAGTTTAGTAAGCATATGATTGAATCGAGGGCTCAATAGTGCCGGCCTTGAATTCCAACAACCCTGTTGCGCCAAAAAGTTGTTTTTGTAAATGATTGAATCGAGTATTTCCACCAATTCAATGGGCGGAGTAATGGACGCCCACTTTTTGGATGCGTGGTAAAACAAATTGTGTGCATACGAAATTAAGATACTTTGAGATTATCGTGTTCAGTCTAACTGAAGTGGCGCTTCACTTATGAATGAACCTGGGCGTCAACCAACATACCTCTCCAATTAGCCTGGGCCTTAGCTAACCGCCTCCAGTTGTACACTTAAAGTTGGTTGAGGTCGGTTTCTACTTGTACGTGCAACTAAAGGCAAGCTCTTTCTCTACTGCGTCCGACGTCTGGCTGAGAATTCGTTCTACATGTCATAGTCATGTTAAATTTACAATGCAAAGTTATATAACCAGGGGCATGATGCTGTTCAGCTTGTATAGTTCTTGGTTGAATCTTCGTCCCCATAGCCCGTCAACGCAAACGGGACCTAAGATTTTTCGAAGAATTTTCCTCTCGAATCGACCAAGGATTTCCTTATCCGCTTTTGAGACGGTCCATGCTTCAGTGCCGTAGAGCAGGACTGGGATGATCCGGATCTTATATAGATTCTCCTTAGTAGTTCGAGTGAGGGCTTTACTACTGAATTGCCTTCTTAGCCCGAAGAAACAGCGGTTTAAATTCTCCGTTTAAATTCTGACGAGATGTTGTTGTCGGACACTTTTTAAAAAATTCCTTGCGGTTTGACCAAAAACTACGTTTTTTCTGAAAAGTAGGCGTGGATCTTCCTGGATCGTTATAGGTTTGTCTTTAAGTTTTGCGAATTGTTTAAAATCCTTTTCCATCTTATCGATAAAATAAATATCCCCCAAATCTGGATATGGTTAGAATCCATACTTATTTTTATGAATTCTAGTCCAAACGTTTAAACTGACTATTATTATATCACCAGCATGTGCTTTTTGGGGGACTGGAAAAAACAATTTTTATGAATTGAGATATTGTGAGATTATCGTGCTAAGACTTTTTTTCAAACTTCCGTGCGTTTGGATCGAAAATAAGGTTTTTTTTTTAAATTAGGCGTGCCAGGCGGCGGATTTTAAAAATGTTAACACTTGTTCAATGGACACGCGCACGAATAACGACAACATTTCTCAAATTTCATTATACTCCGGCGAATCTTAAAAATGTTAACGCTTTCGTTTCAAAAATTTTAGGCCTAAAAATCGGTGACATGCAGACGGGAGGACGGACAGACAGACATGGCTTGATCGACTCTGCTACCGATATTGAGTCGACCCATAAACTTCATGGCATATCTATTTAAATTATTTCCACACGTAACAAAGTATATATCGAAACTGATATATTCCCATGGGAAAAGGTATACAAAAATTATGAATGGTAATTATGTCATAACAATTTAATTTGAAGGACATTTTTGTACTAGTCCCCTATCATTAAACAAAGGTGGGAAAGATAAAACTGGCAGTCAGTTGCAAAGAGAAGTCAATGTGTACTTTCGCATTCTCTTGTGTGCATGAGTCCAGACTCCTGATGACTTTTCTCTATGAAACTTTTTGAGTTGAAATACGTAATGCTAATGACATTTGTTGTTGCTGGTATTTGCTGGTATTATGATACGCGTTTGCAGAAATGCAATATGAACTCTTACACCAATTTAAATACTTACCTCATACAAATGTTCACAGTATAATCAAATTCCCTCATTTTACCTAAACTCCTTTCAACGTTATTTACTTCTCCTACCACCTTAAAACAATAAATATGCACTTCACACCGTTGTCCATACAGACAAGACCTTTGCGAGCTGTGGTATCTCTACGTCAATGCTCGAGTTTTATATTTAGACGTCCAATGAAGGACTTCATGTTCTCATCTACTTTTTTACACATAAAACGTGTGCGTGTTCTGACGTAACTGTGTACTTTTTCTATATAGGCTGCTTACAAAAAAGCGTTAAAATTCTGTTACTGAGTTGAATCATCATAGTCTTCTTTAAAGAGGAACTGGGTCAGTTAAGGCATGTGACATCGTTAACATTGCGTTAGCGTGTTTATTTGTGCATGTGCTTTATGGGATCCAGTAATTTTAATCAGACTTAAGGACGACAGTGTTTCCTTCAATATGATTTTTTTTTGCACTTAATATGTATATAGATACTGGACTTGTTTTATGGGCTTATAAATTGAATTTTACTTTGAAGGGTTTTAGTGACACGCAATTTGAACTGTTACAACCGAAATTTAGGAATGATCAATGTCGATTGAGTAAGATAATTAGAGTTTTTTTATTTAGCTGATGTAAGCGAATAGCATAGGATAGTTGATTGATTGGAAACTAAAGGACACTTTTTTATTATCCTTTCAAAAAAATTGCATTTATATCATTTTGGAGGGTTGGTTAAGTTATGGATGGAGCCGTGCTGAATTTAATGCAGCTATTCAAAGTGTGGTAAAACAGAAAACCATGAAAGGGTTCTAAGCCGTTTACTATTTATTGGAGTCTTTGATTAGTTAGTTACATTATCGAGGAAATATCGTGGTTGAGACACAGTCGATGCTGAGGATATGGATGAACCACTTCTGCAGACTGTTAAACGGCGATGACGAAACATTCCGCTGTCAGGCAGAACGAACCATTCGATATTGGCAAAGACAACGAAAACTGCCAACCACCCGACCTCAGTGAAGTGAGGATAGCAAAGCAATATCTAAACTTAATAAGTTTGCCGGAAATGACGGCCTTCCCGCTGAGCTTTATAAAGCCGGCGGAGATGACTTGGAAAATAACATCCACCAACTTGTAAGCCAAATCTAGTCGGAAGAAAGTATGCCTGATGAATTTAACCTCAGCGTCGGTTGCCCAATCCACAAAAAAAGGGACACTCCAAACTACCGCAACTACAGAGGCACAAATCTCCTCATCATCGCCTACAAGATCAAATCTGCCGTAATATGTGAATGCCTGAAACCGTTTGCCAACAATCTGATCGGCCCTTATCAGTGTGGTTTTAGGCCAGGAAAGTCCACAACCGATCAATTTTTTACACTTCGCCAGATCGTGGAAAAAACCCAAGAAGTCCAAATCGATACCCACCACTTATTCATCGATTTCAAAGCCGCATACGATAGCATTTATAGAGACGAACTATACAGAGCCATGTCTAGTTTTGGTATACTCGTCCGTTTGTGTAGAATGACGATGTAGAATTCTCGCTGCTCCATCAGGGTCGGAAACGACCTCGTTGACGCATTTAATACCAAAAAAGAATTTGGGCAATGCGATGCGCTGTCATGTGACTTCTTTAATTTGATTCTTGAGATAATTGTTCAAAACTCCCAGGCCAACATCAGAGGCACAACTCCGACGATATTGACATCATTGGAAGGACTCAACGTGACGTCATAGCCACGTTTGCTAGTAAAGAGAAGGAAGCGACAAAAATGGGTTCAGCAGTAAATGAACGCAAGACAAAGTATATGCTGTCAACACGAAAGGACACACAACATCGTCAAATTGGACAGAACGTCACCTTTGACAGAACGTCACCTTTGACAGAACGTCACCTTTGACATATATTACTTTGAGGTAGTACGGGACTTTGTCTATCTCGGCTCCGCTATTAAATCTGACAAGAACATCTCGTCAGAAATTAAACGAAGAATCACTCTTGCCAACTGCAGTTTCTTCGGGCTAAGAAGGTAATTTAGTAGTAAAGCCATCACTTGAACTACTAAGGAGATCCATAATAAGACCCTGATCATCCCATTCCTGCTCTATGATGCTGAAGCAAGGACCGTCTCAAAAGCGGATGAAGAAATCCTTGGTCGATTCGAGCGGCAAATTCTTCTGTCCAGTTTGCGTTGATGGGCTATGGAGATGAAGGCTTAATCAAGAACTATACAAGCTGTACAGCGACATGCCCCTGATGTTTAAGATGGCTAGGGCATGTAGAACGAATGGACACCAATACTCCGGCACGCAGAGTCTTCGAATCCCAGCCGGACCTCGGACGCAGTAGAGGAAGACCTCGTCTTAGGTGGCGCGTACAAGTAGAAACCGAACTCAACTAACTTGGAGTCCCCAACTGGAGGCAGTTAGCTAAGGAGCGGGCTTATTGGAGAGTCATGTTGGTTGAGCGCATCTTCTTTCCGGACTGTGGCGCCACTTAAGTAAGTAAGTAAGTAAGTAAGTAAAAATTGTTACTCAATACGGTATGAGACTCAATTCTTTCGCTCAGATGTTCAAATAGGACGGTTGCTGCTGGAAATTAATTTTAATCATTAACATGTTTCCATATAAATAACAAGTTACAAGCAAACTTATGCTACCAGACTTGTGATTGACTTGAAAATTTCGCAGAAAATTGTTCAAGGACACATCATTTTAAATACAAATGTATGGCATTTTTAAGAAAAATTGTCTACTAACGCCGGAGTCTCACAGGACTGAGTACGCACGAAGATCTGCAAAAACGTATAAACTTCTGCTACTAGATAAGCGGCTGCTAAAGCTAAGATTTATTCTTCCTCAGTCCAGTTCCTTATCTTTTATAAAACGTAAGTAAATCCAGGTCTTGAATATTGTTCACATGTTTGGAGGTTGTTCTCGAAATATACACTTAAATTACTACTTTGATGAAGATTGTATTAGCCAACTCTTATCTTCGACCAGGTCTCCAACCTTTAGCTCAATGAGAACTTGTTTGAAATAAAATAGTAAACCAACTCCTATGAGGGATGTGAAAATCAGCTTTGCGAAATTAATACCATCATTTGGGTTGGATGCTTCTGCGTTTTAAAATCGTCACAGCTGACAGAAATTAACAAAAAAGATACATTTCATACCGTTATGATAACCAGTTAAAAGAAAACTTGTTAAGACCAGAACCTCCTAAGAAGTGATTGTTATTTCTTACATTTGTATAGATGCTTGGTCCAGAAAGGCTTTCACTTGCAATGTATCGCCAAAATCAAATATCGACGACCAATATCTTCTCTTTATATAAGTTTCAAGTTTCAGGTTCCTGTGTTAATCTTGCCCCATCCATGCAAACAGGATTGAAGATTTGCGGTCAAGTTGAGCTAGGATTTCTATATTCTAGTAGATATCAAAATTTGTGTAAGATGTCTAAGTATACTTAGTTGTTTCATTTTAGTATGCGAATAGAAAATTGCACAGAGAGAGAATGAACAAATTTTATGTCTTGAGCTGACATTTACGAAACAACTTAATATTATGTATTTCCTTTAGTTTTGGGCATATAAGTAAAAAAGAGTTGAATTTTCAAGGTCTATACATCACGCCATTAGCTAAATCTGGATTGATGGATATGTCGAATAAGAAAAGAAACCGACTAAACTGAGGCAATGATTTCGTCGCAATATGAAATTCAAGCGTGCAGTCCTGGCCGTCCGGCTTCCCCTCTTCTATTTAAAGTTACGACTCTGAGAGACTGGAACAACACGGAACCAAGTAATCCTTGGAAGGTCCCGTACCTCTTGTACGGGCTAAGAAAATCTGTGACTAATGCAAGAAGATCCATTACATTCGGTCAAAATCACTGCACTGTGGCTTACGCTGGAGTAAGTATTGGTCATAAGTTCTGTAGAGCCACGGTCAATAATTTTCTCATTTCTCGGTTGAATGAATTTGGAGAGAACACTCGCCAAGAAGTGGAGATCCAGTCCCTCTATGTTCTGAAGAAAGCCGAGGCCCAACTTATAAATAAGAAAAGCCCAACAGGTAGTATATTTCTCTGCTAGTATTATGGACATGGCCCGATCTTTTCAATTTGTACACCGAGATCCACTGCGATTTTTATCAGTGTAGATGGTTGGATGCTGTAGAACGAAGGTAGACTCTGATTGGGTTGAACAGAGATCTGAGTATTCACGTGGTTGAAGATGAAACGAAAAATTTTGCACGCAAACATAAAAAAACATTTATTGGGACATGTATAATAATATACAAACCGCGCTATAAATTGCGGAAAAGCATAGTTAGTTGCAATACAAATACAAAAAGGGTGGTGGTTTTAGTGGGTTAAAGTCTCACACTACTTTTGGCACGTGCTCATCGTATCTATTGAGATTTCCACCAGCGCACGGAAGAAAAAAACCAATCAAAATCTCTTAGTCAGTCGTTCAGTGTCGTCATAGATACTGGGCGTGAAATGTCTTCGGAAGACTAAGAAGTTTTTTCGTACACTCATACCTTGTAACCTTGAAAAAGCTAAAAAATAAGAACTTTCTGATTCAAAATTTTTAGCATTCTACAGAACGATTAAAGAAAGTTGTTTTTAGCTCGCCAAAGTGGTAAAAATCCACTCATTTGCTGTTTCATTTTTTTCGAATATCCGTGAAGGTGATAATTGCACGAAATAGTATGTTTTTCAACATCCCCTACCAACAACAGATTGGTCTGTTGTTCGTTTTTTTTGTTTTTTTTTTGTGAATAGCATTTGATAACACAGGGTAAGACTCAAAGCAAACTAGTTGCCAATTCGAATCGCTGATCAGTTTATTCCAGTTGCTCCGTGTGCATTGGGCCTAAGTCTTAGAATTCATTTTAAAGTAACAACTGCATATGAACACTACAAAACTGGTTTTCTGTTAACAATTAATTTCTGTTATATTCCACTTACAAATAAAGGCAAAAATTAATTTGTTTAAGAACACCTTACATCCCTTACGTATACTTTCGCCACACCCTGGTTTTGCGTTACAATATCATCTTAGCCACTACGATTTGCATAAAATTCTCTGTAATGTATCCCGAAATAGGTAGGTAATGTAAGCCCGTTTAAACTTCATAACACTCTTATCAAGTAATTACCACTCACACGACAAAAATTGTGATTTATACATGCAAGCAGGAAAAAGGCACTTTTTTAGAACAATTTCGTAAAAATGTATGTACCAACGCCCATGTCCATTCGCAAGGGAAACCCCATTCCGTCACCTTTAATAAAGAGCTTTCCGTTTCAATTGAAGAACACTGGTTGAACATGAAAGACGGTTAAAAATACTTCGTGAACAGAACTATGCACCGACACGGCGTCAGAACTCACTCACTTGGTAAAATGGGGAGTGTTCGTCCTTGAAGTTTCGTTTCGTCTTCAAAGTGGCTTTCATTTAGCAATTACATCATCACAATATCAACAAGCATGACAGCGAATCCGATGTTAAAGAGGGAACCTTTTATAAAAGACGCCGTTGCATGCCGTTTAACGTGAAACATTTTCCACTTGCCAGGATATTCGTAGATCGTAGATACTGTAAAAAGTTCGTGCCTATATACATACAGGCAATTCGTACGGTCTAAATAAAATGACAATAAAATAAATATAAAGGTTAAAGCAACAAATAATTTAGATGGTTTTCATCATTGTATGATGTATTGTCAGGCAATATCTTGTATATGATAACCATTGTTCCGATTATTACCGGCCGTCATTTGAAGGTCAATAATTTTTGTCCCAGTCTTGTGTTTGATGCATTTAAAAAAAATCAAAGAAAAAAAAACAGTGCACCTTCATCTCAAAATTGAATACAAGGATCTTTTAATTTCGTAATACAAGGATGGACTTTCTGAAATCAATGTTCCAACACTAGTTAGTTAGGTAAGTAGTACAGTCCTACTTGCACGCACAGTGAACACAATTTCCCTCGGTTGGATATGTGACTTCCATTTAAATTTTTATCTATTATGGTCTAAACGACCATGATAAATCTAAGGATTGCTTTTATGAGATACTTGGCAAAACCTTTGCGCGACTACCGAAGTACGATATTAAAATCGTGCTGGGAGATTTTAACGCAAAGGTAGGAATAGAAAATATCTTTAGTAGTATTCTAGGAAAACATAGCCTACACGTCTGGTAACGGACTTAGGCTAATAGACTAAGCTACGGAACGAAATATCACTATAACCAGCAAACGGTTTCCTAACCTCGATACCCATAAGGGTCATGATCAACGAACGGTCAACCAAATTGATCACATTGTCGATGTCCGAACATTACGAGGAGCTAACATCGACTCGGACCACTTTGTTACAGACTTGTTGCAGCAAAGGCTAGAATGCGGATGTCCACCACGCCACAACAATCCAAAAATATTAAAATTTATTGTCGAAAGACTGTAATCGCAAGAGAACGCCAAGACCTCCGCCCAAAGCGTATCCCTTAACTTCTCGATTAACACCATACTACCAGAATAGAATGTCGAAGAACAATGCCAACAATGCCAACAAGCTATTAGATCAGCAGCAACTGATGTGCTAGGTTTCTCGCGCCCACCAACAAGAAAAAAGCCCTCACTCGAACTACTAAGGAGATCCTATATAAAACCCTGATCATCCCAGTCCTGCTTTACGGCGCTGAAGCATAAACTGTCTCAAATGCGGATGAAGAAATCCTTGGTCGATTCGAGAGGAAAATTCCTTTAGTGGCGCGCACAAGTAGAAACCGACCTCAACCAACTTGAAGTGTGCAACTAGAGGCGGTAAGCATAGAACCGGGCTAATTGGAGAGACATGTTGGTTGAGGTTGAGGTAAGTAAGATCTCAGCTCGAAACATACTGCAGTAGTCTGACAGTTGAAGAGTCTGGTCATACCTACTGCCTCTGAGAAGAACTCAGCTTTTATTTTCTATTTTTGTCTTTTTAACAACAGTTTCGGGTGAACTCTAGACCTCTTTGGACTAGATAAACTTTAAGAAGTAAGCATTTTGACCAAGAAAAATTAGACTCATTCTGAAGAATTTAAAAATTAGGTAACTCACTGAATAACTGAAAGAATTCCATCTATTGTACTTACAAAATGCGAACCCGCCATTTTAAGGTTGTTTTCTATGTCGTATGATCGCGAAATAATAATAAATATCTATCTATACAGTTGCTGTAAAATTGCTCGAACCCAAACGATTCCCAGAAAAAAAAAATAAGGGTGATCCATTTCGAGGTTCCCTACTTTTTTAAAGAAAAAAACACAGAAAATTCAAATTTAATGGAGAATGTTTATTATCATTTAAAAGAACATTCTTTGGCATTTATTTTTTGAAGATTATGTCTATCAAATGTTGGCCGTTGCTACGTCGCAGATGGTCCATCCGTTGAGTCCAATTTTCAATAACTCGTTCCAGCATTTCGACTGGTAACTGGCGAATGACACGCGTGATGTTTTCCTCCAAAACCTGAATCGAAGCGGGTTTGTCGGCATAAGCTTTTGACTTTACATATCCCCACAGGAAAAAGTCTAACGGTGTGATATCACACGATCTTGGTGGCCAATCGACCGGCCCAAAACGTGAAATTATATGCTCACCGAAATGTTCTCTCAATAAGTCCATTGATTGATGCGATTTGTGGGAAGTGGCGCCGTCTTGCTGAAACCAAATGTCGCGGAGATCACGAGCTTCAATTTCAGGCATCAAATAGTCGGTTATCATGGCACGTTAACGGTCGCCATTGACGGTTACGTTCGCACCGGCATAATTTTTAAAGAAATATGGACCGATGATTCCACCGGCCCACAAACCACACCAAACCGTTGTTTTTTCTGGATGAAGTGGCAGTTCTTCAATCTCTTCAGGTTGCTCTTCGTCCCAAATGCGGCAATTTTGTTTGTTTACATACCCATTGAGCCAGAAATGGGCCTCATCGCTAAACAAAATTTGCCTCAAAAACGTCGGATCTTCTTGGAACTTTTCAACAAACAAATTCCTCACAGAACGTGAATTTTCATAATAAAGTTGAACAATTTCTAAACGTAAAGTCTTTCCATTATGAAATGCCAAACAATACTAAACAAAAATAACATGACAGCATGACACGACTCACACTTGATCTGTCAAAAAAGGCTATTGAAAAAAGTATCTCTACTTGGATCACCCGTTACATGCCTCGAAACTCAGACCCATTGATTTACTATCCACACTTTCATGCAATATCGGCTACAAAGTAAACACCTAACAAAATCGAGACAGATGTTGAGTAGTGATGGATTGCGTTTCCTCAAATCGATTCTCTTTTAACGCAGGAATACTTCAAGTATCAATTCTGTCATCCACTATATTACTGTTGGACACTAGTTATCTTTTGGGGAAAACTTGTAGGAGACTATTCTCTTTACTGCAGGTAGAAACTATAACAGCAGATGTTCAGACAAGCTTAGAGAAGTCATAGTCATCCCTAGACTTTTTACATTTCAAAGACCTACATACACTCAGTGGCCTCATAGCAAAGACTATAAAGCTTTGTAGATGACGCATTGAGAACAAAAAAAACAGAAACTTTTGCTCACCAGCTTCATGGTACGGGCGGGCACTTGCACACATGAGAAACGAGATCATGGATTTCGGCTGGGATTGAACGCGCAACCTTCCACTCAACAGGCGAACACATTACCACTACACCACGGCCACCCATGCATTGCCTGTAATCTTACTAAAAAAATAAAATAAATTTATGACGCAACAGGCTCGTTAGTACCCTGGGCCTAGCTTCTTTTTTTTCTCTCACAACCATTCATGTGTGCGTGTGTACTTCTTAGCACGATGGCGGGACCTCCTGTTTAATGCCGAATCCGAACGGCTAAGTTGAGATAAGCTTTTCTTGACGATACTCTTCGGATGATTTGTCAGATCATCACGAGAGGAGGGCCAGTGAAAAATCATTTAAGTGTTGTTGTGGCTGGGAATCGAATCCAGACCTTCTGCACGGCAGTTCAGCGCCACTGAGCCCGTCAAGATGTATTTCCTATTAAAATTATTCTAGATAAGGGTCAATACACACCTGCATGTTTGATATTATAGCTCTCTATGAGTTGTAACGAGTCAACTCATCTGAGAAAGTTTTTTTTTTTAATTAGGTAAAGATTGAGTACAAGCAAAGAGTACCGAACTACATAGAGTACGCATCACAGATAAAAAATTTGTAGCCATTTCAGGGCGGTAAGTTCGAAGGGGAAATTTCGTCGATCGTATGCGTCCGCTATGTAGCAATGTGAACACTGTGGTATCAATATCAGTACCATATAATTTTCGTTGTATGAGATGCACACTCAATGTATAGTTGTATACTCTTACAAGATACTTTGGCTGTATAACAATTTCTGTTTAGTATTTATTTTTCAACGAATCTCTAGAACGGTGTTAATAATGAGGTTGATGTTGACTCCCAGATTCATAAGTGACGGTTGGTCCATGCTTTGAGGCACACAACGTGAAGTTTTTTTTCTGTACTAATCGTAGCTTGTTCTCTTGGATTGTAAAGCCCTGATTTTAGCTTTGACCAGAAATTGGTCATATATAGCCATCTAAATGGTGATCTAAAGATCACCAGCTTGCTTTGTAAATCCTTTGTAGAATACAGTTTTACAATATCGCCTGCTTTCGGTTTATGGAATCTGTACTTTTCTAATAAACCACCAAAAAGTTTAACTTTTCAAATTTGTAGTGATTTCTCTAGTTCAGATTTCACATTTAAATTCTTTGGATTAATGCTTGTGGTCAGCATTAGAGAGCAATTCCTGTTAGACTTACCTTAGGAGTTTGGAAAACCTGAACATATCATTAATCGAAGCATATATATAGCTGGATTATAACTAAATACGATTAAGTTAATTAAACTTGTTTTTAGTGCATGTATCGATCCTGGAAGAATAATGAATTCCAGATTTAAATCTGTCTGTCAATTTGTACCTTCAGAGCTGCTATTTCTCAGTTGCTTATACCCTATCCCATAGGGGTATATTAGTTTTGAAGCATAGTTTGTAACATAGAGAAATAATTTAGGTAGGTATACCTCAACGTATATGGATCGACTCATAATCGCTAGGTGAGTCGATTAAGCAATGTCTGTCTGTCCGTCCGTCCATCCGACTGTAGGTAACCGGTTTTTGGGCCTTGAATTTTGAGCTAGGATAATGAAATTAATGAAATTAATTATGTGGATTGTAGTCTTCTCATATGTTTTTTTTATAATAAGAAAATGTTAGTAATTTCACTTTCATTTCACTTGATTTCTAGAACATAACTTTGAATGTGAAATTAATTTTGTTAATTGTGTGAATCTTCGAAAAGTTTTCGAAATCACACGGTGAAATTAAAGACAACTGATACCTTACTGTCATATGGGACGTTGCCAAAATATTTTTATTTTGATGATTTGTTTTGTTTATAAATTATGCTTTAATTTTATGATTTATAAAATAAAGAGTGCTATTAAATATTGCTGCCGTGTTGCGAATTGAAAAACAAAAGTATTCAGAGGAAAAAATAAAAAGGCGTTCGGTTAGTGACCTTTACTTACGCAGATGCTGCATAACTAAGATTTATATAATAAAGTTATTTATGAAGCTTGGTTTTTTTTTTAAATCGAATAAAACACTCAAATTAGCTTCAAATTTTAAATTTATTTTATTGTAATCAATAAATAAGCCTTAGCCGTCTACGTTTGAAAGACAACTTTATGTAAACGTTGTCCGCGGCTCCGTTTCAAATGGTCCATTGGGAAGGTCCAATTTCGCGTCACTTTTCGAGCATTTAGAACTTTATTCCACGAATTACGCGTGTTATGCTATCCTGTAAGGCTTAAATCGCGTTCAGCTTGTCCACATAGACTAACGACTGTACTTAACCCCCCAAAAAATAATCAAGAGGCGTTGAATCGCATGATCTTGACGGCCAACTCACAGGGCCATTTCGAGAGATAAGCTACTCACCAAATTCATCCTTCAACATTTCTATTGTTTCACGAGTTGTGTGGCATGTGGCACCGTCTTGATGAAACCACTTGTCAACCAACTACAACTCAACCAACTGGGGCAAAGAAAAGTCGCGTATCGTGGCTCGATAACGTTCGCCGTTGACGGTAACGTTTTTTCCACGGTCTACTTTGAAGACAAATGGACCAATGATGCTACCAGCCCATAAACCACACCAAACTGTCGTTTTTTCGGGATGCATCGGTAATTATTGAATGGCATGTGGCTGTTCATCACTCGAGATGCGACAGTTTTGTTTATTTACGTATCCGTTGAGCCAGAAATGAGACTCATCGCTGGACACAATTTTTCGATAAAACAGCGGATTTTCATGGAGCTGTTCTAAGGCCCATTCCCCAAAAAAATACCGTTGTGATAGGTCATTCAGCTTCAATTCTTGCACAAGTTGAATTTTATAGGCTTTCAAACCCAAATCGACACGTACAATTTTCCATGTGGTTGAGTAACACATGTCCAATTGCTGAGAACGGCG
Source organism: Rhingia rostrata (assembly GCA_949824845.1). Taxonomy (NCBI): domain Eukaryota; kingdom Metazoa; phylum Arthropoda; class Insecta; order Diptera; family Syrphidae; genus Rhingia; species Rhingia rostrata. Next base: position 49,517,208 of record OX463755.1, on the reverse strand, counting down.
ACGAATTGACATTTCACGATCATTAACATTGGACGCTACGACTATAATATTCTCTTCGATGGTTTAATGTCCAACAACGTAAATTTGGTGATAACAGCACGAATTGTTGATTCACCAGGTCGATTATGACGACCATAATATGGTCATTTTTCACATTTTTCACCGAGCACGAACTGTGATAAACAATTTCACTAATTTGTAATCTTTACTCGTTTGTAAGTCTTTCGATGATTAGGTGGCAGAGTAGGTATACTGAAAACTTTTCACATTGACAGATGACGTTGGGACGCCATTACTAACTAGAGCTGCCAACCTGAAGAACTTCACTCTTAAAAAATCACCCATATAATCGACTTAATAAAAATGCTTTCCAAATGTTGCGACTCATCCAAAGCCGTAATCGATTCCTTGTTTGCAGTTAGCCGCAGTTTTGCTTTTCCTTGCCAAAGGAATTGGAATTGAAAAAGTTTCTGATGATGACAAAGATATTGAAAAAATTTCTCAGTGGTTTGTCCAGAATGGATCAAACTTTCAATATCGGATGAAGAAAAACGGAAATAAAAGCAGCATTTCATGGAGGAATTTTTGTGTTTACTCCTGTTAAAATACATTGTGTTTTAATATATGTATTCAAAATCAAAACAACATTACTACACTCAGATATTATTCATTTACATTTTGTATCGCCTTAGCTCATCCCAACAATTTCACAAATAAAGGGTTTTTCAATAAGAGCGCTACAAAAGTTGTTTTTAAATAAAACAAAAACGGTTTTGGATATCAATGAAATCCTTTATTCTTGTGAAAGTACGTTCGATGCCATTATGTATGGAACTCGATTTGTTTTGCATGGCCACCACGGGCACGCTTCCAGTAGTCCAGACGCTGGACCCAATTTTCGACGGTTTTCAAGCATAAATCGGCCGATACTGCTTCAATTTCACGTTCGATATTCGTACGAAGTTCATCAATCGTCGCTAACTTGTTGGCATAGACCATAGACTTGACGTAGCCCCACAGGAAATAGTCTAACGGCGTCAAATCGCACGACCGAGACGGCCAAGCGATTGGACCATTTCGTGAGATAACAAGTTCTCCAAACTTGGTTTCCAATATATTGATTGTGGCATTCGCTGTGTGGCTTGTGGCGCCGTCCTGTTGGAACCACATGTCCTCCAAGTCCATATCATCCAATTGGGGCCAAAAATATTCGGTTTTCATTGAACGGTAGCGATTCCCATTCACAGTAACGTGCCGGTCTTGATCATCACGGAAGAAGTTCGGCCCAATGACGCCGCCGGCCCATAAACCACACCAAACCGTAATTTTTTCGGGATGCAATGATGGCTCATGGCGTACGTGTGGATTGCTGCCTGACCAATACCGCATGTTTTTTTATTGACGAAGCCATTCAGCCAGAAATGAGCCTCATCGCTGAAGATCATTTTTCGATGAAAATGCGAATCATTTTCAAGTTGTTGCTCAACCCAATTCACGAGCATACGACGCTTCCGGTGGTCAAGCGGCTTCAGTTCTTGCGTCAATTTAATCTTGTAAGGATGTAGGCCAAGATCTTTTCGCAAAATTCGCCACAACGACGTCACAGAAATGCCCAACGCTTGAGAATGACGTGTGAGAGACACATTTGGGCTTTCTTCAACTGAAGCCTCAGCGGCAGCAATATTCTTCTTTGTCTCCCTGGCACGGGAACATTTTGTACTGTGCCTGTGGATTCAAATTTTTCCACTAGACGCTAAATTGTTGATCTGCTAGGACGATTATGACGACCATAAATTGGACGTAGCGCTCTTAACGTTGAGGTCGCTGACTCCGAATTTCGGTTGTAAATTTTAATGATTTCGACTCGTTGTTGGATCGTATATCTTTTCATCATGAAATGACAAACCTTACTGAAGAGAAATGTCAAAAGAGCGGCAAGAAACATGGCGTCGTTTGCTGTCCCTGTCGGTCAAATTTTGTAGCGTCCCTGTTGAAAAACCCGATACTAAAATTATCGGATTTAAATCACTCACAAAACGATAAAACCGAATTGTGGAACATGGTACTTAATTTTTTTTGTAACTTTGGAAAATGTGAAATTGAAATCGGCAAAAATGGAATGTGGTACCTACCCAACATTTCGAGTAAAAGTGAAACGTAGAATCTAGCTGAAAAAAATTCTCAAAATAGAATCTTCTCAGTAGCTGATTTCTTTTGATTTTAATCTAATCGTATCAAATCTGAAAAATGGCAACGCTGAACAGCCAATACTACTATCCTCGAAGCTCAGAAAGTAGGCCAATGTGTCGTTCACAAATAAACCTATTAAACGTCGGTCGTCGTGAAACATAATACAGTCTGACAAGTTACACACATACACAAACCATCCCCCCATTGTTCGCATATCAATGTGTTCACAAGACTGCACCGCCATTGTCGAAAGCACTATAAGTATCTATGAGTATCTGTGTATTAATGTAGCCTGATGGGTATGTCTCCTTGGTATATATCGCGTTACTCCACCGATTATTGATCGCTTAATTTTTGCTATTCATAGCCAATTCTAGGTGAATCCTTGTCGCATTGATTTGCCAATAAATACCACCCCAATCCGGACGTCCTGTTCACGTTGATGATTGTGCTCTCGAGCTGCCAAATACAGATTGGAAGAGAGATCGATAGAACATCCGCATGCGGTTTTGTGTCACTTGAGTGATATTTGCTAATGGAATATTCATTCCCCCGCTGCAAGGATAATTGGAAAATGGACAGAATAATATTCTCACATTTATCACTCATCACTTGAGGTTATGTGATGTCGTGTCGTCCTTGTAGAAGCGGCCTCTTTATGTTAGCCCCTCTTCCGGCACTTTGAAGAAACGAAGCATAATTGAGGTCAATGTGTATGATGACGAATAATAATAAAAAAAAAAACGGATGACAAGTGCAAATATAGGCGAAGGCAAAGTGTAACATAAAATTGAAAAGAACCAGGCCAGGTGTCCCTTCATCATTCACCAAGCTGAATTTCCGCCACGATTGTAGGTGCACACTATAACGAAATTAACTTACAGATGCATGCCGTGCCCGCGTTAAAAGACAGACAGACCTTTAAGGATAAGAAGGCATTTTTTTACAGTTACAGTTTGTTGAGCTTCATTCAATAGCATTCACCTGCCTACTTACGTATAATATTTGCATAAAATCGTTTGCATAACACGGGGTTCTGTGAAGGTAAATACATACATAGCTATGTAGCAAGGACACGTACGAGTATAACCCAGCAAGTGGTTTATTGTCTGCTTGGCTCTTTTAATGTAAGCAACAGTTCGTGGCGTTGCCTTTGCAATTTTTGCAGTACACACACAGTTACTGTATGTGTTCTTCGTGGTTCCTGACTATAAAGGGAATTCCTCTGCCGCATGACAAGAATTATGAAATGCTATTCACGTTTTTCCCTTTTGCACTTTTCTTCACCATCATCAGGTCACATTACTTCGCCTTTGTCAAGGAAGGAACAAAAAAAATCCTATGGAATGTGCTACTATGGCTGAGGCACTTGGTAAGGATTTAATGAGGAAATTCCATGGAAGTTTAAAAAAATGCTTTTCTTATGTTGTGGTCTTATGGTCGTGATAACTTAATGCGGAGCATATAGATTAGGTTGCATGAAAGAAAGCCTTGAGGTATTTTTTCCCTTAGAAAATTAACGAATGCAATGCCATTCGGAATAATAAATATAAATTCGAAATGTGAAAGGTAGATATCGGTTTCACTAAAGGCCCGTTTGGAAATAACCTTCTTTCAATATATTCGGATTCCTTCCTATACTTGTTTCGGAGTGGTGGATAATGTTCGTCAAGCTAAAGTGTAGGAGCCCATTGTTGTGCCTTATATTAGGCGTCAAAGTTATACGGAATAGGGGAGGACATTATTTGCATCAGTGCAAAAAAGCAAAACCTTTAAGATACCATCTTTGAAGTCGTTAATTTGTTTTGAGAATAGAAATATCACTATAGCCAACATGGGAGTTTTCTTATGTTGATATTCGTTATTGAACATGCAGGACAACTCATATCTCAAAATCATAATCCTTTAACAGAAATGGAAAGGATTCATATGTCAAAACTATTACCGACTTTTCAGAATGACTGCAGATGACGGCTTACAGAACGATTTCGGAAAATGTGTTAGACCCTAACGGCTCATGCAGCTCTTAAAACAAAGCTTCTCTATTAATTTGAATCTTTGAATGTTTTTTTGGGATAACTTAAGGACCCACAATTCATAGCCGGCAAATTTGAGAACCTTTTTGTTACAGATTTACGTTTTTGGATATTTGTCAGATTTTTGCAAGAGGAATTTGTTAGGCTTAAATGTTGGAATTTGAACCAGAGACCTAGCGCTTAGTACTTAAGTGGCGCTACAGTACGGAATGGACCTGGGCGTCAACCAACATGTCCAAATAGCCAGTTTTTTAGCTAACTGCCTCCAGTTGCGCACTCCAAATTGGTTGAGGTCGGATTCTACTTGTGAGCGCGAGGCGAGGGATCCACTACTGCGTCCGACGTCTGGCTGGGAATCGAAGACTCTGGAGCTGTTTTATTGGTTTCCATTCTTTCTACATATCCTATTCATCTTAAACGTCCAATGCGGAGTTTTCCGACCAGGGGAATGGCGCTGTACAGCTCCTTTAGTTCTTGGTTGAATCTTCGTCTCCATAGCCCGTCAACGAAAACGGGACCGAAGATTTTTCGAAGAATTTTCCTCTCGAATCGACCACGGATTTCCTCATCCGCTTTTGAGGCGGTCCATGATTCAGCACCGTAAAGTAAGACTTGGATGATCAGGGTCTTATAAAGGATCTCCTTAGTAGTAAGTGTGAGGGCTTTACTACTCAATTTGCTTTCTTAGTCCAAAAAAACAGCGGCTGGAAAGAGTAATTCTTCGTTTAATTTCTGACGAGATGTTGTTGTCAGAGTTAATAGCAGAGCCGAGATAGACAAAGTCTCGTACTACCTCAAAGTTATATCTGTCAATGGTGACGTTCTATCCGACTCGTCGATGTTGTGTATCTTTTCGTGTTGACAGCACATACGCAGTCTTGCCCTCATTTACTCCTAAGCCCTTTTTTGCCGCTTCCTTATCTATAATAAAAAACGTGACTAAGACATCACGTTGAGTCATACCAATGATGTCAACATCGACGGCGTATGCTCGTAGTTGCACTGAATTTTGGAAAATTGTTCCTTTGGTTTTGGCTTGGGAGTTTTGTACAATCCTCTCGATAATCAAATTGAAGAAGTCACATGACAGCGCATCGCCTTGCCTAAATCCATTTTTGGTATCGAATGTGAGGTCGTTTCCGACCCTGATGGAGAAGCGACAATTCACCTTCGTCATCCTACACAAACAGATGAGTTTGGGCGGTATACTCAAACTAAACATGGCTCTGTATAGTTCGTCTCTATAAATGCTGTCGTATGCGGCTCTGAAATCGATGAATAAGTGGTGGGTATCGATTTGGACTTCTTGGGCTTTTTCCAGGATCTGCAGAAGTTTGAACATTTGATCGGTTGTCGACTTTCCTGGCTTAAAACCACACTGATAAGGGCAGATGAGGTTGTTGGTAAACGGTTTCAGGCGTTCACATATTACGGCAGATTTGATCTTGTAGGCGCTGTTGTGGAGACTTATGCCTCTCTAAGTGGCACAGCTTAGAGGGCTTTCTTTAAGCTAGGGCTTCGCAGTCCCAATTTAAGTTTTGTGATAAATTTATATACTTTATTTATACGACTCCGATACCAAGGACACATTTTTCTAGAACACACTCTATTGAAAAATATCCCAAAAAACATTCATAAAAAAAAAAACCAGAGATGATTAGAAATGCTCTCTGAGTTTCTTAATCAAAATGATAAGCTGTAAGATGGCTTGAGATATCGTAACAAGCCACATTTATACACTTTAAGAAGTCCATATGTCCTTCATATGGTTACTTTTCCCGGTACGGAAAGATCAGTTCACACTTAAGCTGGTTGCGATGAGAAACAGCGAGCTTAATCAAAATGCAGAAATTAAGGCAACAAAATACAATCTTCTCAGGTCCAATTCTAATAATGCGATTAAGCCATGTCTGTATATCCGTCTGTACGTCACCTATTCGCAGGCCTTACATTTTGCGTTAGGATAATGAAATTGGTAGGTATATAGGATCCTTTATTATGCAATATTGCCAAGTGTTAAAATTTTTAATTGCCACTACAATTTTTCAGAAAAATTATGTTTTTGGCCAAACTATTATGGAATTTGAAAAATGTCTAAATAAAATAATAAGACAATCTTATTATCTATATTTTGTTCATATAATATTAAGTTTTTTGCCACGTAAAATTTTTTGTGGGATACTTCTGTAAATCAGCACAGCGGATTGTTGCCTTCTCATATGTTGTGACAAATCCATTTTCTATATTTCATCTCCATACATTTTTTTTGCCACACCCACTTTTTTGAAATATTTAATTTAAGGATAAAATCAGATTGGATATTCAATTGAACGTTTTCTTTTCATTTAAGCAACATCAACATGGCTGTATCATCTTTGCCATCTACTATCGCGTTTTTGCAATCTACTAAGAGAACTGGTACAATACAAATAAAGCCAACTAGGTAGTGGAGCCATCTTGGTAAAAGCTAAAGAATCTAAAGCCTGTCATTAACATTTAAAAGACTTGAGTCTATAATTGGTTGCATAGTACTTTCCAACCTATAAAATGCTTTAACAACTTACTTACGAAGGAGTTAATATATCTGACCTAACTGATAGACAGATTTCGGTGCTCCGCACAAAATTCTCGATTAACATTCACTTTTGGGCTTGAATACCCAAAAATCCTCCTTTTAGATATTGTCACCGTACTTTGTCGTACTTTGAACATCGCAATCACTTTTTCCATCAAGTAAAAGCAATGATCCTAAGCGAATCTGCTTACAAAATCTGTACCTCTAATCAGCTTTAAAAAACACACACAAGTAAACTACGACTTCTCGGGGCATAACAGCCTCGGTAAAACCCAGGATTCAGCTTTTTCTCACAACCATTCATTTGTGCGTGTGTTCGTTTTTTTAATGCCACGGGGTATAACAGCCCCGGTAAAACCAAGTATTCAGCTTTTTCTCACAACCATTCATTTGTGCGTGTGTTCGTTTTTTAATGACAAATTCGAATGGCTGAGTAAATGTATGCTTTTATTGACAATTAATAGTGCTGGGATGATTTCTCAGATCATTGCAAGAGTTTTAGCGAAAAACGTGGGAAAAACACTGCGCCGATCCTATAAATCTAGCAAGACTCCGAAAATGTTAGCCAAAAGCCAATAAGCGTTTGCAAGAAGAATAATCGTTTATCAGCTACTAACCAGAAAACCTTAGATCTGCCCACGGATGAGACTCCTGTGTTATATAAATGTTGGATGTCGGCTGTACATGAAAACTACAGTTTACTTGAAACTTTTCTACCAAACCCGATATTTCTTTCACTCATCTACTATCGAAGTTTACTAAATTTGTCTGTCCTGGACCGAAATTGTTTTTCTGCATTTCGGAACGTGCGTCGTACAATCTTAAAAAATCTTACAAAATGCTCGCTCAGACAAAAAAGTTCAATCGCTTTCCACAGACATGGAACGGACTTATTACCCTGAAAAATCAGCCACACTTCCTTTGTGATATTATATGCTTCTGTCTATATTTCCAGACTTTAAGACGCTTGAAAGCAGTATTTAAAGAATTTGCGCAGCTCGTTCCTGTTTTAGAGCATACAAATAAATATTAATGAGTCTACAGTGCATATAATTATAATATGTCACTGCACACAACAGATGCTAAGTGATTGATCTGACATCCTTGTCTTGTCAAAATGTCGATCACTACTCTCAGCAAGATAATTCATTGAAATTAAGGTCATTTGGCGGTTAGATCGAGTCGAAGCTCTTCATATTTGATTCGATTTAAAGCGTATAAAGAGTGAGTTCCTCCCTTCTAGTAGCCACTGTCATTAGTATGCACTTTTGGTTCACATTCCGACACACAATGGGTGACAATAAAGTTATTAAGTAGTTTAGTCGTGCGCTGATATTTCGACTGCCTTAATTGAATTAACATGCGACAACGCCCACATAAGCCGCACAAAATATCGCGTGTGCATAAATGCATCTTACTAGTCACGAGTCACAATTGATTGAGATAAGCACATTCAGTGCAAACAATCGTTACTAAGCTATGGCTAGACTATTCTATGACCAGATATCCACTTGTCTGTCAACTGGTTACAAATTAGTGGAACAATAGCAAACTACACATTATGGAGATGGGGTATACGATAGTGCTTTGCAGCAACAAGTACCATCCAACATGGAAGTAATGTACGAGCATCTTTGTTGACAGAAATAGAGTTTCACAGTGTTGCTCAAAACTAAAGCAACACCAACAAAAAACCGGGGATAAATTTAATTCAACTGGAGCCTATTTTAATGTGTAATTTTTGCAAATAACTGCATATTATTAAATTTACCCATTAGAAGGATAAAAAAAGAGTGGTGGATGCACGACTGGGTCATACGCAACTTTCTCTTGCACAGCGAGTTGGGCGTTTGATCAAATGCCAAGCATGAAAGAATTTGATGATTTTCATAATTATTTTCTACAAGTTATATAAACACCTAATGTCGAAATTTAATTATACGAACGTTTATATAAGCCCCTAATGTCGAAATTTGATTATACGAACGTTTATTATGGAATTTGAAGGAATCGGTGTCTAATTTTATGTTTTTGGCCAAAACATAAAATTTTGTTAGGGAATTATTACGTGGAATCGTTGCAAACAGTAATAGTAAATTATTTGACAACACAGTTTGCGAAAAATCGAAAATTTTTCACTTTTTTTAGGTTTTGTTATCATTGTAATGTTTGAATTAATGCAAATCTCGAGGTCGAATTTTTTCACGAAAACTACACCTTCTCTTTGTAAGAGAAAATTTAGAAACTAGGGATCTTTGATTTCTTGGCAGTCCATACACATCTTTAACCGAATGAAGGGGTTGTATGATTCGTGAGATCCGAATTCGTTGTACATCAGTAGCGCCAGTTCTGCTTATTCAGGTGCCCATTAAGATAAAAATGAGCTTCATTCGAAAATAAGATGTTGGTAAACTTCGGAAAGCGCTTAACTTCCTGGCTTACAAATTCAAGCTTCTGGTTGGCACCATGAGGGTAAGATTTCTCCAACAATTGAAAGCTACTTAAGGTCTTTGTGCAAAATGTTTTTTTTTTAAAGTACTTGCGCTCTTACGAATTGAAAGGTTCGAATAGTTGCGAACAAAAGAATTTAAGCTTTCCACGTTTTCTACAGCTCTTGATGATATTGGTACCCCGGATTTTGGTTTTTTATAACATTGGAAAACCCAAAATCCAAACTCCAAAATTTTGACCCAATTTTCGAATGAGTGGTTTGTTTGGCGCATCATTTAAGTGCTGAAAACCTCGAATATATTTTCATATGCGTTACGGTAGCCAAATCACCTTTTTTAAAACTCTCGAATTTTGTGACTTCGCCTTATTTCTCTTTCTAATTTTAGAAAGGAGGTAAATCTACGAAAAATCCAAACTTCAAACTTTTGACCCATTTTCGAATGAGTGGTATGTTTCATCCTTTAAGTGATGAAAACCTCAAATATAATTTCATAGGGGCTATTGTAGCCAATCACCTTTTTGTAAAACTCTCGAATTTTTTAACTCGGCCTTATTTCTCTTTCTAATTTTAGAAAGGAGGTAATTTTACTGAAGTCAGTATTTGTTGATTGCAAATCGGCGTGAAGATATTATACAAGTTGGGTTAAGAAATTTTAACGCCGTGGTACCTACGCAATTTTGTGGCTTCTCTTCGTTGTTTGTTTTGTTGTTTTACAAACGGAATATCCAGCTATCTGGCAGGAGCTTATTTTACCGGTACTCTTTTAGGATACGTCTGCAAAGATATCTAACACTATTAGCCTAGTGTTGTTTTAATTTTGGCAAACTTTGTAGGTATATTTGACATGATGAGTCGATTGAATATGTAAACATTTTTTTCCATAGATTGCTGTATATAACCGAGTATAAGGATTACATACCTCGGCTTCATATATATCTTTTGCACTCACCCACTTCACATTCATCGCTGTAATGACCAAACAATCATTCCCCTGAATATCTCTTTAGGATGTCTTAGCAACTTTTCTTCTCTAAGCTACAGTGTAAACGAGATGTGATATAAAAATAAAACTATGTATTTCAGTCGATTGGCACCTAAGTAGATTCTTCCAGACTAAATTACTACTAACCAACTTGAATAAACAAAAGCAAACTTTTCATTTTTCACTTAATTTGTTTATAATAGGCACGAGCCACTTAATTAGGTCTGTATAGGCGATACCCTTGAAAAGTTCATACACACAGTGTTACAAAGTGGCTACTGTCTCTCACCCACAGCTCCCTCGATCCAAACAAAGTATACATAATATAAAGGTACATTAATTCCCACGAATATAGGTCAAAAATAAGGGCCCTTGATACCGACCGAGCACAAAAAAAAAATGAAACCATTCAATATAACAAATGCACTTTGTGTTAAAAACCGAAGCCCCCCAGATGCCAACGAACCAGATCTCTTTGGTTGGCACTTTTAATTAGCCACCCTGTAGGAAGTCTGACAAAACAAAAACTGAGTACATCCACAAAGCGAATGTAGAATGAAAGTTCAATTAATTAACCCAATTCTAGGCGAACTAGAACAAAAATATCCCGATGTAGATAAGTGTACCTACAAATACACAGATAAATGTATCTAACCGTTTGTCGGTAGTGCTCTAAATGAACGAGTGACGAGTGAGCTCGATTGTAACATCAATGACATTGATTTTGCCTGATTGAATTAATTGTCGATACCAATTATGGTGATAAACTATCTGAGTGCAGTGCATTTCTGGGATTTCAGACTCCTTACACACATCAGTACGTTACATCTTAGCGTATGATAAAATCGAATTTTATTTAAACGAAATTGTGAAATTGTAACTAAAACAAATGGCCTGTTTTTGAGTTCGGAAAGACTCTGTTTAGTGTCGGCGTTTGTTTTTCAATGCGAGTCATAGCCAGAACGGATCATGTGATTTCAGTATGATCGTGGAAAACATCTTAAAATTTATACGAACATGGAAAATAGCGATCTAAACGATGCGATGCCAAAAAAATATTTATGGAAAGCTCACTCTTTAGTTTTGAAAACCAACGGTGCTTTTATTTTCACAATTTCCTGTTTTGAATTTGTTTTTATATTTAAGATTTAAGAAATTTCGTAAAAGTTTTGGCAGCAAAACTTCATGACAAGACTTACCAACCTCGACTGGTAGCCTCCACTAGGCGACCGTCTAGCTCAATTTTTAATATTGAAAAAAATTTGATCAAATATTTGACAGTTCGACTTGGATGGGCGACCGACGGCTAACCATTTTGTCTATTCTTGATTTTAGTGAAAATTTTGTCAAAAAGGTGGCACTGCGATTTCATGACAAGAAAAGCAGTTTAGGGCTAACACTTTCCGTCTTTTAGAGTAATGTTAAGAATAAGCAGAACTACTTGCAATGAGTTAGTAACGCGAAATAAAGACAGTGACCTTATGGTTTGCGATGTCATATATAAGAAGAATTATCGGCCCTCGCTACATAAAGACAGTGACCTTATGGACTGCAATGTCATATATGAGAGGAGTTATCGGCCTTGCTACATAACTTTACATAATAAATGGGGACATGAATTCGGAGCGTTATGTGGAGATGTTAGACAATTGTTGGAGCTTGAATTGCAAAACTTACCTGACTATAACCTAAAATAATTCTGCAAAAGTTATCTCGAAGAAAGGTGACTTAAATTTGCCTGCACGAAATCCGGATTTAATCCCTTTTTTCTGTATGATAATCTCGAATGTAAAGTTTTTGCCGACTTTCCGGACGTATTTGAATAAAAATATTAATAACGAAATGGCAGCCATCACCAGTCTACCTGAAGAACATAATCAACTCTGCTTAACCAACTCCTTAAGGAATACATTCACTAGGGCATCTCATCATTTTTCCAGAATTTTTTTTCCGTGGGCTGGTAGAAATCTTCATAGACACTACGAGCACGTGCTCACAGTAGTGTGATATTTTTACTCACTGCAACCACCACCCTTTTTCTATTTATATTGCAACTAAAAAAGCGACTTATCTAGCAATTTTTTTTAACACGAGTATATGTCAACGTTTAGAAGGTAACTATCCTATGAGAGTTCAGCTTTATCCGCAATTTATAGCGCGGTTTGTTGTTATCGGGCTAAATCCAATGGTTTAGTTCTTCGAAGACGCCACAATAAATTTGTTTCGTCAAGAATTTGAGGACCGTTGTGTTACGTATCCTAATAAACGTTTTTTATTTTTTCGTGTAAAATTTTTCGTTTTATCTTTAACCCAGATGTCACTGCAGATCTTCGTTCCTTATGTAGCACGGCGCACTGACGAATGGGCTTAACATTTTGTTTTCAAATGTTTGTAAAATATTTATATTCGTTTTCCTGGTACAACCCCATAGTTGTATACCAAATGTCCAGACCGGCTCTAGCACTTGCTTCTATGATAGCAGCTTGTTATCAAGATTAAGCTTCGATTATTTTACGATCCACCAGCACAGTTCTCTGTATTTATTTTAAAGTTCTCCGCATTTCTTTTTTACATCTGACTTCCATTTTGCATCGAGTGTCATTTCGAGATATTTCGCTTCATTTGCAAACGGGACTCGAGCCGTATTTAGAAAAGCAAGCAAATGGTTAATCCACTCGTACAAAAAATCTACATGAATCGATTTGCTGTCGTTAAGTGCAATCCGCCAGGATTTTGTCCATTCGTTAACCTCGTTGAGGGCGTAATGAGTTTCGTATTTGTTTCCTCTATTGCTCTTTCCTCGGACGGGCTCAGTGGCGCGATGGTTAGCGTGATGATCTGACAAATCATCCGAGTAGTATCAATTGTCATGAAAAGCTTATCTCAACTTAGCTGTTCGGTGTCGGCATAAAACAGGAGGTCCCGCCATCGTGCTAAGAAGTACACACGCACACATAAATAGTTGTGCGAAAAAAACTAGGTCCTGGGTACTAACGAGCCTGTTGCGCCATACTTTTTTTTTTAAACATTTTTTCTCTATTGCTGCGCCATCTTCTAGTATAGCAGTACCGTCAACAAACGTGTAGCAACTATTGTATCGTTTATTTGTGGGATATCGCGAGTGAATAGTAGGTACAGGAGTGGTCCAAGGACGCTCACCTACGGTACACCTGCCATTATTTGTTTGAATTCCGAACATTCGTTTTCAAGCTTCACACGGTAGAGTCTATGCTCAAGATACGACAAGAGGATTTTTTATAATTGTTCAGGCATAACTTAACTTAGTTTATATTTAAGGGCTTTGTGCCACACCTTGTCAAAAGCTTGCGACAAGAAATACGGCTGAGCAAATTTTCTTTTCTTCGAAAGTTTTCTCAATTGCGTCTAGAATTGGATGAACTTGGTCCACAGTCGAGTAAGTCTTCCCGTTTGTTAGTCTGGGTGAGCTTTCATTTCTAATGAGTGGCTCGCTCGTTGTTAGAATGACCGGGGAATGATCAGAGAAAAGCATTCAAAGAATTATTCAATTTTAATTCCATTGGATGACAGACCTTTAAAAATGAAAAAAATCGATGAAATCCGGTATTTTAGTAACATCAGCTGACCAGTAAGTTGGTTTTACTGTAGAATAAAATTTGGTAAGCAATTTGGAAAGCAATCCGCAGATGGATAACGGAACTACGTGTTGAATATTCAGGCAACTTTAACCAGAAGCGTTCCATCTGCTTGATAATGCTGAACAGATCAAACATTAGCGGCACTATCGGTTTCCTTACATGACAATGTTCGATAGGCCTACACTCAAGAAGACTAGGCCTATTCAGCAATGAATTCTTCAGAAGCTGCTTAGACGAAGAAGAGGAGGAAAGTATTGCTCTCCTTCTATGTTCTTGTCCTGCTCTCTCAGTAAAAAGGAAACTTCATCTGCGAGAGTACTGCTTCGATAATCTAGTTGAGCTGAATATCGTTGAGCTGACATCAATGTCAGAAACCTCCTTCGCTACATAGTTAGCTCTGAATGGTTCAATTAGGCGAACGAATATAGGAAAGTCGACAGATTCACGTGGTATTACAACAGACCTTTAAGTGGTAAGTGTGCACGCGCATCGCGTGCAGCCACTACAACCTAACCTGACCTAACCCTGCGGGAGTTTCGGATATTAAACAGACGTCGATATCTTTTTCCTGCATAGACAATTCAGGTGCTCCAAGTTTCTGGCAAAAGCCATTGGCATTCCGTGTAAGCATTTTAAGAAATCTCTTCATGTTGAAGGTGGAGTACGTCTGTTTCGAATACTATTTTCAGCTTTTACTAGCCTGTCGAAAATAAGTTTATTCGTTTCACCTTGTTACTCAAGTCTTAAGAGGATGATGGAATAAACGTTAGAAACGGGGCTAGGTGATATATTTTTTAGGATGGCCGCGGTATTTGTTTAAAATTTGGTCTTTTGCTTTGCCCCTTAGAGATAAGTTGAGGGCGAATTTTAAGCTTTCGCTTAGTTAAATTTAGTTTTTGTGAAGTTTTACTAGTAAATTTCGTCCAGATGGATAAAGAAAACTTAATCCTTATATCAGCTGCGGCGAAATTTTCGAAACACATGTTAAGTTATTTATTTAAGTGGGGCTCCAGTCCGTGGTTAACATAAGCTTAAAATTGCATGGCTCTCCAAATAGTCCATTCTTAGTTAACAAATTCCAATTGGACACTTCAAGTTGGTTGAGTTTTTATATCTACTTGTTTCCGCTACTTAAGGCGAGGTATTTCTATGCCATCTTGTTTCGGAATTAAAGAAGATTTGGGGGCTCCTTACAGAAGTGGATACTTTATCTAAAATATTATCGTGGATAGAATCTAGAAAAGCTAGAAATGTCTATAAGCCCGAAACACAGAAAGTGCAAATTTAGTTGATGCAGCATAGATGATTTGTTAGTGCCTGCCAGTGAGACAGAAATTCACCCAGTATATGAGTCATTGGGATGTCCATTGTGAAGCGTGTCTCCCAAACATTAGCATGCGAACATTAATGTAAGAAAAGTACCATAAATATTACAAATGGGCTCTTATTTTAATTGGGTTTTTGACATTTTTCAAGCAAACAGAATTCAATTTTGTTATACAGTGCTAATTGTGTACTGCTCGATCAGACAAGGCTGAAGATATCGTGCAATTCGTCATTCGACTGTACGACGTACCGCGTGACATTATTGTCCATTCCATGAAGTCTCTTCAGCGCATTTTGGTAAACAGTTTCAAGATATTCCCTTGCGAAGTGCAGACAGCTCATCAACGTTGGTCGTAAGTCGCATCTTACCACGTTCTATGGCCACGACCGGCCATAGAACAATTTTTCTTGTATGCAGTGCGTCATCTGTTTTGCTTTAATCTTTGGTTGGAGGAAAGTATATGTGGTTACCATAATCAACATTCTGAAACAAGTGTTTTTTGATTACCAGTTTATGTAATCGATAACAATTCCGCTCTAGGCCCTGAATATATTATTATCCGGAAAAAATATTAGGAATCTCATAAGGGAACATTCAGATGCTGTCTTGAAAAGCTACTAAAATACAAAATCGGAAAGGAAATCATCTGTGGCGAGGTATTTGGATGGTATAGCCCCTATGTAACTGAAAATAAAATGAAATGAAATATCTGGCGTTAACTGCCCATACAGTGCCTCAAATTTAGCTCCTCGATTTATTTGTCAACCACAAGTTTAATTTTTGCCAAAAAGACATAGGCTTCCGACTAAAAGACATTGCAACCGAGGACGGTTGTAATAAAAATATATAGCACCGATATTGCCGATCAAAGCAGGGACCTGGTTGTCTCCAGAAGATTGAATCGCATTGCCGCAAGGAACGCAACCTGAATGTTGAAGCATTCAATCACACCGAAAACAACTTCACTGGGAGTTGTATTGTATTGAGGCTTCATTTATATAAGATACGAATGGCCATTCCCAGAAAATAACTGATAAAATCCTTATATCAGTTGATTTATCCATTGACATCAAAGCCATTGGACTAACACATACATCGTATGGAGCTCTACTAAAAATGACCGAAAAAACTATCAAGGAATTTAGCTAATCGCGGGAAGACACGGTCTTACCTGATTTCGACAAAGCCATCGTGCTAGTTTGTGATTTCTTCAAGCACGGAAACCGTTGTTTTTAGAAAATTAGTCCCGCTACACAGACGATAAATTGAAGTTGGACATTTGCTTGGGTTCTATCTCAAGGATGGTTAAATTTTAAGGGCCGATGTTGATTTTGAATAAAACACAAATTATTTAAGAAATTATTGTCATTTATTTTTATAATGGTAATATTGGTATGGTGCAATTATGTATGGAACAAAATATTGGCCAAATGACCCCGCGACCTCGGCGGCACACCTCCAACCGATTATCCAAATTTTCGATGAAGCTGAGGCATAATTGAATGTTCCGAATGCCGTAAATGTTCCGAATTATCTCATCCTTTAGCTCTTTAATTCTTCCTGGCTTATCGACGTACACCTTTTC
The DNA here is from genome assembly GCA_949824845.1 of Rhingia rostrata. Classification (NCBI taxonomy): domain Eukaryota; kingdom Metazoa; phylum Arthropoda; class Insecta; order Diptera; family Syrphidae; genus Rhingia; species Rhingia rostrata. The sequence continues at coordinate 49,500,444 of OX463755.1, read as the reverse complement.
TTTTAAATAACCCTAAAGAAAGAAGTCCAACGGTGTCAAATCACATGATCTTGGCGGCCAATTGACATCGCCACCACGTGAGATAACACGGCCATTGAATTTGTCGCTCAAAAGAGCCATTGTTTCGTTAGCTGTGTGGCGCCGTCCTGTTAAAACCGCATATCTTCCAATTCGGGCAATAAAAACTTCGTTATCATCTCACGATAGCGAACTCCATTCACAGTAACTGCCTGACCGGTCACAGTTTGGAAAAAAATACGGCCCGATGATGCCGCCACTCTTTGTGGGTGCATTGGTTTTTCGACAATCACTCTTGGATTATCATTCGCCCAAATGCAGAAATTCTGCTTATTGACGAATTTACTGAAGTGAAAATGTGCCTCATCACTGAAGATGATTTTCATCGATAATTGATCATCCACTGTTGCCATTTCTTGCTACCATTCTGACCATTGACGGCGCTGGAAATTGTCCAGAGGCTTTAGTTCTTGAGTCAATTGCATCTTGTAGGCGTGTAAATGCAAGTCTTTATGCATAATGTTCATCAACGACGAGCGTGAGAAGTGCATTTGTTGGGGACGACGACGAGTTGAGGTGGATGGCTCTACAACCACACTATCGCGAACAGCAGCAATTTTTTCTGCAGTACGAGCTGTACGAGCATGCACTGTTGTTTTCACATCTCCCACAGACCCGGTTTGCTCAAATTTTTGCACGATTTTTTCCAATTGTACGCAAATTTGGACGATTAAATTGACCGAAAAAATCACGAAGTGCACGATATGCATTTTGATTTGAACGCACATTTTGATAATAAGCCTGAATATTGCTGGATTGTGTATCTTTCCATGCTTCAAATTGAGTTAATCTGAAATTGTGAAATGTCAAATGAAATGCAGAAAAAAAAACTTGACGCTTAGGTGTGGTTCATATTTAATAACCTGCTAGTTGAGTCAAAATAACTTTGTTATTTCTCTTCAAAATTGAAAAACATCAGTTAGAATGAAAGTCCATTTCTCATAACCAAAACTTCGGTAATGACTAAAAAGTCAGCGGATATAAACTAAATATTATTTTCTCAGCCGGCTTAAGATCTTATCTTTTGTTGATAACCATTAGTCTGTATTTCTAAGTTCATTTCCGGACCTCTCTAATGAATGACGACTTAACGTTGGTTACTTATCATCTTCCTGGTCCAAGTGTGTGTGCGCTATTTGTGCAGGAACCATAACCTAACCTATTCTAAGATATTTATTGTATGATGCTTTCTTTAGACACGGAGCTATAGAAAAAAAACACTACCCGAAAAGGGTACATTGTGGCTACATGACAACCCATTTTCTCGCAGCATTACCTACCTTGCTAGCGACAACCAAACAGATTTGGCAAAAGCTACTTCATTAACGGTCTGTAATATGGATTCCGCTTGATATACCGGATATTAGCGCCATCACAGTGCCATGAAGAGACATTTTCAAGTACGCAACAGGACAAAATTTATGCAGGTGCAGTCAAATAACCCCAGCAGAAATAAGCCCCATGGGGATTTATTCCCAACAGAAAGGAAATAGCCCATGAGGGGCTTATTTCTATTTGGAAATGGAAATATGTCCTGCGCTTGTTAATGACGTTTGCTTGTTACGTTTATTTCCTTTTCATACATCCCAAATACAACAGTAAGTCCAAGCAGTGGGGTTGCAGGGTTGCATGCCACCCCAACTAGCGTTCAAACTTTGCAAACACCAAACTTGAAAAGAATTAAAATTTAAAATGGCAATGACACCTGCTGGAGTTAATGCTTTTTCGAAGCAGGACTTTTTCTATTTTTAAAAAGTAAATAAGCCCTGCGGCTTACTGCACCAGCAATGAAATTTTTTCAATATTGAAATAAAGGGTTTCCACTATCATCTTCAAAAGCTTGGTATGTCTTAAAATGAGTCGAAAAAAAACTTAAGAACAGTTAATAGCCACTTTAACCCAAACAGAGTCAGTATAAGCTGAAGTTGATCTGATTGTTAAGCATCATGCTTACGAAGGAAGTTGGAGAAATTGTATAAAACAATCCACCTTTCCTCTACTTTCTGCAACACATGTCAGTCAAGTAGGAAGCAGAGTTTTGCAAAATAAGAATCTTAAGTCCTTCCAAATGCATGCCTGAAATCGGATTCAGGGCTCGGTGAAGTAAGCAAACCACAAGTGAAGGGTACATTTTGATACCCTTCTTCCATTTCCTTAAGTCACTGAACACTGTCAAGTCGTCCTGCTGTCACCCGAAATGATAGGTTTATGGGAAATATTGCTTGGGATATCGTATAGTTCTTGGACATCTTCCTAATAAACTAAGACAGTGACATAGAAAGGAGTAGTGTCTCGTCAAGGATCTCTTTGTCACCGCAGCCTTTTAAGTTCATTGTGTGGTTTCATATAGAGCTATGACTAGTGCCCTACTATGTTAGACAGTGATATTCTGTTGTTCCGAAAACGTATCTTGATCAAATTCTTGTCATATTCTGGTCTGAACTTCAGTGATAGGTTGTCAGTAAATTCCGTCTGGCATTACCTTTCATAAGAATCTTGATTCCTTAAGACTACAGGGTGGTGGCTGGGCCGTTTTAAGGGTTTTGTAATGATCTTTTTTAAAACCATCTTTTTCGAGTTTGTCTGCAACTCTTTGGCGGGTATCCGTGCTAAGATCTATGGGAATTATGGGAATTATGCTGTGATAAAATGATCCATTCGCGGGAGCGAGATATTAGCTTGAACTTTATGTTAGCAGTAGAAACTTATTCGGGCTCAGTAGCGCGATGGTTAGTGCGATGAATTACCGCGAAAAAGGTTCCGTACCAATGCCTGAATGATTTTTCACTAATTTCTTGTGATGATCTGACAAATCATCGGAGTAGTATCAATTGTCAAGAAAAGCTTAGCTCAACTTAGCCGTTTGGAGTCGGCATAAAACAGGAGTCCCCGCAATCGTGGAAGAAGTACACAAGCACACATGAATGGTTCTGAGGGAATCTAGGCATTGGGTACTAACGAGTCTGTTGCGGAAAAATTAATATCAGGTTTAGTAGATACTGCTTCTGTGGCCGGCTGTTTGTCATAAATTAGCAATACCATTCCGAAATATTGGCATGATAACATACATGGTCTTAGTATGTAACTATGTTGAGAGCCCGGTTTACCCCACAACACAATACTGGCAGCTTTAGGGATTGCCAATACCTTGGTCGAGAACACACTGCTATAATTTGGAAGTATTAATGAACTGAGTTTTATAAATGTCTTTAAGAATACTCCAGCAAAGATTCTCGAGTCCATTTTTGATTACTCTGTGTAGATGATAATTTATTGTCAGTTAATTTTTTCCCATACTTCCCTGCTGGGAACGAATCAGAATAATGGTCAATCAAAAGCCATGCAGGGGCTATAATATGTGAGCTGATTTACCAACTACTTTTGACAACCAATTGCTGCATATTTGGCTGGGAAACATGCCAGAAAAGACCAGCAATTACCTTCAAAGGTGCAAACTTTTTCAGCATGGGATATGAGATCAAAATCTCCCCTTAGGACCCTTAACTCTCAAGTTTTTCCGCATTGACAAAGTTGCTAGGACGGCTCTTCATCCTCATAATCGTATTCCTTTCGTGTCTTCACCAAAGCCTCCCCCCCCACAAATCCCTTTCTCAGCCAAACAAAACCCCATCACTGACCTAGACACTTTTATTTGCGTATATTTTCAGTTCCGCCATTGAAAATGACCATAACACTGAATATCAGAGGAAACAATTAAAATGTGTGTGCCAGAGCACAACGAAGACAACGGCGCCTTTTGTGTGTTTTCCCTCATTCTAGTGCATGCACTTACGTCAATCCTAACATTTCTATCGATGACTCACCGGGGGCACTGCTGTTCTCGAACCCCTGAACTGAATCTATCGCACAACAACAATAAGAATGTTTTCGTCTAAGTGCATTCATGATCTCATTCGTTGTCACTGCCGATGTCGTCTGATAACTAAATGCCGTCCAGATGTATTGATTCTTAAAGAAACGCGCCAGCTCATCAGAGAGCCAACTGTGTCCTCGAAACGTGTCCGCTTTCATAATGCATTCAAATGACTAACGCGATATGCAAATATGGAAGCATTTCGAAAGCAGCAGGATAACGTGAATTCATCTCACACACGATATCATTCAAGGATACAAACAACACCATTGACAAACAGACAACAACAACAAACAACAAAAAAAGTCACATACCCAAGGTCGTATGACACATCTTCGTTGCCAGCATCTGCGTAGAGCGTATTGTTTTGGTCTTGCCAAAGGAAAACTCGCTTTTCCAAAATCGGTCAAACGTAAGCGGAGAGGACACATTATCACACAATCCCGTTTGAAGATGCGATGAAAGAGACAGAAAAGATGTCGAATCACTCGAGTGGAAAGGACTCATGTTTATCATGGCGTCTTCTTCCACACAAAGGACCGTAAGAGGATATTCTTAGCTTTAAAAAAAAAACAAACGAAACGACACAAACAACAACAACAACACTTACATTATCATCGCTTCCTTTGCAATAGGAATCCCCATCTTGTGCTGCCATCATCGACATTGCTGCTGTGGTGTATCGCTTGATATTCCTGATCCTGCTGCTGCCACTTCCACTGCTGCAACTCCACTTGTTGGTGCAGAATGCACAGACTTTACTTAGAAACTTCGACAGGATGGCAATAATTTTATTTCACCGACATTCTCATTCAAAATACAAAATACCTCTATCAAGGACTTATCAACTAAGTCGAAGAAATTTTGTTTAACAGGCACAAGGTAACTTTGTTTTCGTTTGATGGAAACTTTATTTAAGAAGCACACCCACACATACACAATGGATTTGTAAACAACGGGGATTTGTATTATTCTTTAGAAAAACATGACAATTTACACAAATTTCGGAAGTTTTAACATTTTTTTCAGGCTTTGAAGGAATTTGCAGCTTTTTTTTGTTTGAGTCGTTACACGGAGGGATTATTATGTATGTACACTGTCGTGGTGTGCCATACGTTTTCAAGGACACACCACCATCAACCGATAAGGATGTGATATCGTTCTATTGCACACATTATTGTTTTTTGTTGGCAGTGGTACAGTGACCAGGATATCCATGACATAACATTACAAGTATCGCATTCGAAGGATTCTATTCTATAGATACACCGAATATACAACACCTAGGTGTGGTGGTAAACGTGGGACATAGGAATCCTTATTCCTTTTAGATAGAGTGATTAGGGTTTGGCTTTATTTTGTTTTCTTGGGGAAATTTCAATATTAACACAAGAGGGATGTCCTGTCAAAGAGAACAGATGAACCGATAGGACATCACTTTTGAACAAACACAAGAACTCAAAACGAATCGAAACTATCTACCGTGGAGGATTAATTGATTTTTGTTTGGTGTACACAGTTTGTTGCCAGAAAGTGTTTTTCTTTGTTATTTTCTCTTTCGTGCTTCTCGGTGTGTTTACGAATTTTCACGTCTACGATTCGTGGTGGAAAAAAGCACTCTGACATGGCTAAGGCCCTGAAGTAGAGCAGCTGCGATATTAGAAGAACGTGTTTCAGTTGTAGAAAAAAAACAACAGCAGCTTTTTCGGTGAGCTCAATGAAATGAGCTTTCGCCCGATACAGTGGTTGTAGTTAGGTATTCGTACAGGGATAGTTGGCAATAATGAATTTTGACAAGGCTCGTGATGTCGTGGTTTTAAATAATATAAAGAAACAGTATTAATCGGTAGGGACATTTTTTTCAGTACTACACACAAAAGGTTCTTCATTTTCTTTGATAATATTTACTTAAAGAAATATTAAACCTAAATAAACTGTAAATACAGACCGGACATCATTTCAAGGCTTTACCATTTAATTGTTATATAACACTGTTGTTACAGATCCCGGTTAATTGATTATTTTAGACATTAAAACTTCAATGGAAAGCCAATAAAGTCCGGAATGAACAAAGCCTAAACCAAAAAACCTCCAGAATAAGCCCGGAATCTAGCTAACTACACCCTTTTGCGCACTTCAAGTTGGTTGTGATCGGATTCTACTTCTGTGCACTACTTTGGACGAGGTCTGACTCCACTACTTTGGACTCTGCGAGCCGGATTATTGGTGTTTATTCGTCTAAATGGGATAAACGGTAATCTTGTTTTGGGACCATTCACCGAATCTACCTTGCAAGTTGATCCTGTGGTTTCAATTCTAGCACGAGTTTGTAAGCACGCAAACCATGATCATTCCGCAAAATCTTCCATAAAGTGGATAGACTGGACACATATCCAATTCCTGTGTACGATGGCGGATAGAATGATTCAAGTCTTCCTCTACGCTATGCTCTACATCAGCAATTCTTCTGTACACACTGTACGATGTCTATGTGGATGCGTATTGTCATGTAGAGTAAATGTGGTGCGAACACGTTCCATACCTAATCGAATTAACTGCTCTGATGGACAATCTGTTCACGATATGTTTTTCGAACAGAACCATGATTTGCAATATAAATTTGCATAATTCGGAAGCGTCAGACGTTAGTCTATTCATGTTGAATTGCCAAACCAAACTAAAAACAAATCACTTGACAGCTGACAAAATGGCCGCAAGTTAAAATAGTGCTGCCAACTTAAAGTTCTATACGTCTTAAAATAATAACACCCGTTATTATTTGCAAAATTATTGCGGATTACACTTTTCAAACTCAAATTACCAACTTTATGTGTAAATAATTTCGGTGTTTTACTTTTTTTTTACCTTCGTTTCCAGTTAATTTTTTTTTCCATAAGTTGTCTTCGAAAGTTGATATAACAATTGGGGTGGGTAGGTACAGTACTCACTCTTTCTTTCTCAGTTAAAACCCATATTTGTGGTTGACAGGTACAATATGTCGGTGAAGTAAATCACTTGTCGTAATAGATTTCCAATGTATTCTATGAAACAGTGAGTAAGTGAACACGAAATGAGCAAGCGGAGTGGAATTTAATTCCACCGGATTCTGTGATAGATGTGATAGAAACCGACCTGAACCAACTTAGAACTAATGACCGAGCAAATAGGTAATGAAAAGTTATTTGAATTATTTCTTGTATGTTTCTTACATCAAAATCAAAAATTCATCATACTTTTGCCCTGCACTGTAGCGGAGAATAATGTCACCAATAAAAAAAGCTTTCGATGTTCCAATTCGCCCCAAATAAAAACTGGGCATGGGCATACGTGACGTATACGTATCATTTCATTGAATTCGAACATCAACAAAAATTTTGCACGACAAAAAAAAATTTATCTCAGCCTCAAACACATGTCAGTCGATTTCTTCGGGTCAGAATCAGTCAGGTGATTTCGTAAAGGCATTTCAGTGCAATATGGGTTGTTGTGTCTTATTTGGTCAATTTGGTTCTAGCTATTCCGACTAAACGATGACGATAGATTCAAGTCACCGATGATGAGTCATACATCTGATGACGATATGCATTTAATTTATGTTCCATGATCGTAGCTTTTCCACATATGTAGTAGGTATTCGCATTGTTAGTGCTGTTTTGTATCTGACCTAACGCTATGAATAATTTTTGATGATATATCGTGCACCAAACGGACCGTGTAATTACAGTGTGTGTGTGTGTGTGTTTTGTGTAGGCCGTATTTTTTTTTGTTTTGTTATGCAGTTGATTAGATGATGATGTCTTGTTTACTCTCACTACACCGGCTAGGCTGTCAGGGCCGTATACTGCTAGACAAGATGATTATCTATTCGGTTTGAGATTGATGAATGCTTATTCCGGTCGGAGTTAATTTCGTTCCGTTCTATAATTAGCCGCATCGATCTTTATTTTATATCCGCGTAATTAACGGAATTACGTGAACGTTTTTATTTAGACAAGTCTATAGAATGGTATCTAGGTAGCAGTGCATTTCGAATACGAAACTATGTGGCAAATGTTTATCGTACATTCAGATGCAGCAAAATAAAATGTGGCATGATTTAGAAAATTTGGATTAGATAGAATTGAAATTAGCCGATTGACCTTGAAGTGGGCTACGTAGTAGTTGCTAGGGATGATTGGTTTGACCTTAGAATAGTCGTTTTTAACATTTTGCTACCGATGCATCCGAAAAGAACATTGTTTGGTGCAGTTTATAGACTGCCTGCATCATCTTTAAATATGGAAGACGCTAAAATATTACCATAAATTGCGCAATATATAGGATCAACTATGGTTTCTTTTCAAAAGTGCATGAACATGGTCTGCATGTTCTTTAGTTTTAAGGACCACGTCTAACTTTCTAGTGGTTTTCCTAGTCTCACTTCGGGTGCGTTCTCAGGTTGCGGAAAGATGAACGATCTGTAGATATAAAGGGTGGTTAAATTTTAAGTTCAAATGTTGAATGTGAACCACACCACACCTAAACGTCAAGTTTTTTTCTGCATTTCATTTGACATTTCTCAATTTCCGACTCACGCAATTTGAACCATGGGATACACAGTCGAGCAACGCGTTAAAGTTATTCGAGCTTATTATGAAAATGAGCGTTCAAATTAAAATGCATATCGTGTACTTCGTGATTTTTTCGGTCAATTTAATCGTCCAAATGTACGTACAATCGGAAAAATCGTGCAAAAGTTAGAGTAAAACAGGTCTGTAGGAGTTGTGAAAACACCAGTGTATGCTCGTACAGCTCGTACTGCAGAAAATATTGCTGCTGTTCGCGATAGTGTGGCTGAAGAGCCATCCACCTCAACTCGTCGTCGTGCCCAACGATTGCACCTCTCACACTCGTCGTTGATGAACATTATGCATAAAGGCTTGCATTTACACGCTTACAAGGTGCAAAGCCTCTGGACCATTTCAAGCGTCGTCAATGGTCAGAATGGTGACAAGAATTGTCTACAGTGGATGATCAACTTTTATCTTCAGTGATGAGGCACATTTTCACCTCAGTGGATTCGTCAAAAACCAGAATTGTCGCATTTGGGCGAATGATAATCCAAGAGCGAATGTCGGAAAACCAAAGCACTAACAAAGAGTGACTGTTTGGTGCGGTTTATGGGCTGGCGGCATCATCGGGCCCTATTTTTTTCCAAAATGAGGCCGGTCAGGCAGTTACTGTGAATGGTGTTCGCTTTCGTGAGATGATAGCGAACTTTTTATGCCCCGAGTTGGAAGATGTGTAAGATATGTGGTTTCAACAGGACGGTGCCACTTGCCACACAGCTATTGAAATAATGGCTCTTTTGCGCAAGGAATTCAATGGCTGTGTTTTCTCACGTGGTGGCAATGTCAATTGGCGCCCAAGATCATGTGATTTGACACCGTTGGACTTCTTTCTTTGGGGATATTTGAAAAAAAGGTGTACGTCGATTAGCCAGCAACAATGAGATAATTCGGCACATTACCGGCACAGGACCTCAATAATGCCTCAGCGTCATCAAAAAATTGGACCATTGGATGAAGGTGTGCCGCCGAAGTCGCGGCTACCATTTGGCCAATATTTGGTCCAATACATAATTGCACCGTAACAATATTATCATAATATAAATAAATGATAATAATCTCCTAAATTTTTTTTTTTCAAAATCAATTTCGGCTCTTATAGTTTAACCACCCTTTACATGGTAAATGACAAAAATGACTAGTAAAATGCAACGCGGATCACCGAATCCAAAAAAAAAAATCATCTACATTAGCTGCTCTGACAACTGATAGTCGGGCCCATTATGTAGAGATAACGGAGTATACTTTCAACACATCAGCGAACGCATTGTAACAATCCGCGTTATGGCAAACAAAAAAGAGATGGTTGAGGTGTTTCAAAGACATCAGAAAACGCATTATAACAATCCACATCGAGGGCGAATTCGCCAACATAAACCATACACATTCTCAAGCTTATACGAAAATAAAAACACATGAGAAGGTTACAATCCGCTGTGCGGATCGTTTAATCCTTGAAATGAATATCCCAAAAATTTGGGCTTTATGCTGATGAAATATAGAAAAAAAAAACTTTTATGGTTCGACAAAAAACAACGATTTCCGCCTGGTCATGCTATGGAGTAGGGTACACAAATTGTTTTTGTATGAAAACGCCTCATTAACATTGACAGCACTGGCGACTGAGGCCAAAGCAAGACATTAATACAACAGAGAGAGATAGATAGACATATAGAAGAAAAGCCATATAACATAAACCTACGTGGCACAGGGGATGAGACATATACTTATATTGTCTCATATTTTCGCCAGGTTGCAGAGGTGGCTGGCGATTTTTGTATGAAAGCGCCTTTAAAAGTAAGCGTGGGTCGAAATGACCAACGATTTTTCATCAAACAATTTTTCAAATATTTTAAAAGTTTACCGAAAAACGTTTTTTTTTTTTCAAATGACAGTGGCATTTTGTTAAAAATATGGAAAAAAAGACTTATACAGACTGTTAAGCATCGATGAAGAGCAATCCCCCGCTTTCAGTTCAATGTTAAAAACTCCGACTTTTTTTTTACAGCCCCACCTCTTGCAAAAGTCTGGAAAACTTCCAAGGATATAAAACCTCTTGCAAAAGTCTGGAAAACTTCCAAGGGTATAAAACTGTCGTGAGAAGTTTGTTTGTGTTAAACAGAAGGTCTCATTTCTTGCACCTTAAATATAAATTCGCAAATACATAGGAATAAGGAAGCTTACTTACATACTTAAGTGCCGCTACAGTCCGGAATTAACCTGGGCCTCAACCAACATGCCTCTCCAATTAGCCCGGTCCTTAGGTAACTGCCTCCAGTTGCACACTCCAAGTTGCTTGAGGGCAGTTTCTACTTAAGGCGAGGTCTTCCTCTATTGCGTCCAACGTCTGGCTGGGAATCGAAGACAATGCGAGCCGGAGTACTGGTGTCCATTCGTTCTACGTGTCCTAGCCATCTTAAACGTCCAATGCGGAGTTTTTTGACCAGGGGCATGTCGCTACATAGCCCGTCAACGCAAACTGGACCGAAGATTTTTCGAAGAATTTTCCTCTCAAATCGCCCAAGGATTTCTTCATCCGCTGTTGAGATGGTCCATGCTTCAGCGCCGTAGAGCAGGACCGGGATGGTCAGGGTCTTATATAGGCTCTCCTTAGTAGTTCGAGTGAGGGCTGTACTATTGACAGCGGTTGACAAGAGTAATTCATCGCTTGATTTCTGACGAGATGTTGTTGTCAGAGTTAATAGCGGAGCCGAGATTGATAAAGTCCCGTACTACCTCAAAGTTATATCTGTCAATGGTGACGTTCTGTCCAATTCGTCGATGTTGTATGTCCTTTCGTGTTGACAGCATATAATTTGTCTTGCCCTCATTTACTGCTAAATCCAGTTTTGCCGCTCCTTTCTCTATTCAACCAATCGTGGTTATGACATCACGTTGGGTCCGAACAATAATGTCAACATCGTCGGCGTATGCTAGTAGTTGTACCGACTTTTGGAAAATTGTGCCTATGGTGTTGGCTCGTGAGTTTTGCACAATCCTCTCAAGAATCAAATTAAGGAAGTCACATGATAGCGCATCACCTTGCCTAAATCCTTTTTTTGGTATCAAATGTGTCGGTGAGGTCGTTTCCGACCCAGATGGAGCAGCGAGAGTTCTGATGAGTTCGTGGATGTTTCTTACCAAGTCATCTCCGCCGGCTTCATAAAGCTCGGCGGGAAGGCCGTCATTTCCGCCAGTCTTATTAAACTTGAGTTTAGATATTGCTATCCTCACTTAACTCAGGTCAGGTGGTTGGCAGTTTTCGCTGTAGTTGCCTATATTGAATGGTTCGTTCTGCCTGACAGCGGAATGTTGTTCTTCATCGCCGTTTAACAGTCTGTAGAAGTGGTTCTTCCATATCCTCAGCATCGAGTGTGTCTCAACTACGATGTTTCCATGTTCATTTCGAAAGGATTCTGATCGAGCCTAGTATCCTTGGCTTTGACGTTTTACATTTTGGTAAAGCTTGCGAACATGTATCCTCGATCGCGCGATTTTCTTGCTCTTTTTTTTCTTTCTTTTTTTCTTCTTCTCTGCCTATAGAGCTTAACGGTAGCTCTCGTCTGAGCCTTGTGGCCCTCAAACCACGGGTTTTTTGCTAGTGGGCGCGAGAAACCTAGCATATCAGTTGCGGATAATCTAATGGCTTGTTTGCATCGTTGCCACTTTTCTTCGACATTCGATGCTGGTCGTATGGTGTTAATCGAGAGGTTAAGGGATACGCGTTGCGCGAAGGTCTTGGGGGTCTCTTGCGAGTGCAGTCTTCTGACATTAAATTTTTTCACAGTATTGCTGGAGTGTTGTGGCGTGGTTGATATCCGCATTCTAACCTTGGCTGCAACAAGGTAGTGGTCCAAGTCGATGTTAGCTCTTCGGAATATTCGGATATCCAAAATACTGGATGCGTGCCTCTTGTCTATCGCAATGTGATCAATTTGGTTGAACGTTCGTTGATCTGGAGACCTTCATGTCCCCTTATGGATATCGAATTGAGGAAAACGTGTGCTGGATATAGTGGCATTTCGTTCCGTAGCGAAGTCAATTATAGCCTAAGTCCGTTACCAGACGTGTTGTCGTGTAGGCTATGTTTTTCGACAATACCGCTTAAGATGTCTTCTCTTCCTACCTTTGCGTTAAAATCTCCCCGCACGATTTTAACATCGTACTTCGGTAGTCGTTCATAGGTTTTGTCAAGGAGTTCATAGAAGTAAACCTTAGCTATATCATCATTTTTCTTCGTTGGGGCGTGAGCGTACATAAGGCATATGTTAGCGAATTTGGCCTTGATGCGGATAGTTGCAATGGGTTCGTTAATGTCTTGGAAACATAAGACTTCTTACCTAAGTCTACCACTTATAACAAATCCGCATCCGAATAGTCTGCTCACTATAACACGGTCCGTAGTAGATGTCACAGTTTTTCATCCTCTTTTTTTTCGGCCCATCCCATAGTATTTCTTTGATGGCAGTAATGTCTGCTTTGTAGCAGTTAAGGGCTTCCGCTAGTTGTTCGCTTGCACCTCTCCTGTTTAATGTTCTCACATTCCAGGTGCAGATACGAACGTCGTTGTTTTTTTTTTTTCAGCCGGATCGTCAACAATAAAATCAGTCCTTTTCGATACAATTGGTTGCTTCACAACAATGTTTTTTTTTAAGTGGGCGGGTAGTTAACCCAAAGAACAACCCCCAACCTGGAGGGCCAGTTTCAATTTACTAGGAAACGGGGCCATCAGAAGCCACTACGGGATTGAGCACTGCCGTTGGCTTTCGGTTCATCCGCCACCATCTCTGTTCAAGGTGCCTGACTAGCCCTTGAAATTCCTAGATAAGCTGTTGTCCGAATATGTCGAAGCAGCTTGTCTAGGTTGGTCTGGGACAGCAGGCCGGGTATTCGTTCCGTGCAATTCTGACCTGGCTGTTTATAGTGTTGCTGTTTTTCGTCTTATCAACACTCGCGCTTATCGTTTAGCAAGTCAAATCCGGTTGGATGAGGCCAGTACGCGATGGTTACCACTTGGAGGTTAAAAATAAACACTTGATGTGTAGTCCGAGTTACAACCACTGGGCATTGTTAAAGCCAATCAGAGTCTACCCTTGTTCTACAACACCCAACCAATTGAAGCTACAATTGATATAATAATAATATAATGGACTATAATGTCTGGTATTCATTTTTTATTAACCCGACCTAATTTAAGGAAAACTTACAAAAATGGCACTTTCAGGGTCTCGCTTCTCCCTGTCGGGATTTTTATTATTTTTGCAACATAGAAGATGACCTCCTATTAAACGCCAATTCCAAAATTGAGAGTCTCTGTATGCCAGCGTTACTCCTAAACTTTCGGGAATTCAACCAGTGACCCCGCGCTTGTTAGTATAGCAATATTTAAAATTAAGCTTAGCAAGGCTGACATCTTATGCCATCACACTATAAATCTTTTAACTCTACATCCAGATTAATTATCTATGAAATAAAAACAAATCTTGGTCCATGTCTCAGCTTCAATTTTAAAGTTTACATCTCTGAAAAAACACCACTTTTTATTTACACGGAGATAAAAACGATTGAAACGATAAAAAATATAAAAACGAAAAACAGTCGCCATTAATTAAATTCAATCAATTTCTGATTGTAATTTTTCTTCGAAGCTTTGAAGCTTTGAACTTGACATGACCATAACCACGACCTAATTGAAAAATTACCAGCTGAAGGTTATAATTAAAATTCCATTTGCAGTAGTCGACGTTGTAAATTCGGTTGAAGGTGAAGCGCTTTAACAAATTAAAAGTCAAGCTATCTTTCTTTTGACACGCGCTTGTAAAGAGCATATTTGTGTATTTTTATTATTACTACCTGCTTGTGAAGGTGTAAAATCGATCTTAACGTCGACTATTGTTAAGTGCATTCTGGTAAGGTACTTATTCATGTCACCCTCTTCGAATGAAAACAATTTTTGTCCAAATCTAGATACGTAAAGTAAGGTGACTAATTGCCTTATTTATTCATTTTGAAATGATTTCGGAACAGATAAACAATGACATACATCTCAAGGTTTGAAAAGTTCTGTTTTGTGTGTTCACATGTGTTTCATGTACAGCTGTTGCTATGCCGAAGTTGCTTTGAAATCAGTTGTTAGTTGTTAATGAGTTTTTGTATCTTTTCCTACATTATGTTCTGGAAAAAGACACATAACCGCACTAAATTGCAAATAAAGAGAAACGAATCTAATTAACTGTGACTGAATGCTAAAAAACAAAGTTGAATGCTTGATGTAGTCGCGGATATTAGAATCAGTTTGTATGTGGGCATCAATATCAATTTAGGGTACTGTGCTTGTTTTTTTTTGCATTTTTATTGTATAGTTTTTTTTGGTACATCCACTTTCATAGGGGTGCATTTGTTTTGTTACATAGTTTTAAATATAAAGAAATGATTTACTATAAAGTATATGGGATGTATTAGAATTATTATCTTAGTTGATCTAGCCATAATATGGTCGTTGTTTATGGCCATTGAACAAGTGTAATTCGTCTTTACACGGATTTCTGTTACGCCCTATTTTTATACATTTTTCCTATTTCCTACATATAAACGCGATTTTCATAGAATATTCCATATGACATAATTATACATTTTTTAGCTTACCATTTTCGGACTAAAGATGGGGAGCTAGAACAATGAATTCCGGTATATAAGCTCTTTGTTTATGCATTCCGAACAGGAAGAAACATTTTTAAAAACCGTTCATGGCCACGCAAAGTTTCAGAAAACACTTTGGTTAAGCCACGCTTACTAATTTTGAGGATGGATATTCAAATATTCGTGGTGCGGATTGCAAAATTTTCAAATGTTTCTGCTATAATTTATGTAGCCGAGCGCAAATAAATATGAATTCTACTTTAACACTTCTGAAGTAAACAGATACACAATACGATTCAACAAGACATGAATAGCTGTACTCATAATGAAAGCTAAATACCTAATTGTTTCGATTTTTTTGAGGGAATAAATCGTCTTAGGTATTGATTTGAATTTCTGCCCAGATTTTGTGGTCATCTCATATCGGGTTTTTCAACAGGGACGCTACAAAAGTTGAGCGACAGGAACAGCAAACGACGTCATATTGCTTGATGCTCTTTTGACATTTCTCTTCAGTAAGGTTTGCCATTTCATGATGGAAAGAATTACGATCCAACAACGAGTCGAATAATTTACAACCGAAATTCGGAGTCAGTGGCCTCAACGTTAAGAGCGCTACGTCCAATTTATGATCGTCATAATCATCCTAGCAGATCAACAATTGAGCGTCTAGTGGAAAAATTTGAATCCACAGGCACAGTACAAAATGTTCCCGTGCCAGTGAGACAAAGAAGTGCCCGTAGTGTCGAGAATATTGCTGCCGCTGAGGCTTCAGTTGAAGAAAGCCAAAATGTGTCTCTCACACGTCGTTCACAAGCTTTGGGCCTCTCTGTGACGTCGTTGTGTCGAATTTTGCGCAAAGATCTTGGCCTAGATCCTTATAAGATTAAATTGACGCAAGAACTGAAACCGCTTGACCACCAGAAGCATCGTGTGTTCGTGAATTGGGCTGAGCAACAACTTGAAAATGATTCGGATTTTCATTGAAAAATCACCTTCAGCGATGAGGCTCATTTCTGGCTGAATGGCTTCGTCAATAAACAAAATATGCGGTATTGGTCAGGCAGCAATCCACACGTACTCCATGAGTCATCATTGCATCCTGAAAAAATTACGGTTTGGTGTGGTTTATGGGCCGGCGGCGTCATGGTGCCGTACTTCTTCCGTGATGATCAAGACCGGCACGTTACTGTGAATGGGAATCGCTACGGTTCAATGATAACCGAATATTTTTGGCCCCAATTGGATGATATGGACTTGTAGGAGATGTGTTTCCAACAGGACGGCGCCACAAGCCACAAGCCACACAGCGAATGCCAGAATCAATTTATTGGAAACCAAGTTTAGAGAACGTGTTATCTCACGAGATTGTCCAGTCGCTTGGCCGCCACGGTCGTGCGATTTGACGCCGTTAGACTATTTCCTGTGGGGCTACGTTAAGTCTATGGTCTATGCCAACAAGCCAGCGACGATTGATGAACTTCGAGCGAATATCGAACGTGAAATTGCAGCAGTATCGGCCGATTAATACTTGAAAACCGTCGAAAATTGGGTTCAGCGCCTGGACTTCTGCAAGTGTGCCCTTGGTGGCCATGCAAAAGAAATCGAGTCGCATACATAATGGCATCAAATGTACTTTCACAGGAATAAAAGATTTCATTGATATCCAAAACCGTTTTTGTTTTATTTAAAAAAATTTTTGTAGCGCTCTTATTGAAAAACCCTTTATTAACAGCTGCTCACCTAGAAGACATCGGAAAACTGAAATCCGCATATAATCCTTGAAAAGCCATTAGCGGGTGGAAAGTTACTGAATGAAGTCACGAGTCTATGACGATAAGCTTCAAACTCTTGAAGCCCTCAAAGAAAATATCGGACAAGATTGCGAAAACCTAACGCAGGAATTTCTGGCAAGAGTGATGGAAAATGCAATGCTGCAATCTTGCGCGAAAGGTCATTAATTCTGGTGGCGGATACTTAAGCGATGTCATTCAAAACATCAAATAAACATAATCCAAAAGCACAACCAAAGTTTCTTATACATAAACAAAAATGAAAGCCCAAAAACCTCGCCCGGTGACAAGATCGTTTTTAAAATCAATACCTCTAGCTCAAATATAAGAACCCCTTGTCGTTCAGTGATAGTATACCACATCATGCTGTACGCTACTATACGTAGTGTTTACTACATTTCGTAGTTTGGGAGATGGGTTGGTTCAGCACATCCTGAAATTAAGTATAATTGAGGTAAACTCGTTCCCTATTGGATCTCCTGGTCTTTCAAAAACACCTGTTAACTCGACTACGGAAGTAAGGATAGCAATATCTAAGCTTGAGCTTAATCAGGCTGCCGGAAATGACGGCCTTCCCGCCGAGCTTAATAAAGCCGGCAGAGATAAATTGGTAAGTAACATCCACCAACTCATAAGCCAAATCTGGTCGGAAGAAAGTATGCCTGAAGAATAGAACCTCATCATCGTTTGCCCGATCCATAAAAAAAGAGACCCTCTAAAATGCGCCAACTAGAGAGGCATAGGTCTCCTCAACATCGCCAACAAGATCCTTATCAGTGTGGTTTTGACCAGGAAAGTCCAAAACCGATCAAATTTTTACACTTCGGCAGATCCTGGGAAAAACTCAAGAAGTCCAAATCGATACCCAAACTCGTCCGTTTGTGTAGGATGACGATGGAGAATTCTCGCTGCTCCATCAGGGTCGGAAACGTCCTCGTCGACACATTCGAAACCAAAAAGGATTTTGGAAAGGCGATGCGCTTTCAGGTGACTTCTTCAATTTGATTCTTGAGAGGATTGTGCAAAACTCACGAGCCAACACCAGAGGCACAGTTTTCCACAAATCGGTACAACTACTAGCATACGCCGACGATATTGACAGAATTGGTAGGACCCAACGTGATGTCATAGCCACGTTTTCCAGTATAGAGATGGAAGCGGCAATAATTGGTTACGCAGTAAATGAGGGCAAGACAAAGTAAATGCTGTCAACACGAAAGGATACAAAACATCGACGAATTGGATAGAAAGTCACCATTGACAGATATATCTTTGAGGTAGTACGGGACTTTGTCTATCTCGGCTCCGCTATTAACTCTGACAACAACATCTCTTTAGAAATTAAACGAAGAATTACTCTTGCCAGTACTAAAGGCCTCAGTAGAAATACTAAGGAGATCCTATATAAGACCCTGATCACCCCAGTCCTGCTCTACGGCGCTAAGCATGGACCGTCTCAAAAGCGGATGAAGAAATCCTTAGTCGATTTGAGAGGAAAACTCTTCGAAAAATCTTCGGTCCCGTTTGCGTTGACGGGCTATGGAGACGAAGATTCAACCAAGAACTATACGAGCTGTACAGCGACATGCCCCTGGTCAAAAAACTCCGTACACTCCCTGGTGCACAAGTAGAAACCGACCTCAACCAACTTGGAGTGCGCAACTGGTGGCAGTTAGCTAAGAACCGAGCTAATTGGAGAGGCATGTTGGTTGAGGCCACTTAAGTAAGTAACTCGACTACGGACCAAACTTATCTTCGATGTCCTAACTACAAACTGCATTCACATATCCGTTTAAATTGCTTCATTATTTTGTGAATAGTGCTTTAGTGAACGTGAAAAATAAATAATTTAAAAAAATATGCCAAGTCGTGGTGAAGGTGGAAAAGTGAAGGGAAAGACATAGGCACGCTCCAGTCATGCTGGTATGCAATACCCAGTTGGTCGTATTCATCATTTGCTTCGTAAAGGTAACTATGCAGAGCATGCTGGAGCTCCAGTGTATCTAGCAGCCGTCATGAAATATTTGGCTGCTGAAGTTTTGGAATGTTGCTCGTGGCAACAAGAAGACAAGAATCATCCCCCGTCATTTACAATTGGCGATCCGTAACGATGAAGAGTTGAACAAATTGCTTTCTGGTGTTCTTCTAAACATCCAGGCTGTTTTATTGCCAAAGAAGACCGAAAAGAGCTCATAAATCTAAAGGGTTATCCATTTCGAGGTTCCCTACTTTTTTAATGAAAAAAACACAGAAAATTCAAATTTAATGGAGAATGTTTATTATCATTTGAAAGAACATTCTTTGGTATTTATTTTTTGAAGATTATGTCTATCAAATGTTGGCCGTTGCTACGTCGCAGATGGTCCATCCGTTGAGTCCAATTTTCGATCACTCGTTCCAGCATTTCGACTGGTAACTGGCGAATGACACGCGTGATGTTTTCCTCCAAGGCCTGAATCGAAGCGGGTTTGTCGGCATAAGCTTTTGACTTTACATATCCCCACAGGAAAAAGTCTAACGGTGTGATATCACACGATCTTGGTGGCCAATCGAACGGCCCAAAACGTGAAATTATGTGCTCACCGAAATGTTCTCTCAATAAGTCCATTGATTGATGCGATTTGTGGGAAGTGGCGCCGTCTTGCTGAAACCCAATGTCGCCGAGATCACGAGCTTCAATTTCAGGCATCAAATAGTCGGTTATCATGGCACGATAACGGTCGCCATTGACGGTTACGTTCGCACCGGCATAATTTTTAAAGAAATATGGACCGATGATTCCACCGGCCCACAAACCACACCAAACCGTTGTTTTTTCTGGATGAAGTGGCCGTTCTTCAATCTCTTCAGGTTGCTCTTCGTCCCAAATGCGGCAATTTTGTTTGTTTACATACCCATTGAGCCAGAAATGGGTCTCATCGCTAAACAAAATTTGCCTCGAAAACGTCGGATCTTTTCAAGAGCCCATAGGGCGAAGCGATGTCGCTTGGGAAGGTCGAGCGGCTTCAGTTGTTGCACAAGCTGTATTTTGTACGCTTTCAATTTAAGATCTTGACGTAAAATGCGCCAAGTCGTTCCATACGTCAGTCCGAGTTGCTGCGAACGACGCCGAATCAACTCTCTACGGTCTTCGTGTACACTCTCAGCTACGGCCGCTATATTTTCTTCACAGCGTGCTGGACGTGGTCTATTCGGTCGAATATTATCCAATAATGAATGTTTGGTCTCAAAATGGGTGATGGTGTTGCGAATAGTACGCTCAGTAGGCCGATTATGTTGACCATAAGTTGAGCGAAGTGCACGAAACACATTCCTCACAGAACGTGAATTTTCATAATAAAGTTGAACAATTTGTAAACGTTGTTCACGCGTAAGTCTTTCCATTATGGAATGCCAAACAATACTAAATAAAAATAACATGACAGCATGACACGACTCACACGTGATCTGTCAAAAAAGGCTATTGAAAAAAGTATCTCTACTTGGATCACTACTTATTTTTCGCATCCGAAATAACGATCATCCTGGGACACTGTTTCAACATTTATCCAACAGCCGGAAACGATCGCTATTGGATATTTTAACGTTTACAATTCCAAATGTCTACAGTTGTCGAACAGAACTGATGACAGGAAGACTATCCAAATGTTCCATCCAAAAAACTTCTAACAACAACAACTTACAGATCCAGACAGAATACAGAATTTCTGAATCATTAGAAAACTCAAATCAACGTTTAAAAAAGCGATCTATAAATGATCATTATCGATGTCAGGGATACAGGACCTTTTAAGCAAATAACCAGGATAATCTGTTTGATTTTTTGATCATTTTTGGAAAGACCTTTGTTTTGCGCGCAGATTTAACTGAAGAGGAAAGAACAGTTTATATAAATCAGCGTAACATAGACAACACATCAATAAGAGAGAGCCAAGGAGAATGCATAAACCCATTATTGTTGGTGTCGTTGTTTTTATGCAAAAAAAAACATATGAGAAGGCTACAATTCATTGTGTGGATCGTTTTGTACAATATCCCATCCCAGCCTTAAGACAAATATCCCCAAAATGCCGGATTTATGGCGATGAAATATAGAAAATGCCATTGTCATAACATATTGTTCAGAAATTTTATCAAAATCTTTCATGGTTTGAGATAAATCAATGATTTTCGCCTGGTTATGCTATGAGGTACTGTATAGAAATGGTTTTTGTATGAAAACGCCTCCAAAAAGTGGGCGTGGGTTAAAATGATATATGAAAACGCCCCCAAAAAGTGGGTGTGGCAAAAACTCCGTAAAGACGAAATATAGACATTTAGATTATCTCGATATCTTCTTCAGACACTTTTTCACGTTTTTCTAAAAAGGGGCGTGGCAGTGGGCGGATTTCAAAAATGTTTACTCTTGTTCTGCTTTGTCGGATAGAGAGTTTTCGTTACAATCTAATAGCGTTGTGCATTAGTAAATCCGGGGTCGAATCGCATCCTCCGGATCGGTAATCGTACGAACACCAATTACGTGATTCGTCATACGAACGAACGTATTGAGATTGTGTCACACGAATGATCACGGAACATAATTTTTTGATTTGACGTATAAATTGTAATAGATTAAACTTAAAATGGTAATAGTTTCAACTTCAAATCAATGTCATTTAGAAGAAACAACTCCGTTTCATTTTTAAAAATAAGAAAATCAAAGCTTTCATATTTTAAAAAGATATTTTAAGAGGCTGTAGTGGACCCGACGTTGCTATTGTACTTTAGTTCTTTGGACGAAAGTGAAAATAATGAAAAAAGTTTTCGCAAATAGCTAAGGGATAACAGCAATCCGCTTTCTTTACAAAGCAAAGCAAGAGTTAAATTGAAATTTATTTGTGAATTTATGTACACGGTGTATTTTATATCGGTTTATAAGGCGTTTAAACAAAAAAGCATTTCAATATGGTTTTACGAAACTGAACTTCTATGCCAAATTATCCACGACGGTATCTCCTGTTTTGCAATAAGCAGCAAATTTGGCAAAGTTCGGGTGATCTCTCATGCATTCCGCCAATACGATTTTCCGTGTTGAATTTATTTTGATGCAAGTTTTCCCATATTTTTTTTTTTTAATTATATTTTTGAATTTATATTTGAAATGATTTATTGACGGGCTCAGTGGCGGGATGGTTAGTGCGATTTACTGCCGTGCAGAATGTCTGGGTTCGACTCCCAGCCGTAGCAACACCTACATAATTTTTCAGTGGCCCTCCTCTCGTGATGATCTGACAAATCATCCGAGTAGTATCAATTGTCAAGCTTATCTCAACTTAGCCGTTCGGATTCGGCATAAAACATTAGGCCCTCCATCGTGCTCAGAAGTACACACGCACATATGAATGGTTGTGAGAAAAAAGCTAGGCCCTGGGTACTAACTAACACGCCTGTTGCGCCATAAATTTATGTTTTTTTTTAGATTTATTGTCAAAAAATTTAAATTTTTCTTTCGTACAAATTACGAACACTTAAAACCAATCGAATGACATTGAGATTGAACGTATACGCTTAGGCATCCGTTCAGCCAAGTTGTGTTGCCAAATTACGTTTACGAATATATGTTCACGTATGCAATATTGCCAAATAAATATTTTACGAAAACAAGTAGCTCGCTCACGGAGGTCGCGATTCCACCCCTGGATTTGATCCAAAATTTGATCTTTTTTGTTGTCAATGGAACACGATTTCAGATCGATTTTTTTCTGTGGTTGTATTGTTGTAATTTCGTGTTTGTGAAGTTGGTGTCAGTGTTGCTGTCAAGTTTCCAGTAACACAAGTTGTTTGTTTTAGATTTAATTTATATTTCAAATAATACTATGCTACGGTCTTAATGATTAATAATAGTTTTCCAGAACCGAAATAATCTTAAATCACAACAAAAGCCATCTAAGATAAAATAAAAAAAATCAATTTGTTTGCCCAATGGAACAAAACAACTGTCAAAATCGGTCTTTTGACAGATCTATATAAATAAAAAAAAGAAGAAAAGAAGAAGAAGAAAACGCCATAAAAGAATTCATGAGCAGAGTCAAAGGATATTTGCAAGCATTATTTAAAATCGCTATTTGCGAAAAAAGTTTATAAAAATTAAAAATAAAAAAATTACTCAAAGACGATATTGAATTAAATGTCACTGTTTGTTTTTTTAGCTGAAATACAAAAATTACATGTTACAGAGATATCCGTTTTTAAAACGTAAAAAAAACGATTTTAAGTATATAAAGGTTGTTCCATTATTCATGCGAAATTTGAAAATCGCGCCATTTATTAGTATTGATAGAAATGTGATAGCTGGTTAGTAAAATTGAGCGCTAAACGAAAGAACAACGCAATTTCATTGTTGAGCAATGTTTTAAAAATAACGGACCACACTTCTTCGAAAATGAGGGATTAACTATTAATGGCGTACGTTTTCGTGACATGATAACCCAGTTTTTAGGGCCTTAGTTACAAGATATCGAACGTGACCAACATGATGTTTCAGCAAGACGGTGCTAATGCCAGTCAGAGAAACAATAATTCAATTACTGCTTGAGTCATTTACATTTTGCGTGAATTATCTGAAAGGAATTTATAAAAAAGGATAACAATGGTTTATTTGTTTGGTTTCCCGTTTCTGTTTATTTTCCTTTCCTTGCCAGTGTGCAAGGTTGTATTGTTACTATACATAGTTGTAGAAAGCTGTTAGAAAAAAGTGATTATGCGATCATGAGGTTGAAGGGTGGATATATGTGCCGGCGCTGTTTTCGAACTATGCAACAGGGCAGTTTATGTAGAACCAGAGCAGTGAACGGATGCTCGCGAGTTATAATACATTTTGAGTACATCAGTGCAAAAAACAAACAACGAGAAGTGGGTAATCCTCACGAATATCTTGGGTTCTTATAATAATTGCAGTTTTATTAATTTATTTATTGGACAAGTATCTGAACCAGCGCATTGTTGATTTCTTTGTTGGTTTTATTTATTTAATTTGTTTTGGGCTTCTTCATTCAAATTTTCTTTGCACGATGGCATTCGTGCATGTGTACCATATGGTTCTTAGCCATGATCACTAATACATGAGATAGGGGTGGTTTACCCTGATTATTTCTTGTGTCATTTTATCCTTCGTGAATCGTGGTACATACATGTTATTTGCGCTATTCCCTAATATAGTGATTGAACATGGCATGGTAGTGGTATTTCTCAATCTACGTTTCTTGAATTTAAAGAATATGGCAGTGGTACTCCTCCAAAGATCAGATTTTTATATAATGGTAGTGGTTTTCCTCCATCTAAGTGTTTCTTGTTCCTTGAAGAATATGGCACCGGTGTCAATCCATGTATCCGATGTTTCTATAGCATGCTAGTAGTTTTTCTCCATCTATGTGTTTCTTGTTCCCTGAAGAATATGGCAGCGGTGTTCCTCCATATATCGGATTTTTCCATAGCATGGTAGTGGTTTTTCTCCATCTAAGTATTTCTTGTTCCTTGAAGAATATGGCAGCGGTGTTCCTCCAAATATCAGTTCTTTACATAGCATGGTAGTGGTTTTCCTCCAAACTATGTGTTTCTTGTTCCTTGAAGAATATGGCAGCGGTGTTCCTCCATATATCAGATCTTTTCATAGCATGGTAGCGGTTTTCCTCCATCTATGTGTTTCTTCTTCCTTGAAGAATATGGCAGCGGTGTTCCTCCAAATATCAGATTTTTCCATAGCATGGTAATGGTTTTCCTTCATCTAAGTGTTTCTTCCTCCTTGAATAATGTGGCAGCGGTGTTCCTCCATATATCAGATCATTCCATAGCATGGTAGTGGTTTTTGTATGGCGGTGGTGTTCCTCCATTTATCAGATCTTTCCATAGCATGGTAGTGGTTTTCCTCCATCTATGTGTTGTTTTTGTTTAAAGAGCATAGTAGTGGTATTTCTCCATACGTAGTTTTAGTATATGATTTAAGGATCGAGACCCAAACGGCCTTACGTCATAACACTACAATTTAATCGATATGCGTTGGTTCAAAATTATTTAGATATATGTTTTCTTCTCTGTGGTTTTTATTCTATATTTTGTAGATTATGAGTATTTTAGATATTCATGTGACATTGTATTTATTTACAGATGCTCTAGGTTAACGATGATCCATCCACCATCAACGAATGAGGTTTAATATTAATTTTAATTCTTAGTTAATTTGTTTTAATTTACTCAATGCTTAAAATATATTTTTAACTTTCTCTTACAAACAGAAATGTGTTTTTTTTTTAAATACAAATGTACTCCTTTTTTTATTTTTTATAGGTTTCTAACATATGGGACACCCTATATTATCAGTTACACAACTTTTCGAACTTCCTTTGTTCCGATTACGCAGAGCTATAAAGCGACTGAAGTATGTAATTGATTTGCTTCTCAATATGTATACATTACAATAAATTAAGAAAAAAATTAATTTATTAACTAGGGTGACATTTTATAAATTATTTCCAGACTTTCTATTTGACTCTTTTAACCCATTTAAGAAGGCGTTTTAAAAATTGTAGCACAAATGCCTGAACACTCTGCATCATTAATCAACTTAAATCTTGGCACAGGTAAAGTGGAACGAAAATAGTCGGACACGTGTTAAAATATTTCATTATATGACCCTCTTAACCCCATTTAGAGGCACATTTCATTATTTTAAAAAGGGAAGCTTTTACGTCATTTATAAAATACTCGATACATACTGTAAAGAATTTGTTTAATAGGGACAATAAATAAAAATGCGTCCTTATCCTTTTTTAATGATCAAATGATCAACGGTTGTCAGAGTTCACATTTTTAACTTTCTATTATAAAGAGAAAGATATTGTTTTCGTGAAAATGTTCGACCTCGAGATTTTGATTGATTCTAACATTACGATGATAGCGGAACTCAAAAAAGTGGTTTTTGGAATTCCGTCCGTCGGTTCGTCGGTCCGTCTGTCCGTACAACCCTCTCCAGCTTAAACGACTTGACCGATTTTCTTCAAACTTCGTATCCAGCGGTTGTTTGGTCATAATTCAATATAAAAAATTTGCTCGAAAACGGCTCTAACGATTTTGATTAAACTTCTTATATGCTATAAACATATTAGTTCCAACAAAACTACATACCCAGTTTTTTCGAGAAAATCCATATAACGGATTTTTGCATATAGGCCATATTAAGAAAATTGTCAATTTCTCGCAAACTATTTTGTCGAATTGAATGAAATTTAATTTGTATACTACTATTACTGTTTCCATTTGTTCCATATAATTGGTTTTGTGCTAATTATCCCTAAACGGAATTTTCAGTTTTGACCAATAACGGAAAATCATTATTATTCACATGGACACCGATAACATTCAATGACGGAATAAGCATTCGTATAACCACATTACGACATAATTTATATGACTTGTAGCATCATTAATCAAAATAAATATTATTGAGTATTTTGGCCAAATTGTTAAAAACGTCAAATTTACTCGCTGTGAAAAAAAATTGTTGCATGAACAAAAAATCAAACTCGACTAGATTCTTGGTCAATACCCAGAGGTAGTTTTTAAAATTGGCATTATTGGAAAAAAACGATATCTACCATATAACGGTTTCGATAATATCAATTTTTTCCCATAAACTGTTCTAATGATTTCGATTATAGTTACGAGTGCATGTAATCATAATTCAAAGCCGAGCGCAAAAGTAGCAAGACCTTGTCGTTCATCCACTCTAATATGAATGCAGGGTTGATTTTCATTGTCTCAGTTGAAAACTCCTCCCTGACTAAAGGGACTTATTAGCTTCCTTTTATATATACTATAAAAAGCTATTTATCTTCAAAGTGTAAAAATTATTTAATCGAAATAAAATCACAGTCTATTTAAATAAAAACTTTGGAAGTTACTCACACCTTACGTACACCTTATCCTATCAATTTATACGAGTCCAATGTCCTCAAAAACAGATAGAAATACATACTAAACACCTAGGTCTCATGCGAAAAGATCAGCAAGATCTCAGAGCTTTAGCTGATGGGCTTGAACTCATATGTAAGACCGATTGTGCAAAGCAGAACTCGAACTCAGGTTCATATGCAAACAAAATAAGATAATTCTCAACGACTCTGATTAGATGGATTTTAGTCAGATCTCAAAGCCCCCTGTCTTTTTTAGTTCTGACTAGAATTTCTTAGCGGCAAGTTCAATAAAAATCAGTGGTGGGTGCGAGACTGGGTCTTATTCAAATTTCTCTTTCAGGGAGCGTTCAAATACCAACCTTGCGACGATTTTCATAGTTTTGCCAAAATACAAAACAACATTAATTTTGGTTATTGATGTTAAAGTTAATTATATAATTTGGAACTGGGATTATAAGATTTTTTAATCTGGAATTTTATCGGTGTCCATGTGATTTACAGTGATTTTCAGTTATTGGTTTTTTTAAGCTGTGGTTTGTGGCTTATTGGCATCAACCTGCGAATTTAGAAAACTCCACAAGAAAAAGTCGAACAGGGCCAGTTTACATCACCCCCACGTGAGATAACCATGCCCTCGAATCGACCGTGCAGAATTTCCAATGTGGCGTACGCTGTGTGCCAAATAGCGCCGCCTGGCCAACTTCATTACTAAAGGAATATGGACCAACCAATCCACCGGCCATATAAAAATATCGAATTTTTCGTGATACATTGGATGCTCTTGGATCTCATATGGATTGGTATGGTCCCAAATTCGACAATTTTGTAATCAAATATATCCACCTAACTGCGAATAGTCCTCTCGGTAGGACGATTATGGCGACCGTAAAATGGGTGAAGCGCGCGGAACGTTACTCGAACACTCATTTTGATGATGATGATCTATGATGCCATTGTGATACCACGTGGATCGGCCATTATCCTTAATGTCCGTGAAAAACCACTCTAAGTTTTTGATGAAGCGGATGATGCTTTACACTTTCGTTTATGTCGAATCACTGAGATTTTAAAATCAGTAAGCTCCAAGATAGAGCTTCCTTTTGTCTTCCTTTTCATCCATGCAGCTCCTAGAGAAGTCGTTTGCGTAGACCCTAGCCTTTCTGCGTGCCTGCCCATTAAACAGTGTCCTGTGAGGACACCTATAGTGACGCTAATATACGGTCTATCCAACGAAATCTTTAAGCTAGCTTGGGCCAAATTTGTGTGGTTATTTGACACGTCGTGCCAAGAGTCCATCTGAGAATTGATTTGGTATTACATGCTAATACCAAATCTATTCTCAGATGCGCCAGTAACTTTTTGCATGTAGCGATATGAATACCTAGTGCACGCATGTGTATCCTACATGCGTGCACTAGGTAATTTAATCCCATATTTGGCGAGTTCATCAGTCTCACAGTTTCCCGCAATGTCAATATGCCCAAGCACCCAGCATAGGTGAATGTTAAAATGCTATGACATCCCCTGCAGGAATGATCGGCAATCAAGGGTTTTCTTTAAATTTGTTGAGACCGATTCCAGGGATTCGATGACCGCTTCGTTGTCTGAGAAGATGCTAATATCTTTGGCAGATATTACACTCTTCTTCAGACAGGAGAGGGCTTCTTTGCTGGCCATGAGTTCCGCCTGGAACACGGTGCAATGATCAGAAAACGAAAGATAAGCTGAGATTTAGTCTGTCAGAGAAGACACCAGCATCCACTCCCTCATTTGTTTTGAAGGCGTCAGTTTAAAAATGGATCGAGTCGTTTAGCACATGACGTTCTGTCTGGGATTGTGACTCTTGCCAAAGTTTAACCAGGGAAGGGTGTAATCGATTTTTTCAGGAATATTTGTATGCTAGTTTAGAGTTTTTGGGTATCTAATTTGAATATTTGACTGTTAGATGGCTTTAAGACGTATGGATGAGTTCGCTGCCATTTGTCTGCCGAAATTTTCTAGGGGTAGTAGTTGAAAATGAATGTCTAGTACTGCTGCGGTTGTTCGACGAAGTGCTCCGCCGATACACTGATACACAGTTCCTGGCTAGTTTTTTGCTGTTTAAAGCTATCTCTAGCGCTGTTTACCAAACTACTGCTCCATAAAGAAGTATCGGTTCTATAATCGAGAAATAGAGCCATTGCGTGATAAGAGGTTTCATTTCCCATTTCAAGCCTTTCTTGCAGAAATAAATTGCGGCTGTCGCTTTCCTTACTCTTTCTGTTATGTTTAGATTCCAGTTTTGCTTCCTGTCCGAAATAATTCCCAGGTATATAGCTTTGTCTGAGAAGACTAGTTCGATTCCTTTTAGTGACGTGGGGTCAATATGAGGAATTTTATATTTCCTAGTGAAACCAGTTCAGTCTTGTAGGGATTAACACCCAGTCCACAGCTGACTGAACATTTTGAAAGTTTAAATGGTGCGTTTTGGAGAAGCTCCTTGAGTATATTCAGGTACTTCCCTGAGATAACTATGGAAACGTCATCCGCGTAGGCAAATACGTGGCATCCCTTTGCTTCCAGGATGAGTATAATTTCGTTAAGTTCCAGAGAAGAGGGGACAGGACTCCACCTTGCGGGGTTCCTCTACTGAAGGGTCTGCTGGTCGAAGCACCACCCTGTGTTGTGTTGATAATCGGGCTATTTTATAGCAAATAAATCAACATTCCTAGTGATTTGAATAAAACAATTATATCATTTGTACATGCTGTGCTACGCTATGTCATTCCATGATGATTTCTCAAAACAGACTGAATAAATGACAGTTAATTTGGAAGACCCTTTAAAAACAAATTTGTGGAACT
Organism: Rhingia rostrata; assembly: GCA_949824845.1. Taxonomy (NCBI): domain Eukaryota; kingdom Metazoa; phylum Arthropoda; class Insecta; order Diptera; family Syrphidae; genus Rhingia; species Rhingia rostrata. The sequence continues at coordinate 49,470,663 of OX463755.1, read as the reverse complement.
ATTACAATCATTCGCATGACATGCGATTTAAGTTGATTGATGTATACCAATATATTCACCAAATTCTATTTGAAATCCAGGATCGTCTATTTATATAGTGTGAAAAATTGGCCCAACAATTCTTCAGCTAATAATTTTGAACATTTTTTTAATGCCATGAACTGCAGCGCAGAAGTTATGGGTACAAGTACCAGCCATAGCAGCACCAAAACTATTTTGCTCTGACTCTCCTCTCGTGAGGATCTGACAAATTTTCAAGAAAAGCTTATCTCAACTCAGCCATTGGGATGCAGGATAAGAGCAATTCCTGAAATAAATGTAAATGGCTATGTGAAAATCGCTGTACCAATACGATTCTAGCATTTGTTGGGGACACCTATTCTGTATTTACCTATACATAATATCACCCCTCAATCGCCGGTAACATTGTCCCTCTGAAAGTGTTTGACAAAAATGTGTGGTTCTGTATTATAAGTTGGGACAATCATGCCACAAAATACCTTGAAAACCTTAACAACAAAAATTGTGGTTTCCACTGTCTGATTGATTTGTCAGATTAAGGCAAAATCAACTGGCTAGAAAATACTTTCTGATTCCGAATAAAATTAAAGTTTCCACCTTTGGATTGTATAACACTTCATGAATTGTTGAGATGAACTAGGCCTTGAACAATAATGAGCCTGTTGCTTAATTTCAAAAAGAACCTTCAATTTCATTGCAGAGGAAAAGGTATTCCAATAAAACTTTTATGAGTTCCAAAAATATTTCCTAAGAATCGTAGAGGATAGACGATAAGGCATGAATTATCATTATGGCAACCGAAAGCCAATCAATTTTTCTTTATAGAGTAAGGAAGAGTTTGTAAGTGCTGATCCAGGGCACGCTGCTTTGAGTTATTCAGCGCCTGGCATTTGCAATTGCTTGATCCTCAAACCGGAGGTTCGTTATTCCTTTTCGCTTCAAATTTGTTGTACTAAAAACAATTTGTTTTGCCCTGCCGTGTTTCTCATTAAAAAGATGCCTACTACCATTGGATTTGACCCATTTGATGCCTATACAACTTGCATTCTCTAGAATGTAGTCACGTAGTCCTCCCTTTGGAATAATTGAGACTCCAAGTGAGTCCATAAACAGAAGGCGTTTGCAACTATCTCCTTGAAGCCATTCGTATTAAAACGAGTTTAGCTTAACACTGGAAGCAACATGAACCCTAATAACGACAACGCTCGCAACAAGCCACGAAAGAAATATTCTTGATGGCGATTTATTTTCTTTTAAATTGTAGCCACGACCAAATCGGACTGAAAAGTCTGACTGAAGACGGACACGACTTTAACGAAGTAAGTTCACCGATCTGAATTTTGGGACACCTAAGGTCGCTCAAAACATAAACATTGAAATACTTTGCTTAATAAATTTATACATAACATGTCAAGCATATTATATCCGTAAATATATAAAAAATGGAATACGAAAAATCCTACAAATATGGAAAGTCAGTTAAAATCTCCAATTGGCAAGATCGTATGTTATCATATCCCCTCGACAATGCACATCCAAATGTTTGTATTATTTAAATTGAGGTCATTTAATCTTTTTATATAAAAAGGTAACATGACGAATATTTATAGCACTCTGGAGCATCCCACTACCGTACATTGGGAGAACCGGATTTTATTTGCATCCCAAAAACGACAACTCAAGAACAACTGGAGTCATGTGTTATAAGTAAAACGGAATCCCAAAAGATTGTCAGGAGGCAAACCGTATCTTATCCCATTAACAAGTTGAGTATCTATCTGTCCTTAACATTCGATTTATAAGATTTCTTCATTCACTTTGGATGATATTTTCAGTACCCTTTTGGGGATTCACGAAAATCACAAGGATAATGTTAAAATCGGTTCGATTAATACAACATATCGTGACCATTACAAATCTCCGAAACCAATGGTTGAGAAGGATGATTCCTGCGCAAATGTTTTTGATCCGCTTTTGAATCGTAAACCAAAATGTGATTTTGAAATGTTACCAGGGTCAGTGAATAAGTTTATGGATGACCATTGGACAATGCTGTCAGAGGGTCGAAAGAAAATCAATTTTCTTCGACAAATGCGGTAAGAAAGTGGCAACCTCACGGCCTTTTTTGATTATACTTGAATAAGCAATGAAATTTTTTTAGAAATGCATCGTCAATATTAAATTCATGTGTGGCAAATTCGAATTAAATAAATTTTCTCTTTAATTTCGATGGCGCTTCCTGTCGGCTCGATATTGAACGTTGAATTATTATTTAGCACAGGCAAAAACCACCAACAACTTCGAATGGGGTTGATGAATAGAGAATGTGAAAGCGAAGAAGACTGCTTTGTAATATAGATGGCGGTTTAATCGATTTTCTTTTTAAATAATTTGCGAGTAACGACCGAATTAACAATCCAAATAAAACGATAAAATCACATGGAGTATGTACATTGAATGAAAAAAAAATCTCGTCACATACGTGGGTAGGTTGGCATTGCAAAAGTAGTTTTCAAGTAGCAACTATTTACATGCAATAATTGTGTTAAGTGGCATAGTTGTTCAATTGTATAAATATTGTTGACTCGTTATTAAAATAACAACGGAATTTATTTATTAATACAAGAAATTTAATTCCAAAATGCCCTCTGTAGAACCATCATTTCATTTCATATATCATAGATCTAGTACGATATTAATTCATACCACATTGGCGGGAGCCGGGGGTTTATTTCATAATGAAATTTATTTTATTGCTATTATCGAAATGATAGCTTTTTTTTTTAAATTATGGGCATGCATTTACATAAATAAATATCATAATTCATTTTAAATAATAGATTTTTTTTTTTGGAATAAACAAAATTCGAACTTCAAATAAGGCATCTTTTAGGATTTTCAAGTAAAAATTAAGTAATCTGTTCTTGTAAACATTTCTTTAGTCTTTTTTTTCTTATATTAATATGAATTTATATTTCGCAAATGACTAGGGAATCATACAGAGGCATAAGTCTCCGTAACCCTAGAACGGTAATCATCGCCTGTGAGGCGAAGCAATTTTTATTTTTTGCGATATTTCCCAATCTGTTACTCGTACAAAAGCATGAGCTCCTGCCAACTCAGTTCAGAGTTATACGTGCTTGTACGCAAACGTGTTTTGTTTTGTCCATTGCATTTTCGATATTACGCACATGCCTGTGAGGCGAAGTTTACCAATAGAGGTAATTTTTTTGAACATACATATTTGTTTGTGTAATTTGGAACATAGATCACCGAACTGTTGGCAATGTGACGTAAAAATGTAGGTCGAAAATCCACAAAATTTATTTTGCTCTGCACTAATTTTTTAATTTATAATCCTTATCGCCGGCGTATGCTAGTATTTGTACCGATATTTGGAAATTATGCCTCTTGTGTTGGATCGTGAGTTTTGCACCGAATGTTTCGGTGAGGTCGTTTCCGACCCTGATGGAGCGGCGAGAGTTGTCCATCATCATCCTACACAAACGGACAAGTTTGGGCGGTATACCAAAACTAGACGTGGCTCTGTATAGTTCGTCTCTGAAATCGATGAAATCGATGAATAGGTGGTGGGTATCGATTTGGACTTCTTGGGTTTTTTTCCAGGATCTGCCGAAGTGTGAAAATTTGATGGGTGTGGATATTTCTGGCCTAAAATCACACTGATAAGGGCTGATCAGGTTGTTGGTAAACGGTTTCAGGCGTTCACATATATCTGCAGATAAGATCTTATAGGCGATGTTGAGGAGACTTATGCCTCTGTAGATGGCGCAGTTTAGACGGTCTCCTTTTCCGTGGATCGAGAAAACGATGCTGAGGATCCATTCTTCAGGCATACTTTCTTCCGACCAAATTTGGCTTATGAGTTGGTGGATGTTACTTACCAAGTCATCTTCGCCGGCTTTATAAAGCTCGGCGGGAAGGCCGTCATTTCCGGCAGCCTTATTAAGCTTGAGCTTAGATATTTTTATCCTCACTTCATTCAGGTCGGGAGTTTGGCAGTTTTCGCTTGCTTTTTACTTAAAACTTGAAACTTGTCACAGGTGCAAAAACCATAATCACAACCAAACCAAGCATGTCCGCTAGTGCCGTCCAGAAACGATCACTGACCGAGGTGATCATAGATCACCTTCAGGTGGTACTAATGGATGAGAACTCCTCAAACGGAAAATCCATAGCCGAGGCATGGGGAAAGATTGAGGTCAAACTTTCCGACATGGCAATAGACCACTTAATTAAGAACAATGTGGGGGCCTCTTCCGAACTTTGACTCCGCCGAGGTCGTGAGGGGATGTAAGATGATCAAATGTGATGACTAATTCTCCAAGCACTTCCTTATAGAGTACGTTGCGAAGGTTAGCGACGCCTGGGATGGCTTGAAGCTCAAGCTATTCCCAGCTGAGGACACCCCAAGGAGACCCAGGGCCCGCATTTGGGTACCCAATGTGAAAATAGAGAGATGAAGGCTCCTCCAATGTCGTAAACTCCACAGCCCGGCGGTTCCAATGGATGACTGGTCAGTGGTCAGTCATCAAGGAAGAGGAACCTTACAAAAACACAATTTCCTTCCTGCTATTAATAAAAAGCGAGTGCCTGGTGGCTCTCGAGAAGGCAGATTTTAAATTTAGGTTGGTATAAGGCATGCCAAGCTTAAGATATTCTCCTCATCTGGTTCTGAAGACGATGTGGACCTCGTCGAAACCGGCAAGCTGTTGGAGGATCTTATGATCGGGGAACCCATCAAGGAAAATGTTGAGAGTCATTCAGATTATCCTGAGGCACTCAAGGTATGCCTCCGATAATCTGATGGTTTTTTTAAGGGAAGAAAGCTTGGAAATCGTCATTATCCAAGAGCATTGGGTGAGAGACTCGTCCATAAAGGGACTCCAGGACAATCAATACTACCTGCTTTACAAACAGCAGACCACTGGTAGCCTAGGACATGCATAATCGCTAAGAAACATCTTATGTCCCAACCTTAGCTTAGACAATACAAGACTTATCAGCTTTCTAAGATCTAGAGACCGCCTGCATCACATCCACAATAACAATCATAATATGGGTCACACAAGTCCTGATAACAAAAAGGCACATAAGTGCTACTTGGGTTCACGCCGAACCGACACTTCTACCTACCTACCTACTGCAAGTTCTTGGAATAATATGCCTACTTGTTAGATCTGTTTAAGTTAAGATCTGTTCGTCGTATACACGGTGATTCTACTAACTCATGTCAATGAGATTTGAGAAAATGGCAGAAGGAATTCGTTTGCAGGTATAAGCTGTAAGAATGATATTTATTCCATGTATTGCTGGAGTAACTCCCCGAAATAGAGTGACAAATACCAGAGTACCCAATAAGCTGCTTCTCCAAGCTTCTGTGTTATATCATGTAGTAATTTGTTCTTAAATTAACTTTTTGAATTATCTTTGCGTTGGGTATAGGAATAAATGGATGGACCAACTTTATTATCTATGTTAAGTGATTGATTGAATGAAAAATAGGATAATTGACGAATTTCAAAGTGCAATAGTTTTGTTGCTGACAGCGGAAATACCAAAATAAAAAATCAAACGACTTTGCAATATGCGCCTAATGTTTGATTCAATGCTGTAGAGAAGCATTGGTATTTTATTAATTCCTTGCTCAACTTAGACTTTTAGTTAAGAATATAACCTCACTAATAACAAACAAATGTTTTATCCTAAACAATAGTCTAGTGTTTATTGTTTAGGATTTGGTCTTTAAATCGATTGAAATATTGCAATAATACTTAACATGGATTTACTTTAATTAATTTAAGAAACCTAAATGTTTATAGACAGCGAAGTAAGTCAAGCTGACCATAAATATTAACTCCGTTTAGTTATATTTAAAAAAAACATTTCTTAAGATTACCACACTTACTTTTTTATTAGCAACTATTCCAATAGTAGTCCTGAACAACATCGCACCAGCCATAAGCACTTTTTCAAAAATAATGAAATCCTTTTTCATTTTAAAATACAACATCCGACTAAACTGCACATAACTTTCGAACTTTTCCCTTAGACGTTAAAATGTCAACTGAGTTCTAAACGTTAACATATGTAAGCCCAATACCAAAAGTTGATTGTGTCTACAATGTGAACTAAGCCATATGTGTTGTTTATAGTATTCAACGAGGGGTGATAACTTATGTACATATTCCCATATAATAGACCCTTCTTCTGTAATAATAATGCTTAGTCCTCCTCGCTGTCTGGTCTTTTAAACTTAAAAATTAAAAATTAAATTTGATGGCGTTGACTTTTAAAAGTCTGTTTTATTGAAAGGATTTCTAATTCTCATTGAAAAATTTGGGTAATTATTTTAGTCTTTCTTCCCAAGCTTTACTCGTTACTAGTGTATCCACGGAACAAGCTATGTATCATTTCCTCACAGAGAATATTCGAGCGGTGTTTATAGTGAGTCCTTTTTATAGGGATATATTGGTTATGATACATAGGGAATAATTTTAATCACTGCTGGTCATCAGGTTAGCACACCACCTCGCATAAGTGCTTTCACCTCGATTCCAGAGCTAACGTTCTTAAATTTTGCTTGTGTTTGCCGGATTCAGTTCTCAGTTAAATATAATTTTTTTATAATTTTTTTTTCAAAAAATAGCACAAAAAATAACAATTCAACTTCGGTCATCAGGCACATATCACTTTTTTTATTTTTGTTACGCTTTTAAGCCCTGAACTTATTTCTTAATTTGTAAACTAATTATTTTAAACATTTTGAAATAAATCTAATAATGTGTCGATCCTCATAAATCCGATTGGGAAGCGACTCGTATCTTTTTCAAATATAATCTAGGGAAATGGCTGACCAAGCGCCCTTGATGCCTTCAATTAGTTCCGCTTTGTTTGATGTTCCCAGACTCGTAAACTTTACGAACCAGTCATCGCCATATTTATGTTAGGTGAGTAAGGTGGTCACTGCAAAAAACTGACATTTTGGTCCGCAATCCATGACTTAACCACCCGGTCAGTTTGGATCGGAGCTCTGTCGTGTTGAAAATGCCATGGCAAATTACCAAACAAATTGTCAAAATGAGGAAAAGCAGCTTCAAGTTCGTTTTTGTAAGTATTTGCATTCATATTAACTGTCAAAAATTGTAACTCGCACGTGCCATACCCCCCCCCCCCCCCAAATATGAAGGCGATCCAACTGGTGTTCCTTCTTGCGAAAATCATGAAAGTAGCGGGTGTCCGCCGGGAAGGTATTCTACTTTGTTTTGCCGTCATTTTGGTAAAAATTAGTCTTTACAGTTCATATTTGGCAGTCGTGAAGTAGACACGTGGCAAATTTATTATGGAAAAATATTCGATAAACCAACGCGTTTTAGTCGGTAAAACATTTTATCAAAATCTATCATCGATTACTGTGACGTTGAGAAAGTTCCGTGAAATTTTTGGGAGAAACAACGTGCCAACAAAACGCACTATTTATCGTGTAGTGAATGATTTCGAAGAAAGAAGGTCTGTAGGTGATATGCCCAGGAATGGATCACAAAGTACTGCAAGATCGGCCGAAAACATTACTGCTGCTCAAGGAAGTGTTCAAAACAATCCATCAACCTCAATTCAAGGCCATGCTCAGCAGCTTGGACGTCAAAGAACAACTTTGGCCACAATTTTGCACAAGAAATTCCATTTATTTTCATTTAAGGTTCAGTTGACACAAGAGCTTCTTTCACAAGACCATTTACGAAACATCTCCTGCCTTACCTTGTTTTATCGCTATTTTAACAACCAATGTTCAAATGAAATAGCCATTCCTGCATTCCTCCCATTCAACAATTCAGCCGCAATACTCGTTACGCAATGAATGCAAATCAGTTTACCCTCAAGCCTATCTTCGGACGTACGCTGAAATATAGAGATTCATACATAAACCGAACAACACGAATGTGGAAAGCTCTACCAAACTCTGTTTTTCCTCTCCATTATAACTTACAGACATTTAAAACCAATGTGCATCGGTATCTCCTTTCTTCTTATCCCTAATTTCCTTAACGCCCGCACTGTGCTTAAACATATAAAGGGTATTCATAACCCCTTGAGTGCGCGCAAATTATAAAAAAAAAAAAAAAAAACTGGTCTGATCCAACCGGATTTGGCTTGCTAAACGATAAGCACGAGTGTTGATAAACCTACGACAACAGCAACACTAAAAACAGCCAGGTCACGGAATGACTACCCAGCTGGCTGTCCCAGGCGAACCTAGACAGGGTCATTCGACATATTTGGACAGCAGGTTGTCTAGGAATTTCAAGGATTAGTCGGGCCCCTTGAACATGATGGTGGGGGATGAACTGAAAGGCCAACGTCAGCTCTCAATCCCGTAGTGGATACGGATGGCCCCGTGTCCTAGGGGTATTGAAAATTGAAACTGGCCCTCCAGGTTGGGGGTTGTGCTTTGGGTTAACTAACCACCTATTTAAAAAAAAAATAGTTGTGAAGCAACCAATTGCCTCGGAAAGGACTGATTTTATTGTTGACGACACGGCTGAACAAAAAAAGGACAACGACGTTCGTATCTGCAACTGGAATTTGAGAACATTAAACAGAGAGGTGCAAACGAAAAACTAGCGGAAGCCCTAAACTGCTACAAAGCAGACATTACTACCATCCAGGGAAAACGATGGGATGGACCGGGAAAAAAGAGGATGAACAACTGTGACATCTACTACGGACCGTGTTATAGTGAGCTGAAACTGCGACTATTCGGGTGCGGATTTGTTATAAGTGCCAGACTTAGGCAAGAAGTCTTATGTTTCTAAGATATTATTGAACGCATTGCAACTATCCGCATCAAGGCCAAATTCGCCAACATAAGCCTTATATGCGCTCACGCCCCAACGGGGGAAAAAGATGATATATCTAAGGACTGCTTCTATGAGCTCCTTGACAAAACACATGAGCGACTACCGAAGTACGATGTTAAAATCGTGCAGGGAGATTTTAACGCAAAGGTAGGAAGAGAAAACATCTTAAGCGGTATTGTCGAAAAACATAGCCTACACGACAACACGTCTGGTAACGGACTTAGGCTACTTGACTTCGCTACGGAACAAAATGCCACTATAGCCAGCACACGGTTTCCTCACCTCAATATCCATAAGGGGACATGGCGGTCTCCAGATCAACGAACGGTCAACCAAATTGATCATCTTGCGATATACCAGAGGCACGCATCTAGTCTTTTGGCTGTCCGAACATTCCGACGAGCTAACATCGACACCGACCACCTTGTTGCAGCCCCAACAATCCAGAAATACTGTGAAAAAATTTAACGTCGAAAGACTGCAATCGCAAGAGACAGCCATGACCTTCGCGCAACGCGTATCCCTTAACCTCTCGATCAACACCGTACCGTCAGTATCAAATGTCGAAGAACAATGGTAACGATGCCAACAAGCCATTAGATCAGCCGCAACTGATGTGCTAGGTTACTCGCGCCCACCAGCAAGAAACCCCTGGTTTGATGAGGAATGCCAACAGACGTTCGCAGCCAAGAACGAGGCCTACAAGGCTAAGCTGCAAGTGAAGACGAGAGCTGCTCTATAGGCAGAGAAGAAGGGAAGAATATCGGCTTTTCAAAAAGAAGAAAAAAGAGCAAGAAAAGCGCGCGATCGGGGATATAAAGAGGTGCCACTTCAGGAACGATGTTCGCCAGTTTTACCAAAGTGTAAAACGTCAAAGTCAAGGATACAAGGCTTGAACAGAATCCTATCGAGACGAACAAGGAAATATCGTAGTTGAGACACAGTCGATGCTGAGGATGTGGAAGAAAAACTTCTGCAGACTGTTAAACGGCGATGACGAAAAACATTCCGCTGTCAGGCAGAACGAACCATTCAATATTGGCAACGACAGCGAAAACTGCCAACTACCCGATCTGAGTGAAGTGAGGATAGTAATATATAAACTTAAGCTTGATAAGGCTGCCGGAAATGAAGGCCTTCCCGCCGAGCTTTATAAAGCCAGTAAATGAGGTCAGGACGTGGTATATGCTGTCAACACGAAAGGACGCACAACATCGACGAATTGGACAGGACGTTACCATTGACAGTGATGCAGTTAGCTAAGGACCGTGCTAATTGGATAGGCATGTTGGGTGAGGCCCAGGTTCATTCCTGACTGTAGCGCCAATTAAGTAAATTCATTATTTTTACCATATCCCGACACATTGCGCTGGAATGCGTACACAACTTAACGACTTCTTCCGATTTTTCTCGATATTTCACTTATTGACAGCCGTAACACCTTGTGAGCTTCAATTTTTGTATTTTTCTTCTACAGACATATTAAAGTAATAAACAACTTGAGCAGAAAAAAAATTGGTTGTAATACGCGTTCAACTGTTGAAATGAATTTGCATTTGCTTACCTGATGACGCAAAAATAGAGCACAAAAATAGAACACGTTTTTTCGGTCAATTGGTAAAGCTCCGGTTCTTTACGGTATGAAACAGAAGGACCCGCCATCGTGCAAGAAATACACACGCATACATGAAAGGTTGTGAGAAATCTCGGCCATGGGTAGCTTCTTACGACACTGTTGCGCCGAAAATTTGCTTGTAGCCCGTCCACGCAAACAGCATCGAAGATTTTTCGAACAGTTTTTCGCTCAAAACAACATGATTCATTAGGAATCAGCCTAGGAAAAAACGCTTGTGGTTTTACATAATTGCATTGCCTTCCATTTGATCCCAAATGGTAGAACAATTTCTCAGAATCCTTCCTAAACAAGCTGCATTTCGACTACGCACATAGTAAACAGATTACCTACACACTATCAAAAACAGAACAATTGAACAATGGAGGTCATTACCCACTTGTATAAAATTCCTCCAATTTAGGAGCAGGGGAAACAAGCATAAGCTATCATCTTGGGGCCCTACTTAAGCGGTATAATGTGCCTTAACTGTGCAAAGCATTGTTTTCAAACAATTGAATATCGCAATGAAAGCACACCGTAAGTGATATCCCTCTGGTATGCAAACATGCCAATTGTTTCAACCCTTGAAACATCATCACTACCTAAGTCAATTTTCCGAATTATCTGCTACCCGCAAAGTACCCTTATCCAGATGCATAACTTAACTGAACAACGGATTAGCAAGGCACCTTTCACAGCGTTGCACATTAAATGGCACTCTATTGACCATCAAATGCCACTTGTTAAGTAATTTACACCTGACTATATCAGAATTCCACGCACTTTCGAGCTTCCATAAATTATAGTCGCATGCAAACGTGAAAGGACACCCTCCCTTCTGCCAACACCAATTATTGAAACAATTTGGCCATTGTGTGTTTAGCAGCACCAGTTCGTAATTCTAGGCATCCTTTAGAGGATCATTATATTTACAAGCGAAATGTCTGCCACACTAAAAGCAAATTGGGACTACCCTCTGCCTCTCATATCCTAAATTTGCAAATGATACCCGTTTGGCAGCCGGATGAAGAAGTCGATTTACTACGGTCGTCGCCTCCTGGCAACATGTGCCAGCAAACAAACGAATTAAATCGAACTTACAGCCGTTTGCCTTTTTTCCATGCCCACGTCAAAATGTTGCCAGTGAACCAGAGTCGACACGGCATATACGTAACCAAAAATGGAAATTGGCTCTTGTGTAGTAAATAACTTTGGTAAAATGTCGACTGCAAGATTAAGACTACAAGCCGCCGCGCCAGCAGGGATAAGGTCAGTCGGAAGAAGCGAATGAAAAAAAAAAAAAACGAGACAGATTCTCCGGCTTACTGCCGGGACCGGAAGGACAAAGCCAGATGGTCGTATCCTCGTTGTGTCATGGATTTATTTTCTCCTATCGTTTTTTTGTTCCTTTGATTATTCCACTACAAAGTACAACGATATGCGTCCGTGCAGAACGTGAACTCGATTCACGCAGCAGAGACTGTCTCGAGGAGGAGCACTCCTATATATCAGCTGGCCATGGAATCGATAGGTCAGCATCCAATTTTTCTTATAGCCAGAGGTATTCGTTTTTTTTCACGTTATCCTGGATTTAAAATGACTGCTCTCGCTGGCCACAGGGGATGAAGGTAGGATACGAGGATATTCTCTGGTGAGACAATTTTAATCAAGTTAAAGGATAAACATATGGGACGACGATTGCATCGAGCACACGGCATATATGCAGGCACAGCACAGTTTGACTGCAGAGTGAAGTAAAAGATAAACATCTGATGATTTGTGTTTGAGGTTTGGATGGCAGTGATTGGACTCGAATCGGATAGCATTGATTTTTGGAATGACCTGGCGTTAATTGGAATGCGGTACATTGGCTTTAAATCAACTTTAAAATTTGCATTTAGAATGCGCAGTGAAATGAGTGGAGGATATAGACAGGACGAATCAATAAAGTGAGTTGAGGTACTTATTTGGGGCTTTGGTTGGAAAAATAAATAAATGTTCCATCGAAAGTGAGAGGAACAATTTTTCGTTGAAATGGTTTTACTAAGAATTTTAGGAATTGTTTACCAAGCATTGGACACTGGGGCTCTAAGCTGGTGTTCTAATTTCGGATTTACCAACTGCGTTCGAATACACTTTCGAATTTTTGTGACAGTACAAATTTAATGGTTGGGGATTTTTATTTTCTAGCTATTAATCTTACGGCCTTGTCCTAATGCAGAGTGAGCCTGAGCGTAAGAAATATGTCTTTCCAGTTGGTCTCGATTCTTGACTATCTGCCTCCAGTTCCGCATTTCTAGTTGGTTCAGCTAGGTTTCTCTTTATGCGCGCCACTATATACTGTTTGTACCCCGTTGAATAACTTACTTCGGTCTACATATCCTAGCATTATAAGTTCAATGCGTAGTTTTTCACCAGATCTATGTTGGTGAACAGCTCGTCAGCTTAAATACCCCCTTTAACAGGACCCCCATGTAGACCACCGCTGTTAGCATAAAGTGGAGTTGGGCAAGTCAGATTTTTTTATCTTTGCTTATCTTTAAAGATCACAAACATTTTAGAGTTAAATGACTTATTAGCATTTTATGGGCGTAATAACTTATTATTACAAGGTGGGCCAAAAGAAGACATCCGATGTTGTTTGGCTCTCATTTTTATCGGTTGTGGCTAGCGCACTGTGCGCCGTTGCTCCGTCCTGTTGGAACCACTTTTCCTCCAGTCCTAATTCGTCCAATTACGGCAGAAAAAACTCGGTTAACATGGCCCTATAGCATGTTATATAAAGCTATTACATGCCGTTAATAGCTAATTAAATGCAGTAACAACGAGTGGGTTTAATGGCTCCTCGGCATTACTCGTGGATTTTCAGTGCTACAGAAGCGCTAGTTTTGCTTGTTCACGTATCCGCTGAGATAGAAATGAGCCTCGTCGCTCAATATGATTTTGGTCGAAAAATCGTCCACTTCATCTTCGAGATTGAGGATGGCTTGGGTGTAGGTTGCACTGGTCTTTGACCAAAATTCACCTTAGGGACGACCGGCTTGTTCGGCGATGTTCTCGGCACAAGAAGCTCTCCGGGGCCGGCCACTCTTGGCAACGTCTCGTGTTGTCCCATACTCTTCATGGTTGGTGGCCAAGCGTCGCAGTGTTTGCGCAGTCTATGTCGGACGGCCGGGGAATCGGCGACGGAATTCGCGCTGAGCCAACACTACAGACGAAGGTTAATTTACTAGTGATGTGATCTTAAATAAGGATATCGATTATCGAAATTATTCAACATATACCATAAATACATGTTCTGGTTACCTTATTTAGATTGTCTTAATATCATCAAAAAGCTAATTTGCAACCACAATAATTCATAGATTAGAGATAATCCATCAACACCCTCACAGGCTTCCCAAGATTTAGAAAGGTCTTACAAAATGACCACTCAAACGCGTTCCTTATAAGAAAGTCTGATTCGGAAACTTCAACTGAATCGCTGTCTATTTTTATTTTATTAAATTTGTTGTTTTTTGTAGGAACATTATTTAGTTTTGGTGTCATCCCGATCACTAGAAAATATACCTGAGTTAAAAGTTTTTTGGTAATATAAACACTGTAGTCCGCTTTTTTAATAAATCAACTAAACGTTCAAATATTTTAAAACAAATAGCAAACCGATGCATCCCGGGAGTATCAGAAACTAGCTGGCATTACCATTCAAGAATAATTAACCATTGTTTAACTGTAAATTAGATATAATTGAAACTTTTGAGCAAATATTTGCCAATCCAAAAGAATGAGATAATGACGCACATTCAATGGTCGAATTTTTATTTTTTTAAATTAGAAGGGAAAGATTTTTGTTTTCTACTGAATACGGTTTACAAGACTTTTTTTTAAAACCGATGTTCAGTTTAATTCTGTATATCATAATCAAACGGATGTTGAAGATGAATTTTGTGATTTGAGTCTTGGTTTTGTGCTGAGAACCTAAACAAATTTGAGTCCATTTTTGAAAGCATAAACGATTGTGCTGAACCTCCACGAATACGCCGATTACTCGATATTGATTTCGAGACTCAATATAAGCGCCTTTTTGTAGAAATAAAGGATAAATCTTTCAAGTTTTTTTTTTATTTACTCAATAAATCAAAATATAATTTTGCGCAGATGATAAAACATAAGTCTGATAAATTTTTTTCTTGGATTTTTCGATTTTACATCTTTAAAAAACGAACTAAAAGTTTTCTATACTGCATCTTTACTTCAACAACTTGACGTTTTATCACTGTAAAAACATTTGAGAAGTGAAATATTGCGTGAAACATTTTCCAACATTTTAAATTTTATTTAAATTTTGCCTCCGTGGAGGCACTTTTTTCACTCTGAAAAGAATGGATAAATATTTAACAAATTCTCAAGGTGAAAGAAAGGCTATCTGATTTATCACTTTTATCGTTAGAAAAGCGACTCCATTTAAAAAACAAGTAGACATTTTTATAAAAAGTTCTTGCAGATCAAAGAATAGACAAATAAAAAAAAACAGTTAAGCAAAACTTTTAACAATTTTGACAACTTTTACTGTTTTTAGTTTGAATTCCAACTTATCATTAATATTTTCTATTATTATTATTATTATTTGTTACTATCAGGTAATTACAAATTACATGGTAATATACAAAATTAATGAGCCTAGCTGCTAAAACTATTTGCTATATTTTCTATTTTATATATAAAAACATTTTTTTAAAAAGCTATTTTGTAAATACTATACATGCAGTTTTTTAACTTAATTGTTCCTTTTTTATTTTTACTTACTATTAATTTTCTTTCAGGTATTGCATTTGTATCTTGCAAAAAAGGTTTCTTTCGAAGCCACTTTTATTATTCTTGAAGTTTGTTTGTAAATTTTGTCTTTGATGACTTGAAGTATACAAAAATTGGCTTGCATTACTTTACTTAAATGTGATTTGCAATACACAATATAATTCTAGAAAGTGTTTGCAGTCACAATTTTTCGCTGACTTGCCATTTAAAATGTTCAACTCCATTGGTAACTATGATAATATCTAGAATTATTTACCAATTTAACGATATACGCTGATAATGGCATATTACAGGGTGGATTTATCTCTCCTTTGTTGGGACAATTAAATCATGATAGAATTAAGATATTGGCTTATGCACATTGCGATATGGTGATCTTAGTGTCCAGGAAGTTTCTTTCCGTAATCAGCCAGATCATGAATAAAAACGTACTGTTTTCTGAATATTTATCCGAGTAAAAGAAAAATGGATATTTTCATCTCAAAGATTAGGGTACCTGCATTTTATCTTCCACACCTTAATGGACACACGTTTATTCTCAACGAAGGCCAGCTATTTAACAGATTACCTTGACACCAAGCTTAATTGGAAACCATACATAAATCAAAGAGTCAGAAAAGGATGTATAGGTTGCCATGCTGTAGTACCTCCGATATTTCCATATGGAAAAATAGTCTCGTTGTCTTCTGTGGGTAAGATCAATATCGAAAAACTTTAGATTGGACAAAGAACTGCAAAAAATTGTAGTGTCATGAGATCAATCCCTACTGATGCTCTCGCAGCACTTAATCACCTACTCCTTCTAGAACTCAGTACTGAATGCGTTTCTATGTACATCATAGTCAGACACAAGCGATATGTTTTCACTTAACAACTGACCACTGTGCATATTGCTACATTCTTGATAGATCGATCCTTCTACCGATTATATAAATTGACTTTCTATAACTCTTCGCCACTGGTTTTTGGTTTCATAAGCAAAATTCGGATTCCAGGGTGGTATTGATCAATTCTGGCCACTGACCCATCTGCGATCATGCTGCACGAATATGCATGCCCCACAACACTTGCTGCTACAGCTGTAAGGATGTGATCCTAGTTCTAATCATTTGCGCGAGTCTACGTTTCCCCGCATGATAGTAGACCGAGTAAAGGAACATTTCACTAAAAGAGTCGCGAGAAAGTATTTGTACATACTTTCTTCAATCAACTTGAATTGTGCAGCTGGAAAATTCGTACTTCCCAATTGCTTCCTTATAATACAATTTTACATCTAACCTGGTGAACGAGTCTTTGAGTGTAATGTTGTGTAATCCCCTCAAATCCGTTTGGATAAATCCAGTAGCCAATTATTACCTCTGAGAAGTCTAATAAACACCATTGATAAGTAGTTCATGTTACAAACCTAGGCAATGTGGATAAAATACCTAAAGGATATTAAAAGGATACGTTTATGATTCAAAGTTTTGCTATTATTCTTTGAAAATAAAATTAAAAAAAGAATGAAACGTGTCAATGTTAAAATTGATATTTAAAATAAAAATATAAATGAATTCAAAAGTAAAGAATCAAGCTTTTGACAAATTTGGCATAGAGGCCTTCAATTCAAAGTAAAACAAGTTCTGTCTGAAAAATTATATGAAATCCTCGTGTCCTATCTTGAGCATAGACTCCGTGTAAAACTTGGAAACGAATATTCGGAGTCAAGCAAAATATTGGCAGGAGTACCCCAATGAAGCGTCTTTGGACCACTCTTGTACCTCCTATTTACACGTGATATCCCACAAACAAACGATACAATAATTGGCACGTTTGCTGACGATACAGCTATACTAGCAGTTGGCACAACAATGGAGGAAACAAATATGAAATTACAAAACGAGGTTAATGAATGTGCAAAATCCTGGCAGATTGCACTTAATGAGAGCAAATCGATTCATGTAGATTTTTCGTATAAACGGAAAAAAAATTGCCAGTATTTTTCAATACGGTTCGAGTCGCTTTTGCAAATGAAGCGAAATATCTTGGCAAGACACTTGATGCAAAATTAAAATGGAAGTCGCATTTCAAAAAGGAATGCGAAGAACTTAAAAATAAATACAGAGAACTGCACTGGTTACTCGGAAAATATTCGAAGCTTAACCTTGATAACAAACTGCTAGTGCAGTGCTAAAGCCGGTGTAGACATATGGTATACAGCTATGTAACAGTGAAATGACTGTAATTATTTTACAAACTTTTGAAAGCAAAATGTTAAGATCATTCGTCAATGCGCCATGGTATACAAGGAATGAAGATCTACACAGAGATTAAGGATGAAACAAAAAATCTTGCACGCAAACATAAAAAAAAGTTTATAGGGACACGCTAGCACAACGGTCCTTCAAATTCTTGATGAAACAATTTTATTG
The DNA here is from genome assembly GCA_949824845.1 of Rhingia rostrata. NCBI lineage: Eukaryota > Metazoa > Arthropoda > Insecta > Diptera > Syrphidae > Rhingia > Rhingia rostrata. The sequence continues at coordinate 49,452,922 of OX463755.1, read as the reverse complement.
CGGCGTCTTCAAAGCTTTTAGATTTGGCTCGATAATAACAAACTGCGCTATATATTGCGGAAAAAGCAGGAACTCCCAAAGGAAAGTTACCTGCCAAACATTTATTACTCGTGATAAAAAAGTTGCTAGATAGGTCGCATACTTAGTAGCAATACAAATACAAAAAGGGTGGTTTTAGTAAGGGTTAAAGTCTCACAATACTTTGGGCACGTGCTCATCGTGTCTATCGAGATTTCCACCAGCCCACGGAAAAAAAATAAGAAAGGATCCAATCCCGATCAAATAGACCCGGTTATTAAGACGAGGGGTTCCTCAACACTTTTGACCATCTGACCCAAAAAACTTTGCAGACCAGAGAATGAGTGTTCCTTTGCTATAAATACTAATGATCTGTCTATTTAGCAGGACCTCCCTAGTAGTTAGATTAATTGTTTGCATCTTAGCCCGAAGAAACATCGATTGGCAAGAGCAATACTTCGTTTGATTTTTTTTAAGATGTAACTGTCGTAGATCCAACCTACTAAAGTAGTAAGAACTTATTAAAACGTCCCTTTCGAAATTTCATGAACATTAGTTAGAAAGAACGTTATCCTTCGAACATAGTTCACATTTGCATTTGCAATATATGTATTCTAATGTATTGAACCGCCTCAAACCACGAGAGAATTCCCTTTAATTACCTGCACCTGATGCCAATGGCAACCGATACCATTACATTGGTCTACATAAAACCAAAAGATTTTCCCAATACAAAAATCTATATAACCTCAAACCCCACAACAACACGTTCGGCTTTTGTACATATACACACGATGGATACGGGTTCAACCAACCATTACCAGCAACAACAAGTCAGCAAACAAGAAATCTAAATAAATGCGAACAAAGATAATAAAATTACTCCAAGGAGCTTGGTTGTTCCTGGGCGCACAAAGAGATGTCAAGAGAACATCGGGCTCTGCACTGCATCTCTTAACGTGTATTCAACTTTTTGCTTGTTAATCTAAAATCCTTAATGCTGGCATTTTATTCTGAATACATTTACGTTCATCAGGATACAAATAGCCAAAGAACTGCATCTTGTCCGGACAGCAGAAGCAGTTCTTAGTTCTGAGTTGAGTTCATTCAATGTTTTTCGTTAGACCGCCCTCCCCCCAAGACCCATTCTTTGAAGCCATCCTTCCAGTATAATCAGGAACAGTTCTCCCATCTACCCCTTTTACAAAAAAAGGAACAACAACTACTAAATGGGAATGAGTATAACTTTTGCGAGTACATTTTTGTGTGCGACAGCAAGGACATCGTTTTCAGGATCAACCAAAAAGGATTGGGGAGGGAACAAAAATAAAACGAAAGGTTAATTTGAAATTTGTTCGACATATCGCAATGCTATCTTAACACGGTCTTCTCGGGCAACGCTCCTATTTCCGCATAAACTGATGTTGTGTGTTGTTTGTTGCTTCAGTCTGTTAAGTCATGCTTTCGAGATGTTTCTCCGATAATATCTCAGGGGAGAATCTTACAGTGGGACCAAATATTTTCTTAAAAAAAAAAAAAAAAAATCGACGGTATGTCATAATAATTTAAAAACGAATAAATGCTGGAAGATGATTTTAAGTCATGGCGGATATGTGTATCCCTTTAATATCGTCTCAGAACATGACTTTTGGTGGAGAGCTGTTTTGAAACTTGCAGTTGGAATTGGAATAATAGTTTCAGTATATGTATACCGTATATAATAAAAATATGATCTGAGAAACTTATGTCAAGCTTGACTTTATTCTAGGGAGTTGATATAGATTAGTACAAGGTGCAGATTTTTGAAAATAATTTTTTACATTGATAGATTAGATGTTGTTGTGTTTTATATTTAGTAATGATGTTTAATTAAACATTCTTATTTTGAGGTTTCCTTTATTTCACTAACGCCATGTGTCAATTGTGTTAAAATAAGGGTAAAATTTTATCCAATAGGCAATTTCTGACATTTTTGCAGGGGTAAAAACAAATTGGCTTTCTGCTATAACAATTGGATTAAATGGCATTTTATTCGTATGCTATTTTCAATAATTTCCCAAAAAAATTGAAACAAAATTCCCTTTCTTATTTAAAAAAAAAACGGAATACATTTCAGAGAAATCATCAAAAATCCATTAATTAATTATTAATTATGAGTAACAAAAATGTTGTTGTATGATTTGTGCTCATAATTATGAGTAACAAAACTGTTGTTGTATGATTTGTGTCCATGATTAAGGTTATCCATTCTACTTTGTTCAAGTAAAGCTTATATCGCATATAAAATATATCGAAGCGATTGAAATCATAACATTTTTGTAAACATCAATTTTCAAAAACCCCTTTTTAGTTTATTTTAAAACGTTAATTACATTTTCTTGTAAGACAATTAATGTTCTTTGCTTTTTATTTCATAATCTGAATGATGTGCTATTTTCCCGCCACATGTAAACACTGATAATGACAACTTATCCACGAGTCCAAATGTCAAAAATTAGCCACTGGATAAATTTTAGCGAGCTGTTGAGCAGGTTAAACTTTTTGAAGTCTCTATTCAATACACTAATGTCAAAAATTATCCACTATATAAAATTTTTAACGCAATTGAAACACGGCCTAAAATTATGAATTTATTCACGTTCAAAATTCGAAAGCCCGACGCGACGTTTCGCTGAGAACCGAAGATATGTGAGCCAGAGTGTTGGTGATCAACTTTGTGTTGCTGTACAAAATTCTTGGTTGAATCTTCATCTTAAGGGCCATTCAATGCACACGCAACCGAAGAATTTCGAAGGCTTTTTCGCTTAATAGCTTTGTAGAGCAGAAACGATATGATAAAATATGATTGTATAGGATCTCCTTAAATGTTTGAGTGTCGGGCTCAGTGGCGCGATGAAGGTCTGGGTTCGACTCCTAGCCTTAGCAACACCTTAATGATTTTTCACTGGTTCTCCTCTCTGATGATCTGACGAATTCTCCAAATGGTATCAATTGTTAAGAAAAGCTTATTTCAACTTAGCCGTTCTGATTCCGCAAAAAAGAAAAGGTCCTGCCATTGTGTCATTGAGTATGATCAATACAAAAGTTTGACGACCTAGTGGTTAGTGCCGATAGTGATTACACCTGCTCATCCTCTTGCGAGCTTCTGACGTACATCGAAGAGCAACACTGACATGAGAAGCTTCTTAAATTTGCCATTCGAGCATAGGGTTAGATAAGAGGTCTTCATCTTTGTTACTTACTTACTTAAGTGGCGCTACAGTCCGGAATGAACCTGGGCCTTAACCAACATGACTCTCCAATTAGCCCGGTCCTTAGCTAACTGCCTCCAGTTGCGCACTCCAAGTTGGTTGAGTTGTTTCTACTTGTGCGCGCCACTAAAGCGAGGTCTTCCTCTACTGCGTCCGACGTCTGCCTGGGAATCGAAGACTCTGCGAGCCGGATTATTAGTGTCCATTCGTTCTACATGTCCTAGCCATCTTAAACTAATCCAATCCGGATTTTTTTTACCAGGGGCATGTCGCTGTACAGCTCGTATAGTTCTTGGTTAAATCTTCGTCTCCATAGCGCGTCAACGCAAACGGGACCGAAGTTTTTTTGAAGAAGTTTTATCTCAAATCGAGCAAGGATTTCTTCATCCGCTTTTGAGACGGTCCATGCTTCAGCGCCGTAGAGCAGCACTGGAATGATCAGGGTCTTATACAATATCTCCTTAGTAGTTCGAGTGAGGGCTTTATTACTGAATTGCCTTCTTAGCCCGAAGAATCAGCGGTTGGCAAGAGTAATTCTTCGTTTAATTTCTGACGAGATGTTGTTGTCAGAGTACATAGCGGAGCCGAGATAGATAAGGCCCCGTACTACCTCAAAGTTGTATCTGTCAATGGTGACGTTCTGTCCAATTCGTCGATGTTGTGTGTCCTTTCGTGTTGACAGCATATAATTCGCCTTGCCCTCATTTACTGTTAAACCCATTTTTGCCGCTTCCTTCTCTATACTAGCTAATGTGGCTATGACATCACGTTGGGTCCGTCCAATGATGTCAATATCGTCGGCGTATGCTAGTATTTGTACAGATTTTTGGAAAATTGTGCCTCTGGTGTTAGCTCGTGAATTTTGCGCAATCCTTTAAAGAATCAGATTGAAGAAGTCGCATGAAAGCGCATCGAACTGCCTAAATCCTTTTTTGGTATGGTAAGTGTCGGTGAGGTCGTTTCCGACCTTGATGGAGAAGCGAGAATTCTGCCGAAGTGTGGTTGTGGACTTTCCTGGCCTAAAACCACACTTATAAGTGCCGATCAGGTTGTTGGTAAACGGTTTCAGGCGTTCACATATTACGGCAGATAGGATCTTGTAGGCGGTGTTGAGCAGACTTATGCTTCTGTAGTTTGCGCAGTTTAGAGGGTCTCCTTTTTTGTGGATCGGGCAAACGATGCTGAGGTTCCATTCTTCAGGCATACTTTCTTCCTACCAGATTTGGCTCAAGAGTTGGTGGATGTTACGTCGGCATTCCTTATCAAACCAGGGGTTTCTTGCTGGTGGGCTGTGTGGCTTGTGGCGCCGTCCTGCTGGAACCACATGTCCTCCAAGTCCATATCACCAAAAATATTCGGTTATCATTGAACGGTAGCGATTCCCATTCACATTAACGTGCCGGCATTTGATCAATTTGGTTGACCGTTCGTTGATCTGGAGACCGCCATGTCCCCTAATAGATATTGAGGTGAGGAAACCGTGTGCTGGCTATAGTGGCATTTTGTTCCGTAGCGAAGTCAAGTAGCTTAAGTCCGTTACCACACGTGTTGTCGTGTAGGCTATGTTTTTCGACAATACCGCTTAAGATGTCTTCTCTTCCTACCTTTGCGTTAAAATCTCCCCGCACGATTTTAACATCGTACTTCGGTAGTCGCTCATAGGTTTTGTCAAGGAGCTCATAGAAGCAGTCCTTAGCTATATCATCTTTTTCCCCCGTTGGGGCGTGGGCGCATATAAGGCTTATGTTGGCGAATTTGGCCTTTATGCGGATAGTTGCAATGCGTTCATTAATGTCTTAGAAACATAAGACTTCTTGCCTAAGTCTGGCACTTATAACAAATCCGCATCCCAATAGACGCTGTTTCTGCTCACTATAACACGGTCCGTAGTAGATGTCACAGTTTTTCATCCTCTTTTTGCCCCGCCCATCCCATTGTATTTCTTGGATGGCAGTAATATCTGCTTTGTAGCAGTTTACTGCTTCCGCTAGTTGTTTGCTTGCACCTCTCTTGTTTAATGTTCTCACATTCCAGTTGCAGATACGAACGTCGTTGTCCTTTTTTTTGTTTAGCTGTGTCGTCAACAATAAAATCATTCCTTTCCGAGGCTATTGGTTGCTCCGTAACAATGTTTTTTTTTAAATGGGTGGGTAGTTAACCCAAAGCACAACCCCCAACCTGGAGGACCAGTTCCAATTTGTTAGATACCCCTAGGACTCGGGGCCATCAGTATAAACTACGGGATTGAGTACTGCCGTTGGCCTTTCCGTTAATCCGCCACCATCTCTGTTTAAGGGGCCTGACTTAGCCTTGAAATTCCTAGACAACCTGTTGTCCGAATATGTCGAAGCACCTTGTCTAGGTTCGCCTGGGACAACCGGCTGGGTAGTCGTTCCGTGCCATTCTGACCTAGCTGTTTATAGTGTTGCTGTTTTTCGTCGCGTTATCAATACTCGCGCTTATCATTTAGCAAGTCAAATCCGGTTGGATGAGACCAGTACCCGATGGTTACCACTTGGAGGTAAAAAATAAGCACTTGATGTGTAGTCAGAAATATAACACTGGGCATTGCCAAGTTAACGGCAATCAGAGTCTACCCTCGTTCTACAACACCCACCCATCGTCTTCATCTTTGTGGTAGAAATAATTACTCCGCACCCACAATGAAGGGAGAAGCTAGGTTTTGAGGAACTGTATTGACCGTGGAGTTAATGCCTGATATTTAGTGTTTTATTCATTATCATTAAGGTCGCGAAGATGATCGTTCTCGCTGTCGTTACAAAAATAACAAATGGTGCGTTCAGCATGGTAATTTAAGAGTGCAGAAGTCGTTCTTAAATAATATAAGCTGTGGCTGTGACTCAACTAAGACTTTTTCTTGCACATTTTAAAAGAATTTTGCTCTAGGTTTGTATTCCTAATTTTGACGTTTTACATTAAAAATCATTCATAGAATTCCACTTCTCTTTATGTTCGAATCGCTAGATTTCGAATATTTTTTTCGTTGTTTAGCTTCTTTGATACTTCTTAGCTCATGAAGGATGATTATAACGTTTCCAGTAGCTCTTCGCCAAAAGCGTTGGCACGTGCTGGCTATACTGGTATTTTATTGTGCAGCAAAGTCAATTAGTTTAGTCCGTTGTCAGGCGTGGTGTTGTGCAGGATGTCCTCCCTCCATACTTTGACATTGATAAACACACAGCATGATTCTTAGCAGTTGTTCATAAGTATCTTCTAGTAGTTCGTAGAAATAGTTCTTGGCAATATAATGTCTACAATTATCCCTTAAAGCCGGCTACACACACGCAGTTTTAACTGTCCGGTTTGCCTGTTCAGGACGCTGTTCAGTTTAACCGGACCGCCATAGCGCATTCACACGCTCCGGTAAATATGTGAGGCCAGTTTTACCAGACCTTGTAATATTAGACTTCTTATCTAAATCTATCAGCTTTTACAAATCCGCATCCGAATGTTTATTGATTCAGCTATGTATTAGATGCGCAGTACAAAATTTCGTAGTGTTCCAACATCCTTTTGCACAGTACATCCCAACGTATTATTTGAATGCCAGTAACAGCAATTATTCCTTTAATAGGGGAATGTTTCTACCGATTAATTAACGCAAAGTAAAACTACCCAACTTGCTTTTCATCTAATTTATTAAATATTCGTAGGAGACAGTGCCATCTAACCATCGGGATCGAGAGTGGCCTTTGCCGTTTCAACTCTTCCACCAGCTCTATTCAAGGGGCCTTAATAACCCAAACATAATGGGGACTACCATTACTTAGATACCTGAAAGGCTTCACAAATTGGTTGAAAAGGAAGCATCATAGTCTCTAGGTGAAAACGCAGCGCTTGGCAATAATCATTTTAATTTTTTTTTAAAGCAGCTCAGTCAATTTATTTTGAACTTCAGAGGCATAAGTCTTCTCAACATCGACTAAAAGATCCTATCTGCGTAATATGTGAAGGCCTGGAACCATTTACCAACAACCTGATCGGCCCTTATCAGTGTGGTTTGAGGCCAGGAAAGTTCACAACAGATCCAGTCTTTCGACAGATCCTGGATAAGCCGAAGTAGTCTAAAACGATACCAACCACCTATTCATCGATTTCAAAACCGCATACGATAGCAGCTATAGAGACGAACTATACAGAGCAAAGGCTAGTTTTGGTATACCGCCCGAACTCGTTCGTTTGTGTAGGCTGACGATGGAGAATTCTCCCTGCTCCATTAAGGTCGGAAACAAGATTGATTGGAGAGGCATGTTGTTTGAGGGCCAGGTTCGTTCCGGACTGTAGTGCCACTTAAGTAAGTAATTAAGCCTTGTTATGTTAAGTATGTTCCATTTGGTATTTTTATGTAACGGTCAGCTAGTTTTGTATACCACCAGTCTACACCTTTGTATGCTGAACTCAGCTAGTCAATCCAATCTAAGTCCCATATTTTCTAGTACCCTTAATGGTCCCACAGTCTTCACATCACTCACAAAGTTTCACGAACCAGTTACTCTTCCCCACCCAAAGTGAATGATACGGTAAAATCAATTCATTTCCCTTGAGTTGATGGGTGCATGTTTGATAGCCACGCTTAAAGTGCTCGTCCCAACAAGAACATACAAAAAGTATCATAGGTAGTCGTCCACCCGCAACTCGAGACAAGTATCCCAAATGAACAGAAATCAAGGATTTTTTTTTTATTGACGTTCACTCCACAGAGTTCGATACCTTACGGTACCAACCCGATTGTATTGTGTGTATAGATCTCGTGTATGTCGTAAAGCTGTCCTCCTTAATGTGGGTAGCACGCTCAGCGTCTAAAGAAGCTCTGGGTAATCAGTCTTATTTGATTTGGAACACAAGTTAAGGGAGTTGTCTTCCCAGTTCACTTGTCTTGTCCCCGCAGTAGCTCTCTTATCCCTATTGCCATTGGATCGGAAACAAATACGCGGGGCGGACTGACATCTATATACGTGGGTTCGTGGGTACATGTGAAAAATACACAAGCTTAACTTTGGAAATATATTCCAAAGTATCCGTAATAAGTGAACTTAAGTTTGCACCAGCAGTTTCTATTTCGCTCTTCGACAGGATGAACCCTACCTACCCAGCTATCTCTTGGAAATGTGGCATCTGATGCTATACTACTGCTACTGATGATGATGATGGTGATGATGCACAATTTTTTGTGTTCCTTTCCCGTCCGGAACACGGAGCGGAAAATAAAATATCTGTTGAATTGAAAATGCACCCAATGTTCGTTACAAAATTTGCTATTTTATAGTTTCAGTTGATCATAGGGACAATTTCTGTTGAATCCTCGCATCAGAGGAGACGGAGCTGGATATAATCGTAAATTATTTAAATTGTTCGCCTTGAGAAAGAGTGTATTGGTTGGGAAACGAAGTCTTTGCTTTATCATCCAACCAAACTGTGGAGAAATGAAGAGGAGGATAAAAACTGCGGGATGATGATGGGGCAAAGGTTGATGCTGAAGGGATATTCTTATAAGCTTTTGGGTGGTCCTACTACGTGGAGATGATTTCGATTTGTGAGAATCTAAGTATTGTGATCGTTAGGAGATGAATTTACAATAAGGTACGAAAATGTGTGTTCTAATGGGAAACAAGGCATCTATGCTGTAGGCCACCTAATTGAACCATTCAAAGCTAACTATGTAGCGTTGGATGTTTCTGACATTGATATTAGCTAGCTCACCTAGATTATCGAACAAGTAGTCTCCTAGATGAAGCTCATTTTTTGTGAGAATAGAAGGTGGGGGTTTTTAAGAGTCACGTTCTTCGGATTGGCAGCACTTAGTAATGGCGTCCAAACGTCATCTCTCAAATGGAAAAGTTTTCAGTATACTCTGCCACATTACATCATGGAAAAACTAACAAACGAGCAACGATTGCAAATTATTGAAATTTGCCATCAAAATTCGTGCTCTGTGAAAAATGTGCACCGTTTGTTGCGACCATATTAAGGCGACCAGCGATGAGGTTCATTTCTGGCTCAACGGATACGTAAATAAGTAAAATTGTCGCATCTAAAGTGATGAACACCACCATGCCATAAAAGAATTACCGTTACAGTTTGCCCATAAACGGGCTAGTGGCATCATCAGTCCATTTTTCTTCAAAGACGACCGTGGAAGAAGCGTTACCATCAACAGCGAACGAGCCATGATACGCGACTTTTCGTTGCCACAGTTAGCTGAGTTGAACTTGGTTAACATGTGGTTTCATCAAGACGGTGCTACATGCCACACATCTCGTGAAACAATGGAAATGTTGAAGGATGAATTTATTGAGCAGCTTATCTCTCGAAATGGCTCTGTGAGTTGACCGCCAAGATCATGAGAATTAACGCGCCTTGATTCTTTCTTGTTGGGTTAAGTAAAGTCGTTAGGCTACGTGGACAAGCCGAACAAATTGAAGCCTTTTAGGATAATATAGCACGCGTAACTCGTGGAATACAGGAAAAAGTGACCCGAAATTGGACCTTCCATTTGAAACGGAGCCAACAATTACATGAAGTTCTCTTTAAAACGTAAATGGCAAAGGACTATATATCAAATAAAATATTTTAATATTTGATGCAAATTTCCAGTGTTTTATTGGATTTAAAAAAAAACTACGCTTAACAAATCACCCGTTAATTTCATCCTCTTCTTCCGAACAGCTTCTACAGAAGTCATTGCTGAAGAGTGTTAGTCTTTTTGCGTGTAGGACTACAGGACAGTGTCCTGTAATGACACCGATTATGGTGTTGATATTCAGTATTGTCAAGCATATGGAGCGCTTCTGGTTAAAGTTTGGCAAGAGTTTCCTGGATATTTGACACGTTGTTGTGCCGTTTAGCCTTCTGTGGTTTGCTTTCTTAGTCGCATCCAGTTTGATCTCTAATTTAAATGTAGCGAGGGGCATAACTAACATATCTACTGGTGGTGTTATACCAATGGTAGTTCCCTGTATGACAAGCTCATCTGCATTTCAATTCCCTGGTATATCTCTTTGGTCCGGCACCCAAAAGAGGTGAATGGTATAATGTTCTGCCATCTCGTTAAGAGATAGTCGGCATTCATCAACTAGTTTCGAATTGAAAAATATGGCTTCCAGGGATTTGATTGCCGCTTGGCTGTCGCTGAAGATGTTAATATACTTCGTGGATGTTATATTCCTTTGCACAAGGCTTCCTTGATTGCAATGATTTTCTTCTGGAAAATGCTACAATTATCGGGATGACGAAATAATGTGCTTAGGCTAAGCATCTCAGAGAAAACACGTTCACCCACTCCAGATTTTATTTTAGACCCATCCGTGTATATATGTGAATCGAGTTATTGGTTCCGATCGAATCCGATTCCCATTCAAGGCGTCTGGGAATTGTTGTCTTCTGGTTATGCCTTATGCTCAAAACTGATTTAGGTAGTGGTGTGGTCGGTGTTTTATGTTACATTGAGGCGTGAGTGAGTTTTTATTGTGATGAGGTTCTCAGTATCACAGCTGCCAAGCTGCGGTCGTTTTGACATAAATATCTTGGGGTACTTGATGTAGGATAGCATCAAGGGCTGCGGAGCGGGTTGTTCACATGTATTATGTTTGAATTTTTCCAAGTAGATTACAGTTGGAGGCTGTTTTTAGAACGGTCTACCAGACTAAGACACCATACTAGAGTGTGGGTGATAGACGTTTAAAGCCCGAAAGAGATATGTAGTTTCTTTTCTCTCATATTGCCTGTTTACAAGTGTAAAAGGCTACTGTGGCTTTCTAAACGCGTTCTTGTGAATGTTGGTTTTCCAGTTCATGTTCGTATCCAAAACACAGGTATTTGGATGATTCTGCTAACTTGAGACTGACGCCATTAAGTTTGGAAGTATCAATGTGCGGGACTTTGTATTTTCTGCTGAAGAGTTACAATTTCGCCTTTTAAGGGTTCGCGCCGAGTCCACATCTGGGGGTCCATTTATTGAGTACAGAGAGACCATTTTGTAATAGTACTCTAAGAGTATTAAGGTATTTCCCTGATACAGCGTAAGCCACCATTTTTCATGTTACCCTGGTTTAATATAGAAAAAATTAAATCAAAATGGATTGTTGATTCCTGTAGGAAAATGATTTAAAGATCGACATGCAAGTTCCAAAATAAAAACTCAACTGAAGACCTGCCAAGCTAAACTAAAGACCCGTAACCCAGCTTTGAACATCTGTGATCTAGAATCTGCAACAGCAGCGCTGGATATTTGTTAGACTTACGATTGAGTTTGAGAGCGATAAGCAGGCAAATTGACAGCATACGAATATAAATGAATGTGAACCACACCTAAACGTCAAATTTTGTTCTGCATTTCATTTGACATTTCTCAATTTCAGACTAACTCAATTTGCACCATTGAAAGATACACAATCGAGCAAAACGTTGAAGTTATTAAGGCTTATTATGAAAATGGGCGTTCAAATCATAATGCATATCGTGCACTTCGTGATTTCTTTCGGTCAATTTAATCGTCCAATTTAATCATCTCCTGTAGGAGATGTGAAAACACCTGTGTATGCTCGTACAGCTCGTACTGCAGAAAATATTGCTGCTGTTCGCGCTAGTGTGGCTGAAGAGCAGTCCACCTCAACTCATCTTCGTGCCCAACAATTGCACCTCTCACGTTCGTCGTTGATGAACATTATGCATAAAGACTTGCATTTACACGCTTACAAGGTGCAAACCCCCTTGACCATTTAAAGCGTCGTCACTGGTCAGAATGGTGGCAAGAAATGGCAACAGTGGATGATCAATTTTCGAAGAAAAATATGAGAAGGCTACAATCCACTGTGTGGATCGTTTTTTTCCCTATCCCATCCCATCCTTTAAATTAATATCCCTTAAGTGTGGGTTTATGGCAAAGAAATATTAAAATTGAAATTGTAGCAACATATTGTTCAGGCAGTTTATTAAAAAAACTTGCATGGTTCGACCAAAAACAACGTTTTCTCCTGCATATGGTATGCCGTAGGGTAGACAAACGGTTTTTGTATGAAAACCGAAAAAGTTTTTTTTACTAAAAACGCCCCCAAATAGTTGGCTAGGCAAAAAAAATTTGAATAGACAAAATATAGAGATAAGGATTTTCTAGATATCTTGTTCCGACCCTTTTTTTAAAAATTTTGAACGGTTTTGCTTAAAATTAGGTTTTACTAAAAAGAGGGCTTGGCAGTGGGCGGATTTTAAATTTTTTTATATTTGTTCGAAAAGCACGTACAAGGATCACATGTACCAAATTTCATTATCCTAGCTCAAAATTTAAGGCGCAAAAACCGGTAACCTACGGACGGATGGACGGACGTCCGGACGGACGGACAGACAGACATGGCTTAATCGACTCAGCTAACGTTTCTGAGTCGATCCATAAACTTTGAGGTATACCTAGCTCAATTATTTCAAACTATGTATCAAAACTAATATACCCCAATGGGATAGGGTATAATCATCTTCAGTGATGGGGCACATTTTCACCGCAGTGGGTAAGTCAATAAGCAGAATTGCCGCATTTCTGCCAATCCGAGAGTGATTGTCAATAAGCCAATGCACCTACGAAGAGTGACTGTTTGGTGTGGTTTATGGGCTGGCGGTATCATCGGGCCGTATTTTTTCCAAAACGCGGCCGGTCAGGCAGTTACTGTGAATGGTGTTTGCTATCGTGAGATGATAGCGAACTTTTTTATGGCCCGAACTGGAAGATATGCATGTAGACGATATGCGGTTTCAACAGGACGGTGCCACTTGCCATACAGCTAACGAAACAATGGCTCTTTTGCGCGAGGAATTCAATGGCCGTGTTATCTCACGTGGTGGCGATGTCAATTGGCCGCCAAGATCATGTGATTTGCCACCGTTGGACTTCTTTCTTTGGGGTTATATGAAAGAAAAGGTGTACGTCGATAAGCCAGCAACAATTCAAGTGCTAAAGGATGAGATAATTGAGCACATTAACGGCATCGATCCTCAATTATGCCTCAGCGCCATCCAAAATTTCAACCATCGGATGGAGGTGTGCCGCCCAAGTCGCGGCGGCCATTTGTCCGATATATTGTTTCATATATAATTGAACCATACCAGAGTTATCATAATAAAAAAAATGACAGTAACTCTTAAATAATTTGTGTTTTATTTAAAATCAACATCGGCCCTTAACATGTAACCACTCTTTATATTAGGAAGAAACTTCCTTGGTCTAAGTAGCAAACGAGAGCAAGTCTATGTTTATACTGTCTACAAGGCAGGACACAAATCAGCTGAAAGTCATATATCGAGCGATACATTCAAGCAGTAATGAACAACTTTTTTGTAAGATGCCGCACATTCATCATCACGTAGGGCGGCATTTAAATTTTAATATTCTTAAAACTTATTAATAAAAACTTATTTAATAAAATTAAATGAGCTTTAACATGAATAAAAGAAAAATCAATTCCATACACTACAAAAAAAGTTTTTTGAGTTTCTTAATGAAGAAATATTCATCAGCCACCCTGTATTTGCTTTCAATTCAAAATAGCTATTGTTAATCACCCTTTTGGTTTATATTTTATAATAAAGTTAAAAGTCACTGTCCTCTTGAATGTTTTTCTAAATTTTTCGATTCGAAAGTACTTTTTTTTTACAGGGGATTTAATTAACTAACCGCTACATGACACCTACAGTATGGGGACGAGTATTGTGAGGCCCAAGTTTATTCCGGACTATAGAGCCAGTTAAGTAAATAAATAACGGGTGATTTTTTAAGAGGCTTAGTTCTTTTTAAAAAAAAAAACACAAAAAATTCGAAAAAATGAATGAAATATTTATTTGAATCGATAGTTTGAACCTTGCAATTTAATGTTTAAAGATAATTTCATGCAAATGTTGACCGCGGCTGCGTCTCAGGTAGCCCATCCGCTGAGTCCAATTTTGGCATACTCTTTCACACATATCGGCCGGTATCTCACGAATGAATGCATGGATGTTGGCTTCCAGTGCGTCAATCGAAGCGGGCTTGTCCCTATAGACATTAGCCTTGACATACCCCCACAAAAAATAATCTAATGGTGTCAAATCGCACGATCTAGGCGGCCAATTGACCGGCCCGAAACGTGAAATTAACTGTTCACCAAACTCGCCTCGCAATTGCGCCATTGTTTCGCGTGCTGTGTGGCATGTGGCACCGTCTTGTTGAAACCACATATCATGCAAGTCAAGAACTTCTATTTCGGGCAAAAAAAAGTTTGTTATCATCGCTCGGTAGCGTTCACCATTGACAGTAACGCTGCGATTCGCATCATCTTTGAAGAAATATGGCCCAATAATGCCGCCGGCCCATAAACCGCACCAAACAGTGGCTTTTTCGGGATGCATTGGTAGCTGTTGCAATGCTTCTGGCTGACCTTCACTCCAAATGCGGCAATTTTGCTTATTTACGTACCCATTCAACCAAAAATGAGCCTCATCGCTGAACACAATTTTTCGATAAAAAAGCGGATCCTCGGCCAGCTTTCCAAGAGCCCATTTACCAAAAATTCGGCGTTGTGGTAGGTCGGCTGGCTTTAGTTCTTGCACCAGCTGTATCTTAAAAGGCTTTACGCCCAAATCCTTCCGCAAAATTTTCCACGTAGTGCTGTAACAAAGGCCTAACTGCTGGGAACGGCGCCGAATCGACATTTCGCGGTCTTCTGTCACACTAGCTGATACGGCCGCAATATTTTCTTCACTACGCACAGTACGTAAACGTGTTGGTGGTTTAATGTCCAACAAAGTAAATTTGGTGCGAAATTTGGTCACAATCTTCCGAATAGACTGCTCAGAAGGTCGAGAATGCCGATCATAAAATGGAAGCAGCGCGCGATGAACATTTCGTACCGAGCACGAATTTTGATAGTAAAATTCAATAATTTGCAAGCGTTGTTCATTTGTAAGACGATCCATGGTTAAATTGCAAACCAAACTGAAGCTGTTTGACAGTGACACAAGGTACTAAACACACGTCAGCTGTCAAAACCAGTGTTGCCAAAACCAAACCAGCTAAAAAATCACCCGTTATAAGTACATATACATGCCATCAGTTACTCATGTTCTTGTACTGAAGCAGATGGAAGAAGATGAAATAAATTCAACTGATAAACAATAATTTACAATAAAAACAATAATTAACGTTATTGTAAAAGAGAAAATGTGCTTAGCTATTCCCAATATTTTAATAATTCCAATGTTTGCAAAATATAAAACCAATTTGAGCATTCCGCAAAAAGTTCTACGCTGACAGATTATGTCTAGACTCCAGCCACTGAGAATGTAGAACACTTTATGGAAGAATTTAGCTCGCATACTCCCACAGTTGCAAGAGTTTTATTTCATCTCGACATTCACAAATCCACTGGTTCAGATGTTGTATCCATCATTGTTCTGAAGTGATATTCTTCTACTCTGTCGTACTCATCAGGACTCTGTCAGAGTTGATTGCAAAAAAAAAGAATATGTCCAGACGATTACCAAATACCAAAAAGCGCGAAACCTCATATACTTCTGGTTACCGAACAATTGCAGGAATGGGGAACCAATCACTCCATCATGGAGGAGAAGGCATGATTTTTCCACTTGATACTTTAAATGCATTTGAGGGAGTTTGGCATCAACCCCTTTCGTTGAATGTAAAACTTCTTCTATGTATAATCTTTCAAAACGTTCAATTCAACTTGTTTTGGAAGGTTTCAAGTAGGATATTCATCAAGTAAATGGTGAATGGTGGTGATCCAAAAGGATATATGCGTTAGTAAGGACCTGCATTGAAAAGACTATATTGTCGAAGCCATTATAATCGCAGAAAAATATCTAGGTCAGGACGGGAACAAACAAAATTTCACTAACGTGAAGGTGCAAAAAAGCTCATAGGAAATATACGAACTCCTTAGCTTGCTCGCAGTCAAGAACGAGGCCTACAAAGCTAAGCTGCAGGTGAACACGAGAGCTGCCGTTGAGCTCTACAGGCAGAGAAGAAGGGAAGAACACCGGCTTTTCAGAAAGAAGAAAAAAGAGCAGGAAAAGCGCTCGATCGTTAATATAGAGAGGTGCCACTCCAGGAACGATGTTCGCAAGTTTTACCAATGTATAAAACGTTAAAGCCAAGGATACAAGGCTCGAACAGAACCCTATCGAGATAAACAAGGAAATATCGTATTTGAGACACAGCCGATGCAGAGGTTATGGAAGAACCACTTCTGCAGACTGTTAAACGGCGATGACGAACAACTTTCCGCTATCAGGCAGAACAAACCATTCAATACTGGCAACGACAGCGAAAACTGCCAATGACTCGACTTGAGTGAAGTAAGGATAGCAATATCTAAACTCAAGCTTAATAAGGCTGCCGGAAATGAATGCCTTCTCGTTGAGCTTTATAAAGCCGGCGGAGATGACTTGGTAAATAACATCCAGCATAAGCCAAATCTGGTCTGGGCATCGTTTGCCCAATTTACAAAAAAGGAGACTTTCTAAACTGCGCCACTACAGAGGCATAAGTCTCCTCAACATCGCCTACAAGATCCTATCTGCCGTGTTATGTGAACGTTTGAAACCGTTTACCAACAACCTGATCGGCCCTTATCAGTGTGGTTTTAGGGAAAGTCCACAACCGAGCAAATTTTCACACTACGGAAGATCCTGGAAAAAACCCAAGAAGTCCAAATCGATAACCACTACCTATCCATCGATTTCAAAGCCGCATACGACAGCATTTATAGAGAGCATTTATAGAGAGCATTTATAGAGACTAGCCATGTCTAGTTTTGGTATACCGTCCAAACGATGGAGAAAACACGCTCTCCATCAGGGTCGGAAACGACCTCACAGAAACATTTGATACCAAAAACGGATTTAGGCAATGCGACGCATGCGACTTCTTTAATTCCTTTCTTGAAAGGATTATGCAAGACTCCCAAGCCAACACCAGAGGCACAATTTTCCAAAAATGGGTGCAACTACTAGGATACGCCGACGATATTGACATCATTGGTACGACTCAACGTGATGACATAGCCACGTTTGCTCGTATTGAGAGAGAAGCGGCAAAAGTGGGTTTAGCAGTAAATAAGGGCTGTCAACACGAAAGGTCACACATCATCGACGAATTGGACAGAACGATATGACTTTGAGATAATACGGGACTTTTTCTATCTCGGCTCCGCTAGTAGCTCTAACAGCAACATCTCGTCGGAAATTTAAGAAATTTAAGAAGAATTACATTTGCCAACCGCTGTTTCTAGGGGCTAAGAAAGCAATAATAAAGTTCCTCACTAGAACAACTAAGGAGATCCTATATAAGACCCTGATTATCCCATTCCTGCTCTACGGCGCTGAAGCATGGACTGCGGAAATCATTGGAAGAGTAAAATTCTTCGGAAAATCTTCGGCCTAGTTTGCGTTGGCGGGCTATGGCGACGAAGATTTAACCAAGAACTATACGAGCTGTACATCGACATGCCCCTGGTTAAAACAAACTCAACATTGGACGTTTAAGATGGCTATGACATCTAGAACAATTTTACACCAATACTCGCAGAGTCTTCGCTTCCCACCCAGTCGTCGGACGCAGTAGAGGAAGACGTCGCCTTAAGTGGCGCGCACAAGTAGAAACCTATTACCTATTCAGGCGGAGAACTTGCTTTTTTATATAAATCAGTTCATCTCAAGGCTATCTTTATTCGTGCGCTGAAATAAAGAGATTCATACCTAAACCGAAAAACACAAATGAAGCGCCTCCCTTCATATCCCCGAATCATCGAATGCACAGTGCTATCTGTTATCTATTAAATGTGCGCAGATTATAAAAGAAAACAAAATCCGAATAATTGCCATTTTTTTCAAAATCGTTAGGCAGTCATCTTATAAAAGTATTTATATGCATTTTTAATTGAATTAAGTTGAGTTAAAGTCTTGCTTATTAAAAGCTGAAGTTAACCAAATACTGAAGCACGTTGACTCAAAAATTTCTCGTTTTTGTGACATCAAATAAAATGGGTACAACTCTTGTTCGAAGGAAAATACTAAACGCAGTAGAACTTTATTCATAACCTACAGGATATACAAAAAAAAAATAGAATCCTTTTCTAAGCAAATCCTCTGATTAAGAGCACTTTACACTAAATTACACACACAAAACCTGCATACAACTCAATTTCAACTTCATGACGCGGTGTTTGCTCAAATTTAAACATTCTCAACGCTCTTCAGCTCGGTGCATCATTTCAGAGTGTAATTTATGCTTCAAGGATTTAACACAACACTCCAACGAGTGTACATGTAACAGGAAACGGAAACTTTTCCACAATCTCAAACAGAAATTAACGTCAGCAAACGCTGACTCGGTTCGTTTCACCCTCTCCGCACCCGGTCTGTGAAAGGTGCAAGATAGAAATTTGGGTTAAAATCCTGGCAACGCACCTCTAATGCATTCATCATCCGGTACAAGGATCGCAACTTCTATACGTTTACTGCGCAAACTAAAGAATGCACGAAAAAAAAAATCAAACGAGAAAAATTAAAACGGAGAAAGAAAGTTGCAAATGTTTGGTGAAAAGTTCTTAACGCTACATCCGCCGCACATACATACAGCTTCGCAAAAAGTTCAAACTTTCCAACTCCGACCCCTTGCAACTGAAAACTTTCGCCTTTTTTACTACCCACCATTTCATTGGGATTCCTCAGTTAATTTAAGGCCTGCCACCGTCGAGAAATGCACTCATGCAATGATTAATCGGATTAGAAGAAATTAAAAGCATAAATCATGTTGGGGTGGGACTTTGTACGACTCCACCAAAGACTTGAGCAACCTGAAAGAGTTGAAAGGTTTCCACCCTGCTCTTGGTCCTTGAGAACTTCTCACACAGCAATTAGAGAAGTAAAGTTGGACGAGAAAGTGTTGATTATCTGAGAACTACACCCAAAATAGATGCGACGATGGCACTTTGTGGAGGCCCATTTCTCACTTTGAACTTGCTCGCTCTGCTGATGACTGTACAAATAGGTCCAATCAATTTTCGTCGAGGGGGCTCTAAAGGTTAAGCATCGCCTGTATACATGGGCCAATCACCTGAAACGAACTTCAGAAAAATTACCAATGAAAAATGCACGCAGTGACAGGCCAACGATTTATCCGATAAAAAATTAAATAAATTGATGTTCCGAAATGTTGGTGCTGTTTGGTCCTGGTTGTCCTGCCGCCGCAGATACACTGGCATTTATTTCTCGGAAGTTTTTCAATAACACCAAGCAAAGGGGGCATCGTGCGGTGCCGTATTTGCCTATATCCTGTTCGTTATGTGTGCCGGAGACAGTTTTACGGCTGCACAGGGGCTTGTATCTAACACGATGAGAGTTTGGAGTTTAGGAACAATGGCAAACGGGTGTGTTGTTCTGGGCACATCCCTAACCTAGAGCACTTTTGTGTTTTGCATATTTCGAAATTTATGTAATGAATTTATCAACACACACAAAAAAAAAACTCGGTTTGTTGGTGAAAAGGATTATGGAATTTACATATCCGTTGAGGAAAAAAAAAACAGTTTTTGCTCATACGAGTATATCCTTTTTTGCCGGTTTGCAGAGACAGACAATTGTTAGAGAGTGGGTATGTTGTTGTTGTTTTTTTTTGTGCTGCAAAAATTCATGATAGCTTGAATTCACAGTGGAAATGATATGGAAATTCGTGTGCACATTGGACTCTTTGGATATAAGTTCCCCCCAAAAAGGATATAAAATAGTTGTCGGGGATTTAAATATGATTGCCGCAGGAACAAATTGGCCGTATTTAACATATTCGAAATGGATCAGCCTGGATAACATCGATGGCAGATTAAATTTTTGGAAAAACAATTGATTTTTAAATCTGTGAGGTAGTATTCTGTTAGGAAGTACCGTTTTGTGTTTAATTTGTTTGCAGTTAAATGGAAAAGTGGTGATTAATGTTTGACAGATATTTTGCATGGTTTTGAGTACTTATCAGCCAAATATGAGCTGGGATTTAGATTTCAATAACAAAAAAACATCGATTACTGCGGTTCGTGTTATAGTCAGCAGTATCAGCGACTGTTTGCAAGCGGATTTTGCCATAAGGGGCAGAAAAATGTGTGTTGTTTCGTTGACAACATTGTAAATTCAAATTCAGCAACATAGCGCTTATATGATCTCAAGAACCATTTGAAAAGAGGTTTGATACCACTAAGGACTATTTATACGAGCTCCTCAATAACAATTTTTAGTGACCGAAGAAGTACGACATCGTGTTTCAACGTCATGATAGGAAGAAGAGAAGATATCCTAGGAATATTTTCGTAAGCAACAGCATGCATGAAAAAGGGCAGATTTTATGCATGGACCAACGGCCAAACAAATTGACACAATTGCGAGTGATCGAACATTTCAAGCAACTAACATCGACTCGAAAAATTTCATTGTTCAGAGAAAGGGAGAAAGTGGAAATCCAATTAGCCACAACTACGGCGAAAAATAGTAAGAAAAAGGACCTTGAGTAACTACAATCGCATGACCTTTCTATAACGCGTAAGCCCAAAGCTCTTCATTTATCTACTGCCAAAGACTAATGGCGACGTTCTCGACATGTAATACGATGTGCTGTGCTTGGTTTCTCTCTTGAGAATGCCGACCGCAGTCTAAACTTCGGCAAAGATGGGAGCTGTTAAAAAAGCAGGAATTGAACTTTATGAGAAAAAATAGTTCTATATCGAAGACACAGATATGTGCTACTCCAAGAATGATGTTCGACGTTATTCCAAAATCTAAATCATCAAAGCTGAACAGAATCCTGTCAGGTTGAAAGAGGAAAAATTGTAAATCATCCACGGTCGATGCTGAAAATATTGAAGAAAAAATTCTGGATACGGTCAAATGGAAATGTTGGATATTCCCAGACTGTTGAGGTGAATGTTGCGCACTCCGAGTTGGTTGAGGTCGTTTTCGACTTGTGCGCGCCACTTAAGGCGAGGTCTTCCTCTACTGCGTCTGACGTCTGGCTGGGAATCGAAGACTCTGCGAGGCGTAGTATTGGTGTCCATTCGGAGCCGAGATAGACAAAGTCCCGTTCTACCTCAAAGTTATTGTCTGTCAATGGCGACGCTCTGTCCAATTCGTCGATGTTGTGTGTCCTTTAGTGTTGACAGTATATGCTTCGTCTTGCCAGGTTGTTGGTAAACTGTTTCAGGCGTTGACATATTACGCAGATAGGATCTTGTAGGCTATGTTGAGGAGACTTATGCCTCTGTAGTTGGCGCGGTTTAAAGGTTTCCATTTTTGTGGATCGGGCAAACAATGCTGCGGTTCCATTCTTCAGGCAAACTTTCTTCGGACCAGATTTAGCGTATGAGTTGGTGGATGTTACTTACCAAGTCATCTCCGCCGGCTTTATAAAGCTCGGCGGGAAGGCCGTCATTTGCGGCCGCCTTATTAAGCTTGAGCTTAGATATTGCTGTCCACACTTCTCTCAGGTCGGGTGGTTGGCGGCAGTTTTCGCTGTCATTGCCAATATTGAATGCTTCGTTCTGCCTGACAGCGGAATCTTGTTCGCCATCGCCATTTAACAGTCTCTAAAAGTGGTTCTTCCATGTCATCAGCATCGACTGTGTCTCAACTACGATATTTCCCTGTTCATATCGAGAGGATTCTGTTAGAGCCTTGTATCCTTGGCTTTTACGTTTTATACTTAGGTAAAACTTGCGTACATCGTTCCTGGAGTGGCACCTCTCTATATCAACGGTCGCGCGCTTTTCCTGCTCTTTTTTTTTTCTGAAAAGCCGGTGTCCCTTCTTCTCTGCCTATAGAGCACAACGGCAGCTCTTGTCTTCACCTGCAGCTTAGCCTTGTAGACCTCCTTCTTGGCTGCTAGCATCTATCGGCATTCCTCATCGAACCAGGGGTTTCTTGCTGGTGGGCGCGAGAAACCTAGCACATCCGTTGCGGCTGATCTTATGTCTTGTTGGCATCGTTGCCATAGTTCTTCGACATTCGATGCTGGTGGTATGGTGTTAATCGAGAGGTTTAGGGATACGCGTTGCGCGAAGGTCTTGGTGGTCTCTTGCGAATGCAGTCTTTCGACATTAAATTTTTTCACAGTATTTCTAAATTGTTGTGGCGTGGTGGATATCCGCATTCTAACCTTGGCTGCAACAAGGTAGTGGTCTGAGTCGATGTTAGCTCCTCGGAATATTCGGAGATCCAAAATACTGGATGCGTGCCTCTTGGCTATCGCTATGTGATCAATTTGATTGACCGTTCGTTGATCTGGAGACCGGCATGTCCCCATATGGATATCGAGGTGAGGAAACCGTGTGCTGGCTATAGTGGCATTTTGTTCCGTAGCGAAGTCAATTAGCCTTAGTCCGTTACCAGACGTGTTGTCGTGTAGGCTTTCTTTTCCGATAATACTGCTAAAGATGTCTTCTCTTCCTACCTTTGCGTTAAAATCTACCAGCACGATTTTAACATCCTTCTTCGGTAGTCGCTCATAGGTTTTGTCAAGGAGCTCATAGAAGCAGTCCTTAGCTATATCATCTTTTTCCTCCGTTGGGGCGTGAGCGCATAAGGCTTCTTGCCTAAGTCTGCCACTTATTACAAATCCGCATCCGAATAGTCGCTGTTTCTGCTCACTATAACAAGGTCCCTAGTAGATGTAGACAGTTTTTCACCCTCTTTTTGCCCGGACCATCCCGTCGTATTGCCTGGATGGCAGGAATGTCTGCTTTGTAGCAGTTTAGGGCTTCCGCTAGTTGTTCGCTTGCACCTCTCCGGTTTAATGTTCTCACATTCCAGGTGCACATACGAACGTCGTTCTCCTTTTTTTTTGTTAACCCGGGTCGTCAAAAATAAAATCATTCCTTTCCGAGGCTATTGCTTGGTTCGTAACATATATTGTTTTAAATGGGTGGGCAGTTAACCCAAAGCAAAACCCAAAACCTGGAGGACCAGTTCTAATTAATTAGAAACCCCTAGGACACGGGGCCATCAGTATCCACTACGGGATTGAGCGCTGCCGTTGGCCTTTCGGTTCATCCGCCAAGCAGCTGTCGAAGCAGCTTTTCTCAGTTCGCCTGTGACAGCAGGCCGGGTATTCATTTCGTGCCATTCCGACCTGGCTGTTTATAGTGTTTCTGTTTTTCGTCGTGTTATCAACAGTTGCGCTCATCGTTTAGCAAGTCAAATTCGGCTGGATGAAAAATAAGCACTTGATGTGTAGTCAGAGTTACAACACTGTACATTGCCAAGTTAAGGCCAATCAGAGTCTACCCTCGTTCTACAACATCCAAAAAGAAGTCCGGAGCAGTCAAATCAGGCGACCGTGGAGGCCAATCAACATCACCATTTCTTGAAAAAACTTGTTGCGGAAAGAGGTCTCGCAGTAATTCCATTGTAATCCTCGCTGTATGCGATGTGGCACCGTCTTTTTGATACCACATGCTCATCAAGCCTAAAGCATGCAGTTGTGGCGTTAAAACATTTTCAATCATATCACGATATCGCTCCCCATTCACCGTTTTCATGTTCAGTGGCTTCTTCAAAAGAGGGTCCCTCTGTATTGCTTCTATTTCAGAGCCCATACTCTTGGTAAGAGTCGTCTGGCTTTATCAATCCCCACCTCGGTTGGTAAGGAGCACATGAAACGGTGCAACGAGGTTAGTTTCTGATCATTACAGTTCTGCATTATGGCACTCAAGCATGGCATGGGGACAAAAAAAATCCTTTATCGAGCTGATTAAAATTCTTCAAAAAAGCGCAGGTCTTTGGCATACGTAGTTTACCCGTTTAAAGTAAGAAGTTTTAAGTAAGACGTTTAAAGTAAGACACACTCAATAAACCTCAATAAATAAATATTCAAATAAAAACCGATCATAACTAACTTTAAGGTCGAAACTGTAGAAAAATTCGTTAATCGGTTTTTTCCATGATGAACGCAGTGTTCATTTTTAAATTTTAACGTTAATAATAGTTTTAAATTTATTAAAAGTCATTAGAACCATTTTTTAATATGGAGTATGGTTTGATAACAATATCGAGTTCGATTATTTTCACAAACCTAGAACTAGCTTTGCTAAGAGCAAGTAAGAAGTAAAGGGAAGGGTCCTTCGGACACATTTACAACCGCATTCGTTCATGAGAAACGCAGATGACCAATTCTTATTATGTCTCTCACCCCTTTTTAAAATTTACCTAAATAAGCCAAACCTCAAAAAAATGTCATTCTTTAGTCTCTAGACCCAAGCTCCACGTGATTTACAAACACCCACAGTCTTTTGATTGGTTTGCAAACAGTGCGTGCCAAACTTCCCAATTAAATGTCAATAAATTCCTATACATCGTAATGTGGTCAGTGCAGCGTTCCTCAATTTAACGCTGCGCGAAACAACGTTCACACTCCAATTCCAATTACATCATCTCCATACCAAGTTCTCCACTTTGGATGCAGTGCAGCCGCCCTCTACAGGCTGCACCTAAGTAGTATTTCAAAATTATTAGTTATGTAAATTTACTAACGGAAAGGCCCTCCAGCAATGGATACTTAACCACACTTTTCAGCAAACTTAAAATGTACACACACTTGCGATCGCGCGATGTGGCATGCCTGCACACCCCCTACAACTATCCCGAGGAGGGTGTATTTGCATATGACATTATGTTGGCATTGGTAGGGGGAAGTGCGGATAGCATTTGCTAGAAGTAAAGTCGTTTCGCTGTCGTCATATAGAATCGACGATTGCATCTGAGCCTGGGTAAATATGCAAATGGAACTGTAACGAGCAACTACGCGCCCAAAACGTCACTCCCGCATGCTGGTGGAGGGCTCTTTGAAAACTTTTACCCCCTAAATCTCACTTTCTTAGCGTGTGTGTGCAAGTACAAACTTTAGCGTAATATGTACTGTACTGAGGCTGAATGGAAAAAAAAACGGATTGAAAATCTGTTGAAGCTTGCAGACGAAGGAGCAACATTACATTCCCTTCCTTCGCGGATTACTTCAGTAGACGGTTTTTCTTTGCTTTTAATTCACAGATCCCGATGATACAAGGGTGCACACACGAGTAAAATTTGTGGCACCGCCATCCAAGCATTGGGGTGCAACTCTTTCCAACTCCAAAGTAATTAGATAGTTACGTGTGTAATTTATGTTTCAAGTGTTGAAGGATAATTCGGTTGAAACGTTTCGCTGCACTCTGCAAGGTGCATAGGAGTATATGCGACTACCCGTACTCATACGAGTGAATGATGGCTGAAGGATCCGATACAGGAAGAGGGGGCGCCTAAATCTCATTTGCATGCGTTTGCATTTCCAAATGGATTTTTGTTTGTTCCGTTGACTAATTGAAATTAAGTTACTTTGTTTCGACGGAGTTTGTTTGCTCAGTCTGTGATTGTGAGGGGGTGTGCTTATACTTGTTTAGATGGTAATCTCATTTCTGTCAAATGTTGGTGCCAAAATCCAGGTCGCTTCCATTTTTGTTATACTATATGCAGTTAGGTAGATAGAGTTTGACCAAAGAATTCAGGCGAATTATAACTATGAGTGGTTGTTGTATCTGAAAATATTTGTCTTGTTCTTAGGTTGCGCACTTCCTGATGATGTATAACCTTAATATCCCCTTTTTAGGATCGTTTCGGAATTGAAAATGTATGGTAGGTCTGTACGATAGGTAGTCAGCAACTATCACAAAAAATTTATAAGATTTTAAACAAACTCTTTTATTTTCTATTACTCGATTACTACCACACACGACCTGTCTGAACGATGCAGCGTAGCACAATGCCTTCATTAGGTTAGAAGATGTCTTAAAGATATAAATAGAAAATTCTGAGTTCACCGAAACAAACTAAACGAACAAACAGACATCGGTAATAGATAAAAAAAACATCAAACATTCTAGGAAATACGAATCTGAACGTTTGGCTTTTCAACAATGTCGACCAGGCAAGCTTCACTAGCGTATACTACATGTACGAAGTTATAATTTTTACCACAAAGAAGAGGACCTCCTGCTCAATGCCTAATTAAAACGGCAAATCTAAGGAGTTTTTCCTTACAGTGTTTCTCTTGGATGTTTGTATGTCTTTCCCAAGAGGTGGATCAGTGAATAAACTTTGTAGTTTTGAGCCAGGGAACCAGGTATTTTGGATTTTAAGGATTTTGTTAAAATCCCAATGACATTACATTAAGGAATCCCTCAAAAAACCGTAAAATAGCACAACTACGAACGACGCACTGGAAGTAAACAAAAATGTATTCCTCACAGCCACTTTTTAGAACCAGGTAAGGTTTGGCTTTTCAGACAGAAGAAAAAAGAGCAAGAAAAGCGCGCGATCGAGGATATAGAGAGGTGCCACTCCAGGAACGAAGTTCGCAAGTTTTACCAATATGTTAAACGTCAAAGCCAAGGATACAAGGCTCGAACAGAATCCTGTCGAGATGAACAAGGAAATATCGTAGTTGAGACACAGTCGATGCTAAGGCTATGGCAACCATTCAATATTGACAACGACAGTGAAAACAATATCTAAACTCAAGCTTAATAAGGCTGCCGGAAATGACGGCCTTCCCACTGAGTTTTATAAGTAGCATCCACCAACTCATAAGGCAAATCTGGTCGAAAAAAAATTTGCCTGAAGAATGGAACCTCAGCATCGTTTGCCCGATCCACAAAAATTGGAGAAAACCTAAGCTGCGCCAACTACAGAGGCATAAGTCTCCTCAAAATCGCCTACAAGATCCTATCTACCATAATATGTGAACGCTTGAAACCGTTTACGAACAACCTTATAGGTAGTTTTAAGCCACGAAAGTCCATAAACGATACAATTTTTAGACTTTTGAAGATTCTGGAAAAAAACTAAGAAGTCAAAAACGGTACCCACCACCTATTCATCGATTTCAAAGCCGCATACAACAACATTTATAGAAACAGGGCATGTACAGCGACATTGGACGTTTAAGATGGCTAGGACATGTAAAACGAATGGACACCAATACTCCAGCTAGCAGAGTCCTCAATTCTCAGCTATACTTCGGACGCAGCAGAGGAAGACATCGCCCTAAGAACCGCGCACAAGTAGAAACCGACCTCAACCAACAAAGAGTGCGCAACTGGAGGAAGTTAGTTATGGACCGGGCTAATTGGAGAGGCATGTTGGTTGAGGCCCAGGTTCATTCCCGAATTTAGCGCCACTTAAGTAAGTAAGTTAGCTCAACTAGATTGTCAAAGAAGTATTCTCCTAGATGGAGTTTTCTTTTGTTGGGGAAAGCTGGACAAGAGCAGAGAAGGTACGAAATGCACTC
Organism: Rhingia rostrata; assembly: GCA_949824845.1. Classification (NCBI taxonomy): domain Eukaryota; kingdom Metazoa; phylum Arthropoda; class Insecta; order Diptera; family Syrphidae; genus Rhingia; species Rhingia rostrata. Next base: position 49,425,295 of record OX463755.1, on the reverse strand, counting down.
CTGTTACTCATTTCCCAAGCAGCTCTTGCTGAAGTCATTCTTAAAGATGCTTAGGCTTTTCATATTTAGGTTTAGAAGGCAGTGTCGTGTAAGGACACCGCTGATGATACAGATTTTTGATCTGTTCAGCATTATCAAGCAGTAATAAGGGCTACGGGCGATAGATGGTTCACTGACTGTCACCAAGGACACATTTTATTGGCCGGATATCCAAGGAAGATCATTTGAAAAGCAAGTTACACCAGCGGGCCTGATGAAATGGGTCTTTAGGTTGCTGCAGGTGGATGGTGAGTCGATCAATGTATTCGGGGAAAGGACAAATACCTATTATGCCATAGAGTAACCCATAATTCAGCGTAAAAATTATTCTGTAGCGGATGCGAATCGTCTTTGGAAATCTAATTGTTACGAACCTATGGAAGTCTTCTTATACGGTTGGATTCGAATATGCTACGGATCGGAGTTTAAGTGTCCTATAGCTCTACACATTGAGCCCTCTTAATCGCCATATAAGGAGTTTCTTTTTATCCAGCTTTATGTCGCTATACCGGTCATAAGGTACGTGGTTGAATCTTTGTTTATATATCTCGTCAACGTAAGCTAGACCGAACATATTCGGCGACATTTCCTCTCAAAAATATCAAGGCTTTATTCATATTTACTTTCCTCACTTCACTTAAATCGGGTGTTTGGTAGTTTCCGCTATCGCCTTTTTTTCTTCATCTCGACGGGATTGTATAGTAGTTTATGGGGAGGCTCTGTACCCTTTTTGGAAATTACTGAACATGAACAATTAAGTAACTGACGGTCCTATACATATTGTCATTAGTTACTTCCGTATTTCGAAGATATATTTACACCTTCAGACAATTCAAATCGAAGACAAAGGCATTGCTCCAAGAAAATATTCATCTGGGCTGGTTTGTACCCCATTCTGGGTTAGAAACTCCAGCTTTCCGCCTTCCGCCTATACTCCTCCCCACCATGGCCACTTATTACCACTAGCGCAGATTCAAATGTTATTACAATACAAATCTGCAATAATAGCCTGCCCGGAATGATAAGATACTTCCAATATATTTCCTTATAGGTGGCAATATAATTTCCCGCATTGCATTACCCTATTAAACTGCACAAATGCCAATGCCGAATGCCATTGAAGTTAGTTTGGCATCAATTAATAAACACCTTCTACGCGGCAAACTTAAGCGGAAGGAAACACCCACACCCACACGCACACACACAGAAAAGCACACAATGCCCCGGAATTCTCCGCAGCAATTATGTATGCAAATGGCGAACCCCACAGTGGCTGTGCGGCCATAATGCAATTCAATTAATTCCTGAAATTCCAATATAATGCGGACCACTTGCCGATCTGGCCAAATTCAAACGCACACAATAAATCAAATTAATTGCGTACCCGAGATTTACGTGCATCTATGTACGGATGTGGGGTTTCCTTCACTTAGGTATACCATCCACCCACCGGTACCAATGAACAAAAAAAAAAATTGTAAGGTGGTTCGGTCAGCCGGGTCAAGACACACTGACTTGCCTCATTGTGAGATATAGGGAATTGAATTAGACTTCCTGTTTCCTATGTGCTCGTGCTGATGAGGCTCTGATTCTATTCAATTTGTGTGCACAGGGATATCTCTACAGGAAGTGGAGCAGATATCTGACCGCAGACCCAGGGAGGCAACACGTACCAACAATGTTAGCATAGAAATTGCTAGACCAGTGTATGGAAGCCGGATTGTTGAAGGCAACCGGATTAGAGATGCGTTCCAATTTATTTCCCTTGCAAGCTGAAGGTATCTATGTGGGGATTGTCGAAGCAATAAGTTACATGGGATTTGGCATCCTTAAACAACTGCTGTTGGTAAGACTTCCGTTACGACCAAATCCAATACAAATTGATGAGCAAATAATAAGCTGATCCTGTGGCTATGACCGCACCCCATGTAGCTGTGGAGTACTTTTGTTTTCAGCTGTTGTGTCTCATTTCGAATCCAGCCCTTTGTATGAGAATGTACCGGAACGGGATGATAATGATGGGAGATATCCTTGTTTGTGCGCAAAGTGGCTATGAGACAAATAGTGTTGATGGTGGCAATCAATGAAAAGCCACAATGCCTTGCTTAGATTATGTCAAACGGGGTAGTGACAGTGTGTTTTAGGAAACGTTTGGGCTTCTTTCTATATTCGAAATATTGTAGATACGGATAAAAAGAGGATTGTGACATCTAATACGGACCGTGTTATAGTGTGCAGAAATGTGGATTTCAAATTTGGATTTGTTATAAGTGCCAGATTTAGGTAAGAAGTCCTATGTTTTCATGACATTAGCGCACGTATTCTAACAATCCGCATCTATTACACATTCGATAGCATAAGGCTTATATCTATGCGCTAATGCTCATACAGAGGAAGTAGATTATATAGCGAAAGACCGCTCCAACGAGCTCCATGAAAAAACCTATGAACGACTAGGAAACTTTTCGTCGCAATTCTGTCATAACAGGTCGCGCTATGTTAGGATTTATACCATCTTGCTGAAACCACACAGGGTTGAAAGAAATTCTCATTCTTAGTAATTCTGGATAGAAAAACTCTCGTAACATGCTCAAGTAACGGTCTCCAGTAACCGTAACGGTATGACCATTTTCTTCGAAGAAGTAGGGCCCAACAATGCAGCGTGGTGAAACTGCACACCACACGGTGACACGATGTGGATGCAATTCCGTCTCATGGAGTATATGTGGGTTGAAAGCACTCCATATTCGACAATTTCGTTTGTTTATGTTGCCTTTTAAATCGAAATGGGCCGCGTCAGATATAAAAATACAGTTCCGGAAGATGACGCAAACATACGTCATCTTCCATCATTCGAAGCATCTTCTGGAAAAATTCCTGCTGCATTCAGTTTGTTGGCCATTTGAATTTTATATGGGAATAAGTCCAAATCATTGTGCATAATTGACTGCAATGACTGTCTGCTTATACCCATTTGAGCAGATAAGCTTCTTGTCGAAACTCTTGGACTGATATGTATGCCAGCAGCTACAGCAGCGATTGTTTCCTCCGTCCCAACTGAAGGATTTCGATGGTAAGGTCTTCTTTCGACCTATGCTCGACAAAATTGCTAACAAGTCTCATTATGGTCCATCTGCTGGGAGGATTGCTGCCTACGGACTTCATTGCGTGAAAGCGGCGGACAATCCATACGCTTGTTTCAGTGTCCAAGTTATCTATTTTTGTTAAATCTAAGAATCAATCTGCAAAATAAAAAATAAAAAAAAACTTGGCGGTCTCTTGTGATTGCAGTCCTTCGACATCAAATTTTCCTGCAGTATTTCTGGATTGTTGTGACGTGGTGGATATCCGCATTCTTACCTTGGCTGCAACAAGATAGTGGTCCGAGTCAATTTTACCTTCTCGGAATGTTCGGACATTCAAAATACTGGATGCATATCTCTTGTCTGTCGCATGTGATCAATTTGGTTGACCGTTCGTTGATATGGAGATCGCCATGTCCCCTTATGGATATCGTTGTGAGGAAACCATGTGCTGCCTATAGTGGCATTTCGTTGCGTAGCGAAATCAATTAGCCAACTTCCGTTATCAGACGTCTTGTCGAGTAGGCTGTGTTTTCCGACAATACTGCTAAAAATGTCTTCTCTTCCTACTTTTGCGTTAAAATCTTCCAGCAAGATTTTAAAATCGTACTTCGGTAGTCGCTCATTGGTTTCGGCAAGAAGCTCGTAGAAGCAATGCTTTGCTATTTCATCCTTTTTCTCCATCGGGGCGTGAGCGCATATAACGCTTATGTTGGTGAATTTGGCCTTGTTGCGGATTGTTACAATGATTTCGCTAATGTCTTGGAAACATAGGACTTCGTGCCTAAGTCTGGCACTTATAACAAATCCCCATCAGAATAGTCCCTTTTTTTGCTCACTATCACACGGTTCGCAGTAGATGTCACAGTTTTTTATCCTCTTTTTGCCCAGACCATCCTATCTTATTTCCTGGATGGCAGTAATGTCTCCATTGTAGCAGTTTAGGGCTTCTGCTGATTGTTCGCTGCTCCTATCCCTTTTAATGTTCTCACGTTCCAGGTGCAGATACGAACTCATAGTCGATATGCTCAGGACTACAGATATTTGAATTTCAAATGTTCTTATATTCGTTTACCCTTTAAAGATGCTTTCTCCATACAACTTTATAGAACGGATTTATTTTTACGACATCACAATGACATCTAAATCTAAATTTACAGCTTTAAGCTTATCTACTCATCCTACCACCCATCATTGTTCTTCTATTCACGAAAAATCCCAGACACGACATCACTGACAGTCTCTGTACTCTCAAGCAGTAATCAGCACCTCATGTGGCTGTCCCTGCCTACCAAACCGACACAAAGCAATTCGACTTTAAGAGAGAATCTTCAAGAATGACTTACCACGAAAAGTCTTAAGGTACAGCAGGTGTTCATGGGATCAATCTATAGTGGTGTGTGCTTCATAAATTAATCAATCAGGGGAGCGACAGACCTGCAAAAGTAGTTGATTATTATTTGTGTGGGATACAGAGCCCCCAAACAGTTGTTACAATGAATGCGTAATCTGAATTGAAAAGAACTCCTGTCCAGTAACTGAAAGCATGATGTGAAGATTTTTTCTTCTTCCTTTTTTGTGCTCACCCTGCTGAATAATTATTTGACGATGAATCAGCAACTTTTGCGTATTCATGCGATGGAATTAAGTTGAACCATGACTATGTAGTCCATTTGCGGTCGATGGGTATTTGCCAAATTAGCATTTGTACACGAAAACACAATAAATATTCAATTTCCTTGGTACTCCCCTGACAAGGTTAACATTTTGCTGACAAGTTTTGTTCAAGAAGTTCAGATCCGACGTCTGCCATCATATGACAGGGACATTTGTTACAAACCTTGGCAAAGTGTGTGACAACGACTTTGCTCTGATTAATTTGCAAAGTTGCGTTTAACCTGACAGCGGAGAAATGTAAAGAATGTGAATGTTAGGGGATAATGTGATAGAAAATGTCTTTAAGGCTAAGGTTTTTCGGTGCACTAAATAAATCTCAATAATCCTTAGCATATGCTAAGTCACCATTCAAAAGTATCTCCTCGTTACATTATAACAGATATGAATGATTTTCGGAAGGAAAAAAAATCCTCACATGGGATTACGACTTTAAAAAGCTTGATAACATTTTACAGTCAACCTTAGAATAGATATTAGATTTAAGACAGCTCACTTGCTGGCTTACTCCATGCTCAAACAGCGAAGTTAATGTGCCTTTAGGGAGATCATTTCCTTCGAGGTAAACGACGAATTATGGCAAATAACTTTGTCTGTCTCTTACGGTTGCGGTGCAGGGTGTGTGGAGTACACATATGAGGGTTGGTTAGATGTTGGTGGGTTTGTCATCAAAAATATAGAAGACGGTGTCTAATTTTATGATCGAACAACTTTTCGTTAAGCTTTTTTATGACGCCCCGGACCGTGAATAAACAAATTCAAAATTAATACCCGCAGTTCGCCGAGAATTGCAGTAGCGACAGTCAGTGGCGGCGAAGAAAACATTAAAATTCATTGAATACGAGTTGAACAGTGGGGTCTTGGGATGATAAGAGAGAATGAAAGATATGGGCGAATAATTTGAAAACAAATGTTTTGTGAGACGTGTTATAAAACCTTTGGCTGATCTTAATTCGATGTTGTAATAGGCATAGAAAATTGCTTGAATAGATGTGTTTTATTCTATGTAAGCTTAATTAATTTGATTGAGTTTTGTCATGCGGCATACGTAGTATCCGTATACCAGGCAACATCTAGATCAATTTTAACTGAAGCACACAATGCGAATATTTGTGCTGGGGTCCCTTAAGCCCTTAGTTGATAAAGCTGAAATGGTCACATATCAGTAGTATCAACAGTTTTCGTGCAGGAAACTGCTACACACGAAGAGACTGGACACAATTATCACCATCAGCAATAAGTAGGTACGCCGGAAGCTGTATAAGTAGGAAAATGAAGTAAACCCTAATATTTCTCTTCATATCGTTGCTCTAGGGAAACAAGAACGTAACTTCATTTTTTTGTCTAGGGCTTTCAAAGGTAAGTCAGACCCCTTAAACAGGGAAGGTGGCGTATAAACCGAAAGGCCAACGGCAGCACTCTATCTAGTAGTGGATACTGATGGCCCCATGTCATAGGGGTATCTAATAAATTGGATTGGGTTTACAGGTTAGGGGTTGTGCTTTGGGTTTACTACCCACCCATACAAAAAATAAATTGTTACGAAGTACCCAATAGCCTTGGAAAGGACTGATTTTATTGTTGACTACCCTGATAAACGAAAAAAGGGCCTCGGAAAGGACTGATTTTATTGTTGACTACCCTGATAAACGAAAAAAGGACAACGACGTTCGTATCTGCACCTGGAATATGAGAACATTAAACAGGAGAGGTGACAGCGAACAACAAGCGGAAGCCCTAAGCTACTACAAAGGAGACATTACTGCCATCTAAGAAATACTATGAGATCGGCCGGGCAAAAAGAGGATGAAAAACTGTGGCATCTACTTAGGACCTTGTTATAGTGAGCAGAAACAGCGACTATTCGGATGTGGATTTGTTATAAGCGCCAGACTTAGGCCAGAAGTCTTATGGTTCCAAGACATTGGCGAACTCATTGTAACAATCCGCAACAAGGCCAAATTCACCAATATAAGCCTTATATGTACTCACGCCTCGACGGGGGAAAAGATGATAAAGCTGTTAAAAGAGATTTTAATGCAATGATAGAAAGAGAAGACATCTTCGCAGTATTGTCGAAATCATAGCCAACACGACATCACGTCTAGTAAAGGACTTCAGCTAACTGACTTCGCCCCAGATAAACGAACGGTCAACCAGATTGATCACATTGCGTTACATTAGAGGTAGGCATCCAGTATTTTAGATGTCCGAACATAACGAGGAGCTAACATCGACTCCGACCACCTTGTTGCAGCCAAGGTAAGGATGTGGATATCCACAATGCCAAAGCAATCCAGAAACACTGTGAAAAAATTTAATGTCGACAGAAACCAATCGCAAGAGACCGCCAAGACCTTCGCTCCATGCGTATCCTATTACCTCCCGATTAACACCATAACACCAGCATCGAATGTCAAAGGCCAATGGCAACGATGTCAATAAGCCATTAGATCAGCCGTAACTAATGTGCTAGGTTTCACGCGCCCACCAGCAAGAAACCCCTGGTTTGACGAGGAATGCCGACAGATGCTCGCAGCAAAGAACGAGGCCTAATAGGCTAAGCTGCAGGTGAAGACGAGAGCTGCCGTTGAGCTCTATAGGCAGAGAAGAAGGGAAGAATATCGGCTTTTCAAAAAGAAGAAAAAAGAGTAAGAAAAGCGTGTGATCGAGGATATAGAGAGGTGCCAATCATGGAACGATGTTCGCAAGTTTTTCTGAAGTGTAAAACGTCAAAGCCAAGGGTACAAGGCTCGAACAGAATCCTGTCGAAATAAACAAGGAAATATTGTAGTTGAGACACAGTCGATGCTGAGGATATGGACGAATCACATCTGCAGACATTTAAATAACATTGCGAAGTCAGGCAGAAAGAACCATACGCGACCTGAGTGAAATGCGGTAGCAATATCTAAACTCAACCTTAATAAGGCTCCCCGTTATAACGGCCTTCCCGCTGATCTTTATAAAACCGGCGGAGATGATTTGGTAAATAACATCCAGCAACTCATAAGGCAAATGTGGTCGGAAGAAAGTAAGCCCGAGGAATGGTTACTCAGCATCGGTTGGTATACAAAAAAGGAGACCCTCTCAACTACGCCAACTATAGAGGCATAAGTCTCCTCAACATAGACTACAAGATCCTATCGGCCATAATATGTGAATTCTTGAAGCAGTTTACCAACAACTTGATCGGCCCTTATCAATGTGGTTTTAGGCCAGGAAAGTCCACAGCCGATCAACTTTTCATACTTCGACAGATCCTCGAAAAAGCCCAAGATGTCCAAACCGATACCCACCACCTGTTCATCGATTTCAAAGCCGCATACGACAGCATTTATAGAGACGAACTGTACAGAGCCATGTATAGTTTTGGTATAGCGCCCACACTCGTCCGTTTGTGTAGGATGACGATGGAGAGTTCCCGCTGCTTTTCGATACCAAAAAAGGATTTAGACAAGGCGATGCGCTATCATGTGACTTCTTCAATTTGATTCTTGAGAGGATTGTGCAAAACTCACCAGCCAACGCCAGAGGCACAATTTTCCAAAAATCGGTACAACTACTAACATACGCCGACGATATTGACATCATTGCTCGGAACCAACGTGATGTAATAGCCACGTTTGCTAGTATAAAGAAGGAAGCGGCAAAAATCGGTTTAGCAAGACGAAGTATATGCTGTCAACACAAAAGGACATACAACATCTACGAAATGGACAGAAAGTCACCATTGACAAAAATTAATTTAAGGTAAGACAGGACTTTGTCTGTCTCGGCTTTGCTGTTAACTCTGACAACACCATCTCGTCAGAAATCAAACGAAGAATTACTCTTGCCTAACGCTGTTTCTTCGGGCTAAGAAGACAATTTAGTTGTAAAGCCCTCACTCGAAGTAGTAAGGAGATCGTATATAAGACCCTGATCATCCCAGTCCTGCTCTACGGCGCTGAAGCATGGACCTCAACAAAGGCGAATTAGGAAATCCTTGGTCGATTTGAGAGGAAAATTGTTAGAAAAATCTTCGTTGTTGTTGACGGGCTAGGGAGACGTAGATTCAACCAAGAACTATACGAGCTGTACAAAAAATTGTTAGAAAAATCTTCGGTCCCGTTTTTGTTGACGGGCTAGGGAGACGTAGATTCAACCAAGAACTATACGAGCTGTACAAAAACTCCGCATTGAACGTTTAAGTTGGCTAGCACATGTAGAACAAATGGACAGCAATACTCGAAGAGTCGACGATTCCCAGCCAGAAGTGGCGTCGGACGCAGTAGAGGAATACCTTGCCTTAAGTGGCGCCCACAGAAACCGACCTCAACCAACTTGGATTGCGCAACTGGAGGCAGTTAGCTAATGACCAGGCTAATTGGAGAGGCATATTGGTTGATGGCCAGGCTCATTCCGAACTTTAGCGCCACTAAAGGAAAGAAGGAAGGGGGCTAAAAACCAAATGGGGATGAAATAAAGAAAATTACATTTTCACCACATATTGTTCAGATAGTTTATCTAAATCTTTTCTGGTTCAACAGTGGACGGATTTGGAAAACGTTTACTATTGTTCTGCTTCGTCGGACAGGGTATCCATAATATACCAAATTGTAGGCCAAAAAATCGGTGTAACACAGACGGATGAATGGACCGACATGGATGGAGCGACAGACATGGCTAGATGGACTCAGCTAGCGATTCTTAATCGATCCATACACTTTGAGGAATTTCTATCAAAATGATTTCTCCATGATACAACCTAATATGTCAAATACTGTCAAAACTTGTAATTAATCGATCAAATTGTTAGATTGGATTGGCAATCTAATCCAGCAAAGAGGGAGTGGTCACATACAATTATTTTTTTTGGCATATTTTAGAATATCGCCATACAAAGTCACTGTAAGACAGGTAGCCTGCGTTTCAGATTCCCAAAACAATCTTTTAATATCTACTCTTTATTTTTTCAAAAGCTTATTATATTTTTTATATTGAGTCTTTAGGCATGGTTATATCCTATATCCACTGTCACCAATGAGCGCAACATTCTTTTGATTAATTAATTTAAGAAAAAGTTTTGAATTCTTCCATATTCACGAGTCATGTACGGATCAAGGCCAACCAACGTCAACATTAGTAAAAATTTCTTTGGCACCAAAATTGTCTTGAACATTCAGAGTAGGCTTATCTTTACGATTAATGTACTCATCTTCATAGAGTTTTGGTTTCATTATCCCATGTACGATTACACCAAATGCTGCCGGAAGCTTAGACTTCCTTTGCCACAACTCTTTTTCTTCCATTTATTCACTATTGGTACTTGGAAACTTGATCCAATCAGCTGCATGTATAACTATGCTGTCAATTACTCCATTCACAGTCCGAGCTTGACTTACAACGAACTCTTCATCAATAACTTTCTGATATCCAGGAGCACTGAGTTATTGCAAATATACTATCATGGGCAGTTGACAAGGACTCTTCCATGAGATTCTTCTTTCGTACTTCCCTTTGTATCTGCGAGCCACTGCAAATTTCTCTCTTCAAAACGGTATAAATCTTTAAAATCAAGAACAAGTGTTGATAAGCGGATCTTTTAGTATTTAGCATCTCTCACAAATCTGCACAACATCTGCCATCGCTCTAAAAATCGGTAGTAAGATCTACAGCCGTTTACTAACGAAATGAGTCTGCTACTGACCTAATTAAGACTTTTTGAAGGATTTGCCTTTTATTTAATGTAAAAGGTCAATTTTATCCAGACGCATGTACTTTAATGTGAATAAAAGTATCTCGATAAGTTCATATAAGATTCTGCTCGAAATTATTATGAATACAAGCAGAAGATTTTCCTTTATATTTTGCAAGTATAAGCATATATACAACCCATTGATTTGTATAGTTCATAGATTGGAGTGAGCTCATTCCTTTTATTGAGGACCACAATACGTCAATTTTGCCGAATACAATAGATTTCATTGCTCTGAGACACTACTTAGGCTTTCTGTTTTGCACCTCACTTATATATTTCATCTAAGGTGTACTCTAATTAATAATTTGTCCCACCCCTCTTGCCACTGACAACGTGTGTGAGACGAAAATACATTTCTGCATACAATATAGAGATAGACCCTCTTATCGGCGCCACTGAAAAAAAACGCCCGTAAATTCGTATTTAACTTTGTATTCTGCTGTTGAAAGTTCATAGATCCAGATGACTCGGGTTTATTTTTATTTTTCTTTTGGAGCACGCGTGTATTATGTTTTATTATGTTTCCAGCATAATCCCTTGTTATCTTTGTCTAATTTGATTTATTTCCTTTGCCAAATTGCTAAAGTATTACCATTTCAATGGTAAGCGGTGTAGCACGGCATGGTCGTCTGTAACGTTCACCCTAATCCGTAGGCAAGATAATTTATAAATTATATTCCATTTTTATTGCCACGAATCCTTCAAACTTTATGGGAGCTCTTCATCTCGCTCCGGGTTAACTACGTTGCCCTATTTAGCCCACATACGTATGTTTTTGGTCAGATGCTTATATACGCAATAAAGCTTGAAATATTAACATTTTAACGGTAATTTTTTTTGGTGAAAATTGCAATTTAAGGTCTTTTTTAGCAACCAGATGATTTAAAACACCATTTTCTGGGTTGTAAGGAGCTTAGACGGACTTCGATGAGTGAAATATTAAAATATGTTTATAGCTACTCGTATCATCCACATGTCCTTGATGGGGGACGTATAACGGTTTTATAACAAATAAATTGCCATGGTATGAGATATCATAAAGTTGCGAAATGGAGAGCTATATTCTATTCATCGTCTTGTGATTTACATTAAGGGCGGTCGGTGAGGCGATGTCGTAAGTTATACTTTGCCAGAGATGGGGGTGCAATAACAGTTAAGATTTTACAATTGCACACAGGCACAACGACGACGAAGGAAGACGATGCGATAACTTCGACTCTAACTCTCACAAACATGCTAATTATGCAAAGTGTGCATTGGGGGGCTAGAGATTACATGGGAAGTCATTACTCTTACACGTTGTAAAGTTTGGTTAGGTTTTTTTTTTTTTAGTTCATAGAGAGCGGCGATGAAATGCAAATGCAAGTGTAACATTGAGATAAGTTCTGAACTATAAAACGCTGTGCTGCTGTGAAACAAACAGAGTTGATAATTGTGAAGAAGGTTGAACGTGGAGGATTGGCAAAATATACTAGAGTGGGTGGTCACTATCTTAGTCGTGATGATGAATTAAATGTTTGTTTGCAGAATCGCTTAATGGATTCATTGGAATTCAGGTTTATAGCTTGTGCTTGCTGGCGTTATTTGCATAAAAAAACAATACATATATACATATATATATATATATCCACCAAGGTACTATCATATTCAGAGGTCATATTACTAGCTGTCAACATTAACTTCTGGTGAAGTTTATTTTTCTTTTTTTTCTTTCACTAAGAGACTTTCTACAGTCCAGGGTGAATTTTTGATTCAACTTAAGTTTGGGTTGGTTGTTTGATGAGGCAAGCGTTTTACGTCTTTCCTCATCGAATTCAGGGCGATGGTGCCTTGTAAAAATCTGTAAGGGTATTCTTTATCTACTTGATGTCCAACTAGTTCCTTCTGGCCATGAGGGTGTTGTTGCGAACCTACAAATATTGGAAAGTGGATTTCGGATGTTTCAAAAAGTTGCCTTTTCAATTAATTGGGACCTGTACAGTGACAGGAAATCAACTTTCTTTATCACCACAATATCTATAAGGGATATTTCCATATACATATATATATATAAATCAAATGTCGTTCGTTGGTAGCCGCATCAATTGAGATCAATTGTCTAATTCTATATATGAAATTTTCGTTATCACCCATTTTAGGTGTTAGATAAAGAAAATTTGACCACGCCCACTTTTACACCCACTTTTTGTTGATTTTTGTAAAATCGGAGAGCGGGTGGACCGATTTGGGAATTTGTTTTTTTAATGTTCGTCATAACATAGGTTTTTACGGAAAGAAACATTTTTTTTCCGTGTGCTGGTGGAAATCTTAAAAGACACTTTGACCCACTTAAACCACTACCCTTTTTTCATTTAAAATGCCAACAAATAAAGCTACTTATCTAGCAATATTTTTATTAGGTAGCTTTCCTTTGAGAATTGCTGCTTTTTCCTCAATTTATAGCGCGGTTTGTTATTATCGGGCTAAATCTAATGGCTTAGTTCTTTGAAGACGCCGCAATAAATTTGTTTCGTCAAGAATTTGGAGGACCGTTGTGTTAACGTGTTTCAATAAACGTTTTTTTATGTTTTCGTGCAAAATTTTTCGTTTCATCATTAACTGCGGGAAAACCCAGATCTCCGCGTAGATCTTCATTCCTTAAATACCACGGCGCATTGACGAATGATCTTAACATTTTGTTGTCAAAGTTTGTAAAATATTTAGATTTGTTTCACTGGCACAACCCCACAGTTGTATACCATTTGTCCAGACCTGCTTTAGCACTTGCTTAATACTTTCCGAGTAACCAGAAATGCGAAGAACTTAAAAATGATTACAGAGAACTGTGTAATTATTTTTAAGTTCTTCGCATTTATTTTTTACATGCGACTTCCATTTTAATTTTGCATCGAGTGCCATTCCGAGATATTTCGCTTGATTTGCAAAAGGGACTCGAACCGTATTGAGAAATACTCGCAAATTGTTTGTCCCTTTATTCGAAAAATCTACATGAATCGATTTGCTCTCGTTAAGAGCGATCCGCCAGGATTTTGTCCATTCATTAACGTCGTTAAGAGCGTTTTGTAATTTCATATTTGTTTCCTCTATTGTTGTCTCAACTGCTTGTATAGCTGTATCGGCAACTATTGTACCGTTTGTTTGTGGGAGATCACGTGTAAATGGTAGGTACAAGAGTGTTTGAAGGACGTTTCCTTGGGGTACTCCTGCCAAAATTTCTTTCAACTACGAATATTCGTTTCCTAGTTTTACTCGGAAGAGTCTGTGCTCAAGATAGAACACGAGGATTTTTCAAGGACGTTTCCTTGGGGTACTCCTGCCAAAATTTCTTTGAACTACGAATATTCGTTTCCTAGTTTTACTCGGAAGAGTCTGTGCTCAAGATAGGACACGAGGATTTTATATTATTTTTCAGGCAGAACTTGTCTTAGTTTGTATTGAAGGCCTCTATGCCAAATCTTGTCAAAAGCTTGCGACACGTCAAGAAATACCGCGGAATAAATTCTTCTTCGAAAGCTTTCTCAATTACATCAGTAATTCTCGCCACTGAACGATGGTTATTTGCGAACTATAAATGGTGAATTATGTAGCGCGTACAAGGGGCGTGGCACGTACAAGAGTTGCGACGCGAAAAAAAAACATTGCGATGCTTTGAGGGAAACAGTTCGAACGAACGTTCCACTGTTGAATCGACAGCCAAAATATGCATACGACAGCCGCATGAAAGTTCTGAGCAATGGCACACCAACTTTAATTGCGCAAATCTAAGCTGATGGCTAAGTAGTCGGCGAACGAGAGAGTCATTCTAATTTTCAATTTGGTTAAAACATAAACTTTAAATATTTGCACGATAACAATACTTCCCTATAGTAATAGGTATGTACTTGTACATATATTAGAGAAATCGAAATATGTTCACGTGCATACATGAAATCCTGTTTCTATTGCACACATATCGATTTATTAAACGCCACGCCGCTATGTTTTCAATAGTTTACTTCAATTTGTTTCAAATCCTGTAATATTTTCCACTACCATATACATCTTGGATAGCATCCAAAGTCTGTGTGCTATAGCTTTTGTGAAATATTCTCAATGGAGCTCTATATACCTACATCACTGCAGATCGTTCCACTCTGAATTGCATTCGGGGAAGCCGAATACAAGTTAAAGCCGTTTGCATTTCCTACTTTCGGGAATAAAAAGCAAAAACAAATAATTTTCCAAAGGAAGACAAAAACCGAATTCAACGTCACCACTTCCACCAAAAATAGGACGAGCAAAAAAAACATTTGTTTGTTTTTTTTTTGCAAAGAAAAACTTTTTAAATCTCATTTATCATGCCCGCCCGTGTATTTCATTGCTGCAGATCCCGAAAAAGAAAATTAACGACACACAATCGTCCTTTGCCTCGTTGTCTCGTGTGGACCAACTGTCTCCCTCTGAACTTTTGCTTGTGTGTTGGCGCGTAGGTATTTTCGTTCTTCCACTGCCACTATCCTTCCATCAAAAAGAGATGGAGACCGACGAGAGCATTTAAAAACAAAAATAAATAAATATCCTGTTGAAGGAGCAGTTGCTGCAACGCACAGAAAACAGCGCACAATGACAACACCAGCAAACCATTCACTAAAGTGTGTCGTTGGCCTATCATTGTGCACCACCCTGCTATGGGTAGAGCATTAAATCTGTCCACCCTAAACTCAGCCTGTCGGTAGTAAAAGTTTAAGTAAACACAGAGTCTAGTGCTGGGCTGGAGGCAATATGACTTTACGTCAAGCTTGTATATCCTCCTTGACATTTCTTCATTTTAGATTGTGCAGGATTTGTTCCAAAAAAAAACTATGACACACACAGGCTACATAAACCGCCCACCGCGCAGAACTACTTCACTTACCGGTTCCAAACAGCCATGCAAGAAGCATGACATTAAAGCTGAGGATGACATCTGGTCAAGACATTGCCTGTCGTCATAAATCAAATTCAATGTGAAATTATGTGACAGGATATGCCAGGCATATACATAGAATGCCAGTTCCTTGCAACGGAAAAGTGGGCTTTTAAATGGCCATACACTCAGGACGATTGTTGTTTTGATAATATTTTTGGCCACACTCTTGTAAGTGTCCCGCACACGTAGTGTTCTGCTGTGATTGTATCGCCAAACGTGTGAACTACTTAAGGAACACTCATTGTCAAAGTACTGTTGGTGCAAGGTGAGGCTAACATTGTGTTTGTGTGGATAGAGGAAGTGCCTGGACGGAATTTATGATCTGCGATGCAGAGCCTTTTGACTACTATAATGCTACCTGAACACCCGCAGGTTTTTAAAATTGCTTTTTGCAGTCTTCCCAACAGGGAGAGTTTTTGAAGTTCTTGTTTTGTATTTCAAGAGCTGGGGGATATTTTTCGGAATTTGCGAGCAAATATAATATTATTGTGAGGGATATTCTGTGCTTTAAAATGAAGGGATAGGAGTCCTTTTCATATTTAAACTAACAAACTTGTGAGGATAAAATTGATTTGAAAAGGACGCGGTTGGTTGTGGTTTAAATATTTTACAGACCAACTAATTCACCTCCAAAAAGTGAACGTGGCAAAAAAGCTCTATATATAGATGAAATATAGATAATTAGGTTATCTAAAGGTTTTGTTCAAGCAGTTTTCGGTTTGACCAAAAATTATGTTCTTTCTGTTTTTTTTGTACTGGAGTCGTGGTCATATAGCATATATATCAAATGTCATTATCCCTGGACAACCCTTAAAGACGGTCTCATATACCCCTACGCATATGGCATGTACAATGGGTTTGAATACAGGAATCTAATTCCGAATCGAACAAGCCGCTGGGATGATTTGGTTAGCAAATTACACCAGCACATAAGCAAAGTTTGGTCAGATGAAAGATAGACTTAATCCGCGTTTATACATTCGACGCCGTAAAGTATCTAGGTGGGTTACACATTATCATTTGAATTCGTTAATCCAATTTCTGAGTGAATTGTGCATAACACCTGGAACAGTAGAGAAGGAGGCGTCTAAAATGAATTTAACACTAAACGAAGATAATTATATGCTTTTATCAGGAAATGATTCAAAATTGAACTAGAAACGGACTACGAACTAGCCGAGCAAAAAGAGTGCGAAAAAAATAGCAGAAACAGCGACTATTATGACACAGATTTCTTAAAGTGCCAGACATTGGCAAGAAATCTTATGCTTGCAAGACATTTGCGAACGCATCTTAACAATTCGCATCAAGGCCAGATATGCCTTCATAAGCTTTATATGCGCACACGACCCGAAGGAGGAAAAAGATGACAAAACCTATAAGTGATTACCGAACTGCAATCTTAAAATCGTGCTGTGAGATTTTAACGCAAAGGTGGGAAGAAAAGACATCATTAGCAGTATTTTCAGAAAACCCAGCCTTATTGATTAGGCAAATTGCCTTCGCTACGAAACGAAATGCCAATATAGCCAGGCCACGGTTTGCTCACCTCGATATCCATAAGGGAACAAGGCGGTCTCCAGATCAACGATGGTCAACCAAATTAATCACATTGCGATAGACAAGAGGCACAAATCCGGAATTTTGGATTTCACAAAATTTCGAGGAGCTAACATCGACTCGGACCACTACCTTGTTACAGGCAAGGTATTAAAGCGAATATCCGCAACGCCACAACAAAAAAGAAATACTGTGGAACAATTTAATTTCGAAAGACTGCAATTGCAAGACACCGCCAAGGCCTTCGCACAACGCGTATCTCTGAATCTCTGGATTAACACCATACCACCAGTATCGAATGTCGAAGAACAATGGCAACGATGCCAACAAGCCATTGGATAAGCCGCTTCTGATGAGCTAGGTTTCTCGCGCCCACCAGCAGGAAAACCCTGCTTTGATGAGGAATGCAGACAGGTGCGCGCAGCCAAGAACGAGGCCTACAAGGCTAAGCTGCATCTGAAGACGTGAGCTGCCGTTGAGCTCTATTGTAAAGAAGAAGTGAATAATACCGGCTTTTCGGAACGAGGCCCATAAGGCTAAGCTGCATGCGAAGACAAGTGCTGCCATAGACAAAGAAAAAGGGAAGAACACCGGCTTTTCAGAAAGAAGAAAAAAGAGAAAGTAAAGCGCGCAATGGGATACAGGGAGGTGCCACTCCAGGAACGATTTTGAAGCCACAATTATAGAGACCAATGGTGCAGTGCAATCACCCCCGCGGAATTAAGCACCATGGGGTTAGATTCCCCAAAAAAAGGAAATTGCCCAAGTGGGTCCCATTACTTTTTGGAAATGTAAATAAATTCCGCGGTAGTTAATGCCTTTTGCTTTTGGTTCTTTTTTCCTTTGCATGAATCCAAACTATGGGAATTAAATCCACAGGGGTTATGGCATGCACCGAGACCAACTATCAAGCCCATTTCTTCTATGTATCGGGTTGAAATAAAACACTTCGAATTGAAATAAAACACAAGAAAATCGTTTAAGAGTCCATCAGTTTGGCTTCATTAGAGGGATAATTTTATGCCATTGATGTTGGGCCGTCGCGGCTTGTTTGAATACAGCCAAGTCTAGAAGTACAGTTTGCAACCACTTTTTCGTGCAATTGGGGCCGTATGTCCGCAACAACGCCACGAATGTTGGCTTTCAATTCCCCTAACGTTTCCGGTTTGTTGGCGTAGACGAGCGACTTTACATATCCCCAAAGAAAATAATCCAATGTTGTCAAATCACACGATCTTGCTGGCCAATTGACAGGTCCATTCCGCGAAATTATGCGCTCATCGAATGTTTCCTTCAATAAATCGATTGTGACGTGCGCTGTGTGGCATGTAGTGCCGTCTTGTTGGAAGCACATCTCATCCATATTCATGCCATCCACTTCGGGAACAAAATCGTCGGTTATCATGGTCTCCATTAACGGTTACTGACTCTCCAGCATCATTTCGGAAGAAGTATGGCTCAATGACTCCACCAGCCCATAGAGCACACCAAACAGTCAGTTTTTGTGGATGTAATGGCGTCTCAAGGGTATCATGTGGTGGATTCTCTTCACTCCAAATGCGTCAATTTTGCTTGTTGACATAGCCATTCAACAAAAATTGAGCCTCATCACTGAACAAAATTTTGCGGTTAAAATCAGCATCGACATAAATCTCATTTTCGCCCCATACACCAAAATCACGACGCATTACATGGTCTTGCGGCTTTAATTCTTGCACAAGCTGGATCTTGTAAGGTCGTAAGCCAAGATCTTTGCGCAAAATCTTCCATAAAGTTGATGGACAAAGCTCCAATTGCTGTGCACGGTGGCGAATCACTTCATTCGGGTCCTCTTCAACATTTTGCTCTACAGTGGCAATTGTTTCTTCGGTGCGCACTGTTCGACGTCACTGCGGATGCGTATTATCACAAAGAGTAAACGTAGTGTGAGAACGATCCATGGTTAACCGAATTAATTGCGCTGATGGACGATAATGTGGCGTTAAACTTTGCGAATTGAACCATTATTTTCGAAATCAATTCGCACAATTTGCAAGCGTTGTACATATGTCAACCTGTTCATGATGAAATGGCAAACCAAACTCCACATAAATGACATTAGAGTTGCCCGATTTGACCACAAAATGTCAGATTTATCTCTATTCGAAAAACCAACCTTTAAGAAAAACACCTGTTATCAAATAGAATAAAAGCTTGTGAATACCTACTGTATACAAAGTTTTGTATTCTAAGATGAATTCTCAATTCTGAAAGTCGTCCAAACATATAGGGCTTATGTTTCTTGTGTAAGTCTGTCACATATTACAAATCCGAATCCCAACAAATTGTGCCTCTGCACCCTCTAACTCAGACTGCGTAAGTGTCATATACTCATCCCCCTTATGCCCGGTCCATCCTTCCATCATAGCATTGTTATCATTAATTTAATTGAAAAAAAAATCTTCAAAATCGATTCCCTTAATGCATATTGGAGTTAACTAAAAAGACCAATGCAAATTACTTCCAGATTAAATGAGGAAACGAATTTACGAACCTTACTGCAAACAGATCTCGCCCAACACTTGATTGCATCTAATTCAATTAATTTAGAAAATTCCTTTTCATCACAATTTGGAATGATACCCTAACACTCCGCAACATCGAAAACTACTTACACCCACAGATGCCCCCAAACTTTACAATCCGACCGAATAGACGACCTATGAAAGAAAATCGAAAATCAAAAGTCAATAAAATGAATCCTTCCACTCGAAAATCTTCTCATCATAAAAACGATTTTATCCTTTTAATATCAGAACCTTCAGCAAGCATCCCTGCCCCCTGTTTTGCTAAATTTCGTTGCCAATCACTTTGTCTTCGAGTTCGGTCTATCCTTCTCTATCCGTTTCTAACTAGAAATTGTATGCGAGTCCTTCGTATATATCTCTTGTCTGCGAGACTACTCGTTCGAATACTCGTCGTACCTACTTGCAGCAGTTTTTCATTTTCAGCCCCTACGAGGGCATAGCGGCAAGGATTTCACTGCACTGCGATTGTCTTTGGGTGTATGGCATAAGGATGTCTTCAGATTTGTCATTATTATCGAAATTCAATTGAATTTCCCCATCATGCTGTGCGCCCTACGAAGGGAAGCTGACTAAGAAGATGATAGCGACATTTCGTCCTTAGAGATTGGATTTTAGTTCTACATATATATATATGTATAATTTTTTTTTACTCCTTGCATGGGTATACCTACATCCTATATATAAATTTTCTAGAGCAGAAGTATGGGCTGGGCAGGATACCCTGGGCTTAAAAACACTCTCAACATGTATCAAGTGAAGATTTCTATCCTCGAACACTTTATGTGCTCCACTTGTAGTTCTGCTTGTGTCCTTGTTGAAAATCAATTTCTTTCATTGTCTGAAGGGTGCTAGAGATGTCGGAGGATTTTTTTTTCTACATTTTTTCTTTCCTCAAAAGGTAGTAGTTGGAGGTAGCATGTGTTTGGCTGGTGTGTATGGAGTCGTCGTCTAAGGACGCATTTAATCTTTCGTTTCATCGGATTTCAAAAAGGAACGAATCAGTGTAAATGAATTGTTGAATTCCTGTTGCAATATTTTATGTATGCTAGGAGGGCGGACCATTTTGCTGCAAGTGGTTTTGGAAATCGAGGTGAAAAGTTTCTTTTTCCTCTTTGATTTGATTTATTCGTGAGTAGGGAGAATCAATTTGCAGAATGGATATGAAGAAAAAACCCTTTTAATGGATGTATACCTTGTGATTATGGTTCGCGTGTTGGCGATAATTGTATAGCGAGGTCATTGTAAACGAGTTTTCAGTAAGGTCTAGCAATATTCATTTATAGAATTTCCTCCGTTTGTGGATCGTTGGTATAATCCCTTATCTAGAGAGAATTTGACAGTATAGAGGTGATCAGCCTGAAAAGCAAACAAGTCTAAAATTGTCAACAATAACGTTGAGAAAACAAATCCAAAGCCATACTATCCTTTCAATCAATGTAACGAACTTTTATAATCCAAATATATGGCGTTATGGTTAGCAATGTACCCGGTCCCTAGCTAATTTCATCAAGTTGCACTCAAAAATTTGGCTGAGATCGTTTTATCTTGTGTGCTCCTCTTAAGGCGATGTCCTTCTCTACTGCGTCCGATGTCCGACAGGCAGAATTTGCTAGTCAAAGCATCGGTGTCCCTTTGCTATTCATGTTCTAGTGATTTTAAACGTCTGATGTGGATTTTTTCGAACAGGTCGCTGTTAAACTCATATAGTTCGCGGCGAATTCTTCGTCTCCATAGCCAGTCAACGCAACCGGGAATAACGATTTTTCGAAGAATTTTTTGCTCGAAACAACCAAGGATTTCTTCACCCGCTTTTGATACGCCATGTTTCAGTGCTGTTAATTGGGTTCAGGATTATCAGAATCTTGTATGGGATCTCCTTACTTGTTCGAGTAAGGACTTTATTATTAATTGCCGTCTTAGCCGAAAAAACAGCAGTTGAGAAGTAACTTTTCGTATTATTTCTGCCGCAGCCGAAGTACCTCAAATTTATATCTGTCAATGGTGACATTCTGTCTAGTTCATTGATGTTACTACGTGTCCTTTTATGTTGATAGCATATACTTTTTCTTTCCTTCATTAACTGCCAAACCCATTATTGCCGCTTTTTTCTCTATACTAGGAAACTTGGCTGTGACATCACCTTAAATCCGACCAATGAAGTCAATATCGTCAGCATTGGGTCATGGCTCGGGAGTTTTGCATAATCATATGAGCGATGTTAAAAAAGTCATATAAGGGTGCGCCTTGCTTAAATCCTCTTTTGGTATACAATGTTTCGGTGGAGCTGCGATTATTCCAATGGACGAGTTTGTTGATATATCAAAACTGGACATGGCTCTGTATAGGTCGTGTCATATGCGTGTTTGAAATCGATGAAGAGGTGTGGGGTATCGATTTGGACTTCTTGGGTTTTTTGCGGAATCTGCCGACGCGTTAAAATTAAATCTGGCCTTAAGCCAGAATGATAGAATGATGGGACCAATCAGGTAGTCAGGTGTTTACATATTAATGCGTTCAGATATTATGGGTCTGTAGTTGGCACAATTAAGTGGGTCTCCTATTTAATGGATCGGGCAAACGATTCCATTCTTCAGTCGTACTTTCATCAGACCGAATTTCGATAATGAGTTCTTACCAAATCATCTCTTTATCTCATCTTGTATGCATGTATTTTGTAATCAATTTGATTGACCGTTGGTTGAACTGGAGATCGACATGTCCACTTATGGATATCGAGGTGATGAAACTGTGTGCTGGTTTAAGTGGCAATACCGAAATCAATTATCCTAAGTGCTTTGTCAGATGTGGTTTCGTGTAGGTTATACTACCAAAGTTTCCTCCCTATCTACCTTAACATAATACTTTGGTAACATCATAATAAACTTTGCCCAGGAGATTGTAGAAACAGTCTTTCGCTCTATCATCCTTTCTCTTAGTCCGAGAGTGAAGGTATATAAGGCTTATGCTGGCAAATTGCCGATTTTTTTTTTGCAATGCGTTCGCCAACGTCTTCGAATTACAAGACTTCTCGTCTTGTCGCACTGATAATAAATTCGCATTCGTATACTCACTGTTTCTGCTCTCTAGAAAAAGACTTGTTTTTCATCTTCTTGTCGGCGCATCCCATCGAATTTTCTGGATGGCACTAATGTCTCTATATTAGCAGCTTAGGGCTTTCGGTAATTATTCGGCTGCAACGTTTCTATTTAATGCTCTCACATTCCAGGTGCAACTGACCCTCTAGGGTGGGGGTTAGGCTTTTGGTTTACTACCCAGCCATGGAAAAAAATGATAGTTACGTAAGCAATAGCCTCGGAAAAAACTGATTTTATTGTTAAGGACACAGCCAAACGAACAAAATTAAATTCACCAACATAAGCCTTATATGCGCTCACGCCCCAACGGAGAAAAAATATATAGCTAAGGATTGCGTATACAAGCTCCTTGACAAAACCTATAAGCGACTACCGAAGTACGATGTAAAAATCGTGCTGGGGGATTTTAAACCAAAGGTAAGAAGAGAAGACATCCGTAGCAATATTGTCAGAAATCATAGCCTACACGACATCACGCCTGTAACGGACTTAGGCAAATCGACTTCGCTATGGAACGAAATGTCACTATAGCCAGCACACGGTTTCACCTC
This sequence comes from Rhingia rostrata, assembly GCA_949824845.1. Lineage (NCBI taxonomy): Eukaryota > Metazoa > Arthropoda > Insecta > Diptera > Syrphidae > Rhingia > Rhingia rostrata. Next base: position 49,402,035 of record OX463755.1, on the reverse strand, counting down.
GATATTCATAAGGGGACATGGCGGTCTCCAGATCAACAAACAGGCAGGCATCCAGTATTTTGAGTGTCCGAACATTCCGAGGAGCTAATATCGACTCGTACCACTACCTTGTTTCAGCCAAGATAAGAATGCGGATATCCACCACGCCACAACAATCCAGAAATAATGTGAAAAAAAACTAATGTCGAAAGACTGCAAATGCAAGATACCGCCAAGACACACGCACAACGCGTATCCCTTAACCTCCCGATTCACACCATACCACTAGCATCAAATGTCGAAGATCAATGGTAGCGATCCCAACAGGCCATTAGATCAGCCGCAACTGATGTGCTAGGTTTCTCGCGCCCACCATCAAGATGAGGAATGCCGACAAATGCTCGCAGCCAAGAACGAGGCCTTAAAGACTAAGCTGCAGGAGCAGACGAGAGCTGCCGTTGAGCTCTATAGGCAGAGAAGAAGGGAAGAACACCGGCTTTTCAGAAAGATGAAAAAAGAGCAAGAAAAGCGAGCGATCGAGGATATAGAGAGGTGCCACTCCAGGAAAAATGTTCGCAAGTTTTACCAAAGTGTAAAACGACAAAGCCAAAAATACAAGGCTCGAACAGGATCTTGTCGAGATGAACAAGGAAATACCGTAGTTGAGACACAGTCGATGCTGAGGATATGGAAGAACCACTTCTGCAGACTGTTTTTTTTTTTTTTTTTTTTTTTTTTTTTAAATTCATTTTTATTTTATTTTTCTTAAAACTAACTTAAATGCTAGACAAAAATTCATGAAAAAACTAGCCTACTTATCAACTACTTAACTAACTTACTTGCTCTATGCGGGCGCCCTAAATTACTCGATAACTTAATTCTAATGCCTTTCGGCCTATTATCTAAGATATAAATATAAAAGTAACAAAATTTTTTTACCAAGAAAACTTTGAAAAACTTGGTTCCTTGTCTTTTTTTTTATTTTATTTAAACTTACATGCTAATTAAAACTACTTATCGACTAACTTAAACTACCTAAAAATTCATTAAAACTACCTAAAATAACTTAAAAACTAGAACAGCCACAGCAAGCGTTTTCTTCTGCAGACTGTTAAACAGGGATGATGAACAACATTCCTCTGTCACGCAGACGAAACATTCAATATTGGCAACGACAGCGAAAACTGCCAACCACCCGACCTGAGTGAAGTGATGATAGCAATATCGAAACTCAAGCTTCATAACGCTGCCTGTAATGAAGACCGTCCCCTGAGCTTTATAAAGCCGGCGGAGATGACTTCGTTAGTAACATAACTCATAAGACAAATATGGTCGGATGAAAGTAGGTCTGAAGAACGTAACAGCATCGTTTATTCGGTCCTCAAAAAAGGAGACCCACTAAATTGCGCCAACTACAAAGTCTCTTCAACATCGGCTACAAGATCCTATCTGCCGTATTATGTGAATGCCTGAAACCATTTACCAATTACCAGATTGACTCCGATCAGTGTGGTCTAAGACCAGGAAAGTCCACAGCCGATGAAGTTTTCACATACACAGATCTTGGAAAAAAACCAAGAACTTCAAATCTATACCCACCATTAATGCATGCGATATTTATAGAGACGTACTATACAGAGCCATGTCTTGTTTGTTGTATACCGCCCAAACTTGTCCGTTTTTGTAGGATGACGTGCTATATCAGGTTCTGAAACGACCTCACGAACACATTCGATACCAAAAAGGGTTTAGGCAAGACAAGCAGCGGAGACACGATTTTTGCAATTACTAGCATACGACTGGTACTTGTAGAACTCAACCTGAGTCATAGCCACGTTTGCTGGTATAGGGAAGAAAGAGGCGAAAATCAATTAAGCAGTAAATTAGGATAATTTCACTCGAACTACTAGGGATATCCTATATAAGACCCTGATCATTCCAATACTACTACTACTACGGCGCTGAAGCTTGGACCGTATCAAAAGCTGATGACGAAATCCTTGGTCGTTTCGAAAGGAAAATTCTTCGAAAAATCTTCTGTCCCGTTTGCGTTGATAGGCTATGGAGACATAGATTCAACCAAGAACTATACGAGATATACAGCGGCATGTTCCTGGTAAAAAACTCCGCATTAGACGTTGAAGAAGCGAATGGACATCAGTGCTCCGGCTCGCAGAGTCTTCGATTCCCAGCCAGATGTGTGACGAAGTAGAGAAACCCCTCCCCTTAAGTGGCGCGCACAAGTAGAAACCGACCTCAACCAGTGCGCAACTGGAGGCAGTTAGTTAAGAACCGGGCTAATTGGAGAGGCATATTGGTTGAGGCCCAAACGCAAAAGTGGTTGTCATATTGTATTTTTCAACAGCACACGCGTTTTGATCAGATTAGGATGAGATGTAAAAAATATACATTGCTTCAACAAATGCCTTAATTTTTCTGGTCTAAAAGCGATTACATTAGGACTTTGCCTTGACCGTATCGAAAAAATCTTAAGAGCCCACTAATTTTTTCTGGAAGTTTGTCCATGTCGTAACGGGCAGTTTATTATATAAAAAAAAATGAACCCTCCACACATAATGATATGTCCTTCCCCCAGTACCAACGTCTAACACAGATGTAAATTCAAAAGACGCAAGTGCTAGGAACATAAAATGCAATTCCGGATCCTTCTTCGAATAGGAAGAAGAACTAAATTCAAAAATACACTTCCTTACCCATTATTTTATTTCTCTGTCGTCATCGTCTTCGGAGAGTCAGATCTCTTCCATTTTTTCGGTCACAAAGTGAACGAAAAGCAAAGGCGAAACGGCTCTGCCAAGTGAATATATGAATAATGATAATTTTTGAAAATTTCCCTGAATGGACCATTTCTATGCCACTTCAGTGCATTTGTATGCAGCGGAAGGACACTTTGCCCAGATAGAATTGCAGTCATTGCAACAAAAAAAAATTCAATGTATAGTCCTCTCAGTGGTTTTAGTTATGGCGTTTGCTGCCTCTGTCCTGGCAATGTGAAGGTGGATTTTTCAAGTTTCTAACGTAAACAAGTCATTTCTATGCGGTTAAGCTGTTAGATGGCAGAGTGGACACTTTGGCAGATGTGTAAACAGAAGGAGTTATATCCAAGAAGATGCATTTATTTATGAGATAAAGTTGTGTTTATCACCTTTTTTGGTAACTCAAAATGAATCTGCACAACTATGGAAAAGTTAAGGAATTTTTCGATTTCGAAATTGTTTTGGATGGAACTTCGATGGAGTGCACTGATTGAAGGATGGATTAAATTGAAATGTTTTTGAAAAGGTGTTTTGATATTGAAATGTTTTAAGTAATTTATTTTGTGACAAATATTGAGCAATTTGACAGTCTTATGAACCGAACAAAAGTCTATCCCTAGAATGACCCCAGTTAAGAGATGTGGCAATGTGAAGACCGAAGAAATTACAGAAATACTATAGGATCCACACAGTCGATGAATGGGTGTTGTAGGACGACTGTTGAAACATTGACTTCACATAAATTGTGATATTATACCTCTTAGGGTTCAGTTGAAGCTATCATTCAAAAGCCTCACTGGAAATTTTAGTTTACGATTTGTCATCATCACTGCTCTACCTGCTGACTCAATAGTTTACGGTGCGAACTTGTTCCGATAGTTCGTGTATGAAGGGATCGCGTTTCAATGCCAACAAAATGAATGCACGACGCACGTGGGTGCGTGTGTGTGCAGCATAATCAGCAACGGAGCTGTAATGTTGGCTTTAATTAATATATCGATTATAACGTTTAACAGTTTGTTTAATTTAAATTCGTCCAAGTTGGACCAAACCATAAGGTTGTTGTTTGGTTCGGAATCACTGATCAGTATATGTTAAAACAAAGTCTATGAATTTTTAAACATAATTATTTAAAATATTTAAATTTCTAATTTAATTTTTCTTAGTGAATCAATGATCAAGATTTATTTTCCTGAAGTAATGTTTGTCATTCCGATGGTTGGGTGTTGTAGAACGAGGACAGACTCTGATTGGCTTTAACTTGGCAATGCCCAGTGTTGTAACTCTGACTACACATCAAGTGCTTATTTTTACCTCCAAGTGGTAACCATCGGGTTCTGGTCTCATCTAACCGGATTTGACTTGCTAAACGATAAGAGCGAGTGTTGATAACACGACGAAAAACAGCAACACTATAAACAGCCGGGTCAGAATGGCACGGAATGAATACCCGGCCTGCTCTCCCAGGCGAACCTAGACAAGCTGCTTCGACATATTCGGACAACAGGTTGTCTAGGAATTTCAAGGGTTAGTCAGGCCCCTTGAACAGAGCTGGTGGCGGATGAACCAAAAGGCCAACGGCAGCGCTCAATCCCGTAGTGGATACTGATGGCCCCGTGTCCTAGGGGTATTTAATAAATTGGAACTAGCCCTCCAGGTTGGGGGTTGTGCTTTGGATTAACTACCAAATCATGGAAAAATCTAACGGTTACGAAGCAACCAATAGCCTCGGAAAGGACTGATTTTATTGTTGACTACACGGCTAAACGAAAAAAGGACAACGACGTTCGTATCCGCACCTGGCATGTGAGAACATTAAACAGGAGAGGTGAAAGCTACTACAAAGCAGACGTTACTGCCATCCAAGAAATACGATGAAATTGGCCGGGCAAAAAGAGGATGGAAAACTTTGGCATCTACTAAGGACCGTGTTATAGTGAGCAGAAACAGCGTCTATTCGGATGCGGATTTGTTATAAGTGCCAGATTTAGGCAAGAAGTCTTATGTTTCCAAGACATTAGCGAACGCATTGTAACGATCCGCATCAAGGCTAAATTCGCCAACATTAGCCTTATATGCGCTCACGCCCCAACGGCGGAAAAAGATGATTTTAACTCAAAGGTAGGAAGAGAAGACATCTTTAGCAGTATTGTCAGAAACCATAGCCCATACGACAACACGTCTGGTAACGGACTTAGGATAATTGACTTCGCTACGGAACAAAATGCCACTATAGCCAGCACAAGGTTTCCTCACCTCAATATCCAAAAGGGGACATGGCGGTCTCCAGATCAACGAACGGTCAACCAAATTGATCATCTTGCGATAGACCAGAGGCACGCATCTAGTCTTTTGGCTGTCTGAACATTCCGACGAGCTAACATCGACTCCGACCAACTTGTTGCAGCCTCAACAATCAAGAAATACTGTAAAAAATTTAACGTCGAAAGACTGCAATCGCAAGAGACCGCCAAGACCTTCGCGCAACGCGTATCCCTTAGCCTCCCGATCAACACCGTACCGTCAGTATCAAATGTCGAAGAACAATGGCAACGATGCCAACAAGCCATTAGATCAGCCGCAACTGATGTGCTAGGTTACTCGCGCCCACCAGCAATAAACCCCTGGTTTGATGAGGAATGCCTACAGATGCTCTCAGCCAATAAGGAGGCCTACAAAGCTAAGTTGCAGGTGAAAACTAGAGTTGCCGTTGAGCTCTATAGGCAGAGAAGAAGGGAAGAACACCGGCTTTTTAGAAAGAAGAAAAAAGAGCAAGAAAAGCGCGCGATCGAGGATATAGAGAGGTGCCACTCCAGGAAAGATGAAAGAGATGAAAGATGTTACAAAGCTCGAACAGGATCTTGTCGAGACAAACAAGGATATACCGTGGTTGAGACACAATCGATGCACAATATGGAAGAACCACTTCTGCAGACTGTTAAACAGCGATGACGACCAACATTCCGCTGTCAGGCAGAACGAACCATTCAGTATTGGCAACGACAGCGAAAACTGCCAACCACCCAACCTGAGTGAAGTGAGGATACCAATATCTAAACTGAAGCTTAATAAGGCTGCCGGAAATGATGGCTTCCTTCCCTTGACTTGGAAAGTAGCATCCACCTACTCATAAGCTGAATCTGGTCGGAAGAAAGTATGCCTGAAGAATGGAACATCAGCATCGTTTGCCCGATCCACAAAAAGAAGACCCTCTAAACTGCGCAAACTACAGAAGCATAAGTCTGCTCAACACCGCCAACAAGGTCCTATCTGCCGTAATATGTGAACGCCTGAAACCGTTTACCAACAACCTGACCGGCCCTATCCGTGGGATTTTAGGCCAGGAAATCCCACAACCGATCAAGTTTTCACACTTCGGCAGATACTGGAAAAACCCCAAGATGTCCAAATCGATACCCGCCAACTATTCATAGTGAAATCTATGAATAGTTGACGGGTATGACATATGACATATGACATAATTTATAGAGACGAACTATACAGAGCCATGTTTAGTTTTGGTAGAAACTCGTTCGTTTGTGTAGGATGACGATGGAGAATTCTCGCTGCTCCATCAGGGTCGGAAACGACCTTACCGACACATTAGATACCAAAAAAGGATTAAGCCAAGGCGGTGCTAGAGGATTGTGCAATACGCCGACGATATTGACATCATTGGTCGGACCCAACGTGATGTCATAGCCACGTTCGCTATTATAGAGAAGGAAGCTTCAAAAATGGGTTTAGCAGTAAATGAGGGCAAGACAAGGTATATGCTGTTAACATGAAAGGACACACAACATTGACGAATTGGACACAACGTCACTAATGACTGATATAACTTTGAGGTAGTACGGGGCTTTGTCTACCTCGGCTCCTCTATTAACTCTGACAACAACATCTCGTCAGAAATTTAACGAAGAATTACTCTTGCTAACCGCTGTTCCTTCGGGCTAAGAAAGCAAATCAGTAGTAAAGCCCTCACTCGAACAACTAAGGAGATCATATGTAAGACCCTGAACATCCCATTCCTGCTCTACGGCGCTGAAGCATTGACCGTATCAAAAGCGGATGAAGAAATCCTTGGTAGTTTCGAGAGCGAAATTCTTCGAAAAATCCTTGGTCCCGTTTGCGTTGACAGGCTATAAAGACGAAGATTCACCCAAGAACTATACGAGCTGTACATCGACATGCCCCAGGTCAAAAAACTCCGCATTGGACGTTTAAGATGGCTAGGACATGTAGAACGAATGGACACAAATACTCCAGCTCGCAGAGTCTTCGATTCCCAGCCAGACGTCTTGCGCAGTAGAGGAAGACCTTGCCTTAAGTGGCGCTCACAGAAACCGACCTCAGCCAACTTTGAGTGCGCAACTGGACGCAGTTAGCTAATGACCGGACTAATTTGAGAGGCATGTTGGTAGAGGTCCAGGTTCATTCCGGACTGTAGGGCCACTGAAGTAAGTACGTAAGTAAATGGTGTTCTGACAGTGCTCCCATTTCTTCATTAATTGCTTTGCTATTAGTCTAATATAAGTGACCCTATGTGGGATTTTGTCCATCTTATCCAAAAGAGAGAGGAGGATGGAAATTCTGGAGGTTTATTTCCCTCGGGAAGATGCACCAATTGTTTCAGTTTCCATTGGTTCGGGAATGTCCCTTTGACAGCTTTTTTAATTAATTACAAAAAAAAATTAATTTCATGAGAATGTCCAGTCGGAACCTTGTTGCCGTTTTCAGTGCTCTGTTTGGGATTTCATCCGTACCCGGTGTGTTCTTGTCTTCAATCTTTTTGCACAAGAAACAGGAACTGCCCACAGCAGTTTCGTAAATGGTTGAAAATATTCGTTGCAAGTTTTAATTACAACTGGGAAGTATGTCGGCTTGTTACACAAGTTGAGATGATCTATACTCTTTCACTTTCGCAATGACAATCCTATATGCAATTCTCCAGGGCTCTATGTCTGCTTCATCCAATAGCTGCTTAAAGCTGTCGCTCTTACTGTTCTTTAAGGGCAATTTAAAAGATTTTTTTGGCATTCTTGAAGGTTTCAGGCTAAGTTATAGTAGTCATAAGCCGATTTCAAATTTCTACGCTAAGTTAATCATTCAGTTCTCTCAAATTGTTTCTTCAGTATCCTTAATTACTTAGCTCGTATAATAGGCGTAAGGGAACAAAAGCTTTAGTGGCAATACTATGTCACTGGTTGTCAATTTTCATTTTCTACAATGTTAAAGTTCAGCCTTCATTTCCAAAATCTTCCATCATAACTTTTTGTTACCAGGTTCCATTAACCGACCCACTTTTATAGTTGTTTGGTCTTACAGTTCCGAAATAAATAAAAATAAGGGCCAGCTCAGAAAAAAATTTATGCATGCCATCGTAAAAAAGAAAATAACAGCTACTCGTACGAATCTGCTTAAATCATTTAAAACAATACATTCGCCATACTATGGAAATTTTACAATAATTAGCATCAGAAGTGTAAGCTTTGGAAAAATGTTATATCATTAGCGTCGATTAAATAACTTCTCCTGTATTTATAGCATAACAGTAATTCCCTCAACAGGCTAATGAGAAAAGCCCCACCATGTCCTATTTTATGGCAGTTTTTAATTAGACTTTAAACAAAACCCAGTGCTTAAAATATACGACTCGTAAATTCTTTTAAATTAATTTGTGTTTAACACCAGAATTATGACCCACAACCGCATTAATTTTAATTACAGTAAAACCAGTCCGATACCATTATGGTCCCGACAAAATTTGCATAATTTCACAATCCAACCTCCACTGAGGTGGGTGTGGATTGGGTGGCCGGTGCATAGTGCCAATGAATAGCTAGGGTACTCCTGATAGTGATAGCTGCGCTAAAATCACATCTGTCAGTTGCCACTGCATTATGTGCATAAATTGGCAAAATTTCCAGGATGCGTTCTTTCCGTATTAATATTTTTTTCCTGTAGGGAGGTACGGGTATCATTACTGCGCACTGACGTCTCCAGAGAACGTTCAAGTTTCTTAATTTAAGTTTAAAATTAATTCGCACTTCTGCTGTTTGGGGGTAGTTTGAAGGATGTGAATTTCAATATTGGGGAAGTTATCTAAAAGTTATAAATATATATTTCTTTGTTGGAGGTAAATGGAAAAGGTGGTTACGATTAGAGCGTTGAAAATATTTTTGTTTGGCAATGAGATGGCGATTTCTACAACTATTTTTGAGAGATGCTGTTATATGAAAGAAAAATGTTCCTAATGGGTGTGTATTTTAGGATGTCATCTTAACGAACTGAGCATTCAAGTATCCATGCTCAAGGTTTGCACAACTTTTTTTCTAATGTCATTCACATTACTTTTTGAAGTTGAGGTGTGACAGTGCGAACGGAACCTGAATTGGAATCAATATACCTCTATCGATAATGAGACATGTATATAAATTTTTTTTTAAGCTGATACATACTTAGGAAAACATTATATGTTTAATATTTAGATTTGCTTATTTTCAGCGCAAGGCTCTTTTCCTTAATTTCATTCTGTCTCTCCTCTCTTTATGGCTGAAAACTTTTTTTTTTCCTTGGGCTGGTGGAAATCTCAAAAGACAAGATAAGCACGTGCCCAAAGTAGTGTGGCACTTAAATCCACTAAAACCACCACCCTTTGTGTATTTGTATTGCAATTAAGTAATCGACTTAACTAGCAATTTTTTTATTACGAGTAATTAATGTTTGACAGGTAACTTTCCTTTGAGAGTTCCTGCTTTTTCCGCCATTTGTAGCGAGGTGTGTTTTCATCGACCCAAATCTAAGGGCTTAGTTCTTTGAAGACCTCGCAATAAATTTGTTTCGTCAAGAATTTGAAAGACCGTTGTGTTAAGGTGTCCCAATAAACTTTTTTTATGTTTGAGTGTAAAATTTTTCGTTTCATTTTTAATTGCGGAAATACCCAGATCTCTGCGTAGATCTTCATTCCTTATTTATCACGGCGCATTGTCGAATGATCTTAACATTTTGTTTTCAAAAGTTTGTAGAATGTGTAGATTCGTTTCACTGGTGCAACCTTATAGTTATATACCATATGTCCAGACAGGCTTTAGCACTTGCTAGTATAAAAGCAGCTTGTTATCAAGCTTAAGCTTCAAGTACAGTTATCTGTATTTATTTTCAAGTTCTTCGCATTTCATTTTTATATGCGAATTCCATTTCAATTTTGCATCGAGTGCCATTTTGAGATATTTCGCTTCATTTGCAAAAAGAACTCGAACCGTATTGAGAAATACTGGAAAATCGTTCGTGCGTTTATACTAAAAATCTAAATGAATCGATTTAGTCTCGATATGCACTCCGCCAGGATTTTGTTGAAAACTCAGAATCGAGAATCTAAGTAGGCACCAAGGTTTCAACTCTACTGATCCACATCATTTGTCCAACCTAAAATAAGTTCAGTGAGTGCGCTTAAACCTCAAAAACACAGTGAGAGATAAAGCCTCTCAACACTAAAGTGTTGATTATACTTAAGGCTCCGATTATGGTGGGTTAAATTATGGCTTAAAGCGTGAGAGAGCAAAATTTTGGAATTTGTGGAGCAGACTCTGTGGTCTTTCTTTTAGGCATCATTTGGCAGTGTTTTATAATTCAGGCTAAAATTATTGGTAGCTACTGCTATCAGAATTAGGATTTGTTATTCTCCCATGCTTGGGCCTATCACCTACAGACCCTCTTTCTTAAGAATCATTCCCTACACGATAAATAGTGCGTTTTGTTGGCACGTTGTTTCTCCAAAAATGTCGCGTAACTTTCACAGTAATCGATGATTGATTTGGATAAAATGTTTTAACGATTCAAACACGTTGGTTTATCAAATATTTTTCCATAATAAATTTGCCACGTGTCTACTTCACGACTGCCAAATATGAACTGTCAAGACTAATGTTTACCAAAATGGCGGCCAAACGAAGAGGTATACCTTCCCGGCGGACACCCTGTATTTCCAGCATGAGCCCAAACAGGCGGTTCACACTTTGAATGTATCCGAGTCTCTTTTACAAAGCGAAATAAAGCCGAATTTTGGAATTTGGCTTTATTCTGCTCGGCGTTATTTGATGACACCCGGAAAGTATGTTATAATATAACCTTTTCTGAAATTTTAGGTCATGTATGACTGTATGAAGAAACTGACTTCAACCAACTTGAAGTGCGCATCTATATACATCGATGAAATTTTGATTTTTAGTTGTCAAAATGATTATTAGAATTAATTTATAAACATTTTTACAAATAAGGTTTTTTTTTGACATTTGGGAGCTTCAGTTTGGATATTTTATCAAACTCTTCGGTAAGTTTAGATGGAGAGTTCTTTTTGATAAAGTCCGATTTCGAGTCCTATCGGACTCAAAATTTTTCGTTTTATATTTTTAGCACCAGCTATGACTCCACTTACTATCCTCAATTAATCACGTGTTTCGATTTTTTCTCATTTTTATGAAAGTTGGTGATTTTGCCTTCCTCCCTCAATTTAATTAATATTATCAGCGAGGATTTGCCAGCGTCCCCCCTCAAACCAAATGTATCTATTTTGGCGATCAAGATATCTAATTTTTACAGATGTAACTATGAATAGTTGCGATTTCATCAAGGTCGTCACTATTTAAAGTGTTTTGATGCGATCTCTTGAAACAAAAAAATCTTCATATAGTCCAGATAAGACCAACTTCCCCTTCATCACTATAAAAAATGCATACGAAGCTTATTCGATTGGGAAATCCCCATCGACACACATAACTATCTGTATAGTTTGCAAACCCCAAACTGTTTTTGTATGCCAACCACAAGTGACTCTTACCAACTAATAAAATACTGTCCATGTTGTGTTTGGCTGACCACATTTAATTAATATTCCACAACTAACAAAACCCTAACTCTCCAATATGTTGTCTACGGTTAGTTCCGGGTTTTAATTAAAAAAAATTCGCCCAGAGAATAAATATTTTCCATTAACCATAACACAGTCTAAAAACTTAGCAGCTAGCAACTCATTTTATATTGCACAGCCATAGGTAGGTACCTAATACCAAAAGCAAACCCCTTACTTTATGGCCGATTCAAAACAACTTTTCTAAGTGGATCGAAAAAATCAAACCCACATAGTTCAAAACATCTAAAGCAGGTGGTAAGCATAAATTTCTTCGTTGCAAACAACATTTAGCCGCCAGCAATGTGGCCAGTCATTTTGGCAAAACAATAACAGCACGCTAGTGCGGTAGCATTCGTCCGTTCGTCCTTGCTGGTGCACAAACTTTTGCCAAAACAGCCATTCCGGTTGAAGTGGAAAAATAGTGCGTGTGCAAAATGTGCTCTGTGCATGGTTTGAAATTCCAGCTCGATGACTTCTCTCTCTCCTGTGTATCCCAAAAGCATTTCATGAGCCACATAAAAAAAAAAACACCGAATAACCCATAAAGTATCGGAATCTCGAGCATCAGGACTCAGGATCGCCACCAGCAACGTTTGTCTTTGGAGTTAGCACGAAAGCATTAAACACAGAGCTCCAAATTGTGCAACAAATTTTAATTTATTTTCAGGTCTGGAATAGTGCTTCCGAATGGCATTCATTATACCACACTCCATGGTGGCAAGACCATCACTATTGTAATTTGGATTGTAAGAGCGCGCAACAATGCCTGAGGGGAAGCTAGCTGTATGGGATGTATATGGTGACAATTACACTGGCAGAAATAGTTGCCTCTGCATTTTGGCGATAATTTAAGCGACACCGAAACCATTGCATCTGGGTTACCAATGTAATGGCGGCAACTTGGTAATCGGGGAGGCTTATTTCTCTCTTGCTCTCAGGGTGGATATTGCGTAATGGCGGCGGGTGGTGGATGTGACTTATAGTCGCATAAATTCGGGTGGACGAGGGCATTGGGCGCTACTCACTCATTTACCGAGCCGTTGACCAACTTCATTGTAACGAACTGAATGCATGAAATTTGCATTTCAGTTGTCTGTTCGAGTTGGTGTTCAGTCCACCAATATGAACTGAAAGATTGGGAAGTAATGGAAATGGAGGTACTGACCTCTAACACATTATTTTCCCACAATATTCACAAAAATGCTATTCGCATATGGATTGTCAGTTTCTGTTGAATGTGTGATTGGGAGAAAGGGGACGCGGAACGAGTGAATTGGATGAACAAGAATTTATGGAATAGTTTCAGTTGCTAGCTGAAAAATGTAATCCGTAGACAGTGTGTTGGAAAATTTGGTATATACTTATATATACCGCTATACCATATTGTGCTCAGTTTTTGACCATGAATGTAATTGAGACTATTGAACATTCTTTGGGGCAAATTCAAAGGCGTCATGGTTGATATCGGTTTCCACTTAAAGTTTGGAAGCATTTTACTCTCAGAACGACCAAACATTTCTTCATATGGTCCAGGCTTCAGTGTCGTAGAGCAAGACTAAGGCTAGTCTTTTATGATCAAAATCTCTTTAAGTTACTTACTTACTTAAGTGGCGCTACAGTCCGGAATGAACCTGCGCCTCAACCAACATGCCTCTCCAATTAGCCCGGTCCTTAGCTAACAACCTCGAGTTGCGCACTCCAAGTTGGTTGAGGTCGGTTTCTACTTGTGCGCGCCACTTAAGGCGAGATCTTCCTCTACTGCGTCCAACGTCTGGCTGGGAATCGAGCCGGAGTATTGAGTACATGTACTCATTCTACATGTCCTAGCCATCTTAAACGTCCAATGCGGAGTTAAGTCCCGTACTACCTCAAAGTTATATCTGTCAATGGTGACGTTCTGTCCAATTCGTAGATGTTGTCCTTTCGTGTTGACAGCATATATTTCGTCTTGCCCTCATTTACTGCTAAACCCATTTTTGCCGCTTCCTTCTCTATACTAGCAAACGTGGCATTAACATCACGTTGGTTCTACCAATGATGCCAATATTGTCGACGTATGCTAGTAGTTGTACAGATTTTTGGAAAATTGTGGCTCTGGTGTTGGCTCGACAGTTTTTCACAATCCTCTCAAGAATCAGATTGAAGAAGTCACATTACAGCGCATCGCCTTGCCTAAATCCTTTTTTGGTATCGAATGTGTAGGTGAGGTCGTTTCCGACCCTGATGGAGTAGCGAGAATTCTCCATCGTCATCCTACACAACCGGAGGAGTTTGGGCAGTATACCAAAACTAGACATGGCTCTGTATAGTTCGTCTCTATAAATGTTGTCGTATGCGGTTGGTAAGAGCAACTCTTTGTTGGATTTCTGACTTAATGCCGTAGTCAGAGTTAGCGATGTTATGGTACAAAAGCCTTGTAATGCTTAAAATTGATTGACCGGCTGCTGGGGCATATAGAATTTTGCAATGACGGATGAGTTTAGGCGGTGTACCAAAACCCAAGGCTCTTTTAAAGACAATGTTTGTTGGTCTATACAAATTCGGCAGTACGCGACTTTAAAGACTTTTTGTTGTGGACTCTCCAAAGTCTTAAACCAAGCTGATAAGGGCCGATCAGGTTGGAAGTGTACATATTCAGGCGTTAACAGATTTTGACAGATATAATGTTGCTCGTGATGCTAAAGGTACTTCTGCCTCCGTAGCTGTTGCATATCAGAGTGTTGTCTATATTTTGGATCACGCAAACAATGCTGTAGTTCCATTTTTTGTCCATAACTACAAGCTTATCAGTTTCTGTATGTTTTTTTCCTGTGGGTTGTAATATGTGGGTCTAATATTTTTATACACTTAAACCAACATCCTTTTTTTATATGTATAACAACTAAGTTTGCGACATATTTAGCAACTTTTTTATTACAATATTATTTGAATATTTGGCCTTCCAGATTCCTGATTATTTTCCGATTTCTGGCGCCTTATAAACGATTTTAATGTTTTCGTCCATAGTTGTTTGTTCAAAAGTTTATAAAATGTTTAAACTCGTTTCACTAGGTAGCACTTGCTTGTGTATTATCAGCTCGTTATTAAGGTTAAGCTTAAAATATTTTCAGAGCAACCAGTATAGTTCTCTGTATATATTTTTAAGTTTTTCGTATTTATTTTTCTTATGTGATATCCATTTTAATTTGGTATTGGGAGTCATTTCGATATATGTATTGTTAATCTTTTAAACCTGAATTGATGCTCAGATAAAAGAGGTGCGGTGAAATAAGGCCAAACGAAATAAGACCAAAATGCTGATTTGGCTTTATTTTGGTTTTCAAAATGAAATAATACCAATTTGGCTTTATTGCGTTAATAAATATAAAAAGAGGAAATAACCCCTGCGAGGCGCTTAGAGCTATCCTAATCCAACCGTAAGTCAAAGCAGGAGGGTGAGGCAGCAGGCCCACAACTTTTTAAATTATTGAAAAAATGAAATAGGTCTGTGTGATTTTATTCCATTCGATCATTTTCCTGGCTTTAGAATCATAATCACTACCGCTATTTTCCACCGTCTAGGTATGTTTTCTAATCTAATTACTGCATTTATAATTCCTTATCCAGAATATAGCCAGTAACTTATTAAGACTTTAGTTTCTGTAATTCAATACTTGCATATTTTACTACATTATTTTCTATTGTTCTGTCGAATAAATCTTTTCATTTTACGCTGGAAAATCAAAGTGCCTAGAGATGTGCGTCAAAAAATGTCTGAATTTTTTTCTAATCACAAGCATCGTGAGTTGCCCTAATTGGTTTCACTCCGTTTTTTGTTCTTTCATACCCTATCCCTTAGGGGTATATTAGTTTTGAGACACAGTTTGTAACATAGTGAAATTTTTTAGCTAGGTATACCTCAAAATATATGTAAATGCAAAATTATTGGTCTTACTAATGTTAACATTTCTTCTATATATCATTTTAATCCACGCCCACTTTTTGGAGGTGATTTCTTACAAAAACCGTTGCTTACACTATCTCTAACATAGCATAACCAGGCGAAAAGCGTTGTTTTTTTGTCGAACTATAAAAGATTTTGATAAACTGTCTGAACAATATGTTGCGAAAATGTCAAATTTAATATTTCTTTGCCATGACGCCCACATTTTAGGGATATAAGTTTTAAGGATGGGATGGGATGGGGTGTTAAATGATACGGACAGCGGATTGTGGCCTTCTCATATGTTTTTATTTACCATTTAAATCCGCCAACTGAGGACGCCTCCGATAGAAGAAAAGCATCTCCGCACTATTTAAAGTCGTTATAGCGTCTTCCATTTTTGCATTTTTTGCAACCGTGTCCTTAATTTTGAACATTCTTCCGCTCATGACATAATTTTCTTAATACTTTCCTGTGCAACGGATGTCTCACTTTTGTCAAAACCACTGTAATTTTTTTTTTTAATTTTCTACATTATATACCAATGATTAAGTACTTTACATCCACATGTAACCCGAAAATGTGGTTTCATAATGCCCACAGAATCCCTCGGTGATTTACATGTCCTCCTTAATATCCACCCGTACACCGCATGCAAATTCCCTTCTTCACATGTCCACATGCATTCACTCACCCTGAATACTCCACCATTATGTTGAAAAGGACGACAGGCAATTCTCATATATTCGGCTACACGTTAACAATGTGTCTGCCGTTATAATAACAATAATGATTATAATAAAAGACTTTTGATATTTAATCTCTGATAAATATTTTGGTAAGCACTACACACACGCATACGCGCTAAAAATGACAGCAGAGGGTTATTAAAAATATTTAACAGAAATAATATTAAAAAAAAGTTAAATAAAATGCAAAAATTGTTTGCAATTTAATGGCTCGACGGAATCAGGCTTCGCAACATGTACGCAGGCTATTTAATTGCATTAATTCCGTTTATATGTAATTACGTTAAATAATGTCTGCACGCGTTTGTATGCCATATATGTTTGTATGAGATAAATTTTCCTTAAATTGAAATTTTCTTTAAAAAATACTTTGTACGGCCACACCCGGACCTATTAAGCACCCCGCTGGGTAGGGGATATTATGCTTTATGAGAGGTCGTAAAAAAATATGATTTTCCTTAGAGACTTTTAATAAATTAGACAAAAGCAGCCATGAAAAATCCTGATAAGGATGTTTACAAAGATGATGATTGTTATACTGTCAATGGAGAACTTGTCTGTACCAATACTCGCTGTTTTGAAATAACATACCGCACCCACTTTCTATCATCCCCCAGTTCCAGCTTATCAAAACGACCACTCTGAGTATTTTTCCCACCATTTCGTGTATATTCCCTTGAATATTAGAAAATTATATGATTCCATAAAAAAACTGAAAAGAAAAATCTAAAAATTTACATTTTCTGAATAATATGATAGCTCATCCGTAAAAAAAAACTATACAGCTCTGGTATGTAACTACTACTTTCGGTATTCGCATTTTTTTACTCCTGCCAAAAATATGATAGGAAAAGAGAAATCTCTGAAAGCCGTAAAAAAAAAGATCAATCTTCACCCTCAGCAAAAAGGGTAACTGATTACCATTTAAATAGAATTCATAATAGTATGACTTTTTTCGGTGTCGGGGATTTGAGGGGGTCTTGAACAGAGGGAAGCTTTTGATTTATCTCTGCGGAGAGACATTTTTGGGGGAAAACTATTTCGGATAGCCGAGTTATGAGTTGGGTTGTGTAAGCTGACCTTTTTTCAGCTACGGTAGAACGTTGTCACGGGACGTCGTTACCTTTTTCTTTCGGGCGGAATGAACGTCACAGGGTAAATTATTGGGTCATCTCGTGAGGGAGTGTGAGGCTGTATTTGGGTTGGTTTTGATTAAGAAAATGTTACATATATGTTGAATGGGATGATTTGGGAAATATTATCAAAATTCAAACTCTGACCAAGCGATTATAATCGTCTCTGAAGGAGGATGTTATTTAAATATACGATGTATGCTGATTTACAGCGGAGCTAAACGTTAGGGTGAGTTCAATCATCAACAAGCCTTCCTCTGCTATAAGCACGGTTCCTAGCCAAATGCCAGAAGTTGTATACTTCATGTTGTATGACTTCAGTTTCTACTTATGCGCGGCGGTACCCAAGGCGAGGGTACTATCCGGCAACTAGGAATCAAAGTCTATGGAGGACGGAGTATTCTCTTATCGCCATCTTAAACTGCATATGTGGACTTTTTTGACAAGTTCAATGTCACCACAGTGGGTGCAATGGAAGCCATGCGATTAGTAAACACGTGCAGTATATTCTAAAACGAGTCCTTACAGCTGAAGAATTGCAAATATAACAAAGGAATATCCGGTATACATAGATAGTCAAGAGGCGATAAAAATGCTGGCATCGCGGGCAATGCCTAGTACCTATTGCATAGTACCTTGACTGTAGATAGGGTCTCAATCAATGTGTAAAGTCTTGGCGGCAGCAGATGGGATCGTGGGGAAAACGTGTACTCACACTAGTGCACATATCCCATTTGCAGGCAGCATCGGAAGAACAACTAAGATGGAGTCAACGGTGGCGTCTACACTTCCGTGTAGGATGTAGTAAATCACCAAAATCGACATATTCCGACAACAGATCAACGGCAGCGATCAATTTCGTAGTGGATATTGATTTAATCGTATCTAATAAATTGGAACTGTCCCCCGTGTTGGCGGTTGTGCTTTGGGTTAACTTCTCACTCATGGAAAAAAAACTTTTTTCAAGAAGTAACCAAGAGCCTTCGAAAGAAGAATATCGATATCCACAAGTAGACATGGTGATCTCCAGACCATTTGTTGGCTGTTCGCGCATTCTGAGGGGGTTACATCGACTCGGATCACTACTTTGCAGATAAGCACGCCACAATAAAAAGAAATACTGTAAAAAACTGTAACGTCGAAAAACTGCAAATGCAAGAGACCGACAAGTTCTTCACAGAAAACCCTTGACATCTCGATTAACACTCACTTACTTACTTAAGTGGCGCTACAGACCGGAATGATCCTGGGCCTCAACCTACATGCCTCTCCAATTAGCCCGGTCTTTCGTTAACTGCCTACAGTTGCGCACTTCAAGTTGGTTGAGGTCGGTTTCGACTTGTGCGCGCCACTTAAGGCAAGGTCTTCCTCTACTGCGTCCGACGTTTGTCTGAAAATCGAAGACTCTGCGAGCCAGAGTATTGTTGTCCATTCGTTCTACATGTCCAAGCCATCTTAAACGTCCAATGCGGAGTTTTTTTTGACCAGTCCTCTCAAATCGACCAAGGATTTCTTCATCCGCTTTGAGACGGTGCATGCTTCAGCGCCAAAGAACATAAATGGGATGTTCACTGTCGCATAAAGGACCTCCTTAGTAGTTTGAGTGAGGGCTTTACTACTAGATTGCCTTCTTAACCCGAAGATACAGTGGTTGGCAAGAGTAATTCTTCGTTTGATTTCTGACGAGATGTTGTTGTCAGAGTTAATAGCGGAGCCGAGAGTCCCGAGTCCCATACTACCTCAAAGTTATTTCTGTCAATAGTGACTTTCTGCCCAATTCGTCGATGTTGTGTGTCCTTTCTCGTCGACAGCATATACTTCGTCTTGCCCTCATTTACTACTAAACCCATCTCTATACTAGCAAACGTGGCTATGACAACACGTTGGAACAGACCAATGATGTCAATATCATCAAATTGTGGCTCTGGTGTCGGCTCGTGAGTTTTGTACAATCCTCTCAAGAATCAAATTGAATATCACATGACAGCGCATCGCCTTGCCTTAATCCTTTTTTGGTATCGAATGTGTAGGTGAGGTCGTTTCCGACCCTGATGGAGAAGCGAGAATTCTCCATCGTCATCCTACACAAACGGACGAGTTTGGGCGGTATACCAAAACTAGACATGGCTCTGTATAGTTCGTCTCTATAAATGCTTTCATATGCGGCTTTGAAATCGATGAATAAGTAATGGGTGTCGGTTTGGACATCTTGAGTTTTGTCCAGGATCTGCCGAAGTGTGAAAATTTGATCAGTTGTGGACTTTCCTGTCCTTAAACCACACTGATAAGGGCCGATCAGGTTGTTGGTAAACAGTTTTAGGCATTCGCATGTTACGGCAGATAGGATCTTGTAGGCGATGTTGAGGAGACTTATGCTTTTGTAGTTGGCGCAGTTAAGATGATCTCCTTTTCTGTGGATCGGCATCTTTGGCTTTATAAAGCTCGGCGAGAAGGCCATCATTTCCGTCAGGTCGGGTGGTTGGCAATTTTCGCTGTCGTTTCCAATATTGAATGGTTCGTTCTGCCTGACAGCGGAATGTTGTTCGTCATCGCCGTTTGACAGTCTGCAGAAGTGGTTCTTCCATATACTCAGCATCGACTGTGTCTCAACTACGATATTTCTTTGTTCCTCTCGACAGGATTTCGTTCGAGCGTTGTATCGTTGGCTTTGACGCGAAATATGTCGTGCAGAAAATGCTCAGAACATCTCTCCGAACGTTTCTCGGATAATTTTCGAAAGCCAGTAGAGCATGATTTATTCCGTTAACTCAATTTTTGTTATTCTTTCGCTTTTGTATGGTCAAGGCACTTGGTGCGCAGTTGATCCTGATTGAGTCGGAGTTGGTATACATCAGTTATGTGAAAATGCTTCTCATGTAATCGCATTGCATATAATTTAACCAACCATTTACAACGTCCACTCATTGTCTTCTTCCGAACTATTTCATCAAACTTACTGCATGCTTTTGTAGGCAACATGCTCAAGAATGAGATTTTCGAAGACGCCTTGCAGAATAAATAATACTAAACCCAATAATAGCCGCCTAATATAGGTACTCTCATGAAGATGAACGGACACGTTTCCTAAGTCCACAATTACCAAAATGATTTCCCCAACAATACCCGTCCTAAGTCAACGATTTGGATTTTTTTCCAAGCTACCACTATATGTACGTGTGCACAATTTCAAGATGTATCTTGTTTGCGATGGAAAGCTCCCAACCGAATGCGGTTGGCAACACCATCTACATCCACCCTTCAGCTGTCAACCGAAGACAATAAAAACTTCCTAACGCAAGTCTCTTGTCCAGCACGATATTAACTCAACTACAGCTTATTGACAAAGATGAGAATCCACGTTCGCCTTCAGTGAAGCGAAGATTGCTCAAAGGACCAAACTATTTGATTCCATTCAATAAATCTCAAGCCATTCCGACCAACTTATGAAATCCACGTTTGAACTCCCATCCGAGTGTTTGCTGGTGCATTTATTGCTCCGAGGCTGATTGGTAATTTTCAATATTCCCGAGATTGGCACAGGCCCTTGCGGATGCACACTCGAATGCGAGCGTATTCTGACTCTGAGTGTGTGCATACAAGGATCTATCGGTGCGACAGATATATTGTGTTTTCCCGCATTTTTTTCTTTGCAGTCGGGGCCAAACGACAATGCAGTGGCAAACGTGCGACAAGAATTCAATCAGCAAATCCTCCACAATCCTACGAAAACATCACACGGATGACGATGATAATGATGATGATGATGATGGTGGTAGTGATGATGGCGGAATAGAAATAGTCGTCGTCATAGTCGCCACTATTGATGTGGGGCCTTGTTGGCGGCAATGAATGCAACAACAATGGCAACACCGTTGCAGTATCACTTTAGTGTGGTGGTACATAATAGATTACCGTGTATTTGTTGCCGTTTCCAACACGTTCCGTGTCCTATACTATTTAGAGTGTGCATCTATTGCATTCGGAATGAAGATTTACAATTTTTTTTGTACCTACGTATCTTTTTTTTCCTTCCTTCAATATCCTGTAGAATGTAGTTCAGGGACATCTTTGTCCTCGTGATGGTACTGGCGATGGGAGGTAGTTATGCGGGAAAATAGTTTTAAAATCACTCGGGTGGAATTAATCGGAAAATTATTGCCATTTATATTTATATTTGATAGCCTTCCCTTCCATTGCCTATTGGGAGGGTGGCATTGACAGTCTATGTATGGACGGGCCTTAGGAAGAAACATTTCTAGGTTTTCGCCCCGAAGCATTGCAGTTGTAGTTGTATGTCGGAGTATGCGGCTTGAATAGAAAAGCGGGAAAGCGTTCCTTCTGCGGATGATAGGATCTCTTTGTCGAGGATTTTTCTTTCGGAAATTCTGTTGCACATATTTTACGATTACATTTACGGGACCAAATAAATGTACTGGAAGCACAATATAAAGGGCTTTTGTTGCGCGCTCAGTGACAAATGAATTCATTTGAGATTTGTAGATTGTTGCCACTGGTGGGGCTTTGTTGCAATGGGCACATGGAAATAGAGGGTCATTTGTATTAGTATAAGGCCAAAGAAAACTATGAAGATTTGTGTGGCACTTCTATACCTACGGACGTATGAACCTATTTATTTTTAAAATGTCTTGACAGCATAATCTACAGTGGTGGAGGTAGATGAAGGAATTTCCTAAAGCAGCTATATACAACTGTCGAGGTAAATAAATTGATTTAAGTATTCGGTTACACTTACGGATACATCGGTTTCAACACTGATGTAAACAATAAACATGTAGCGAACTTATCGATGCGGGTAAGTTAATAAGATTTTTTAGGGACTAGAAAATCCTAACGGCTAATACTTGGTTGGAGAGTTTAATAATTTATTTTAATTTAATTTGGGTGGGCCAAAAGAAGTCATCCAATGTTGTTTGGCTCTTATTTTTTCGAAATGAAAAACGATTCTGTTTTTGACTGTGTCTATTTGAACCTTTAGAATTTTATTGGTCAAGTCAAGAAGCTGATATCGGCTAAATGATGCCGTCACAATTGATTGCCATATGGGCTCGTTTTATGATATTTTTCATCACTTCAGCGAGAACTTACAGATTCTCGCACTCGTGTCGAATGTTGTCATTGAGGGCTTCTAGGGTCTCGGGCTTGTTCACAAAAGCACGGGACTTCAAAAAACCCAAAAAAAAAAACAAATGTCTGGAACGGTTAAATCGGGCGATATTGCGGGCCAGCTTCAAATCGGCAAAACGAGAGATGAGGCGACCCGGAAACGGCGCCTTCAGAATATCTATTTTGGCTCGCGCAGTGTGTGCCGTTGCTCCGTCCTGTTGGACTCACATGTCCTCCAGTCCTAATTCGTCCAATTACGGCAAAAAAAAACTCGGTTAACATGGCCCTATAGCACGCACCGTCTACTGTAGTCGTTTAACCAGCGGTGCTCTCGAAAAAAAAGCCCGATGACTCCTCCAGCGTGAACAGCGCACCAAGCAGTAACTTTGAGCGGGTGTAATGGCTCCTCGTGTATTGCTCGTGGATTTTCGGTGGCCCAGAAGCGATAGTTTTGCTTGTTCACGTACCCACTGAGGTGGAAATGAACGTCATCACTCATTATGATTTTTGTCGAAAAATCTTCCACTTCATCCTCTAGATTGAGGATGGCTTAGGCGTAGGTTACACGCGTTTGGCGGTCGACAGGCAGTAGCTAATGCACGGACTGGACTTTGTACCGGAACCAAAATTCGTCTTAGGGACGACCGGCTGATGGCTAATTGCGAGGTACGGCGTCTGGTCGATGTTTCCGGCGACAGCTCGACATCCTCGGCAACAGCGGTGATATTCTCGGCACAATGGGCGCTCCGGGGCCGGCCACTCTTGACAACGTCTCGTGCGGTCCCATACTCTTCAAGGTTGGTGGCTAAACGGCGCATGGTTTGCGCAGTCGGTGTCGGACGGGGAATCGGCGACGGAATTCGCGCTGCGTCAACACTACAAACGAATTGTTACGCAAAAAATAGACACGATTATTCCGCTTTCTTGGGGAGTCTTATAGGACAACATATTCTCTGACATACCCAGATATATCCATGAATTTAGAAATTACATATTTGTTATAGAGGTGCCACAACTCCTCTATCATATCTCGTAACCGACTGAGACTAATTGACTACTGCGAGTAATGAACTGCTATTATATATGTTTTCCTCACCATATTATCACAAAAGGAAATATCTACATACCAACAAAGGACAATCAAACTTGATCAACAAGCTGAACACACGCAGGATTTTGGATGCCCGAAGACTTCAATTACCAGCCGTAGCAACACCTAAATGATGTTTCACTGGCTCTCCTCTCGTTATGATCTGAAAAATCTTCCGAGTAGTATCATTTGTCAAGAAAATCTTAATATAACTTAGCCATTCGGAGCCGGAATAAAACAGAAAGTCCCGCCATGGTGCATGAAGTACACACGCAAAGATGAATGGTTGTGAGTAAGCAAGGACATGTAAGCAAGGACATGAGTCTGCTATTATATTTTTTTCCTTTGAATATTTCAATGAGCTATCAAAAGGGGAAGGTGGTGATCAATGCAGTGGCCCAGTGAAAAGTGCTTTGGGCGGATCAATATTTGAGATCCCGAAAGTAACAACAACTACAATTTTTTTCAATTCTGGCCAAAGTGTGCGAAAGTCAAATTTGCCATTCATAACAATTTTAAATTGGAGGACGCATTCTTTAATGCAAAAATATATCTTTGTACTCATAAATGAATGCAAAAGCTAAGTTTGAGAACATTTGTACTAAACATCTCATTTTTCAAAAGCGGATGAAGAAGTCCTTGTTTGTTTCGATGGAAAGTCGGTCATCAATGCCTCCCTCTTTCCCCTTCAATTTGAAGTTTCTTAAGCTTTTGCTTCAGGATTGATGGTTCCGTTGATTTCAACGTCTACATGTGTTGCTTGGTATGGATATTAAGTTCGAGAATGTTTTCTTCCAGATTGATGCTGCTTCTCGGAAGAAATCTTCTGTAATTTCACCAAACAACTTTCAATTTATAAAGATTTGCTTCAACCTCTGAAATGTAACAACTGGGAATATAATAGCCCCTTCTTGATAAAGAAACGTCTGTACTTATTAGGTGATGTATTTAACTATTTTGCGGATATTTTTCGTTGTCTATCAGCGGGTGACGCCTATAAAGTACTGCTGCTTAGAATCGAACTGTCATATCGATAAGGAACAAGTTTTGAGAATGTAAACCCCTTATCCCACAACTAATTGCATTAAGTCCACCCTTTGTTTGTCTATCTCTCATTTTCTGGGCTTCTCAGTGGCAAGATGATTCAAAGGTCATCTATAACCTTTATCAAATAATTTTAGGTTAAGGGCGCGAAATGCTTCGAATGACTCTTTATCCACGATTCATTGAATCATATATTTGAAAAATTTACCCTTATAAACATGATTAAGTTATTTTATAACTATCAGACCTTAAACATATTCATCGATATTCCTGTTTGATTTTAGTCACGGTTCGTTCATTCCTTCGTTTACATACACATCATCATATATCGTATATATAATACATGTGAAAAATAAATTGCTGATTAGTCTAACGACTAGGTGCGATTCCTTAAAGACATACAAAAGTCAGTCAGTAGATCGGGTGCGAAGTACTGTGATGTCCAGTCTTCGGGAGGTTTTCTAGATCGGGTTAAAGTCCCTCACTATTGCAGAAGTTTCCCTCGCGATAAAACCTCTGGAATATCTTTCGAAAAAAAAAAATATATATCGTCGGAAAGTTTCTTCAAAAGTCTGCAAAATAAATCTCGTTCAAAGTTCACACCGTGGTGACTCCACAATTTCGGCGTATATCTCAAATGTCGTCGTCCCATTATCATCAACTTCAGTTCGATCACACGCTAAACGCTAGAACATGCTATGGCTTTTCCTAGTGGGTAGTCGTGAAATTCTACTAGGATTAAACTCCAAGTATTGATTAACACAAACGTCCTCGAACTCTTCCTAAAATGTTCTTATCCCGGTCCATTGCTTCCAGTTCTGCACTTCGAGTTGATTGAGGTCGGTTTCTACTTATGCAAGCCACTTAAGCCGAGGTCTTTTTTTTTAACGACGTCAAACGTCTCACTGGGAATCAAATCTAGCCACCGTATATGTCCAATGTAGAAACAGCTTTACACACAAAAGTATCGAAAAGTCGCTGTGGTGCAAGGAGTATAATATGATTGAAGGGGCTTCTAACAACATTAATTTGGGAACGATCATTAAGGAGCTAACATGCCTGAAAGTCAATAACTCACATGGAATGTTGATTAATTTGCTACTTAACACAAAACTAATTGTTGGTTCGACCAGGAGACACGTCAGTATAGAAAAATCCCCTCTTCCTTGGAACTTAGTTAGAAGTAAACAAGCTTTTACTCATCCCGCCACGTGATTGCCTACACCGATGTAGTTGCTATGGCAGTCTCAGGGAAGCTCTCAAGGAACTTCTCCAAAATGAACTACACATGCTTTCCAAATGGGCAGTCAGCTTGGGTCTGGTTGTCAACCCTGACAAGACTGAACTGGCCCTTTTCATTAGGATATATAAATTTTTTTACATTGACCCACCGTCACTAAACGGAATCAAACTAGTCTTCTCAGACAAAGCTAAACACCTTTTACCTATTTTTAACAGCTGAACATAACAGAAAGGACAAAGAAACCGACAGGCGAACTTTATTCCTGAGAGAAAGCCATGGGCATAAGGAATGAAACCTAGTGTCACGCATTAGCTCTATATCTCGGTTATAAGACTGATACTTCTCAATGGAGTAGTGAATGGTGGACAGCGCTATAGATATCTATAAACAGCAAAAACCCAGCCAATTGTAAAATAACTGAGTGTCTGTATATCGGTGGTGCACTCTGTACAACACCCTCAGCAGCACTAGACATTCTTTTTCACCTACTAACTTAAGATATTTTCGGCAAGCAAATGGCAGATAACTCAGATAACATACAAACAGGTCACCCAAAAATTCTAAACGAACATACAAATATTCGTGAAACCCTCACCAGGTTAAACTTTGATATGAGTTTCCAGGTCACAATCCCAGAAAGATCGTCATGGGAGAGTAACAAACCTGTGCAAAGTGAATCGGTCCATTCCTTAGCGATGGCTCCAAGTGCTGGTGTCTTCTCCGACAAGCTAAATCTCAGCCTATCTCTCCGCCTTTCTTATTATTGCAGCGAAATCCTGATGGAACTCATAGCGATCAAAGAAACCTTATTTTGGCTGAAAAAGAATGTAATATCTGCCAAGGATATTAGCATTTTCTAAGACAGTCATGCCGTCATCAAATCCCTGGAATCAGTCTCAACAAATTCAAAGACAACTCTAGATTAACATTCACCTATGCTGGGTGCCTGGGGCATAGTGACATTCCACGGAACTGTAGGACTGCGAGGAACAGACATTGGACTAAATTATCAGGGTGCACTAGGTGTTCCTATCGCTACAAATAAAAGCTTACTAGCGCAACATGCTAACAGCAAATCAAAACTTAGATAGAGTCTTGGCTTGACCGACGTTTCAAATAACCAAACAAATTTGCCCAAAGCTGAATTCAAGAAGATCCAAGGGACTGATATCGCTGTATAGATAGATCGTTCATTGTATATACCTATAGTTGTCATCACTGGACACTGTTTAATAGGCAGACACAGAAAGGCTTGGCCTCCACTCAAACGACTTCTGTAGGAGCTGCATGGATATAAAGGAAGAAGATACAATAATTCATCTTCTTTGTAACTGGCAGGCCCTATAAAAAAGGAAGCTCCACCATGGAGCATACTACTTTCAAAATCTAAGCGATTTGACAAAAAAAAAACGGAAGCGAAAAGTCTCCACTGTTTCATTAGAAGCTCAGAATGGTTTTCTCACGCATAATAAGGAAAATGGACTAGATCCACATGGTATCTAAATGTACCAAAAATGGTCTAAGTGTGCTGTCGAACTCGCGGGCTGCAACTATAATCCAACATAACATAACCTAATGTCTAATGTGGGGTTTTTGACAAGGTCTATTCCGCTGTATAGCTTGTAAAGTTCTTGCTTGAATTTCTGCCTACATAGCCCGTCAACGAATGGGACCGAAGATATAGTCGCATCGTCGTAGTTGAGCAGCACTCGGACGATCTGTGTCTTATTTAGGATCTGCAGAATAATTCTTCCTCTGTCTCTTTTTTTTTTCCGATGAATATCATTGTCTGAGTTAATACGGGAGCTGAGTTGGTCAAGGTCCATTACTACCCCAAAATTGTATCTGTCGATGGTGCAGTTCTGTCGAATTCGTAGCTGATGTGTGACCTTTCTTGTTGAAACGACTTGGTGGTGCCTGCATTTATTGTTAAACCCATTTACTAGCAATCGTTGCTGTGACATCTAGTTGAGTCTAACCAATGATGTCAATATTATCGGTGTATGCTAATTGTTGCACTGCTTAATGATAAACTGTGCCTCCGGTGTTGGTTCGGGCGGAGTTTTGCACAATTCTCTCAAGAATTATGTTAATCAATCTCCGGGCTTATAAAGCCTGGCAGGAAGGCCGTCATTTCCTGCATCCAAAGGTCAACTCCATTCAAGTGTTTTGACAAGGAACACGTAACGTTTCTCTAACGGAAAACATATTTAAAAAACAATATTTTCCAACATCTTACCATCCAGGGTGGTTCATACGAACAAATTTCGATTGTTCGAATTGATGGGTCCACAGTGTAGCTCTATGGGTTATTCGCAAAATGTGTTTCAAGTGGATAAATAAATGAGAAATTTGCCCGAATCCGCCCGAGTCCAAGTCCGCTTTTTCTTGGGATTGGAACACAAAATGAAGGTTTTTTTTAACGCAGCAAGCTCGTATTTATATTTCGTTGCAGTCGACCACTAAACATAATGAGGCTAACCCCAAGATCAAACTACAACCGTTTATCAGCCAACCCCTTTTGACTTGCTCGAACAAAGTCCCTCGTAAATCCCGCCATCATTTGTTAAATTCTTAAAAAAATAAAAAATGAAAAAAAAACTCTCCAAGAAAGTAATGAAATGCCTAAAAGTTTTCTTGAAAATTAAAAGCGAAAAGTCACCACCCCTTGCGTGCTAAATCAAAAGAAAAGTCCACTTGAGCACTCACTGTGTCTAAGAAAACTCATCATTCAACTGTGTGCCGTTGCGTTATGCACAAAGGGAAAGGTTGGGGTAAAAAACGGGACCAGCGAAATCAACTGATACTAATTACCCTAATGGCAGATGGTGAACCATTGCCCGCGGACAGGAAGCGCCTGTGAACGCGAACTTGGCATCAATTTACTGAATACCTCGCACGTCCTCCGCCTGTCCGGCTTCGTGTATCATTTATAATCCTTGGTGTGTGGAGACAGGACGCCGCAGTCTAACAAGACTCTCTCTCTCTCTCTACGCTCCGATAATTAAACTAAATTAATGAAATTTACAAATTGATTTTATGACAGGGGGTGATCAATTTAAGGACATTGACTTCCATTGTGGTCGTTATTTCATTACCGTGGAGGGGGAATCAAATAGGAGTGTGCAGAGGCAATTTCTGGATGGATTGTCCTCTAGGGAGATGCTGTGTTAATGGGTGAATCGATTGAATGGAGGCGGGTTAAAGTGTGCACCGGCTATGAAGAGACGGAAGGTGTTTGAAACTTTTCCGAGGACTCTTTTCCTTTTGTTGGAAATTTATTGAAATTGTGGATGGACGTTGAATTTCTCGTCTGACAGGACATATTGATCGAACGTATTTATTTATGGTAATTATTTCTAACATCCCGTGGTTTATTGGGAAGGCGACAATAAATTTTATTTCAGATTTTGACAAATTGTCATATTTCGAGGATGATGGAGAACAAATTTCTGTAGGGCAATATAATTTTTTTATTTGTGCACCTGGTGAATATTTTGCTCTTCTTATGAATTTAAAGAGTTGAGGCCGATTCTAGTCCTTTGCCAATATGTCATACTAGTTAAAACGTTTGTAACTACCTGTGTGTAATTGCTTAGTGTCGGCTTAGATGACAAGGATAAGTCCTATCTAGTTGGAACTCGGGGACTCTGTGGGGGAAAAGCATCGGTGTCAATTAGATAATCATATCATAGCCATTTTAAATTTTTAACTTCACTTGAAAAGTACTGTATAATGCTTTTCATCGATGAAAAAACCTATTTTAGCAGAGATAACGGTTAGGATATGTATGATATGATATATGGAACCGAAATCGTTACATCTTATTACCCCTAAGCTGATGTAGAACTAAAAAAGCTAGGATTTTCCGGATCATAAGACATAGATTCAGTAGAAGTGAGCTCATCAAAATAAAGGCTCAATACACACTTTGTGGATGCCTGGTAGACAGTTGCTGCTTTAAATTAGGAAAGTAACAACACCGAATTTGTTTTACTGGCCCATAAGTGAAATTCTGACAATCAATAGTATAAGGCCGCGAGTGCGCCTTTTCACACTACTCCGAGCTAGTCCGCGCTGGTCCGCGTTGATCCGCGCTGGTCCGCGTTGGTCCGCGCTGGTCCGCGCTGGTTCGCGCTGGAGAGCTACTAAAAAAAAACAGTGGATGGTTGTTTACGCTAGTTCAAGCTAGTACAAAATCACATGAGTTTTGATATAAAAATTACAAGCGTGGACGAGCTCGGACTTGTATGGATTAGCGCGGACTACCGCGCTAATCCTTATTGCTTCTTATTTGCTTCTAATTAAGCAAATAAGTTCAGTTGAGGACCAAATTAAGACCTTAAAATCCTAATTAGAACCGCGGGTTAGAGCCCTCAAACAAAAACAACAAGAGCGTCGCGAGAACGAACAAAAATGCCGCGACGAAAAAATACAATAACAACAACAAAAATCACAAAAAGTATTGGCACAAACAAGTGTTAGAACTGAGACAAAACCAAATGCCCAGCAACCACAGCTAACAAAAAAACATAAACAAATACAGCAACAGCCACAGGATCAACAAAAAAATGCAACAACACCAACCACAAACACAGCGACAGCCACAAAAAATGCAACAGCAGCAACCGCAGACCCATTAACAAGACCCACCAAAACAGCAACAACAACAGAAGCAGCCTCAACAACAACAGTAGCAGCAGAAGCATCAACAACACCAGGAACAGCGGCAGCAGCAGCAGCCACAGTCGCCGAAAAAAGAAAAAGCTCCATCCATCAACACGTACAAATTGGACCTCAAGGTAACCATTGAAATATGTAAGTCGGCCATAGGCAAAAATTTCACAATAAAAAGATTAAATCATGATAGGCATGCTATCCACTGCTTAACAGTGGAGAAGTACACAATTATAAAGCAATTACTAGCAGACACCACAACGGAGTTTTTCACATATACTCCGAAAGTAGAAAAATGCCAGACGGTTTTCTTAAAGGGCATTGAATCCTCAACGGACCCACAGGCGCTTTTAAATGAGCTCCGCCAAGTACCGACTGACGAGCTCGAAGTCGTAAGAGTAAAGCCATTCACCGCAGGGAAGGCCAGACGGGAGAATCGGAAACTACCGATCTTCCTAGTACAGCTGTCGCCCCAAGGCAAGGTGGAAAGGTTGAGGAGTATCTCAGTCCTAAACTTCGATTGTCAGGATTTTAGATTTTCGGAATTACGGTTTTTCGGAATTTGGTTCGTTTCCCGGAATTAATGTCAGAAGCATTCCGTAAATTGAGCGGAATCAAAAAAATGGGCGTGGCAACTCCCATACATAATAAATATTTATCATCGAACATCTTGAGTTCTATATTAGTCAGAGTCTTCAAACTTTGTCCAAGTATATTTTTTATGCTTTTAAGAATTTTTATATATTCTTTTTAATAAAATATTTTTCACCAATCTATGTTTTGGGAGCGTTTTGAGAAACAAAGTTTGTTTTCGGTAAAATTTTTATAAAATTTGAAAAAGAAAATTTCGATGCAAAAACTTTGATTTTGTCAACGCGAATATTTCGTATTTTATGTAAAACATTCCCCATAGCTTATTTAATAGAAAACCACAAACAATTTTTGTGTTTTTCAACCCCCTAAAGTTTTTGCCACCCCCCTTTTTTGAAGACATTTGATTTCTCATAATAGGGTTATAATCTTTGCTGTTCGACAGACTTTCGCAAGAGGTAGTGCAGTAAATAACCTATGTTTTGTTACATTCGGGGTTTGTATCAGGGAGCCCGCCCAATGACACGTTATTGGAAATTCCACCGGCTTAAGCTTCGTTTATTCAAGCGACCAAATACTTTCTCTAAGGGATCCCTACTCTACCAGTATATCCGTCGCTGAGTGCTGGGCAATAAGCAGAAAAGTGAAAGAAATATTTGCAGTGTCAAATGAAGCGAATACGCGAATGGATGCGCCGATGTCTTCTTCTAAAATCCTTAACAACAAATGGGGGTTTTCCAACAAATACAACTGGCCAAACAACCACTTGTTTCCAAATGAGTACTGATGTTCCATCCAAACTTAATAATATTGTCAGGAGATAACGCTTCCTAGACTCGCTTGTTCTAAGAGTGGCCATGCTGTGATTTATACAACAGATATATAGATGCAGAATAGAAAAATAAAAATTCCCATGTCCAAAACATGGAAACTACGTCCACAGCGATCTAAACGATTGTCGAATAGGTCATTTGATAGCTAGCAGTGGTGTGGCGTTTAGCATAATTGTATTGACAAATAGATAACCAAGGAAGATGTTTATATTTTTGCAAAAGCCGCCATTGTCAAATCTGTTTTGATATTTATGGACTAGAAAGATGTAGAATACAAGTGAACAAGCCATGGAGCGATACACTCCTCAGGAACGCGAAAACATCGTCCAGACTCCGTGCCTCGCAATTAGCCATCAACCGGCCATCCCCAAGGCGTATTTTGGTCAAAGACTTGCGAATGTTTCCGTACAAAGTTCAGTCGTGCATCAGCTGCTGCATGTCTACCGCCAAACGCTTGTATCCTACGCCCAAGCAATCCTCAATCTCGAGGACGAGGACGATTTTTCGACCAAAATCATAATGAGCGATGATGCTCATTTCCACCTCAGCGAGTACGTGAACAAGCAAAACTATCGCTTCTGGTGCACCAAAAATCCACGAGTAATGCACGAGGAGCCATTTCACCTGCTCAAAGTTACTGCATGGTGCGCTGTTTACGATGGAGGAGTCATCGGGCCTTTTTTTCGAGAACGCCGCTGGTCAAACGACAACATTGGACGGTGCGCCCTATAGGCCCATGTTAACCGAGTTTTTTTCTGCTGCAATTGGATGAATTAAGACTGGTGGACATGTGATTCCAACAGAACGGTGTGCGCTGCTCCGCCACAACCGATATTTTTTGGAACACCTTGTACATATACAAATGTTTTCATTTCTATATCGCAGTCATATATGATTCTTTCCCAATGCAGATTGCCTTAATTATTTATTTCTGAAATTTGTAACCCCACTCTCTGGTAGCTAGTTTCCCTATCCCTTCTATCTCTAAATTGCTTATAGGTTTTGGTGAGAATCTTCAGAGGTATTATTTTCTTTTTTTAAGAGCTGAATATGCTTATGTTGTCATATTGCGCTTTTCGCTGATTTCTTTGCCGGAGTTTTAGGACGACGAATTAAAAAGCTTTCTCTGATTTTCAATAAACTTAAATTACACCAAAAATACCCTCTAAAAGTCAGTATGTAACGTAACCTATGTTACCATACCTCAGGTCCGACAAAAAAAGCATGGTATTTGCAACACCAAATCAATTTAAATTCAAAAGCGCAATTTTCGTAATTTGAAACGTTTGTCAAGTAAAAGCAACTCCTTAAAGATAGCCTTCTTGCTAAATTCATTTGATAGCATCCAAACAACCAACAAACGTATTCGGATTTATGTTGGCATCCATGCTAGACATCCCGTACAAATGTCCACTCCAAAGACACAATCCATTAGATTTATCCGAGATCTGTAGGCAAAATTAATAGGAGTTGTATTTTCCTGAGGCAAAATTATTTACACATGCAAACCAAAACCAACATTTGGAGCTTTGATTAATTCATAATACATTCGTACATCAACTTAGAGCAAAATTGTGTGTGTGTTGTGTATGTTTGGCAATTGCCAAGAAACAAATTAAACAAGTGTCCATCTTTGGAGAGCCTCCTTCGTGTAGTGCAAAATACGGACTATCACTCAAACAAATACCATTTGTAACCCACCCTCGTATCCTCGTAGTATCCTTAATCTAATCTCAATCGTATACAAATACATTCTCATACACATAGCACAGCACAGCTCTGGCTTAGTGTAGCATTAAACTTTCCATCGCAGCGCCGAGGAGTGCACAAGAATTATTTTCACCAGCAGATTTCCATTTTGGGGAAATTGTGTTATACCCCCCGCAGCAGTCGGCCGACTGCTGCCACGCCCCGTACTCATGCAAATGCAAACTATAAATTACGAGATGTTTTCCCACTCGATTTGCTCGCAGGATGATAGGGTAAAAATTTGCTTTTGGAAAGAGTGTTGAAGACGCACAGATATCTGTGCGCTTGGGATGAAGCTTTCTTGGCTTTGCACAATTTCTGGCACATACGTACATGTATTATAAGTCCCTGTGGGCCAGCGGGTTGAGATGCTAGATATCCCTTTGCAAGGAACCATGTCTCCGAAACTTGTCTCTGAATCCATTAGAAATGAACGATGTATTTGAGAGCGCCTCCGGAGCTGACTGCAGAATTGCGGTGGACCACCCTGGGAGATCAGAGTGCAACTGGAGTGTTTGAGTTTTCGCACGAAGCTCCTCAATCATCTGAACGCCTCGGGCGGACATACGCTCACACCAGAATCTGCCCGCCTTGGAGGAGGTACGTATAGCCTCGCTGTTGTAAATGAACATTCAAAGGGATTTATATAAGAATATGTGCACACCGCAATAACTTGTAATATAAGTACCGCAAATATTCATTCCTTTCAGCAGAAGTCGTCGTCGATGTCATCAGGCGGAACCGTTTGCAACGATATACGAGTGGACAATGGGGTTATGCGAGAAAGTGTTTGCAGACAGTCTGGCGTGCAAGATTTTATTTTGTTGTTCTCTGTAATTTTAATTTACAAGGAGAAATAATTTATATTGATTTATCGTTAATCGCTAGATACCTCAGACGATCTATCCACGTATGTCTGTCAGTCAATCCGTCTGTATGTCATCGATTTCTAGGCTCTAATTTTGGGGTAGGCTATTAAAATTTGTCATAAAGGATTTTTGGTTCGAGTACAAGGGTGAATATTTCTAAAACCAGCCAGCGCAGAGAAAAATGTTTTATATTGCAGGTGGTCATGGCTCAGAGGAATGCGTAGTTGACTGCTAAGCCAAAAGCTGCGGGTTCAAGCCCCAGTTTCGGCAGAATTGTTTTTCTACAAAAATCGCCAGCTTATCTGAGGCCACCTGTGCGATACTATGAGAAAATATAAATCTATGTCTCCTCTATCTCTTTCCTTCTATGTGTCTATCTGTCTCTCTCTCTCTCTCTGTTGTATTGATGTCTTGCTCTGTCCCTGCCGATGGCCTCAGTCGCCAGTGCTGTTACGTGTCCGTAATTCGTTGCATTCATGTGCGAAGTACTGTGATGTCAATGTCAATGTCAAGGTTTTATAGGGCGCTTTTTAAAATAATGTTTTAGGAAATTTGAAAAATTTTTTTTAGGAGTTCAAGCATGACAGTGGGGGTTGCAGTGATATCTTTACTAGTTTTTTGTCCGCGCTCAAACTGTTGAATGAAGATTCAATTGAATAGATAAAAAAGTTGCTTACCTATTCTATCACCACTCAAGATAGAATCCCTTTACCTTTCGTTACCTACTTAGGCCGTGTTTCAATTGCGTTAAAATTTTAGCCAGTGGATAAATTTTGACATTAGTATGATGATTAGAGACTTCAAAATTTTAACCTGCTCAACAGCTCGCTAAAATGTATCCGATGGCTAATTATTGACATTGATATACCTACTGAGGGGTGACAGAGATGGAAAGCACCTGGGGAAATGTCAAAAATTAGCCAGTGGATAAAGTTTAACCCCTATCTTAACGCAATTAACACACGGCCGTACTTACTTAACGGCCTGAAACTTCCCTGAGGGTGTCTGAAAGCGGTACGGCAACCTTTCATCGTCTTTGATCCTGGGCACGCTACTATAAGTCATTTAATCAAAGCGCGCGATTGCTAGATCCTAAAACTTAAACCTTGGACTGTGATTTAAAGATTCTCATAAATAGAGCGTTCATTTGCATTCGCACAGTTCGGCCTAGTTTATGTAGTCCCTTACCTTTATTACTTTACATATCTTGATACAGCTCATACAGTAAGCGTCTATACAATTTTTCATCTATTCGGCTTCCTAGCATACAGGACCAATTATTTGACAAAGATTTGTTATTTCGAAAGTGTCTTTTCTTCGTTTTATTGGTTATTGGGTGGTATGAATAAAACGAAGCACCTGCTCGAAACTCAACTTTTCGTTGCAGTTGCTTCATCTGCTACGAATAAAATACGTGAGATGCTCTTAGATTGAGCATCTACTCGATCGATGAGCACCTGCTCAAGGTGAGTACCTGTTCGATTGTATAGTATGAATAAATCGAAGCACGTGTTCCATCGAATTGAGCACCTGCTCCACATTTGACAGTCTGCTAGGTTGGTTGCGTTGAAGCTAGAATTGTTTTTAATTTGGTGTCAAAAATTGCGGAGTTTATGCCAATTTTGAACCGAAAGGTTAAATTGAATTGACGCGGGTGGCTGTTGGGCAGACAATGCACAGGGGCTATAATATTCATTTCAATGACAATCATAATCGTAAATATTATGATTTATAAAGAAGGGTTTTATTTATAAACTGATTTACTGAGACTTATGTAATGGGCTGAGATTTATTTTTATTTTTATTGACATTCTCTCATTGAGAAGAGGGCAAATGTTGATGTCCTGAAATGTCGAAGATGAAATGTCGAAGCACTGAAGTGGCATAGTAGATATTGTATTTCAGATTCCGCGTTAAAATGAAGGTCTGACTTTATTGCAAAGGTATGACAAATCAACATCTACGCCTACGCGAAAACACGTCTGGCAACGGATTTAGGCTAATTCGCTTCTCTACAGAACCAAATGTCACCATAGCCACCACACGGTTCCTTACCACGATAACCATAAGGGGACATGGCGGTCTCCAGATCGACGGACGGTCAACCAAATTTATCACTTTGCGATAGAAAAGAGATTTGTGGAAGTCCGAACTTTGCAAGAGGCTAACATAGTCTCGGAACACTAAGTTGTTGCAGTCAAGGTAAGACTGCGGATATCCACCACGCTACAAGAAACCACAAATACTGTGAAGAAATTTAATGACGAAAGACCGCCAAAACCTTCGCGCTACGCCTATCCCTAAATCTCCCCACTAACACCATACCACCATCATCGACTGTTGAAGGACAATTTCAACGATGCCAACAAGCTGATAGATCAGCCGCAACGGATGTGCTAGGTTTCTCGCGCCCACCAGCAAGAAACCCCTGGTTCGATGAGGAATGCCGATAGATGCTCGCAGCCAAGAACGAGGTCTACAAGGCTAAGCTGCAGGTGAAGACAAGAGCTGCCGTTGAGCTTTATTGTAAAGAAGAAGTGAATAATACCGGCTTTTCGGAACGAGGCCCAAAAGGCTAAGCTGCATGCGAAGACAAGTGCTGCCATAGACAAAGAAAAAGGGAAGAACACCGGCTTTTCAGAAAGAAGAAAAAAGAGCAAGTAAAGCCCGCGATGGGATACAGGGAGGTGCCACTCCAGGAACGATTTTGAAGCAACAATTAAAGAGACTAATGGTGCAGTGCAATTACCCCCGCGGAATTAAGCGCCATGGGGTTAGATTCCCCATGGGGTTAGGGTCCCATTACTTTTTGGAAATGTAAATAAATTCCGCGGTAGTTAATGCTTTTTTCTTTTGGTTCTTTTTTCCTTTGCATGAATCCATACTCGCACGCAAGCCAAATGTAACAGTGAACCGTCAGCCCTAAATCATAACATAGCGTACACAAAAACTTGAATAGAATGCCAATTTCAAATGACAATAACAGCTGTGGGAGTTAATGGGTTTCGGTGGAGGGGCTTATTTCAATTTCAAAAAAGGAAATAAGCCCTTTTTTTTTTAAATTTAGCCCTATGGGAATTAAATCCACAGGGGTTATGGCACTGCACTGAGACCAACTATCAAGCCCATTTCTTCTATGTATCGGGTTGAAATAAAACGCTTCGAATTGAAATAAAACACTATCATTTTAATGTCCATAAAATTGGCTTTATTAGAAGGCTGATTTTATGCCATTAATGTTTAAATATGATTTCGGGCATGTGGCCGCCGCAGCAGTTTCGAATAAAACCAAGTCTTAAGGTCCAATTTTAAACCACTTTTTCGAGCATTTGGAGCCGTATGTCGGCAATCCCGCCACGAGTCCCCCGACGTTTCTGGTTTTTTGGCGTAGACTAGCCAAAGAAAATAATCCAATGGTTTCAAATCACACAATCTTGGTGGCCAATTGACAGGTCCATTCCGCGAGATTATGCGCTCATCGAATGTTTCCTTCAATAAGTCGATTGTGAAGTGCGCTGTGTACCATGAAGCGCCGTCTTGTTGGAACCACATTCCATCCACATTGACGCCATCTATTTCAGGAACAAAATAGTCGGTTATCAAGGCTCTATACCGGTCTCCATTAACGGTAACTGACTGTCCAGCATCACTTCGGAAGTAGTATGGCCCAATGACTCCACCAGCCCAAATAGCATACCAAACAGCCAGTTTTTGTGGATGTAATGGCGTCTCAAGGGTCTCATGTCACATGTGGATTCTCTTCACTCCAAATACGGCAATTTAGCTTGTTGACGTAGCCATTCAAACCAACATTTTGCGACGAAAATTAGCATCGAAATCAAACTCATTTTCATAAGCCAAGATAATTGCGCAAAATCTTCCATAAAGTTGATGGACAAAGCTCCAATTGCTGTGTACGGTTGTGAATCGATTCATTCGATTTGTCTTCAACACTCTGCTCTTCAGTGGCAATTGTTTCTTCGGTGCGTACTGTTCGACGTCTCTGCGGATGCGTATTATCACAAAGAGTAAACGTAGTGTGAAAACGATCCATGGTTAACCGAATTAATTGCTCTGATGAACGATTATGTCGACCATGAAATGGACGGAGCTTGCGGTAAACTTCGCGAACTGAACCATTATTTTCGAAATAAATTTGCACGATTTGCAAGCGTTGTTTATTTGTCAACCTGTTTACAATAAAATGCAAACAAAATTGAACATAAACGACATAAGAGTTGCCCGATTTGACCACAAGGTGTCAGTTTTATCTCTATTCGAAAAACCAACCTCAAAAAAAACATTTTTCAAATCTAGCCTGCTTACTAAATCGCATAATATCATATCTTCTGTCAAACACCCTGTGTTGGCTACACAGCCGAATCATATTTGATCCCAAATTCGGTCATCGTTCAATTAAACTCCAGATGCCGGATTTTATCATTCCTACATACTAGCTTAAGTATTGCTACAGTTCGGAATGAATATAGAAATCAATCAAAATGTCTTTCAATAATCCCGGTCCTTAGCTTTTTAATTGTGCGCGCCACTTAAGAGAGGTTTTCCTCTACTGCGTTCGACGTCTTGCTGGGAATCGAAGACTCTGCGAGACGGAGTATTGTTTGTCATTCGCTCTACATTTTTTGCATTTTCTACATTTTTTAAACGCCCAATGTGAAGTTTTTTTGAGCAAGGTAGCTCGTATAGTTTGTGGTTGAATCTTCCCACCCGCCAGCGACAACTGGACGGACGATTTCTCGTAGATGATATCAATATCGTCGGCGATGAATAGGTGGTAGGGATTGCTTTGGACTTCTTGTTTTTTTTCGGGTTCTGCCAAAGTTTGAAGATTATATCGGCTGTGGACTTTCCTGACCTAAAGGTCAGGTTGTTGGTAATATTAGGGTAAATATGATCTTGTAAGCAATGTTGAAGAGTCTTATACCTCTGTAGTTGGCGCAGTTCATAGGGTCACCATTTTTGTGGATTAAGCAAACGATGCTGAGAATTTTATTCTTCAGCAATACTTTCATCCGACCAAATTTAGCATATGAG
Organism: Rhingia rostrata; assembly: GCA_949824845.1. Taxonomy (NCBI): domain Eukaryota; kingdom Metazoa; phylum Arthropoda; class Insecta; order Diptera; family Syrphidae; genus Rhingia; species Rhingia rostrata. Next base: position 49,362,289 of record OX463755.1, on the reverse strand, counting down.
TTGGTGAATCTTACTTTCCAAATCATCTACGAGGATAACAGGCCGAAAGCATTAGAATTGAGATGTTATCATTTAATTTGGGGCGCCCGCCCGCCCCAGTTGATAAGTAGGCTAGTTTTTTCATGAATTTTTGTCTAGCAAGAAAGTTAGTTTTAAGAGGAATTAAAAATTAAAATTAAAAATAAATACACAAAAAAAAATTATTTACGCGGACTTTATAAAGCTCTGTCGGGAGGTCGTAATTCCGGCAGCCTTGTTAGGCTTAAGAAAATATATTGCTATCGTCGCTTAATTTAGGTCAGGTGGTTGGTAGTTCTCATTGTGATCGCTAATATTGAGTGGTTCATTCTGCCTGACAGCGAGAGATTGTTCGTCATTCCCGCTTGCAGAAGTGGTTCCTCCATATTCTCAGCATCGACTGTATCTCAACTACTGTATTTCCTTGTTCATCTCAACAGGATTCTGTTCGAGCCTTGGCTTTGTCGTTTTTCCTGGAGTAACACTTCTCTATATCCTCGATCGCGCACTTTTCTTGCTTTTTTTGTTCTTCTTGAAAAGCCTCGTTAGTGGCTGAGGGCATCTTTCGGCTCCTCATCAAACCAGGGATTTATTGCTGGTGGGCGCAAGAAACCTAGCATATCAGTTGCGGCTGACTTTTTGACATCGTTGCCATTGTTCTTCGACATTCTATGCTGGTGGTTATGGTGTTAATCGATAGGCTAAGGGATACGAGTTGCGCAAAGACATTGGCGTCTCTTGCGATTTCAGGCTTTGTACAATCATTTTTTCCACAGTATTTCTGTGTTTTTTGTGGCGTGTTGGGTATCCGAAGTCAATTATAATAAGTACATTACTAGACATGTTGTTTTCCGACAATACTGCCAAAGATGCCGCGTCTTCCTACCTTTGTGTTAAAATCTCCCAGAACAATTTTAACATCTTACTTCGGTTGTCTCTCATAGGCTTTGTCAAGGAGCTCGTGGAAGCAATCTTTAGCTATATCATCTTTTTCCGCTGTTGGGTCGTGAGCGCATATAAGGCTCATGTTGGTGAATTTGGCCTTGTTGCGAATTGTTTCAATGCATTCGATAGCGTCAATACCGTCATACACGGTCTTAAATTGGATTGAAGTAATGTAATGTCTAGACTTTCCAGAATTTGTTTTAGTGTGAAAGTTAGATCTACGTTATGTAAGTTAGAACTATAGGGAGGCACAGTACCTGTCGATAAGTGTGTTGTATAAAGGCTCAAACATTTTTCACAATCCTTATGATTAGCAAGGACACGCATCGGAAACTTCAACAAGTCATGGAGTTGTAATATTCTTATCATCGGGCATGTTTGCGTCCATCCAGGCATGATTAGTGATTCGGTGAATGCACCAGCGGAACTTTTCAATATATAAAGAGATCCGCTGGTTATCCATCAGCGTTGTTTATCGTTTGTCAACTTTGATTGTGGCACTGACTCTTCTGATCTATGGATGGGTTAACTCTTCGTGGAGTAGATGTGGGTGAATTCTAGCCCTATTAACGTCTCTCTATATTATGGGCATTTAGCAGCTGATTAAAACTCTGCCTGAATACATCTTCAATTGATTGCGTGCTATGAATAGGTTGGCGTTGGCTACTTTGAAAGCAATCTATCAGTTGTCTAGCTTTTTGGTAGAGTCTGTTGCTTTTATATTGTAGTTTTGGTTCAACGTAAAAGTTTCCTTTTCGCTGCGTCGATTCTCTCAACGTGTCTCCTCGGTTTTTCGTGGCAGATAAGGTAACTGCTTGTCTATGGGGTTATTCGTTAAATCGTTTTTTAATTAATTCAGTGCTACATCTACTGAAGGTATAGCTTTGACTCGTTTGTATTGTCTTGGAATTCTTTTTTTTTTTGCTTTTCGATGACTTTTTTCTTTTTCTTTTTCTTTTTTTTTTCTTTTTACGATAAGAATTAAAAATTATAAATATACGATATCACTAGGTAGATATAAATATTCCTATATTGGAATCAAAGTAAGAAAATCCTTTTTTTATAATAATACCAATTTATTTCTTCTCAGAAAATACCCAAAAGTATCACTAGGTAGTTTAAGCTGCTCAACAAGAAACAACCCTATCATATAATTTATGGCTTGGTATATCTATATATGGTTTACATCCTTTTGTATTTTGAAGTAAATTCCAAGAAAGATTTCCTAACCTTTTATGATGCTCATAATTAATTAATAGTCTTAAAAAAGCATATGGATTGTAGTGCAATAAAATAGCTTATGTTTACCAACTGTTGGAAAATTGTTAAAATGGGTACCTGTCATCCTTAAAATTATTGATCTCAATGAATCATGAAAATCCGTTGTTCTTTCAAATAGCGCTGTCAGCTGTCATGTTGTTATCTATTTTTCCGTAGGCTTAATAAGAGTCTGCAAGATAGCATCATGCATGTTAAGAAATGTCTCTAATAAATAAGAATTACGAGGGTCGCTTATTAATCGTCGGAATATAGGCTTTTACATTATCAGCCAAAAGAAAAGTGCCCAAGATTCTTGGCTATCGCGAAATGGTCAACACTCTTGGCTTATAGCATAACCGCGATCTACTCAGCTGTTCTGGCCACGGGCATGGGATAAGATTCTTGACGAAAATTCAATTCAACAGAAACAAATAAATGAGGCACTTCCAATGGTCGAACCACAGCCAAGATAATAAACAACTCTTTAGTTACCTATTTCTCAACATTTACAAGTTTGTATTATGTTGCTAGTCCCACGGTTTCAACCAACAGTGGTAAGGGAGTTCTTGCACGCGCTCACACAAGTTTGATTGACACTTGTTGATATTTGTTTGCAGGTTATGTTATGAAACCAATTTTAGGATACAAACGTTAGAATCACAAGTCATAATTATATGTATGTTTATCAAAGAAAATATACAAAATATACGTTTTGCAAACATAGTTAGAATTTTATGGGTACATCAGCTTTTCAAATGAAAATAGGACACACAAAGTTGTATCCTTAGACAACTGCACTGTGTGGTATTTGTCTCAAAAAATGAAGCAAATTGGGGTATAAATAAATTTTCTTGGGTTTATTTAGGTAATGTTTTACAATATTAAATTATTTAGTGAACTGGTACTCATTCTTTCATGATCATTGGATGTTGTAATCTCGTCAAAATTGTGTAAATATGACGAACCAGGACTCCGGAAATGCAGTGTTTGAAAGATATTTCCATTTGAATCAGAGTTCCTTATGAACGTTTGCTTGAACTACGTTTTTTGCGAACCATCACTTTGAAATCAGTTCTAAAGGATACACTCATTTTCATTTATAGCCTTTTGTATGAGTTCCAAATAAGGGTGGTTAAATTTGAAGGGCCGATGTTGATTTTGAATAAAACACAAATTATTTAAAAAAATTATTGTCATTTCTTTTAATTATGGTAATATTGGTATGGTTCAATCATATATGGAAGGTGAACAAGAAAACCTCGGCGGAACACCTCCATCCGATGGTCAAAAATTTCGATGACGTTGAAGCATAATTGAGGTTCTACGCCGTTAATGTGCTGCATCATCTCACCCCTTAGCTCTTGAGTTGTTGCTGGCTTATCGACGTACACCTTTTCATTCAAATAACCCCAAAGAAAGAAGTCCAACGGTGTCAAATCTCATGATCTTAGAGGTCAAATGACATCGCCACCACGTGAGATAACACGGCCATTGAATTTATCGCGCAAAAGAGCCATTGTTTCGCAAGTGGCACCGTCCTGCTGAAACCACATATCGTCCACATCCATGTCTTCCAATTCGGGCCATAAAAAGGTCGTTATCATCCCTCGATAGCGAAAACTATTCACAGTAACTGCCTGGCCGGCCTAATGTTGAAAAAAAAAAAAATACGGCCTGATGATGCCGCCAGCCCATAAACCGCACCAAATAGTCACTCTTTGTGGATGCATTGGTTTTTGGACAATCACTCGTGGATTATCATTCGCCCAAATGCGGCAATTCAGCTTCTTGACGAATCCACTGAGGTAAAAATGCACCACATCACTGAAGATGATTTTCTTCGAAAATCGATCATCCACTGTTGTCATTTCCTGCCACCAAGAGGCTTTAGTTCTTCGAAAATTGATCATCCACTGTTGTCATTTCCTGCCACCAAGAGGCTATAGTTCTTGAGTCGATTGCACCTTGTAAGCGTGTAAATGCAATTTGTTCACCAACGACGAGCGTGAGAGATGCAATTGTTGGGCACGACGACGAGTTGAGGAGGACGTTTCTTCAGCCATACTATCGCGAACAGCAGCAATATTTTCTGCAGCTGTACGAGCATGCGCAGGTGTTTTCACATCTGCTACAGACCCGGTTTACTCAAATTTTTGCACGATTTTTTCCGATCGTAGGCATATTTGTACGATTAAATTGACCGAAAAAATCACGAAGTGCACGATATGCATTTTGATTTGAACGCCCATTTTCATAGTAAGCCTGAATAGCTTTAACGCGTTGCTCGATTGCGTATCTTTTCATGGTTTAAATTAAGTTAATCTGAAATTGAGAAATGTCAAATTAAGTGCAGAAAAACTACCCGTTACAACAATAATTGTTTAGCAGTATGGTTTAATAAGTCCTGCTAGTTTGTATCAGCCAAAATTTCTGTTACATTATATGGTATTGAGTAGCATTGATTATACCCTATCCCATAGGGGCATATTCGTTTTAAAATTACGTTTGTAACATAAAGAAATAATTTTGCTAAGCATACCTCATAGTATTTATATGGATCGAATCAGTAGCTGTGTCCGTTAGTCCGTCTGTGTGTCACCGATTTTTGGGCCATAAATTAGCTATAAATTTGAAATTTGGTATATAGAATCGGTATAGATCCGCCAATAATCACTTTTAAGATGAACATTCTTTTTAAAGAAGAAGATACATTAGGATTGTCTACATATCTACATTTCGTCTATTCAAATATTTTTGACTTTTTAAAGGCGTTTTCCGTAAAACAAAAACGTTTTTCGGTTAAATTGTAAAATAATCGAAAAAAAATGTTGATGCAGAATCGTAGGTTATGAAAATATCAATATTTCGCCTTTTTAAACGTTTTAACACGCGCCCACTTTTTGGAGGCGTTTTCCTACAAACACCATTTGTATAAATTACGCCATACCCCGTATGCAGTAGAAAACCGTTTTTTTTTTTGTCGAACCATACAAGGTTTTGATAAACTATCTGAACAATATTTTGTGATAATGTCACTTTCTATATTTAGTTGCAATGAAGCCTACATTTTAGGGATATGATTTTTAAGGATGGGATGGGATAATGTACCAAACGATCCGTACAGCGGAGTGTAGCTTTCTCTTTGCAAGGAAAAAGTTCAGAGTAGATAATTTAAGATAATTTTTCAAGGTAGACTAATGCTTTTTTATACGTTTTTGCACTCCCAAGAGACTCGATGATTTCTTTAAGTACATTTGAAGCTCGCGAATTTTTAGGTTGACGTAACTTCATTTTAGTAGTGAAATCGAGTTCTTCCATTTGATTACTGTCACGTAAAAAGACTGTGATTTTTAACTGATGTTATGTCAAAGTGTGTTTATAAAACCTAATAAAAACTACGGTAAATTATTTCTTGTGTATATGAAAACAGCTTGACGAAAAATTGCTCCTAAACTTTACATTTCGAGAAATTGATTTATGAGTAGTTTTTCAAGGCAAATACCCCATAGTGCCATTTCACCATAAATGCATCCTACTAGATCTTGTGCGATTTTTCCTGGCAAACGAGATCTCTTGATATGTATTTGATTTTCCTTTCGAATTTTCGATTTTCTCCCGATATGTTACTTTGTAATTAATTCACTCCTTTTCAAAACTCATAAACCTCGACGTTATAATTTCTCTTTTCGACTTTTAGGACGAATGTATCAATATCTGGAATTGATCTTGACACTCCTCCTCTTATTTTGAAGAATGGCATTGTGGCAATAGTTATGGGAGGGAATACTACAGCGCTAAAGTCTAGAAATAACCTGGGCCCAAACCAACATCCCTCTCCAATTATCCCGGTACAGCTCTTATAGTTCTTGGTTGATTCTTCTTCTCTATAGCCGTCGCAATTGGGACCGAAGATTTTTCGAAGAAATTTCCTTTCAAATGGACCAGGGATTGCTTCATCCGCTTTTGAGATGGTCAATGCTTCAGCGCCATAGAGCAGGACTGGGATGATCAGGGTCTTATATAGGATCTCCTTAGTAGTTCGAGTGAGGGCTTTACTACTGAATTGCCTTCTTAGCCCGAAGAGACAGCGGTTGGCAAGAGTAATTCTTCGTTTGATTTCTGACGAGATGTTGTTGTCAGAGTTAATAGCGGAGCCGAGATAGACATAGTCATGTACTACCTCAAAGATATATCTGTCAATGGTGACGTTCTGTCCAATTCGTTGATGTTGCGTGACCTTTATTGTTGACAGCATATACTTCGTCTTGCCCTCATTTACTGCTGAACCCATTTTCGCTGCTTTCTTTTCTATACAAGCAAACGTGGCTATGACATCACGTTTAGTCCGACCAATAATTTCAATATCTTCGCCGTATGCTAAGAGATGGACCGATTTTTAGAAAACTGTGCCTCTGATGTTGGCTCCGGTGTTTTGCACAATCTTCACAAGAATCAAATTGAAGAAGTCACATGACAGCGCATCGCCTTTCCTAAAACCTTTTTTGGTATCAAATATGTCGGTGAGGTTATTTCCGACCCTGATGAAGCGGCGAGAATTCTCCATCGAGTTTGGGCGGTTTACCAAAACTAGACATGTTTCCGTATAGTTCTTTTCTATAAATGCTGTCGTATGCGGCTATGAAACCGATGAATAGATGGGTGGTATCGATTTGGACTTCTCGGGTTTTTTTTCAGGATCCGCCTAAGTTTGAAAATTTGGCCGGTTGTGGAATTAAACCACACTGATAAGGTCCGGTGAGGTTGTTGGTAAACGCTTTCAGGCGTTATGTGAACACATATTACGGCAGATAGAATCTGGTAGGCGATGTTGAGGAGGCTTATGCATCTGTATTTGGCGCAGTTCACAGAGTATCCTTTTTTATACAAAAAGAAATAAAAAAAACTGAATATAAGAATACAATATATACATGTACTTCAATTTCAACTGACTAAATTTTATTCAAAGAAAGAAGTAAAAGGTGGCGTAAAAGCAATCCTCCTACCAGAAAAAGCTATACATTTTGCGATTGGCCCTGAATGTCAGTTCTGTTTTGGACATTTGTGTAGTAAACACATGCGAAATACACGTTAATAAACAATGTTACGCTATACTGCTCCAGAACACGGAATATTGGTGAATATTTATTTGAGCAATAATCGGTCGGTGACTTTGGCACAACGTGAATTTCGTCGCAGATTTCCTAGCCGTTCAACGCCTACTGGTGAAGCACTGCGACGTTTAGCCGCTCGCCTCGAAGAGACTGGCACAACACGAGATGCTGCCAGGCGTGGCAGACCCCGGAGTAGCCGTTCTGCAGAGAATATTGCTGCTGTAGCCGAAGATGTCATGGAAGCGCCGTCGACATCGACCAGACGACGTGCCACGCAAATGGGTATCAGAAGGCTTAGGATGGCCAAGCAAACGATCTGCTCTCCCTCAGTGACCACGAGCAAATTCCTCGTGTGGTGTTATTATCGCTATTGACATAAGAGATCGATTTAAGTTAAGCAGGGTTGGTTTCGAATAAACTTTCAAAATGAGGAGAACGATGACATGACATTATTTGGCCAATGTGCAAAGAAATATGGCCCAATGAGGACGCTGGCTGCCCCAAATGGCGAGTCATACGAGAGTGCAGTGGTCTTTGGTGTATAAATCGAAGTTGTCCCAGTAGTTGCTATTCTGTTTATGAACAAAGCCAGTCAATTTGGAATGTGTTTCGTCGTTCATAATGTTTTAGCGAACTGTAGACCTGCACCCTAATGTTGCTGCGTAAGATGCTCCATACGACTTAACACAAGATGGCAACCAAATAAAATCGACATAAAAAATGCAGGTTAACAATCGGTTGAAAAACAGATGGAAAATACAATGAGATTCTTGACACTCATAAACATTTACTACCACCAATAGACGCGTATAACTGATGCAATGTAATATTGCGATTATGAATAAAATTGGTAACAAGCTTTTCTTATAACGGGTGATTTTTTAAGAGGTTTAGAACTTTTAAAAAAAAAAAAACCTTGCAATTTAATGTTTAAAGATAATTTCATGCAAATGTTGAACGCGGCTGCGTCTCAGGTAGCCCATCCGCTGAGTCCAATTTTGGCATACTCTTTCACACATATCGGCCGGTATCTCACGAATGAATGCATGGATGTTGGCTTCCAGTGCGTCAATCGAAGCGGGCTTGTCCCTATAGACATTAACCTTGACATACCCCCACAAAAAACAATCTAATGGTGTCAAATCGCACGATCTAGGCGGCCAATTGACCGGCCCGAAACGTGAAATTAACTGTTCACCAAACTCGCCTCGCAATTGCGCCATTGTTTCGCGTGCTGTGTGGCATGTGGCACCGTCTTGTTGAAACCACATATCATGCAAGTCAAGAACTTCCATTTCGGGCAAAAAAAAAGTTTGTTATCATCGCTCGGTAGCGTTCACCATTGACAGTAACGCTGCGATTCGCATCATCTTTGAAGAAATATGGCCCAATAATGCCGCCGGCCCATAAACCGCACCAAACAGTGGCTTTTTCGGGATGAATTGGTAGCTGTTGCAATGCTTCTGGCTGACCTTCACTCCAAATGCGGCAATTTTGCTTATTTACGTACCCATTCAACCAAAAATGAGCCTCATCGCTGAACACAATTTTTCGATAAAAAAGCGGATCCTCGGCCAGCTTTCCAAGAGCCCATTCACCAAAAATTCGGCGTTGTGGGGTCGGCTGGCTTTAGTTCTTGCACCAGCTGTATCTTAAAATGCTTTACGCCCAAATCCTTCCGCAAAATTTTCCACGTAGTGCTGTAACAAAGGCCTAACTGCTGGTAAATTTGGTGCGAAATTTGGTCACAATCTTCCGAATAGACTGCTCAGAAGGTCGAGAATGCCGATCATAAAATGGAAGCAGCGCGCGATGAACATTTCGTACCGAGCACGAATTTTGATAGTAAAATTCAATAATTTGCAAGCGTTGTTCATTTGTAAGACGATCCATGGTTAAATTGCAAACCAAACTGAAGCTGTTTGACAGTGACACAAGGTACTAAACACACGTCAGCTGTCAAAACCAGTGTTGCCAAAACCAAACCAATTAAAAAATCACCCGTTAAATCCTTTAAAATATTTATAGTTTTGACGTTATATCCCAGAAGAATGAATGCAAACTGTTGGCGCTAACTGAAATAAAATGAGTTTTGAACATGAAAAAAAAACATGCGTGTGATTTGTGATAGCCTCATCGACTTACAATCGATCTTCTCTGAAGTAGCTCAAAAGCTTACTCGTGTTGGGTGTAATCGTAGCCTGAGGGGGCGCTTTCCTTGGCAAATCTGTCCAGCTATTGCGATATGCATACGATATCGTCATTAATGCTGAAGATGAATTTAAGGGAATGGATGAACTGACGCACTGACCTAATGAGATAAATAATATGTCGATAATAATAACTTTGAGGTAGAAGTGTCAAGATCAATTCCAGATTCAAGTCGAATGGAAAAATTATAAACTAGAGTTGTAAAAGGGTGGTTGTAGTAGTAGGTCTACTATACCGAGAGAATGCTGGCGAGAACGTTAATACTCCAACCAACAAAAAATAAATTATAGTCCCAGATCATTTCGAAAGGAAGATCGAGTCTCAGGCTCATGCGATACATACCAGGGCAAAGCGTACAAGATCTAATACGATGTCTTGTGTCAGAGTCCCATAACATGTCAGGTGTTAAGCAATCTTATCTAGAGTGTTATCTGCGCTTTAGAAACCGTCGGCTGATACAAATTCTTAACAATCCCTCCGTTCCATGAAACTGCCACTGCAGTAGGAAACACATATCTTATTTACTGAAAAGTATCACTGAGTCATAGATTAAAAAACGTGTTTTTTAGTTGTTAACATTATTTTATTTTTCTTATAATTAATTTATTTTTCTATCATCAGTACATTGTCGCTTCGCTAGGTTTTCTTCTTCACATGTGTTGTCGTGGACGAATTTTCTTTTGTCTCCATTTTCAATGCTGAACTGTGTTTCTGTGTCATTATGTACCGTAAAGCTCTGTGAGTCTTGTGTGATGAGGCTGTCTGTCGTATCTTCATCGAAGTATCCCAGTCCATTACAGTCGGTGCAGTTGCATAGTAGCTCTTCGTCTGAGAATGGTGTATCATCATCTAAGTAGATAGTGTACGGTGCGCTTATGCTGACAGGGGGATCTATTGAATCCAAAGAATCCACGGACATGTTATCATCGTCACTGGCAACTGAAGATTCAAACTCTGACTCATAATCAGATTCGTCTTCCCAAACTTGAATATTTTCAACTTTTAATGGTGAAGATTTTTGGATAATGTAACACATTTTGTTTGTCTGTGAGGTTTGTTTTAGAGGCTTTAAACTTAAGTGCTTTGCACAACTTATTAGAGAAGACTGTTGCTGTTATTCGTGGTGATCGGATATATAAAGGACTACAGGTAGCTATTTATACAAATATCCAACGGGTAAAAAATCCTATGGTTTATTACCCATTAGGGATATTTAATTGCGTAGCAATCAAGATGCTTTTCCAGGCCATAAAAAGGTTTCGTCTTCTGGGAAACCCAAATCTTATATGATATGTGTTTCTGGGTTTGCATAGGATTCCGGATGGCCCACGGGTTCGCCCTTGGGATTGGGGAGGGACCATGCCTCACCCGTTATTTTTCGTAGCTTTAAGATGTAGGGTCGTGCTTTCTGAGAAAAACTCAGTTGGTTTCGTTATAAAAAAAAGATTTTTATATATTTTAGGTTCAAACGTGGAAACATTTATTACTACTGAAACTGAGGTTTTTTTTTAATTATTATATCGATTGCTATTTTGAGAAACTGCATCTTTATATGAAGTAAGTTACACAATTTTAGATTCCACCCTTGATTTATTGCTGGCATGGGATATTTTAATAAGTGAGTTGTTGTAAATAGTCCTAATTATAAAAGTAGCGACAATAACGGCAATTTGCTTTGCGGGTAAACAATTGTAAATGCTAATTTAGCTCGTGGGTCTAACGCAATGGAGTACCTGTCGTACATACAGGCGCCACATTAACAATTAAAATAGGCGGGCTTGTAGTACATTCGAGAGACCACCTGTTTTCTCGACTTTTCATGTATCGGAAAGTGTCTAAAAAGGTGCACTACATATTTGTGTTTAATTCTTCTTATTAGCGAAGAACAATTAAAATATCTCGCATTTTTTCGGATGTGAATCAAATCAAAGAGTATGGAACTACATAGAGTGCGCATCTCATAAAACGAAAATTTTCTATGTGGGGTACTGATATTGAGCATCAGCATAAAACAATAGCATAGCCTTCGCATACGATCGACGAATTATCCATTTCGCACTTACCGCCCGCCCCTCTTTGATCATATTCTGCATCGGAGAAAAAATCACTTCACTACAAATCGTAAATAAATTCCGCGAAGAATTTGTGTTGGAGGGAATCGAAAAAAGAATTGCACTTATCTGTCAAAAATTGCACGAAAAATGTACATGAACGCAATTCGCCAGCATGCGTAACAAAATGTCGGAGAAATATTCCCAACAGCTTTTCGAAAGAATACCTCAAAGCTAAAATCCTCCGAATTGTACAAAATCGGAGAATTTTCCGCTACGACGGATACATCGCTAGGGCTGATTATATATGTCTATTTCGTTTTCCGTTCTTTACATTTCTTTCGTGGTTTTATTGTTATCTGTTGAGAGCATCAGATGCATATTAGAGGGTTTTTCAATAACAGCGCTTCAAAAGTTTTTTTTTAATAAAACAAAAACGGTTTTGGATATGAATGAAATTATTTATTCCTGTGAAAGTGCGTTCGATGACATTATGTACCGAACTCGATTTCTTTTGTATGGCCACCACAGGCACGCTTGAAGAAGCTCAGTCGCTGAACCCAATTTTCGACGATTTTCAAGCATAAATCGGCCGATACTTCTGCAATTTCACGTTCGATATTCGTACGAAGATCATCAATCGTCGCTGGCTTGTTGGCATAGACCATAGACTTGATGTAGCCCCACAGGAAATAGTCTAACGGCGTCAAATCGCACGACCGAGGCGGCCAAGCGACTGGGCCATTTCGTGAGATAGCACATTCTCCAAACTTGGTTTCCAATAAATTGATTGTTGCATTTGCTGTTTGTCTTGTGGCGCCGTCCTGTTGGAACCACATGTCCTCCAAGTCCATATCATCCAATTGAGGCCAAAAATATTCGGTTAACATTGAACGGTAGCGATTCCCATGCACAGTAACATGCTGGTCTTGATCATCACGGAAGAAGTACGGTAAGGATGTAGTCCAAGATCCTTATGCAAAATTTGCCACAACGACGTCACAGAGATGCCCAACGCTGGAGAATGACGTGTGAGAGACACATTTGGGCTTTCTTCAACTGAAGCCTCAGCGGCAGCAATATTCTCGACACTACGGGCACTTCTTTGTCTCACTGGGACGGGAACATTTTGTACTGTGCCTGTGGATTAAATTTTTTCCACTAGACGCTCAATTGTTGATCTGCCAGGACGATTATGACGACCATAAATTGGACGTAGCGCTCTTAACGTTGGGGCCTCTGACTCCGAATTTCGGTTGTAAATTTTAATAATTTTGACTCGCTGTTGGATCGTCTATCTTTGCATCATGAAATTTCAAACCTTAATGAAGATAAATGTAAAAAGAGCGGCAAGAAATATGGCCTCGTTTGCTGTCCCTGTCGCTCAACTTTTGTAGCGTCCCTATTAAAAAACCCGATATTACAAATAATTCATCATTTTCTTAGGCGTCTGGTGTTTTCTCAGATTGTGCATATTAGGAGATTTCCAACAATTGTCATCTTGTAATATAACCTATATTGCGCATTGCTCCTACCGACGGAACTGATAAACCATTTCAAAAGATACATTAAATTCCATTGGACAAGGAAGGATATAAAAGCGCTCTCGAAGATTGAAAAAGCGAATCATCTTCGCTGATTTTCAGCCTCTTAGTAACGACCAATAGATAATGGCACTAGGCTTACTATTCTTCACTCTATTGATACAACAACGTAACTACATTTTTTTTAATTTGTTTGGGCTAGATATGTTAGCTGATTTAAAATATAGATTTTCAATATTGTGGCAAAAAATTGTTCATCTAAGTGATGTAGATTAGAAGTAAGCACTCTACAAAAGTATTCATTAAACTCATAAAATTAAAAAAATGGTAAAAAAAAAAAACAAAACCAAAATGGAAAATTATCAAACATTGAATGGAATTATAAAAGCAACAAAGCAACTCATCTAGCATATACTTTCCACATTTTATCGTCAAAAGAAAATTGAGAGCTCGACTGTTCAACGAGAAGAAGCTTCGAATGGACGCATAAGGAAAACAGAAATAGCTGTAGCTTAAAGAGGATAAGTAACACCATTCATCAACCTCAATACATGACGCAGTAAATGCAGTACCTTAATTCTATTGAAGATGTATGTTCCCGAATACAGTCTGCGGCTGTTAGCGCCTCCACAAAAACACACGTGGCATTATCATGTGTCAAATATTATTTATTTACCGACTTTGTTTTAAAAATATTAACATTTTTTTATATTAAAATAATCTAATTAAAAAATAAAAAAAAATATTAATAAAAAAATTAAGTAGATTCTGTTCATTTATTTTTATACCCTATCCCATATTTTTGATACATAGTTTGTAACCTAGCTAAAGTATACCTCAAAGTATATGGATCGACTCAGAATCGCTAGCTGAGTCGATTAAGCCATGTCTGTCTATCCGTCCGTCTGTAGGTAACCGGTTTTTTGGGCCTTAAATTTTGAGCTAGGACAATGAAATTCGGTACATGTGATCCTTGTACATGTTATTCGAAGAGGTGTAAGACAATTTGAAATCCACCCACTTCCACGCCCCCTTTTTTTAAAAAAATCCTAATTTTAGGCCAAACCGTAAATTTTTTTGAAAGTGTCTGAAGCAAAAATATACAATCCTAAAGTCTGTATTTGATCTATACAAAGTTTTTTGCCACGCCCACTTCTTGGGGGCGTTTTCAGTGGAAAAACGTTTTTCGGTAAAATGTTAAATACTTCTAAAAAAATTTGATGATGATATAAACATTTCATCTTTTCGGAGGCGTTTTCATACAAAAACTATTTATATACCTTAGCCACACCATATACAGGAGAAAAACGATGTTTTTGGTCGAACCATACAAGATTTTAATAAATTCTCTGAACAATATGTTGCGACGATTTTAATTTTAATATTTCATTGCCATAAAACCCCACGTTAGCCTACCCATATGTTTTTTTTCCAGGACCTGCCTAACTTACATACTTAAGGCCTCAACAAAAATGCATCCTAATTACCCCGGTTTTTAGCAAACTGCCTGCAGTTGCGCACTCCAAGTTGGTTGAGGTCGGTTTCTACTTGTGCGCGCTACTTAAGGCGAGGTCTTCCTCTACTAAGTCTGTGGTCTGGCAGAGAATCGAAGACTCTGCGGAGTTTTTTGACCAGGGTTTCGCTTTACAGCTCGAATAGTTCTTGGTTGAATCTTCGTCTCAATAGCCTTTCAACGTAATTATTCGTTTATTCTTCGTTTGATTTCGGACGAGATGCTGTAGTCAGATTTAATAGCGGAGCCGAGATAGACAAAGTCTCTTACTATTTACATCAAAGTTATATCTGTCTATAACGACGTTCTCTTCAATTCATCATTTGTGCGAAAATTTTCCATTGTCTTCCTACACAAACGGACGAGTTTGGGCCATAAACCAAAACTAGACATGGCTCTGTATAGTTCGTCTATATAAATGCTGTCGTGTGCGGCTTTGAAACCGATGAATAGGAGGTGGGATCTGCGAAGTGTGAAAATTTGATCGGTTGTGGACTTTGCTGTCCTAAAACCACACTGACAAAGTCCGATCATGTTGTTGGTAAACGGTTTCAGGCGTACACATATTACGGCAGATAGGATCTTGTAGGCGATGTTGAGGAGAATTTTGCTTCTGTAGTTGCCGTCATTTCCTGCAGCCTTATTAAGCTTGAGTGATAGTTACTATTTTCAAAAAAACTGGACACTTTATCCATGAAATAAAATATTTGGCATTAGCGGCCCATACGTGGTCTCCCTTCGTTATTGTGTACGAATTTATTATTTCTCATGAGAACTCACCTTTTCCATACACATGATTAAACGTTTCCAAACATTGGTCATGGACTACATTTTTGTTGTTCATAATCGAATTGAGTTTTCATGAACTAATCATAGAAATGTATTTTTAAAAGTAACTAACAATAGTAATCGTGGAACAAAACTTTGTTTAAATGCAATCTGGATATCAATATTGATGGTGCTACAAAGCGTGGTTCTCCTGGGCTTAACTTAATATGCCCTCCCCGGCCCCAATTTCTTACTTCAAGCTGTTGATTTACGCTGATGTTGTTTTCCGTATTTACACTAACTACCTCAAAGTTATACCTATCAATTGTCAGGCTCTTAACAAATCAGTGGTGTTAGGACTTGTCAATGTCCTCATTTGCATTCAGCCGCACACTGCTTGCTGCTTTTCTCCGGGATCTGGCGCAATGTGAGATTTGGTCGGTCGTAGATTTTCCAGGTCTGTAGAAGCATTAGTAAGGACCTATTAGATCGTCAGCAAACGGATTAAGACGCTCACATAACACGCTGGAAGAGATCTTAAAGACGATTTTTAAAAGGCTTATGTTGGTGCATAGTAGGCGATCTCCTTATTGGTGGATCGGGCAGATGGTACCGAGATTCCAATCGTCGGGAGTAGTTTCCTCCGACCATATTTTGCAGATTAGTCC
Organism: Rhingia rostrata; assembly: GCA_949824845.1. Lineage (NCBI taxonomy): Eukaryota > Metazoa > Arthropoda > Insecta > Diptera > Syrphidae > Rhingia > Rhingia rostrata. The sequence continues at coordinate 49,346,200 of OX463755.1, read as the reverse complement.
ATGTATGCTTCTAACCAGGTAATATCCAGTATGTTCAAAAAGTGTAGCACAACGGCTTCAGCTGCTTTGTTCCTCTTTAGTCTGGTGACAGCGCTTTGATGTCATTTTGGTCGGGCGAATGCAACTCTTGATTTTCATCTATATTGACTGGTAAAACTTGTTAAAATAGTCTCTATAGATGACTAGCATTGACTGTGTATCCACTACGGTATTTCCATTCTTATCTTTACAGGGCTCTGGGCGGGTTATGAATCCTGATGTCGATAGTTTCACTCTTCGATAGAAGATTTGCACCACTTTCCTGCTAAGGTATCTCTGCATCTCCTCGACTTCACGTTGTTGGTGAACTTTTTTCTCTCTCCTGAGCAAGCGCTTCTCATACTTCCTTTGCTCAATGTAGAGATTATGGGACGCTTTAGTTCTCTTCTGGAGCCACGACCTGTATACTTCCGTTTTGGCTTTGTTTTCCTAAGCACTCGGGGTGGTTGTTAGAAGCCCAACACTTCTGTCGCTGCGTTACTTATGGCTATTTGACATAGCTGCCATTGCTCTTCCGAGTTCATATCAACAGTCGTAGGATTTCTCGCAAGCTGAAAGGATACACGGTCGGTATAGGCTGTAGCAGTCTCTTCCGATTGAAGTCGTACAACATTGAATTTCCTCAACATGGCTGTTGTTCGTGTAGAAGTTTCTCTTGATATCCGCACTCGAAGTATCGCACAATCTAGTTGTGATCCAAGTCGATGTTTACTTCACGGAGAGTAAGTGCACTCAGAATACTAGAGGAGTGTCTTCCGTCAATCGCGACATGATCGATTTGGTTGCATGTTCCACCATCTGGTGACCGCCATATGCCTTTATGGAGGTCAAGACGTGTGAATCATGTGCTGCTCACAATCATGTTTTTTCGATACTACCAATGTTGTCCAAGCTATTCGAAAAGATGCTGGTAAAACGCCTGCAAAATATTATTGTAGACAAATCGCTTGTACCGAGCCATCAATTTGGGTTCAGGAATAAACACTCAACAATTGACCAAGTGCATAGAATCACTGATAAAATTGAAAATGCTTTTGAAGAGAAAAAAATATGCTCTACAGTATTTCTTGATATATCACAAGCTTTCGACAAAGTATGGCACAAAGGATTGATCCATAAATTACAAAAGCAACTGCCGAAGCAGTATTCCAAAATACTGGAGTCGTATATTCTACAGCGATTTTTCAGAATTAAACAAGAAACAACGTACTCAACATTAAGAGAAATTAAGGCTGGTGTACCTCAAGGCAGTGTTTTAGGTCCAGTACTATATCTCCTATTCACTAGTGATCTACCAGAAAGTGACGAAATCACTCTAGCTACCTTTGCAGATGATACTGCTATACTTTCTGTAGGAGAAACTGTCGAAAAGGCTACAAAAAAGCTTCAAAAGGCAGTTAACAATGTCTCAGAATGGACTAAAAATTGGCAGATCAGATTAAATGACCTGAAGTCAGTTCATATAAATTTTACGTTAAAAAATGTACCACACATTCATGTATACATAAATAGTAATGTAGTGGAATATTCAAATACAGCTAAATATTTAGGGATGACTCTAGACGCCAAACTGCGGTGGAAAGCACATGTAAAGAAAAAAAGAGATGAGTTAAACGTCCGCTACAGTAAAATGCATTGGCTTATTGGGAGATACTCACCCTTATCCAACTACATTAAATTATTGCTATATAAGCAAATTCTTAAACCAGTATGGACCAATGGGCTCCAGATGTGGCCATGCACATGCAAGACAAACTTACTAAGAATACAAACCTTCCAAAACAAAGTACTACGGAGCATAGTTAACGCACCGTCGAACATACGTAACACCGATCTACATAGAGATCTATATATTTAAATGGTTGAAGATGAAGCTAAAAAAGTAGCTCTAAGACACAGAGATAGGCTTCTCAGCCAGTAGCACAGCTTTTAAGAACCGACAATATAGTCAGGAGATTAAGACGGGTTAAACCCCTTGACCTATGTAGCTAAAGATATATACAAGGTGGCGCAAAACTAATCCTCCTATCAGAAAATTTTGCGATTGGCCCCTAATGTCAGTTCTGTTTTGACATTTGTGTAGTAAACACATGCGAAATACACGTTAATAAACAATGTTACGCTATACTGCTCCAGAACGCGGAATATTGGTGACTATTTATTTGAGCAATAATCGGTTGGTGACTTTGGCACAACGTGAATTTCGTCGCAGATTTCCTAGCCGTCCTACGCCTACTGGTGAAACACTGCGACGTTTAGCCGCTCGCCTCGAAGAGACTGGTACAACATGAGATGCTGCCAGGCGTGGCAGACCCCGGAGTAGCCGTTCTGCAGAGAATATTGCTGCTGTAGCCGAAGATGTCATGGAAGCGCCGTCGACATCGACCAGACGACGTGCCACGCAAATGGGTATCAGTCGACGGTATTTACAGCGAATTTTGGTACAAGATTTGAAGATGTTTCCGTACAAAGTCCAGACGGTGCATCAGCTGTTAGCTGCTGACCGCCAATCGCGTCTAACATACGCTCAAGCCATCCTTAATCACCACCAAGAGGAAGATGATTTATCATCAAACATAATCATGAGTGATGGGCCCATTTCCATCTTAGCGGGTACGTAAATAAGCAAAATTTACGCTTCTGGGGCACTGAAAATCCGCGTGTAACCCACGAAGAGCCATTACACCCGCTCAAAGTCACTGTATGGTGTGCTGTTTTCGCTGGAGGAGTCATCGAACCTTTTTTCTTTGAAGACGTCGCGGACCAAACGGTTACTGTGAATGGTGAGCGCTACAGAGCAATGATCAACGAGTTCTTTTTGCCGCAACTTGATGAATTGGGATTGGAAAACATGTGGTTCCAACAGGACGGTGCAACGGCACACACTGCACGTGCCACAACCGATATGCTGAAGGATGCATTTCCCGGTGCGCCTAATCTCCCGTTTTGGCGATTTGCACTGGCCAGCAAGATCGCCTGATTTGACCTCTCCAGACTTCTTTTTGTGGGGCTTTTTGAAGTCGCGAGCTTATGTCAACAAGCCTCAGACTATTGCAGCTCTTAAAGACAATATCCGTCAAGAATGTGAGGACCTATCGCCGGAAGTTTTGGCCAAAGTTATGGAAAATGCCATAAAAAGGGCTCAAATGACAATCAACTGTGGCGGCGGCCATTTACATGACATCATATTCTCGACTTGATGTAAAAAAAATTAAAAGACCAAATGAAAAAAGAAGAATAAAAGTTTTTAATTTTTTTTTTAAATTACAGCCAAAAAACATCGGAAGGTTATTTTTGCTCCACCTTGTATATATAAAAAAAAAGAAATACTGAAACTTAAGTACAATTTCAAACAAAACTCATAGAAATCCGACCAACGTCTGAATTTCTTTTTAAATTTATATTTTTATAAAATATAATACATGTGAAAAATAAATTGCTGATTAGTCTAACGACTAGGTGCGATTCCTTGAAGACATACAAAAGTCAGTCTTCGGGAGGTTTTTTAGATCGGGTTAAAGTCCCTCACTATTGCAGAAGGTTCCCTCGCGATAAAACCTCTGCAATGTCTTTGGATGATTTTTCCTTCCAGCGAACCCCCACAAAAAAAATGTTTTTTTCCCGATACAAAATCGATGAGCCTGAGTTCCTTCCTGAAGGTGGTATTCTGAAAGATTTGCCTTCTTATCGTCCCATCAAAGATGTTTCTCTCCGAACTTTGGCGTTAAAGTCTCCCAAGAGAATTTTAATGCCGTGCTTTTGGCCATTGCTGATATGTTTTGGCGAGGACCTAATAGAAACTTTCCCTGGCAGTGTTGTCTTTCTTCTTCTTCTGTAGAGACAGGAGAACTTATTAGCCTGAGATGGTGAAATTTAGCCTTTATACGGGTCGTCGTAACTCTCTAGCCTACTTCGCGAAAGCTTAGACGCTTTGTCTTTATCTAACAGCGAAACCGCACCCAAGTAACCGAGTCCTCCCATCGAGGTGGCAGTCCCCGTATTAAAAATCGCAGTTTTTTCTTTTTCTCAGGCCCGGTCCCTCCCACCGTATCTTCTGGAGGGCTGTTACATCAGCTTTGAAACCAGCCTGTGCAAGACGTAAGTAGATCGTATTGGGTTGGATCTTTAGAGCGTTTGTTTTCTCCTGCTTCTAGTTCCCGAGAAGATAACGCAGGTATCAACATCCCATGGGTCCGTACTTCGGGGTGTACAGCGGGCACCGCTTGGAGGTGACGATGCGATTTAGTCGGTTCGGCCACTTTTCAAATGTCCTCATGGTTTGACTAAAAACGCCCCTTTTCTGGATGTTAGTGAATTTCGACAGTTTGAAAGACAGCGAAATAGTAATAGATAGACAGATAGGCATATGAAACGAAGTATCATAGCCTATAGGTTCTCCATTCATTTTGGGAGATGTTATTTTTTTCCCACAAACAATCGCATAGTAACCGATGTACCTTGGTTCTTTCTCTATGTAATAATCCTAGCATCAAAACTAAAATAGCCACATGGGTTTTGTAATGAATAAATAAATACTCCCCGAATTTCCTGTCCACCACACTGTCCAACGCTTGTACTATATTAAGCGAAAAAGTGAGTAAATTTGAGGACATTTGCTTGCATTCGAAAATTAAAGTCAGCCATTGTTTTCGATTGCAAATAATCTCGCCGCGCCGTTGCATTGTTTAGAAAATGAGTATAAATGAGACACTGATTAATCGCGGGTATATTTTGGCTCCGTTTCCAGTGGGTTCTGTTCGCCATTGCCACTGCCATGCCTGTGGATGTGGTTTTGCTGTTCTGTATAATGCAAGATCACAAGATAGATTGTAATTCCGGTGCTGTTTGGCTGCTCCTGCTGCTACTGGTGCACTTGTTCGCAAAGCAAGAGCATCCTTGACAGAGTAAGCGAGGCTGCATTGAATAAATGTATTGCGGGAAATTCGAGATTATATTTCATTGTGAACGACAGTGAAGCCATGCGTTTGGGAATGCACAGCTCCTTTTGTTTATTTGTTTGTTTGCTCTTTTGTTTGACAATGCATGTGCGCCATACATACTTGTTCTACCGTCCGACGCAAATAGGTATACGGCACTCGATATAGAAATACAACAATTCAGCCATGCCAGGATGCCTGACAATTTGGTAGAGGTTTAAAGTCACAATGACAGTTCAACTGAAGCCATTGTTGTAAAGTCTGCAATCTCATTTGTGCTACATGAAGTTTTTATACGCTCTTGAGTCTGAAAAGACTAGAGCAGGATTCATATTATTGTATTTCTAAGGATGGAACTTATTGTCCAGCGTAATCAATATGGGTACCGAGTTGGTAAGTGAATTTGGGAATATCTATTCATTTGATCCTGGGTAGATTATATGTACCATTAACATGAATGCGGGCATTAGGGGTTGTAGTCGAATACAATGTTCGACTTGTTCTGAGGTAGCGAACCGTGTTATATGGTTTGCTGTTTAGTGTTAATGACATCTGTACGTTGACAATGTATCCTTTGTGCAAATAATTTTACACAGTAAAGTGGATATTTCACGCAGTAGAATCTGAGTGCTATAAATTTTAGATTTCATTCATTAAATGTCAATCGTCATAAAATTACTTTATAGGTTTTTGAATGTAAGCGAATGTGATAAACTTTAATTGCTTGAACAGAATATATAAGACCGAGGAATATTAATGCGAGTAGCTTTCTACCATTCTCAAAGTGCAAGGTGTATATATAGCTGTTTGCCTATACACAAAGCTGTCACAAGTCAGCACAGTCTATAGTCAATAGCCTTCAGTTATTTACTTGATATAGGTAAAGGACGGTTTGTACCCGAGCGTCGTCAATGAAAACCGCTGGGGCTGGTTTAATCAGGCCTATTCGCTTTGCATGTCATCGCCATTTTGAACGACAATTGCGGAGCCTTTTAACCAGCCATTTCGCAGTACAGCTCGCAAATTTCATGATTGATTTTTTGTTTTTTGTTCATAAGACATAAATCGCGGAATAATACTTACATACATAAGTGGCGCTACAGTCCGGAATGAACCTGGGCCTCAACCAACATGCCTCTCCAATAAGCACGGTCCTTAGCTAACTGACTCCAGTTGCGCACTCCAAGCTGGTTGAGGTCGGTTTCTACTTGTGCGCGCCAATTAAACCGAGGTCTTCCTCTGCGTCCTACGTATGGCTGGACAAAGAAGACTCTGCGAGCCGGAGTATTGGTGTCCATTCGTTCTACATGTCCTAGCCATCTCAAACGACCAATGCGTAGTTTTCTGACCAGGGGCATATCGCTAAACAGCTCGTATAGTTCTTGGTTGAATCTTCGTCTCCATAGCCCGTCAACGCAAACGGGACCGAAGATTTTTCGAAGAATTTTCCTCTCAAATCGAGCAAAGATTTCTTCATCCGCTTTTGAGACGGTCCATGCTTCAGCGCCGTAGAGCATTACTGGGATAATAAGGGTCTTATATAAGATCTCCTTAGTAGTTCGAGTATGGGCTTTACTTCTTAGCCCGATGAAATAGCGGTTGGCAAGAGTAATTCTTCGCTTAATTTCTGACGAGATGTTGTTGTCAGAGTTAGTAGCGGAGACGAGATAGACAAAGTCACGTACTACCTCAAAGATATATATGTCAATGGTGACGTTCTGTCCAGTTCATATTAATTTATTGCTAAACCCATTCCTGCCGCTTACTTCTCTATACTAGCAAACGTGGCTATGACATCACATTGGGTCCTACCAATGATGTCAATATCGTCGCCGTATGCTAGTAGTTGTACAGATTTTTAGAAAATTGTGGCTCTGGTGTTGGCTCGAGAATTTTTCACAATACTCTCAAGAATCAGATTGAAGAAGTCACCTGAAAGCGCATCGCCTTGCCTAAATCATTTTTTTAGTTAGTATCGAATGTGTCGGTGAGGTCGTTTCCGACCCTTATGGAGCAGCGAGAATTCTCCATCGTCATCCTACACAAACGGACGAGTTTGGGCGTTATGCTAAAAGTAGACATGGCTCTGTTTAGTACGTCTCTATAAATGCTGTCGTATGCGGCTTTGAAATCGATGAATAGGTGGTGGGTATCGATTTGGACATCTTGGGGTTTTTCCAGTATCTGCCAAAGTGTGAAAAATTGATCGGGTGTGGACTTTCCTGGCTCAAAAGCACACGGATAGGACCGATCAGGTTGTTGGTAAACGGTTTCAAGCGTTCACATATTACGGCAGCTAGGATCTTGTAGACGATGTTGAGGAAACTTACGCCTCTGTAGTTTGCGCAGTTTATAGGGTTTCCTTTTTTGTGGATCGGGCAAACGATGCTGAGGTTCCATTCCTTAGCCATACTTTTTTCGACTAGATTCGGCTTATGAGTTGGTGGATGTTACTCACCAAGTCATGCTGAAGTGGTTCTTCCATATCCTCAGCATCGACTTTGTCTCAACTACGATATTTCCTTGTTCATCTCGACAGGATTTTGTTCGAGCCTTGTATCTTTGGCTTTGACGTTTAACATTTTAGTACAACTTGCGAACACCGTTCCTGGAGCGGCACGTATCTATATCCTCGATCGCGTGTTTTTCATGCTCTTTTTTCTGCTCTGTCTATAGAGCTCAACGGCAGCTCTCGTCTTCACCTGCAGCTTAGCCTGGTAGGCCTCGTTCTTGGCTGCGAGCATCTGTCGGCATTCCTCATCAAATTTCGTACCGTAGCGAAGTCAATTAGCCTAAATCTGTTACCAGACGTGTTGTCGTGTAGGCTATGTGTTCCGATAATTCTGCTAAAGATGTCTTTTCTTCCTACCTTCACGCTTTAAATCTCCAAGCACGATTTTAACATCGTACTTCGCTCATAGTTTTTCTCAAGAAACTCATAGAAGCAACCCTTAGCTAAATCATCTTTTTCCTCCTGTCATGTTATTTTTGTTTAGTATTGTTTGGCATTTCATAATGGAAAGACTTACGCGTGAACAACGTTTACAAATTGTTCAACTTTATTATGAAAATTCACGTTCTGCTAGGAATGTGTTTCGTGCACTTCGCTCAACTTATGGTCAACATAATCGGCCTACTGAGCGTACTATTCGCAACACCATCACCCATTTTGAGACCCAGCATTCATTATTGGATAATATTCGAACGAATAGACCACGTGCAGCACACTGTGAAGAAAATATAGCGGCCGTAGCTGAGAGTGTACACGAAGACCGTAGAGAGTCGATTCGGCGCCGTTCGCAGCAACTCGGACTGACGTATGGAACGACTTGGCGCATTTTACGTCAAGATCTTAAATTGAAAGCATACAAAATACAGCTTGTGCAACAACTGAAGCCGCTCGACCTTCCCAAGCGACATCGCTTCGCTCTGTGGGCTCTTGAAAAGTTCCAAGAAGATCCGACGTTTTCGAGGCAAATTTTGTTTAGCGATGAGGCCCATTTCTGGCTCAATGGGTATGTAAACAAACAAAATTGCCGCATTTGGGACGAAGAGCAACCTGAAGAGATTGAGGAACTGCCACTTCATCCAGAAAAAACAACGGTTTGGTGTGGTTTGTGGGCCGGTGGAATCATCGGTCCATATTTCTTTAAAAATTATGCCGGTGCGATCGAAACCGTCAACGGCGACCGTTAGCGTGCCATGATAAACGACTATTTGATGCCTGAAATTGAAGCTCGTGATCTCGGCGACATTTGGTTTCAGCAAGACGGCGCCACTTCCCACAAATCGCATCAATCAATGGGAGTACATTTCGGTGAGCACATAATTTCACGTTTTGGGCCGATCTTGGCCACCAAGATCGTGTGATATCACACCGTTAGACTTTTTCCTGTGGGGATATGTAAAGTCAAAAGCTTATGCCGACAAACCCGCTTCGATTCAGGCCTTGGAGGAAAACATCACGCGTGTCATTCGCCAGTTACCAGTCGAAATGCTCGAACGAGTGATCGAAAATTGGACTCAACGGATGGACCATCTGCGACGTAGCAACGGCAAACATTTGATAGACATAATCTTCAAAAAATAAATGCCAAAGAATGTTCTTTCAAATGATAATAAACATTCTCCATTAAATTTGAATTTTCTGTGTTTTTTTCTTTAAAAAAGTAGGGAACCTCGAAATGGATCACCCTTTACATGGGGACAACTTTTTCTATATCTAAATGCAATCCTGTGTAACTTCAAAGTCGATGAACAGGTTGTGTAAATTGAGACTATATGACGCCTCTGTGGGTGACGCAGATTAAATGCATTATTGCATTATTTAGATCGCAGCAATCCCGTGATATCCGGCTGCTTAGCTCAAGGAGAAATATTTCTATTTTGTTTTATTTAGGTCGGATTGTTATTTTTTTTAGCAATCGTTATCAATATGAAAATATTTATTTTCGCCTGCCGGCAAGGGTGTTCAGTCTATAGATGTGATTCTTTCATATTCTTGTCAACGATTCTGATTTAACTACGGGCTTTGTGTTGTTAGTAAAGCTTCCGAACATAACTCTAAGAGTGGAGTTCTTGTACCCTAGATAGCGCGATTTTCTTGTTCTCTTAATGTCAACTGTTTCTAAAATCCTCGGTCTTAGGTCTTATTCTTCACTACTGGATTCCTTCTACATTCTTCGTACAACCAAGTCTTCTCCCTTTTGGGCTGCATATACCTATCATATCAATTGCTGCGGATCTTATGGTTTGTTGACACCGTCGTCATTGATTTTCGACATTATATTTGATTTTATGGTATCAGGAAAGTGCGGGATATGCATCCTGCAAACCGTTGGGCGGTGTCTTGCGATTTCGGTTATTCGACATGCAACAAGAAAATAGTTCATTACGCTTTGGTTTGTTTTGTTCAGTAGGTCATATCGTTATGGGTCAATTTTGTTTTTAGATTTTCTAAATATTATCACTAGCTAATAAAAGCATACGGACTCCATCCAATAATTTATTCTGGATGGCAATAATGTCTGCTTGATTTAAAATTTGTAAGTTAGCTTAGACCTAAACTCGAACATTGTGGAGTTTTCCCTGGGTTTCATGAAAAATCATCTTCATCCGACAGGTTGACATAAATCTCTATCAAACGCCCGACACCCTGCCTTCAGTTAAGATGAATCTGTCATACAGGTCATCTCACTGACATTAGCATTGGATCGCATTTTAACCACCCTGGCTGGATAAATTTGCAGATGCTGCTAGCTTCACACGTTTTATCTGGCATCCATTCTGCAGTTAGATTCTAAGTGGTTTTGCAGAATGAAGATGACTTTCTGGTAATGAAATGATTAAGATGCTGTCTAGAAGGAGTTTATCTGAATAGAGAAGCCCTCTGCAATACTCATTTCTTGATATTAGGAGAGTAGATAATCTTCGAATAAATAATTGTTTACAAGGTAGTTATATACAAAGACCAAAATTAGTATGATACAATTTTTATTTTATTTTCTATTTCTTATTCGCTAACATACTTGAAATATCATCTTTTAACTTACTTACAAATTTAAAAAATAACAGGTTTCCGATTTCGTCGCAGTATAGTTTCGAGTTTGGAACTTCCAATTGACTTGTGCTCTGATCATGTCTTCTTTTACGACAGCTCTCGAGAGCATCTTCGGCTTCCTCTGTTAAGTGATTAAGGCCACTGCATTCATCTTGTAGTTTTCCCACACCGATTTCTATACACTCAAAGCAGCTGCAAGGTTCTTCGCTAATCTCGAAACCATTAAAGTGTTCATCAAGATGGCATGGAGTGCTTGTTCTAGGATAAGCAACAGCCATGGAATTATTTGTTTCCATTTCAGTTTGTAATTCTAGGTCAGCTTCCCATATAACTTCCAATTCTAGGGGTAAAAATGCATTTTCGTCTAATAAACACATTCTGTCAGGAATATATATATCTTTCGTCTGTAAAGCTCGAGTTCTTCACAATGACAACTTGCTACTAATGATGTGGTTGAGTATTTAAGGTATTAGTCGTAGGTAGAGGATCTGTGGGACAACAAATCAAGGTAGGACTTTGACAATGGAAGTCAACGCGGGACAATAATAAATTAAAGGTGCAGGTAGAGCTTGTAATGCTTGTTTGAGGGATGTTTGGTTAACTTTGGGATTATTTACACCGTGATTAAAATTTACCAATATTGTTGATACCTATGTTATTATGTAATGCTCCACCCTCATGAACAGGTATACTTTTTGATTGAGTGCAAGTTGATTATTTGGCAGGTATTAAATATCTTCATGCCTTCCTGGAAGTTTTGCATTCTTTTTTAAACCACTAACTTACGTATCGATAGCTCTTTTGTCCAGTACTTTCGACAAATTAGAAACTGTTACAAAAAAATTGTGTTCACATTCGATTATTCTTTCAAAACTTGAGGAACAAAGCGAAACGAATAACCTTATTTTCGACAGGCTAGTAAAGCTCGAAAATAGTATTCGCAACAGACGTAATCTGCCTTCAGCATAAAAAGATTTCTTAAAATTCTTAAGTGGAATGCCAATGGCCTTTGGCAGCAACTTGGAGAACTTGAATTGTTTATGTAGGGAAGAGATATCGGCGTCTGTTTAATATCCGAAACTCACGCAAAGGGTTATTTTGATTATCATGCTCTACATCTATCAAACAAGGCTAGAGGATGAGCATCACTATATATATAAGAGTGTATCGAACATTCGATTGATTTTCAACTAGAAGCCGAAACAATACAAGTTTGCTCTATTCAAGTCAAAAGCAGACAATCCTTTCTGAAGAATTCTTCTATTTACTACCCATCAAGATGCAAGGTTGATTGACTTTGAGAACTTGCTTAATTCCCTCGGACAGCGGTTTGTCATCAGAGGGGACTTTAACGCAAAACAATTTATTTTGGGGATCTAGATGCATATCACTGAAAGGTATAATGCTTTACGATTGATAGAAAGTACAATACCGAATTTTATTTTACGGAAAAACTGGCCAACTGATTTTACAAAAATACCGGATTTGATCGATTTTTTCATCGTAAAACGTATGCTTTGATCTTTGCTCTGATCATTCTGCGGCCATTCTAACAACGAGCGAGTCAATCATTAGAAATGAAAACATACCCAGACTAACAAACGGAAAAACCAACTGGGAAGGCTTCAAAAACGATACTGAAAATAATATTCGACTGGGTGTATCGCTTAAATCCCCATTAGAACTCGAAGTTGCGATTGACTCCCTTATCGATACTGTTGAAGGAGCAACATGGAATAATAATCCTCAACAACGCAAAATAGTAATATTATGTACCCATGGGAAATAAAAATGTGGTTAGACAAAAAAGAAAAGCTCGAAAAAGATGGCACCAAGTTCGTGCTCCGCAAGATATAACACATCTCAATCGGTTGCGTAACATGCTATCAAATTTGATTAAAAACTTTAAGAACCATGTAGTACCGCTGGAAAAGAATCGAATTATTCACTTTGGAAAGCAATTAAATACATAAAACGGCCAAAAAATGCTGTTTTACCAATTAGGGTAACTCAAGACGTTTGGGCAAAAAGCGATAAAAAAAAGCAGACGTTTTTGCCGCACATCCTGAGCAAACATTTAAACCTTTTGATAGTACAGAAAACATTAATTTAGTCGAGACTACAAGCGATAGTAATATAGTTAGATATGCAAGTATTGCCGAGCTTAAGTGGGAAATACAGAAATTAAAACCTAAAAAAGCTCCGGGTTATCACCTAATTACAGGAGAACTTTTTAAAATGTTGACTCGGAAATTAATAACTAAACTCCTCAACATTGAAAATGAAGCAATTAGATCAAACCAGGAAAATCACCGAATGAAATAAAATCTTGACTTGTTCAAAAGTTTTTGAAAGGATATTACTCGGTCGCTTACACTCCGTTATTCATCAGAAACACCTTTTACCTGACCATCAATTTGGGTTTAGAAGTAAACATTCGAATGTGAACCAAGTTCATGGAATTTCTGATGTAATTGAGAAAGCTTTCGAAAAAAAGAAAATTTGCTCAGCCGTATTTCTTGACGTGTCGCAAGCTTTTGACAAAGTTTGGCATAGGGGCCTTCAATACAAACTAAGACAAGTTCTGCAGGAAAAATTATATAAAATCCTCTTGTCGTATCTTGAGCATAGACTCTTCCGTGTGAAACATCTAAACGAATATTCAGAGTTCAAGGAAATATTGGCAGGAGTAGCCCCAGGACGTGTCCTTGGACCACTCTTGTACCTCCTATTTACACGTGAATCCCGCAAACAAACGATACAATAATTGCCACACTTGTTGACGATACAGCTATACTAGCAGTTGGCACAACAATAGAGGAAACAAATATGAAATTACAAAACGCTCTTAACGAGGTTAATGAAGGGACAAAATCCTGGCGGATCACACATAACGGGAGCAAATTGGTTCATGTAGATTTTTCGTCTAAGCGGACAAACAATTTGCCAGTTTTTCTCAATACGCTTCGAGTTCCTTTTGCAAATGAAGCGAAATATCTCGGAATGACACTCGATGCAAAATTTAAATGGAAGTCGCGTGTAAAAAAGAAATGCAAAGAACTTAAAAATAAATACAGAGAATTGTACTGGTTACTCGGAAAATATTCGAAGCATAACCTGGATAACAAGTTGCTATTATACAAGCAAAGATGAAACGCAGTTAAAGATAAAACGAAAAATTTTCCACGCAAACATTAAAAAACATTTATTGGGACACGTTACTACAACGGTCCTCCAAATTCTTAAAGAAACAAATTTATTGCGGCGTCTTCAAAGACCTAGGCGCTTAGAATTGGCCCGATATTAGCAAACATTATCTGGCAAACATTCATTACTCGTGATAAAAAAAATAAATAATAATAAGATAAGTCGTATACTAAGTTGCAATACAGATACAAAAAGGGTGGTGGATTTAGTTAGGGTTAAAAGAGTCCCACCCTAGTTTGGATATGTGATCATCGTGTCTTTTGAGATTTCCACCAGTGCACGGAAAAAAAAACATGAGATTAGAACTCAACTGGATCGCGCAAACAAAATCGTCGTTAGCGAACACGCATTCAAATTAAAAAAAAAAACCCCGAATAAAAAAAGACCACTCAATGCCTTAAGCTTAATTCTACTTCCAATGTCGCAATTAATCAAAAGTATCCGGCGCTGATCTATCCAAATTCAATTTTACCAAGTTATGTCACTATTCCTGTGGAGTTGATAGTGTTCCATCCGACGCGTACTCGAGTGGCGGGGTATGTGGGTTACCAAAATAGCTTGGTTCAACAATAAAAAAACCGGAAGATGGTCTCCGTTAGGATGAACAAACTTATTAGCGAATAGCATAATTTAACCAAATGTTTCTTGCTGGTCACTAGCACATCATTGTTGACATTGTCGTTATTATTCTTCGACATTAGATACGCGTTCCAAGTCCTCCGATAATAAATGCTTGCTCAGTTTTTCGCATTCGATATTCTATCGATATTGACTATCGTTATGTTATCCGTCGGTTATCCCCTTATGGTTATCTAGGTGACGAAGTCGTAATATCTGCTTTGTAGAAGCTTATAAAGTCCGCGTTTTTTTTTTTTTGCCCGACCTTTTCTGCTTAATTTACCAACATCCCCAGTGATAATACGAACGTCGTTGTCCCATTTTTTCGTTCATAATTGTTCTCAACATGGCTTTTGAGGCTCTTGGCTGTTTCGTAATAATATGTATTTTCCTGATTTTTGATGTAATAAACCTCAAGTACTACCGCAACTTGAGTGGCTTGATACATACTTTTAACTAATTATGGATATTTCATGCCATCCATTCAAGTAAGTCCATTGTTTCCATGTTTTTTCTGTGGTGGTCTCCTCTAGCATTTATAGGCTTGTCAAATCCAGTTGCATACGAGACCATAAGCTGATAGTTGCTACTGGAAGGTTAAAAAGGCTCAATTGATGTGTAGTCAAAGTTACAACTACATTGATGTTAAGTATCTTACTTTATTCTAAACACCCAGATAATGATGTGTAATTTATGTTATTAACATTTGTTTGCTTAAAGCTTAATAAACTAAAATATTAATACGCATCGAGATTCACGCACCGCCTTAATTACCATACACAATAATTTTATGAGCCGCCTAGTCAATGAGACTGCAAAGCTAGTACATGAATTTAATTAAAAATTCTACAGAAAGAAGAGCTTATTTTGAGCTTCAAAAGGAACACAAGCTCTTTTTTATTAAAGTCAACTTAAGTGCTATTAAAATCTATACACACACAAATTTGTCGACACACATATAGACAATACCACCTCAATTTGCATGAATAGGGAGCGTCAGCATGAAAGCAATTTGTCATACCCATATAAGTCCTTTACGTAAATTTACTGTATCAATAAGGATTTTCAGGACTTACTTCCGTGCTTTGTATGTGCCCGCTTTGTGCACAACTACCTTTACCGCACACTTTTTTGTTAAAACGGAAATAATTGAAAAATTTCATTTCGAATATTTTTCCTTGTTTTCCATTCCACAGCGTTCAGGGTATTATACTCGTATAGTGTGCTTTAAACTTAAGCCAATATTGGCAGAGGAATTTCGGTCATGGATTATGCTATGCTGTGCATCTGGCCATGACGAGGAGGAACGAAATTGGTACACGAGAACTTAGATGTCATGGAGGTGGTTGCTTGTGAAAGGGTGTAAAAAGGAAATGTCCCATTATGGTGTAGTAATTCTCAATACCAATTAGACGAGGAGATTATTCGTTACTCGAACAACGATGAGATGTCCTTTTCAACACCGGATATCAATTAAACTTTTTGTATTTATTGTCAGATATTACTTCTACCCTATCATAATCTCCAAGAAATATACGAGCTGTACAGCGACAAGCCCTGGTCAAAAAATTCCGCATTGGACGTTTAAGATGGCTAGGACATGTAATACGAATGGACAACAATAGGCTCGCAGAGTCTTCGATTCCCAGCCAGACGTCGGACGCAGTAGAGGAAGGTCTTGCCTTAAGAGGCGCGCACAAGTAGAAACCGACCTCAACCAACTTGGAGTGCGCAACTGGAGGCAGTTAGCTAAGGACCGGGCTAATTGGAGAGGCATGTTGGTTGAGGCCTCGGATCATTCCGGACTGTAGCGCCACTTAAGTAAGTAATTATCATATTCTATAAGAGCGTAAATATTTGTTATGATTAGATAGTTTAAATAGAGAAATAATGTTGATTAATATATTGGTAAATATATTTATTGAATAAGAGTCAATTCAGCGCTTTCATCCGTGCCTCCTGCTTAATTAAGACGGATCCGAATTATTGTACTCTTTTTTGTAGGGCCTCTTCAGCCAGATTGGTCATACCCAGGTGCCTCCAATTGCAGTTGGTTGAGATCACGGCCCACTTGAGCACGCCATCGGAGATTTGGTCATCCGCTTCTGCGTAGTCCCTCCAGTGTGGATTCGAAAACTTTTTGCGCCAGCACTACATGACTTAACTTATTAAGGCGGTCAATCTATTCGGCAAGATTAATGTGATTGATATAGTTAATAACGGGTAATTTTTTAACAGTTATGTTTTTCAGGTTGGCAGCACTGTCAAAATGAAAATTTTTCAGTATACTCTGCCATTTAATCGTGGAAAGACTTACAAACGAGCAGTGCTTGCTAATAGTTGAATATTCTAATAAAAATTCGTGCTCTGTGAAAAATGTGAGCCGTTTGTTAAGACCATATTGTTGTCGTCATAATGGACATGGAGAATCCAAAATTCGTGCTCTTATCGCCAAATTTCGCACCAAATTTACTTTGTTGGACATCGACTCGCAAGCGCACAGTGCGTACCGAAGAGAATATTACAGTCACAGTGTACAATGTTGATGAAGATCGTGAAATGTCAATTCGTCGCCGCTCTTAGCAATTGGGTATGTGTTACTCAACCACATGGAAAATTGTACGTGTCGATTTGGGTTTGGAAGCCTATAAAATTCAACTTGTGCAAGAATTGAAGCCGAATGACTTATCACAACGTCGAAGGTAGATAGTACGAATTTTTTTTTAATGGGCCTTAGAACACTTCTTTCTTAATTACTTAAGTGGCGCTACAGTTCGGAATGAACCTGGGCCTCAACCAACATGCCTCTCCAATTAGCCCGGTCCTTAGCTAACTGCGCACTCCAAGTTGATTGAGGTCGGTTTCTACTTGTGCGCGCCACGTAAGGCGAGGTCCTCCTCTACTGCGTCCGACGTCTGGCTGGGAATCGAAGACTCAGCGAGCTGGAGTATTGGTGTCCATTCGTTTTACATGTCCTAATCCTCTTAAACGATGCATAGTTTTTTTGACCAGGAGCATGTCGCTCTACTGGTCGAAGAGTTCTAGGTTGAATCTTTGTCTCCATAGCACGTCAACGCAAACGGAACCAAAGATCGACCAAGGATTTCTTCATCCGCTCTTGAGACGGTCCATGCTTCAGCGCCGTAGAGCAGGACTGGGAGGATCTCCTTTGTAGTTCGAGTGAGGGCCTTACTACTAAATTGCCTTCTTAGCCCGAAGAAACAGCGGTTGGCAAGAGTAATTCTACGTTTGATTTCTGACGAGATGTTGTTGTCAGAGTTAATAGCGGACCCGAGATAGACATAGTCCAGTACTACCTCAAAGTTATATCTGTCAATGGTGACGTTGTTGTGTGTCCTTTCATGTTGACAGCATATACTTCGTCTTGCCCTCATTTACTGATAAACCCATTTTCGCCGCTTCCTCCTCTATACTAGCAAACGTGGCTATGACATCACGTTGGTTCCGACCAATGATGTCAATATCGTCGGCATATGCTAGCAGTTGTATCATTTTTGGAAAATTGTGTAAAAATTTGATCGGCTGTGGACTTTCCAGGCCTAAAACCACACTGATAAGGGCGGATCAGGTTGTTGGAAAACGATTTCAAGCGTTCACATCTTACGGAAGGATCTTGTAGGCGATGTTGAGGCGTTAGAATGCAAATCCGCTGTATTATAGAAAAATTGTGTTCAGCGATGAGGCTCATTTCTGGATAAACTAATACCTAAATAAGCAAAACAAAATACATCTGGAGTGATGAACAGCCACATGCCACACAAGAACTACCGATGCAGTTTAGTGTGGTTTATGGGCTTGTGGCATCAACGGTTTAATTTTCTTCAAAGACGACCGTGGAAGAAACGTTACCATCAACGGCAAACGATATCGAGCTGTTGGCTGAGATAAACTTAGTTGACATGTGGTTTCATCAAGATGGTGTCACATGCCACAAAGCTCGTGAAACAATGGAAGTGTTGAAGGATGATGTCCCTGTGAATTACCCTCCAAGATCATGCGATTTAACGTCTCTTGATTATTTCTTGTAGCGCCACTTAAGTAAGTAAGTTCAGTAAGTTCAGGCCAGTAACTTGGTTTTCCCGTAGAATAAAAATACTCCGTTTCTGTTATATACATCAGGTCATCATGACCGGCAATGGCAGGCGCTATATCGATGATTACCAACATGGATGATATGGACACCAACGACATGTGGTTTCTGCGGGATGACGCTAAGTGGCACACAACTCACGCCATATTGAAAATTCTGCACTGGCTATTCAAGGACAGGGTTATCTCATGTTGAGGTAATGTGAACTGGCAACCGAGATAGTGCGATTTGACCCCATTCGACTTTTATCGCAGGGTTTTCTGCAGTTACAAGCCTATCGGAGTAAGCCACTAAATGAAATTTTCTGAATCAATGGAAGTTCGACATTGTTAAAGGTGACATTTAACAAGTTAATCGAGCTTTAGTTCAGAATAGAACAACCATTACACCAGCGGTGACGGGTCGCAAGCCGTTTCAATAAAATTAAATAAACTGATATCCAACAACTATGTATGAAATTCTGCGATCCTGAAGTGCGATCATCTCACCTACTGTATTCCTGCCCTATAGCCGTATAGTTGAAGGACTTCATCGAATTGACAGTTTGTTTTCGGCTTAAAACCATAATTCCCTGGATCCTTGTGAACTTGCTACATCTTTTTGCAGATTACATCACATCAAGTGAATTCGTGCAGCTTCAAAGGATGATCTGCTGCCTTTTGGGCCTTATATTAGCTGTATAGCTGCCCGATCTGAAAACTACTATGTTTAACTATGTTTTGCTTCAGGTTTATAGCCGTAATTTGTCCTTTAGATTAAGACAATTCAACTATCCATAGAATTAATGTTTCGAAATTTCTAACACCGCGCGCCATTTAATTTGTTATTGTGTTGCGGGCCTCAGTGGCGCAATGGTTAGTGCGATGAACTGCCGCGCAGAAGGTCTAGGTTCGATTCCCAGCCATAGCAACACCTAATTGATTTTTCACTGGCCCTCCTCTCGTGATGATCTGAAAAAAACACCAGAATTGTATCAGTTGTCATGAAAAGCTTATCTTAACTTAGCTGTTTACATTCGGAATAAAAACAGGAGGTCCCGCCATTGCGCAAAGAAGTGCACACGCACATATGAGTCGTTATGAGAAAAAAGCTAGCCCCTGGGTACTAAAGACCCTGTTGCGCCATTTTTTTTAATGCTACCATTAGTGGATTTTTAACACCTTTGTAGAATTTTTGGATCTCCTTTCTGCACTAGCATGCCTTTATCTTCTGTATACTCGCTTTTCTCGTGGTCTTTCTTTTTTTTTGCTCTCGAAGATTTTTTTTTTAAATATCCATCTTGGATACATTTACCTTGGATACATTTACCTCTACGTATCCTTCATAAAATCAGATGGCGGACTATTTGCAGCTTTTCTGATTACTTGCAGTCACTGGTCGTTTTCGCTTATTGCTGCTATAGAGCTTCTTGAAAACTCAAGGGATACCTGGTCAATATATGCTCTTGTGGTTGTTTACGATTGTAGCCTTCCAATTTAGTAGTGCATATCTTATGATACTTCAATCTAAACTGTAGCGAAGTTCAAGCATTTGTAATCCATTTGGTAAGGCGGTTATTAAAATGGATTAATCTTAGCTGGTAAAATCTTTTTGTACTAGCTTTTGATAATTTACCTTTGACTGAAGCGAAAGGCAAGCATTCTTGAATTATTTTGTAAGGCTTTCTGTTGAGAACTCTTTATATTTCATACTAATGGGTGGGATTGAGATAAAGAGGATGAATTTTTCTATTACCGTACAGAGGTGGATCAATGCACAATACCAGACTCATAATTCGATAAAAAATGTGTTCTTACCCAATTTCACTAAAAATACATCTCTGTTATATACCCAACAGATAGGATTATCTTAAACACCCACCGACTTTCGGAAATCCTTAAGCTATCATGATTAGTAATTACATCGCGTCCAGTTCTACTTTTACATTAATCTACAAATATCCTCTCATCCTTACACCCACATAAATAAAATATGTAGCTCCCTCAAATACTCAACACTCAATCCAATCTCCTGAACCGAATTGAAAGCCCGTGGACTTCCCCAGTGGAAAGTAGTTTAGCTGGCGAAAAACTTTCGTCTTCCCTACTTAAAGGCAAAGTTTTAACTTTTAATTAAATATACGTAGCGCCAATAACAAGCATTAGTTGGCATTCCAGTCACTCAGCAGTCAACAACCAACAGGAGAACCCAGACAAGAGGAAAGCAGACAAAGCCACCCTGAGGGGCCGCCAGAAAGACGAGAACAAGCTACCAAGACCGAACCAACCCTTTGAATAAATGCCAATGCACGAAAATTGACACACGCCCCAAGAAGGCAGAATACCCCAATACGACGACGGAGTGAACAGGTCAAAAAAAAAAAAAACAGAAAAGCAAAATAAACCGTAAGAGGACAGACAAGAGACACATACCACGGATTAAGGACATCTATGGCTGGCATGGTGCTGGGTGGTGGGAGTCGTTCCTGTCGCTCAGTACCCACAATGTGTCTATGTCGAATAAATTTGGCCCAGTGTCAAAAACTCTGCACACGTTTTCCAAGCAGCCATCAGCAGCCACATCTTCACCTTGTGTCGTGTGAGTTAGAGTGTGTGTAGAGCGTGTATAGTGTGCCAGGATCTTGCCGAGTTCTTATGTATACACATCTACATCACCATCGACTACACGGTCTCCGACAGTGCGCCAACAATGAAAAATGTCGTAATCAGAACGCTGCTGCTTTGCACAAGAAAGGATAACAACTAGGGTGACACGGAGTCTTCTTCACACTTGTTTACGAATTTTTAATGAAAAATTTCCACCGTGAGAAAAATAAATTCAATTTTGTATTTTTCGTCCTGGAGGCCGTATACACTCACTCGCGGAGCGTCTTTAATTTGCATAAGTGCATTTAGAACGATTTGTAAAAGGATTTTTTTTTTGTTTTGGCTTCTGCGATTTAATTTTGTTTTTCTCCCCTCCCCCTTCTCTGTCACTCTGCGTGATGGAAGAATGATTTCAATTGCAATTAACTTTCAATGCGAAGGATGTGAGGTCGAATGGATGCGAATGCGACACAGCAAAATAAAAATCTTTTATTGTTATGAGATGAGGTAAAATGACAACAATAATGAGCTTGTGCATTAATTGCATTTGAATGTTATTATCCTTTAACGACAGTGTTCACATGCGACAGTGCCTGGATAATCATCCTGCGCTTCATATGCAATTTTGTGTATCTTCAGCATGTTGCGGTATGTGTGTTTGTGCTTGAGGTGAAGGTGCAGCGCTTAATGGGCACAATGCTGATGACAGTTGGATTATTTAATTACGTTTGTTTCAATTGCCAGTGCAATCAAGGACATTGAATTGCATGGCGGACGGACAGGGCAGGCATGACCGCGTGATTGGCCTGCCATTGGACCTATATACAATTTGAATGCTTGTAATCTCATTGAGATACAAAAATATTTGTGTGTGTGTTCGCCATTTCTGTAGGTCTGATTAAATAATTAAACAAATTTGCAGTCAAATAGTGAGACAACATGCAGATTTCTGTAATTATATTTATTTGATGCTCTTAAGCGTGATTGCTTTTTGGGTTTAATCAGCACGTTAAAGGCGCGTGGAGAGATAATACTTTGCCTGATCCTAATTGGTCGGTAATTGTGATGCACATTCGCATCAAGTTGTGTCTCAATTAAAGCGGAACAAATGGTGATTAAGTAGGTATTGTTAATTTTTGAATTTTAATCGTATTTCGTATACTTTTAATCCGCAAAATCCGAAAACCCTGAAAGACATTTACCTTTATGGGTGAGGTATTTAGGTTGGTCTAGAATCGAGCATGATGGCAGATAGATATCATCATCATAGTAAAGAGTCTTCTAATAGGGATTTCTGACTTTTGACACTTGATAGCTGCCATATTGCTGACGCTACATCTGTCAAATTGTCTGTAATTTTGTTCAGTCTGTTTTGCCAAATCACCATGGATGGACCAACACCGTGAATAACACGTGCAAATGATAAAATTGTTTTATTACAATCGGACTATTCGAAGTGTAGTAGATAAAATTGAGTTTACTGGTTCAGTAAATGATGAACCAACACCCGTACGTCGACGGAGCGCAAGATCTTCCGAAAACATCACCGATGTCCGTAAGAGACGACTTGAGTCCGCTGATTGGGCTCTAGAATTGTTGAAAACTGATCATTATTTTGATAGACAGCGATGAGGCCCATTTCTGCATGACAATGACCAAAGGCAACAACCACAGGCAACGTTTTGTGTTTGCTGAATGGGCTCTGGAGCAGTTGGAAACTGACCTCTATTTTCATTGAAAAATCATCTTCTGCAATGAAGCCTATTTCTGGTTGAATGTCAATAAAAATGTCGTATTGGGGCCGATACACATGAGAATCAAGAGCATCTATTGCATCCCAAAAAAAAAAACGCTTTGGTGTGAATTTTTGGCTACCGTTGTCATCGGTTCATAATCAATTGAGAACGATGTTGGCAAGGCCATCATCGTCAACGGTGAGTGCTATAGGTCAATGATTACCAACTTCTTTTGGCCTGAATTTGATGATATGGACTCCAACGGTATGTGAATTTAATTGGACGGGCAAAGTGCAACACAGCTCACGCTACAATTGGGATTCTACATTCGATTCTGTCCATCGAGATTGTGCAATTTGACCACGTTAGCCTTTTTTTACTTTAAGTCGCAGGATTATTTGAAAAAGCCAGCCAGCGGCCCCTTAAAGCCAACATTACTCACGCCATCGGTCAAAATTAGTCATATAAAATTGAAAATTTCTGATGGGCACCAATCAGGGAAGAAGTAGCGGACCTTTGACCGAAGTTATATTCCGTACACATCGATACACATCGAAATTTAAAGATAAGAAGCGCTTAATGAACGACCCCTTAAATCTGCAGAACAATTTTGAACGGTGCCTTGAAATAACGCCGAGATAAATAACGTAAAATCCATAAATTCAAAATGCTGGATTCGGTTTGCGTGCAAGGTTGGAAGTATGCAAAGTTCGAATATGTTTGCTGCCTCCTGAAGCCCCCTTCCCACCCAAAACTTATTCCAACTTATGTGCAATAAGTTTGAATAAGTTTGAATTGTCACTCAGATTCAGATGTGTGTAAAAAATAAACCTCTTCTATAAGAATTGGGCTTTGTTTCTCAAGCAATATTCCACATTGTGAGGTGACACCTTATTCGAAAATTCGATGTTATTTAGCTTGGCGTTATTTCTCGGCACCATCTCGAACAACTTTGATGTGGTTAAAGTATATGTACGACATTTTTAATTCGAGCTCCTGGATAAACATTTTCAGCGGTTACCGAAATACGATGCTTACGTTAAGCCAAGTAAGGAAGGGAGGATATCTTTAGCAGTATTGTTGAAAAAAGCGATCTCGACTTGGTTAACTGATTCCGCTGTTGAACGTAATACCACTATAGGAAGCATTTTCTTTCATCATCTTAATATCCATAAAGGGCGGCCTCTTTGGAATACCGAACAACTGTGTAGCAATAGACCAAAATCGCATCCGAGGAAAAGTCTAGTACAAGAATAGAGGAATAATATGCGAAAATTCAACGTAGAGAAGCAACTAAGACCTTTACAGAACGTCTATCACATTATCCTTTTATTATGTTAGAGGCCAGTGGAAAAACTAGCAATAAGTCATAAGATCTGCCACAACAGATGTGCTGGGTATCTCCCGCCTAACAGCAATAAACTCCTGGTTTGACGAAGGTTAGTAAAAACACTTGTGGCAAAAGGTTTCTCATTGAGCTTTATAAGGAAAGAACATGGAAAGAAGTCAGTCAATAATAAATCGTTTTAACCGTTATCCTTTCGACTAACACCAAGCCATGAGCATCTTATGTCAAAGAATGGCCAATAGATGAGCCGCAACTGGCGTGTTTAATTTCTCGTGCCCTCTAGAAAGAAACCTTTGGTTTGATAAAAAATGCAGACACATACTCGCAGCGAAAATCGATGACAACAAGGTTAACCGACAAGTCAAGACGATAGCTACCATTGAGCTCTATAGCCAAAGAAGAAAAATGAAAAGAGCAAAATAAACGTGCTATCGAGGATATAGCGAGGTGCCACTCCGGGAATAATGTTCGCAGTTTTACCAAAGTGTAAGCGTCAAAGCCAAGGATAAAAGGCTCGATCAGAATCCTGTCGAGATGAATAAGGAAATATCGTAGTTGAGACACAGTCGATGCTGAGGATATGGAAAAACCATTTCTGCAAGTGAAGAAATGAAACGGCGATGATGAACGACATTCCGTTGTCTTGCAAAACGAGTTATGCAATATTGGCAACGGCCGCGAAAACTACCAACAATGCGTTCGTTCGCTTATGTCTTGGAAACATAAGACTTCTTACCTTAGTCTGGCACTTATAACAAATCCGCATCCGAAAGGTCGCTGTTCCTGCTCACTATAACACGGTCCGTAGTAGATGTCACAGTTTTTCATCCTCTTCTTGCCCGGCCCATGCCATCGTATTTCCTGGATAGCAGTTATGTCTGTTTTGTAGAAGTTTTGAGCTTCCGCTAGTTGTTCGCCTGCACCTCTCCTGTTTAATGTTCTCACATTTCAGGTGCAGATACGAAGGTCGTTGTGCTTTTTTTCGTTTAGCAGCGTCGTCAACAATAAAATCAGTCCTTTCCAAGGCTATTGGTTGCGTCGTTACCGTTAGTTTTTTCAAACCCAACGCATAAACCCCAACCTGAAGGGCCAGTTCCAATTTATTAGGTACCCCTAGGACTGGGGGCCATCAATATCCACTACGGGATTGAGAGCTGCCGTTGGCCTTTCGGTTAATCTGCCACCATCTCTGTTCAAGGGGCCTGACTAACCCTTGAAATTACTAGACATCCTGTTGTCTGAATATGTCGAAGCAGCTTGTACAGGTTTGCCTGGGACAGTAGGCTGGGTATTCATTCCTTGCCATTCTGACCTGGCTGTTTATAGTGTTGCTGTTTCGTCGTGTATTCAACTTCGAGTAAAGTCTTTGAAATTAAAAAGGGTTTACAAAAATGGGCGGTGAACTCCCCGATATTGTTAAAAATTTATGTAATGTTGGATCGCTCAGACTCGCTATGGCGTACGCAGATATCTAGTGGCGTATAGATCAGGCCCGAAAATCGGACTAATCAACATACTTTTGCAACGTCTCTTCGCTCACATTAAGGGATATTGCGATGATTGGAAATTGAAGATAAATTTAAGAAAAAAACGAAACGATTCTGTTTAGGACCCCATTGCATAGAGCTTCTAGCGACACCAGAAAAAGCTAGCCGTTGGCGGAGAGAAGTAGACTTAAATACTTTGGCATCTGGCTTGACAAGTTTCTGCTTTTTAACAAATATGTAGATTCTTGTCTGGCTAGGGGTTGGGGGGCTTATGCTCTAACAAGAAGACTGTTTCAAAGCAGTCAACTTGATTCAAGGGTGAAAGTCGTTTGCTACATGGCCCTCATAAGGCCGATCATCGCTTACGGTTGTCCCGTGTGGTTCAATGTAGTACCAGCCTACATGGAAAAGATACGGCTGCTTGAGAGGCGATATCTTCGATCCCACTAAGGATTCCGAGTACATAAAATATGATCGCATCGAGGTTCTATATAATTGGGCTCAGTTGAATAGAATTGACAATTTTCTAATTAAGTTGAATCGAAGGCACGTTACAACAGCATGGTCATCGGGGCTTATTACCCCAATGACATATACATGAAGAGTACGCTCATGTGGAGCCTTATTCCAACAGAGGCATTTATTTATATCGATTCGTTAGGATTAGTAAAAGACAGGAACGGTATCCCGGTTTTATACCACCGCTACCGCTACGCGCGGGGCAAACGGCTAATCCGCGACGGGTATAGCTACAATGCTCCGGAGCTCTTGGAGTAAACAAGTGACGCCGCACATAATCTTGCAATCAGGGAACCACTTATTGGCCTTCACCTAATAATAATAATGACAATTAGGCCATTGTCATTATTTTGGATACGAGTAACAGTGTCAAATCTTCTAACCATGTGTCTATTTATTATAGGAAAAAATAGTAAACATATGTAGTTTTGGTTAAAATCAGTAAATACCAAAATAATATAAATGTACAGTTGAGTAACACTGTTTAAATTATTTTATGGCTTGCGGTATTTGTCGCATTTTAATTTCAATATACTATGACCCATTACCTGTGAAGGCTTCACTTTATTTTAAATTAGGGTAACCATGGAAAACTAGCAGGCTTTACCGGAGACCCTTTTATGATCGCCATAATATATGACTCTGAACAGGTACTTAATACCTCTTTACGCAATTTAGGTAATTTGTGCCCAGGTAGATCCTATCTATATAAAAATCTAAGAGAACGCTCGTTGCTCATCAGTTTCATCGCAAACATCCAACAAATCAGTTTAGTGATCTATCAATCAATATCTGAAAAAAATTTCAAAGAGTTACGCATAAATAATTGCAAACAAATCAAACTTTAACGTCACCATGGAGAACGCTACATCACTTTCATTCGCTCGCAGTTATAATTCAGAGGACGTTGACATCGACATTCCGAGTCATCTCACCACGGAACGCATACAAGTGGATCGCCGCAAGCTGAACCATATGATCAATAAATCACTCGTTGCCGAAGGTGTAAACGAGGCTGAGCGGTACTTTAAACAAATCATGAAAACGACCGACACCTTCATAATCTGGCCACGTAACCTGAAGGTGGGCAGGAAGGACCCAAATGTGCGAATTGTTGGCCGACCCGATAATATTAACTGGGCAAAGGGACTCATTCTGGCTAATCTAGCGACAAGGGGTCCAAAACTAAAATACACTATGACCATCGCCAGTTCAGATCATCCGGTGATTGTAGGTTCTGGAGGAAATTTTGTGAATAGTATAATGGAGAACACCGGGACAAGTATTCACTTCCACGATACAAGTCGTCGCAAAGTAATTGAAAAGCTCAACCAGGTGTCTGTATACGGCACCTTTGAGAGTCTGGAGAAAGCTAGATTTGCATTGCGATTAGCAACACCACTACTGTTCTCTTTTGAACTGCCAGTGGGGACGAGTTATGATTCACAAGATATCAAGAACTTGGAAGAATACTTCAATGTGCGGGTTCTATTCTGTACAACCAAGGATCCCACAAGAATAAGAGTTTACATCAAGGGATACGAAAACGAAGCAGGACGAGTAAAAGAAGCAGCTCGACGTCTGCTAGACTTAATGTCTGGTTTCATGAGATCGGAAACCCCCGCAACAATTCAGATGGAAATAAGCAAGCAGTTCTATGACATCACCACACTTGATTCCATAATGGAGATGACCAAAACTAAGATCATCTACACAGATAAGCCCAGCATGGACCAGTATTCACAAATAACAATTACGGGATCAATTAAAGGAGTCTACACGGCTAAAAATGAGTTTATCAGCCAACTGCCGCTCGAAATGACATTTGACATCCCCGAAAGTCAGTGTTACATCAGGGAAATTATGAGCCTCGACGAGAAATTCGGAGTTAGTGTCAGCGTGGAATCAACACAGCGTGACAACACCGTGCCTGTGACTATAATCGGATCGGAAAAGCTCCTTAAGAACATGCATGGAGCTTATCTGGAAATTCTGGATATGACAACCCCAAGCGCAGGTGAAACTAAGTTGGCCCCGGTACAGTCATCGCTTTATCAATCAATGGAAAGCGAGGAAGAAATAGACCTTAGGCATAAGAATACCAACGGAATTTGGACTCCAACTCATACTGATAGCGAGTGCAGCTTTGTACAAACATCTGTAAAATCGATTGGGAGCGATACTCAATTTCAAAGCAGCGAACGATATCAAGATGAAATCCGTCGTACTCCAGACAGTGAGGCATCTTTTAATGATGGGAGACGCTCTTGTGATTGGATCGTCATGAAGGACGATGGGGGGCGAGGATCAGACGAGGAATACCCAGTTATGTTCGATCTAGAATCAGAAGATCTAGAAGCTGCTTTTATATTGATGACATCACCATCGAATGGATCACCACATTTTATGACCTCTCCTGGGACTGAAGGATGGTAACATTTTGCCAAAATTATAAATAAAAAATATTAGATTTACAACAAACCTTTGACTTTTTCTTTGTATCGCTTGCTGGCGCACATTCATACGAATATTTTTGCACAGCAAACTCCGCAAAAAAAACTTGGGCGTCACTAAAAGTTGATGATCAATGACACTGCAAGCCTCACAATTTGATGACCACTCGCTCAACATGTTCTAGTTCTCTAAAATTTCCAATACGTTTTTTGATTACCTATGTCGCTGTATAGCTCGTAAAGCTCTTGGTTGAATCTTCTTCTTTATAGCCCGTCCACGCAAACGGAACAGATGATTTTTCGACTTTTTTTCGCTCAAAACGACCAAGGATTTTTCATCCCCTCTTGATACAGTCACCAAAGTAGAGCAATACTGGGTACTGGGATTGCAAGTAGTAAGTCGTCTTCATAGCCGAAAAAACACACCGAAAAAAAAAGAGTAATTCAATTTCTTCAATTTCATTTCTTACGAAATGTAGTTGTCTGCCGAGTTAGACATAAACCCGTGCTACCTCAAAATTGTATCTGTCTAACACGCCGATTTTGTGTGTCCTTTCGTGTTGACAGCCTAAACTTGGTCTTACCCTCATTACTTACTTACTTCGCCGCTTCCTACTCTATACAAGCAATCGTTGATTCTGGCCCATAATGTCATATCATAGGCGAACGCTAGTATATGAACCGATCTATGAAAGATTGTGCCTCTGGTGTTGGACCGGGAGTTTTACACACTCCTCTCAAAAATGATTTAAAAAAGTCAATGATAGTGCGATGCCTTCTTTTTTTTTGGTATCGAATGTATAGGTCGTTTCTGACCTTGATGGAGTAGCGAGAATTCTCCATCATCGTCCTGCACTGACGAACTTATTTTGGGCGGTATAACAAACTAACCATCGCTCTGTACGGTTGCTGTGGTATGCGGCTTTGAAATCGATGAATATGTGGTGGGTATTGATTTGGACTTCTTGGGTTTTATCCAGGATCTGCCGAAGTCTGCAGTTTTTATTAGATATGTACTTTCCTGACACACTGAAAGAGCCGAGCAGGTTGTTGGTAAACGTTTTCAGGCGTTCACATATTACTGCAGATAGGATCTCGTAGGCTATGTTGAGGAGACCTATGCCTGTGAAGTACCCGCAATTCAGATGGTCTTCCTTTTTGTGGATCTCGCAAACGATGCTGAGGTTCCACTCTTCAGGCATAATATCATCCGAACAAATATTCCTTATGAGTTGGTGACCGATATCCCACCTTTTAGGTTCTTACATTCCAAGTGCAGGTTCAAGTTTATAGCAGAACCTTCAACCGTAAGCGGCAGTTCGAATTTGTTAGATACCTCAACGATGCGAAGTTGTCAGTATGGAGGCAGATGAGTCCAAATGCCAAAGACGGAAATGTATTACATCGATATTCCTAAACGAAAAGTTATTCTAAAATCTATTTCTTCTGCTGACCTTACGATAGAACTTTCTATATTAATACTTTTCCTTTATCGCATGGGATTGAACACTTCAAACATCGTATTTCCTTATCGAGATCAGGAAAATTGTCTATAAGCTGCCCCGAAACAGAATGTTTTATAGGACTGTAGAAAACTATGATATAATTCGAAGTTAGTGATTGAAGTTATGCTGCATTCATTTCATAGGTCCGGAATTTTCATTTTGAAGCCAACTGCGCATTGTATTCTTAGGCTGGGTGTTTTATTATGTCCTTGTAATATTTTCTTCTCTTTTTCTGGTTAGATACTCTTAGCGCATTGTACGGATTTTACAATAAGTTCCTTGGCATACAACATTGACGAATTGGACAGAACTTCACGATTGAGAGAAATCCTTCGATTCCTTCGATTCGAAAAAAAAATGATTTGAAAAATCTACGGTCCCATTTGCGTGGACGGGCTATGGAGATGAACATTATATCAAGAACAATACAAGCTGTTCAGCGACTTGCCACTGGTAAAAAAACTAGATGGCTAGGATATGTAGAACGAAGGGACACCAATACACCGGCTGCAGAGTCTTCGATTCCCAGTCGACCGTCGGACGCGGTAGAGGAAGAAACTGTCCTAAGTGGCACGCGCAAGTAGAAACCGAGCTCAACAAAGTTGGAGTGCGCAACTGGATGCAGTTGGCTTAGGACCAGGATAGTTGGAAAGTAATGTTGGTTGACCCCAGGTTCATTCCGGACTGCAGGCTTAATTAATTAAGTAAGTAAGTAATGGGATGGGGAAATAAACGATCCGCACAGCGGATTGTAGCATTCTCATATGTTTTTTGGCTGTCGTCGTCAATATTTATTTTTTTGACCTGCTAGCCGCTAACAGTCCCTATTCTATAGGTTAAATTCTTTGTTGCAAAAATATAGATTTGAACATACAAGATAAAGGGGAAACTAGATTTCGGACCTTTAACGGATCCCGATTTTCTCATCCTCATTTTCTCTTCCTAAAAGGCCGCTGTAGACCTCGTCTTCATTTGCCTTGTAGACTTCATTTATATCTGCGACTATTTGCTGGCATTTCTCCGGTCGTTCTTGTTGACAACGTTAAAACTTGGTATTCGATATAAGAAGCTAGTAATGTGGAATATAACAAATATCCAAACGATAGCCCAGGCTTATGCTTTTATCTTAGGATAGCAACACGATCGTTCTGCACCATTCATTCTGATAAGTCTTGGACTATAAAGTTCTACTATTGTTGTCTCCATTTTCAACGGTCCCACTTTTAAGTAATGGTAGACAACTATAGTATCCGATAGTAGATAATTTTGTGGGTATCAGTTACATGTATTCGGTTCGAAAAAGTACAGGATATTGGAACAACTCACATCAAATTATGCTGAAGCAGGAGCTTAAAAAACAAATTAAATTTAATTGCACTTCTTTTAGAGTGCGGCACTTCAAAATACATCCAACAATTATGTTTATACATATGGTCAATGTGTTGTATTAAGGACTCACGTATTAATTATTCGTAAAAATAAAAATATTAAGTAAATAAGCTTTCGAGTGTGCGTGCATAATTATTTTGAAGTATGATTGATAAAATTTTCACACTGAAGGGTCTTAATGATACTTTAATAAACTCTTATAATTGGGCTTACTCCAAAAGCAATGAACAATTGCACAATTCATATTTATAAACATTTTAGGCATTCACTCACTCACTGATATTTACCATACTCCGGAGTTCAAGGAAATCCTCATTACGAATAAGAATTGCATAGTCCCTAACTAACCCTTTATACACCAGAATTTATGTAATATCCCATGCTAATACCACTCCTAAAATTACTCTTAATATGCATAAAATCCTTATGGCCTACATCCTTGATGCGAATTAGATAATTTTCAAAGGAAATTCCATACCCCACCGAAGATTTATTCGTCCATCCAAGCTTCTTTTGGAATTTCTGTACTTCAACTCCTTTATTGTGCTGATGGGCCTAGGCAAAGTGCTACACGTATGTTGTTACACGCATCTTTGTTCATTGTTTCTATTACCCAAAGCATATGCTACACAATTACTAATAAGGCTGTTGATGGTAATGATGATGACAGTATTCATTCCTTTGCACAATAGATGCCAGGAATGTCCCACAAGAGCGACGACATCAACGCTCCCGTATACGAACGTATGCTAGAGCACGCCATGTGCAAATAATGAAATAACTTGATGTGCGACGGTGGCTGGCTGTATTGCATCCATTGCCGCCCTCAAAACAGCCTCACAGGGTTATTCAAATCCAATTCAATGGCATGAAGCAGGCTGTTTCAGAAGTCCTCCCAAGCCCCCTTCCGTGCGCAACCAGCACAGTTTCATTGAATGCACACTAAGTAGGTTGGTGGCGTATAGAAAGTCATACAGGCGTACACACAACCCAACGCCAAGGATGCCCTTAATGGTAATCATCTAAGGCTGATTACAAAATGGGACTCATGTAAGAGCACCATATAGACCATGTGGCAAATCAGCCAACGAAACCTATCGCCAGGCCCAACCTCAGAGATCCGAACACCAACCGCCACAACATCGACTACGACGAGAGAAACCATCTCCAGCTTCTAACCCAGATGCATAATTTGCCAACAAGGTGCATCTAATGAGGGAACCGACTACGGACGAGGTCGACGGCTATCTGGGTGTGCTGCATCCGGGATACCTATGTAAATGGTTTCGGTAAAGGTGACGGTCGGTGGCGAGATGGCGATGGCGATGGCGATGTCGGTGCATGCATTTTAAGGCATGCATCAAACATATGCTATTCACAGATAGATGGATGTAAACACACCTGACTTAATGGTTTGATGCTCTCGAGTAGAAAGTAGCTTTGGTTGGATAATAGGCCCTTCTACGACGTAGTAAGCCGGCCGTACTATTACAGACAGAGACTAGGGGTACATGTATTACGGATAGAGTATAGGTTGGTCCCTAGGTTAGGCCAGGTTATCACTCTGCATCATGGGGACCAACACTTTGTGTCCAGGTGGGTTGACTGAATTTATTATTAAGTAAAATCTTAATTACACACACCGGTACCGATTCTGAGGGGACCGTATGCAATGATAAAACAACGCACACAAGGGTTTAGCCTGTCATAACATTCAGCTGAATTATGGTTGCAGAACAATGCGATAGGATTCATTGAGGCTGTCGCTGTCATTATGAGGTGTTTTATACTTTGCCTTCAAAGAGGAACATTTTGCAAGGAAGATGCTTTATAAAGATAGAATTAGACCCTGAGCTGCATTGTATTTTTTTTTTGTTGCGCTTAAAAAGGTCGTGTAATCTTCGGAGGCAATGGCTTAATTTTGCGGTTGACAAAGGAGCCAATGTGCTATGGATAATGGATTCTTTGTAATGGATAGAGAGATAAATTCGTGTAGTGACAGATAATTTATTTTCGCGTAAGGTCATGAAAATCAAATTTGAACTCAGTACGTGATTAAAGCCAAATATTTGGATTTTCGAGTTTCATCCCATTTCTAATCTTGAAAGGTTATCGACGATTGGCTTAATTGTGGATTGGTGTTGCCTCTGAGGTAAATAAACTCCTTTAGCACCGCAAAGATATTTTTATAAAAAGTAACGTTTTTTCCAAGGATGTGTTATCGACACATTTGGTAGTTAAAAGCACATTTCTGTTATCGTTAACTCTTAGATCAATCCGTTGCGCCTTTCCATGATTTTTTTTTAATGACTCAAGAACGTCAATCTATGAGCAAATAGTAATGTTAATATCGACTGCATATTGCAGAAGCTGAATATATTTGTGACACAGGCGCACTCTGTGCATAGCACGAGATTGAAATACTTCACAAGAAAATCCTTGCTGGATTAGATATCATATTTCGAAAGTTCTAATTAACTGCTTCGAAACTGAACGCTGCTTTAGATTTCGGCCGAACAGCTGGATAGACCTTTGGTGAGATCCTTAGTTCTTATTATAATGAGCTCCAGTTGATTCATGCTTACATATGCTGCCTTAAAGTGATAAAAAAAATGCTTTTGTCTCAACTTGAAAAATGCAAGCATTTGGTCTAAAGTCGAGATGAATTCTTAAAAGCTGTTAGTATGCTAAATGCGTTGCATAAACTTCAGACAATAGGTTTTGCAAGCCTTTGAAGTCAATAAAAAGGTAATAAGTCTACTGGAAATGGTTTGTGACTAGTTTACCAGGTTGAAGCCTCGTTGAAAACCCCAGCAAAACGTAATTGGTGCTATTCACCACCAAAACAAAAAAAAAACGATTTCACCCTCCCCATACTAAATTGGCAACCACGCTTGGTGTTTGGGTATCATGCTTGCCCAAAATCTCAACTAGAAACACAAAATGGAACATAGAGTAAACGTGACCATGTGGATGTACACAGCAGTGGTACGTCCAATTCTCACATACGGCTCACTAGTATTGTGGTCCGTATTGAGTAAGGGCTACAACCTCACAAACTTTAAAGGCTGCAAAGAACAGTCAGTATAGGCGCTACGGGCGCACTTAAGTCGGCGCCAATGGATGCACTTACCTCTTTATGCAGCTCAGTAAGACTCAAGGAGTCAGAATGGTGGACTGCAAGGCCGTTTGGGCACAGTTACCAAACGGTCACGTTTCCAACAGACTACATTACACCCACACTAAGTTTCAAGAAAGTCTTCCACGTAGGTTTTTCTACCAGAGCTTAGTAGAAGAGGAATGAAGAGTAAGAGATTTCGACACGGTCGTCTACACCGACAGATCTCAGATGAACTGTGGTGTGGGATCAGGAGTCTACTCGGAATCACCGAATAATAGTATCATACCTTTTGCCAGCGTAGTACTGGTGAACTACTTGGTTTCCGAGAAGCTTGCACGCTCCCGGTGTGTGACACTACTAAAAAGGAAAATATTGCTGTTAATATTAATTACCTGGCCAGGCAAGGCTCAGCTCTACCCGGCTCACTTGCGACAAAGGCCCATATACCGCTAGGTGCGGTTAAGGGACAAATCCACTCATGCATTCTGAAGAATGGCGACTCCAAATGGAGAAGGTTAACAATTTGCGTCATATCGAGCAAGATATGGCCTTCCTAGGAAAAAAAAAACTACTGAATAGCATCCGACAACCAACCATTCTTTGACAACCTTAGCAACATTTCGAGTAAAAGGATACCAGATCTTATCATCATCTAAAGTACACAGTCGATCATCTGCAGAACGCCTGAAAGTCGAAAAAAAAAACTAAGACACTGCTTTCAAACAATCTCTCCAAAGATGATTGCCTTCCCAGTTTTTGCGTTAAATTTAAAATTAAATAAATTTTGTATCTCATGCTTTATACGTTTCCAATCATTGTCGGTTAGGCATGAGAACATTTCTTACTTATAAAACAAAATGTTGGCATGATGCAGATCAGAGCCAGTTCACCCCCGAGCAGGTTGAAGTCAGTATTTCTTGACCTGAGTCGGATTCCAAAAATTAAAGTTCATGCTAACACACACATATTAGTTTGTCTGGTTAGTTTGATACCAATATATTTACAGACTAGCTGGAGTTTCAAATGATTCCTAGACTAAATAAGCTTGAAGGAAAAAAGTGCTTATTTGTGACAACCTTTCTTCACATATAACCGTACAGACGTTAAAACTTTCTCGCACAAATAAAGTAAACCTTATGTGTCTGCCACATTTTTCTTTTTGTCTGCATTTTTCCGGCCCCTAAAAATAGCCTGGCGAAGGTGTTGTCAGATTGAAAGGAGACTCCAAAAGTTATTCGGCAGCCAAACATTTAGAAAGAAGATTTCCCACCACTTCTAAAAAAAAGGTGGAACGGATTGTTCCAAATAATCCAGCCAATGCGGACGAAGTACAAAGTCGCTGACCAAGAAAGTCCTGCGATCAAAATGCAGTGCAGTCGGAGTTCCTTAAAGTATTATAAGGAAAAAGGGTAGAGGCTACTAACGTTGTTACAAAAAGACGCACAAAAATGAATATTCCAGCTGGAAAAGTGTCTCTGCCCAGGAAACAATGTCTGGCGAACGACAATACATCTATTGCATATAGACAGAATGATGATCAGCCAAGTAAAAGGTGGGCCAAAAGAAGTCATCCGATGTTGTTTGGCTCTCATTTTTTTTCTGAATGAAAAACTTGGCTTCTGTATTTTTTGATTATGTTTATTTGAACCTTTAGAATTTCATTGGTTAAGTCGAGAAGATGATATCGACCAAATGGACGCCGTCACAATTGATTGCCGTACGGGCTCGTTTTATGAAATTTTTCGTTACTTCGGCGAGAACTTCGGGCGACAGATTCTTGCATTCGAGTGGAATGTTGTCCTTGAGACTTCTAGGGTCTCAGGCTTGTTCACGTTAACACGGGACTTCAAAAAAACCCACAAAAAAGTCTGAAACGGTTAAATCGGGCGATCTTGCGGGCCAATGCAAATCGCCAGAACGAGAAATGAAGCGAACCGGGAAAGCCGCTTTCAGAATATCGGTTGTGGCTCGCTCAGTGTGTGCCGTTGCTCCGTCCTGTTGGAACCACATGTCGGTTAACATGGCCCTATAGGGGCGCACTAGGTGTCCACTGTTATCGTTTGACCAGCGGCCTTCTCGAAAAAAAAATGGGCCGATGACTCCTCCAGCATGAACAGCGCACCATGCAGTAACTTTGAATGGGAGTAACGGATCCTCGTGCATTACTCGTGGATTTTCGGTGCCCCAGAAGCGATAGTTTAGAAAAATCGTACACTTCGTCCTCGAAATTGAGGATGGCTTTTGCGTAGGATATACTGGATTGTACGGGAACATGCGCAAGTCTTTGACCAAAATTCGCCTTAGGGACGACCGGCTGATGCAAATTGTGAGGCACGGCGTCTGGTCGATGTTTCCGGCGACATCCTCGGCAACAGCGGCGATATTCTCGGCATTACGGGCGCTCCGGGGGCGGCCACTCTTGGCAACGCCTCGTGGGGTCCCATACTCTTCAAGGTTGGTGGCCAAACGGCGCAGTGTTTGCGTAGTCGGTGTCGGACGGCCAGGCAATCGGCGACGGAATTCGCGCTGCGCCAACACTACAGACGAATTGTGACGCAAAAAAATAGACACGATTATTCCGCGTTCTTGGGGAGTGTATCGCTCCATGGCTTGTTCATAAATGTCCACAAATGTGAAAACTGATTTGACATTGCCAGCCATTAGCAAAAATAAGAGCATCTTCCAATAGGGTGATCTCTTTTGGCCCGCCTTGTGCTTCTCTCCAAATGGCCGAATATGATGAAATCGGACCCAGTATTTCGCGCCTTATTCAGGAGACGGCGTTGATTTTTGATGACAACTCTTCTGATTATGTTGACTTCGATGAATTGGAAAACGAAGAAGTCAGAGAAATCCAATTCGTTAACTATTTGGATGGAAACACACCGCATTGCGATACCTGTTTCGAAGAAATCTTCCGAGAAGTGGGAAAGTTTGTCGTGTTTACATATGAAGGACACATTTATCCAGGACAAATTGTCTCATTTGATGACAATAGTGTCAAAATAAGCTCAATGCAGAAGACATTATAATTACGTGAATGGCTTAAAGTAAGAGATGAGCTGACTAAGTTACATGGTCGGACATTTTAGGCTCCACTGTGCCACCAAAACCAGTATCTAAAAGAGGTGCATTCTCTGGTAGAGAACTTTTGAATGAACATTACCTACCGTTTGTTAAGTTTTTGTTTTTTTATGTATTAAAATACGATTTATGTTTTTTTATTTACCCATAATGAATTACCGACTTGATAAAAACTCTTTTTTTAACACAAAAAGCATTCATTTTTCCATGAAAATTAAATTAATTTTTTTGTCGCTAAAAAAAAAGTATTTTTTGCTTTTTGTTAATTTTTTACAGAAATGATGTTTGGAGCATTTGATCATAAAGTGTATGAATATGTTTGCTCTAGAAATTCAAATTCAAGCACAATTACAGAAAATTTCAGACGAATCAAAATAACCCCCTCCTTCGGACAACTTTTCACCACTTTTCAACAAAATAAAACATCATTTAAAATGTGTGTTTTTTTTTAAATCAAAAAATCGTTGCAAAGTTGCAAAGCCGGGGCCTTACGGTATCACCGTAATTAGCAGCAATAATAATTGTCACATCTTCCCTTGATAGCATTTCCGATTAGCTCGTAATGAGAGAGGAGAGATTCAAGGTTTTAGCAGATCCCGTACGCAGGAAAGCATTACAACTATTTGTTATTTAATTTTAAAGTTTTAACACTCCATGTTACAATATAAAGAGTGGATAAATTTTAAGGGCCGATGTTGATTTTGAATAAAACACAATCTAGTTAGGAAATTACTGTCATTTCTTTTTATTATGATAACATTGGTATGGTTCAATTAATTATGGAATAAAATATCGGCCAAATGGCCGCCGCGATCTCGGCCACCCCCGATGGTTCAAATTTTCGATGACGATGAGGCATAATTGAGGTTCTATGCCGTTAATGTGTCGAATTTTCTCATCTTTTAGCTCTTGAAATGTTACTGGCTTATCGACGTAAACCTTTTCTTTCAAATAACCCCAAAGAAATATGTCCAACGGTGTCAAATCAAATGTTCTTGGTGGCCAATTAGCATCGCGTGAGACAACACGGCCATTGAATTTGTCGCGCAAAAGAAGCCATTGTTTCGTTAGCTGTGTGGCAAGAGGAAACTTCCTGTTGGAACCACATATCGTCCACATCCATATCTTCCAATTCAGGCCATAAAGAGTTCGTTACCATCTCAAACACCATTCACAGTAACTCCCTGACCGGCCCACTTCATTATTTTTCGACAATCATTCTTGGATTAGACCAAATGCGGCCATTTTGCTTATTGAGGAATCCACTGAAATGAAACTGCGCCTCATCACTGAAGATGATTTTCTTCGAAAATCGATCATCCACTGTTGGCATTTCTTGAAATTCTGACCATTGAGGACGCTGGAAATTGTCAAGAGGCTTTAGTGCTTGAGTCAATTGCACCTTGTAAGTGTGTAAATGCAAGTCTTTATGCATAATGTTCATCAACGACGAGCGTGAGAGGTGCAGTTGTTGGGCACGACGACGAGTTGAGGTGGACGGCTCTTCAGATACACTATCGCGAATATTAGCAATATTTTCTGCAGTACGATCTTTACGTCTCACATCTCCTACAGACCAGGTTTGATCAAATTTTTGCACGATTTTTCCGACTGTACGCTCATTTGGACTGTTAAATTTACCGAAAAAAATCACGAAGGGCACGATATGCATTTTGATTTGAACGCCCATTTTCATAATAAGCCTGAATAACTTTAACGAGTTGCTCAATTGTGTATCTTTCTATGGTTCAAATTGAGTTGAAATTGAGAAATGTCGAATGAATTGCAGAAAAAACTTGGCTTTTAGGCGTGGTTCACATTCAATATCGGCCCGTGAGTTCTAAGAGATAATATACATTTGATGCTTTATTTTCAGATATTTTGCAGAGTTTTCGAAAACAAACTCTGTAACCCCGATTTACGGTATCACCGTAATTGGCAGCTATGATAAATGTTACATCTTGCTTATATTGCATTTCTTTTTGGTATTTGAAGAATACGTAGTTGAAAAATGGGCTTTTCTCAATGGTATGACTAGCACTTACAATTCCTTGTTTACCTGTTTTTCAAATAATGTCAGAGCAGATTATGGGCTATTAAAAAAGGATACAAGAGCTTATAAATATGGAATACATATTTCACAAAGTATCTACTTCAAAAACTTGAATTGCACTGTTCATGTTCAACCTGCTACTATCATAGCTTCGAGATATACCTATGTTATTATTTGCGCAACATTGCCATGTCATCTCATCTAAAACAAATTATCTATAAC
Organism: Rhingia rostrata; assembly: GCA_949824845.1. Lineage (NCBI taxonomy): Eukaryota > Metazoa > Arthropoda > Insecta > Diptera > Syrphidae > Rhingia > Rhingia rostrata. The sequence goes on along the minus strand of OX463755.1, from coordinate 49,306,226 downwards.
AATATCTCGCTGAATTCGTATTGTAGCGGATTATTACATGCAATCGCATATTTCCCAGTACTCATATCCTTGGGGCAATAATAACAACATTTCATTCATTCCTCACCAAGGATGTACAATTTCATCCGAAGAATGTAAACTTTTACTACATTTAAACGTAAATACACATCTTTTGAGTGTTTTACGTGTGCTTGTCATACATATTTCCCGATTGAGACAAGGACCCTGACTGGCTGCAGGAAGGGTAAATTATTTTTATAACGCATTCTGTGGAAGACTTCTAACAAAAAAGACCTCTGGGCTAATAATTTCCCTAGCTAGGAAACTTGTTACACTCGTCTGTATATAAAATAGTTGCCATTTCGCAAACACTCTGACATTCAGGGCTTTCACTGAAATGTATCTACGTGTAAGTGCATATAAAATAGTTTGTTATACCCCGGACTTACAAATAATAAACCCAACATTCCGGCGAAGGAATTCTCTGGGTGTCAGGCTATTTGGAAGCCGTTTTGTGAGTGCGGTATGTATTTAATTCATAGTCCTGAAACGAATTTAAATGAAATTACAAATACGGTTCGGGGTTGTAATAAATTTACGCATGCGAAAAGATACTTTCGTAATACGGTGTCGCCGGAAACACAGCAATATATTGGTATGGTGAATCAATTAAGTGCGAGTAAAATATTGTACATTACCGTAGTGAATAATTGTTCATCAGATGTGTCTATGAGAAGTGATGTCGACAGGGGATACGAAGAATCGTTAAACAGATATAAACCTACGGGTTTTATGATATAATTAAAGGTTGTAAAATTGAACGAATTCAAGACTTTTTATAAGGTGTAGAAACCAAATCAAATTTTCAGAATTTTTAGTCTTCCCAACAAGGGTTGTAACCAAAAGTCACATTCTGGATTAATGATAAACTGGTTACTTGTTTGGGTCTCCAAGTGTACACTATTCCACGGCGAACAACATGCTAGAAAACTAACACTAACAACATTAAAACCAACATGTGAGATCTGGGATAATATCAACTGCGTATATCAAACCATGATGGTTGGGTGTTGTAGAACGGGCTAGACTCTAATTGGCTTTAACTTGGCAATGCCCAGTGGTTGTAACTCTGACTACACATCAAGTGCTTATTTTTAACCTCCAAGTGGTAACCATTGGGGACTGGTCTCATCCAACCGGATTTAACTTGCTAAACGATAAACGCGAGTGTTGACAACAAGACGAAAAAAACAGCAACACTATAAACTGCCAGGTCAGAATGGCACGGAATGAATACCCGGCCTGCTGTCCCAGGCGACCCTAGACAAGCTGCTTCGACATATTTGGACAACAGATTGTCTAGATATTTCAAGGGTTATTCAGCCCCTTGGAGAGCGATGATGGCTGATGAACCGATGATCACATTGCGATAGACAAGAGGCACACAGCCAGTATTTGGATGTCCGAACTTTCCGAGGAGTTAACATCAACTCGGACCACTACCTTGTTGCAGCAAAGGTAAGGTAAGAGTGCGGATATCGAACACACCACTACAATCCAGAAATACTGTGAAAAAATTTAATGTCGAAAGACGGATATCGCAAGAGACCACCAAGAACTTTGCGCAACGCGTATCCCTAAACCTCTCGATTAACACTATACCACCAGCAACGAATGTCGAACAACAATGGCAACGATGCCTACAAGCCATTAGATCAGCCGCAACTGATGTGCTAGGTTTCTCACCACCAGAAAGAAACCCCTGGTTTGATGAGGAACACCGAAAGATGCTCGCAGCCAAGAAAGTGGCCTACAAGGCTAAGCTGCAGGTGAAGACGAGAGCTGCGGTTGTGCTCTAAAGGCCGATGAGAAGGTAAGAAAACCGCCGGAAATGACAGCCTTCCCGCCGAGCTTTATAAAGCCGGCGAAGATGACTTGGTAAGAAACATCCACCAACTCATAAGCCAAATCTGGTCAGAAGAAAATATGCCTGAAGAATGGAACCTCAGCATCGTTTGTCCGATCCACATAAAAGGGAATCCTGAAAACTGCGCCAACTACAGAGGCATAAGACTCCTCAACATCGCCTATTAGATCCTATCTGCCATAATATCAGTGAGGTTTTTTTTCACACTTCGGCAGATCCTGGAAATAACCCAAGAATTCCAAATCGATACCAACCACCTAATCATCGATTTTAAAGCCGCATACGACAGCATTTATAGACAAATTCGATACCAAAAAAGGATTTAGGCAAAGCGGTGCGCTATTATGTGACTTCTTCAATTTGATTCTTGAGAGGATTGTGCAAGATTCACGAGCCAACACCAGAGGCACAATTTTCCAAAAATCAGTACAACTACTAGCATACGCCGACGATATTGACATCATTGGTCGGACCCAACGTTATGTCATAGCCACGTTTGCTAGTATAGAGAAAGAAGCGGCAAAAATGGGTTTAGCAGCAAATGCTGTCAACACGAAAGAAGGCACAACATCGACGAATTGGACAGAACGTCACAGAGATTAAACGAAGAATTACTCTTGCCAACCGCTGTTTCTTTGGTCTAAGAAGGCAATTTAGAAGTAAAACCCTCACTCGAACTACTAAGCAGATCGTATATAAGACCCTGATCGTCCCAGTCCTGCTCTACAGCGCTGAAGCATGGACCGTCTCAAAAGCGGATGAATACCTTTTGCTTTTACGGGCTATGGAGACAAAGATTCAACCAAAAACTATACGCGCTGTTCAGCGACATGCCCCTGGTCAAAAAACTCCGCATTCGATGTTTAAGATGGCTAGGACATGTAGAACGAATGGACACCAATAGTCTGGCCGGCAGAGTCTTCGATTCCAAGCAAGACGTTGAACGTAGTAGAGGAAGACCTTCATCTTAAGTGGCGCGCAAAAGTAAAAACCGAGCTCAACCAACTTGGAGTGCGCAACTGGAGGCAGTTAGCTAAGGACCGGGCTAGTTGGAGAGGCATGTTGGTTGAGGCCCAGGTTCAGTCCGCCCTGTAGCTTCACTTAAGTAAGAAAGTAAGTAAAGCTACTCATCGGTGCGAATGATTTTTTTTATTTGATAACTTGAACTTCTATTACTCGAATGTCGAAAAAATTATTTGTCGTCACTTTCGATAATTCGAATTCCGAAGGGGAATTCCCAAATTCTGCGTGTTTTTACATGTAAAGGGTTTTTCAATAAGAGCGATACAAACTTTTTTTTAATAAAACAAAAACGGTTTTGGATATCAATGAAATTCTTTATTCCCTTGAAATTACGTTTGATGAAATTATGTACGGAACTTGATTTCTTTTGCATGGCCACCTCGGGCACGCTTGCAGAATTCCAGACGCTGAACCCAATTTTCGACGGTTGTCAAGCATAAATCGGAAGATACTGCTGCAATTTCAAGTTGGATATTCGCACGAAGTTCATCAATCGTCGCTGGCTTGTTGGCATAGACCATAGACTTGACGTAGCGCCACAGGAAATAGTCTAACGGCGTCAAATCGCACGACCGAGGCGGCCAAGCGACTGGACCATTTCGTGAGATAACACGTTCTCCAAACTTGGTTTCCAATAAATTGATTTTGGCATTCGCTGTGTGGCTTATGGCGCCGTCCTGTTGGAACCACATGTCCTCCAAGTCCATATTATCCACTTGAGGCCAAAAATACTCGGTTATCATTGAACGGTAGCGAAACCCATTCACAGTATCGTACCGGTCTTGATCATCACGGAAGAAGTACGGCCCAATGACGCCGCCGGCCCATAAACCACACCAAACCGTAATTTTTTCGGGATGCAATGATGGCTCATGGAGTACGTGTGGATTGCTGCCTGACCAATACCGCATATTTTGTTTATTGACGAAGCCATTCAGCCAGAAATGAGCCTCATCGCTGAAGATGATTTTTCGATGAAAATCCGAATCATTTTCAAGTTGTTGCTCAGCCCAATTCACGAACATACGACGCTTCTAGTAGTCAAGCGGCTTCAGTTCTTGCGTCAATTTAATCTTGTTAGGATGTAGGCCAAGATCTTTTCGCAGAATTCGCCACAACGACGTCACAGAGATGCCCAACGCTTGAGAACGACGTGTGAGAGACACATTTGGGCTTTCTTCAACTGAAGCCTCAGCGGCAGCAATATTCTCGACACTACAGGCACTTCTTTGTCTCACTGGCAACGGAATATTTTGTAATGTGCCTGTGGATTCAAAATGTTTCCACTAGACGCTCAATTGTTGATCTGTTGTTGTAAATTTTCATAATTTCGACTCGTTGGTGGATCGTATATCTTGCCATCATAAAATTCCAAGCCTTACTGAAGATAAATGTCAAAAAAGCGGCAAGAAATATGGCGTCGTTTGCTGTCTCTGTCGCTCAACTTTTGTAGTGTCCCTGTTGAAAAACTCGATACGTTTAACTTCCTATACGTGTAAGAGTTGTAAAATTTCTTGTTAACGAGGTCAGAACACATATTAGTAGGTTTATTTTAAATAGCAGGCGGCTATGAAATCATAAGGAGGAAAAATCATAAAAAGAGTGAAAATACTAATGAAAAGGGGTGTGTTCGCAAGTAAACACACACATATGTAACGGGTGATTTTTTGAGAGTTATGTTTTTCAGGTTGGCAACACTAATTAGTAGATAATGGCGTCCAAATGTCATCTGTCAACGTGAAAAGTTTTCAGTATACTCTGCCATTTAATCATGGAAAGGCAACGATTGCAAATTATTGAAATTTATTATCAAAATTCGTGCTCTCTGAAAAATGTGCACCGTTAGTTAGACCATTTTATGACGAACGATATCGAGCCATAATATTCGACTTCTTTTTGCCCCAGTTTACTGGGTAACTTGGTTGACATGTTGTTTCATCAAGACGGTGCCACATTCCACACAGCTCGTGAAACAATGGAAATGTTTAAGGATGAATTTGGTGATCAGCTTATTTCTCGAAATGGCATTGTGAATTCGCCGCCAAGATCATGTGATTTAACGCCTCTTGATTATTTCTTGTGGGGTTATGTAAAATCGTTAGACTATGTGGATAAGCCGACCACGATTGAAACCTTACAGGATATCATAACGCGCGTAATTCGTGAAGTACAGGCCAAGATGGCCGAAGAAGCGACCCAAAATCGAACCTTCCGAATGGACAATTTGAAACGGAGCCGCAGACAACATTTACATGAAGTTGTCTTTAAATCGTAAATGGCAAACAATTATTGATCGATTACAATCAAAATTTTTGAAATATATTTGAAAAAATATTTTATGCGAATTAGAGTGTTTTATTCGATTTTTAAAAAACTACTCTTAAAAATTCACCCGTTATATATATCAATTTTCTATTTAACTTAACTCGAAGTCTCTATATCTCGATTTTTTTTAAGTCAATTGATGGTACGAGCTATCGACTGTACCTATTTGTTTTCTTTTTTAAGTTGTAACAAGGTCTCAGAACAAGTTTTGGTCTAAACATTTCTAGACGAGATCTTAACATCAAAATTTACATGTTGCAGTCTTTGTACTGTTAATCAGTTAAATGTTTGTGCGTGACGAAATACCGTCATAATTTATTTGCTTAAGAGACTAATAACTCGAAAGCAGTGGTTAAATACCCAACAAATAGATCAAATTTATACGTTTTAGACCCACGGTATTTGTTTTCTCTATGACGTTATCGTATTATCTTTGGAGCATTTTCGTTGTTTGGATTATAACTATATGCGTAAAGTTTTAAATTCGTGTACAGTGAAATCTCGTAACGTTAAGAAGTTCATTTGGGTATAGCTGTAAATGTTTCATGACGCACGATAGGAACCTTCATTGATGCAAAGAAATTATCACCCGTAATATACGTAGAAAACGAATTAAATAGAAAATTAAGTGATAATTACATATGTTGTCTTATATGGCTCGTAAATATGTTCGAAACTATAGAAAACACAAGTCACAGGAGAGTTCGCAAGAAATCAAGCAAAGTGAAGTTTTCACGTTAAGTCTACTTCGCGAACTCGAGCTGCTCCATTGCATGTTTAGCTTTGACCAATAACCAAAAATCGAGTTTTTTTTTTCTACCTTATCGAAATTCGCGTATTCTCAAGATCCGTGTTAAGGGTTCGTAAAATTTTCTAAAAATAAAAAAAACCTTTACATTTTAAAATAACAGTACAAATCGTAAGTTTTATGCATGCTTGGTATTTTAAGGAAAACAAACTTTGCAGTTACAAAGAATGATCGACATAATCTAGTCCTGCATTTTATTTAGAACAATTTGTGTTTATTATTCAAATATCTTCATAAAAGAATAATTTCATGTATTGGTTAGGTGTTATTGTATACCAACTTCAATCTTAAAGTACTTGTCTAAGCGTTATTGCGTATCAGAACTCATCTATACACTATACTGAAATCTACCTCAGGACATTAGTTGTAATATCCAAAATGGTGATGTACAAAAAAAATCGTTTTAAAAAATAGCTCAGCGCATACGTATTCACAAATAAGCCGCCGGTCCGTTCGAAAGCACTTTCGAAGATTAAATGTCAACATGCAAGCTCCATGTGTATGCACAATCATGTAAGAGATTAAATAAATGACCATGAGCAATATGAAATATAAAAACGATAAAAATTAACTTCAGCACCATTTGTTTCAGGCTTATATGTTTATAGTTTCACATGGTTGAACATTTTGTTGTTTTTTTTGTAAATAAAAATATATGAGAGATTTAAAAAAAAATCGCTTTGGTAGATTCTCTGAAAAAGTCAATAGACAACCTCATCGATCCATATTTGTGTGCTATTAGGTCAAGATTATCATAAATAACCATGGCTGAAACTTTTAAGAAAATTAAACAAAATTGCTACCACATAAAGTTTTTTTTTAAAGGTATACAAAATCGATATGATAAAATACATAAAGCTAATTTTAATGCCTATGATATTAGCTTTATTTAAAAGATCATATTTTATTTTGATTTTTGTTTGTTTATGTATGATTTCGGGCATATGCACGCCACAGCTAGCTCGAATGAATAAAATATTGAAGTCCAATTTTCGACAACTTAAGTGAGCACCTAAAAAAAAAATGGCGCAACAGGCTCGTTAGTACCCAGGGCCTAGCTTTTTTCTAACAACCATTCATGTGTGCGTGTGTACTTCTTAGCACGATGGCGGGACCTCCTGTTTTATGCCGAATCCGCACGGCTACGTTGAGATAAGCTTTTCATGACGATTGATACTACTCGGACGATTTGTCAGATCATCACGAGAGGAGGGCCAGTGAAAAATCATTAAGGTGTTGCTACGGCGCCACTGAGCCCTCAGTGAGCAACTGGGGCTCTATATAAGCAATAACACGGCGAACGTCGACTTCCAAATCGTCCAAAACCTTTGGTTTATCCGCAAAGACTAGTGACTTTACATATATTTCGGTTCATTTCGCAAATTTTTCTATCAACAAATGCTTCCCGCAAAAAATGGATAGTGTCTCGCGCCGTATGTCATATTGTTACATCATGCTGAAACCAAAGCTCTGTCATGTCAGTGCCATTAAACTGAGGAACGAAAAAGTTAGAAATCGTATTTCTATAGCGTTCTCCATTAACGGTAACACTCTGGCCGACATCCTCCTTAAAGAAATATGAGACTATGATTCCACCAGCCTATAAATCACATCAAATAGTGAGTTAAAATGATTGTAGGGGCGTATTGATAAAAGCTTTTGGGTTATAGCCACCGCCAATTCGGAAAATTTCTTATGGTTTAACCAAAAACTATGCTTTCAAAAATATTGAACTGGTTCTGTTGGTACTAATTTTTAGCATTCTAGTTAATAATGCAAGGCCCATGAATGATAAAGGGCGGATGGACTGACATACATGGTTAAATCGAATAGAGATTCTGACATTGACATTGACATCACGGTACTTCGCACATGAATGCAACGAACTACAGACACGTAACAGCACTGGCGACTAAGGCCATATCGGCTGGGACAGATCAAGACAATACAACAGAGAGAGACAGATAGAAACATATAAGGAAAGATAAATAACATAAACCTACGTGGCACAGAGGATGAGACATAGATAGGCCTGAGATAAGCTGGCAATTTTCATAGAAAACAAATGCTGCCGAAGCTGGGGCTTGAACCCGCAGCGTTTGGCTTAGCAATCAACTACGCACTCCTATGAGCCATGGCCACCTGCAGAGATTCTGAATTCATTCATATGCTTTGCAATATGTATATTGTATAGATATCTATATGATTTCTCTATATTACAAACTTTGCATTAAAATATACTCCCATGGGAAAGATTGTAAACAGTAAGAGTAAGGAGTCCAAGGCTTACGGCAATATATATATTGGCAAAATTGAAACTACTTTACCGTTCTTTTCTAATAAACTTTTTTATAAACAGTTCGATGACGTTAATGTTTGAAACATATTTTCATAAACAGCTTTATCAAACAAAATAATAGAATAACAGGTTTTTGTATTTAGTCCAAAGTAAGAAAATCTAAAATATCTCACACTATATTCTAGGGTGTGTTCATAATGGTTCAAAATTTGTTTTTTTTTCTCTATTTAAACACCCTCACCACGCAGAATTTATGCAAATTTCATGAAAACATCCACCATAAAACTTAAAGTATCATCTCTACCAACCTCAGATTCATTCATCCTTTAAATACAACTAGTGGTGGGTGCACGACTGGGTCGTACGCAACTTTATCTTTCACAGCGAGTTAGTTTGACGCTTGTAACAATTTGGCCCATAAACACAATTATATTTATTTCGATTAATGATGCTAGAATGGTAAAATGATGTCGAAATGAGATTATACGAACGTTTATTCCGTAATTGAAAGTAATCGGTGTTCATGTGAATAATAATGATTTTCCGTTATTGGCCAAAACTGAAAAATTCGTTTAGAGATAAATAACCCAAAACCAATTATATGGAACTCATGAAAACAGTAATAGTAGTATACAAATTAAATTTCATTCAAATTGGCCGAATAATTTGCGAGAAGTTGACAATTTTCCTAATATGGCCCATATGCAAAAATCCATTTATGGATTTTTTCGAAAAAACTGGGTATGCAGTTTTGTTGGAACTAATATGTACATAGCATATAAGAAGCTTAATCAAAATCGTTAGAGCCGTTTTTGAGCAAACTGAGGTTATGTATGATTTTTATATGGCAGGTACCAGTAATAACATGGCTAAAAGCAAAAAAAATCACCTAGAATTATGACCAAAGAACGCTGGATACGAAGTTTGAAGAAAATCGATCATGTTGCTTAGGCTGGAGCGGCTTGTACGGACAGATGCACCGACGGACCGACGAACCGACGGATGGAATTCCGAAAACCACTTTTTTGAGTTCCATTATCATCGTAATGTTATAATCAATCAAAATCTCCAGGTCGAAAATTTTCACGAAAACAATGTCCTTCTCTTAATAAGAGAAAGTTAATATAAGTAAACAATTTTTCACAGCAACAATCATAAAATATTTAAATGCTTAATTGTTTGTATATAAAAATGACGTTAATTTATATCGGGTTTTTCAACAGGGACGATACAAAAGTTGAGCGACAGAGACAGCAAACGACGCCATGTTTCTTGCTGCTTTTTTGACATTTCTCTTCATAAAGGTTTGCATTTTATGATGGAAAGATATACGATCCAACGACGAGTCGAAATTATTAAAATTTACAACCGAAATTCGGAGTCAGTGGCCTCAAGAGCGCTACGTCCAATTTATGATCGTCATAATCGTCCTAGCAGATAAACAATTGAGTGTCTAGTGGAAAAATTTTAACCCACAGGCACAGTATAAAATGTTCCGTTGCCAGTGAGACAAAGACGTACCCGTAGTGTCGAGAATATTGCTGCCGCTGAGGCTTCTGTTGAAGAAAGCCCAAATGTGTCTCTCACACGTCGTTCTCAAGCGTTGGGCATCTCTGTGACGTCGTTGTGGCGAATTTCGCGAAAAGATCTTGGCCTACATCCTTACAAGATTAAATTGACGCAAGAACTGAATCCGATTGACCACCAGAAGCATCGTATGTTCGTGAATTGGGCTGAACAACAACTTGAAAATGATTCGGATTTTCATTGAAAAATCATCTTCAGCGATGAGGCTCATTTCTGGCTGAATGGCTTCGTCAAAAAAAAATTATGCGGTATTGGTCAGGCAGCAATCCACACGTACTCCATGAGTCATCATTGCATCCCGAAAAAATTACGGTTTGGTGTGGTTTATGGGCCGGCGGCGTCATTAGGCCGTACTTCTTCCGTGATGATCAAGACCGGCACGTTACTGTGAATGGGAATCGCTACCGTTCAATGTTAACCGAATATTTTTGGCCCCAATTGGATGATATGGACTTGGAGGATATGTGGTTCCAACAGGACGGTGCCACAAGCCACACAGCGAATGCCACAATCAATTTATTGGAAACCAAGTTTGGAGAACGTGTTATCTCACGAAATGGTCCAGTCGCTTGGCTGCCTCGGTCGTGCGATTTGACGCCGTTAGATATTTCCTGTGAGGCTACGTCAAGTCTATGGTCTATGCCGACAAGCCAGCGACGATTGATGAATTTCGTACGAATATCGAACGTGAAATTGCAGCAGTATCTGCCGATTTATGCTTAAAAACCGTCGAAAATTGGGTTCAGCGTCTGGACTTCTGCAAGCGTGCCCGTGGTAGCCATGCAAAAGAAATCGAGTTCTATACATAATGGCAACAAATGTTCTTTCACAGGAATAAAGAATTTTATTGATATCGAAAACCGTTTTTGTTTTATTTAAAAAAACTTTTGTAGCGCTCTTATTGAAAAACCATTTATTTTTTTCTGTGGGCTGGTGGAAATGTTCACAATTAACCAGGGTTGTATGAAACCATCACCACTACCACCCTATTTGTATTAGTATTGCAACTATGTGTGCGACTTATCTAGCAATTTTTTTTTATCACGAGTAACAATTGTTTGGTAGTTAACTTTGATAGTTTTTGCTTTATCAGAAATTTATTGCGCGACTTGTGATTATCGGACTAAACTTTCTTTGTAAATGCCGCAATAAATTTCATTCGTCAAGAATTTAGAGGCGGTGGTGTCTGTATTTATTTTTGAGTTCTTCGCATTTCTTTTACTAATGACGCTTCCTTGTTATTTCCTTGTTATTTTCCTTGTTATTTCTTGGGAAATTATTATTATTATTTATCAATTATTTAATATAATTATTATATTATGCTCAAGACACGAAACGACAATTTAATATACATTTCCAGGCAGATCTTGTTTTAACCTGTATTGGAGGCATCTATGCCAAACCTTGTCAAAAGCTTGCGACACGGCAAGAAATACGGCTGAGCAAATTTTATTTTCTTCCAAAGCTTTCTGCATTACATCCGTAATTCTTTATGAATACTTGGTCCACAATCGAATGTTTACTTCTAAACCCAAAGGTAAGAGTCGCATCTGGTCAATAATGACCTTTCAAAAATTTTTAAAATATAAATAAATATTTTAAAAAGGATTTGACGTTTATTAATTCACCCATACCCCGTTTAATAAAATTGAATGTCATATTTTATATTAATTATCACTGATATTCCAAAATTTCTTAATTTTGTGTTCAAATGCTTAGTTATACACAATTTAGTATTATTTTAGCCGAATCTACAACGCTAGATGATCGTCGCTGGTAGAGCTGCCTGATTTTTGTTGAGCCTGCTTTGAGTTACTGCAGATTGTTTATTGATGAAAAAACGTCTTCAAGAAAGATAGTTTCATTGTTCACTTGTTCTGCAAATTGTTTCTCACCCCAAATAAAAACGGCACATCCCATAGAATTTCGAAAAAAAAGACTATGGAGCTGCAAAAGAGGGGTGGAAAAAAAGTTATGGCCCTTTGTCACTCACAGTATTTTGCCCATTGAATCGTTTCATCCAAAGTACGTTAGGTGAAGTATAAAATGACAGAGGAAAAAGGAACTCAAACTTGGGGTTGATGAACATCATTTCAAGTGGGCCAATGCTATCGATCCTTCTTGCCATCAGGATGGCTAATATCAAAGTGATGAAAGCTAAATAAGTTTCAAAAGACTCTTATTGGAAGACAGAGCGAATCAGGTGTAGTTTTAATTCGGAGGCATTGGGCTTAGTGATAAGATTGCCTTACTTGGATACCATATTCAAGAATCGGTTTATCAAATTTAGAAAAGATTTCGTAAGAGAAGAGAATTCATTGGAATTAATGCGTAGAGTTAGCTCCGATGATGAATTATCTATTTCATCATGAGAACAACGTACTAAAAGGCCAGAAACGACTGGCTACTTGTATATTAAGATTTAGTCTATGTATTGGTGGAAGGCATGAGGAGATATTTTTAAACATTTTTTTGTTAAATCTCGGAGGGTATTGGATCTGCGTTTTTTTTTTGTATATTGATTGAAATTTGACTTTCTTCCACATTTTCTTGGCTATTAGTTACTTACTTAAGTGGCGCTACAGTCCGGGATGAACCTGGGCCTCAACCAACATGACTCTGAATGAATCTTCGTCTCCATAGCCCTTCAACGCAAACGGAACCGAAGATTCTTGGAAGAATTTTCTTCTCAAATCGACCAAGGATTTCTTCATCCGCTTTTGAGAAGGTCCATGCTTCAGCGCCGTAGAGCAGGACTTGGATGATCAGGGTCTTATATAGGATCGCCTTAGTAGTTCGAGTGAGGGCTTTACTACTAAACTGCCTTCTTAGCCCAAAGAAATAGCGGTTGGCAAGAGTAATTCTTCGTTTAATTTTTGACGAGATGTTTTTGTAATAGTTAATAGCGGAGCCGAGATAGACAAAGTCCCGTACTACCTAAAAGTTATATCTGTCAATGGTGACGTTATGTCCAATTCCCCGATATTGTGGGTCATTTCGTGTTGACAGCATACACATCGTCTTGCCCTCATTTGCTGCTAAACCCATTTTTGCCGCTTTCTTCTCTATACTGGAAAACGTGGCTATGACATCACGTTGGGTCCGACCAATGATGTCAATATCGTCGGCGTATGCTAGTAGTTGTACCGATTTTTGGAAAATTGTGCTTCTGTTGTTGGCTCGTTAGTTTTTCACAATCCTCTCAAGAATCAAATTGAAGAAGTCACATGATTCCGCATCGCCTTGCCTTAATCCTTTTTTGGTATCGAATGTGTCGGTGAGGTTGTTTCCGACCCTGATGGGGCAGCGAGAATTCTCCATCGTCATTTTACACAAACGGACGAGTTTGGGCGGTATACCAAAACTAGACATGGCTCTGTATAGTTCGTCTCTATAAATGTTGTCGTATGCGGCTTTGAAATCGATGAATAGGTGGTGGGTATCGATTTGGACATCTTGGGTTTTTTTTTCCAGGATCTGCCGAAGTGTGAAAATTTGACCGGTTGTCGACTTTCCTGGCCTTAAACCACACTGATAAGGTTGTTGGTAAACGGTTTCAGGCGTTCAAATATTACGGCAGATAGGATCTAATAGGAGATGTTGAGGAGTCTTATGCCTCTGTAGCTGGCGCAGTTAAGAGGGTCTCCTTTTTAGTGAATCGGGCTGACCAGATTTGGCTTATGAGTTGGTGGATGTTACTTACGAAGTCATCTCCCCCGACTTTATATAGTTCCATGGGATATTGTAATACTCACTTCACTCAGGTCGGGTGGTTGGCAGTTTTCGCTGTCGTTGCCACTATTCAAAGGTTCGTTCTGCCTGACAGCGGAATGTTGTTGGTCATCGCCTTTCAACAGTCTGCAGAAGTGATCCTTAGCATCCTTGACTATAAATATGCAAAATGCTTAATAAATAGCAGCGGCTCTTGGAAAGTATTTCAGTAAATGCCATTCGTTTGTGTTGTTTTGTTTCTTCAATCACAAGAAGTTTTGAAATATTTTTACGGCTTTAAAATGGGTTACTTGGTTTATTTTTATGCTTACACTATATCATTAAAAAGTTTCGAACAAGTTCACGCTTGTCGGAACCTCTTCTGTCATATCGACATCTTTTGTCAAAACCTTCTATTAATGCGAGCTAACATTCCACTTCAATCTGCAACAAAAATAACGTAACCTATGATGGGGATGGTGACGCAGGACAGTAGTTTCCAACAAAAAGAATGTATTTTTCGATTTTTATATCTGAGCCGCAACCACACACTGCCGCCACAGTGTCCGTTACTCTGCGAGACATGGAACCTCCAACCAATCCGACAACGAACCATTCTCATCGTTTTCCACTCCCGAAACCAATTCCAACCGACGAAAAACCCCTTTTAGTTAGTGGTAGCTACTACAGCGCATATCCAGGGACGTACAAAATACACACAGTCTGGCACACTAATAGCTTGGCCAACATGGAGCTGAATTACACGGCCACTGCCAACCCCCGCACGTAAATCAGCGGGTAGAATAAAATTTGTCTTTTGCATCCCTCCCTGACGGTTTGTTTTGTGAATAAGGCGCTGTTGTCTACATTTTAAACCTCCCTCCTACAAGTCCTCGTATATACGCGACACTTTGAATGCCGCCAACTCATCCACCCCCTCGAGCACCGAAGGATTTATATGTTATTGAATGGCTACGCTGTAGTGGCATTACACCAGCAAAAACCAAACAAAAAAAAAATAACTGTACCTTCCTCTAGTGTTTTACAATGATGAACCCGGGTATCAGGACCTACTCCCAGATCGCCTTATGGCTATACCCAGACCATTTGTGGAACGATTTTGCAGCCATTACCGTTGTTTTAACGTTCGAGCTGGCTGCTGTTTCATGTGCTTTACTAGCGATGCACCCTCATCCCCTAACGGCTGGTACACTGGTGTTCTTGGCCAGTGTTCAAGTTGAGCGGAAATGGGGCCACTCAAGCAGTGAATCGGCGAGGTAAAGTTTTTCGGACGACACTTTAAAAATGGTTGTCGTTGAAGTTCTATATATGTGGAGTCGAGGAGAGATGGCGCGCAATAGCGCTTGGCGTGATACCAGTGTTGGGGTCATGTAGAAGCTATGCGATGATGCTTGAAAGTAAAAAGGAAAAAAAAAGTTTATCTTTCGTTCGATTTAGTGTTACGCTTCAGTTCGGGCGATGATGCGAATGCAAAGTCAATTTATTCTCGAGTTGACTTATCCACGAGTATCTAGAAGAACAAATATTTTGTTGGAGGGCTGTTTTTTTTTTTTTTTTGTGCTGCAGCGCACTCTGCTAAGCCCGAAAGACCTTTGTTTTTGTTGGCATTGGTGTTGACGTTGGCAAAGTGATATCACAATTTGTCTTCGAGTTTTTGATGGAGATAGAGGATTTGGTGGACGTACAGAGTACACTCGGGAATACCGTTGAGTGACATGAAATTAAGCGTTCGACATGAAATGTTGGAAAGAATTTAAAAATGGAATTAGGTGCGAAATTTCGTTGAGTTTAAAATTAAGTTCGTTTTTTTCCTTTAAGTATTTGGATCGTGGTTTTCGATGATTGTTAGATCAGTCAATGATACTGAAAACCCTATTAAGGTGGAAATTCACGACCTCATACAAATTGTAATTGGAGTTTCAATGCAAAAATCTCGTAAGAAAAACGTGGGCATTTTTTTGAAGCACAGCCTACACGAGACGACAATAAATAACGTCTTCCTGCTAACTGACTTTGCATCAGTATTTTATACTGTGATCAGCAGCATGGGGTTTCTTTTAATTCACAAAGCACTATGGCAATATCCAGGTTAACAACTAAATCGACCACTTGCTAATAGATGCGAGGAAACCATCCATCCTGGATGTGCGCTCGTTCATTGGGGCAAACATCGACACCAAACATTATCTCGAGTCAATCAATGTTTCAGGTAAAGACACTTTGCGTTGGTCGCCTTAGTTAACCTGGCATTGCCAAAGTCTACAAGGAAAAATTGTGAGTGAGAGTCTTTCCGATATGCCTTCTTACTTACTTAAATACTTAAGTGGCGCTATAGTTCGGAATGAACCTGGCCCTCAACCAACATGCCTCTCCAATTAGCCCGGTCCTTAGCTAACTGCCTCCAGTGGCGCATTCCAAGTTGGTTGAGGTCGGTTTCTAATTGTGCGTGCCACTTACGTCCAATGTGTAGTTTTTTTGACCAGGGGCATGTCGCTGTACAGCTTGTATAGTTCTTGGTTGAAACTTCGTCTCCAAAGCCCGTCAACGCAAACGGGAGGGAAGATTTTTCGAAGAATTTTCCTTTCAAATCGAGCAAGGATTTCTTTATCCGCTTTTGAGACGGTCCATGCTTCAGCGACGTAGAGCAAGGCTGGGATGATAAGGGTCTTATATAAGATCTCCCTATTAAATCGAGTGATGGCTTAACCGATTCAGCCGAAGAAAAAGCGGTTGGCAAGAGTAATTCTTCGTTTAATTTCTGACTAGATGTTGTTGTCAGAGTTAATAGCGGAGTCGAGGTAGACAAATTCCCGTACTACTTCAAAGTTATATCTGTCAATGGTGACGTTCTGTCCAATTCATCGACGTTGTGTGTCCTTTCGTATTGACAGCATATAGATACTTTACCTTGCCTCATTTATTGCTTAACCCATTTTTGCCGCTTTTTTCTCAATACTTGCAAACGTGGCTATGACATCACCAAATACCTACAGCCTCAACTAATATTAGATACAGTATACGCAATAAGCCATTAGCCATCCTGAAATAGATGCTCTTGATATGATGATATTTGCATGGACGAAAAGAATGGACAGAAGAGAGAAATTTGAAGGCGCTACAACGTGTAGCGGAGATACTATACATCGGCCCCCAAAAAGTGCTTAACTACTATCATATGGTTTCAGTCACGTAGGATCACAGGCTGCACAAACCTATAATATCAAGCTGTTTACCACCTCCAGCCAACCAAGAGTTTATGCTCTCTTCCAATATTGAAGTGCAACCATCAAAAAAGCTAAAGAACAAAAAAGCCTCCGGTTCTGATGGATTACCAACAGAACTCTTCATATACGGACTGATGCCATAGGATTTTCGCCACTACTAGAAATCATAGAAAAGGATAACGTATTTCCAGTCTGGGAGCATCATCATTAAAGGCCGAGTTTGATAGCACCACGCCAGAAAATCAACAGATTCAACAAATGACATCTTAATGGATATACAATGAATACTTGACCATAGGAAAGCGATGCTACTTTGTTAGGCAAAAATATCAAAACTACTGACTCTAAATGCCAAATGTTTACTCTACCGAAACCTAATCCTACCGACCCGACGCTGAGTACTAGACGATAAGCCGGAAAGCGGAGCAGATAGGAACTCTGGGACGAAAGATTCTTTTTCGGATTTTGGTGCTGGAAGTGAGGAAGTGAAGGGGAATATAAAAGCCAGACGCAAGTTTGCTCTCAGAACGCCATGAGAACTTCAAGATTGAAGATGTCATTGCCTCAATTTTCTCCAGTTCTTCACGGTTTTTTCTTTCGTTTTTCGGAAGGGGCGCTGGGTTTCAATCAAATGGCATCCATTTGAATAGTTAGCCTAGGCGGCCTAATAAAAATTGAGTATGCGTTCCTGGAATGAATTCGTTTATGTAGTGACATCGCTCAATAATATGTTCAATTACTGTCACATTTGATAGTAAATTTTAAATCCACGACCAACTGCACAAGAATTATTTACTTCTGGAACTCACATTACGTATGCACACATTCTAACGATAAACTCTAATTCAAAAGTCACTCCTACACTGAAACTTTTGCAAATCACCCCCCCATAAGTGTGTCAATTTTCGCAAAAGTTCCATAAAAGACCAACAAAATGACATCCTTTATAAATGTTTCTAAATTATCATCCATAACCCGTTTGTGTCAACTGCGTCCTTTCTAAGCTACTGCTCTTAATTGATTCTATCTGTTGAGGAGTTTTTGTTCACTGCGGTCGTCGTTGGATTCACAGTTCCTATACATTATTTCCCCCTTGTCCATTCCATACGCGTTCTCTCTGCCGGAACTCACTCAGAAAGATCCTCAGAGACTTAGTGATAGTGCGACGCATCCAAGAGTAATGAAGGCAATAACTCTTCAAGGACCAAAATGAAATTGTGACTTAAATTTATGTCCGGCACTTAAGCAAGTGGGGGGCAGAACCGCACTAAGAAAAAGTAAAAATGAACAAAAATAGAAAATGCTTCTAAACTTTGTCCATTGTATGCAGCTTCCGCACGTACTGCCCGAACGAGAGAAACATCACCGGAAGTGTATTCAAAAAAAAGACTTACCCACACACGCAGGCAGACATTTGAGACTGAGAAGGATAATTTGCATTATTATTGTTGAAATGCCGAAAGGGGAAAACTATTTCCACAAATCAGAAGAAAAAGATTATCTTACGGGTGCAATTGCAGGAAAAACAAAAAAAAAAAAAACTCGCCGTAATGGTTGCCAACGGATACAAAAGTTTTAGTGAAAAGTTTTCACCAAAAAGTAATTGTCATTTCGAATGAAGTGCATCCTCGATCATAGTTTTGCGATGTTCGGTAGAACGTTTACCTGTTTACACACATAGATACGATCTGGAGATATAAAATAATTGTTAGGTCGAGAAGAATAGATTAAAACTTCCACTCAGTGGAAGCCATTGGGGAGGAAATTTACCAAATACTTGAATGTACGTAGTTACAGGTATCTAGGTTATTCTTTGCTTCAGTAGGAAGCGTCCAAGTGGAATTGTGCACGCAGCTACCAGCTTGGATGCCACCTAACCTACAGGTATTTTGGAATTTCAAGAGTATTTCTGCCAAGTGGAGTTGCGAAAACGTTTTAAGACTTTATTTGTGGAACCGTGAGTGGGTAACCACGTGCAGGGACTATCTAAGAATATGAGTGCAGCGCTCGCCAACAAATAGTTGTTTTTTGTTAAAGGTGACTTATGCAAAAAAGTTGTATTTAGGTTATTTTTAAAAATTTGAATAAGCGGAATGATACATTTTACATCGTGAAACTGTTACTAAAGTGCGCCAGCGAATCCAAAGATTTTTGATGATGCCATAGAAGCAAGTTGGAACAAAATTTTAACAGATAATACGTTTGCCAGTAATACGACCAAGGATTTGATTATGCATAAGTTGTCATTTAAAATGACTGGAAATAGCTTATTAATAACCATCGTAAGTATATATATCTAGGTGCATCTTTGTCGAAAATGTATGGCTTGATTGATAGTTTGCTTATAGAATATCTTAAGGACCCTGTTATAACTATCATTGAAAACATTCATTGGTAATTTTCTTTTGCTTCTTGCGGCTTTTTTATAAATTCAATCATTGGCGAGTTGGTGTCAAAACAAATCTTATGAATTTTAGAACACGATTAACCGAAAATATTTAAATTTTGAATTATAGTATTCGCAGAAAATCACTTCTTATTTTTCACTGATCAAGATTTATTTTTGTGAAGTAAAAACGGCCATTCCACCGAACTGAAACAGCTTTTTCCAATAATTCCTATAAGAAGTTCCATCATGGATTTTGTTCCAATGAAGCTGTTCAATGATAGATATAACGGGACCCTAAGTAATAATATCTACCAGAGTTAACTTAGACCAGATTTGATACATTTTATTACCACGACTGTGATACGTAGAGACGGCGCAGAACTTTACAGAACGCGTAGACCTTAATCTCTAGGTTAAAACTATATCATCAACATTTAATGTTAATGACCATTACAATGGTGCGTTGGATAAACCGCGCAATCATGGAAAAAACTAACGGTTACGAAGCAAGCAATAGCCGCGGAAAGGACCAAATTTATTGTTGACGACCCTGCTAAATGAAAAAAAGGACAACGACGTTCGTATCTGCACCTGGAATGTGAGAACATTAAACAGGAGAGGTGCAAGCGAACCACTAGCGGACGCCCTAAACTGCTACAAAGCAGACATTACTGCCATCCAGGAAATACGATGGGATGGGTCGGGCAAAAAGAGGATGAAAAACTGTGACATCTACTACGGACCGTGTTATAGTGAGCAGAAACAGCGACTATTCGGATTCAAATTTGTTATAAGTGCCAGACTTAGGCAAGTAGTGTTATGTTTCTAAGACATCAGCGAACGCATTGTAACAATCCGCATCAAGGCCAAATTCGCCAACATATGCCTTATGTACGCTCACGCCCCAAGGGAGGAAAAAGTTGATTTAGCTAAGGTTTGCTTCTATGAACTCATTGACAAAACCTATGAGCGACTACCGAAGTACGATGTTAAAATCGTGCGGGGAGATTTTAACGCAAAGGTAGGAAGAGAAGACATCTTTAGCAGTATTTTCGGAAATGTAGCCTACACGACAACACGTCTGGTAACGGACTTAGGATAATTGACTTCGTTACGGAACGAAATGCCACTATAGCCAGCACACGGTTTCCTCACCACGATATCCATAAGGGGACATGGCGGTCTCCAGATCAACGACCGGTCAACCACATTGATCATATTGCGATAGACAAGGGGCACGCATCTAGTCTTTTGGTTATCCGAACATTCCGAGGAGCTTACATCGACACGGAACACTATCTCGTTACAGCCAAGGTAAGAATGAACAAAAATAATGTCGAAAGACTGCAATCGCAAGAGACCGCCAAGACCTTCGCGCAAAGAGTATCCCTAAACCTCTCGATTACCACCATACCACCAGCATCGAATGTCAAAGAACAATGGCAACGATGCCAACAAGCCATTAGAAGAAAAAGCCACCAGCAAGAAACCCCTGGTTTGATGAGGAATGCCGCAGCCAAGAACGAGGCCTACAAGCTCTATAGGCAGAGAAGAAGAGAAGAACACCGGCTTTTCAGAAAGAAGAAAAAATAGCAATAGAAGCGCGCGATCGAAGATATAGAGAGGTGCCACTCCAGGAACGATGTTCGCAACTTTTACCAAAGTGTAAAACGTCAAAGCCAAGGATACAAGGCTCGAACAGAATCCTGTCAAGATGACAGGAAATATCGTAGTTGAGACACAGTCGGTGCTGAGGATACGGAAGAACCACTTCTGCAGACAGTTAAACGGCGATGACGAACAACATTCCGCTGTCAGGCAGAACGAAGCGTTCCATATTGACATCGACAACGAAAACTGCCAACCACCCGGCCTGTGTGAAGTGGGGATAGC
Source organism: Rhingia rostrata (assembly GCA_949824845.1). NCBI lineage: Eukaryota > Metazoa > Arthropoda > Insecta > Diptera > Syrphidae > Rhingia > Rhingia rostrata. The sequence continues at coordinate 49,285,019 of OX463755.1, read as the reverse complement.
AATATCTAAACTCAAGCTTAATAAGGCTGCCAGAAATGATGGCCTTCCCGCCGCGCTTTTTAAAGCCGGCGGAGATGATTTGAAATCATCGATTTCAAAGCCGCATACGACAGCATTTATAGAGACGAGCTATAAGGAGCCACACCTAGTTTTGGTATTCCGCCCAAACTCGACCGTTTGTGTAGGATGACGATGGAGAATTCTCGCTGCTCTACTGGGTCGGAGACGACCTCACCGACACATTGGACACCATAAACGGATTTAGGCAAGGCGATGCGCTATCATGTGACTTCTTTAATTTGTTTCTTGAGAGGATTGTGCACAACTTGCGAGCCAACACCAGATGCACAATCTTCCTAAAATCGTTACAACTACTAGCATAAGCCGACGATATTGACATCATTGGTCGGACCCAACGTGATGTCATAGCCATGTTCGCTATTATAGAGAAGGAAGCGGCAAAAATGGGTTTAGCAGTAAATGAGGGCAAGACAAAGTATATGCTGTCAACATGAAAGGACACACAACATTGACGAATTGGACATAACGTCACTAATGACAGATATTACTTTGAGGTAGTACGGGGCTTTGTCTATCTCGGCTCCGCTATTAACTCTGACAAAAACATCTCGTCAGAAATTAAACGAAGAATTACACTTGCCAACCGCTGTTTCTTCAGGCTAAGAAGGCAATTAAGTTGTAAAGCCCCCGCTCGAACTACTAAGCAGATCCTATATAAGAACCTGATCATCCCAGTCCTGCTCTACGGCGCTGAAGCATGGACCGTCTCAAAAGCGGATGAAGAAATCCTTGGTCAATTTGAGAGGAAAATTCTTCGAAAAATCTTCGGTATGGTAAACCTCGGCTTAGGTGGTGCGCACAAGTAGAAACCGACCCCAACCAACTTGGAGTGCGCAACTGGAGGCAGTTAGCTTAGGACCGAGCTAATTGGAGAGGCATTTTGGTTGAGGCCCAGGTTCATTCCGGACTGTGGCGCCTCGTAAGTAAGAAGCATTGTTGATATGTCCGATTAGTCGGTTTGTTTGCTTTCGGGTGAAACGTTTAGTTTCTCACAACCATTCATATCTACATGTGTACTTCTTGCAATATGGCGGGACCTCCTTTTTAATGCCGACTTCGAACAGCGAATTTTAGATAAGGTTTTCTTGACAATTGATATTACGCTGATGATTTGTTCGATCATCACGAGAGGAGGGCCAGTGAAAAATCATTTAAGTGTTGCTGAGGCTGGGAATCGAACCCAGACCTTCTGCCCTGCGGTGTATCGCACTAACAATCGCAAACAGTCAACGCATTGTCCTTTTGGTACAGGTAGACTATTTGTTACGCACAACCGCGTTTTTATACCCTCTCCCTTAGGGGTATATTAGTTTTGCAATTAAGTTTGGAACATAGGGAAGTATTTTTGACAGATCGCTAGCTGATTCGATTTAGCCATGTCTGTCAGCCCTTTCGTCCGTCTGTGCGTCACCGATTTTTTAGTCATAAATGTTAAACTAGGGTTGTGAAATTTGGTATATAGGCTCGAGAAAGCAGAATTTTATTGTACACTGCCGAGCCTCTTTTTTAGTAAAATTTGAAAAAAGTATCTGAGTAGCATATTTAGACAATCTTAATATCTATATTCCGTCTATATACAATTTTTCTTGTCGCGCCCACTTTTTGAGGGCGTTTTTTTAAAACAAAACACTCGAAAAAACTTTCGGTGAAAATATTGTGATAATAATACTATGAAAATTTCGACTGGAAGATCATTTCAATTCACGCCCACTTTTTGGGGGCGATATTATTAAATATGAACAAGTTTTTAGTAGCGTCCTCTTTTTGGGGACATTTATTATTATGATAGGTTGGGATAGGGTATTCAACGATTCGCACATGGGATAGTAGCACTCTCATATGTTTTATTATTTGTTTTAGGACACAACTTGTCACAGTGTTCAGTACACATTCAATTGAGTTCTCAGATGATTGCACAATAATGTAAAGGAAGTTCCTGTAACCAATCAACAATCCATTTTTATGGACAAACACAATGCTATACCTCTGCGCATAGGGAATACCGCTCCGTTTATTTAAACAAACAATAAACTTTAAAATATTTACTCGTGGAATGACTACGGTTACGCTCAATCAGTCGCAAAGATAAACAAAAGCATCTGGGACGTGCAAATAACACGAAATATGTTCATAACATGAAATACCTCCTGGTCGGCTGGCCTTAGCAATCGTACCTTTGCCACCAACTGAAAAGGACACAATCCAGCAAAAAAAAAAAGAAAACAGAAAAAAACATGATTGCAAAGCATTGGCTGAATTATTGACTCGATAAAGTTGGACGTCCGTATACCTATTTTCCCTTGTCGCACATGCATTGCATATGTCCACAGATTAAAAGTTTAATAAATCAGCGTGGTTAACAAACGTTTTGAGTGCGTAATATTTTTTTATGGTTTTTGTTTAACTTTAGTTTTAAATGACAAATGTGTTGTTTTTTTGTCTTACTACAGGTGTGGATATTTGCATGGTAATTCAAAAGTATTTGCTTAATCAGGTGGAAACGATTTGGTGCTTTGTCAATTCAATTTATTTTAAATTTTTTTTTGTTTTTTATTTAATTAATTCAGAAAAAATGGATTTAAATGTTGACTCCAAAATGACGTGAGAATGTTGGTTTGGTAAAGCATTACTTGTCTTAATTATTTAGAAACACTTATAAATATATTTAATAGTTTACTTTAATTTACTTTGAAGTTTACTTTAATTATTTTCAATATTTATTTTCAAAAAAATTTGAAAAGTTGGGAATAATTTAGTTTACTATACGTTTTTCTAAAGTTTTTGAGATGCACAAATAATGAAGTATTTAAACTTCTATATATAAAAACCTGCGCAACCTGAAAAAATAAGTTTTGAAAATTGTGGCAAATAAACTGATCGACTGCAGGGGCACAAATTTTGTTTGGCAGAACGTTCAAGCAATAAACGGACGCAGTAAGTCTACTTCCTTTAACATTTACACAGATGTGCTATAAAAGTTTTTTTCAAGAACTTCTGCGATCCGACCCATACAGTCATTAGTAAAATTCGCAATACCATATATTTACATCTATTCCAGTCATAGACTGTGATTGTACTATTGCAGATCTTTTAATAACTCTAAAAAAATGCAAAAATTACAAAGCTTCAAGGACTGATTGTATATATAATTTCACAAAAATGCAACCCTTAAATAATCAAAATTTATTTTCCTCAATTATTAAATAGAATGTCTAGCGAACAGTCTGTTCAGAAAAATTGTCCTTCGTCGACAATATCACAAGTCTTCACGAAAATGATTATTACTGGAATAAATATCAACAAATTCAAAGGCAACCATAGATTGCCGCTCATATCCACAAGAGATGTCAAAACAGTTAAAAAGGTACCTATGCTGGGTACCTGGGCATAGTGACATTCTAGCTAACTGTGAGCCTGATAAACTCGCCAGACATGGGATTAAATTAACTAGTTGTACGCGACATTGGCGCACTGGGTATTTCTATCGCTACATGTAAATGCTTACTAGGGCAACATGCTTACAGCAAATTAAATCTCAGATGGAGTCTTGGCACGACGTTTCAAATAACGAAACAAATTTGGCCAAAGCTGGATTTGAGAATATCCAAGGGACTTATTTCGATCGATAGATTGTACATAACCGTCTGAATAGGTGAAAACCTTTGTAAAAATGTAGCTATAGTACATACTCCTTGTAACATACCGTTATAAATTCAGATTACAGTGGTGTGCGAACATACACTGATGTTTGAACATCGAACACATCCATTTCTTGTCCATTAGGGTTACTGGATGCGCTCACTAGAATGAATGACTGGAATAGTGGTATCTATCAAAACCACTTCTCGAACAATAAACAAACTGCGGGAACCTTCGAGAATATGCCATCTCTTTCTAGATTAGTATGTGGAGTGGTATAAATAAGAGATGAAGCGATAACCAGCGAATTCGTCTAAATTGTGACCTGAACGTCTGAACGTGATTTGAATAGTGCTAACTGAGTGAATTACCTAAGTAAATTTTTAAAAGCGAAAATAGTGCGCGAAATCGTTGGTTTTTGATTTCAAATAAGTCTAATTAAATGGCTAAACTAGAATTAAGTCATAACCGTCTTGTAATAATATAATTGTAGAAATAAGAGTGTGTTTCAATAAATTATTGTTAAACATAAATCAGAAAAGCATTTTATCATTCGAAGCCCGGATTCATTCTGCAATATATTATTATGAAAGAACCAATAATTTCAATAAACATTTTAAGAAAAATATCGAAAGACTGCAATCGCAAGAGACCGCCAAGACCTTCGTGCAACGCGTATCCCTTAACGCCTCGATTAACATTATACCACCAGCATCGAGTGCCGAGCATCGGGTTTCTCGAGCCCACCAGAAATAAACCCCAGGTTTGACGAGGACTTCCGACAGATGCTCGCAGCCAAGAACTAGCCCTACAAGGCTAAGCTGCAGGTGAAGACGAGAGCTGCTGTTGAGCTCTATAGGTAGAAAAGAAGAAAAGAGCACCGGCTTTTCAGAAAGAAGAAAAAACAGCAAGAAAAGCGCGCGATCGAGGATATAGAGACGTGCCCCTCCAGGAACGATGTTCGCAAGTCTTAGCAAAATGTAAAACGTCAAAGCCAAGAATACAAGGCTCGAACAGAATCCTGTCGAGATGAACAAGGAAATATAGTCGTTAAGACACAGTCGATGCTGCGGATATGGAAAAACATTGCGCTGTCAGGTAGAAGAAACCATTCAATATTGGCCACGACAGCGAAAACTGCCAACCACCCGACCTGAGTGAAGTGATGATAGCAATATCTAAATTCAACCTTAATAAGGCTTCCGGAAATGACTGCCTTTCCGCCGATCTTTATAAAGCCGGCGGAGATGACTTGGTAAGAAACATGCACCAACTCATAAACCAAATTTGGTCGGAAGAAAGTATGTCTGAGGAATGGAACCTCAGCATCGTTTGTCCGACCCACAAAACAAGAATACCTTCTAAACTGTGCCAACAACAATGTGAACATCTGAAAACGTTTACCAACAACCTGATCGGCCCTTATCAGTGTGGTTTTACGCCAGGAAAATCCACAACCGATCAAATTCTGGAATCCTGGGAAAAACCCAAGATGTCCAAATCGATGTCCCCCTTCTATTCATCGATTTCAAAGCCGCATACGAGAGCATTTATAGAGACGTACTGTACAGAGCCATGTCTAGTTTTGGTATACCGCCCAAACTCGTCCGTTTATGTAGGATGACGATGGAGAATTCTCGCTGCTCCATAAGGGTCGGAAACGACTTCACCGACACATTCGGTACAGAAAAACGATTTATGCGATGCGCTATCATATGATTTTTTCAATTTGATTCTTGAGAGGATTGTGCACAACTCACGAGCCAACACCAGAGGCACAATTTTTTTAAATATAGGTAACACTACTAGCATACGTCGACGATATTGACATTATTGGTCGGAAGCAACGTGATGTAATAGCCACGTTCGCTATTATAGAGAAGCGGCAAAAATGGGATTAAAAGTAAATGAGGGCAAGACGAAGTATATGCTGTCAACATGAAAGCACACACAACATCGACGAATTAGACCATACGTCACTAATGACATATTTAACTTTGATGTAGTACAGGACTTTGTCTATCTCGGCTCGGCTATTAACTCTGACAACAAAATCTGGTCAGAAATTAAACGAAGAAGTACGCTTGCCAATAACTGTTTCTTCGGGCTAAGGAGGCAATTTAGTATAAAAGCCCTCACTCGAACTATTAAGGAGATGCTACATCAGACCCCGCTCATCCCAGTCCTATATCAGACCCCGCTCATCCCAGTCCTACTCTACGGCAGGACGAGCTATGGAGACGAAGATTCAACCAAGAACTATAAGAGCTGTACAGCGACATGCCCTTGGTCAAAAAACTTAGCATTGGAAGTTAAAGATGGCTAGGACATGGAGATAGAATGGACAACAATATTCCGGCTCGCAGAGTCTCCGATTCCTAGCCAGACGTCGGACACAGTAGAGGAAGACGTCGCCTTAACTTGAGCGCACAATTAGAAACCAACCTCAATCAACTTGGAGGGCGCAACTGGAGGCAGTTAGCTAAGGACCGGGCTAATTGGGGAGGCATGTTGATTGAGGCCCAGGTTCATTCCGGACTGTAGCGCCACTTAAGTAAGTAAGTAGGTATATTAAGAAAAAATCTGTAAATTGTAAATTGTAAATATTTATCATTTCTATTCAAAAAGAAAATTTTAAATGTGTTTCTCTATAAGCTATAATTTTAATATAAGCCTTAAGTCTGATCATATTTTCGAACTTTGGCAGATCCTCGAAAATCTTTTGAAGTCCAAACTGGTACTCATCACATATTCATCGATTTCATGGTCTCATAGAACATCATTTTCTGAGACGAACTATACAGTGGCATGCCTTGCTTTCGTATATCACCAAAACTCGCGCGTCTTAACGTGACAATTATTCCAATTATTATTATTTTAACATCGTGCAAAACAAAACTCCAACATCAGACGCATAATCGTCATTTAGGATCATTGGTCGGTACAAATAAAAATTTCATCGACAACATTGCAAGTACAGAGTGCCTTAAACGAAGTATTTATCCATACATATTCTCAGCAATAAGATAAACGGAACAACAACGAATTTGATAAAAAATCCCAATAGATCCAAAAAAGGTGTAAATAAAGTTCCGGCGCCATGATCTTTGATAAACGACATAGACTTGTTCAAAAAATTTCACATTGATAGCTTAAGATGGCAAGAACGTGTAAATGGGATAAGCACCCTTAGGTTAGGTTAGGTTTGACGCGCTGTTGACGATCAGGTGAGTAGTCGAACTCACCTAGGCCTACGCGATACCCTAGGTTGAGAGAAAAATACATGAAAAGAATGTTTAAACTATAGGAAGTGTGATACTTATGTTGTGATCTGCGTTGTTCCATCCGCTTCGAACAGATGTTTACGCCATCCCGATTTTAAGCAGAAACGGACGATCTGCGCTATAGGTTTCAATGCTAGCTCCGTCAGGTCCTTTTAGTAGAAGCTACGAAGGCGTTTGTTGTTTCAGATAACGGGGCAGTAACAGAGTAGGTGTGGGATATTCTCCTCGACTTCAGGGTGACTGCATTTTTTACATACTTGGTGTGAGCTCATTAGTCAGATTCTATGGAAGTAAGACCCAAGAGGTTGACACCTCTTATCACTCCTACCTCGATAGAAATGGAAGCTCTGTTGAAAGCTTGTTCGATTTGCTACCGCTTTTTCCCGGCCAAGGGTCTTCGGTGTGCTTACAAGCGTTAATGCTTTGCAATCTTGATTTAGTACGGCTTTGAGAGTATCTAGTTATTTTCTGGTTTCTTAGAAGCAAGTGGGAGTCTCACCCTGTTGTCACAGTCTAGCTAACTCGTCTACTTTCTCATTTCCTGGGATGTTGTTATGTCCTGCCACCCAGATAATTGGGACTTTTTTCTGGTTACATAGAGTCTTTAGTAGTGTCCTCTGTGCGGCAGCGTCCAACTAAAAAGAATTACCAAGATTTCTCACAACCATTAATGTGTGCGTGTGCACTTCTTGCATGATGGCGGGACCTCCTGTTTTCTGCCAACTCCGAATTTGAGATGAGCTTTTCTTGACATTTGATACTGCTCGAATAACTTGTCAGATCATCACGATACGAGGGCCAGTGAAAAATCATTTGGGCACCACTGATCCCCTCAGCGTCAAACTACTCGTGATTTTATTATGTTGGTTGCTTGAGCTTTTATGGCCGGATATGCCCTCTTGTAATATGTCCAATATTCCAGCCTATTCGACAGCTTCGAGTATGGCTAGGATATCTGATTGGAATACTTTGCATGAGTTTGCTTATCGTTGGGATGTGGTTAACCCGATTTTATCACAATAGACCCCAGACCCTCTATTTCCATTTTAGACCCCTAAGTATAGATTTATATCTCAGTTTTGGATACGACTGTATTTGACGACCATTCGTCTCTGCTTGGTATTCTGATTGAGTATTTAATTCTCGTATGCTAATCATTTCAGTATTGTGCTGTGACCAAAGGGTTTGATACACAGATTGCTCTCTTCTTTGAGGCGTAGTGTGCTTTTCGCTGCTGTATCATTGATCTGTAAGTCAATTGGTGGAAGATTTAGAATTGTTTCCAAGCCTGCTGTGGGACTGGTGAGCATGAACCCTGCTATGAGTACGCATGCTGTTCTTTGAACTTTTGTTAATGCAGTCTTATGTTCGTCTTTTTCATGGAGTTCCATCAGACTATTCGGCCAAAGGTAAGTATACGTCTGACAACAGCTGTGTATAGCCATTTCGTGGCCTTCGTGACCAAGGGCCCCATTTCTTACCACAGCTATATAATGCAATGTTAGCTTTCTTAATACTAACTTTCTTGATATTCAGGTTCCAGTTTAGCTTGCTATCAAGTATCACCCGAAGGTAGTTGGCACTTGCGGGCAGTGAGTGTGTCGGTTACTACCCAAAAAAGGTCATCAGCTAGATGGTAGCAGTAGAGGAAAATCTCGGGTAAAGTTGCGGGCACCACTAGCACTCGACTAACTTGACGTGAGCAATTGGAACTTGGAGCTTGAAAGATTGACATTTTTCGCAAGTCATACTGGTTGATGCGTAAGTTCTGCGCCATACTGTAGTAAGTTGGTAAAGATCATACTATATATATCCCGGTCTACAGCCCTAAGTATTTGAGCTTAGATATTGCCAGTGACTGATTTTCCAGAGCTATTGAAAACAAAAAGCCTCGTGATATGACATCATTACCTCAATGTAACAACTTTTATTAAAAAAAAATTTGTTACAAATGTATTTAATTTTAATTTACTTCAATATGAAAAAAATTATGTGGAATGAAGCGTCCTCATTATCTTGAACGAAAACAAATTAATCCTCGTAATGATACACTTCCTACCCTCCAAGATATCCATCGTCGAAAGTACCGAAACACAATTAAGTCCTGTCATGCCTTTTGCATTTGACTTACCAACAGTTAACGAACGCTTAAGCATCTCCATTAAATGGCGCGCTTCCTTCTCATGTGCATGCTCTCATGAGTAATTAGTGGATTCGAGTATATCTGTATAATGACCACCATGGACTCCCCTATAAAGAAGTTCACATTTCATTTTATACTTTCTGAGGATGTGCCATGCAAGCTACCGCATCATCATTATACATGCCCGCAGATTGCAATTCAGCACTTTTACGTTTTGTTAGGGTGTTCATTCCGCCCGCACCGCAAATAGCCGGATAGGTACTTGTTTCGGAAAAATTACACCGAAAATCCAAAGTACGGTCAGTTTTAGAATTGTTGCGCATTCTCTGCAAATAATTATTATGCCCGAGTCCACTTGCTCAAAAACCGCACACAAGTTCCGCTCGGGATGGAAATAAATTTCCATTTTGGTTTTACAGCCAGAGTTTAGGCCCACATATAGGCGTATGGATATGGGTAACTTGCACACAACATACGATGTGAATTTTACATTCCACACTATCAGCTGACCACAATTTCAATTTTGGTTACACTCTATGACTACACTGACCATTTAGACGACCATCACGCACAATTAACGGGAGTCGGTTTGATTGAAAACTTCGTTTTAGATAGCGGCTTTTTTTGGAAGAGGTTAACGTGAGAGGTATATCGGTGCAGTAGGTGACCACTGCAAAGGACTTCTGGATGTAGGTAGCCGCTGTAGGTGACCACTCTATTCATGTGTATGAAGTGCCTAATTGAAGCTCACTTGTCATGGAGGGCAGGCAATAGATGCCCGAATCCTTGTTGGAGCGGTAATTGAAATAATTGCTTTTGCTTTCGTTGTTCGTCCTCAATCAGGTTGTTTCACTCTTTTGCTATTGATAAAAGGGATCATTTTATTTCGCTTGCGAATACTCAAAAGATAGATAGGATAGCGAGGGTATTTAGAAAAAGTTCCTACAAAACAACTAACTTGCGACTCGTTAAACAACACTCTCTAAACTCTACAGTCAACAAAATGTAATTTATCTCTCTTTTTCCCGTCTTTTAATTTTTCATAAAAAAAAGACACACACAGGAAGTTTCTCCCAATAACTATTATGCACTTACAGATACTTATTGTGTACTTGCCAGTAGTCATTTTTAATTCACTCTTTCGTGTTATCTTTCGCAGATAAATACTTAATGCACTTCATTAGGTTCTCTTCATTTCAGAGTTTATGTACACAGCTACAGCTAGTTGAAAGAGTTATTGCGATATCGGGTAAAATTATTAAAAAAAACCGTTTGCAGTTCTTTATATAGTTAATATACAACTGCATTTAAATAGAGATTTTAATAAACGTTTTTTTTTAATAAATGTGTGTGTGCGAGTCTAACGCCGATTACGAATTGCAATTTTGAAAAGCTTCCATGACATTTGGTTGTTTTTAAGACTCTCGGAGTAGTTCTGTTGGTGTAGTAACCAGGGATCCTATGAAAGACATGCAGTTCATTGTCCATCTAACAACGAAACACCAAAAATCTTTCTATCAATAAATATCTGCAAGTATCATCTCCGGTGGTTTTATAGGGTGTTAGATATAGGATTGCCAAAAAAAATGGATTGCAAAATAGAAATGAGTATAAAACCGAAATTGCTCTTATTTTTGCAAATAGCCGCCAATGTCAAATCCGTTTTGACATTTGTGGACTAGACAGATGTGGAATACAAGTGAACATGCCATGAAGCGATACACTCCCCAAGAACGCGGAATAATCGTGTCTATTTTTTTTTTGCGTAACAATTCGTATGTAGTGTTGGCGCAGCGCGAATTCTTTCGCCGATTCCCCGGCCGTCCGACACCGATTGCGCAAATGCTGCGCCGTTTGGCCACCTAACTTGAAGAGTATGAAACCACACGAGACGTTGCCAAGAGCGGCCGGCCACGGAGAGCCTGTTGTGCCGACAATATCGCCGCTGTTGCCGAGGATGTCGAGTTGTCGCCGGAAACATCGACCAGACGCCGTGCCACTCGCTGGAGGAGATATCGGGCCATTTATTTTCGGGAACGCCGCTGGTCAAACGACAACAGTGGACGGTGCGCGCTATAGGGCCATGGTAACCAAGTTTTTTCTGCAGCAATGGCACACAATGCGCTAGCCACAGCCGATAAAAATGAGAGCCTAACAACACCGGGTGACTTCTTTTGGCCCAACTTGTACATGAGCTGCTCTAAAATATTCGGAGAATAGGTCGTCATCTATGAACCTTAAATTTTAATTGAATAAAGAGATAGTGCCGGATGAGGAGAACAGGATAAAAATTTCCCTTAATACCATAGTGGATACTGACATCGATGCACATCCAAAGGGTAACAAGTGGGAACTACCTCTGCAGATTTGGTTTGGTTAAATAGTTATGAGAGAGACAACAGCCTTGAACAACGATCAGTACCATCGCTAACAGATATATCTACTAGTGCCTACCTGAAACGTAAGCACGCTATACCTACTTTTTTTTTTACTTTACCGGTATTATGTAGTATGGAGAAATATTGTGATGGCTAGAAAATTAGAGTTCGAACTATGCTCAAGAATTCGATGGCATATGCAGTTTATCGCCAAAAATACACACAATGGTATGTTCTTTTGAAAATTACTGAATTGTCAAGAACGCTTGTGTGGATTTAATTTACGTTATGTAATGTGAATATTCTAACTGTGCGGGTAAATATGGACAGCTCTCTTTCATTTTATCTTCGGTGCTCGGTGTAGATGAATGTTGAGAGGATTGTGCAAAACTCCCGAGCCAACACCAGAGGCACAATTTTACAAAAAACGGTGCAACTACTATCATACGCCCACGCTATTGACATCATTGGCAGGACTCCCCACGTTTGCTAGTAGAGAGAAGGAAGCTGCAAAAATGGGTTTTGCATTAAATGAGGGCAACACGAAGTATATGCTGTCAACACGAAAGGACACACAACATCGACGAATTGGGCAGAACATCACCATTGACAGGTATAACTTTGAGGTAGTACGGGACTTTGTCTATCACGGCTCCGCTATTAACTCTGACAACAATATCTCGTCAGAAATTAAACGAAGAATTACTCTTGCTAAAGGCAATTTAGTAGTGAAGCCTTCACCCGAACTACTACGGAGATCCTATATAAGACCCCGATCATTCCTGTCCAGCTCTACGGCGCTGAAGCATGGACCGTCTCAAAAGCGGATGAAGAAAACCTTGATCGATTTGAGAGGAATATTCTTCGAAAAATCTTCGGTCCCGTTTGTGTTGATTGGCTATGGAGACGAAGATTCAAACAAAAACTATACGAGCTGTACAGCGACATGCCCATGGTCAAAAAACTCCGCATAGGACGCTTAAGATGGCAAGTGGACACAAGTACTCCGGCTAGCAGTCTTCGCTTCCAAGCCAAACGTCGGACGCAGCAGAGGAAGACCTCGCCTTAAGTGACGCTCATAGGTGGAAACAGACCTCAACCAACTTGGAGTGCGCAACTGGAGGCAGTTAGCTAAGGACCGGTCATCCTTGTTGAGGTCCAGGTTCATTTCAGTCTTTACCGACACTGTAAGTAAGTAAGCTCAATGTAGAAACAATTAAAAACCAGAATGAGTTCCAAAGAAGAAATAATGTTCAATAATTTTGTTATTTTCGTTTTTTTTAAAGAATTCCAAAAACCCATTTTTATGTTAATCTATCATTATAATGTTAGAATCAATCAAAATCTGGAGGTCAATCGAAATCAGCAAAATGTTGAAGAGGACCCGAATGAATCGATTCGCCACATTGCACAGCAATTGAAGTTTTTTCCATCAACTTTGTGGAAGATTTTGCTCAAAGATCTTGGCTTACGACCTTACAAGACATAGCTTGTGCAAGAATTGGCGCCACGAGAAAATTAGATTGATCTCGATGCTGATTTTCATCGCAAATTTTTGTTCAGTGATGAGGCTCATTTTGGTTAAATAGCTACGTTAATAAGCAAAATTGCCGCATGTGGAGTGAAGAGAATCTACATGATGCCCTTGAGACGCCATTAAATCCACAAAAAAACTGACTGTTTGGTGTGCCATTTGGGCTGGTGGAGTCATTGGGCCATACTTCTTCCGAAATGATGCTGGAGAGTCAGTTACCGTTAATGGAGACCGGTATAGAGCCATGATAACCGACTATTTTGTTCCCGAATGGAATGGCATGAATGTGGGTGAGTTGTTGTTCCAACAAAACGGCGCTACATGCCTTTACATTACACGCATAATTTTGCGGAATTCACCGGTTATTTGGCCACCAAAATCGTGTGATTTGACACCATTGGAATATTTCCTTTGGGAGTATGTGAAGTCGCTCGTCTACGCCAACAAAAAAATTGGAAATTGGAATTCTAGACTTGGCTTTATTCGAACAAGCCGCCGCGGCCATAAGCCAAAAATCATATTTAGACATTAATGGCATAAAATTGTACTTCCAATAAAACCAAAATGATGGACATTAAAACGATTTCTAATTGTTTAACTTCAATTCGAAGTTCTATGCTTCTTTATAACACCCATTACTTTATAACACTATTGTTTCAATAAAAAAAATTGCACATGCTGCGGACTGCTTTGGTGCTATGATCAAAAAGTTTAAAACACAAAAATAAGGGAAAACATGTAAAAGATTGAACATATATTTCTTCGTCTGCACTTATTCTTGTTCTTAATTTTTTCACTGAGCACCAAAGACAAAATGAAAGAGAGCTGTCATTTTTCGTCATTAAAACTAACTGTACCCGGCCGAAGTCGGGCAGGGTTGCTAGTTTCAGTATAAAGTTTGGTCTTTGCCATTAAGTGTGAAAAACAATATCATATAAATGGCTGTCTCGGTGATTCTTTTGAGGTATCTCTGCCATATCTTGAGTATCGTTGGTTTTCATTAAGTCTGTAGATCGTGGATTATTCGCGTAAACTCGGTCATTTAAGTAGCCCCACAGAAAAAAATCGAACGGTGTCAAATTGCATGATTTTAGTGGCCAATTGACGTCGCCAATATGTTAAAATTAGTGACAGGAAAGCCATAATTAGCAGTGGCCTGTTTTCCTGTCTTGTTGGAACCACATATTGTCCCAGTCATGATCTTCAATCACCGGCCAAAAAAAAACAATTATCATTTGACTACAACGCTCCGAATTGATTGTAACCCTTTTCCCATTGGCATCTTCGAAGAAATACGGACCAATGATACCTTTCGACCATAGAGCACCAAACAGTCACTTTGCTTAGATGCAAGGGCACCTCTTCGATCAGAGAGCAGAGCCCTATATGCGGTAATTTTTTTTTTTTTAAATACCTAGCGAGTGAGAAATGTGCCTCATCGCTGAAGAAAATATTGTTCGAAAAATCAGTGTTTATTGTCTGTTGTTCCAACACCCAAAAACCGTATCTACGGCGAATGGTCAGCAATGGGCATCAATTGTTGCGCAATTTGAACTTTATAAGGATGGAGATACAAATTCAAATAGAAAGTACGCCATAGTGAGGTCGACGATATGTTCAATTACTGCGTACGCCGGGAAATCGATAAATTCGAATCACCAGCAACACTTGCACTTGCAGCAGCAATATTTTCCACTAAGCTTGCATATCATAAATAAGTAAAGCTTCCACTCGTTTTAAATTTAATCACAGTTTTACCGATTGCTGGAATAGTCGGTGGGTTTTGACAACCATAATCATCGCGTGATGCGATAAAAGTGGATACGTATGAATCACCACTTTTGTAGTAATTTTTAATAGTTTTAACGCCTTATTCGATTGCTAAGCGATCCATTATCGTAAATGGCAAATATTCAACTAATATTATGATCCTTCAAATGAAAGCTGGGGTCAAATGCCGGCGCTACCAGCTTCAAACCACCAAATGAATGACCCAATATTATGTAGATATGTCAATAAATGTAAAGCAAAAATTAAATAGCAAATTTTAAATGTTCTCATATTGTTTTTTTTATACCCTTTCCCATAGGGGTATATTAGTTTTGATAAATAATTTGCAACATAGTGAAATAATTTAGCTAGGTATACCTCAAAGTATATGGATCGACTCAGAATCGATAGCTGAGTCGATTAAGCCATGTCTGTCCGTCCGTCCGTACTGCCACGCCCCCTTTTCAGAAAAACGTAGGTTTAGGCCAAAATGTTAGAGATATTGAAAAAGTGTCCGAACAACATATCTAGATAATTCTATTGTCTATATTGTGTTCATACAAAGCTTTTTACCACGCCTACTTTTTAGGGGCGTTTTTAGTAAAAAAAACATTTTTCAGTAAAATTTTAAATGCATTTAGATGCAAAATCATTGGTTCCACGCCCACCTTTTGGAGGCGTTTTCATACAAAAACCATTTGTATACACTAATTCACAGCATAACCAGGCAAAAAACGATTTTTTTTTTGTCGAACCATAAATGTGATTTTGACAAACTGTCTGCACAATATGTTCTGACAATGATATTTTCTATATTTCATCCCCAAAAAAATCGACATTTTGAAAATATTTGTTTAAAGGATGGGATGGCATAGGGTATAAAACGACCCACACAGTGGATTGTAGCCTTCTTATATGTTTTTTTTTCGATTTTCCAAGCTCTAACAGGATAACAATTTATTTAGATCAGGTTATCAAGCAGCGGAAATTCGGGGCGGTTAAAATATATAAAATTTAACAACATTAACTCTGCTTCAAAGCATGTAATCAGACGTTCCTCCTATTTCTTGACAGCAAAATCCAATGAACGCTGCCCATAGTATGCAACTAGATATTATCAATAATGGCAAACCTGGGTACTCATTCCGTAACTTTTGAATTTGTTGCCTTGAATAAAACGTAGAAGACTTGCTAGGTACATAGGATGACATTTTTATATTCGTAACTTTCAAAATTATAATCGTTGATAGTAGTGAAGGAGACTTTCAAGGTACCTACCGTGTGATTTTTCAACTTTCTCTTATAAAGATATTTTTTTCGTGAACATTTTCGACCTCGAGATTTTGATTGATTCAAACATTAGGAAGATAGCGGATCTTAAAAAGTGGTTTTTGGAATTACGTCCGTCGGTTCGTCTGTCCGTACAAGCCTCTCCAGCCTAAACGACTTGACCGATTTTCTTCAAACTTCGTATCTAGCATTTATTTGGTCATACTTCTTGGTCGTTTTTTTGTTTGCTTTAGCCATGTTATTACCGGCACCTGCCATATACAAAACATACATAACCTCAATTTTATCGAAAACGGGTCTAACGATTTTGATTAAACCTCATATATACTGTGAGCATATCAGTTCAAATAAAACTGTATACCCTTTTTTTCGATAAAATCCATATAACGGATTTTTGCATATTGTCAATTCCTCGCAAACTATTTGACCAAATTGAATGAAATTTAATTTGCATACTACTTTTACCTTTTTCATGAGTAACACGTAATTTTTTTGGCCCAATTATCTCTTAACTGATTTTTCAGTTTTTCAATAACGGAAAAATCATTATTATTCACATGTACACCGATTACTTTCAATGAGGGAATAAACTTTCGTATAATCACATTTCAAACACACAAAATATATATATTAAGATTATCTAAATATCTTCTTAATACATTTTTTAAAACTCTAATCCGTTTGACAAAAAAAAACATTTTTCTAAAAAGTGGGCGTAGTAGTGGGCGGATTTTAAAAACTTGTACATTTGTTCTTAAAGCATATGGAAAAGGACCATATATACTAAATTTTATTGTCAAACGTACAGGCAGACATGACTAAATCGACTCAGCTAGTGATTCTGAGAAGATCGATATTTGTATTTTAAAGAATATCTACCTAGTAATGCCCTATCCCATAGGAATATATTAGTTTTGATACATAGTTTGTAACATAGAGAAATAATTGAGCTAAGTATACCTCAAACTATATGGATCGACTCAGAATCGATAGCTGAGGCGATTAAGCCACGTCTGTCCGTGCGTCCGGGCTTAAATTTTGAGCTGGTTTTTTTCTATGTTACAAAGCATGTATCAAAACTAATATACCCGTATGGAGTAAGTCATTAAAAAGAGCAGCTACGTTACAGAAAATCCGCACGCTACACAAACTTAGGGATAAAATTGGAAAGAATAGTATAGAGAAAATTGAAAAAAATGATTGATTCGCAAATCGACGAAGGTTGCCTCTCTAGGGATACATTAAGTATGAAAATATACAAAAAAAACATCGGTAAGCTCCAGAGATTCATGTTTAATCTACCCATGTATAGATAAGATGGAAACGTTAATCTAATAGTACTAACTTGGAGGTCTGGAATTTCTTCTTGTATTGAGATATTTGAAGACAATTCATCATTTTTCTACATAAGTTTATGATAGCAGTCTATACTATGAAGAGTACCATGTTAAATACTACAAACTATTCTCTAGCACTTAAAATTGTAAACGCATAGACTTAAGTAATTATAAAGAAATTATAAATGAGAACATGAACGAATACACATTCATACAACGTCGAAATCAAATTTCTAGGAAATAAGTTTCTTGAATGGTTTTTATATGTTCCAAGCTATTATGCGTCATTAAAACTTTAATTCAAATAGGTATGAATATCAATGAAAAGTCCTTATAAAATCATGACTACGGTTCTTGCCATAGGTCTGTGTAAGGTCTGTGATGTATTACAAAATACATATACGTACCCAAATCTTCCCAATATAAGCAGTAACCTTAAAGCATTACACACACAAATAGATCGACACGAAGAGACTAACGTCAGTCAGAATAACTATTGCATCGCTTGTTTTTTTAACTATGAACACAATGACTACATGGCAAGTTAAAACGTTGGTCTCTCAACAAAATGCCAATTTATAAAAAAAAAAATACACACACAAAAAAAAAAGGAAGAGGACACACATCCTGAAGATATAATTGCGAAAAATGTAATCCTTATATATGAATGGCTTGTACCTATTATGATGTGCATATAGAAAGGAAATCCTTTCTCCTATACTACTCGCAAGCATCAGCAGAACCAACGAACAAACCAACCCAATGCAGCAGAAACATGAGATTTTTTGGGGTTTGGCCAAGATTCACTTTGCATTGCTCAGACAATAGATGGAAATGGCCAAAATGGCAAACAATTTAAAAAGGACACACAGACAATTCAAAAGTTCGCATAACCTACACGTTCACAAGTACTTGCTTTATTATACATTTTCGTTTACATTGTACTAGCATGGCTATGCTAACGGTATGGTAAAAGGGCCAAAAGGGCGACCAGGATGAGAGAACAACCATGTGCACTTTGTGGAATTGAAAATTTGCTTCTGAAAATTTTTAGTCAACCATCCAAGAAAGAAAAAAAAACAGACAAAACCTCTCAGTCCGGCAAAGGGACAAAAAGGGTAAAACTCACGAGCGCAGCGTAAAACTGCAGCTCAAATAAAAGTGAACGCTTCATCCTATTGCGAAAGTTATCCTTTTTCAATAGGAACATGGAAATCAATTTGGAATTGAGAATGCTATGAGTGTGGAAGTGCGTGGATAGTATTTCAAATGGATTTGGAACTTTTTCAATGGAAATAGCGATGCGGAAAGGATAGTATTTGGCAGGCAAGTTGTCATGGAGAGATGGTTGTGTAGGCTCAGAGTTAATATCTGTTAAATAGAGTCTGACAATTGATTTAAGTTACACAGGTTTTCTTGGTCAGGTGGTGTCTAAGTGACATGAAGTGGCTTCGAAATTTTGCTGCTTTTAATAAAACGTAAGCAGGGGAAGTTGTCAAGCAACTGATATTCTCTGTCAATCATGAACTAGCTAAATGGCCCTGTTTGAGAATAAATGAATCCAAAATTCATATTCCCTTCCAGAAGCCCATTGTTTTTAATGCATCTTTATACAAGTATCTACATAGAAGTATATGTGAAAAATATTTACGAATATCAGCAGTGGCACAGCATGAAATATCGAGAGCAGCTGCCATGAAGATCTTGAATTTGACACTTTCCTAGGGATCGTAAGTGAACTATGCATGATAACGGTACCAATTTGTTTTCTTAATGGTACATTGATTATTTTCCTGGAGGAATAAAGATTACAAGACCATACAAAAGGGCACTTTTATTTGCAGACAATATGGTTCTATTTGCATATTCACCAGAGTTCTTACAAAAAATAATTAACCGTCTTGATTTGTACTGCCAATTATGGAACCATACGGTTAACCCTACAAAATCAGATATTATGATTTTTTTACAATGAGCTGGTAGAGAGTGCAGAAATGAAAAATTGCATCTCAACGGAAAGCCCATTGAATTTGTGAAAAGCTATAGGTATCTCGGGGTGACAAGAGCTAGTAATAAAGGGTTTTTCAATAAGATAACTACAAAAGTTTTTTTTAAATAAAACAAAAACGGTTTTGTATATCAATAAAATTCTTTATTCCTGTGAAAGTACGTTCGTTGGCATTATGTACGGAACTCGATTTCTTTTGCATGGACACCACGGGCACGCTTGCGGAAGTCCAGACGCTGAACCCAATTTTCGACAGTTTGCAAGCATAAATCGGCCGATACTGCTGCAATTTCACGTTCGATATTCGTACGAAGTTCATCAATCATCGCTGGCTTATTGGCATAGACCATAGACTTGATATAGCCCCACAGGAAATAGTCTAACGGCATCAAATCGCACGACCGAGGCGGCCAAGCGACTGGACAATTTCGTGATTGATTGTGACATTCGCATTGTGGCTTGTGGCGCCGTCCTGTTGGAACCACATGTCCACCAAGTCCATATCATCCAATTGTGGCCAAAAATATTCGGTTATCATTGAACGTTAGCGATTCCCATTTACAGTAACGTGCCGGTCTTGATCATCACGGAAGAAGTACGGCCCAATGACGCCGCCGGCCCATTAACCACACCAAACCGAATTTTTTTCGGTATGCAATGATGACCCATGGAGTACGTGTGGATTGCTGGCTGACCAATACCGCATATTTTGTTTATTGACGAGGCCATTCAGCCAGAAATGAGCCTCATCGCTGAAGATGATTTTCCGATGAAAATCCGAATCATTTTCAAGTTGGTGCTCAGCCCAATTCACGAAACAATTTTTCCACTAGACGCTCAATTGTTGATCTGCTAGGACGATTACGAGGAACATAAATTGGACGTAGCGCTCTTAACGTTGAGGCCACTGACTCCGAATTTCGGTTGTAAATTTTCATAATTTCGACTCGTTGTTGGATCGTATATCTTTCCATCATAAAATTGCAAGCCTTACTGAAGAGAAATGTCAAAAAAGCGACAAGAAATATGGCGTCGTTTGCTGTCTCTGTCGCTCAACTTTTGTAGTGTCCCTGTTGAAAAACCCGATACGTTTAACTTTCTATACGTGTACGAGTTGTAAAATTTCTTGTTAACGGGGTTAGATTAGAACACACATTAGTAGGTTTTTTTTTAAATAGTAGGCGGCTATGAAATCATAAGGACGAATATAAAACCATAAAAAGAGTGAAAATACTAATGTACAAGGGCGTGTGTTCGCAAGTAAACACACACATATGTAACGGGTGATTTTTTAAGAGTTATGTTTTTCAGGTTGGCAACACTAATTAGTAATGGCGTCCAAATGTCATCTGTCAAAGTGAAAAGTTTTCAGTATACTCTGCCATTTAATCATGGAAAGGCTTACAAACAAGCAACGATTGCAAATTATTAAAATTTATTATCTAAGTTTCGACTCGTTTTTGGATCGTATATCATTCCATCATGAAATGGCAAACCTTACTGAAGAGAAACGTCAAAAGAGCGACAAGAAATGTGGCGTCGTTTGCTGACCCTGTCGCTCAACTTTTGTAGCGTCCCTGTTGAAAACCCCGATATCACATCGAAAGAAAATACTAATTAAGGCTAAAAGTTCCATATCGGCTACATGGAAAAAATGTTTTTCTAATCAACTAACCAACAACTTAAAGTTCCAGGTTTTGCGTGCTGTATCAGAATCTGTTATGATGCACGCAGCGCAGTCTTATCGATACTGCCAATATGAAGCAGTGGAAAAACTCCTTGGATACTACATAATACAAAACGATGATTTAGCTTACCAAAAAAGACATCAAACTATATGATCGACTATATAGGACTGTCACTGCTTTTCATTATAAAATCGAAGTTGCATGTTGATTACGTAGTGAAAGTTTTAGAACTGTCAAACGAGAGACTTCCAAAAATAATTGCCAAGAAGGTGTTCGAAAAGAGTACGCTCTTGTATGAAAAAAATCGAAGAGCTAGCGACGTACTACAATTATAAGTACAAACAAGAAAACAATAAATCTATTCTAAGTACAAAATCTTAAGGGCATATCGTTTCAATTAGTAGTAGATGATATATCTTCTATCAAGTCATAACTCTTAATTGTCTTTATACAAGGTGTCCGCCCGGAAGGTATACTACTTTGTTTGCTTATAATTTTTAATTAAATGAAAGCGAATGGATCTTATATTGAAAAATAATTTATTCAATGTTAGCAATTATGTTTAGAATACAATATCAAGTAAATATCCGCCTCTGTTAATCTCATAAATGCGAGCAATTTTGAGCACATTTTCATTACATTCCTTCACATTTCACGCGGTATTTCATTAATTTCATCACGAATATTTTGTTTGAGTTGCTCAGTTGCTCAGATATCCCACGAAAAGAAGTCCGGAGCAGTCAAATCAGGCAACCGTGGAGGCCAATCAACATCACTTTTTTTTTAAATAACTTGATGCGGAAAGAGCTCTCGCAGTAATTCCATTGTAATCCTGGCTTTATGCGATGTGGCAGCGTCTTGTTGATACCGCATGTTAATCAAGCCCAATGCATGCAGTTGTGGCGTTAAAAAGATTTCAATCATATCACGATATTGCTCCCTATTCACAGTTGCCGTTACGCCGATTTCATTTTCAAAGATGTAAGGTCCAATGATTCCTCCTGACCAAATTGCAGACCAGACTGTAACTTTTAATGGTTGCAAAGGTGACTGGTGAATAATTTAAGGGTTTTCCATTGGACAGAACCTACTATTCTGTTAATTCACATATCCATTCAAATGAAAATGTGCCTCGTCACTCATTATGATTTTTTCATAAAAATCAGGGTTGTCATGGGCTAGCTGTAACATTTTATTGGCATATGTACGGCGGCTTATATGGTCTTGTGGAAGAAGCTCGTGTGTCAGCTGAATCTCAAATCTCAAATGAAACAAATGCAAATCCTTGTGGAACACTTTGGCCAAAGTTGTTCCTTGAAGACCAAGCTCCTGACCACGGCGTCGAATTGGGGTTGATTGATTGTTTTGAACACTTTTTTCAGCCGATCTTGCAGTACGTTATGGTCCATTCTTAGGCATATCACCTACAGACCCTCTTTCTTTGAAATCCTTTACTACACGAAAAATAGTGCGTTTTGTTGGCACGTTGTTTCTCCCAAAAATTTCACGTAACTTACTCATCGTCACAGTAATTTATGATTGATTTTGATAAAATGCTTAAACGAAATTTGCCACGTGTCTACTCCACGACTGCCAATTATGAACTGTCGGGACTAATGTTTACCAAAATGGTGGCAAAACAAAGTAGTATACCATCCCGGCGGACACCTTGTATGTTTCTGCCCATTAAATAATCATACAACATCCGCATGTCTGCTAAAAGCATCGCTGCTGTTAATAAGATTGTTCCGCGAAATTTAAGGCTCTTCAATATATTGCCCATCCCAAGAACTTCTGTGACCCTAACTAGGCGAGTTTTTCTTCGTTGAAACTTGCAAAAAAAATCATCTTTACTGTTGAGGCCAATTATTGAATAAAAGAATGTGGAAATAATCAAAATTGTTGGATTTTGAACGATACCAATATACACGAAATACCCCAACATTTAATCCCGTAAAAGTCACTACTTGGTACGGGTGTTGTTCATCGGTAAGCTCTTCTTCCAAAACGAAACTATCATTGCCAAAAACGTTAAAAACTTTTTTTTTGACCTTAACTTTGTTACATTGCTACTTACAACATTTTCTATAAACAGTACGAATCTATGTATAAATTGAAGGATAGTAAAAAAGTGATTTTTAAGAATTCTTATCATCCTCAGCAATAACTGAAACTGGGACTACTTTTTTTCATAGAAACTTCGGACTCGTGAATCTTTAATCAGTCAGACCATCAAAGTCAACAACCTATTCCAAAGAGCAGAATCAGCAATAAAGTCATAGAAAATTGGACCGTCAATATGATATACATATTCATATCGTCCATGTTACAACGTCAAGGACATAAAAATATCTGAAGAGATATTCCAACCAATCCACAATCTCCAAAAATTTAAGAGTAGATTTAACTACCATCTGCATTTCAGCGCGTTTCTTCAGTAAGTTGCTTCGTAAAAACTTCGTCTTACATGTGAAAACGTTAAGAAGAGTTTTGAAGTGGATAGTAAATTTTTCAACAGATCCATATACCTATATACAAAATAGTCATTTATGAATCCTCGTTAGGCACGACTGGGTAATACCAAAGATTATAGAACTACATGGAGTTTCTATGTGGGGTACTGATATTGATACCCCAGTGTTCACATTGCTACCCCAGTATAAAACAACAGCATTGCCGACGCATACGATCGACGAAATTTACCCTTTGCAGTTACCGCCCGCAGCTAAGCCGGCTTCAACATTTTTAGCTTTAATGCGTACTCTATGTAGTTCTATACTCTTTGGTAATACACACTTGCTAGATATATAATTTGGATTTACCTACTTACTTAAGAGGTGTTAAATTCCTAAAACAATCTAGGCCTACACGAACAACCCGGTCCAGTTAGTCCGGTCTTAGCTAACTGCTTCCAGGTGCGCACTTCAAGTTAATTGAGGTCGGTTACTGCTTGTGCGCGCCACTTAAAAGGAGGTCTTCCTTTACTGCGTCCGACGTCTGGCTGAGAATCGGAGACTCTACATATCCCTGCCTCTTAAACGTCAATTTTTCGCATTTCGCTGTACAGCTCATTTAGTTCTTGGTTGAATCTTCGTCTCCATATCACGTCCACACAAACAGGACCGAAGATTATTCGAAGAATTAGCCTCTCAAATCGATCAAGGTTTTCTTCGTCCACTTTTGACTTGATCCATACTCCAGACCCGTAATGCAGCACTTGGATGATTAGGGGCTTATATAGGATCTTTTTGGTAGTTCAGGCTTTTTCTTCTAAAATACCTAAAAAGCAGAGGTTGGCAAGAGTTATTCTTCGTTTAATTTCTGACGAGATGTTGTTGTCGGAATTAATAGAGGACCAAGGATTTTTTCATCCGCTTTTGATACCGTCCATGCTTCAGCGTCGGAGAGCAGTACTGGAGCTGATCAAGGTCTTATATAGGATCTTTCTAGTAGTTCGAGTGAGGCAAAGAAGGCAATTTAGTAGTAGCCTTCTTTGCCCGAAGAAATAGAAGTTGGCAAGAGTAATTCTTTTTTAATAGCGGAGCCGAGTTAGACAAAGTCCCGAACTACCTCAAAATTATTAATATCTACCAATATTGATGTTCTGCCCAATTCGTTTTTTTTGTGTGTCCTTTTCAGCTGACAGCAAAAACTTGGTCGTACCCTCATTTGGCAAACTTGGCTATGACACCATGCTAAGTCCGACTAATGATGCCAATATCATCAGCGTTTGGTACTAGTTGCACGTATTTACTTGAGGTTGTCAGTCCGGTGTTGGCTCGGAAGTTTTGCACAATCCTTTGAAGAATGAGAAATCCTAAATTCTTTTTTTTTATCGAATGTGACAGTGAGGTCGTTTCCGACACTGATGGAGAAGCGACTGTTATCGCGGAATTTTCGAAAAATCAAAATACTGAATTCACTTAAAAATACTGAATGCGGCTTCTTGTCTATCCTGATCAATGCTATTTGATTGACCGTTCGTTGACCTATAAACAGCCATGTGTCCTTTTGGATATCAACTTGAAGAGATCGCGCGCTGGCTATAGTGGCATTTCATTCCGTAACGAAGTCAATTAGACTAAATTCCCCGGCCCATCGCATCGTTTTTCCTTGATGACATTAATTTCTGCTTTTAAGCAGCTTTTCTGCACTTGGAATGTGAGAACAATCAACTAGCGGAAACCCTAAGCGAACGTCATTGTCTTTTTTTCGTCATTAAATAAAATCCTTTCCGAAAGTCTTGGTTGATTCGTAACAAACATTTATTTCCATCAGTTTGTAGTTAACCCAAGACACAATCTCTAATATGGAGGTCAGTTCGAATTCATTAAATACACCTAGTTCACGTCCAATCAGTATCCGCTACGGGATTGAGCACTTAAGCGTTGCGTTACCATCGCTATTCAAGTGGCCTGACTTACTCTTGAGATTCCCAAATGTCCTGTTGTCCAAATGTGTCGAAGCAGCTCATCTAGGTTATTCACTATGTCCATCTTAACTAGGACTTTAGATGCCACCGTTGACTTTAATTTGGTAGTCCTTTCGCTGGCGTGCTCTAGTGTAAGTACTCGTCTTTCCCCAACTCTCATCTGATGCCACCAAGACTTTACTCAGGGATCGAGACCATAACAACTAGCAATTTAAGTGTTGATTTAGATTTAAGAAGTTTGAAGCAAATAAGTGATGGCGTTCATGCGATGGAATTTTATGAATTTCTGTCATTGACCAAAACTGAGAAAATTCGTTAGCAGACTTCTAGGCAATATATATAACGAGATATTAAAGATTTTCTAAATTTGGCTTTAATACCTAATTGTATTATTCCGTTTATTAATTGGACTAACTGCGGGTATGCATTTTTATTCCAAATATTTGTACGCGTTAAGATTATCTAGATCGTTGTAGGTCAAATTACTCAAATTGTTTTAGAAGCTCTTAAGAGTCGGAACTAAACTTATAATACAAACATGCACTTCCCTAAAAATGATAATAATAGTACTACACTAATTGCCTATGGGCGAAACTGGATTTAATCAAAATTTTATGAAACACAAGACTCTTTAAAAATTTTGGAGAAAAGTTTGTGCAAGTTATGTCGGACGTTTTATTTTGTATTTTTATTTTACTGGGAGGACTATAAATTTGATTTCACGAGAGTAAAGTGTATCAAAATATCCGGCCAATCCGATTAACTAAGGCGGGTATATACCTTTGTATTCTGTTTGCTCAGGTATAACCTACTGATAAATATCCTTATGACAGACATCCGTCTTTATTTGTCAATTGATGAATATACCCGCATTATGTTCATTGGGATTTCAATAAACTGCACAAGTTGGTGTCATAAAAAGCAAAGCACTACAAAATGCATGCCCCTGGTATTTTTTAACACTTCTGTTAAAAGAACACATGAATGTCTTTAAAAATAAATGTCACTACGCGAACTTGCCAGGTGAATAATCGAATTTCCTATTTTAAATGTTGAGCAATTTCCCATGTACACAGCGCCTCGCCTCCCATTGAATACTAAACGTCATCTGTTCCCAGGCATACCAGGGAAACATTATCGCCAGAAGTATCGCATTGAATCTTTTTTGTCTGCTTTGTTTCAGTTCTCTGGGGATTTTTTTTTGTTCGCCAATACTCTGTGTCCCACGTGGGCACAAATCCAACCATTCTGGGCCAACCGTACAAAAACGGAACTCGGGCTTATCTAACCTGCAGATTCAATAGAAATTTCTTTGGGAATTCAAATATTTCGTCGAATAGCTGCAACCTCACAAAAAAAAATATCTCCCCAACAATCAGCCATTGGATGGAGTTTAGGAAAAAAACAATTTGCCTACCCATTGCCCTCCTTCCACACACAAAAAAAAAAGGACACGACTGTATCGCCTTTTTCAACTCTCCATTGAAGTATATCTCTACCAGCATTGCATTGGCATTGATTGCCAGCTGAATTCTATGTTTTGGGTTCCGCATACCACTCCGAGCTGCTGTGGGTTGCGGATGGCCTCTATCAGGTCTATGGTGCGGGATCTATTACGCTTCCTCTTTCTGTCGCTCACTGAATTCGATAATGTCGAAATCATTTCGGAATGCAAATTTTATTATAGAAACACATTTAAGGGGCCCTCGTTGCCGCCCCCATTTGCATTGTTTAGCATTCAAATTTGGGATGGTTTTTTGCAAGTCTACTCTGAATTTCTCCATTAGATACAGGATGTGGGTAAATCCTGTACCGCAATTACTTTAATTTTAAATTATGTAAGGTTCATGTAGCACTCAGATTGGGTTTTTGGGAAAACGACCACATGCTTGTGATTTGATGGAAATTGAAACAAGAAACTAGGACTATTTGCCCGACAAATAGACGCTTTAAATTTTGCAAGTCAAATGCGACATCATGAAATGATGCCCTCTGGTCGGTTTGTCTGGACGCAGGCAAAAAGAGGCAGCTGTGCTCTAATATTCTGGAGATGGTTGAGTGCTCCTATCACAACTGATATGAAAATATTAATGGTATCCTTTCGCATAAATCACATCGTATAACGACTGTTATCTGGGATATTTTTGAATAATAAAAGAAAGGGGTACTTCGCAAATTGTCAAGTCGTTGTAAGTGTCCTTCTTTGGTCATATCCTTTTCATGTGTGATGTTCGTATCATGATTTTATCTTTAAGTATCCAATTTCTTTATATGGCTGTTAAAATTTTAAATTTTCCTTTCCATAATTTTTTTGGAGAAGAGTATGAATAATGTAGAGGTTTATGAAAGCTTTTGAGTTGCTTTCTTAAAGTGGTCAGTTTTTGAAGCGTGCCCACCTTATGAAGTGGTTCTTAAGTATTCAGTGGCCTGAACAAAAATGTTTTGCCTATTATAACGCGTCACGGCTATGTATTTCGAACGTAATATACATTTATTTTGACTCACAGCTACCCTCAGTGGGCAATATCTAAGAGCATTTTTTTTTAATAGGTTTTGGTCAAGTCTAGTGTATCTAATTAGGTGTATTCTGTTTAAAACGCTTTAGAATACAAAATTTACTGTCATAAGTGCAATATTTTAATGAACAATTTGATTGTATTATTAAATAAAACCTTACATTGAAAGCAACTTAAAAGTATAAATGAGTACAAAATGTATTCTTTGGCCATTGTCTTCACGCATTGCAATATTCCTTTATTATTAAGATATATATAGTGGGGTACCTACATAAATTTAAAAAAATTTAAAATTTTCATTTTACCGAAATGGGTGGCATAAAAGTTATAAAAAAAACGTATGAGAAGGCTACAATCCACTGTGTGGATCGTTTTATACCCCATCCCATTCCATCCTTTAAAATCATCTCCCTTAAATGCGGATTTTATGGCAAAGATATATTAAAATTGAAATTGTCGCAACATATTGTTCAGACAGTTTATCAAAAACTTGTATGGTTCGACCAAAAACAACGTTTTTCTCCTGCACATAATATGGCGTAGGGTGTAAAAATGGTTTTTGTATGAAAACTCCAAAAAGTGGGCGTTGGTAAAAATGATGTATGAAAGAAATGTTCGTATTACAAAAGCCAATTATTTTGTATCAATTTTTTTTCAAAATGTTTGAAATTTTACCGAAAAACGTTTTTTACGGAAAACGCCCCCAAAAAGTAGGTGTGGCAAAAACTTAGCAAAGACAAAATATACACATTAAATTTGTCTAGATATCTCCTTCAGACACTTTTTCAAAATCTCTAACGGTTTGGCCTTAAATTAGGTTTTTCTTAAAAAAAGGCGTGGTAGAGGGGGGATTTAAAAAAATTTAAATTAAAAACAGCACGTACAAGGATCACATGTACCAAGTTTCATTATCCTAGCTCAACATTTAAGTCCCAAAAACCGGTTACCTACAGACGGACGTACGGACGGACTGACAGACATTGCTCTATCATCTCAGCTAGCGATTCTGAGTCGATCCATATCCTTTGAGGATTATCTAGCTAAATTATTTCTCTATGTTACAAACTATGTATAAAAACTAATATACCCCTATGGGTTAGGGTATCAAAACAAATGAGAAGGCAACAATCCGCAATACGAATCGTTTAATACCCTTTTCCCCCGATCCTAAAGTAAATGCATGAAACAGTGGTAGTGGCTAAAAACTGAATGAGAATGAAATATAGAAAATGATTTTTTATAATCACATCTTGTTCACAAGTTTTTTCTATGTTATATGCTACGGTAAGGTTACGGATTAGCCGAAAGACAAATGCGAGCGATTAATTGCATAATGGATACTATCGTCTTTCGAGTAACAAATTGGAAGTAGCCCTGCTAGTCGGTAGCTGTATCCTAAACATCCTTACTACGTAACTTACACCTTAAATCACCACGTTATGAGAGACCGGGGATGGTATTTACAAAATTGAATCTATCTTCTCCCGAATTTGAAGGAAATTGGAGCCCTTGTTAATTATAATAATTTTCCATTATTGGCAAAAAACGGAAAAATCCGTTAAGACATAGTTGAGTTAAAACATATTATGTGGAATTTTTTCAAACAGTAGCTAATAGTAATGTACAAAGTAAATTCGATTCATACTTACTTACCTAAGTGGAGCTTCAGCCTCAACCAACATGCCTCTCCAATTATCCCGGTCCTTAGCTCACTGCCTCTAGTTGCGCGCTCCAAGTTGCTTGAGGTCGGTTTCTACTTGTGCGCGCCATTAAGGCGATGTCCTCCTCTACTGCGTCCAACGTCTGACTGCGAATCGAAGACTCTGAGGGCCGGAGTATTGGTGTCCATTCGTTTTAAATGCTCTAGCCATCTTAAACGTCCAATGCGGAGTTTTTTGACCAGGGGCATGTCGCTGTACAGCTCGTATAGTTCTTGGTTAAATCTTCGTCTCCATAGGCCGTCAACGCAACCGGGACCGAAGATTTTTCGAAGAATTTTCCTCTCAAATCAACCAAAGATTTCTTGACCCGCTTTTGAGACGGTCATGCTTCAGCCCCGTAGAGCAGAACTGGGATGATCAGGGTCTTACATAGGATTTTCTTAGTATTTCGGGTGAGGGCTTTACTACTGAATTGACTTCTTAGCCCGAAGTATCAGCTACCAGCTACCCTTACTACCACAAAGTTATACCTGCCAATGGTGACGTTCTGTCCAATTCGTCGATGTTGTGTGTCCTTTCGTGTTGACAGCATATACTTTGTGTTGCCCTTATTTACTGCTTAACCCATTTTTACCGCTTCCTTCTCTGTACTAGCAAACGTGGCTATGACATCACGTTGGGTCCAACCAATGATGTCAATATCGTCGGCGTATGCTAGTAGTTGCACCTATTTTTGGAAAACTGTGCCTCTAGTGTTGGCTCGGGAGTTTTTCACAATGCTCTCAAGAATCAAATTGAAGAAGTCACATGATAGCGCATCGCCTTGCCTAAATCCTTTTTTGGTATCGAATGTGTCGGTGAGGTCGTTTTCGACCCTTATTGATCAGCGACAATTCTCCATCGTCATCCACACAAACGGACGAGTTTGGGCGGTATACCAAATCGAGACATGCCTCTGTATAGCACGTCTCTATAAATGCTGTCGTATGCGGCATTTCAACATCTTGGGTTTTTTCCATGATCTGCCGAAGTGTAAAAATTGGTTCGGTTGTGGACTTTCGTGGCATAAACCCACACTGATTAGAACCGATCAGGTTGTTGGTAAAGGGTTTCAGGCGTTCACATATTACGGGAGATAGGCGATGTTGAGGAGACTTATGCCGCTATAGTTGACGCAGTTTAGATGGACTCCTTTTTGTGGATCCGACAATAGATGCTGAGGTTCCATTCTTCGGGCATAATTTTCTCCGAAAAGATATTGCTTATGAGTTGCTGGATGTTTCTTACCAAGTCATCAGCCTTATTAAGCTTGAGTTAAGTCAGGTCGGGTGGTTGGCAGTTTTCATTGTCGTTGCCAATATTTAATGGTCTGTTCTGCCTGACAGCGAATATTGTTCGTCATCGCCGTTTAACAGTCTACAGAAGTGGTTCTTATATATCCTCAGCATCGACTGTGTCTCAACTTCGATATTTCCTTGTTCATCTCGACAGGATTCTGTTCGAGCCTTGTATCCTTGGCTTTTACGTTTTACGTTTTGGTAAAAATTGCGAACATCGTTCCTGGAGTGGCACCTCTCTCTATCCCCGCTCGCGCGCTTATCTGGATTGTTGTGGCGTGGTGGACATCCGCATTCGCACCTTGGGTGCAACAAGGTAGTGGTCTGAATCGATGCGATACTAGATGCGTTTCTCTTATCTATCGCAATATGATCAATTTGTTTGACCGTTCGTTGATCTGGAGAATTCCATGTCCCCTTATGAATATCGAGGTGAGGAAACCGTGTGCTGGCTATAGTGACATTCCGTTCCGTAGCGAAGTCAATTAGCTTAAGTCCCTTACCAGACGTGTTTTCGTGTATGCTATGTTTTCTGCAAATAATGCTATAGATGTCTTCTCTTCCTACTTTTACTTTAAAATCTTTCAGCACAATTTCCACATCGTACTTCGGTAGTCGCTCATAGGTTTTGTCAAGGAGCTCATAGAAGCAATCCTTAGCTATATCATCTTTTTCCTCCGTTGGGGCAAGAGCGCATATAAGGCTTATGTTGGCGAATTCGGCCTTGAAGCGGACTGTTACAGTGCGTTCGCTAATGTCTTAGAAACTTCTTGCCTAAGTCTGGCACTTATAAAAAATTCGCATCCGAATAGTCGCTGCTTCTGCTCACTATAACACGTTCCGTAGTAGATGTAACAGTTTTTCATCCTCTTTTTGCCCGGCCCATCACATCGTATTTCATGGATGGCAGTAATGTCTGCTTTGTTGCAGTTTAGGGCTTTCGCTAGTTATTCGCATGCACCTCTCCTGTATAATGTTCTCACATTCCAGGTGCATATACGAACGTCGTTGTCCTTTTTTCGTTTAGCATGGTCGTCAACAACAAAATCAGTCCTGTCAGAGGCTATTCGTTGATTCGTAACATATATTTTTTTTTTAAATGGGTGAATAGCTAAACCAAAGCACAACCCCTAACCTGGAGGGCCAGTTCCAATTTATTAGATACCCCTAGGACGCGGGGCCATCAGTATCCACTACGGGATTGAGCGCTGCCGTTGTCCTTTCGGTTTATCCTCCACCATCTCTCTTCAAGAATCCTGACTAACCCTTGAAATAGCTAGACAACCTGTTGTCCGAATATGTCGAAGCAGCTTGTCTAGGTTAGCCTGGGACAGCATGATTATAGTGTTGCTGTTCTTCGTCGTGTTATCAACACTCGCGCTTATCGTTGGGTAAGTCAAATCCAGTTGGATGAGACCAGTACCCGATGGTTACCACTTGGAGGTAAAAAAAAACACTTCATGTGTAGGCAGTGTTAAAACCAAGTTAAAGCCAATCAGAGTCTACCCTCGTTCTACAGCATCCAACCATCAAACTTGATTCAGTGTTATCAAATAATTGATAATAATTGCCAATTTTTTTATTTGAAGACAAAAGTTGCAGCTGCCACCGAATCCTGAACATATTAAGAATTACGTTGGGGATTCATTGTTCCAAGCCGACTCAGATCAAAGGAAACTTAACCATAAATCGGTTAGCAAATTGTAAGCCTCATATGTGGACGCGCCCAAGCGACATTGCAAAAGTTACTTTCAAGGATGGGTTTTTCGACCTCTTGGATGCAGCTTGTGCGGAATAAATTGTGAGTCTTACTTTTAGATTTCAGTGCAATTCAAGGAAAACCGTTTCGGTTGGTTTGGATCTCCTTGTGACACTGTGAATTGTAACACTTTCTGGCGATCTGCATTTGGTCGACCATGTGCTTAACGTTACGAACAGCTTATCCAACTTCCAGAATATATAGCAAAATGTTCTGTTCACATCCAATTTTAGAGCTCTAATGTCCAATGATAAGAATAGAACAACAAAAAGACTTGACGTTGATCGCCATAGAGAATAGGGTATATCCAAATTGCGAAAAAAACAACTGAGTAATAGGAACTGGCAGCCACTGGAGTCACCTATGTGGCAGAATCTGCAGCATTAATTATTGCTGATACTGGAACTGTAGTAAGGCCATTGAATAATCAAAACACCGACAAAAGAGTTTCAGAGCCTCATAGTGAACCTGCTGGGAAGCACGCCATCACAACAACACAACGACGCCACACAAATTTTGGACACATCTCACACATTAAAAAAAAAAAACAGAATTGATTCATTACACAGAAAATAATTTAAAACACATGTTTGGTAACGCGATTTACTAGCCACCGTGTATCACAGAGTATGGAAAGGTTTTTGCCTCCATTCAGTTTGTAAATTTCGAGTTTGAATCTCATCTGCAAATGATCCTGAATGTTTGATTTTTTCTTAGAAATGTCAAAAAAAGAAATTGCAAAGGAAAATTTACGTGCCTAGCTTACTGCCTCCTGAAATTCACTGCAAGTGGGTTAGTGTAATCACCGACTTATTCGCTATAGGTAAGGTCAAGATTTTGCAGTAAATTTCCCATATGTGTCCATTTGAGGCATGCAATGCATCCATTTGACAATTGCTATGTCATTCAGGTTCATTGCTAAATTAACTCATCCAAAACCCATTACCGCAAAGAATTTTCGTTACTTCGCTTGGAACGATCAAGAAATTACAATTACAGACACGATTCATCACCATTAAGACCTTCTCGATGATTTTAATTTCAGTTCAAGGCCACAGACGGAATAAATCAATTCATTAGAACTGCTCCTTTCACAATATTGTGATTCTTACTTAACGTTCGGAAATTATTCAAAACCAAATCGTTTTGTAATTTAAACGAAACACATGATTATGTGTTCAAGTTACTCCCCCACTGTGTTCGGATATTTTCAATTTATTCAATTTGAAAGGAAGCCCTTGCGTATGTTGTTGTGTCACACCCCCGCAAACACAACTGTGTACTGTGCTCAGTCATTAGGACCAAATACAAGTGGGTTTTTGTGTTTTGCTGTTAGCGCGGTATTGCTCCCCATTGCCACCCGCCCCTTTAATTAGCCGAAACACAGAATAGCCTTCTCCACAGTAGGGGGACTGCAAAATGCCAGCAGCACAACAGATGTTAAGACATCTCTTACGTCGTTTGTTGTTCGGCAGCGGTTCTGGCAGCGTGGTTTTCGAAGGGTGTTGCCGATACTGCTGCGCTGGAATTGTTAACACCCATGAAACACTGCTTCGCTAATTACAATCGCAAAACATATTTGCCATACGTTTGCCTCTGCATGCATTACAAAGATCAACAACAGTGACAGGATATCCTCCCCCATCGGACTGAATGGAAAATAATTGAATAAGGATAATGATTCGAGTTAAATGGACCGCCACATACCACAAAAGACGCACATGTTTTCCGACTTTGGAAGCAGAAAACCCCAGCCATGCGTTAAACTTACGTCCTCATTAGAACGTCTTTAAGGATATCCTAGATTATTACTGCAAAAGTTATTCAGATGTTGCACTGGCGAAAATGATCTCTACAAAGTGTGGAAGGATTTTCCATAACACAAGTTGGGGGTTGTTGTGCAAGCCAACCGTGTCTTCTGTCAGCCTGAGTGAATCATTTTCCTCGAGCACACATACGCTCGTCTTGCTTATCGCGAAACTAACACAAGACCTGTAATTAATGGAGTGCTATGCAAATGAAGAGAATCGCCTTAAATCACTCGCTTCTATCACGTATCACGTTACAAGGTACTACATGGCACCATTACGCCGTATACGTTTATTAGCTGCAAGCCAAACGAGGACAGCAGACAATAATTTCTCAAGGTGTGATGTGCTGGGATGTTCGGCGCAGCTATTACAAAACGAAAAAATAACACACACCTGATTGCTATGCAAGTGGGAAGAATCAAGCATGGTGCCTGGTGTATGGTAATTTAAAGTTCCCCTTTAAGGAAACATACTGCACCACACAACCCTTCAGGTTGCAAGCTGAAAGCATATGGCTCGAAGACTTACGGATAAGACCAGCTGTATTATGTGCTCTTACGCAAATTTTTCGACAATTTTACTACCAAAAGAACACTACAAGTAGATACAGTAGGGTTATGCTTGTATTTACTTTTATATCACTTAACATCTGGCCACTTATTGTTGCATTAACATGCGCTTCCTGGCTGTGATGTGAAAATGATAGAGCACCAGTTGCTATTGCAATAAAGACGGGTTTTAATTGCAACACAAAACCCTGTTACTCACATAAGCTTATAAGTTATAAATAAATGCACGCGTCAGCCATTAAGGCTATACTTAGGCTACTACCGCACGTAAAATCGCAAATTTTAATATGAATTCCATGCAAACGGCGTTTGTAGTAATTAATAACAAATAAAAAAACAAAAAACCATTGCCATGTCAATAGAATTCAATTTATTGTTAAGGCAATGATCTATGAAAATTGCATGACTACACAGAATAAACAATATAATATAACAGTAATGCACGGACATTTATTAAAGCCATTAATTTTAAATTATTATGAATATGATTTCAATTGTAGATTGAAATCATTTAGCGTTAATAATTCAAATCTCATTATCCGCCCGTGTTCATACAAAAGAAATTAAATATTTAAATAAAAATTATTTCATAAAAAAAAGCTAAAACAAAATATAAATAAAATTAATTTATTTGGCTTATGCAAAAACTCAGTTTAAATATGGTGGGCTTTCTATTAAGAGGTTTTAAAATATTTTTTTGTCATAATATTTTTTCCGGGTGTGATTTTATTAAATTTATGTTTA
This sequence comes from Rhingia rostrata, assembly GCA_949824845.1. Taxonomy (NCBI): domain Eukaryota; kingdom Metazoa; phylum Arthropoda; class Insecta; order Diptera; family Syrphidae; genus Rhingia; species Rhingia rostrata. The sequence goes on along the minus strand of OX463755.1, from coordinate 49,249,038 downwards.
AATATAAAAATTACGAGTACGTATTTCCGCGTTGAACGCTAGACTTAAAATTGATAAAACTTTTTTTTTATAGACTCGACGTTTTATTATGTACATTCATTATTTAATTTTATGTGATTTTCCGTTTTTTCCAACAAAAAAAAAATATTTAGAGCCATTTAGGTTAAAACCAAGTACAAGGTTGGCCAAAAGAAGTCATCCGATGTTGTTTGGCCTTCAGAATATTGGTTGTGGCTCGGGCAGTATGTGCCGTTGCTCCGTCCTGTTGGAACCACATGTCCTCCAGTAGTAATTCGTCCAATTGCAGCAAAAAAAACTCCGTTAACATGGCCCTATAGCGCGCACCGTTGTCGTTTGACCAGCGGCAGTTTAAAAAAAAACCAGATGACTTCTCCAGCGTGAACAGCGCACTATACAGTAACTTTGAGCGGTTGTAGGGCTCCCCCCCCCAGAAGCGATAGTTTTGCTTGTTCAAGTACCCGCTGAGGTGGAAATGAGACTCAACGCTAATTATGATTTTGGTCGAAAAATCGTCCACTTCGGTTATTCCGCTTTCTTGGGGAGTGTATCGCTCCATGGCTTGTTAACTTGTATTCTACATCTGTCTATTCCAGAAATGTCAAAACAGATTTGACATTGACGGCCATTTGGCCCCACCATGTATATTGTCTTTTCGTTAACGTCAATAGTAACACAGATGTCCAATTTCATTCAACTATTTACTATAATTCTCGAGAAATTTATGATTTTCCAAAACTTAAGAAAAACTGGATACGTCATTTCGTTTGGAACATTAGCAGGATAAATCGTGTTCACTCAATCGAAATCGTTAGAGCCATTTTTTGGGAGAGATTTTGATATTACCAAAACCGTTTTAATGGAGGTATCTACTAGTTGTGTTGAACCAATAATGTCGATTCCAAGAACCCCTCTGGTTATTAAAAAAATCGAAGTAAATTCGTATTTCCGATTAGTCTCAAGTTGCGTCTATTCGGCCGATTTGATTGAAATTTCGTCGTAGGTCCTACGGAGAGGTTTTTGTAAATAGAATTTAAAATTAAAATGAAAATTTCTATGTAGTGTAATTTGTATATACTGATGCTAAGATTGTTCAAATTATTATTTAAAAATGCTGATTTTTTCTAATCTAGATGCGTAACAAAAAACACAATCATCTATCATTATTTTTCTCTTATTAACTGCAATATCTTAACTGCAAACCATAACCACATAACTCGAGTAATGATAAAATTGAGTTTTTATTATAATCTTGTTCAGAATATTCATGTCTTCGTTTCCTCAATTTTTACATTTGTATAATTTCTGAAACGGAAGTTATAACCAAATAACCTTATAGCTTATGTCATTTTTTCTTAACAATAGTTTGCTAAAACAATTTAACTTAAGACAGCTTTTTTTTAACCTAAATTCAACTATTTTATCATACAATCTTATCATGAGGCTAAGGACTGATAAACGAAAAATGGACAACGATGGTCGCATCTGCACCTGGAACGTGAGAACATTAAACAGGAGAGGTGCAAGCGAACATCTAGCGGAAGCCCTAAACTGCTAAAACGCAGATATTACTGCCATCCAGGAAATACGATGGGATGGGCCGGGCAAAAAGAGTATGAAAAACTGTGACATCTACTACCGACCGTGTTATAGTGAGCAGACACAGCGTCTATTTGGATGTGGTTTTGTGAAAAGTGCCAGCCTTTGCAAGAAGTCTTATGTTTCCAAGACATTAGCGAATGCGTTGTAGATTCGCCAGCATAAGCCTTATATGCGCTCACACCCCAACGGAGGAAAATTATGGCCTCTATGAGCTGGAGCTCCTTAGCAAAACCAATGAGCGACTACTGAAGTACGATGTTAAGATCAAATCTTGTTGGAAAATTTTAACGCAAAAGTAGGAAGAGAAGACGTCTATAGAAGTATTGTAGGAAAACATAGCATACACGGCAACACGTCTGGTAACGGACTTAGGCTAATTGACATCGCTACGGAATGGAATGCCACTATAGCCAGCACACGGTTTCCTCACCGCGATATCCATAAGAGGACATGGCGGTCTCCAGATCAACGAACGGTCAACCAAATTGATTATATTGCGATGGACAAGAGGCACGCATCCAATGTTTTGGATATCCGATATTCCGAGGAGCTAAAATCGACTCGGACCACTACCTTGTTGCAGCCAACGTAAGAATGCCGCTATTCACCATTCCACAACAATCCAGAAATACTGTGAACAAATTTAATGTAGAAAGACTGCAATCGCAAGAGACCACCAAGCCCTTCGCGCCACGCGTATTCCTAAATCTCTCGATTTACACCGTACAAACAGCATCGAATGTCAAAGAACAATGGCAACGATGCCAACAAGCCATTAGATCAGCCGCAACCGCTAGGTTTCTTGCGCCCACCACTAAGAAACCCCTGTTTTGATGAGGAATGCTAAGCTGCAGGTGAAGACGAGAGCTGCCGTTGAGCTCTGTAGGCAGAGAAGATGGGATTAACACCGGCTTTTCAGAAAGAAGAAAAAAGAGCAAGAAAAGCTCGCGATCGAGGATATAGAGAGGTGCCACTCCAGGATCGATGTTCGCAATTTGTACCAAGGCGTAAAACGTCAAAACCAAAGATACAAGGCTCGAACAGAATCCTGCCGGGATGAACAAGGAGTAGTTGAGACACAGGATTCTGAGCATATGGAAGAACCACTTCTGCAGACTGTTAAACGGCGACGACAAACAACATTCCGCCGTCAGGCAGAACGAACCATTCAATATTGATAACGACAACGAAAACTGCCAACCACCCGACCTGAATGAATAAGGCTGCCGGAAATGACGGCCTTCCTGCTGAGCCTTATTGTGCCTGCGGAGATGACTTGGTAGGAAACATCCAGCAACTCATAAGCCAAATCTGGTTGGAAGAAAGTATGCCTGAAGAGCGGAACCTCAGCGTCGTTTGTCCAATCCACAAAAAAGGAGACGCTCTTAACTGCGCCAACTAAGCATAAGTCTCCTCAACATCGCCAACAAGATCCTATCTGCCTTAATATTTGAACGCCTGAAACCGTTTACAACCTGATCGGCCCTTATCAGTGTGGTTTTATGACAGGAAAGTTTACAACCAACAAATGACTTCGCGAACTGAACCATTATTTTTGAAATAAATTTGCACGATTTGCAAGCGTACTTCATTTGTCAACCTGTTCATGATGAAGGCAAACCAAAATGAACATAAATGACATTAGAGTTGCCCGATTTGACCACAAAATGTCAGTTTTATCTCTATTAGCTTTACTGAAGCAGCGTTTGACCGCATGTTATAGCACCACATAAGCCGAATTTTTTTTTTATATATAAAAACAACCCCTCAAATAATTATTCATAGGATGAAATGTTTCTGCCTCCACTGTAGATTCCCACCACCACTGGTGCTTTTAGTGTGTTTTTAGTTCATAGAGTTACTCATATCAATTCATTCACTTTATTGCATGCCACCACTCAATGTATCTACTCCTACTAGCTATATAGCTCCAAATTCCTAGCGTTCATCGGACCAACTTTATGGCGAATAACCTTCCTTCCATACAGGTGTTTCGAGTTAAGCCAAGGAAAATAGTGTTGCGCATTATGTGGAAAACTTTTCCAACCAAAAACGGCACAAGGATATAATTTCATGAAAAAAAAAACAACAGGATGAAAATATCCAAGCTGACTACTAACCTGCTACTCTGAGGGTGCATATAGAATGCATGAGTAATGGCATTCAAAGCAATAAGGCGGCGACTTCGATCGTATGCGTTCGTTTGCTTGTGCATGTGTATACACGAGCGGTAAACCATCACACACGACAGCAAGGAGTTGCACCATCACCGCAGCTTGCTGAAATGATGTTTTATCGGAACCACAAACTTTATAAACGAAAAGCGTGTTTGTATAAATTTCCAAGCGGAGCTCAGAGGAATGTTTTGACTTCCCTACAAGCGTATCCGAGAATCGAAGGCGAAATCAAGGTATTTTGTATGCACACACATAGGGAGCATGGTAACGGTACGGGATATTGATTTAATAAGTGGAACACAAGTGCTGTACCTATAAATCTGTGGGATTAAATTAATTGGCTTTGTTGTAGTAAAAACTAGAATCTAGTGCAACAAAACGATTGTGTGGGTGTTGTAGAATATTTCGAAGTACATTCAGATTTACTTCATTCTCGGTACATTATGGATTAGAGAGATTCTTCAGATATGAGGGTAAGAGTTACACAGAATCACAGTCTGATACAAGAACATAGGTAGGTAGACATGTTTTCCTAAATCAAGACGAAATAACCTTATTACGGAGCAAACAATACTCAAAAAAAATGTAGTGCCGTCCATTTATGAAATACCACAGCAAAAACCAGGGGTTTCAATTTATGTGAAAGCATACTAGCTTGCAACAAAAAAAAGAAAACACTCAACAAGGACAACGCCAATTGTTCTTTAATCCTTCGATACGTTCTTCGAAAATACATATTTATATCACAATAGTCAAGTTATTTGGATTATTTCCTGCTTTCATAAGAAATGTCTGCCCCAAAGCTACGAATTTTCAAAGTATCAAATCGAATTGACCATGGTGCACGAGGGAATCCCATCAACAAAAGGATGCAAAGCATTCCATGTGAAACGCTAAACAAGCACCAAAAGCGATACTTTACTTCGTTGACAAATTGAAAAATAATATTTTGATTGTGTCCCGAAAAAATAAAATCGGAAATAAAATCCTTGTTTGTGAGCACATCTGAATGCTGATTCGACACAAATAAACATTTTCCGATGAAAGGACATTTTGAATGTCTGCTGGTTCCATTATTTTTCTTTGAGTGGATTTTTCTTCAAAATGCGAACTGACCAAGAGATTAAATTTCATCTCTCTGCCTCACAGTAAATTTCACAATTTTAAGCTTATGAAAGAATGACACTCACACATACTTATAAAAGCATGTAGTTTCGTTTGGTGAGGCTGCAGCAGCGGTTGGACCAAAAAATAAAACTTTTTTAATTGTCCACTAAATTTCAATGCAATATACCCTTTATTTCCAATTAAGAGCTAAAAAGACAAATGAAAGGATTTGCTTTTTGCACCATGACGACGAGATGGAGAATCGTGTGCTCCTGCTGCTAGTGCTGGTGGCCGCAGACAATGGCAAAAAATGGACCAAAATGGATGAATTCCGGCTGATGATGCAGTATAAAGCAAATTAAATAGACGTCTGCAGCCGCTACCGAGCTATTGCCGACAAAGAGGATATTCGAAGCGAACAACGTTTCAGCGAAATTAGCATGGTCGCCTTACATTGGCTGGGCATTGGCTAATTCGAAGAGAAAAAGGATTCCATTGCGAGGAATATAGTAGGAAATTGATTATGCATCATTAGACATTAAGAATGTTGAATAAAGGAGTTTTTTTTTCCTTAGTGGTTGTATTCGATCGTTGAGGGAATCCAATAAAATTAATTTCAATGAACAAACTCAGGGTGGCCAATTCAACATGTAATACAATGAACTTAATGCGAGTGGAAATGGATGTTGGGAGGACAATGCAGCGACAGAAGTATGTGAAATATAGAACAATCTGTAAACGACGATGGAGAACTGATGATCATAAGCCTCTATCCTAAGTGTACTGATACTTAACACTTCTACAAAGGTTATTTTTATGCTCCCTAAAGTTGTTGTAACTAATGTCGATGAACAATAAGAACATGTTTTCTCCAGACCACCAGGAAGAAAACACCTCAGGTTTGGCGGTGAATGCAGTTAGATGCGCGCAACCAAAAAAGACGAGAGCCGGCATTGACCTTTATAAATAAAGAAGAAGGGAATAACACCAACTTTTCAGAAATCTGAAAATAGAGCACGAAAACTCCCAACATAGAGCAAAATCTACAAGGTGGACCAAAAGAGATCACCCTATTGGAAGATGCTATTATTTTTGAAAATGACCGCCAATGTCATTTCACATTTATGGACTAGGCAGATGTAGAATACAAGTGAACAAGCCATGTAGGGATACACTACCCAAGAACGCAAAGTGGACGATTTTTTGAAAAAAAATAATAATGAGCGATAAGGCTCATTTGCACCTCAGCGGGTACATGTACAAGCAAAACTATCGCTTCTGGGGCACCGAAAATCCACGAGTAATGAATGAGGCGCCTTTACACCCGCTCAAAGTTACTGCATGGTGCGCTGTTCATCCTGGAGGAGTCATAGGGCCATTTTTTTTTCGAGAGTCAAACGACATCAGTGGACGGATGTTGCCGCAGTTGGACGAAATAGGACTCGAGGATATGTGCTTCCAACAGGACGGAGCAACGGCACACACTGCGCGAGCCACAACCGATATTCTGAAGGCCAAAAAACATCGGAAGACTTCTTTTGGCCCACCTTGTAGTAAAACGTAAAAACCAGGGATAAAAGAAGCGAACAGAATCCTCTCGAGATGTTCAAAGAAAAATCATAGTTGATTCACAATCAATGTTAAGAATAATGAAAAACATTGGACTCATATGATATTGCGGTACCTAGAATCTTCGATTCCTACCAGACATAAGATGATGTAGAGAAATTTAGAAAATAATATTATATTGACGAAATGTTCACAGTAGTATTCTCGAAATATTTTCATAGAAAGTACTGAACAAAGTTATTTTTTATAAAAACGCCTCCATAAAGAGGGCGTTGCAAAAACTGTGCATCGACGAAAAAAATATATTAAAAATTTCTAAATATGTATGCTTTTCAGATACTTTTTCAAAATACCTAACCGTTTGGCCAAAAAACAATATTTTACTGAGAAGAGGGCGTGCAGTGGGTGGACTAAAAAAATTACACCTGATCTCCGAGTCTTACAGGGAGATGACATAGCATATTTCATCACTCTAGCCCAAAATTTAAGGCTCATAAATCGGTGACAATGCAAAAATAATTTTTTGATTTAAAAAACAAAATAAAAATGTAAACATAGTTTTAAAAATTATTTTCTAAAATGTTCTCCTGGATACGAAAGCAAACTTTTTCATCAAATAAATTAGACGTATACTGACAGGTAAACCTTTATCAATTAACATTTTTTCAAAGACAAAATTCATGTTGCAATGTTGCGCATCTAACTAGTTGAGCTAGAGCTTTGCAACTAGAGGGACGATGGCCAATGTGAACCACACTCAAACTTTAAGTTTTTTCTGCATTTCATTTGACATTTCTCAATTTCAACTCAATTTGAACCACGCAAAGATACACAATCGGGCAAAGCGCTAAAGTACTTCAGGCTTATTGTGATAATGGGCGTTCAAATCAAAATGCATATCGTGCACTTCGTGATTTCTTCGGTCAATTTAATCTTTCAAATGTGCGTGCAATCGGAACAATCGTTAAAAAATTTGAGCAAACCGGGTCTGTAGGAGATGTGAAAGCACCAGTGCATGCTCGTACAGCTCGTACTGCAGAAAATGTTGCTGCTGTTTTCGATAGTGTGTCTGAAGAGCCGTTCACCTATGCTCGTCGTCGTGCCCAACAATTGCACCCCTAAAGCTCTTCGTTGATGAACATTATGCCTAAAGACTTGCATAAATACACTTACAAGGTGCAATTGGCTCAAGAACTAAAGCCTCTTGACCATTTCAAGCGTCGTCAATGGACAGAATGGTGGCAATAAATGGCAACAGTGGATGATCAATTTTCGAAGAAAGTCATCGTCAGTGATGAGGCACATTTTCACCTCAGTGGATTCGTCAATAAGCAGAATTGGCGCATTTGGGCGAATGATAATCCAAGAGTGACTGTCGAAAAATTAATGCACCCACAGAGAGTGACTGTTTGGTGCGGTTAATGGGCTGGCGACATCATCGGGCCGTATTTTTTTTTTTCCAAAATGAGGCCGGTCAGGCAGTTACAGTGAATGGTGTTCGGTATCGTGAGATGACAACGAACTTTTTATGGCCCGAATAGGAAGACATGGATGTGGACGATATGTGGTTTCAACAGAACGGTGCCACTTGCCACACAGCTAACGAAACAATTGCTCTTTTGGGCGACAAATTCAATGGCCGTGTTATCTCACGTGGTGGCGATGTCAATTGGCCGCCAAGGCCATGTGATTTGACCCCGTTGGACTTCTTTCTTTTGGGTTATTTAAAAGGCTTACGTCGATAAGCCAGCAATAATTCAAGAGCTAAATGATGATCTAATTCGGCACATTAACGGCATAGAACCTCTGTTATGCCTCAGCGTCATCGGAAATTTGAACCATCGGATGGAGGTATGCCGCTGAGGTCGCCGTGCCGTTTTGGCCGATATTTTGTATCATACATAATTGAACCGTACCAGTATTATCATATAAAAAGAAATTACAGTCATTTTCTAAATAATTTCTGTTTTCTTCAAAATCAACATCGGCCCTTAAAATTTAACCAGCCTTTATATACTCTAAAAAAAAATAAAAATATTTTCCTTTAAATTTGAATCAACCAATTCTAATATGAACGACCGTGTGTTAGTGCGTTGGCCTGGTAATCGCAAGGTCTCGGTTAACACCAAACCTAAAAGTGAAAATCCCTTAAGTTTTTCCAATGCACCACCTCCTTCTAGTCATAGTCATAAACTCTGCACAACACGCCAAGTTTGTCGAATATTGGTAACACCAAGGATGTTATAAATAAAGCATATGTTATGTATTTCTTGAGCAAGTCTTTCAAAACAAGACTAATCCATTTCAGGATGTATTGCAATATGTGAAGCTTAACAATAAAATGTGATATTATATAAGAACTGTACGTGTGTTGTCATCACTAAACACTATTGACAATAATAAGAGTATAACCATAGAGGAAGTACTAGAAGGTTATAGAAACCATTTTTTTCGGATTCTTATGTTCACGCGAAAAAAAACTATTCTCACTTCCATGGAAAAGACTTAAAAGAATAATTTGTTGTTCGACCGACGATATCTCTGGCTGGGAATTGAAGAAACTGAAAGCTGGAGTCCACATGTCCTGGCCATCTTAAATTTCCAATGCGATTTTTCGAAGAATTTTTCTCTCTTCATCCACTTTGAGTGAGAGCTTTACTACTGAATTGCGTTCTTAGCCCGAAGAAACAGCGCAGCGGTTGACATGAGTAATTTTTCAAATTGGACAAAGTGGCGTATTACCACAAAGTATATGTCAATGGTGACGTTCTGTCTAATTCGTCGATGTTGTGTATGTATTATCTTGTTGACAGTATACAGTATACAGCATACACTCAGTCTTGTCATATAAAACGAAATTTTAACTACTCTGCAGAATCTTAAGCTGGAGAAAGGCACACACAAAACTATCGATTCTGAGTCTATATACTTTAAGTTATTTCTATCGAAATTATTTATTGATACTATAAAGCTCATGTCAAAACTAATATATCGCTATTGGATAGGGTATAACTATGGGATAGGGTATGCAACAACATCCAAAGCAATTTGTAAAGTTCTCCTTCATGAAGGTCGAGGAAGGACTTATTCCTGATATTCTGTAAGCCGAGTACTATCTCACAGGTGATAAATCAACAACCATCGATGGCAAAGATGGCATAGATATAAAACAGAAAAAGTAAAATAATTGTTAATTAGGTTATCTAACTTAAGACATGATAAGGCTTTGAAAGGCACAAACAGATCTAGAAAATGTAATCGCAGAACACATGATTTCTCTGACCAAAAAAATCCCTTTAGAGTGTCTATATACCGTGAACAAACAGAAGGAAGGACGTACAGTAATAAGATCGACTCTAACTTACTTACTTTAGTGGCGCTACAGTCCGGAATAAACCTGTGTCTCAACTAAAATGCCCATCCAATTAGCCCGGTCCATAGCTAACTACCTCCAGTTGCGAACTCCAAGTTGGTTGAGGTCGGTTCCTACTTGTGCACGCCACTTGAGGCCGATTTTTTAAATTTGTACACTTGTTCTGTTTCGTCGGATAGAGAGTCTATATACCGTGAAAAAACATACGGACGGATGGACAGAAATAAGATCGACTCTAACTTATTTACTTAAATGGCGCTACAGTCCAGGATGAACCTGTGCCTCAACCAAAATGCCCATCCAATTAGCCCGGTCCATAGCTAACTGCCTCCAGTTGCGAACTCCAAGTTGGTTGAAGTTGGTTGAAGTCGGTTCCTACTTGTGCACCCCACTTGAGGCCGATTTTTTAAATTTGTACACTTGTTCTGTTTCGTCGGATAGAGAGTCTATATACCGTGAAAAAACAGACGGACGGACGGACAGAAATAAGATCGACTCTAACTTATTTACTTAAATGGCGCTACAGTCCGGGATGAACCTGTGCCTCAACCAAAATGCCCATCCAATTAGCCCGGTCCATAGCTAACTGCCTCCAGTTGCGAACTCCAAGTTGGTTGAAGTCGGTTCCTACTTGTGCACCCCACTTGAGGCCGATTTTTTAAATTTGTACACTTGTTCTGTTTCGTCGTGAAGAAACAGACGGACGGACGGACAGTTTTCTACTTGTGCGCGGCACTTAAGACGAGGTCGTCCTCTACTGCGTCCGAAGACTCTGCGATCCGAAGTATTGGTGTGCACTCGTTCGATATGTCCTAGCCAATTACAGCTAAACTCATTTTTGCCGCTTTCTTCTCTACACCAGCAAACGTTGCACTGACATCACGTTGAGTCCTACCAATGATGTCAATATCGTCGGCGTATGGTAGGTAGTTGCACCGATTTTTGGAAAACTGTAGCTCTGGTGTTGGCTCGGGAGTTTTTCGGTTGTGGACTTTCCTGGCCTGAAATCACACTCATAAGGGCCGATAAGGTTGTGGGTAAACGGTTTTAGGCGTTCACATATTAAGGCGGATAGTATCCTAAAAACGATGTTAAGGACCCCTATGTCTCTGTAGTTATCGCAGCTTAGAAAGTCTCCTTTTTGTGAATCGGGCAAACGAGGCTGAGGTTCCATTCTTCATTCCATTTCCATTCTACTTTCTTCCGACCAGATTTGGCTTATGAGTTGGTGGATGTTTCTTACCAAGTCATTTACGCCGGCTTTATAAAGCCCGGTGGGAAAGCCGTCATTTCCGGCAGCCTTATTAAGCTTGAGTTTAGATATTGCTATCCTCACTTCACTCAGGTCGGGTGGTTGGTAGTTTTCGGTGTCATTGCCAATATTGAATGTTTCGTTCTGCTGATAGTGGAATGTTGTTCGTCATCGTAGCTCTCGTCATCACCTGCACCTTATGTAGGCAATCGGCATTCTTCATCTTACCAGGGGATTCTTGTTGGTGGGCGCGAAAAACCTAGCACGTCAGTTGTGGCTGATCTAATGGCTTGTTATCATCGTTGCCATTGTTCTTCGATATTCGATGCTGAAGATATGGTGTTAATCGAGGTGTTATGGGATACGCGTTGCGCGAAGGTCTTGGCGTCCTATTGCGATTTCTGACGTTCGACATTAAATTTTTTCACAGTATTTCTGGATTGTTTTGGCGTGGTGGATATCCGCATCCCTACCTGGGCTGCAACAAGGTAGTGGTCCGAGATGATGTTAGCTCCTCGGAATGTTTGGATACAAACAAAAAAAAACTGGATGCGTGCCTCTTGTCTACCGCAATGTGATCAATTTGGTTGATCATTCGTTAATCTGAAGACCGCTACGTCCCCTTATGGATATCAAGGTGAGGAAACCGTGAGCTGGCTATAGTTTCATTTCGTTCCGTAGCGGAGTCAATTAGCATAACTTCGTTACCAGACGTGTTGTCGTATAGGCTATGTTTTCCGACAATAATTCTTAAGATGTCTTCTCTTCCTAACTTCGCGTTAAAATCTCCCAACACGATTTTAACATCGTACTTCGGTAGTTGGTCATTGATTTTATCAAGGAGCACGTAGAAGCAATCCTTAGCTATATCACCTTTTTCCTCCGTTGTGGCGTGAGCGCATATAAGGCTTATGTTGTCGAATTTGGCTGTGATGCGGAGTGTTACAATGCGTTCGCTAATGTCTTAGAAATATAAGACTTCCTGCCTAAGTCTGGCACTTATAACAAATCCGCATCCGGATAGTCGATGTTTCATGTATGGCAGTTATGTCTGATTTGTAGCAATTTAGACTTCCGCTGTTTGTTCGCTTGCACCTCTCCTATTGAATGTTCTCACATTCCAGGTGCAGATACGAACGTCGTTGTCCTTTTTTCGTTTGGGTTGTCAACAATAAAATCAGTCCTTCCCGAGGCTATTGGTTGCTTCGTAACATTTAACTTTTTCCATGGTCGGAGGGCCAGTTCCAATTTATTAGATTCTCCTAGTAAACGGAGCCATTAGTATCCACTACGCGATTGATCGCCACCATCTATATTCAAGGGACCTGACTAATCCTTGAAATTCCTAGACAACTTGTTGTCCGAATATGTCAAAGCAGCTTGTCTAGGTTAGCTTGGGACAGCAGGCCGGTTATTAATTGCTGTTTTTCGTTTTCGTTTAGCAAGTCAAATCCGGTTGGATGAGACCAGTACCCGATGGTTACCACTTGGAGGTTAAAAATAAGCACTTGATGTCAGTCAGAGTTACAAACCCTATGCTTTGCCAATTTAAAGCCGACTATAGCCTTACCTCGTTCAACAAAATACAACCAACCAACTAGATCGACTCAGCTAACGACTTTGAGTCAAACCATATACTTTGAGGTATATTTGGCGACATTTTTTGTATACGTTACAAATTTAATGTTTAAACTAATTTACCTCTACGGGATGGGTATACAAAATGTCCTTACAGTCTAAAAAATAAAGCACAAAAAAAGACAATTAACAGGAGACAAGAATATATCATTTATTTAACGGCAAAACAATATAATGGACGGAGCAAGGTCAGAACATACTTTTATATATAGAAAATATGTAATATCAATGCTTAAAACACTAAAACCAAAAGTTCGTAATATTCTTATTATTCTAGAGAACCAAGATGCAAATTGTTCGATTCTCATTAAATAAAAATATTTTTTTACAGGTGCCATGATTTTATATATAAATAAATTTGTTTATATATATAACATAAAAAAAAAGTAATTGAATTTTTTGATTTAAAGAAAAAACTTGGAAATTTAAGAAGTACCACCATGATCGAGCAATCGTAATTTCGCAAATTAATATCTTTGCTAAAATTAAATCCATTTATGGCGGATCAATATTGTATCATTTTAGTATTGAGAGGTAACGCATTGTCGTGTGATTTCTTTAACAAAATTCTTGAAAAAGTTATATAAAACCCCAAGCCGATACCAGGGCACAATATTTCATATATTTTTGCAATTCCAATCCCACGCTGAATCTTTCATTTAGTGGTTAGATGGAATCGTCAAAATTGGGAATTTTTATAACTTTTTCTTGAGACTAAATGTTAGCAAGACCAAGTGTATCCTCTCAATAAGAAGGAGCGCTCCAGCAACCAAGTAAGTTCGAACAATTATTTTGCCGCAAGTTACTGAATAGAGTCTCGATCTTTGTATTTGTCTCTTGAGTCCAACTGTAGTTCAAAATAGTGTAGCTTGAGCTTGATATTTCCGATTTCTCACATTGTCGACCTCTAATTCTTTTTTTATTTATAAGATATTGGATCCCATACAGCGTTTCGATGGCAATGAAATTGGGATTTGATCCACTTTCTAATTTTTGACATTCCTGCGAGGCAATATTTTAACAATACTTTGAATATTTTGACAACAGAATTGAAAAAAAAATTATTTTCTTTATATATTTTTGTAAAAAAATGTCGATTTGATTGCACAGAAATTATGAAAAAACCCCTTAATTTTTCAAGTTTCTTGTAAAAAATATACCAACCATCTTTTTTCAAAAACCCAATTTGAAAATATTATTTAACTTTCGTTAGATTTTTTTTTAAATTCAATATTCAGAAATAGTTTCGCTTGATATAAATCAAAGTTATATGGATCGACTCAGAATCGCCAGCTGAGTCGATCTAGCCATGTCTGTCTGTCCGTCCGTTGGCCAGTCCGACCGACCGTCTGTGTTCGATTTTTGAGCCTTGAATATTGAGATAGAATTTTGAAATTTCGTATGCAGATTCTTTATCCCGCGAAGCAGAACAAATGTAAAAAAATCTGAAATCTAACCACTGCCACGCCCACTTTTTAGAAAAACGTTCTTTTTGGCAAAAACAAATTTTGGAAAAGTTTGGGAACAAGATATTTAGACAATCCTAATATCTATATTTCGCCTATATACAGTTTTTTGTCGCGCCCACTTTTTGAGGGCGTTTTCATTAAAAAAAAACTTTTTCTAATTGTAAAACATTCGAAAAAAAACTTTTCATGTCAAATCATTGGTTCTGATAATATGAACATCTCAACCCACTTTTTGTAGGCGTTCTTATATAAAAAACATAACCATAGCACAACCAAGCGAAAAATGTTTTTTTTATCGAACCAGAACAGATTTTGATAAACTGTCTGAACAATATGCTGTGACAGTGACATTTTCTATTTTTTATCGACATAAATCCCACATTTTGGGGATATTATTTTAAGGATGGGATGGGATGGAGTACAACACGATCCGCACAGCGGAATGTAGCCTTCTTATATGCTTTTCTATTCTTTTCCTTCTTTCCTGCTCTTTTTCCTTGTCCTTCTTCCCGTCCTGATATCACCACTCCCATATTTTTTCACAAAAATTGCCAACACCAAGCGAAATTAACTAACTCAAAAAAACGTACGTCTAACCGTTCCGCTGGATATTCAAGAAGTGGATTCTCTTTGTTACAACGAACCCGTTGTCCAGAATCGATCCAGCTTATGCATTCACACACATACATTCACACGTAGTACTGTCCTCTCTTTAACCTACTGTGACTTCTAACACCTTCAAGTATGTTCGAGCTTACTAGTTTCAAGAAACCCGCGTTCAAACGTGGCAGGGGTAACTGCGTGTTTCAACGCATCGTCGTCAGGTATTTCCCCCAACGCGTGCTATCGCTGCCAGACACATCACACATGCTCATTCCAACTGGATATATCAATTGGATTTTAACAACCATGCCGGCCGGTTTTTCCATAGGAAGACCCTGGTGTCAATCCTGGACAACTTTTTTCTGTCAATCAAACATTTGCCCCGAATGCCTATGTTTGGTTGAACGCTACCAATCCGAAAGCCGAATTACCCGAGCTATGGTGGAGAAGATTTAATATCAGATGGAAGGAAGGAGGGCACCGCACTTTCTCAGAAGCAGTGAGTTTTGAGGAAGGAGGCAAAAATAAACTGTCAAAAAAAGCAACATTTCCGCGAACTATGTTTGTTGTTTTGCCTTCAGATTTTGGGGTCAGGGATTTCCCTACGGGTACCATCTTTCATATTTTTTTTTTCTTTGGGTTAATGGCTTTGAATTTGAGGTGTTCCTGATGTTTGGGACACCTGTCAGTGTCCCTTTCGACAGCCGTTTGCCGTTTTGAAAGCTGTCAGATAATGTGACAGCTGTCGTTGTGGCTGATGGAACCCTGGCTGCCCGCTACTTTCTTCTGGGCTTGCGACCACAGAGAAAAGAGGGAACGAAGGGATTTTGCGTAGCACACTTTAGGCGAATGAAGAAGTTTCACGTGGTCACGTGTCCATCAAGATGAAAATGAGATTCATTCAAAAATATAAATCATCCACCAATTAAGTTATATAGGGGTGCAGCTTTAGGTTTTCGTGCACAATACGGTTTAATGACGATCCAAGTAAATATAAATTTATAGTTAACGATAAAGAATTGAAAGGTTAGAAACGTTCCAGACAGGCAGATAATCTCCATGTTTTATATCGTTCTTGATGAGTTTGGTCGCACGGATTTTGATTTTTCCAATGTTAAACCGGTTGCTTCAAACATGTTGACCCATTTTCGAATGACTTGTGTGCTTGGCGCAACATTTTGGTGGTAAAACCATGATAGTTGAAGAATATCTTACGCGCTACAGTCACCGAATCATCGTTTTTGTAAAACCCTCGCATGCACAACGGTCAGTTCTCTTAATGCCTTAGAGCTAAGCTTCTGATTGATACGCCCCAGAGCCCCTCCGATGTAGCATAGACCTGCTACATTAGAAAACTCTACAACAGAAATTTTAAAAACGAATTCCATGTGAGATGAATATGCACTCGAATCGGTCGTGCAGGAATTCAATGTGGCTTGAGCTGTGTGGCACGTAGCGCCGTCCAATTCAGGCCAAAAAAGTTGGTAATTATCGACTTTTCGCCGATCGACCGATGACACCGCCAGCATAAAATGCACACCAAGCAGTGGCTCTTTAGAGATGCATTGGACGCTGTTGGATCTCATGTGGATTTGTATCATCCCAAATTCGACCATTTGGTTTGTTGACGTACTCATTCATCCGGAAATGGGCGTCATCGGTTAAGATGTTATTTCAATGAAAATTAAGGTCAGTTTCAAACTGTTCCAGAGTTTTTCAGTCGCTGTCTATGGTCGTTTATCTTCAGCTCCTGGGTCAGTTGAATTTTGTACGAGTCCAGGCTCTAGTTCTATTTTTTGTGAGTGACGCGAAGTAGACTGCCTCGGCTACTCGCACACTTTCACGGGCAGCGGCCATGATTTGGTCATATCTTGCGTTTCGTGGACGTACGGGTTTTGGTTCATAATATCGAACCAGTGGACTCAACTGTACGCAGACTGCGAATAGTCCCCTCGATAGGACGATTAGATATGGCGAGCGTAAGATGAGAGAACCACGCGGAACGCTACTCGAACAGAACCCCCATTTTGATAAAACAATTTTATCATTTGCACGTGTTGTTGAATGCTTTGTCCTTCTATATTGATTTGGCAAAACAGAATGAACCAATGACAGCCAATTTAACAGATATAGCTTCTACAATATGGCCGATATCAACTGTCAGAGTTCGGAAGTCCCTATTGTATTATTAAGTATATGAAATTTGTTGGCCTTACTGTGGGAAATTGATCTTAATCTGGGATCTTTTGATTTGGAAGCTACATTGTAAATAATATTACAAGTAACTTTTGATAGGATCATGATCAGATATATGGTGGTTAAACGCCGATGTTGACTGCAAACCACGCCTAAAAACCGTATCTGCAGGAGATGTGAAAACACCAGTGCATGCTCGTGCAGCTCGTACAGCTGAAGATATTGCTGCTGTTCGCGATAGTGTGGCTTAAGAGCCGTCCATCTCAACTCGTCGTCATGCCCAACAATTGCACCTCTCACGCTCGTCGTTGATGAACATTATGCATAAAGACTTGCATTTACATGCTTAGAAGGTGCAATTGACTCAAGAACTAACGCCTCTTGACCATTTCCAGCGGCATCAATGTGCAGAATTGTGGCAATAAATGGCAACAGTGGATGATCAATTTTCAAAGAAAATCATCCTCAGTGGATTCGCCAATAAGCAGAATTGCCGCATTTGGACGAATGATAATCCAAGAGTGATTATCAAAAAACCAATGCACCCACAAAGAGTGACTGTTTGGTGCGGTTTATAGGCTGGTGTCCTCATCGGGCCGTATTTTTTCCAAAAATAGGCCGGTTAGGCAGTAACTATGAATGGTGTTCGCTATCGTGAGATGATAACGAACTCTTTATAGCCAGAATTGAAATATATGAATGTGGACGATATGTGGTTTCAACAGAACGATGCCACTTGCCACACAGCTAACGAAGCAATGGATCTTTTGCGCGACAAATTCAATAGCCGTGTTATCTCACGTGGTGGCGATGCCAATTGGCCGCCAAAATCATGTTATTTGACACCGTTGGACTTCTTTCTTTGGGGTCATTTGAAAGAAAAGTTGTACGTCGATAAGCCAGCAACAGTTCAAGAGCTAAGAGATGAGATAATTCGGCACATTAACGGTATAGAACCTCAATTATGCTTCAGCGTCTTCGAAAATTTGGACCACCGGATGGATGTGTGCCGCCGAGGTCGCGGCGGCTATTTGGCCAATATTTTGTTCCAGACATAATTGAACCATACCAATGTTATCATAATAAGAACAAATGATAGTAATTTTTTAAACAATTTGTGTTTTATTCAAAATCAATATCGGCCCTTAAAATTTAACCATCCTTTGTTTTAGATTGGTATTAGCTTTGCAGACTAGTGGTAGGAATCATACCACTTTTTTAACTGGAAGGTAACTTAATCTATCACTAGCTCGATGTTATTATAATTTGGCAGGTGCTGTAAATACTGCCTGAGTACATCTACAATTTTCTGCGCATACCCGATATAGTTAGATGTCATTGCTGTTTCGTTAAGTTAGCTTCACCACTCTTAAACCAGCTGCCAGTTGTTCGGTTAGCGCATTAATAATGTTTTTGTACTGCTTCCACTGAAATTGTGTAACCAGACGTATCACAGAACCACACTGTTCTCTAATTTCAAAGTTCTTCATCAAAACAAACTATGTATATACTTATACCTTTCGTTAGTATCTCCTTACTAAATGCAAATCCTTATTTCCGTTGTGCTCTACTCCTATTACTAAGATACAGAAAGTAAAATTAAATTTAATTCTTTAAAAAAATACAACCTTTCAGTGCGTTGAATAATGAAATTCCCACAAAGAAGGATAACGAATGTTGCCTTTTGTTATCCTTACAGAGAATAAAATAAAACAAATCATTTGTACCGGTCTGCGTACACAAGTCATTGCATTCCCTACACACATTCAAGCGTTTCGGAACGCAGACATTTAATTGGTAAAAAATATGTAAGACCATCGTTCTTTCCACATCCTGTCATGTTGTATTTGCAAAATTACATCCTTATACGATGTTCCAATTGCAGAGTTTCCTTTGTTTTCACCCATCTCGCTCTCAGTTGTACCGCTTCCGCTTAATGGAAAAAGCGGAAACCCATAACCCAGCGTACGCTGCATAAAGAAATGTTAACGTAAGCAGATTAGTTTTCCTTGCTCTCCATGCGGAAAGAATGCAAGATAATTAAATTAAAGTGAAAATTCGGGAAAACAAAAGCTTACTAGTCAGGTATACCTATGTCCTATATAGAAACACGCAGCCCTGCATATCACCGCCATCAAACGTTGCAAGCTGAGATGTCCCAGAGAGAGACCGAGACAGAGGGATGTGTTATGTGTAACATGATTTTGAAAGGACTGCGAAACTAAAATTGGAAATGCTCTGTGTCGGTGCAGTTCTGCTATGAGCATTGAGCATACAGCTCGCGTGTTACTATTTTCCGTCGCTTCAAGAACTTTTGACGAAAGACAGAGCTAGAGTGTATTGAATCGGTGATAGTGGAAAATTGCGCGAAATACAAAAAGCTTAATTGGGTTATAATGATGGGCAAGGATACGGGGGTGACTATTTGGAATAGATGTACGGGCAATGACTGTCTAATTAAATTGTAATATTAAAAGTAAAATAAATGTGGGATCCTGTTTTTTTTTGGAGGTTGGACTTGTGATATGCAAGGGTAGCACTGTTGAATATTTAGGTAACGATGGAGCCGTTTCGTGTTCGTATTTGTACACTGTTCCTTCAGTAACTTGTGAATTCAAGGTTTATTTTAATTAGATTAACTCAAGAGGGAAAAACTCAAAATGGAATTTGGAATAGTAATTAGAGAAAATGCAGTATTGTCACTTGCAATGGAAAGGAATGAGCAATAGCACAGCACTACCTAGTCCAGAGTAGGGTAAATGATAAAAACTATTTTAATATAAGTTGACCCTATTTTATGTGATGTCATACCATCTCATGCACTTCTTGGACAATAATGCCTGACATAGTAATATTTATTCCTAATTTTATTTAACTGAAGACAAGAGAAATTTATGATTTTTCAAATTCGGCCTAAATATAAAATTAGTGTTCGAGTTTTTTTTTTGGTCAAACAAATCTGGTGATCAATCAAGAGGTATATGTTCAAAAAGGTTTTTTTTTTCTTTTTGACAGATAGCGCCTGAGTCTTGACAAGTTGTCATGTGATTTTTATTCATTACGAGCTGGCCTGGCAAACGTTGTTTTGCCATATAAATCATTTCCAGTGAATATTTTGGTTGCGAAATAAAAAAATGATATCAGAAGGTTGCAATCTGCTCACATTCCATCCTTAAATTAAATATGCCCAAAAGGTAGTAATAGTAAAGATTTTAGCCACGATAAAACCCTTATTGCTCAGAGAATTTAACAAAATCTTTTTATGGTTTGAGAAAAAAAACTTTTTTTAGTGCATGTTCTATGGAGTACAAAAAAATGAATTTATGGCGCAACAGGCTCGTTAGTACCCAGGGCCTAGCTTTTTTTTCTCACAACCATTCACGTGTGCGTGTGTACTTCTTTGCACGATGGCGGGACCTCCTGTTTTATGCCGAATCCGAACGGCTAAGTTGAGATAAGCTATTCCTGACAATTGGTACTACTCGGATGATTTGTCAGAACATCACGAGAGGAGGGCCAGTGAAAAATCATTTAGGTGTTGCTACGGCTGGGAATCGAGCCCAGACCTTCTGCGCGGCAGTTCAACGCACTAACCATCGCTCCACTGAGCCCGTCATGTTCTATGGAGTAGGGTATACAAATCGCTTCTATAAGAAAAACTCATCAAGAAGTAGGCGTTCTTACTAGACGTGGAGTGCCAATGGCCTTTGAAAAAAAACTTGGAGAACTTGAATTGTATATGCAAGAATAAGATATCGACATCTGTTCAATATCTGAAATTCAAGCAAAGAGTAATTTGAAATTAAAGATTAAAGGTTATCTCGGATATCATGGTCTAATTCCATCGAATAAGGCTAGAGGTGGAGCCTCACTATATATAAAAGAGTGCATCGATCATTCGATAGATCTTAAATATGAAATCGAAACAATTCAATTTAGCTATATACAAGTCAGAAGCAGACTATCCTCTCTGAAGATATCTTCAGTTTACTGCCCACCGCGATGCAAGATTGAGAAAATTGAATTTAAGAACTCGCTTAATTCCCTTGGACAGCGTTTTGTCATCGGAAATGACTTTAATGCAAAACATACATTCTGGGGATCTAGATGCATATCACAGAAGGGTAGGATGATTTATGAAGTAGGTCGAGAATACAATACCGAATTTCATTCTACGGGTAAACCAACTTACCGGCCAAATGATGTTACAAAAATACCGGATTTAAAAATAACTGATTTTTTCATAGTAAAAGATGTGCCTTCCAATCGAATCAAAGTTGACGAATGCTTTGATCTTTGCTCTGATCATTCTTCGGCCATTCTGACAACAAGCGAGTCAAGCGAGCTTAGATCCCCATTGGAACTTAAAGCCGCGGTTGACTCCTCTATCGATACCGTTCAAAAAGCAGCGTGGACTAATACTCCTCAACGACGCAAAATAGAGAGCTATAGTAATATCAAGTACCCCTGGGAAATAACAGATTTGGTAAGACAAAAAAGAAAAGCTCGAAAAAGATGGCACCAAACTCGTGCCTCGCAAGATAAAACTGCTATCAAATTCGATCAAAAACTTTTAAAACCATGCAGTGAAACGAATCTCAATATTTTACAAACTTTTGAGATTAAAATGGTAAGATCATTCGTGAATGCACCGTGGTATATAAGGAATGAAAATCTACGCAGAGGTTTGTTTGCACGCAAACATAAAAAACGTTTCTCCAACGGTCCTCCAAATTGTTGACGAAACAAATTTATTGCGGTGTCTTCAAAGAACAAAGCCCTTAGATTTGGCCCGATAATAACAAACTGCGCTATAAATTGCGGAAAAAGCAGGAACTCTCACAGGAAAGTTACCTGCCAAACATTCATTACTCGTGATAAAAAAATTGCTAGATAAGTCGCATGATTAGTTTAGATTAAGGGTGGTTTTAGTTAGGGTTAAGTTAGGGTATGATCCCACACTACTTTGGACACGTGTTCATCGTGTCTTTTGAGATTTCCACCAGCCTTCGGAAAAAAAGAAGTAGGGGTGGGTTATAATGATCTATAGACGAATACTCATATCAAAGAGTTTTTCAATGAGAGCGCTACAAAAGTTTTTTTTAATAAAACAAAAACTGG
Source organism: Rhingia rostrata (assembly GCA_949824845.1). Classification (NCBI taxonomy): domain Eukaryota; kingdom Metazoa; phylum Arthropoda; class Insecta; order Diptera; family Syrphidae; genus Rhingia; species Rhingia rostrata. The sequence goes on along the minus strand of OX463755.1, from coordinate 49,226,913 downwards.
TTTGGACATCAATGAAATTCTTTATTCCTGTGAAAGTACGTTTAATGCCATTATGTATGGAACTCGATTTCTTTTGCATGACCACCACGGGCACGCTTGCAGAAGTTCAGACGCTGAACCCAATTTTCGACGGTTTTCAATCATAAATCGGCCGATACTGCTGCAATTTCACGTTCGATATTCGTACGAAGTTCATCAATCGTCGCTGGCTTGTTGGCATAGACCATAGACTTGACGTAGCCCCACAGGAAATAGTCCAGCGGCGTTAAATCGCACTACCGAGGCGGCCAAGCGACTGCACCATTTCGTGAGATAACACGTTCTCCAAACTAGGTTTCCAATAAATTGATTGTGGCATTCGCTGTGTGGCTTGTGGCGCCGTCCTGTTGGAACCACATGTACTCCAAGTCCATATCATCCAATTGGGGCCAAAAATATTCGGTTATCATTGAACGGTGGCGATTCCCATTCACAGTAACGTGCCGGTCTTGATCATCACGGAAGAAGTACGGCCCAATGTCGCCGGCGGCCCATAAACCACACCAAACCGTAATTTTTTCGGAATGCAATGATAACTCATGGAGTACGTGTGAATTTATGCCTGACCAATACCGCATGGTTTGTTTATTGACGGAGCTATTCAGCCAGAAATGAGCCTCATCGCTGAAGATGATTTTTCGATGAAAATACGAATCATTTTCAAGTTGTTGCTCATCCCAATTCACGAACATACGACGCTTCTGGTGGTCAAGCGACTTCAGTTCTTGCGTCAATTTAATCTTGTAAGGATGTAGGCCAATATCTTTTCGCAAAATACGCCACAACGACGTCGCAGATATGCCCAACGCTTGAGAACGACGTATGAGAGACACATTTGGGCTGAAGACTTAGCGGCAGCAATATTCTAGATACAACGGGCTCTTCTTTATCTCACTGGCACGGGAACTTTTTGTACTGTGCCTGTGGATTCAAATTTTTCCACTAGACGCTCAATTGTTGATCTGCTAGGACGATTATGATGACCATAAATTGGACGTAGCGCTCTTAACGTTGAGGCCACTGACTCCGAATTTCGGTTGTAAATTTTAATAATTTCGACTCGTCGTTGAATCGTATATCTTTCCATCATAAAATGGCAAACCTTAATGAAGAGAAATGTCAAAAAACGCAGAGAAATATGGCGTCGTTTGCTGCCCCTGTCGCTCAACTTTTGTAGCGTCCCTGCTGAAAAACCCGATATTACCAATGTTTTTGTCTCGAAAGTTCTTCGAACGTCCTTACCATTTAACTTAAAATCGTTCTTTTAATAAAAACTTCTCAAAAAGTGGGCGTGGCAAAAACTTTTTTTAAACGAAATATGTTATTCAGACAATCTTTCAAATTTGTTTACCATTTGGATATTTAAGGCTATAAAAATTATATATTCATATTTAATTTTAAATATTCATAATTTATTATATTTATTTTTATAACCTCAAATATATTTTTAAGTATTACTATAAATATATTTATATAATTGGGGTGCGCTTATTTGGAAACTCTTTTTGTGATATGTTGGCGTGTCAGTGAGGAGATTTTAAAATAATTTGCACTTTTCCTGCTGGGAGCAACGTATGTGTACCAGATTTCAACATTCTAACTCAAAATTTAAGGCACAAAAACTAGCGATTTTGAGTCGATCCATATACTTTAAGGTATATCTAGCTAAATTATTTCTCTATGTTGTGGGATAAGGTATAAAATTGAATGTATTGTTAATGTGTTATGTTATGTGATCGATAAAATAGAATGACCGTTAATCGATCTCAAAGACATGGAACTTAAATATATTATTTTATTACAGAAAAATTGCTCCTAACTATATATTATGAGCATGTATATAATTTTATTTAAATGAAACTCCAACTGCCTACTTGCATTTCCTATTACCTAAAAGATATACAATATGAAAAACTTAACTCTACGGAATACAACAAATGCAAACAAAATCAAATTTATGGCGCAAGAGGCTCGTTAGTACCCTGCGCCTAGCTTTCTTACAACCATTCCTGTGTGCTTGTGTACATCTCATTACACAATTACGGTATTTCCTGTTTTAAGCCGACTTTGAACGGCTAAGTGGAGATAAGCTTTTTCCTGACAATTGATATCATTCTGATGACGAGAGGAGGGCCAGTATAAAATTATTAAGGTTTTGCTGCACATGGGAATTGAACCCTGACCTTATGCAACATCGCGCCATTGAGCCCGTCGGAATGAATCTTTTGAACTCATAATTTATGTAGATCTTTTTTTTCTTTGACACTTTTAATGATACTTTGTTTTATGATAAATTGGAAGGGGAGGGGATGTTTTAGTACTGCATTTTCAACTTTTATTTTGTTTTCTTTGTAAGAGTATAAACATTTTATGGTGAGCTTTTTTATTTTCGAAAAATATTTTTTGAAATGGAAGGTTCAATTAGAACCATCTTAAGGTAAATTTTATAATTAAAGTTATAAATAAATTATAAAAGGGAAATTTTTATTGATAAGACACCTTGGGGCAGGTTTGAACAAAACCTATTCGGTTAATGCTGACACTGATCTAGACTTCAAATTTGAAGAGCATGAAGACCAAGCATGTATTGATTTAAGTTACGACCATTTAAATCAAGGTGATTATATATTGGTGGAATGTTCCAATAGAAACAATAATAATATATTAGGTTTTGTTATCCATATAATTGAGAAAGATTGCAAAATGTACGTCGTCAGCTTTTTAAAGAAGAAACAAAGTTCCTATAGATTTTTTATCCAGATATCGAAGGCAAATTGTCTGTTAGTGGCTTAGAATTAAAAGCTAAGTTGCCACCACCAAGTAAACCTTCAGGAACATCGAAGACAGCTGTAATAATGACCCTGACTTCTTTAAATGTTAGTTAGCTTAATAATACGACGACTTGTTTACATTAAAACTTCGAACATCTTAATATAAAAACTGTTGTTCAAAGGTGCCCCAGCCTAGTTCAAAGCTGCCCCACATGGGGGGCACCATTGAACTTAAGGACCTGCTTCATTAAAAAAATTATAATAAATCGAAATCTTCATGAAACGAGTAGAAATATGTGTGACTAAAGCTTAATTCCGTTTTTAAAAGTGAAAATAAGTTAGAGATCAATAATACAAGAACATATGAGACTTCAAAGCAAAAAATGTGTTCAAAAGTCCACCCTTTCCCCTAAGCCCGTGATTTAACTTGTATTCAGCCGAGTGTACTTTTAAACCAAAGTTACCATGCAGTACGATCGCTAGCATCATTTATTATCGTTTATAATTTGGCGATGACGTGCTCAGGAATAAGATTATGAAGCTTGGCTGACAATATTAACAGTTATCCTCACAAATGTGCTAAGCCATAAGTCTAATCTAAGTTTAAGTTTTGTAGAACAAAATAAAATGTAATCGAAGCAGACTACTTGCTTCTTAGAGATTTTGTGATTACTAAGTATCTCTGACACTATTTAATCACTGCAAGGCCTTAAAGCAGGCTTTTGCATTCATTTGAGTATGCGAAGTTCTATATTTGCCAAAAATAGTGGCTCATCGTGTTTAACGAAGTTCTGAGTTGCACTTTTGGTAAGTCTCTCATATTAAAGGGTGATCCATTTCGAGGTTCCCTACTTTTTTAAAGAAAAAAACACAGAAAATTAAAATTTAATGGAGAATGTTTATTATCATTTGAAAGAACATTCTTTGGCATTTATTTTTTGAAGATTATGTAAATAAATGTTGGCGTTGCTACGTCGCAGATGGTCCATCCGTTGAGTCCAATTTTCGATCACTCGTTCGAGCATTTCGACTGTTAACTGGCGAATGACACGCGTGATGTTTTCCTCCAAGGCCTGATCGAAGCGGGTTTGTCGGCATAAGCTTTTGACTTTACATATCCCCACAGGAAAAAGTCTAACGGTGTGATATCACATGATCTTGGTGGCCAATCGACCGGCCGGTGATGGTGTTGCGAATAGTACGCTCAGTAGGCCGATTATGTTGACCATAAGTTGAGCGAAGTGCACGAAACACATTCCTCACAGAACGTGAATTTTCATAATAAAGTTGAACAATTTGTAAACGTTGTTCACGCGTAAGTCTTTCCATTATGAAATGCCAAACAATACTAAACAAAAAAAACATGACAGCATGACACGACTTACACGTGATCTGTCAAAAAAGGCTATTGAAAAAAGTATCTCTACTTGGATCACCCATTAGTTTTATACTCCTGCTTATCTGTCAGACTTTCGCAGGAAGTGAGGCTGCAAAAAGCTTAATAGTCCAACGCACTTACCAGTAGCGCACTTACTCTTAGTCCTCGAAAATCATAATAATCAAATATATCGCCTGTGAAAAATCGGATTAACTGTATAAATAATGAGAAAATGACAAAATCACGAATAATATTACTTACAGATACAGATGGAATTGTTGGAATTAATTTTTGCTAAAAGGTTTTGATTTATTCGACGAACTTCATTTGCAACAATTGTTCTAGTGTAATCGTAGTGGGCCGAGTCCCAATTTAACAAGTTGGACCAAGAAAACTTTAGCACTCTTTGTGGCAACACATCCCAAGCTTGTTGCGTTTTGAATGGCTTTTCAAAAGATTATTCATTCCACCACATTCAGCGATTAATTGAGCAAATAGATTGCTTCTGTAGATCAATATTGTTTGTCATTTTTCGGGATTTTGATCCATTATTTTAACAGCTGCTGTCACATTTGGTGGAAGGAAATATGCAACTATGTTTCCATTGTCACTTTGAAGTTATTTAATAGGTGCATGAGCAGAGCAGTTGTCATTAAGTAATAGAGCCTTTGGAGGCAAATTATTTTATTCTGAAAAGCGCATGACCTGTTAGGAAAAATATTTTAAAAATCATGGAACCAAAAAATATGATTATTTCTCCTCACTATAATTTGTGTTTGCCATCACTTTTTGCGCCAAGCAAATTTGTTCTATCTGGTAGGCAACGAAAAAATAACTCGCATTACCTGTTTTTCCATTTTGTTTGCTTACACATTATTCCACTTACAACGTTATAGATGATATTTGCAATAAAAAATAATAATCAATATTTTGTTTTAAATTAAGTGTATTTTTTTTTTAGGAATATTTAACAATCATTTTGTTATTAGTGTTATATTTTAGGTACAATATTAATACTTTGTAGTACTAAGCGCGGGGACCCTTGTTCAACTCCAAATAGTAGCAATGATTTAATTGTAGCCTTAAAAAGTTGGCAACTTGGGTTTTCTAGTCTGACAGTTCAACATGTTATTCAGTAGACTTGGGCTTCATTTTGACATACCCTGGTAAGGGAAAACTAGTTTGTTCTGCTGAGCTCCTTTCATCAATTCTCTACAATGTGTTTTCACATTTAAGGTTACACAATAATGCTGTTTATACTATAAAGCAATGTTCTTAATTTTTCATAGCATACATTTCCAGCCATCGTGATGTTGTTTCAAAACTGAAAACACAGGGTGTCTGTCGGTAAGGTGTACTACTTTGCTTTTCCGCCGTTTTGGTAAACATTAGTCTTGACAGTTTATATTTGGCAGTCGTGAAGTAGACACGTGGCAAATTTATTAAGGAAAATATTCGATAAACCAAGCGTTTTAATCGTTAAAACATTTTATCAAAATCAATCATCGATTACTGTGACGATGAGAAAGTTACGTGAAATTTTTGGAAGAAACAACGTGCCAATTTATTCGTCATAGTGCGTGATTTCGAAGAAAGAGGCTCTTTTGGTGATAGGCCCAAGCATGGACCACAACGTACTGCAAGATCGGCTGAAAACATTACTGCTGCTCAAGGAAGTGTTCAAAAAAATCCATCAAACTCAATTCGACGCCGTGCTCGGGAGCTTGATCTTCAAAGAACAACTTTGGCCACAATTTTGCACAAGGATTTTCATTTTTTTCCATTTAAGATTCAGTTCAAACAAGATCTTCTTCCACAAGACGATATACGCCGCTGTACATATGCCAATAGGATGTTACAGCTAGTCCATGACAACAACGACTTTCATGTGTGCATACATAATATTCGGTTCTTGGCAATGAAAAACCCTCAAATTATTCGTCAGTCACCTTTGCATCGATTAAGTGTTACAGTTTGTTGTGCAATTTGGTCAGGAGGATTCATTGGACCTTACTTCTTTGAAAATGTAAACGGCGTAACGGTAACTGTTCACTTTTTAACGCCACAACTGCATGCTTTGGGCTTGATTAACATGTGGTATCAACAAGACGGTGCCATATCGCAAACAGCCAGGATTACAATGGAATTACTGCGAGACCTATTTCCATTACAAGTTATTTCAAGAAATGGTCATGTTGATTGGCCTCCACGGTCGCCTGATTTGACTGCTCCGGACTTCTTTTTGTGCAAAAAACCAGAAACGCTTGAGCAACTCAAACAATATATTCGTCATGAAATTAATGATATACCGCCTGAAATGTGTGAGAATGTAACGAAAAATGTGCTCAAAAGCGCTCTCATTTGTGAGACCTGTTATTGTATTCCATACATAATTGCAGACATTAATTAAAACATTTATCAATATAAGATCCAATCTCTTTCATTTAGTCAAAAATTATAAACAAACAAAGTAGTATACCTTCCCGCGCACACCCTGTATACGTTATTTCTGAGAGATTTGGTAATGAAAATAACACTGCATTTCATCAATTTAGATGAAAACTGTCCATGGATTAGCCTTGATTGAAATTATTTGGCTGTCTTCTTTACTGCGAATATTTCTGTCTATATTACCAATCTATGGTCAGGAAGACGAAATCCTTTGTGAAGCTTCAATTTTTGGAACAGCGTTCCTCCACAACTTTTTATCCACCCTTCTTAAAATAGATTGATTGAATTCGCCATCAAATTCGTTTCTCATCGACGAGGGCTGGGATCTACTTGGAATGATGATTGAGTAAGAAATTTGTCCAGTACAGGGCCCATACTAGTTTCTCCCTTCATTTGTGTTTGTGAAGTTGTTAGTTTTGCCACAAAGTAGAGGACTTTCAGTCCAAGTCCGACCGAAACCGATTGTAAAATTTGAAAAGCTTTTCATGGCAGTGTTAATTTTGGGATTTTAAGCACAGACCCAGTGCTTAGCAGTCCAACGCAATAACTACTAGACCACTGCACCCACCTACGCTGGAGAATGTTCTTTGAAAATAAGGGAAGGCAGTTTGTAGTCAGAGAAAAGCTAAGTGGAAGTATCTGTTTAATAACAACGGTTGACAGATTGAGAATCATTTTCAGAAGAAATACTTAGTTTCTTGATTGCCAACAGGCTCCATAAGTCTTGGGGGCTTAGGCCACATATTTTCCTATATAATCGGCAACATATTATTTGGTTGGCAATTTTGTGCGAATGAAATTTGTGAGTTGGCATTTCATCCTCAACAATTTAATATCGAGCAGTAGAGCGCGAGTTTAACCCCTCTTAATAGGCGACCGCCATTTTTGGCAGAATATCAACGTGGGCGACAAAGCACATTTCGATTATTGGCACGCTGAAAACACCAAAGACACGGTCGTAGAAAAACTGCGTTATGCGCAATTTCTAACTTTGACTTTGCTCTCCGATATTGTATTGACAAGTTAACCACGATTCCTTTAAGAGCGGATGAGATGATCATCTTCCCACAGTTCTTCTACATTAATTAAACCTCACTACACATCACTTATATCTGAACGTCATTTTTTTTTGTAAACGCAGTCCATTTGTGGAATTCTCTGCGAGTAGAATAAACGTCATGGATGCATGTCGAAGTCAAAATCGATATCCACTATATCCAGCCTACTTTAAACATTTTAAAGCCTCACATTATTTGTAGAGACGAACTATACAGAGTCCTGTCTAGTTTATGTATACCGTCGAAAACCGTCCAATTGTTTTGATTGACGCTGGAGAATTCTCGCTGCTCCATCAACCCAATACCGGGGGTACAATTTTCCATAAATCTGTGCAACTAGTTTTTACCAAACACCGAAGAAATCGACATCATGGGTTCGCAGCAAATCTTATATAAGACCTTCCATCCCAATTCAAAACTTCGGAGCACTGTTATACAAAATGATAAAGATATCGCTACAATTAATTGATTGAGATTTCATTACATATATCCCTACATTTATTTGAAGGACTCTTCAAGTGATATGGATTTGATTTACTGTGGTCTTTTCTTGCCCAAACCATTATTAAAGTTTCGAGTAGGTTGTTGTTACAGTGTTTTACGCGTTCAATTAATCCACAGATGGAATCTCGTAAGAAATGTAGAGCTGACTTATTAGCCTCTGCAATTGCTCCTGTTCATGTTGGCTCGTGTATTGTAGATCAGAAAACGTTGAAACTTTAAAATTCTGACGATAGTATGCTCTATTCCTTGCAACTGGGTTGTGAATAGATATAAAATAGAATAGCTAAAAAAATGTTGGGAGATATCTATTAATGTTTGCAATGACACCCAAAAAGAACAGCACATACGTTATTCTTTACTTCAAAAGTATGAGAAAATTCCAGTAGTATAAAACTGCCAATAAAATTGTCCTTTGAGGCAAAAATGAGATCTTTTAAATTAAATTAAAATTGATTATGAGAAACTTTAAAGACATGTTCTGTGTTTTTGATAATGATAGTGCCGATTTGTGTAAATTATTATCCATATCTGTTTACTTATTTAAGTTCGCACATAAATAGATATTGAGTTGCATCACTTACGCTTCCATTTGTTTAGTGGTTTTGCAGCACCCCAATCTCAACATCTAAGCAGTGCCATGTATCTTAATTTAACTTTACACATATCTACCCACTAAACTGACCATTATTCAGCCACAAGACTTTACCAATGGACAAACTATATCGTAAACCAAAAAAGAACACACACACACAAACACTTCGTAAGATTTAAGTTGTATTTCATGTCCTTGGCAACTTTCGATTTAGTTACATCTGTCATCTGGCTAAGAAGCATGTTGTTACCAATCACTGCTACAGCTGGTTGAAGGGGACCAAATGCTACAATGAGACAAGATTCGACCAACCACACAACCAGCTACATACAGCGTTGTTATAGTCCTGGAAATTCATTTCTGTTATATATAGAACATTTCACAAAACACAAAGAGTATATTTTCAAACTTTTGCACACGAAAAATAACTACACACTTCCAACACAAAAATCAATATCCTTAAAGACGGCAAACTTTTCGCCATTCGAAGGAAAGTTCCTTCCTTGTATTTTATATGGGTAACATACCGAATCCTGTTGCTGTTAGTTTCCATGTGAGTTTTTTTTACCCATACCCCTGGGTTTTGGTATTTGTAAAGTCCTTACAGTAATTGTTCACCGATACGAAGCAATCTTCGGTGAAGGGCGATGTAGAGCACGAACCTTGGAATTACTTTCGCATAATAAAAATGAACAATAGATATGCAATTGACGAGTATAACGGAGCAGGGTATTTTCGTCCATATTCATCGCAATTTGACAGTTGAATTACTAGAAAATCTACATAGAGTAAGATGACTAAAAGGACTTGTTTCATGTATCCTTTTTGTGACTCTCTGCTGTCGTTATGTGGTGTATTGTGCTTAACTTTTGAAATTCAATTTGAAGTGTGTTTTCGTTCCCGCAGATTCTATTCAAGTTTTTAGTCGAGAGGTACAAAAGATAACCGAACAGAGTAGATTGTTGCTGTGCGGTATCCCGTATCCATATCCAGCACTGCATGGGGCATACACTAAACTGCGTATGTTTTGGGATTTTACAACTGAAGATCATGCACACGAATTTGTCCTTGCCAGTTGTGGGAGGCGTTTTAATGATGGCCATGCAAGGGCCTCGTTTGAGGATTAAGTGAAAGTCCATCTAGAGAGAGCTCTGCTTTTGTTCGACCGCATACAACTGTGTGTATGAGACCCACCATGGGTTTTGTCCCTTTAACTGTGGCTGTGGAGTGTGGTGCGGCGCATTGAAATTAAATTGCATGGATTTGATTGCGGCGGAGGCAACATCGAGATTAAGAGAGGATTTTTCCTAGGGAGAGATGTAATCCAGCACGGGGGTGACCATTGTTATCCTAGTGATTTATAATGTCCAACACAGTGATTATACCAAAGTGGTGGGTTATATCCTTTTGTTGGTCTTCTATTGAGTAAATCTGTGGGTGTCTTCAGGTTTCAGAGAATATTACTTTGTTTTTTTTTTTTTTTCATTTTATGGTATCCTGGAGTTGTGCGCATTTTCTTTGTGTCATTTTGATTAACCAGCAGGAATTATTTAATTTATATTTTACTAAAGAAGTTGGGAATAGTTGTTGTTGATGGAGCTTCATGTAAAACCTGAGAATTAAATATTATATATTGATGGAATATTTAAATTACATTTATTAAGAAGCAATCGTTGGGATAGAATATAAAATTACTTGCATACAGTGGGTCACTTAGTTATTTGAAACTTAAAAAAAAAAACACTTATGCAAGACGGTTGTACTTCCTGTTTTATATCGACTTCGAACAGCTAAGTTCTTCTCGACAATTGATACTTATCGGATGATTTGTCAGATCATCACGAGAGGGGGGGCCAGTGAAAAATCACAAACCATCGCTTCACTGAGCCCGTTGGGTTGTACTGTAAAAAATAAATTAGATGGTATGTTTATGTGATGCAATTCTTCATCATATGGGCGTAAAAAAAGCGCACTACAGACCAGTCTAAGAAGTGATGAAACCATTAAATGATATAACAAGCTTAAAGCCAACCGAATAAATGTTTCAATTATTTTTAGCACAATATGAATAATATGAATGCTTACCACTCTACAATTTGAATCAGAATCTGTGGCCGTAATGTATGAACTTGTCGCACTTCCTATATTACATTTCCGGTCTCTGTATCATTGGATCAAAGATCCTAAGAATATATAGCTTCTACACAGCTCTTGAAAGCTCCTGAGATATCTTAATACATTTTCGTTAAGTTTGTGCACATATGCGTTTCACAATCCATCTATCTAAGTGCAACTTGGTGAAACTAGGCCTACGTATTATAAACTTTTTTTGTTTACCAAAAAAAAATGAATATTTGTTAAATTTTTAAGTTTGCCTTTTTGCAATTTTACTACATACTACATAAATTAGGGAAGTGAAAATGTTTTTTTATCATTTCGTCATTCCAAACACGAAATGGCGTATCTGCGAAAATAGGCGTCTTGAGATTTTTGGCGTATATTATCTATCGATCGGCATTTATAATTACACAAAGTGGCGTAGCTATCTGTATCCCAAACCGATCTAGTTTTATTAATACTTTCATTTTTGACGTAATTTGTTTTATATTTAACGCAAATTCGAACAGACGTCTCTATACATTGGAATGTTAATATTTTGCTCCTTTGCCACTTCGTGTTTATCTGCGCATTTTTCATAATGTGCAAAACTTAGCCTTTGACAATATCATATGGGCATTTGGGGAAGATAGTAAATCCTTAATGAAGACAATATGCAATCCATTATTGTTAGTGTTGTGTAAAATACAAAAATATCGTAAATTACAAAAAAGTCATCCAACATTTTTCATTTTTTTTCGATAGTAATTTCATAAAGCTTCAGTCTTATAATCTTGCATGATTGTCAGATTTTCGTAAGATGTAGGAATTTAACAAAATCTTAGGTGTTATAACTTTCTTGAATTAATGAGGTACTAACCACTAGGGCACTGTATCAACTATGTCTCCTGGTAGCCTACCGAATTGAAGCCCAAGGACCTTAATTGATCATGTGATGAATATTATTATTATTAATAGGGATTCTCTGACAAACAAAAATTTCATACGTTTTTATAATGAGAGCCACACTAAAATTAATTAAACCATCTGATAGGGTCTTACCTAACGACGGGTAACAAAAGCTAACTTTTCCTCGAAAGAAGAGATTCTTCGATTTAGATAATTAATATAATTTTAAGCCAAAAATTTCATAAATTGTGATTCTGGTGTTGGTTTGGGAGTTTTGCACAATCCTCTCAATAATCAAATTGAAGAAGTCACATGACGGCACATCGCCTTGTCTAAATCCTTTTTGGTATCGCGGTATTGCGGCTTTGAAATCGGTGAATAGGTGATGGGTATAGATTGGGACTTATTGGATTTTTTTGGATCCAGGCCGAGAATCACAATTGCAATTGCGGGAAAGAAAAATAAAAAGCATTGCGCGAGCGAGTCTAATCATGAAGAGAGAATTCTAACCCTATGAACCTGTGAAGCGGGATACTCAGATAATATTGATCAACAAACCTTTTGACATAGGTTTCTGCTGGACGAAATGACATACCCTACATTGACATACCCTACATAGAGCATGGCATGGTAAGCGAAACTGAAACGGAAAGGCAGTTAAAATGATTTGAAGACACGAAGAGGGCCATTTAGGTACAGTTGATCAACAATATTATAATAAGACAAAATTATGGACATTAATGCCTACTAGACAAATAACAAATACAAAAATACACAACCTTTCATTTGTGCGTGTGTGCTTTTTGCACGATGGCGGGACCTCCTTATGCTGACTCAGAATGGCAAATTTGAGATATGCTTCTCTTGACAGCTGATACTGTTATATTTATTTTATCTAACAAAACTCAGTCTTTAAATTTAAATGTTAAAACCAGGTTCTTATTATTAAAAAAGTAAGCTAGCAGGTGAAAAAAAAAACATTTTTTACCATAAATATCGATAAATCTTATTTTCCATGTATGATCACAGGTCAAGCTCAGCAATACCAGAAAATCGAATTTTTTATGAGTGATAAAAGATAAATTCCAAATTTATCCATATACATGGTTATTTAAAATTTTGCATAGGGAAAAAATTGTTGTTTTTTTTACCAAAAATATCGATTGTTTAAGTTCATCCATTAGAACACCGTCAGTGTTTTGTATGTGATAAAATTGATTTTCAAGAGCGATCACGGTTTTACAAAGAATTCTATTTCGAGATTTATATTGGGCAGGGAAAACAAATATTTTTTACCAAAAATGTCGAAAACCAATTTTTTGGTGGGATCACGGATGAAGCTCAAAATTCTATTTGAAGTTTCATTAATATTGAATTCTGACTATTATATTCTGACCAAAATCCGTGAAAAATCCAAAGAATGGTTGAATATGGAGTTCTGTGCATTGGTGTTCACCTATAAAAAAATCCTTTTTCTATATTTTGTGTATAAAATCATTTTTTTTACTTCAAAAATATAAACATGATAACTAAGAACTTTAAAAATCCATATCATTGAAACTTAGACGCCATATAGAATTCTGAGCTTAATCCGTGATTACCCATGGTGAATTCGGTTTTTGGATATTTTTGGTTAAAAAATCAATTTCTTTACATTAAAAAATTTAAATGACCAAATCTTTGAACCAAAAGCTTCAAATGAAATGCTGTATCCGCGATCGATCATAATAAATCGAATTTTGACATTTTTTTTCTTTTGAGATTTCTGAAAAAAACATGCCAAAATGCCTTACACTAGCATGATGTTTTATCAAATCAGATAAGGCCAACGTTATTTTAAAATCACCATCATTAATTTTCATTTTATTAAACTTCAGTTGCAAGTCCCCGATGAGGCCCGACTAGGAACTTCAAAGTACTTTATAGAAATACAAAATTATAGGCTCAAAAAATGTTTGATCAATAACTTAATGCAAGTCTGTTTTATTTTTTATTAAATAGACAGGAAATAGTGTTTGCCTTGAAGCTACCTACACCTAGTTAAAAACTTTTGAGAAATTTCTATCTGCATTTATTCTTACTTAAATTATCTCCATTTTTAAATGACCTGATTTTTTCCGTTTTTTTAATTAGATGCCTTGTGAAATGAGATCCAAATAAGCCTTCATTGCAATTAATCACTATACTGACATCACTCATCAATGACCATGCTGAGTATAAATTAGACACAAGCCTATGCGGTTAGCCGTGAAATTAAAAACATCATCCCTGTGAATCATTAGTGTACTAGTTTCTACCAACAAAGATGTTATTGCTCCCATCTATTATGCTATACATACCTTAATATAGATATACCGAGTGGTAACTGGTCACGATTGTGGTTTTCTATTCCAATTGGATCCTGTTAACAAAACGAGAGGAAATATATATTTTAATCCACAGGCTCAAAATAGACATTTCATATTTGTTATGGTTAACACATTACAATCCTTCATAAAAGGGATTCTTAATCCCTATTACCGTAGTATAGTTTCATAAAGGAATCGATAAATTAGAAATTCAATTTGGATTCATTAAACTCTGTATGTCATTAGAGAAACCTTTTTTCAAAAATATACTCTTTTCGAAGTAACAATTTTATTTTCAAAAATGGATCAGCAATTAGTGAAGCAAATCAATATAGAAAGCCTGCACTCATACTTACATAAAAAAAGTTAAAAACGATTATCTCTCTATCAAAGGATTATCTTTTCACTGTCCTTCAGTTCAGTATTTTCCATCTTCTACAAACTGAAGAAAAGAAAAGAAAAAAAAAGCACCATAAAGATGGAAGGAAAATTTTATCATTATTGTCCTCTCTTTGAAAAAAAAAAACAGATTATCAAGGATTTTCACCGCAAGCGAGTGACATCCAAGAAATGACTACACTATTCCTAAGCTTGCACTTAATGAGATGGCAGAGTTGGGTATTTCCCCCATCTGATTTCACTTGTTTTGTTTGCGCATCCTTTGTGCTATCCGCATATCCGTTCAATGATGCTAGATAATTATTTTACAGTTAGTCTTGGAGACGACCGAGGAACTTAAGGATGAAAACACAATTTTCGAAATCATTCCCCAGAAGTCCCTCGAGGGGATTACACGCAGATGTACGCACATTTGTTGGATGTTCCGCAGGGAGTTGAAGTTAGTGATTTTTTAGTCCTTTTGTTTGCATCTTTGGAATTAGATTTCCATTTTTGTTTGCCAACTTACAATTGCTGTTATTATTAAACACAGAGATGGTAAAAAAAAGTTAATGGAAGGTGAATGGGTTTGCCGAGAATGTGCACAGGGTGGAAGAGATTTTTTTGTTGTTGGTATGTAATAGGATTATAATTTTAAATATTCAACAAGTACCTTGAAAGGATGGAAGTCCTTTGAACTTTTTAAAGGGATTAGCAATATTAAGTGCCAAGTAAAAGTGGTTTTGTTGGGTTAAACAAAAAATAAAATAGCAGTATGTAATTGAAATAAAACGGGATATGCTTGAATGCTTTATTAATTTGTTTGATTTAGGGTTATTAATATTAATTACTTCAAATATAAAACTTAAAGGAATCATCCAAAGTGAAATGACTTTAATTTTTGGTTCAGCTAACTTCAATGAATAATTGGAATGAAACAAAGATGAAAGGCATTTTACGTTCATAACATTTGGATGAATGATAGAACTAAGACTGGTTTTAGACTGTATCACACTTTTAGTAAACGCAATGTGAGTCAAACACATTGACGAAATGATGGTTTCATTCCAAGAAAAAACTCCCCTGAAGCGATATATGCCAAAGAAGCCAAAAAGCCTCTGCAGTACAGATGGTAACGTTCATGATTTTGAAGTGTACCAGGGAAAGGGTACAATTGTGGGGAACTACAGCATGGGTCTCTCATCAAACATATTTTTATGACTAAGCGAATCCATTCCCAAGGATAACGGCCACAATATTATGTTTTATAACATCTTCACATATATTCGCTTTTTGGATCAGTTAAAGTCTCAGGAAATATATGCTACAGGAACGTTACGTGCGAATAGAGCGTGTGGTGCATCCAAAAGTATGCGAGGTAAAAAAGAATTGATGAAACGTGGGAGAGGAAGTTACGACCATATGACTGATGCTGATTCAAATATTTTTTTTTTGCGTTGGACGGGAAGTGGCGCAGTTCTTCTGACTTCAACTACATATGGCTCCTTTCCGCTTTTGCATGTGAAGCGTTTCAGAGCTGATCAAAAAAAAAATGTATAGACACTCAGCGGCCGGAGATTGTTTATCAATACAATAATAAAACGAGAACGGCCACGCAACATAGCAAGTGATGAAGAAATGACTCCGTGTCCAAAACGGAAGTCATTTGAAATTCGACCGTGAACATCAGTACGATAGGATGGATTTGAGCTCTGCCCAGTTTATACTGCTATAAAAGAATGATGTAAAAACTAGTGAGCTATCTCTTGAAAAAAGAGCAGATTCCACGTGGGGTATTTCGTCAATGGAAGTCTCTAAAAAATATTGTTGTACCCGGAAAACCATTTATAATATAACTTCTAACTTTAACGAATGTGGAAGTGTAAAAAATAAATATAGATGTAGAAAAATGGTAACATCAAAAAGGGAAGATGCTAAGATTGTTCGCTCCTTCAAAAGTAACCCACGTGAAAGTGCTAAAAGTGTACTTATGGACATAAACAAAGATCGCCAAAATGATAATATAAGTGAGAGAACAATGCGACGAAGATTAAAAGAAAACGGAATAAATGCTTACGTTATCCAGAAAAAACCTCATATAGCACCCAAAAACAGGAAGGTTAGGCTAAAATTTGCAAGGGACCACATCAACAAACCACCAGAGTTTTGGAGGAGCATTCTTTGGACGGACGAAACAGCTTGTTCTTTGGGCAGTACATATGGGCGTAAGTTTTATTATTCCACCCCTAAAATGAAGGCCAAGCAACCCGCAACTCAACCCACACGACATTCCAAGGAGGCAAGATAATTAAATGGGTTTGCATATCAAATAGTGGAGTAGGTCCACTTGTAAGGTGCTCCGATAACATGAAACAGTCACATTATTTAAACATTTTAAATGATCTTGCACTGGTTGCTGGTTCAAGATATATCGGGAGCGATTTTATCCTTCAACATGATAATGCGCCAATACACACCGCCTGGAACATAAAAAAGTATTTGGCAGAAGTAAGTCAAGAAGTTTTTAAATGGCCCCCTGCAAAGTCCTGACCTTAATGTAATAGAGAATCTTTGGCACACTGTAAAATCTAAAATTCCTGAAAACATGAGCAGAACTGCAGACCAAACTTGGAACGATTTTATAACGGCTTGGAGTTCCATTCCAGTAGAGCAAGGTTCAACGCTCAATAGACTCAATGCCCAGACACCTTGCAGAAGTTATTGCGGCTAAAGGAGGAAGCACAACCTATTAAGTAGTGTTACTTTAAATAACAGTTAACTTCAAACTTAAAAACATTTTTCTTGATCGCTTCCAGGTGTAGTGAAAACGAAAAAACTGGGTTTGTCTAAATAATTTTGCCTCTGTTCGATGGATGTGTAAATATTTGTGACACTTAGTTTTCTTTGAATTTAACGGTTACTTGTTGGAATTTGATTAATTTTTTTTTATTTACTGTTTGAATAAAACTGCAAACATTAGTAATGAGAAAAGTTAATAAACAATTTGTTCTTATTTCAAAAGTTATCTCGTTTTAGAGGTTGGTTAAAGTGCTATCAATGCAATGTGTAAATAATTTTGCAATTGACTGTATGTCTTTCCTTCTATGTGGCTATCTGTCTCTTTCTGTTGTATCTGTCCCAGCCGATGACCTGAGTCGCTAGTGCTGCTATGTGTCTGTAGTTCGTTGTATTCATGTGCAAAGTACTGTCAATGTCAATGAAAGAACAGAATTGCTCTAGAATGTCAAGACTGAAATTAAAAATGTAATGCTCATCTCTGTACTCCAAGTGATACTAAAAATTGTTTTGAACAGTTTCATCCGAAGCATTGATTGATACCTCATATACCTTATATTATATTTGTGATAAGTTTGAAACCTTATATTTAATTTGATTGCCTTATACTTTTTTTTTTTGTTGTTGCTGTTATTGTTATCATTATTAGTTTCAATAGCAGGAATTTGTGAATTGAATGAAAAATTGTATTTCATTTTTACACCTGCTTTACTGCTCAGAACTTAGAATGAACTTAAAATTAATTTTAATTAATTTTATATTAATTTAACTTTTTGTTTGCTTGAATTATTTATTGTTTTCTGTTATTTATTTATTTTTGTTTTTTTTTCTTTGTTCTAAAGAATTTTTTTATAAAAATGTTATTGTTAAAGCTGAAATAAAACTAAAAAAATAAAAAAAAATTTTTACTACTCAAGCTCGAATTGATGCCATTTGGTAACAACTCCTTCAAGTGTCCTTGAGCATTTTGCTACAATAAAATACGAAATGTGGTAAATATATATTTTTTGTATTATATAACAAAAAATTGTACCGAAAGGGTTAAATGTTCGGACCGCGCAAAAATTTACTTTAAAATAACCTTATTCTGTTCTGAATTATTCATTACGAACTACGAAGGCTTTGGCATCTAGGTCCACAATGATGAGTTGATTCCTCAAATAACTTAGAAGCACTGTATACTTTGCTTACAAATATGCAGCTTGTATGTAAAACCGTATTGCAGAAATAGGCTTATTCTGGTCTCTATGAAAATGAAAACAATAAAATAACATTTTTGTTTATCTGTCCATATTCGTCGAGTTTTAATAAAAACTTTTTTTAAAATAATATTTTCAATATGATCCGTTTATTTATTGTTAAAAATTAAAAACCTTATATATCAAAAGATGCATACCCTATTCAGACATAGCTGAACAATTTGCTATTCGTAATGCTAAATTTGTGATTAGTACATTTGCATTTTAGCGTTTTTTCATTACAAGACAAAGCATTGCTTATTTAAATAGCAAGAAATGCAATTAAAAAAAATGGCTAATTTAATTCTTCTAACTTTGTAAAGTAAATAAATAAGCTTTCAGTTTTACCCGAATCCTAGCACTGCTTATATATTATCAACATAAGACTCCTAATTAATAGACACCCTGCATCGCACTCTCGATTGTCCCCACTGAAACAGAGAAAACTAAAGAGAAACGGGTGATTTTATCTAGAAACTTAGCAAGGTTGTTGCTGCACGACTTACTCTCTTCTATATGTCGCGGACCCTGTGTGTATGGGTTGTCTTTGTTCGGTGTGCCCTCGATTTAGTTGAACCCTTCGTAACAGTTTTTAATTAGATTTTTCCTGTGTTTCACATAATTTGCGCGCAGCAAACTCACGACGAGTCAGGACGAGAAGTCCGGAAAAGCAAAATAATTCATTCTAATCCTATTTCCTTTGCAATTTTTTTTTCTATCCGGCAACCCTTCGTTTATTTTAATCTCCTTTTTGTTGTTTGTCCATCATTCCCTTGCTCACCTTTATCACACTCAATCTTTGCCCGTATCTGTTGTGTTGGGGTATCTACACCAGCACCATGCCATCCGGATTGGAAGTTAGGATATTTAATCGCAATGCAGATGAATGTCCGGAAAAGAATCACGCTCCAGAAATAGACGGTGGTGGATGGAAAATATTCATTTTAAGCTACCATCATCGTTTCTCTGTCGCTTGGAATTTTTTTTACGTTTCCAGACGAGAGAAGCTATGTTGATGTTACCTTTTTCTGACTTTCTCATCCTTATTCATTTTTCAGTAAGCTCTGCAGCTCGTATATTGTTCTCTTGAATCCTTAAGGAATTATCATCGTCGTTTTGTTTTTTTTTTTTATTTACTTGCCATTTGTATTTCTTGCTGTGAAGACAAACGACCTGTGCCGAACGGAACTGCAAAGCGAAATAAAAATGCAAAATGGCACCAGACTATCTTTTAGCTCACCCCCGACTTAAAGTCGCCAAAAATAAAAATAGTGTAGTCCTTTCCAAATCACTACTGATGTACTCTCCCAGGGAGGATATCGCGACGCGACGGCGAAGACTACAAGGTAATGCATAAGTAATACACCAGTCACCAGTGAGTAGGTGGATATGTGTTATGATCGTCGTACAAATGCGGGTAAAACTGTTAAACAACACCTGGCAAGGATATGTTGATAGAAATAAAGTATACACATCCACTTAAGTCACATTGGTTGCTCATATCATGAAATAGTAATGCGAATGGAATATTTAGTTTCCTTCCTGTTTTCAGTGTTTTTTTGTGGTCGTGGTAGTGGTGGTAGTGGTGTTAGTGGTGATGTTATCCTTGAGGAGGTGGCAGTAAAATTTACTACCATCCATTCTTGTGTTGTGATTCCGAGGGGTGATTTGTAAAAATATACGCTAATATGGCATGAATTTGCTTTGAAGGATGTAAGCTTGTATTAAACGTGATACCCACACGTGCGGAAGTCTAATAAATTTCCTTTTGTTTTGCGAGTGCTTTTTTTTTTAGAAAAATAACGAATGCGTGAAGGTTTTCGTAGAAGTGGATAAATTGGCTGCTGAAAGGACACGTATTGAATAATGTGATGGGATATGAGAGGCTTTGAAGTGGGGGGATGATTGAAGTTATATTTTGTTTTTTTTTTTCGATTTGTTTTGCGATGTTTGACAGAATGAATGGTCGAATGACAGATATGAATAACGAAGTTGGAACAGATGTCAATTACGTGTCAAACTATGACAGAGCATATAACTTTGCTATTGGGGTGCTATACGAAGTCCTACAAATGGCGATAATATCGTCAATTCAGTTTAGATACTTTGTTGAAGCAAATAAATGTAAGAATTCGTGTGAAAAAGAAATTAAACGCTTTACCCGTTCTTTTAGCGCTAGGTTCATTTTGTGCGGGGTCTTACGACCTACTGGCTCACGATTCTTATGGAAAATTTTAACGCAAAGGTTGGAAGAAAAGACATCTTTAACAGTATTATCGGAAAGCATAGTCTGCACGAAATACGTCTCGTAACGGACTGAGGCTGATTGACTTCGCTACGGAACGAAATGCCACTATAGCCAGCACACGGTTTCCTTACCGCGATATCCATAAGTGAACACGGCGGTCTGCAGACCAACGAATGGTCAACCAAATTGATCACTTTGGTATACACATCCATTATTTTGGATGTCCGAACATTCCGAGGAGCTAAAATCGACGCGAACGACTACCTTGTTGCAGCCAAGGTAAGAACGCGGATATCCACCACGCCACAACAGTTCGGAAATACTGTAAACAAATTTTATGTCGAAAGACTGCAATCGCAAAAGATCGTCAAGTCCTTCGCGCACCGCGTATCCCACCTCACGCTTCAGGTGCTAGGTTTATCGCGTCCACCAGCGCAAAACCTCTGGTTTGATAAGGAATGCCGACAGATGCCAAGAATGAGCCTACAGGGCTAAGCTGCAGGTAAAGACGCGACATGCCATTTAGGTCTATAGGCAAAGAAGAAGGGAAGAACACCGGCTTTTCAGAAACAATAAAAAAGAGCAAGAAAAGCGCGCGATCGAGGATTTAGAGAGCTGCCACTCCAGGAGCAATATTCGGAAGTTTAAGCAAACTGTGAAACGTCAAAGATAAGGATAGAAGGCTCGAACAGAATCCCGTCGAGATGAACAAGGATATATCGTAGGTGGGACATAGTCGATGCTGAGGATATGGAAGAACCACTTTTGCAGACTGTTATACGGCGATGACGAACAACATTCCGCTGTCAGGAAGAACAAACTTTTTATTGTTGGCAACGGCAGGGACAACCGCCAGCCACACGACCTGAGGGAAGTGAGAACAGCTATATAGTACAAAAGATATCACCCAATTGGAAGATGCTCTTATTTTTGTAAATGGCTACCAATTTCAAATCTCTTTGTGGATTAGACAGATGTAGAATACATGTGAACAAGTCATTAAGCGATACACTCCCTAAGAACGCGGAATAATCGTGTCAATTTTTTTGCGTAACAATTCGTCTGTAGTGTTGGGGCAGGGCGAATTCCGTCGCCGATTGCCCGGATGTCCTACACCGACTACGCAAACATACGAGACGTTACGAAGATGTTGTTACGCTGTTGCCGAAACGAGGAATAAATCTTGCAAACCGGTGTTTCTTCGGGCCAAGAAGGCATATAAGGCATATATATATAAGACCCTCATCATCACAGTCCTACTCTACAGCGCTGAAGTATGGACTGTATCAAAGGCGGATGAAGAAATCCTTGGTCGATTCGAAAGGAAAATTCCTCGAAAAATCTTCGGTACCGTTTGCGTTGACGGACTATTAAGACGAAGATTCAACCAAGAACTATACGAGCTGTACAGCGACATGCCCAGGTGAAAAGATGGCCAGGATATGTGGAACGAATGGAACTTTCGATTCCCATCCGGATGTTGGACGTAGTAGAGAAAGACCTCGCCTTACGTGGCGCGCACAATTAGAAACTGACCTTAACAAACTTGGAATGCATAACTCAAGGCAGTTTTCTTAGTACCGGGCTCATAAGAGAGGCATATTAGTTGAGGCCGAGGTTCATTCCGGACTGTAGCGCCACTTAAGTAAGTAAAAGCATTTCAGAAAGTTAAAAGCGTACAATCTTACATTTCTCCGAATTGAATTTTTCTTCTCGATTTCATTTCGATAATTGCAAAACGATTCCAATAACATATTTTTTTACTATTATAAAACGCCTTTAAAAATGTAACTGTGCCATTCAATTAATTAAGGAATTCATTTCGTCAATATTGCCTAAACCCGCTCTGCTAAATATGAAACCTAAGTAAAAATCCCAAGAAGTTCATATGGGAGTCGGACAGAATCCCAAAAATCCAAATCCCGAAATTCAAAAATTCCTTGAATCTAAAATCCCGAAAATCCTGAAAACCTAACTCCCAAAAATATAAAATTCCGAAAACCCAAAATCCCGAAAGTCCAATATAACATCGAATCTCTGCATAACTGCCCAACCCCCTGCCTGCAATCACCATCACCAGATAAAAATTGATTTGAAAGCATATTTTGCCACTTCACAATCTTAACCGACTTAAAGACTTCCCATCCCCAGTTCTCCACCTTACTCTGTCCTTACTAATTGTGTCCTTAGGCGATACATCAAAAGAAATTCGGAAAGGAAAACCGAAAACAGTGAGGTATGGATGGCATCATAAGTGCCATTAAGTGCACGTCTGTATCTCGTTGGTATTGTCAATTCAGCCTTTTTTCCTTCATCCCGACCAAATGGTACAGCATGATAGTACCAATTGGCCGGATCACCACACTTGCCATTTGCCGTTCCGTTTTCCCCCTTATCTGGCAGCGGCAAAATGTGTGTGAATCAATCCTAACCACAAAGCCACTCTATTGGCAATTCTTTTCCGTCGGAATAAATCTTGAAAAAAGGGAAACCGCTCCACGTTCTGGGTCCGGTGCGATTATTTTTTTATCTCTTAGGTTATTTCACAGTTAGAGATAAAATAAGACAAAACATTTTTACGACCAATGGCAGTGTAGCTAAAACCCTTTTAGCGGCTTCTGGACATAGTTTTGCAAAAGTTGAAATCCCAATATAGGTATTTGTGTATGTTTCAAAGAAAAACACCTGGGCACCCTAACCAGCCCTTTAAAACTAAAACGCCGAGGATAAATTGCTAGTGGCTGTCGTAAATCTTTTTTTTTTTGAAATACACTTTGAGCTGATTAAGGGGAAAACGATGAAAGCCAGCACGAAAAACTGCTCCTACTCGGCAAAGGGTAGAGCGAACTGATGTTCTTTGTTTCGCCAACGATGAACCCCAAGATTGGTGGTTTAACCGCAAAAACCTTGAGGGAGGGGCTTTGTAAAAGAGAAAAAGTTGTTTTCCCATCTTGAATACCTCTTTTACATAGATTCCGAAGCAGTGCTAAACCCCAACGGAGTGTGCAGTGGTTTAGGATGCGTCTAATTCATCCTCATTGTAGATAGTACTTATGCAAGAAGGATGTCGATAGCGGTAACTTTATCCGCTAACTGACAGTGATTAGTTGTTGTTTACTTGATATATAGCAAGGCTACCAACGACGTTCTTCTTTATCTCTTTTGAATACCACTCGTACGCTCTATCCCCCGGGCGATGTCGGGCATGTCACAGCGCCTTACTTTTTGCGCTATGTATAAGAAGGATATAGGTGGTGGTAGAGGTTAGGAAGTATTAAAATTCTTCCGAAACGTCGCCTGTGGCGTTGAGATCTTCAAACCTTAAGCTCTATTGATGGAAGACTTTTCAGACTTTCTGGGTGGGGGGAGGACTAAATGAGACTTTTCTTTCCGGCAAAGTTGCAAGTCTACAATCTGAACCCTTCCCATTCGGTAAATGAGCGTGCCATGGTAAATTTTCCAAAGATTAATTATATTGAATGGGAATTTATTTGCTGTACTCCCACTTGAGGATGTGCCAGGATTCTTTGGCTTTGTTTGTTGCTCGATTTTCTGTTCTCTCGTTTTGTTGTGAATTCAATTTGCAAACACATTCATTAACGTCGTCATGCAACAGGGTTTGTATTCGCTGCATGTTAAGGATATTTGTTCGTCCTTTTTGTTGTGGTATCTGTTTAGTTCAGTGCTTGGATGAGTGATGATCATTTTTAACTTTGTTGTCGTTGATGGTCAATGGTAGCACAAGGGTGTGACAGTGGCAATTTCTCATTTTATCACCGCAAGCTGACATTGGATAGATAATCTGTTGGTGGCACGCGATGTCAGGTACAAAAATATACAAGACGTTGTCTTCATTTGTGGGTTGGGTCGGCTGGGATTAGATTATTGGTATTTTAGGATTGTTAACGGTCGGCTATTTTCACAAAGGGTGAGGTCAGGTAATTAACTCACCAATTGGAGTTAGGTAATCAAAATGTTTGTGTGATGTAAGTGGGGCGCTGTGATTGTATTTTTAAATTGGGTTTGATTACCCTTAGACTAAGTTTCATGATTTTTTTAATCATGGTTTTAATTGATGTAATTTTTGTGGATAGGCTACTCTGAGTCAGGAATCTCAAGGGTTAGTCAGGTCCTTCTAACACAGATGATCGCGGTCGCGCTAAGAGCTCATTCGCATGATTAATTGCATAGTGGATATTGATGGTCCCACGTCCAACTTGTATCTTACTTTCCATCCAAGATGATGGTTGTGATTTGCGTTATCAATCATAAAAGGAATAATTATACGATCATGATAAACTATGGAATATCCACTTCAAAAGAAAACTACCAAGTGTGGATTAATGAAAGGATAGAAGCATCTAAGTTACCGCTTACACAAAACTGCCGGAAATGACGGCCTGCCTACAAAGCTTTATAAAGCCATATTCACACTTTGGCAGATCCTGGAAAAACATCCAAGATGTCCAAATCGATACCCACCACCTATTCATGGATTTCAAAGCCAAATCCGACAGAATTTGTAGAGACGAACTACAAAGAGCCATGTCTAGTTTTGGTATACCGCCCAAACTCGTCCGTTTGTGAAGGATGATGATGGAGAATTCTCGCTGAAATGACCTCAACGACGCATTCGATACCAAAAAAGGATTTAGGGAAGGCGAGCGCTATCATGTGACTTCTTCAATTTGATTCTTGAGAGGATTGTGCAAAACCCACGAGCCAACACCAGAGGCACAATTTTTCAAAAATCGGTACAACTATTAGCATGTGCCGACGATATTGACATCATTGGTCGGCCCCAAGGTGATGTCATAGCCACGTTTGCTAGTATAGAGAAAGAAGTGGCAAACATGGTTTTAGAAGTAAATGACGGCAAGACAAAGTCTATGCTGTCAACACGAAAGGACACACAACATCGACGAATTGGACAGAACGTCACCATTGGCAGATATAACTTTGAGGTAGTACGGGACTTTATCTACCTCGGATGCGCTATTAAGTCTGACAAAAACATCTCGTCAGAAATCAAACGAATAATTACTTTTGCCAACCGCTGTTTCTTCGGGATAAGAAGGCAATTTAGTAGTAAAGCCCTCACTCGAACTACTAAGAAGATCCTATATAAGACCCTGATCATCCCAGTCCTGCTGAAGCATGGACCCTCTCAAAAGCGGATGAAGAATTCCTTGATCGATTCGAGATGAAAATTCTTCGAAAAATCTTCGGTCCCGTTTGAGTTGACGGGCTATGGAGACTATGATTCAACCAAGAACTATACGAGGTGTACAGAGAGATGCCCATTGTCAAAAAAAACTCCGCATTGGACGTTTAAGATGGCTAGGACATGTAGAACTGATGGACACTAATACTCCGGCTCGCAGAGTCTTCGTTTCCCAGCCAAATGTCGGACGCAGTAGAGGAAGACCTTGCCTTAAGTGGCGCGCACAAGTAGAAACCGACCTCAACCAACTCGGAGTGCCCAACTGGAGGCAGTTAGCTAAGGACCGGGCTATTTTAAGAGGCATGTTGGTTGAGGCCTAGGTTCATTCCGGACTGTAGCGCCACTGGAGTAAGTATACGACAGCAATTCTACAGACGAAGTTACAGAGTCTAGTTTAGAGCTGGTCTATCAGAGTCGGCAACGATCATTCGATACAAAAATAGGGTTAAGACAAGAGGCACAATCTATCATAATTCTGTGCAACTTTTACCAATACCCAGACGATATTGGCATACTTTTTTGTGTTAAAAGATCTAACTGGTGTAGAGAACCCAACTAACAATTTTTCTTCTATAAAGCATACATTTCCAATTTTAAGAAGCTATTTCTTCTACTAAGCATTGTTGGACTTGTGCGGAGAAGTTTGGCATGTTTAATAACTCTTCTAGATAAATGCACAGACCTTATAGAAGATCAAATTGTATAAGGATTTTAAAAAGTATATTGGGATGTGTGTACATTTTACCATTGAAAAGATGTTTTGGTAGAGCTTTCGCCGAAGTAAAATAGAAGCATAATATGTAAAGACCGTGTGACTGAAGGCTCATATCATCTGTTACTACTATTTTTTTTTGCGATGCACTTCTATACAGAAGGTTTGGGTTGTGGCAACGCTTATATGTTTTTATTCTATTTCCAAAAATATTTAGACATCCTTTTCCTAATGTAATCGCATCAAATGCACATAAAATGCACAGATTGCTTGTGATTTGAAACTATAAAAAACGAATTTATGGTGCAAAAATTATAGAAACTGACAACAAGTTTCTTAGTCTTTCAATCAATGATTTTACAGAACACGTTTCAAGTGGTCTGTTACAGAGGCTATTCTTTCAAGTTGCAGAACCCGAGTTCGTATCCACTGATTAAATAGGTACAGAAATATTTAAAATAAATACAACAATTAAATTTTTGTCTTTATTTTTGTTATTTGTGAGTTTCGATAAGGCTTCGTTATGGATACCTTACAGAGTATTGCTGGAGGGTAAATAGTTTCGATAGTGCTTTATCGAAGCCAAATTGATAGTAGGGAAGGAAATACAAAAAAACGTGTTTAATAGTACTTGAGGGCACGACCTATTTTAATAGTTTATAGTTTCAAAACGAAAGACACAAAACGAATTGGACAGAACGTCACCATCTACGGTCTACCTCCGCTATCTCGCTGGAAACCGACAAAGTAATTACTACTGTCACATACTCTGTCTTCGAGCTTTGGAGGCAATTTAGTACGAATAAGATCTTAGATATTGATGTACGGCGACGAATCAAGGATCGTTTCAAAAATGAATGATGAAATTCTATATAGTTTTGAGCGAAAAACTCTTCGGAAAATCTTCAGTCCCGTTTGTGTTGACGGGCTGTGGAGCTGTGAGCCGAAATAGACCCGATCAAAGAACTCCGCATTAGACGTTCAAAATAGCTAGAACGTGGGGAAATGCACAATAAAAACTCGTTGGAAACTCTTCTGTCCCGGTTGTGTTGACGGACTATGGAGGTGTATGCCGAAACAGACCTGGTCACAGAACTCCGCATCGGACGTTCAAAATAGATGGGACATGTGGAGCGAATGGACACCAAGAGAAATCTCTCCACTTGAAGTGCGTAAATGGACGCAGTTAGCTATTGACCGGGCTAATTGGAAAGATGGTTAAGGCCAAGGTTCATTCCGGACTGTAGCGCTACTTATGTAGGTACTTTTTCTCTTTTTCTTTTCTCTTGTTCTTGTTCTTATAAATCCGTTGATTTTCAATTCAATTTCTTAATACCTTGTAGGTAACTAGACGAAGATGGCATTATATGTTAAGCTGAATCTGGTAAAATGATTGAAGAAAAAACATTAAAATTACTACAGGCTTTCGAAAATTCATAAATCTCTTATATTTTCTCCTCGAGCTTTTAGGTACATGACCCTCCGCAAATAATATCGCCACCCCCAGTTTAGTATGATCCCTTGTAATTAATTTTGTGTTTTAGTATGGTTATCTTGTTTCGTCCAAAGTGTAGGTACTTTATAATTTCTCTTCAAGCTAATCTTGTTAATTGAAGTGTGC
Organism: Rhingia rostrata; assembly: GCA_949824845.1. Lineage (NCBI taxonomy): Eukaryota > Metazoa > Arthropoda > Insecta > Diptera > Syrphidae > Rhingia > Rhingia rostrata. The sequence goes on along the minus strand of OX463755.1, from coordinate 49,198,549 downwards.
AACATACTCTGCGAGTGCATTTGTGTGTGTTGGGATTATGCACAAAACTAATCCCATTACCCATTAAAGTGCCTGTTTCTAAATTGCAGACGAAAAACCCCTTACCACTGGAATTGCCAGATTAGCTAACCAAATTAGAGAGAACGAGCAAAACAGCCCTTTTTGGCAATATGCAAAGAGCTGTAGTCTTTTCCGAACACAGTCATTAAAATGTTCTCCCCCGACTCGTTCATTTGGGTTGTGTCCATAGTTATAAAAGTTTTTTTTTGCAACAGAAAAACAAAGGAAATCCAATTTTCCTACACTCAAACGAGATTTTGGCTTTCTACATACAGAAGGCCAAAAAAGAATTCAAAACCTCATTCACGTACTCAAAGATTTTTAATGGCACCTAACTTAGTTTAACCCCTTAGTGTTGTGTGCGGTGTGGCCCATTATATGATCTGTTGGAAATTTATATGCGGTTTGCATGTTCCTTAGAACACAAGGCACTGTGTGCAGATTAGAATCACTAATAGCCAAAAGAACATGAAAAAATGGATATCCACACAGCACGTCTAATGAAAGAACGGAATAGTGACTTACCCTAAGGGGGTTTCTCTTTATTTGCCTTATATTCTTTCTGAACTTAGAAGAGTCCAACAAAACGAACAACTCAAATGAAATCACAAAGCGTATGAAATAACAGAGCGTTCCACTGAAAGCTCTGTTTCTTCTATAAGATTGGTATGCATGTATGCTATAGGAGACGAACACCTACTCAGTCCTACTTCTTGCTCGTGGCTTTGTATGTCAAACAGGAAATAAGAATAGGCAAAAACACGGTAAATATTCGGCAGGAGCTAAAGCTGTATTGTCTTTTTTTTAAAGGATTGAGTTTGGGTATGCAAGGGGAATGTTTTTTTAAGTGTCCGGTGTGCGTTTTAAATTTATTTTACACTGTCTCGGGTAAAGAAATAATCAATTCAAAGATTTTGTATAGAGCTCCTGTATCGAAGTAATGCAGTTATTTATACGGTCGGAAAGAGAACACTAATTTTCAGGGCGCTAGTTCATCGGACAACCGGCGCTTAGTCCAGATAACGGTTGAGCTTAGATGAGGAGTCATTTTTGGCTTATCTTTCTTATAAAAGCGCCAATTAGATTAGAGTGCATACCAAGACAGTGGTAAGTTGCGGAAGTGATTATGGTTCTAAAACCAGTAAAAACACAGAATGAAATAAAGGCATAGAGGCCTTCAATACAAATTTGAACAAGTTCTGCCTGAAAAATTATATAAAATTCTCGTGTCGTATCTTGAGCATAGACTCTTCCGTGTGAAACTTGGAAACGAATATTCAGAGTTCAATGAAATATTGGCAGAAGTACCCCAAGGAAGCGTACCCCAAGGAAGCTGACCATACAGCTTTACTAGCAATTGGAAAAACAATAGAGGAAATAAATATAAAACTACAAAACGCTCATAGCGAGGTTAATGAATGGACTAAGTCCAGGCGGATTGCACTTAACGAGAGCAAAACGATTCATGTAGATTTTTCGTATAAGCGGACAAACATTTTACCTGTGTTTCTAAATTCGGTTCGAGTTCCTTTTGCAAATGAAGCGAAATATCTCGGAATGACACTCGATGCAAAATCAAAATAGAAGTCGCATGTAAAAAAGAAATGCGAAGAAATCAAAAATAAATATCTACAGAGAACTGTGCTGGTTGCTCGGGAAATATTCGAAGCTTTACCTTGATAACAAGCTACTATTACACAAGCAAGTGATAAAGCCGGTTTGGATATATGGTATGACAATGTGGGGTTGTACCAGTAAAACTAATTTCAATATTTTACCAACTTTTGAAAACAAAATATTAAGATCAATTGTTAATGCGCCGTTGTATATAAGGAACGAAGATCTACGCAGAGATCTACGTATTCCCGCGGTTAAAGATAAAACGAAAAATTTTGCACGAACACATAAAAAACGTTTATTAAGAAACGTCAACACAACGGTCCTCCAAATACTTGACGTAACAAATTTTTTGCGGCGTCTTCAGAGAATTTAAACCTTGGAATTATCCCGATAATAACAAACTGCGCTATAAATTGCGGATATAGCAGGACCTCTCAAAGGAAAGTTACCTGCCAAACATTTTTATACACTCGTGATAAAAACACAAATATAAAATGGGTGGTGGTTTAAGTGAGAAAATGTTCACACTACTTTGGGAACGTGCTCAACGTGGCCCCCCATAAAAAAATTGCTTTACGGATTTGGAATAACGTGTAATGGGTACCAAAAAAATCACATAACCCAAGTCTTTTGCAACTATTATAGGCTTAGAAAAATTTTCAAGTACATATTTTTGCATCTTATTCCATTTGGATTTTGCTATACCGTATATGTCGTATGCTCTAAACCTAAATTTAATAATGGCTACCAAACCAATTAACTGCTAATAATCTCGAAAACAGTATTCGAAAGTTAAAATAAATGGCTGAAGGTACGACAATAGCTACAAAAAGAGGTTGCAGACAATTTGTTTGTTGAGCAATTCGTGGTAATAATATTTCCATTTGTTTATTCAAGGATTTGGACAATTCAGATTAATAAAATGACCCGTATTTCTCATTAGTTAAGTGTAAACATATATTTTTTGCATTAACTAGAACTGTTCAGCTATATAATAAGCGCACAACATTATAATCATTGAAAAACTATAGTTTCAAAAAAATTAACTGCCAAACGAAAAAAAGTGACGTCAAATCACTGATTTCTTATTCTTTCTGTATGAAACATCTGGTATTAACGGCCCATACAAAGACTCATGTCTAGCTGCTCCCATAAATTATATCTGCAAAGTTTTTTTTGGAAACTAAAAAAGATGACCTACTACTTGACACCGCGCTTAGTGGTCAAACGTGCTAACTACTGTGCCACTAAACCTACACTGCCCATATACCTAGTATAAGAAACAAAAATCAATATAGATTCCATATTCCGAATATCTATCCATCTATCTAAGAACAGCATGAAAGACTTTCCATAAAATAAAAATGTTTCAGTTATTAAGGAGCCAAACAAAAAATCCGGTAACGTGCAGAAAATAATTAATTACACTCACGTGCCGACGATGACGAAATATATAAATGAGTGGTCTGATAGGTACCACCCATGTTTTTTTCATTTTGGGGAATATTCGATTTTAGCCTTATGCGTTGATTGCATATATATGTTCAATACATATTTCAACATTGATCGGAATAAATAAATTTTAGGCTCGTCGCATAGGGGACTTAATTAATTACTGGGTGACAGAACTTCCACAATCTTCAGAAATCAATGTTATATAAAAGGTTGCCGGTGTATTTTTTTTTTTTGATAAGCGGGAAACATCATTGGATACTTAAAAAATTGTAAAATAGCATGAGTATAAGATGTTTGGCATCACTAAAATAAAGCAAAGATTTTCTATACATGTAACCGAAGAGATGTCAAAAGGAAGAGATGAAGCTCTTGACTTTTTACTTTATTCTTGTTTTTGTTATTTTGTATGACTTTTTCTATTGATAATGAAATATATACAGGGTGTCCGCCGGAAGGAATACTACTTTGCTTGTTTTTAATTTTTGATCAGGTAAATATCAGCCTCTGTTAGTCTCACAAATGCGAGCCCTTTTGAGCACATTTATCATTACATTCTCACACATTTCAAGCGGTATTTCATTAATTTAATCACGAATATTTTGTCAAGCATTGTAGTTTGTTTGCACAAACCTTGCTTTTCAGATATCCCTTACAAAAATAAGTCCGGAGCAGTCAAATCACGCGACCGTGGAGGCCAATCTACATCACCATTTCTTGAAATAACTTGGTGTGAAGTAACTTGGTCACCATGCGATGTGGCACCGTCTTTTTGATACCACATGTTAATCAAGCCTTAAGCATGCAGTTGTGGCGTTAAAAAGTTTTCAATCATATTACGATATCGCTCCCCCTTCACAGTTACCGTTAAGCCGTTTTCGTTTTCAAAGAAGAAAGGTCCAATGATTCCTTCTGACCAAATTGCACACCAGATTGTAACTTTTAATGGATGCAAAGGTGATTGATGAATAATTTTCCTCGTCACTCATTATGATTTTTTCATGAAAATCGGGGTTGTCGTGGGCTAGCTGTAACATTATATTGGCATATGTACGTCGGCGTAAATGGTCTTGTGGAAGAAGTTCTTGTGTCAACTGAATCTTAAATTGAAACAAAGCAAATCCTTGTGCAAAATTGTGGCCAAAGTTGTTATTTGAAGACCAACCTCCTGAGCACTGCGTCGAATTGAGGTTGATGAATTGTTTTAAACACTTCCTTGAGCAGCAGTTTCAGGCGAGCTTGCAGTACGCTGTGATCCATGCTTGGGCATATCACCTACAGACCCTCTTTCTTCGAAATCATTGACTACACGGTCAATAAGTCGTTTTGTTGGCACGTTGTTTGTCCAAAAATTTCACGTAACTTTCTCATCGCCAGAATAATCGATTATTGATTTTCTTAAATTGTTTTAATGATTAAAACACGTTGGTTTCTCAAATACTTTTCCATAATAAATTTGCCACGTTTCTATTTCACGACTGAGAAATATAAACTGTCAAGACTTATGTTTACTAAAATAGCGACAAAACAAAGTAGTATACCTTCCCGACGGGCACCCTGTATGTAAATGTGATCGAAGCAATTTTTCTCTTGAGAAATAAAATCACGAAGCACAATTCTATACAGAGAAATATTAGATTGTACGTCATGACATATTATCTCAAATGATTCCGTAAACATGTTTTTTCCTCAATCGAAAAATGTTTTAGCTCTATCTTCATTCACATTCTTTCATTCGGAAATAAAAGGACAAATGGCGTTTACGATTGAAAAAGAAATATGTTATCGGAAGGATTTTTCTATTCTGAAAGAAAATCCCAAAGTAAACTTTATATCTGACAATTGTAAAAATGTAGGTTTTAATTGTGACCAGATGCTTCTGTTAATATATTCGTTTACTAATTGAAAAACCCATCCCTTTAGTTGCAGCTCTTCACCCAATCTGTTGGAATATCACAGACCATTTTCAGAATAATATAAGTAAAAGAATAATAAAAACAAAAATGTAATGTTTAATTGGACAACCTAAGTTTTATTTTGAATATATTTTTGAAATAAAGTAGTGACTTGTATAAATAAAACATACATTCATACATAGTTTTATACATATCTCAAATATCCTGTGGACTCTAATCTCAAAAGACATTAACGTCAGAAAAGATTTTTTTTTAAATCTGAAATGCCTGCGAATCTTAAACCAACATTACGAATATACTTATCTAAAGTTTCTTTAATCATTTGGCTGACAAAGAACATCCTTCGTGGACGCACAAGAAAGCAACAAATTAAAACGTGGAAATGTGCTACCATATAATTAAAAGCCATCTTGTGAGACGTCTGCATACACTCACAGCACACTCATACCAACACTAAACACAAACAATTACCCTCTGTAAAGGAAATGCAGCCACTAATTAATTTGAGAATTGAATCCCTCATTTAACACCTCGAAACCACATAGGGCGCGCTTAATTCTAGAACCCAAAAAAAAAAAAGAGAAGAGAATTTGGTGAAAATGAAGGAAAATGGGAGGACTTCAAGCCAACTCTGCCTTTTCACCTCATCTCCCATGACCACAAGTTGTGGAAACCTGAGTAGAAACTCATACACTTCATGAGGTAGGTATACGTGTGTACTTGTTGGAAAACAAAACTATACACACTTTATGACAGCTACGTCGAGAAGGACGACAACGAAGAAGATGAGATGAACGACGGTTCTTTCCTTACATTGCAGCAATAATAGCAGAAGATGACGAGCATGAAATCCTTTTTAATAAAGTAGGTACTCGCCCCTTCGCCAATCTCTTGCTCTTCACAAGAGTTTTGCGAAGGGGCTCTTTGTACCAAGATGAAGTTTGTGTAACAGGATTCCGAAATACTACTTGCAGATATTTTATCTGGTGATGCGTCTCCTGCTCGTTCACATTCAAAGTGTGGGAGGGTGCTTTGCCAGCAACGTTCTGTAATGCCCTCAACGAGTGTATAGTGAATGTATGCAATGAAAGGATAAGAAGGGAAAATACTCGTTAAAAAGGGTCTAGGCCAAGGGGAATGCGCACGCTGTTGGTAACGAGGCGGGCGCAGAAAGGACTTTCTCAAACGACTTCTTAATATCATTAGAGGCTTTGCCTGATCTTTTTGGGGTTATTTCGTGCTTTTTCTTCTTCGTTTTTTTTTTTTGTGTAAGTGTGTGTCGTGTCTGTCTTTGGATGATTGTTCGTGATTATGTGCTCCATTGTGGAAGTAGTTTAACAGAAAGGTTGAGAAACACACTTGAGGTAGTTGCTTTTTACGACATCTGGGAGGAGGGTTGATTTGCCATTACTTACTGCAAGAAAAAAAAATGGAAAAACCATTTTAAAGGCTTAAAGTTAAGCAGCTTGAATGTGTTCTGAAGTATATAAACGGGTGCTTTCGAATTTCTAAAGAGGATGTTAGAGAATGGATTTTCATTTCTATTTTTTTTTGTGTTTTGCTTTGTTTAAAGGCGAAGCCGGCACGGCGGAAATTTCATAGCCTTGTATTTGTTATCGTACTAGAAATGGATAGCAATCTTCCAGAAGTAGCAGAAGCATTGAAAAAAGTAGATCAAAGCTTAATTTGTTTAAGACTGCTGTTACTATTGGAAAATAACGTCCAGTTTTGGAGATTTTAGTTTATGGAAATTGATTTTTAAATCATGACGCTCCATTTGAATTGGTAATACATTCAGCTTGAGAATGAGTGTCTGTTTGTGCTTAGGTTCCAAATCAAAAGTTAATTTTAATTTAGGCTGCACGATGACATGACATAAGGCGCCATACATAGTTTGCTACAATATTTTTGGCCTTATTTGGAAATGTGAGATATGAGCTGATATTTTCAACCCACCTAATCCTTGTTTCATCTGGATTTAAAAGCATTAAAACGAGAAAATACCTACATCGATAAAAATACGTAAAGTCGATAGCAGAAGATGATCGGTCAGGGTTTTTTATTTACGCAAGAGATGAAACGTAAACACGAGTTGAGTATTGTATCTATGAAGAGATCATTTAATACTCCAAGGAGCCAAATTGTTGAGAGCAGTGCCGAATTGAGTCATCACGGTTTATCGGGTACAGTATAAATCAAATAATGCCGCCTAAAAAAAACACCATGATAGTTTGACACGACTAATGCTTCATTTGTCGTTGAAGCCAAAATGAAATTTGTGTCTCTAAATATATCACCCATTACTTCAAATTTTCCATTATCTTGAAGTATCCCTCATGAGATAAGTCTATTTCACTTCTTCCAATGATTTCTAAAGTTTTTTTTAAAGGATATTACTCCGCCACTTACACCCCATAATTGATCAGAAACGTCTTTTACATGACCATCAATTCGGGTTAAGAAGTAAGCATTCGACGGTGGACGAAGTTCATCGAATTACTGATGTAATTGAGAAAGCTTTCGAAGAAACGAAAATTTGCTCGGCCGTATTTCTTTACGTATCGCAAGCTTTTGCCAAGGTTTGGCATAGAGTCCTTCAATACAAATTTAGACAAGTTCTGCCTGAATTATATAAAATCCTCGTGTCGTATCTTGAGCATAGACTCTTGCGTGTGAGACTTGGAAACGAATGTTTGGAGTTCAAAGAAATGTTGACCGGAGTACCCCAAGGAAGCTTGGACCACTCTTATACCTCATATGTACACTTGATATCCCACAATTGTTGACTATACAGATATACTAGCAGTGTGCACAACAATAGATGAAACAAATATGAAATTACAAAACACTAAATGAGGTTAATGTATGGATAAAGTCCTGGCGGATTGCAGTTAGCGAGAGCAAATCGATTCATGTAGATTTTTTGTATAAACGGACAAACAATTTGTCAACATTTATCATACGGTTCGAGTCCCTTTTGCAAATGAAGCGAAATATCTCGAAATGACACTCGATGGAAAATTAAAATTGAAGTCGCATGTATAAAAGAAATGAGAAGAACTTAAAAATTAATACAGAGAGCTGCATTCGTTACTCGGAAAATATTCAAAGCTTAACCTTGCTGCTATTATAAAAGCATGTGTTAAAGCCGGTTTGGACATATGTTATGCAACTATGGGGTTGTACCAGTGAAACGAATTTAAATATTTTACAAACTTTTGCAAACAAAATGTTAAGATCATTAGTTACTCCCGCGGATAAAGGTGAAACGAAAACGCAAACATAAAACAACCAAAAATTGTATTTTTTATACCTACATGTTGTCAATTTTACAAGTTTTGCTGCACATTCGCCAAACAACGCTGTTGAATTCACTACTTTTCTAGTTTCGAAATATACAACAAATACTGTTATATGCACAACTCGGTTTTAGAATAAACAACCATGTCTCTGTTAAATTCAAAGCATTGGATGTCGGGTCGATTTCGACTATAAATACAGTAGAATTGACGGCGGTTTTCAACATATTTAGCATATTTTTTTGGGTGTACAACAACATATGCCAATGTGTAAAACTGCAACTAGGTTTTTGATAAAAACAATCCCGTTTTGGTATTTTTAATAATACAAGACTATTCTACTAAAGCCCTCACTCGAATTACTAAGGATATCTTATATAAGACCCTGATCATCCCAGTCCTGCTCTACGGCGCTGAAGCATGGACCGTCTCAAAAGCGGATGAAGAAATCCTTGGTCGATTTAAGAGGAAAATTCTTCGAAAAATCTTCGGTCCCGTTTGCGTTGGCGGGCTATGGGGACGAAGATTCAACCAAGAACTATACGAGCTGTACAGCGACATGCCCCTGGTCAAAAAACTCCGCATTGTACATTTAAGATGGCTAGGACATGTAGAACGAATGGACACCGCAGAGTCTTCGATTCCCAGCCAGACGTCGGACGCAGTAGAGGAAGACCTCGCCTTAAGTGGCGCGCACAAGTACAAACCGACCTCAACCAACTTGGAGTGCGCAACTGGAGGCAGTTAGCTAAGGACCGGGCTAATTGGAGGGGCATGTTGGTTGAGGCCCAGGTTCATTCCGGACTGTAGCGCCACTTAAATAAGTAAGTAAGTATTCTACTAAATGATAAGTCTTGGCTTTAAAGAAATTAACAAAAACATTTGTTTAGTGTCCCGCCTTTTGCAAATGTCTGGCAGAGGTAAGAGAAGAAAACTATCCTGAGAAACTTCTCAAATTTATCGTAAGGAATAGGCATTAAATTATAAGTCTTTTATTTGTGGAAAGTATTTATTACATTCGCCTACGCAAATGACTAGATAACATTGGTTTCAGAATTCGTTTATTCCAAAAAATGCTTAAAATTTCTATTATGCTCTCACTTAACCAAACAAGTCCATTCCTGATTGACTTATTATTTTCTGTCTAAAAAAAATCGAAAAATACCTCCAGTCCTTTGTCAACCTTCCAATACAACAAGAAATGACAGAGCAACCCTTCCCTTGGGACATTCAGTCTTGTCCAAAAAATATATTCCTTTTGAATCGAATTATCCATTTAGGATACCACAAAAGATTCTTGCCATTGCTCAATGATGCGATTTTATTATTTCTTCCTCCTTGTTGAATGTCCTTTGGATATCATAATGGTACGTGATTTTATTGAGTTACCTGGAGCTGATCTACCCTTATTACGGACTAGCTATGTGTGTCCTTTTGGTATTTTTAGTCGAACATTCTTTTCTAGGAAATTTGAGTCTCTCCAATAATTCTTGTAATTGGAATTAAAGATGAGAGACTCTTGAAAAGGATCTTCTCCAATATCTCATTTATGAAGAATGACAGTTTAAGTCAACAAGATAAAGAGATGTTGGGCTTTTGCAGAAATTCGTATTCCATATCCGTTTCCTTCTGTTTAAAGTAATCAATTTACAAGTACACTTGCTGAGTGCATTTCCCACTTGAGCATCACCAGTTGGGTCTGCTCCTTCGCTATCCAGCCAAGCAAACATTTGTTAATGTCAAACTCTATGTGAGTTTAGTGTCAGCAATGGAGAAGAGACAAAAAGGATATTCGTTTTTCCTGCATGAGTGCCCAATGCAGATGGGGAACATTTGCAAACATTCGCACATACCAGACGTCTGGCATCTTACAAATTCCAGGCGTTGGCCGATGCGACGTGAGTATATAAAATATGGATGCCCATCCACTAGGTCTGAAGGCGAAATTAAAGTCAATTTCCGCTACTGTCAATTTAAAAATATATAGCCTTTGCCATAGTACATATATCTAAACCACACTTTACTTACCACATTGCATCTTAAACCGTAGCGATCCTTACTAATTCCTTAGCATACTTTTTGCTGTTTTAATGATTTTCTTTTTGAATCAAAAAAACATGTAGAATCCTTGTTCCGCCATTGGCATATGTTGTGGTTAACTAATATCCGGTTACTATTATCTGCAAAAGACTCAGCTGTTGTCTCTTATCCTGACGGTTATGGTGATGATATCAGTATTAGTCTCTTCAGTTCCAGCGTATAAAAGGACTGCAAGAGAAAAAAAATTGAAACACAAATGTAAGCATAACATGTAAATGCATGCACAAAGATATAAAATACACGTTCTGTTGCATAGTAAAAACCACTTTGTGCGGTCTGGAAACAAATGAAATTGAAGAAAAAAGGATGATACTCTGTTCGGCGAGAACCGAATGTTTATGAAAAATTCATTAGGTTGCCTAGGGCATCTCCTGGGTAACGGAGGACATGTGAATGCAGCTGCACGTGTGGGTACACAATGCAAACCGAAACCAGTAACAGTATTGCATTATAAAAATGCAAGAGCAGAATATTGATAGTGCTTGCATCTCCTGTGGTTATACAATTTTCAATCTAGATTCCAAGGGTATATGTATTTATATTTTTTTTTGTCTTCCTTTTTTCATTACAGGATATTATTATGCAGATACTGCTTTTCTTTTAAGCTCAACAGAATGGAATAAAAATGGATTTTCCTATAGCTACAGCCCGGTAGTGAGGGAATTTTGTCCCTTGGAATATTGGAATTTTCAATTGATTGAGATGTTGGAATTTTGATTAGGACTTTGTATTGCATATCATTGTCAGTGGAGGGATTGGTGTTCTGTACACTATTCATGAGTGATTTTTTTAGACTTTTTTTTAAGGTATATTAGGGGAACGTAAAGCAATATTTTTGTGCCGCCGGTCTATTCTGTTTTTTCGTTACTTTGGTTAAAATGACATTTGGAAATTGGCATTTGCAAAAATACAGCAGCTATCATTGCGACTGCGTTATTCAAAACATTTTATTTAACAAAAAAAAGGCGACTGCTTTGTGTAAATCATGACTGCCAGCACATCAACCATTCAGCGTGTAATGAATAATTTTGAAAATGAGTTTACACTGGGCATCATTCTCTACATAAAATTTGGACTTACTTAAATGACGCTACAGTCCGGTTTGAACCTGAGCCTCAACCAAAACGCATTTCCAATTAGCCCGGTCCTTAACTAACTGCCTCCAGACTGCCTCCAGTTGCGAACTGCAAGTTGGTTACGGTCAGTCTCTTATTGTGCGCGCCACTTAAGGTGAGGTCTTCCTCTACTGCGTCCGATTTCTGACTGGGAACCGAAAACTCGACCAGCCCGAATATTGGTGTCCATTCGTTCTACATATCCTGGCTGTATACTCTGAGCTGTATAGTTCTAGATTAAATCTTCGTCTCCATAGCGCGACAACGCAAACGGGACGGAACATTTTTCGAAGAATTTTCTTCTCGAATCGACCAAGGATTTCTTCATCCGTCTTTGATACGGTCCATGCTTTATAGACTTCTCTAAAAATGTTAATTTGTCCTGATTCAACTTAAGGTTGCATCTTGCAAAGTTTTTAGCACGTGTTTGATGATGGCAAACCATAAGCTAAGCGCGTGTAGCGAAATAGTCAATTTGTTGTGGAGATTGTAGACAAGCTGTTTCGACATATTCGGACAACAGGTTGTCTAGGAATTTCAAGGGTATGTCAGGCCCCTTGAACAGAGATGGTGGCGGTAACCGAAAGACCAACGGCAACGCTCAATCCCGTAGTGGATAATGATGTCCCCGTGGCCTAGGGGTATCTAAATTGGAACTGGCCCTTCAGGTTGGGGGTTGTACTTTGTTACGAAGCAACCAATAGCTTCGGTAAGGACTGACTACCTGCTAAACAAAAAAAGGACAACGACGATCGTATCTGCACCTGATATGTGAGAACATTAAACAGGAGAGGTGCCAACGAACAACTAGCGGAAGCCCTAAACTGCTACAAAGCAGACACTACTGCCATCCAAGAAATACGATGGGATGGGCCGGCCAAAATTAGGATGAAAAACGTTGACATCTACTACGGACCGTGTTATAGTGAGCAGAAACAGCGACTTACGGATACGGATGCGGATTTGTTATAATTGCCAGAATTAGGCAAGAAGTCTTATGTTTCCAAGACATTAGCGAACGTAGTGCAACAATCCGCATCAATGCCAAATTCACCAACATTAGCCTTATATGCGCTCACGCCCCAACGGAGGAAAAAGATGATATAGCCAAGGATTGTTTCTACGGACTCCTTGACAAAATCTATGAGCGACTACTGAAGTACGATGTTAAAATCATGCGGGGAGAATTTAACACAGGTAGGAATAGAAGACATCTTTAGCAGTATTGTCGGAAAACATAACCTACACGACAACACGTCTGGTAACGGACTTATGCTAATTGACTTCGCTAAGGAACGAAGTGCCACTATGGCAAGCAAACGGTTTCCTCACCGCGATATCCATAAGGGGACATGACGGTCTCCAGATCAACCTACGGTCAACCAAATTGATGGCATTGTGATAGACAAGAGGCACGCATCCATTATTTTGGATATCCGAACATTCCGAGGAGCTATAGTCGACTCGAACTACTACCTTCTTGCAGCCAACGTAAGAATGCGGATATCCACCACACCACAACAATCCAGAAATACTGTGATAAAATGTAATGTTGACAGACTGCAATCACAAGAGACCGCCAAGACCTTCGCGCAACGCGTATCCCTTAACCTCTCGATTATCACCATACCACCAGCATCGAATGTCGAAGAACAATGGCAACGATGCCAACAAGCCATTAGATCAGCCGCAACTGATGTGCTAGGATTCTCGCTCCAACCAACTAGATACCCATGGTTTGATGAGGAATGCCGAAATATGCTCGCAGTCAAGAACGATTCCTACAAGGCTAAGCTGCAGGTGAAGACGAGAGCTGCCGTTGGGCTCTATAGGCAGAGAAGAAAGGAAAAACACTTTCCAGAAAGAAGAAAAATGAGCAAAAAAAGCGTGCGATCGAGGAAATAGAGTGGTGCCATTCTAGGAACGATGTTGCACCAACTTATATGCCAAATCTGGTCGAAAGAATGTATGCATGAAGAATGGAACCTCAGCATCGTTTGCCCGACCCACAAAAAAGGAGACCCTCTAAACTGCGCCAACTACAGAGGCATTAATCTCCTCAAATCGCCTACAAGATCCTATCTGCCGTAATTTGTGAACTCCTGAAGACATTTACAAACAACCGATCGAATTTTCACAATTCGGCAGATCCTGGAAAAAAGTCAAGAAGTTCAAATCGATACCCACCACCTATTCATCGATTTCAAAGCCATTTCTAGCTTTTGGTATACTTCCCGAACTCGTCCTTTTGTGTAGGATGACGATGGAGAATTCTCGCTGCTCCATCAGGTTCGAAATGACCTCACCGATTCGATACCAAAAAGGATGTAGGCAAGGCGATACGCTGTCATGAGACTTCTTCAATTTGATTCTTCAGGTGACAGAACTTCACCTTTGACAGATATAACTTTGAGGTACTACGGGCCTTTGTCTAACTCGGCTCCCCTATTAACTCTGACAACAACATCTCGTTAGAAATTAAACGAAGAATTACACTTGCCAAGTGCTGCTTCTTTGGGCTACGAAGGCAATTCAATAGTAAGGCCCTCACTTGAACTACTAAGGAGATCCCATATAAGAACCAGATCATCCCAGTCCTGCTCTGAAGCATGGACCGTCTTAAAAGCGGATAAAGAAATTCTTGGTCGATTCGAATAGAAAATGTTTCGAAAAATCTTCATGTTGGCTATGGAGACGAAGATTCAAGCAAAAACTATACGAGCTGTACAGCGACATGCCCATGGTACAAAGAACTGCACAATGGACGTTTAATATGGCTAGGACATGTAGAACGAATACTCAGACTAGCAGAGTCGGATGCAGTAGAGGAAGGCTTCGCATTATGTGGCGCGCACAAGTAGAAACCGGTCTCAGCCAACTTGGAGTGCGCAACTGGAGGCAGTAATCTAAGGACCGGGCTGATTGAAGAGGCATGTTGGTTGAAGCCCAGGTTCATTCCGGACTGTAGCGCCAATTAAGTAAGTAAGTAATGCAATTAATAGGCAGGTCAGGTTGTCATAATAAAATACCAACCAACCGCCTAAAACAATTGCTATTGGGTTCATCCTAAATTTATATCACATGTCAAATATCGATACATTCCTTCATGAAGTTGATAGAAAATATCTCAAAAAATAACAATTTTATGGTATCAATATATAATTTTCGTTTCGAATAAACGCAAACAAGTTAGTTGGTGTATACATTTCAAAGGTCTCTGCAATGTTTTTTTCTTTTTGCTCTCAAGGACTTTTTTAATATACATTTTTATTTCCTTTATTTTCGGGGTTTTGTTATTCATACAAAGATATACATATAGATACAAATACATTGTTCTCACAAACGAATCCAATTTATATACTTTTAGGATTTATTTTCGTCTATAATAGCCACATGACCAGTCAAAGGGATGAAAGAACAAAAATAAAGCAAATATAAGGACTACAAGGAGTGTTGTTTTTTTTTATTCATTTTGAGAAAAAAATTTAAATGGAATATAAATAGAAAGGACTTGAAAATGAGGTGTTAAGTGTTTTGTTTACTCTGAATTGAAATGAGTCCGAAGTGTTTGTCTTTGTTTTTGTTTCGAGATAGCTTTTGGGAAAAAGGTGTCGTTTAGTAGCCATAGGGATAGAAATGTTATGAATAGGAAATGTAGAGTAAAATGAAAACTTTTTGGGTTGAAAGTTCTCAGCCAAGACACAGTAAGTTAAAAATATTTAGTTTCAATTGGATTTTTTTTTATTGAAAATAAAGAGAGAATTATGGTGTATAATGGGAAAAAGGACGGGTGTTTGGTGGTGTTGTTGCCTTTCGTTGGAGTTGTTTTATGGCTCCGGATATTTTATTAGTTCAGTTTTGTAGATTGAGAAAAAAAAAAATTTACTCCCTAGTGGTAATCCATCGGATACTGGTGTCATCCGACAGGATTTGAGATTCTAAACATATACGAGTTAGTGTTGATGAACAAAACAAAAAAACATATCTTATCACAATAATATAAAGTTCTTCAGATCTTTAAGCAATCAAACGAATGGATATTACGATATACAAGAGGTGGACATTGATTGTTTTGTATGTCGGAATATTCCGAATCGCACCGTTAATTTTTGCAGGCAAGGTAAGAATGTAGACAACAAATGCGTTTTAGTGTGAAAAAAGACTAAATGTTGAAAGATTGAGATTCCATGCACCGCCTATATATTTGCAGAACGTGTATCACTTAATCTTGACGATGTCAGCGAGCTAAAGGGTGGTTACATTTTAAGGGCCGATGTTAATTTTGAATTAAGCACAAATAATTTAGGAAATGATTGTATTTTCTTTTTATTATGATAATATTGGTATGGTTCAATTATGTATACGAAAAAACATCCGCCATATCGCAGCCGCGACCTCGGCGGCACACCTCGATCCGATGGTCAAAATTTTCTATGACGCTGAGGCATAATTGCGGTTCTATGCCGGTAATGTGCCGAATTATCTCATCCTTTAGCTCTTGAATTGCTGCGTTATCGACGTACACATTTTCCTTCAAATAATCCCAAAGAAAGAAGTCCAACGGTGCCAAATTACATGATCTTAGCGGCCCTTTGACATGGCCAATTCACATCGCCACCACGTGAGATAACACGGCCATTGAATTTGTCGCGCAAAAGAACCATTGTTTCGTTAGCTGTGTGGCATTTGGCACCGTCCTGTTTAAACCACATATCGTCTACATCCATATCTTCCAATTCGGGCCATAAAAAGTTCGTTATCATTTCACTATAGCGAACACCATTGACAGTAACTGCCTGACCGGCGAAAAAAATATGGCCAGCCCATACACCGCGCCAAACAGTCACTCCTTGTAGGTGCATTGGTTTTTCGACAATCACTCTTGGATTATCATTCGCGCAAAATGCGGCAATTCTGCTTATTGACGAATCCACTAAGGTGAAAAAGTGCCTGTAGATATTTTGCACTGACGATGATTTTCTTCAAAAATTGATCATCCACTGTTGCCATTTCTTGCCACCATTCTGACCATTACGACGCTTGAAATGGTCAAGAGGCTTTAGTTCTTTAGTCAATTGCAGTAAATGCAAGTCTTTATGCATAATGTTCATCAACGACGAGCGTGAGAGGTACAATTGTTGGGCACGACGACGAGTTGAGGTGAACGGGTCTCCAGCCACACTAATGCTGTATTCAGATTTAGGGGCAAAGATTCAGTCAGAAACATCGGCTGTTCAGAAAGACTATGGCCAAAGCCTAGCTATTTCAGTACGTTCTAACCCATTTCGCGAGCACTTTACACCAACAGGTCTTAGTCTGTAGTTTCATTAGGTGGGATCCCGCAACAACATCATCCGACGACACTACATTATAGAAAGTCATGCTCTTTGAATAGTTATTGCCAATACCTAGAGATTTCGGCAGAAGCTACAGAGTCAAGGAGGAGGAACAAACAATAGGACACTGCCCTTACATATGCATGCGTATGTAAAGAGCGATCTACAAGATCTGAAGCCTGCGCTGAAAAAAAAATTCTGCGAATCCTGCGATTTCAAAATGAATGGTCTATGGTCTGTCCGCAACTTTGTATGAAGGTAAACTCCAAACAACAGCGATCAGGTTAGTATGATATTATTCCGATTAAGTAACAGATTCCGTTTCTAAGAATGAATGTAAGAAATCTGAAGTTCATAGGCAAAGAACAGCATTGTTTTTGAAATTTGACTTCTATGTCAAATTTAAATTGAAAATAACCTATTCTCTGGCGCAATTTTGTGGATAGTTTGAGTTTTTTTTCAAAATCATATTTATAGTATTCAGTTGCACAAAAAATCCATACTATAAAAAAAAGATTTATAGGCAGAAAACCACAGCTGCTTTAATTACATTTTTCATAAAATATTTCCTAATATTACCTTTCACGTCCTTCAGTCAAGATTCATCTACCGGATTCTTTACATCACCAACAATTTCGACAACAAGTGTCAAATCAGTTTCACAACGAAACACAATCACCAAATAATATTAAAAAAGGAAGGAAGGACACCCTTGCATCTTGATGCCCCAACCATAACATAAGGCATTTTATCGACATTTATAAAATGATACTCCACGAAGGGAAACAAAATACTAAACCAAACATTTTTGTGTCAAGGTAAGAGTTTTTATATCAAAAAATAACAGTACCTATATTTTGTAGGTATACACTGTACGAAAAAAAACCTAAAAGAACGACGAACCCTATCAGAGTAAAGAACATTCTATCCCCTAGCCCCAACCAAAATGAGAAATCCTTTTGAAAGAATTCATCGGAAAGTATTTCACCATTATTTACGAAACGACTCGCACACAGCGAAGGAGCTTGCGAGCATATACTATACGTTTGAATGTCGTTCATGCTGTCTGGTATATTTTCAACAAACTACACAGATCCTTAAATTAGTTAAACCGATAAAATTCAAAAAGAACATTATATTTGACTAGAACAGGACTCCTTGTGAGTGTGTGTATATTTACTGTGTAAACATTTCAAATATATTTTGCATTCGTAGTACAAAATATACTCTACGTACCGTACTTGTACTCGGCCTCGTGTGCATACATATTCACTGAGAATGCATAATGTATGAGTAGATGCGGTTGTTTATTTCGGCAGTTCCTTTTTTATAAAAGAGAGTGAGTAATTTCACGAAACCAAAGTTAAGGACTCGTGTTTTGTTTCTTTGCAAATATTAAGCGCACTTAAGTGTTTTTGTTTGAATATGCGAAAGGGCATTGCATATGATGCCTTAGCAATGTATAAATGTACAAGGAGTACATTGTACATGATATTTAAAGGGTTTGCGAAGGTGTATGCCTTATGAAAGGGTTTTAATGAAACATGTTACCGAAAAAAAGAGCCGAAATTCGAAGGTGCCTTGATTCAATGTTAACTTCACTTATCAGTTCGACTGTATGCCAAGATGAATAAACCGCTAAGATACCTTTTAGAGGTAGAAGTGATTTAAATTTCGCTGAATTATCCTGCAGGCACTTTGTTTTGATATACTTTGCTATTTAATTACATGGTACATACATTATGTAATTTGTTAGAAGTTGTATTCTTGTTACTCTAGGTACTTTTGTGTACTTTGTGCATTTTTAAATGCAATAGTATCTATTCTTTTGAAGTTAATATTTATGTTTGCTTAGGGAAATATAAAAGTGAACTTACTTTGATGCTCGCCTAATAACTCCTGCGAACGCTGAAAGAAGCAAAAATATGAAACAGATTAGAATTTAGCTTAGGGTTGTTTAAATAATTAAATTATTTAAGAGCACGGGTGTGGGTGAAATATTTTCTACGAGTGAAAAGAAAAACAGACTACAATAAACAGTGTTTGGCTGGAGTGCTCTTTTAGTAGATCCCTTGTACAATTCTTGTCATTCTGATTCTGATACAGAGTACCCGCCGGGAAGGTAAACTACTTTCTCTTGCCGCCATTTTGGTAAACATTAGTCTTGACAGTTCATATTTTGGAAGTCGTGAAGTAGACACGTGGAAAATTTTGTATGGAAAAACATTCGATAAACCAACATGTTTTAATGATTTTTTTCAAAATCAATCATCAATTGCTGTGACGATGAGAAAGTTACGTGAAATTTTTGGATGAAACAACGTGCCAACAAAACGAACTATTTACCGTGTTGCTAATGATTTCGAAGAAAGAGGGTCTGTAGGTGATAGGCCCAAGAATGGACCACAACGTACTGCCAGATCGGCTGAAAACATAACTGCTGCTCAACAAGGAAGTGATCAAAACAATCCATCAACTGCAATTCGACGCCGTGCTCAGGATCTTCTTGGTCTTCACAGAACAACTTTGGCCACAATTTTGAACAATGATTTGCAATTGTTTCCATTCCGTACTTTATAACGCGTTTCGTGATTATCGGGCTAAATCCATAGGTTTAGTTCTTTGAAGACGCCGCAAGAAATTTGTTTCGTCAAGAATTTGGAGGACCACTGTGTTTTAACGTTTTTTTATGTTTTCGTGCAAAATTTTCGTTTCCCCTTTAACCGCGGGAATACCCAGTTCGCTGCGTAGATCTTCGTTCCTCAAATATCACGGCGTGTTGACAAACGATCTTAACATTTTGTTTTCAAAAGTTTGTAAAATATTTAGTCTTGTGTCACTGGAACAACCTCATAGTTGTCCTGCTTTAGCATTTGCTTGTATAACAGTAGCTTGTTATCAAGACTAAGCTTCGAATATTTTCCGAGCAACCAGAACAGTTCTCCGTAGTTATTTTTGAGTTCTTCGCATTTCTTTTTCACACGCCACTTCCATTTTAATTTTGCATCAAGTGTCATTCCGAGATATATCGCTTCATTTGCGAAAGGAAGTCGTGCTTAGTAATAGAGGCAAATTGTCGATTTGCTCTCGTTAAGTGCAGTCCGCCAGGTTTTTGTCCGTTCGTTAACCTCATTGAGAGCGTTTCGTAATTTTATATTTGTTTCCTCCATTGTTGTGCTTACTGTTAATATAGCGGTATCGTCAGAAAACGTGGCAACTAACGTATCGTTTGGTTGTGGGATATCATGAGTGAATAGGAGGTACAAGAGTGGTCCAAGGATGATTATTTGGGGTACTCCCGCCATTATTTCTTTGAGTTCTGAAAATTGGTTTCCAAGTTTCAAACGGAAGAGACTATCCTCTAGATACGACACGAGGATTTTTTACAATTCTTTAGGCAGAACTTGCCTTAATTTGTATTGAAGGCCTCTATGCCACACTTGTCAAACGCTTGCGACACGTCAAGAAAAAGCTATTATTCATTTTTTTGAAAGCTTTCTTAATTACGACTGTAGTTTGATGTACTTGGTCCACCGTCGAATGTTTACTTCTAAACCCAAATTGATGTTCAAAGGAATTGAAGTCGATTCGATCGGAACGTTAATCCAGTTAGTTAGAGTTATTTGAGAATTGTTTGTTCATGGTAGTTTGTACAGTTTTCTGCGCAACAAAGTAGATATTAGAAAACTTTTAAAATAAAATTTTTGAATGAAATCGTTAAAGTCCTTCTTAAGTGATGGCGTGACAAAGAAAACAGTCATTCGTTTTCATAGACTATAATATCCATATGAAAAGTCTATAATCCGCCGTGCGAATCTTTCAATAGCCTATCCGTTTCATTCTTAAAATAAATATCCCTTAAAAGTAGGAGTGGCTAAAAACTGATTGGGGGTGCTCTACAAATCTTTTCATAGAAAATCCTTATAAAAAGGGGGCGTGGGTTAAAATGATCTAAAGAACAAATATTCAAAGTATTATTCTTATATATTAATCAAACGATTTTTTCGGATTTTTCTAAAATTGTACCGAAACAGTTTTGTTTTGTTTTGTTTTCTTGTAAAACTTTTTCGTCCCCAATTGGGATTGGCAAAAATATTAAAATTGAAAAAATATTGAGCATCTCTTAACATCTTCTTCTATTACTTTTTCAAAATTTCTTATGGTTTGACCAAAAACACAATTTTTATAAAAAGTAGGCGCTGCATTGGTCGGATTTTGAAAACGTTTACACTTGTTCTGTAGGCATCGACAAGGAGCCTATCTACTCAAATTTTATCACACTAAATCAAAATTGAAGGCCTAAAAATCGATGATGCACAGACGAAAGGACAGAAAGACATATAAATATATTGACTTAGCTAGCGATTCTGAGTCCAAATACTTTAAGGTATAACTAGCTAAATTATTTCTCTATGTTACAAACTAGGTATCAAAACCAATATTAGGGGTATATTAGTGGAATAGGGAATAATTAGTAAAACAAGGTAGAAATAACTTGCTACATAGCAGATGCATACAAAAATTAAATATGAAGTACATTGGCAGCCCTGCGAACATTCGTTTACAACAAGAGACCTGAGCGTTTTCTTAAGTTCCCTTTGACGGAGATAAACTACCGCCTCTTTGATTTGACACTTTTAATATTATTTGTGATATCGCCGATTCAGTGTGGTACTGCGTCTTTTCGCAAATACTGCGGTAGAGGGTATCACAAATCGATATGAACGATTTTACTTTACGAGTGGGGGAGCTTTTCATAAACCCTAAGAAGAAAGCTTGAAATAGATATTTAAAACGACAACCTATGTTTCTCTATGTTTCTGGGGAATAGGAAGTTTAAACACGAAACAGAAAAACAGTCAACCGACTTTAACGCTGGCCGTTTTAATGGGGCTGAAATCAATACAAGACACATTACAAGTGCGATAACTAGCGAATATAACTTGGATATTACCTTAATGACACAACCATACAGATTATGTTAAGCACCATGCCGTGTTTGGACGGTATACCAAAACTTGACATGGCTCTTAACATTTTGCCTGCATAAGTGGAGTTGTATGCAGTTGTGGATTTTCCTATCCTTAAACCACCTTGTAAAGGTCCTATCAGGGTATTGGTAATTCGAGGCATTCAAACGAAAAGAATGATAAGATCTAGTAGGTGATGGTGACGACATGTATGGCGCAGCTCGGAGGGTCTCCTTTTGTGTGGATCCGGTAAATTTTGCTAATGAGTTAGTGTACGTTACCAAAGAGTATAGAACTACATAGAGAACGCATCACAGATAAAAATTGTGTTGCAGTTTCAGACGCGGGCGGTAAGTGCGAAGGGGAAATTTCATCGATCGTATGCGTCGACTATGTTGTTATTTGATGCTGGGGTAGCAATGTGAACACTGGGGTACCAATATCAGTACCCCACATTTTCGTTGTATGAAATGCGCACTCTATCTAGTTTTATACTCTTTGCCGTTACTTACAAAATCATTTCCAACAGCTTTATATAGCTCGCAGATATTGGTATCCTCACTTTATTTACATTTTGGTATCCTCACTTCCTTTAAGTCGGGTGACTGGTAGTGTTTGCTGTCGTCGTCAATATTGAATGATTCGTTAAGTCAGACAGGGGGATTTAAACAGTCTGTAAAGGTGTTTTTCCATAAGCTCAGAAATTTCTGTGTCTTTAATTCGATGACTCTAGACAGTAAGCTGTTCGCACTTAGATCAAACCACCTTGTTATCTTCGCTAGTGCGGGTTATTTTGCTCCTTGTGTAGTTCAAGGATGCACGTGTTCCGGCACCCCGATTTTATCAGCTGCCGCCCCCTATATACGGTCAAAGTATTAAGGCCTTCTAGATATCTATGTCAACTGACGTCCTTACATTGACAGATCATAAGAAAAGTTCGAAATTGAGTTTGTATTCACATACAAAATACTTAATCACTATTGCAGACCCTTTTTTTAGAGTATTCATCAAAGAAGAAATATTTGTTTTGCCTTACTATCAAATATTGTTCATGGTGTTCCATAATTAAGTTGTAGTCAACAATTTCTCAGAAAGGCAGTTGAGTACAACTCTCAAGAAGTTTCTAAACATAATTAAAATTATGTGCTCAAACCTGCATACTTGCGTGGTTTGTGGGCATAACTTAATATCGTATCCCACCAGTATAATATCTCCATCCCCTACACAAAACGATGTTACCATTCGACTTCTGTAATCTCATTATAAAGACCATAACAGCCCCACAAATTACCACATCTCCAACCCATCCACCTAACATTTTATCACCAACTAGTTGCTTTCCAAGCTATACCACACCGCTTTATAAAATACTTAACAGCTGCTAAAAGTGTAAACTTTATGCGCGCACACCATTAAACCATTAAACCACCCTGAATCTGTCAAGTTATCCTCCGTCAAGTAATTACTGAGAATTACGACAGCACTTGCCAGCAAATTTCATCCATATTCGCTATCGTATAACTGTTCCTTAATAATAACTGCGGCGATGGATAACTTTGCAGCAACAACTGTTCCATTGGTTAGGGCATGCAATTAAAATATAACATCCAAGCCTTCAAGTTCAAGAGCTGGCTTCATCAAAACACAAAATTTTCCAGCACTTCGTTGCGATTCATTGTGTCGGAAACAGTATCCCGAATCCTTTGCAGCAATATGAGAATCAGTAATCAGTTGAACTCGTCTGATACCATTAAACGCATAAGAGTGTTGCGCACTCAAAGGTAATAAAATCTCAACACCACCAGTTGAACCGGAATGATATGATGACGGTGAAGCCCTTCGAGCTTTGGTGTCACTACTGTTACTGTACGACCTATACCATTGTAATGCAGTGAATGGGCTGCCATTTGGCGCTCAAAGTACATTTCGTTCAATAGTGCAATTGAGGGCTCATATAAGAGTGGCAATGATATGATGCTCAAATGGTAGGGAACATCGGCCGTTCTCAAAGTATACGTAATAATGCTTGCGCTCTTAAAATACTCGATTCCTCGTGTATCCTCAACCAACAACAATTGTGCTCAGTCCGAGGACTAAGTCTACGCAATTCCGATGCGAATGCGGTTTTGTAGATACTGGGCGCCTTCAAATGCAGTACCCCGAGAAATATTTGATGGTGAAAGGTCGACAATTAATTTTCGGTCTGAGTGTAGTCGGTGCAAGCGAAGGACATTAAATGCTTTCAATTGCCAACTGTATGTGTGTGTATTTTGCACTCTTCCACGGATGCATCGTAAAATCCATCTACAGAGCAGAGTTGGGGTTAAGCTCATAAATTTCGCACAACACCAATTAAGTGAACCCATTTGCAGGTGGCTGATGGTACTATGGTACTGTATAGATGGGCGGGAGGTTGAAGGGTTTCATTTTATTATTATTCCCGTCTGATACTGGATTTTTTTCTTGCGTTTGTATGTTGTTCCTTCTTTCCAACTGCGGTTGTTTGTGCCTTGCTTTTACCGGTCGGATGCTGGATAATGGGGGTGGTGTAGGTATAAAAGGAACATTGTCAGGCTGTGACAGGAGGGGTTGTGTGTAAAGTAATGACCGTAACTAAATAACGCTTCGTTAGACACGCATTTAATTGGGATGAAAATTGTTTCGGTATATGGATCCGGCAGAGGCTGATGAACGTACAGGTGTGTAACAAGTGACAGATCCAATCATGCTCTCATGGTGTATGACAGGATGTCTATCAGCAGAGGGGCATGATATTGTGCCTAATAAGCGTGAGGAAAATTGATATTGTTTGATGATGTTCGACAGGTAGGAACTTTATATAGGTACATCTGTATATTCCAATGAATTGAAAGCTTGACGAATATCTGAATTGTATATGGATAGATACGTATGGGTGACAGTTTTTGGTATTCAATAATTAGAGCGGTAATTACGAAGTTATTGACATATTATGCTGCGCTTACCATGATGTGGTTGGAGTTCATATCCAATTATATGTCATGTCATCAGTACATTCTGGTACCTACCCGATTCGCAGCGTATATAATTGATTTGGAGTTTTTTTTAATCAGGAAATGTAAGAAGCTCAATATCTGTTTCACTGTAATATGCGAAGATACCCACGAATAGGCATCAAGCAAATCTACAAAAAGGATCAAAAGGATATGCAGAGCAAAATGCAAAGAAGGCCTTATATGTAACTTTCATAAACAATCTAACAATGTACGTATCTAACGTATTTTCAAATTCGGGAATTCAAATCCAGAAAGTAACAGCCCCTACAAATTTTTTTATTGCGCAACATCTAGCGAATGTCTGACAAACATCCAGTCCAATAGATATTTAGCTCTAATCGTCTTTATTTTTAATTTATTTTTATTGTTATAATTACTGCTGAAGTATGCTCGAAACAAACGTGCAGTAGTTCTGCATACAGTGCGGCTCGCAGTGCAGCAAGCAAGACAAAGCAAGACTAACGTGCAGAATTTTTAGTTTGACATACATGTAGGGCAGTGGCTTTTGTCGTAACATTACCATTGCTGCATATGTGATCAATGATCTAAGCATACAGGCCGAAATTTGGACACTAAAGGATGAACCGTTGTTGGGCAATATGCTGCAAATTGTAGCACAGTCTGTCTGCATTGACAAGAACAGCACAGTTCGAGCGGTAATTGGTGATCAAAAGTGCGTTTATAATCACTAAACCAATGTTGTGTTGGAGGATCAAAATCTTGTTGAATTACAAAACGACATCATCAAACGGTTGCAAATAATTCCCGATGAGAAAGCTTTCATAGAAGTGGAAGTTCATTTGAAAAAAGCATGAAGTTTTCAGTTCCAAGACGATATGGAGGGGCAATTATACACGTTACGCAAGTTCGATGCGCAGCCAAGGTACAACAAATACTTGGGCCAAAAAAATAAAAATTGTCGTTGAAGAGAATCAATTTTACATTATGTATCAGCGGTTGATTATAAATGTCACCACGGGATTAAACCAAAGAAAGCCGCAGTCAAATTGAATAGCGAAATGCAAGAAACTGCACCACATGACTGTTTGTCCCAACGATTACCATCAAATTGGAAAGGTATTATGAAACAGTTTTTCAAGGGAAAACACAAAACAATTCAGATTAAGTGGTAGATGTACAATAAAAAAAATCTCATTGGTTTGGATGAACCATATGTCTCGCAGTTATCAGTCCCATCCAATCAAATAAGGGGATACTCGTAGGTCACTTATATATCTTCGATGGATTCACACTGTTTGCTCATGAAAGGAGAGCATGATGATGAATTGCCAGGACCGTGGAGGATTTGGTAAAAATAATGGATATGTGTATCCATATGGTCATTTCTCATCACATCCGGATATGTTGAGATTTCTCAAAAACGAGCCACACCCGGATGATGGTGCCCTTGCATTTATTGCAGTTTCGGGAGAAATTTGTAGGATCAGTGGTTATTACGCTTTAAAAAGTTGATGCTGCCTGTGTCCTGGAATTAGGCCTGGTAATAGTGTTGTTATCGCTTCATTCACAGCACATTTTACAAATCAAATCCGGATATCGAATATCTGACATAATTTTTATATTTCGCGTTATGATTGTATATCTGTCCACTTATCTGTCCCAACATAAATTGTGCAACAAGCCACCAGCCCAACTATTTAATTCAATATTTAGCACAAATAATGACACTCTTTGGATATGTTAACGTATTCTTGAGTATTTTCGCAAAGTAAATGTTTTGTTTGGGTTGAGTAAAAGCAGCTTTTTGCATTTTTTGGCAATGATGCCAAATAACTTAAAATTATGTTTTTGTTTCTTTGTAGTGTTGCCCTTGAATTTTTGCAGTAGATTTAGAAATAGAGATTACTTGCAGAACCGCAACCCTTGCTCATTTTATTTAAATGTGCTCACACCCGATGAAAACTGTCTGTTCTATCTTTTATGCAAGGAGAACTCTGCACGTGTGTTTCAGGCATTAAGCTGCTACACAGCATACCGTCGTACACCTGTCATTCAAATAATTTAATGCAACGGGCTTGTCCGAAGGTAAGAAACTACTGGATTATGAAGATGAATGAAAATCCCTTTTAATAACACCAAGATCAGTTAACGATTCCATTAAAAAAATCGATAGGTGCCGAAAACGGATTTAGGGAAGGTTATGCGTTGTCATTTGATTTCTCTAACATTGTACCAAAAAGGATCGTTCAATATTCTTAAGTGCAATTACATCCATGAATCCTACGTTGCCTAAGACTACGTTTAACAAAAATAAGTTTTGACTGACAAAAAACATTCACTTCTCCTGCTGTACCTACGCAAGTTCGTAAGAAATGTTCTAAAGACTGGTTTGCTTGTGAGATCCGCCCTTTTTTTTGACGAAGCGTATTTCATCTCGGTAAATATACTAAGAAAATATATCCCACAGCTGCCATGTGCAGGCGATTGTAGAAAACCCAATTTATACGAAGAGACTGACATTTTGGTCCCGATTTCGAAGTGTTGTCATCATCTTGTTTTAAAAATGCTGTTGAAAACTCCATTTTGTACAACTGTGAACGCTATGGAGTCATTATATTTTCAAGTTATGAAATGGACGATATGGACTTGGACGATCTTTGGCGTTAGCAAGCTGGCGCGTCATTCTTTACAGCTCATCGAATAATATATCGTTTGCATGCTAAGTTCCTTAAGGATTAAAAAAAAATGCCGTGAAAGGTTGAAAATAGGCAACATCCAACAGATTCATGCCCATGAAGCGACTACCATCCAAGCCATTTGTGAGGTATGTATATTAGAGGTGTTCAACAAGGTCGTATAAAATTGGTTCAGAACCTTACACTGAAGTAAGACATGGAAAAATAATTCAACCACCATTTTGATTCAAACAGCAAAATTGTTTTAAGCAATATTGGTACGAAAGAAATACATATATTCTGTCAATAAGAAAGAAATATATTCTGTCAATAAGAGGGGCACAATCGAATATCGCAGTGGACAGCAAAAACTAGGTAATTAAGGGACTTGAGGTACAACAATATAATATAGTTAAATACGTAAAGGGCTTACAAATGTAATTTTATTTTGGGAACGAAAAAGTTTTCCTAAAGCTCTTCGTGACGACTCCCACACCCACATTAAAACTAAGTAACGCTGTTGAAAAGAACAACTGTAAAATGAATTAACATATCCTGTAGTAGATGCCAATATATTTGCCACTCATTTGCATGGATATGTAATACAAAACAAACACTGAAAGGTACCACAAAACGTGCATACTGGCAGTTGTTGACGATCACATCACTGTACGAACGTAGGTAAATATTCCTACGAGCTGCGAGTATCTACTTATCGTAAGGAATTTTCAGTTACAGAGTAAACAAATTCAGTTATTCCACACTCTTCATTAATATATATTTATGAGCGATGGAGTTATTTCTGCAGGACAACAGCACGAGTATAATGACAAAACACAAACAACTAGCAACAGCTCCAGAGTCGTATCATCTGCAGTTACACGAGTACTACGTACATACTTGCATACTTGTATAACAAAGAAAACAACTCTTTTATTTACCCACATTCCAGGAGAGCATCAATTTACTGTCAGCTGAGTAATATAACCGGGATACATCCTCCAACACAACATCTAGGGCTGGTTGGGTTGATTTCATCCCATATTTCAACCGCAAATGTACATAACGCACACACAGATACTCTGTTAGATTTCAATTGAGCGCTCAGATAATGTATGACAAATTGCACAATGAAATAGGATTCTTTGGAGGGATTATTGTATACGCGCTCAAACAAGAGATAGTAAATACACTTCGGAAGAGATGAAGGACTCGCGTGAAATAATCTACGGCACGAGCAGCTGTTATACTGTCGTATCCATCTTTCCTTATGTCCACATATAGCGAATGGAAAGGAAATATATTCACTGCATAACGTGATATCGCTGTAAATACAGATACATTCAATCGTTTTTTTTTTGTCTTCCTGTTTTTGTTTTCATTTTTTGCATGTCATTACAGATTGAGTAAAATATTCAATTCTATGAAAATATTTGCAGTTGAATATTTTTCAAGGCAAACAAAGGCTATGGAGCTCGTATTTATGTATTTATTCATTCACTGTTTAAATACTCGTCGGTTTTTGTAATAATTGTGTGATTGAAAATAGAAAAAGGACTTTTTGCATCAAAATTTTGGAATATTTGTGTTTTACGCAATCGAACCCGACTTCTGTTTGCGCTCACACTGATTGCGCATTGGTTTTAGGAACAAATTTGATTGCACTGTAGCCGACTGTAGAGCAATTTGCAAATATTTGTATGTTACACACATCCTGATATATTGGATGGATTAAACCAAATGCTTGTTGAACTTTCTTTCCTATTTGCACATATTCCCTACTACATGTGTTTTCTAACTGCCAGTTGGAAACCACATTTTGGTTAAAACCCTGGCTGCTTCAATTGCATTTCGGTGTAGGATTAACGTGATTTCGGTTGAATGGCTTTGGAAAGATATGCAAAATGTAGTCAACAAAAATGTTTACGAGGTATTTTTTTGAAAAAAAAAAAATATTATGTAGATACTATGTGTTCCTTTTATATTGAATGCCTTAACAATGTCAACTCGCCAAATTGTATGTTATGCTCGGCCGAACCCTTTTTCTGCAAGATGGCAAGGTTTTACTGAAAAGTAATGTTATCATTGGGAGCTATCGCCTTCTTCTACAAAGAAGAACCTCGAAGAAAATGAAGAATAAAGAGGATTTCGACTTAAAATAAAGTTTACATGACTTTTCCACAGCACATAATATGCATAACTCATCATTTAGTGCATTTGTTAGTGGGTCAGGAGGAATCATTGGACCTTACTTCTTTGAAAATGAAAACGGCGTAACGGTAACTGTGAATGGAGAGCGATATCGTGATATAATTGAAAACTTTTTAACGTCACAACTGCATGCTTTAGGCTTAATTAACATGTAGTATCAAAAAGATGGTGCCACAGCGCATAGAGGCAGGATTACAATGGAATGACTACGAGACCTCTATCCGCAACAAGTTATTTCAAAAAATTGTGATGTTGATTGGCCTCCACGGGCGCCTAATTTGGCTGCTCCGGGCTTCTTTTTGTGGGGATATCTAAAAAGCAAGGTTTATGCTAACAAAGTAGAAACGATTGAGCAACTCATACAAAATAGTCATGATGAAATTAATGAAATAGCTCGTGAAATGTGTGAGAATGTAATAAAAAATGTACTCTAAAGGGCTTGCATTTGTGAGACTAACAGAGGCGGATATTTACCTGAAATTGTATTCCTTACACAATTGCCGACATTAAATAAATCATTTATTATATCATTTATCATATCGTTATCATTAAACATAGATCCACATACTCTTATGAAATGCAAATGCAAAACAAATTAGACCCAATTATCCAGATTAGCAAGAATAGATACCAACGCGACTGCAACTACTCTCTTATGAATGTGTTCTCTGGCTAAGATGGCTATCGCATACATATACAGTTTTGACAGGATTACTCACCTTTTAGCTTTAACTCAAATAAGGAAAATGATACAAAGCATGCGGAAACGGGAAAAAAATGTTCAATGTCGGTAATATAAAAAAAACTGAAAAATCACATAATGAAAAAACAGCTGGATCGAGTTGCAAAGCATAATCGATTGATAGCCATCTCAGGAAAGGAGAGCCTATTAACTTTTGAATATAAAAAGAAGTGTGTCGAGATAAGCTTAACTCCATCGATGCTATGGCCAAACTATCATGGTATCTGAAAACACCTCAAATAAACATCAACTGAAAGCCTTAGACAATTTTATTTATTTGTTTCGAATTCAAATGCCCTGTTTTAATTTGAATATCTGTAATTATTTTGGATCCAGTTGTAGCCATCATGAACAACTTTTTTGGAACACCAAACATGATGAAATCAAACTTAACCTACATAGCTGGTTATAGGAATCATTGGAAAATTGTGTTTCGTTTGGGTGAAAGTAGAAACATTACTTCAGAAAAATATACCCGATCATTGAAAAACAAAAAGTGTTTTTTTACGAAACTTAAATTAAAAATTAAAATATTTTTAGGTAATCTTGTTTGAAAATCCAAAAGCTTTGTTTTAGCTTTGTTTAAAAAAGCCACAAGATGCAAAAGAAAATTTCCATTTATACTTTTCTATGAAAGCTACTGGACCCTTAAGTACAAGAAGCACTTTTCCCGGAATAAAACTGCGCCTTAACCTCTCCCTAACCGGGTCCATAACTAACCGTGGCCAGTTGGGCACTTCAAGTTGGTTGAAGTCGGTTTCTGGTTGTGCGCTCCACTAAAGGCGAGATCTTCCTCTGCTGTATCCAATTCAACGTGTGGATGGGAATCGAAGATACTTCGAATCCTGTTCTTGGTTGAATCTTCGTTCCTATAGTACATCAATACAAACCACACTGAAGATTTCACAAAGAAAATGACCATTGCTTTCCTCGTCCGCTTTTGCTTCAAGTAGCGGGTGTTTTATTTAGAGGTTGGTTTTCCGAATAGATATAGAACTCTAATTTTGTGGTGCAAATTTTTGTGCAAATTTATTTCAAAAATAATGGTTCAGTTCGCTACGTTTACAGCAAGCTCCGTCTATTTTATAGTCGACATAATCTGCCATCAGAGCACTTAATTCGGTTAAGCATGGACCGTTTTTGCACTTCGCTTACTCTACGTGATAATACGCATCCGCAGAGACGTCGAACAGTGCGCACTGCAGAAACAATTGCCACTGTAGAGCAAAGTGTTAAAGAGGACCCCAATGAATCGATTCGCCACCGTGCGCAGCAATTGGAGCTTTGTTTATCAACTTTATGGATGATTTTGCGCAAAGCTCTTGCCTAACGACCTTACAAGATCCAGCTTGTGCAAGAATTAAAGCCGCAAGACCATGCAATATGTCGTGATTTTGGTGTATGGACCGAAAATGGCTACGTCAACAAGCAAAATTTCCGCGTTCGGAGCTCCTTGAGACGCTATTACATCCACAAAAACTGAATGTTTGGTGTGATCGTGGGCTGGTGGAGTCATTGGGCCATACTTCTTCCGATATGATGCTGGAGAGTCAGTTACCGTTAATGGAGTCCGGTATAGAGCCATGATAACCGACTACGTTGTTCCCGAATTGAATGGCATGAATGTGGATGAAATTTGGTTCCAACAAAACAGCGAAACATTCCACACAGCGCACGTCACAATCGATTTGTTGAAGGAAACATTCGATTAGCGCATAATTTTGCGGAATGGACCTGTCAATTGGACACCAAGATCGTGTGATTTGATTGGGGATATGTGAAGTCGCTCGTCTACGCCCGAAGTCGATATTTGTGGGGGACTTGGAAGCCAACATTCGTGGCGTTATTTCCGACATACGGCCCCAAATGCTCGAAAAAGTGGTTGAAAATTGGACCTCTAGACTTTGCATTATTCAAGCCAGTCGCGGCTGCTACATGCCTGAATTCATATTTAAATTATTTCAATATTTAATCATATTAAATATTTAAATCATCATATTTTAATCATATTAAAATTATCCTTCCAATAAAGCCAAATTGATGGACATTAAATCGATTTTCTTGTGTTTTATTTCAATTCGAAGTTTTATACCTCTAAAAAACACACGGAGAGCTTTAAGACCGTTAAATCGTAATATGACATCAGCCATTAGGAATGTTATTCGTGAACTCCTTTGTTTAAATTGTGAGGCGATGATAGTAAAGGTCTGCAAAATAAATGCGAAGAACTTAATAATAAATACAGAGAGTTGTACAGGTTACTCTTGGAATATTCAAAGCTTAACCTTGTTAACAAGCTGCTTCTTCTACTTCATATATCTGTAAAACGAATCACCACCAGTATTCGTAAAGTAAAGTGCAATCCCGTGTTATTTCTTTTACCTCTTAAAAGTTCGCTCCGAATTTTGTAATTACCAACAAAAGCAAAACTGTTAACTGCTGCCCTATACTTGATAAGATCAGCAAAAGATTTTCACTAAGAGCTACCAAAATAAGTAAGAAAGGAAAATACACAAATAAAATCGCAAACTTGCTTTTGCACAACTACATAGCATTATCCACCGCCGCTTATATTCTAGCATCATCCTTAATCCAGAGGCGCACTATTGCATTGGTGTAGAATAGATCAGCCAGCAAAAATAACTTCTACTTGCCATCCCAAGAATGATGGCGGTGGTAGCGGTAAAGAGAATTTATCATTGGCTTCAACGGTATTCTTTGGACATTCTTAGAACCAAAAAACAAAGTAAAATTCCTACTTTATCCTTAAACTAACTTTTCCACTCTCATTCCGACGACAAAGCGAAACAACAAGAAGAGGAAAACTTTTAGTTACCCCGATTCGAATTCTTTTGCTCCTCCTCACCTCATCTACCACGACAATCGTTCGCGTAAAGAATTTAATTCCCAGATATAATACAAGTCAACACAAATCCAGACACACTACAAATACAAAAGGACACTTATGTGTATTAGACAATAACAAAAAAAAAGTATTTATCTTTGCGACTTTGTTGTCTACTAAAAGTATCTGCACACCTGCAATGTAATTACTTTGAGATTAGTTTTAAGAAGTTTGCATTATACCTAACCGCTGCCAGCGTTACAATTAACCTAATTGATCTCCCACATCCTTTGTACGGATATAAATGTGGATTTCCATTGGTGGATCACGATGGGTAAATGTCACCACGTTCAACCTCAGGCTGAATTGGGATGCTGAATGAGATTGCAATGAGAATTTGTTAACTTAAAGTTTCTAAGAATAGGTAGAGGCAAGTAGAAAGGTATAAATATTCCCTAAGGACAATGAAAACATTTGTCAATTGAAGAAAATTCTACAGACCACTTTTCCCATGTTTACGGTAAAAATAAAAATAAACGAAAAATTTTTTTTTTTACTTCTTTTACATGTAACGCTAATGTCCTTTTGTTTTGTTTCAATTTTATTGCAATTCACATCGTAGTAGACAACTTTCCAACAAGGAAACATGGCGACAAAAAAAATGTTATTTTCGTTCGTCCTTTACCTTTTTTTTGTTTAACTTTTTTTTGTGTGTGTATGTAATTTTTTGTGAAGAAAATTTCCATGAATTTTTATCACGTAAAATTGGTTGATGGAGCTTTGTGTGTCCTCAACTTCGGAAGTGGGTTGTTTTAATAGAGAAAGGATATAACTTTCGATCGGCAGTGCAGTGTGTATGGTATGGAGCACATTTAATAGACGATAAGGGAGAAATTACTTTTCTATGTTGCGCACAGGGCAACCGTACAAAGTGATTTAGTCTTTTTTTGTTCGTTCATTTTAAAAAAGAACGTATGTTAGGGGATTTTGGAGTTTTTTTTTGTGCAAGAAAATTGGGAGGAAGAGCATTTTAATTACGCAATACACAGGAAGAGTGGATTTAATTCGCAAGGAGAAACGTTATTTTTGCAACCCAGTTATTTGACTAAGTAGAAAATAATTTAGCTTTTCTACGTTCTTTGATATTTTTAAAGTATGTTGTGAATAAATGAAGGACCCGAATATAAGAAAACAAATAGCACATTGCTATTCAAAGAATCTTTTCATAGAAGAAAATAATGATAAAAATATGAGAAGGCTACATTCCGCTGTGCGGATCGTTTAGTACCCATTCCCATCCCATCCTTAAAACTTAATATTGAAAATGACACTGTCACAACATATTGTTCAGACAGTTTATCAAAATATGAATGGTTCGACAAACAACATAATTTTTTCTGCTGCATATGGTCTGGGGTATACAAATGGTATTTGTAGGAAAACGCCTCCAAAAAGTGAACGTGGGTTAAAATGATATAAATACAAAATGGTAACATCATCATAACATAATACAAATCGTTTTATTTTACGAAAACGTCCCCATAAAGTGGGGATGCATAAAGATGATCGATAGACGAAATGTTCAGAGTATTATTCTCGAAATATTTTCATCAAACGTTCTTAAATTTTCTTAAACTGTACCGGAAACCGTTTTTAACGTGGGCGCTAACTAAATTTTATAAAGAAGAAATATAGAAATATATCTAAATACCTTGCGCAGAAATTCTTTCAAAATTCTTTACGGTTTGAGCAAAAATAACGTTTTTACACCTGGTCTGCTTCGAAGAGTCTGTATACCAAATTTCATTATTCTAGCTCAAAAGGACCGACAAATCAGTGACACAAAGACGGACGTACGCGCGGACGAACAGACGTACATGACTCAATCGCTTCAGCCAGCCAGTTTAGGGTAAGTATATCTATCTAAATTATTTCTTTATGTCAAAAATGTAATGTTGTTTGCAAATTTAAACGAATATATCCCTATATGATAGGAAAGGGTATTAAAACAAATCAGAGGGCTCTTACTAGCTGTCCGAATCGTTTAACACCATATCCCATCTCATCCCATCTTTAATGTTTTGCAAATGTGGACGTGGCTTAAAGCGAACCAATCTTTTATGGTTCGACAAAAAATCGTTTTTTAGGAAAACGCCCCCAAAAAGTGGGCGTAGGTTAAAATGATCCAAGCACAAAATGTTTAACATTATTAATGTTTTTTTCATTTCCCTAATTTTTCGATTGTTCTTATAGTATTTAGAAAACTGTTTTTTTTTTTTTAAAGAAACGAAACTATTATTCGAAACTATTATACGAAACTATTATACGCCTATGGTATAGTGCATTAACAATATTACAGTTGTGGAGCCATCGCCAATAGTGCAAATTTTTGAATCGCCTAAGTTGAGAATGAAGTACGTGAAGTAGCGTTTGTTTGTATTTAATTAACTCGTTTCGTATGAACACAATTTATATTATTATTGGCGCCAGATGAGAGCAGATGGTAGCGGTGTCGTCTACAGCCGTAGTTATTATACAAAAAGTAAAAACATACAGATGTAACATATTCCTAGGTCATCTAGAAAGTTATAGGGTTAGCAAAACCCTTGGCCGTTTATGGATGTGGATAGGTTAAGAGGCAAACGACTGAGCACATTCTAGTAGTCCTGCAACCTAGGCAAGAGAGTTTGAATTTTACTATATTCTGGTCAAAGCCTATCCGGAGTTAGTAAAAAGCATACTTCGAGATTTGTTGTGTAGATATTCAATTTGTTATGTAGATCTCCTGTGCTTTTAGTCTGCGGACTTAACCCATGATCTTACACAATGAAAATCATGCCAAACTCCGTGACTGAAGGAATTTTCAAGAAAACATTTTATGATCTATAGTCCGGGCATGAGAAAAATAGTGCTTAGAGATTCGCAATTTTTGGCTTGATTCATAACATGGCTGCACCTTTCTTATGGTCGAACAGTCAACTAAATAGACCTTGTGCTCATAGAGGCACGTACTCAACATCCTGGAAGTAAAATAATTCAGAAAATGAATCAGTGGCTCTGACCATTTTTTGACACAGCCTTATTCGGAGTTCGACTGTCCAACAATGAACAAATGAGTCAGAGACTCTCTACGATTCCTTCACCCTTTATTAACGTCAAAACGAAGACGAAGCAATATTATAAAAGCAGTAGCCGAATCCGTTTTAGAATTGACGCCGGTTCCCATCAACTAATAGTTGAACTAAAAAGGAGATACCTTGGAAGTCTTAATGAATAAGTGCATAACTGTAGCATGCACCTTTCCCCTAGATACTTATTTATTGACTCGGATATGGATGGATTCTGGCCGGGAGAATATTCATAGAACATATTAACACACTAATACACACACATTTTAAGTCAAGCCATATTATATTTTCATCGGCTTGAAGGGCGAAAGCATGCACCACTTGGAGCTTAATGGAGGGATTCGGAGTACAATCAAAAATCATGTACTTATATCGCCTAACACTAGATCACACGCAATGCAACGAAAAGTTTGGAAGCAACTGAACTTCACTAATCATTTACCGGGTTTCTTGTGTAGATAAGCTTTCGTCTGTTTTCTTTAATCACATAATGGAACCGATAGTGCGCAGATCCATATATCTCGAATTTCACAAAGCGATTACAGTTTCGTTATTGGCCAACAATCTGTGTTGTCTGGTTTGTACTCTTCGCTACCTTTTTTTAGTATAAGTAAACTAACAACTACGAATCGCCACTAGCTACTGAATAGAATGTCTGAAGGGCTCACTAGCTGGACTTTCATCGCGAGAGTTTTTGAATATGTGACAGTGCAGAAGTTTGGTAAAAAAATTCGAGTCAACCGTTCGATAAATTTAATAATCAGAAATGTTTTCTACGTACTGAAGAGGAAGGCCTACTACGGTGCTTGAGAAGGAACTAGACTACCTCGTCCTTAACAGAAACCTATCATTTTCGCGACCTCAACTTGGTGCATTTGAATATGGATTTGTGCACGTATAAAATCCAACTGACCCAATGACTTTAGGTAAACGACGATAGATAATGCCATGTGTACACATATAAGGCTCTCGACCAGTTAGAAGTTGACCAACATTTTGTCGTTGAATTATTACGTAAATTAATCAAACAGACGGCTTTGGAAGGATACCAATTCACGAGAGATACATCCCAATAATGCTACTTACTGGTTAAGATTTTCGTCTGACAGAATTATTGATTCAAAGTCCTTATGAAACAATGTGCTTATTGCCTTAACCATCAACGGCGGGCACTGTAGGTGTTAAATAATTCATGCGAATACCGACTTTACGTTCGTTACATACGTATAATGGAGGAAATTGTTATATTAGCCTTAAGTCTGTTTTAACCGCAGGACAATGCGAACTAACACAAGGTTATGACGACGCAAAGTAATGACGACTTCATTGAACTCAGACAGATTATGCGTGAAAATTATCAAGCAGTTGAAAAGTCGAATGTCCTTGCAGAAAGGTCATTTACATACAGCAAATGATCAACAATGAGATCATCTTCAAAAACTTAATTAATTTAACTTTGGTGCAACAGAATCTTTACTACCCAGCTGCGAGCTTTATCACAACCATGATTGTTTGCATGTGTACTTCTTGTACGATGGCGGGGCGTCCTGTTTTATGCCGACGCCGAACGAACGACTTTTCTCGTTAATTGGCACTACTCGGATGATTTGTCCGATCATCCCTTCATTTTATTGTCCAGTATCGGAATGTCAAAGTGATTTGTTGTACGGTTTCAAGAAAATGACGGATATTTTATTGTGCCATATAAAAACTTGTGCGTGAATCGTGAATCGGGAGGCAGTAAAGATTAAGAATACCTAGTGCACAATGTTTTAGTATGTTCAATTTTTCCCACTCTGATAACCAACAAAGTTTTTGGCTTATTCGCCTGCAAATGAGTCTGTTTGGTCCAGCAAATCTTCGGACGATTTTCATCCCAAAATATCGCTATACCCAGAGCCATTCAAAGTCGATTTTGTTTTTCGCGAAAACTTTTAATACCAAAATCGGCCCTGGAACGCCCCTTGAACGCCCAATTAATTGGTAATTTCCCCCCATCCCATTAACTTTACCAAAAAGGACGACTAAATTATAAAATCATTCAGCCTCTACCCAACCCTAATTATTGTGTATTCTTTGCATAAATTGACAGACTCTCATTATCCCTCATCTACAATTATTAATGAAGAAAAAGGTTAAAAGCACAACAACATCCTTACAAGAAGACAAATTGATTGACTGAAGAAGATCAAAATGAAAGATGAGATGAAAATGATGTGACTGATGGCCATCAATTATTAAACACGAGATATATTCTAAACCATCCATATGCAGGCTCAAGCCTGCCTACATCCTGATGTTGTTTTTCAAATCGAATATTCGATTAGATGATATACATAGGCAATGACACTACACTTAGATATAACGCTGCACCCCACCAGTACACGTCTTGTAGATACATTTAGAATGGCAGACTAGTAATGAATAAATGATAAGGTCATGTCCTGCTTCCGGCAAGTGCTATATATTTGGTCAGAGTAAACAATTCACTCTTGCCAAATCAAAATCCAATTTTATCCCAGATTTCCTCTGCCATGGTAGCCTCATCACACAATGAAATGTGATACAGCTCAAAAAGGTTCTGGGACGGAATCAAATCACGTGCGCTCTTTTCTCATTTTATTTTATTTGGCCTTTTTTTTTTTGTTCTGTAGCTGTAGCTCTTTTTAACAGAGTTGACCTTTTAATTTTAAAATTTAATTACGAGATCTTTTGGATTTAAAAAAAAAAACGATAAAACCGAAATGAAACACGTACCCATCCTTAATAAAAAAAACCTCATAACGCAAGCAAGTGTTGGTATCCCATGAGCCTAACTGGGTCATTTTTAACGTCAGCATCATCAACGTCATTATATCGCGCAGCTCGTCTCAAGTTCCATTAAATGATTGAAGAAGACCGAGCTCTCAAAGTCTGTATTTGCATTTGGAAGATCGAATGGAAAGGGGACGGATGGATTGGGGGCGCGTTTAATCTAGGCGAATGAGGTGTCTGATGGTTTTGCGGACAGAATGGTGAGGCAACCGTAATCTCATGTATTATGTGGAGAAAATCTGTGATGCAAACAGATCTACTTACGAAATTAAAAATGTTTCCATCTCTATATAATGTACATGAAGGTGTCTGTGATGCGGTTTTTCGTTATGCTTTTAGGTGTATGTGTGGTTCTTTTTTTTTGTTTACCTTTATCCTTGAGAGTATTGTGAGGAAAATTGCAGTCAGTGCATTTTGTCACCATCTGAAATGAAAATGCAATGTTTTGGAGATTAAAAAAGATGCATTTTTTAAAGTTTTAAAATAAATAACGATACGTTCTCAATAAATTCCTGCGATAAAAATATCATACTGAAACCTATCGCCAATGGTATACCAAAAGAAGTGATTTAGACAATTGCAAATCATGTTTATCTTTTATTGGTGCTTTGTATGTATCTACATACTACAGCTACCCCAGTGTTTACTAAACACAATACAAAACTAAGACCGAGGATCAAGTTCGCGCAACGCGTATTCCTTAACCTCTCGATTAACACCATACCACCAGCATCGAATTCGAAGAACAACGATGCCAACAAGCCATTAGATCAGCCGCAATTGATGTGCTAGGTTTCTAGCGCCCACCAGCAAGAAACCCCTGGTTTGATGAGGAATGCCGACAGATTCTCGGAGCCAAGAACGAGGCCTAAGCTGCATGTGAAGACGAGAGCTGCCGTTGAACTTTATAGGCAGAAAAGAAGGGAAGAACACCGGCTTTTCAGAAAGAAGAAAAAAGAGCAATAGAAGCGCGCGATCGAGGATATGGAGAAGTGCCACTCCAGGAACGATGTTCGCAAGTTTTACCAAAATGTAAAACGTCAAAGCCAAGGATACAAGGCTCAAACAGAATCCTGTCGAGATGAACAAAAGAATATGGTATTTGAGACACAGTCGATGCTGAGGATATGGAGGAACCATTTCTGCAGACTGTTAAACGGCGATGACGAACAACATTCCGCTGTCAGGCAGAACGACAGCGAAAACTGACAACCACCCGACCTGAGTGGAGTGATGATAGCAATATCTTAACTCAAGCTTAATAAGGCTTCCGGAAATGACGGCCTTCCGGCCCAACATTATACAGCCGGCGGAGATGACTTGGTAAGAAATATCCACCAACTCATAAGCCGAATCTGGTTGGAAGAAAGTATGCCTGACGATTGGAACCTCAGCATCGTTTGTCCAATCCACAAAAAAGGAGACCCTCTAAACTGCGCCAGCTACAGAGGCATAAGTCTCCTCAACATACCCTACAAGATCCTATCTGCCGTAATATGTGAACGAATGAAACCGTTTACCAACAACCTGATCGGCCCTTTTCAGTGTGGTTTAAGGCAAGGAAAGTCCACAACCGATCAAATTTTCGCACTTCGGCAAATCCTGGAAGAAACCCAAGAAGTCCAAGTCGATACCCACCACCTATTCCTCGATTTCAAAGCTGCATACGACAGCAGAGCCATGTCTAGTTTTGGAATACCGCCCAAACTCATCCGTTTGTGTACGATGATGATGGAGAATTCTCGCTGCTCCATCATGGTCGGAAACGACCTCAACGAAACATTCGATACCAAAAAAGGATTAGGCAAGGTGATGCGCTATCATGTGACTTCTTTAATTTGATTCTTGAGAGGATTGTGCAAGACTCACAAGCCAACACCAGGAAGAGAAGGAAGCGGCAGAAATGAGTTTAGCAGTAAATGAGGGCAGGACGAAGTATATACTGTTCACACGAAAGGACAAATAACATCGACGAATTGGACAAAACATCACTATTGATAGATCTAACTTTAAGGTAGAACGGGACTCTGACAACAACATCTCGTCAGAAATTAATCGAAGAATTACTTTTTCCAAACGCTGTTTCTTCCTGCTAAGAATTCAATAAAGTAGTAAAGCCCTCACTCTAACTACTAAGTAGATCCTATATAAGACCCTGATCATCCCAGTCCTGCTCTAGTGCGCTGAGGCAAGTACCGTCTCAAAAGCAGATGAAGAAATCCATGGTTGATTTGAGAGGAAAATTCTTCGTAAAATCTTCGCTCCCGTTTGCGTTGACGGGCTGTGGAGACGAAGATTCAACCAAGAACTAAATATAAGAGCTGTACAGCAACATGCCCCTGGTCAAAAAACTCTTCACTGGACGTTTAAGATGGCTAGGACATGTAGAACGAATGAACACCAATACTCCGGCTCGCAGAGTCTTCGATTCCCAGCCAGACCTCGCACGCAGTAGATGAAGACCTCGCCTTAAGTTGCGCGCACAAGTAGAAACTGACCTCAACAAACTTGCAGTGCGCAACTGGAGGGAGTTAGCTAAGGACCGGGCTAATTGGAGAGACATGTTGGTTGATGCCCAGGTTCATTCCGGACTGTAGCGTCACTTAACAACAAGACAACGAGGATAAGATTTATAACATCTTATTTGTCCGCAAGTTTTTCAAAAGGGAGACAGTCTACAATTTTTGCAATTAAAGAATCAAAATAATTAAGACGAATTTCATTCATGAATCTTGGTGATCGAAATGGATTTGAATAAGTTGAGGAGACATGCTGAACGCACTTGAAATTTTTGTTTAATAACTCAAGATATATCCTACGTATGTTGAAAAACAATCAAAAGTACCTCGAGCTTCAATTTAGTAGAGGAAAAGTCGACTGTACAACCACAGGAGCTCCTCACTGTACAATCCTGGGAATCAATCCCATCAACTAGGTAGGTAATGTTAAAGCATTGATAGATATGAGGCTTCGTCTCACACAAGTAGAGCCATTGTTATGTCCGAGGGTTAAATCTCATAAATGTTTTTTTGTTACAGAACAAGAAAACAATCTTGTTTTAGTTGGTATCTCCGGCAATTCAAGAGATCAGAATTAACAAACACATATTTTGGGACGTTGATTTATCGCCATATGATCACTTTACCTGAAATAAATGTTTCATTCATCACCTATATTAAGCTTGAACATTATTTTGTTGACCATGTCAAAGCTGTTACCTAAGAAAAAATGACCAAGAAATGATAAAGATTTCATATCATCGCTAAATCCTGAAAACATAACTTTATACCTACCTAATCGTTTCTAGGCTTTACTTTATGTAAATACATAAACCAAGCAAGGACCCTCCTACTGAAATGATTTGTTGTGACTAGCACAAAATAAGAGGTAACACGTATCAACCCAAGATTTATCTTCCCATTCATCCCATCCCTGTTGCTGGTGGTGAATGATGCTTCAGGCAAATACTAGGGATGAAAGGAATCATGCCATATAAATGATTACCAACTCTAAGCTCACCAGAGAACGAATGAAGAAAGCTTCTTTCTTTTCATAATCTATGTCAGAGCAAAACAAACATTCAATAAGAAAGACGCCTAGCCTAGGGCTAATCAATCATCTTTAACCTTATGTTCCAAAGATAAGACGACACTGGAGGATAAAAATGTTCAAAAAACACAAAATTACCAAAATGAAAAAAATATTGTATCCCCATGGAGGATGAAATTTAAAAAAAAAAACAAATCTGAGTTGGTGTACTCTCGATTTGTAGAACCATTAATTTTACGGATGAAATAATATATCTTTTTCAGTATGCACCTCGAAAAGGATCCAATCAGATATCTACTCCCTTTTTGGTTCTCCCTGTTAAGAAAAAAAAAAAAAAAAAAGATTAATTGTCTGCAGATGGAACCCGGGTACGATAAAGCGGCATGTAGAATGGGAATCGTAAGCACTATACATGAACACACCTTTCTCTGACATTATCCGATGGTACATGGGGCGGCGAGTCATGAGAAGGACTGCTCACATGATTTCATCATCATTATCAGTGGATAAATCATCATCATAGTGTCATTTAAAGGAATTAATCGATTTGTATCGCCGTGGGGACAAAATGACATAAAATGGGATTCATCGTGAAATTGGGGTAATTTCTTGGCCATAAAACGTATTGGTACTCCTGTCCTGGCTAAGAATTGTAACAGATGTATCAGACGTCGGTATGTGCACGAGAGTATAAAATTAATTGCTTTTGCGCAACGATGACGAATGTTTCACATAAAATATAAATGACAAATAAATAAGTTTTTCCTGGTTTCGCACCTGATGAGCAGTTAAGTGAGGTACGTGATTCGATTGTGATCCATAATGGGGGGTGTAATTCACGGATGAGAATTTTATTGCAAAAAGAAATATACAAACGTTTCTGGGTACATTTTTTCGGATGTAGGATAGAAATGGATAGAAAATACATAAGTTAGGACATTAAGGGTCCAATCAGCTTCTTAAATGTATCCTTTGCGAGACGTGCTTAGGTTGCTTATCAATGCGGGTCTTCCTAATAAAATATGTTTATCATCTAAGGCGAGGTAATTTAAACATTTAGATAGGGGCTATGACACATTCAACATGATTACACTGTAACGCAAAACCAATGAAATATTAGATCAAATAATCACAGGAATAATATGTAGGTGGCGAAAAGTAAAAAAAACAACAAAAAAAGACTAGCTCGACAAATCTAAATCGGTTGAAACATAGTTCAATGGGAGGGGTATAAGCATATCATGCAGATAATTAACACCCCAAAAGAAAGGTAGGGCAGGGTGTAAAATCTTCCTCTTCCAATTATAAGTCTGTGTGGTACTAGTTTTTCTTGGTGAACATGAGAAATAAACATCATTCTGAACGGTTAAGTTAATATGGGTCTCATGACAAAAGTTAATGGGCATTCGCAAAAGAGTTTATAGGCAAATTAGAAGTAAAAAAAAGAGGGATTTTTTACAAACAAAAAATAGTAGAGAAATTGATGAGTATTCGAACGCTGCACTAAGCCGTCAAATATGCTTTACAAAACAGCCAACTTTATCCGTGTCTATATAGGCATGTACAGATCCTATGTTACTCACTTACTTAGGTGGCACCACAGTTTGGAATAGACCTGGGCCGGAATGAACATG
Source organism: Rhingia rostrata (assembly GCA_949824845.1). Classification (NCBI taxonomy): domain Eukaryota; kingdom Metazoa; phylum Arthropoda; class Insecta; order Diptera; family Syrphidae; genus Rhingia; species Rhingia rostrata. The sequence goes on along the minus strand of OX463755.1, from coordinate 49,154,087 downwards.
CTTTTCCAATTAGCCAGGTCTTTAGCTAAATGCCTTTAGTTGCGCACTCCAATTTAATTGAGGTCGATTTAAACTTGTGCGCGCCTCTTAATGCGAGGTCTTCCTCTACTGCGTCCGATCGACGTCTGGCTGGGAATCGAAGACTCTGCGAGCCGGAGTATTGGTGTCCATTCGTTCTGCATGTCCTACCCATCTTCAATGGTCCAATGCAAAGTTTTTTTGCTTTGGGAAGTCGCTCTACAGCTCGTATAAATCTTGGTTGAATCTTTTCTCCAAAGCCCGTCAACGCAAATGGGACCGAAGATTTTTGGAACAAGAATTTCTTCAACCACTTTTGATATGGTACATGTTTCAGCGCAGTAGAGCAGAACTGGGATGATCAGGGTCTATTAAAGGATCTCCTTAGTAGTTCGATTGAGGGCTTTACTACTGAATTGCCTTCTTAGACTGAAGAAACAGCGGTTGGCAAGAAGAATTCTTCGTTTAATTTTTGACGAGATCTTGTTGTCAGAGTTAACAGATACAGATCATATGATAATACATAGAAAACATCGTAACGATTACGATTTTGAAATTCCAATCACAGGCCTTTAGCGCAGCATTTCATCGGACTAACCATCGCTCAACTATTATACATTTTTTTAAATCAAAAGATCCGCAAATCGTTAAAATTATCTTAGATACAGAAAAGAATATGAATTCTTCAATAGATATTTGTTTCGGCAGTACGTATTGTCCACAGAGTCATCGGTAAGGCGTTATTGCAAATCTTTTTGAAATTGCATTAATTCAAAATGATATGCCTCAGGTTTAAGGCCCAATTATAGCTATCATTGAAAACCCACATTGAAAAATTTCTTTTACTTCTTGCTGCTTTTTTTTTATAAATTTGGTGTCAAAAAAAATCTTTTGAATTTCAGAACACGATTATCCAAAAATATTTAAATTTCTAGTTTTCGCAGAAAATCACTTCTTATTTTTCACTGATCAGAATTTATTTTTATAAAGAATTGATTGCCATTCCACCGAACTGAAACGGAATTTTCCAATAATTCCCATAAAAAGCTATGGGGGTGGCATTTCAATTCCATTATGTGTTGTGTTCCAATGAAGTTGTTTAAGGATAGCTATAACTGGGCCCTTACCTATGGTTATGGAGTTAAAAAAATGTAAGTTGAAATGATTTGACGATCACTTGCAATTTATTTGCTGTTTTTTTTAATTAGTATATATTAAATACCGGGTGAACTTAACGCAAAACCGTTAAGGAGGAAGACCTAACAAATGCGTAAAATAAATGAAAATTGTGAAGGAAACCTTTTGTACCCTGGTGTACCAGTGGTCTTATAGGCAAATTCAAATTATATTTAACCAGTCATTATTCACTGGAATTTTTTTTAGAAGAATTGAAATATTCTTATATTACTACAATCTTAAAAAAATAAAAGAGTAGAAAACTATCAGCCTGTATTAAAGCTTAATGCAATTTAGAGGTAATCTCGAATAAACGACATGGTTTGATTCGAGGTAGATCCTGTGCTTACAATTGAACTGGTTTAACTAATTATGTATTTAACAGCTTTGGGGAAAGCTTACAAGTTGTTATAATCCACACTGACTTTGATAGAGTGCACCACACCCTACTTTTAGCAAAACTTAAATCGTTTGGTTTTCATTCCTTAATGCTTATAGGGTTGCATAATTATTTAACAAACAGAAAGCGAATGGTTAAGATCGATAGTTATACTTCTCGTGATTAGCTTCTCGTGAGTTAGCCAAATAGACCCATTACTTTTGATTTTTGTTTTGAAATGAAGTTCATATTTTTAAACTCTGCAACATTTTAACTTTCGCGGAACATGTATATAACGGGCAATTTTTTAAGAGTTAAGTTTTTGAGGATGACACCACTGGTTAGTAATGGCGTCCAAATGTCATATGTCAAAGTGAAAAGTTTTCAGTATACTCAGCCATTTCATGATGGAAAGACTTAAAATCGAGCAACGAATGCAAATTATTGAAATTTATTATCAAAATTCGAGCTCTGCGTAAAATGTGCACCGTCTGTTACGGCCATATTATGGTCGTCATAATCGACCTGGTGAATCAACAATTCGTACTGTTATCACCAAATTTACTTTGTTGGACAGTGCGTATCGAAGATAATATTGCAGTCGTACGTCCGATGTTGATGAAGATATGAAATGTCAATTCATCGCCGTTCTCATTAATTGGGAATGTGTTACTCACCCACAATGAAAATTTTACGTATCGATTTGGCTTTGAAAGCTTATAAAACTCAACTTGTGTAAGAATTAAAGCCGAATGATCTACCACAACGTCTAATTTTTTGCGAATGGGACTTAGAACAGCTCAGCGATGAGGCTCATTTCTGGCTCAACGGATAGGTAAATAGGCAAAACTGTCGTATCTGGAGTGATGAACAGTCACATGCGTTCGGAACACCGATGCATCCCGAAAAAACGATAGTTTGGTGTGGTCCATTGAAGAAAATTTACCGTCAACGGCGAACGATATCGAGCCATGATACGCGACTTTTTTTTGCCCTAGTTGGCTGAGTTGAACTTGGTTGACATGTGGTTTCATCAAGACACAGCTCGTGCAACAATGAATTTGGTGAGCAGCTTATCTCTCAGAAATGCCTTTAAGTTGGCCGCCAAGATCATGCGATTTTACTTCTCCTGATTATTACTTGTGAGGTTATGTAAAGTCGTTAGTCTATATGGACAAGCCGACCACGATTGAAGTCTTACAGGATAACATAACACGCGTAATTCAGGCCGAAATTGAACCTTCCGAATGGACCATTTGAAACAGAGCCGCGGACAACATTAACATGAAGTTTTCTTTAAAAACGTAAATGGCAAAGGCCTGTTAATCGATTACAATAAAAAAAATTTAATATTTGATGCCAATTTGAGTGTTCTATTCGATTTAAATTTTTTTTTTTTTTTAATTTGTGTCCGCTCGATTTTGCGTACGCACACACAAATAGAAAGCAATACCGGAGTAACCCTTAAGTCGGCGTTGAAATGTGTGTATGTTCATAATGTGGTACTCTATATTTACAGAATATCGAACATCCAGCCCACTTTGAAGCTGCAGGCTTAAAAATGCTTTGGGGCTTTCATCTGAATAGCAATTACAGGTGGAGATTCGGAAAACCATAGACGCCCCCATGGAAAACCAACTCGATTCAGGTATTATGTCTATAGTTGCCTTGATAAATGTCGCTTCGTCATCTGAAGCCTTTCGGGATGAAATTTTGTGATCCGTCCATGCGTTTATCAGAAAAACCAAATCATTCACATGATATTCTCGTATAAGTAATGTTACAGTCTGTATCTGGTTTTAGTCTGATATTAATAGTTTGTCGGCATGGTGTAATCAAAATGATGTGGACCTTAAAATATCAAATTGAAGAATTTTCGGAATAACTTCGCAAAAAGTTATTCCGAACCAAGGCCTGCATAGAGCTTACGAATGAACGCTTAAAGAAGCTAAGGTTAAACGATCGAGAAGAGGTGAAAAGATCGGGAACCTATAGGAGACGGGAATATGTGTCAACATGATTCAAGTACTTCGTTGTATAGACTTTCATGTTCCAGAGTACAGCCTAGTGGATAGCGTGTTGAACTACGGTGCGAGAGAACGCGAGTTCAAATCCCAGTGAGATAAGAGTTTTTATATAATTAATTGCATTGAATTCCGTACTTTTATAATAAAGAATTGGGTAAAAATAATTATTAAGGATTGATATTAATAAAAGAATTCATTAAACAAAAATAAAATAATAAAATGTTTTGTGAAAGAATTTTTGGGAAGCCTGTAATTTGCTTCTATAAAGCCTTTTACAGCAAACAATGTTTTTTCTTTTAAGCTTTTAAGAAGTTTGCAAAGAAGTATAATAGAAATAAATAGCTTCCTAAATGTGCTCCAAATGTTTTCCATAAGACTTTATACAAGTTATATTGCTGATAGTAAAATGGCTTTGATATTGCTTTTATTTTTATCGGCTGTCATTTCATACAGTCAAAGCGAGTACACATCGCAGTTAGGAATTTTGTAGCCTTTTCAGACGCAGGCACTAAGTGCGAAGTGGAAATTTCGTCGATCACATGAGTCGGCTATATTGTTGTTTGATGCTTGGGTAGTAATGTGAACACTGGGGTATCAATGTCATAGAAATATTTCGTTGTATGAGTTGTGCACTCTGTGTAGTCCTATACTATTTGCTACAGCGTACAATTCCTCTTTATGTCATAGATCCCATCGATACATATTCGTTTGATTTTCATCAAAAAATGGGTGGTCAACATACTCGGGCTTGGGAAGACCATTGTTTCACGGAGCAACTAGATATGGTCAACCTTTACGTTATACTCGATATCCACGTGAAATCTATCCTGAGCGGGTAATAAGTTGTGTTCACTGTCGTCGACCGACCCGGTACAGCTGCATCTTTCAGTTCCAAATTTGATATTTCACATTCGATTTATATTTATTTTCTTTTTCTTTGAGATCGATAAACGATAGCGCTATTCTATCAATCACATTCGATTAATTTTATTGATCCTTAAAACATTAAAAAAAAACAACGTACAATACATTCGCTTATTTTTTAACAATCAAAATATTCACTAGAAACAATTAATATAACAAAACAAAAAAAGAAATTCAGTTCTTCTGATGGGAAATATTGCTTAGAGATCTCGGAGAGATATGTTAGGTGGTACTGAGCTCAGAAACAAAAATTGCTATTGTTTCTGCTTCGTCTCTTTTGAATATGTACTCAATAAATACCGACCCTCGGAGGATGTTTAACCATATTTTCAAAAACAGTTTATATAATTACGATTTAAAATGTTAGTATCAGATCTTTACTACTTTTGAAAAATAAAGTAGAAAATAAGTAAAAATGGAGACAATGCGTGCCCGCTGGTATTATTGACTACATACTGATGGGTGATGCTTTTAGAAAACAAAATTGTCAGAGAATAAAACAATTTTCTTAAATAATCTCTTGAAATTAATTTAGCTGGTGTTCATTAGTTGCTATGCTACTTACTACCACTACCCGCTGTCAAACAATAGAGCACCTCACAATGATATCAAATAATCAGTAATTTCAATGAAATAACCTCCATCGCAAAGCTTAGATACAATCGACCCATCATTACGCATGCATAGCTTCACTTGCAGAAACAAATCACTTTTCATAAATTACAAGTCAGAACTTTACCTAATGAGTTTTTACTTTTTATCTCTGGCAATTTCTCACAGCGTCTTCATTGACTCTTTGATTGGCTATTTAAATGTACCTTCAGGAAAATGAAGTGGAAAATAACTTCAGCCAGACGCCCTGCCATTTCAAGTGGGCTGCAGCTGTAGATACCTAAGATTCTCGAACTGATATCACACAAATACATACACAAACAGCAAACTAGATAGAGCCATTGCCTGCCTTTGTTCGAACCACTGGTTGCCATAATATTTATTTGCTTTAGGACGTCGTTAGCATTTCCAATGATATTTGCAATATGCTAATTTACCACGCCCCTAACCATAATTTTATCGCACAGAAACTGAGAAGCTAAATGATAAGGAAAATTATTCCAGTCCATAGCTGGAGACATCAAGCGTTAGATAAATATACATACTCATGGATACATTTTCATTTCCTTTGGTCCTTATCGTGTACTTTGGACTGCCATTGAGAGATTTAATGAAAATAATAATAACGGTAATAATAATTGTCAACATGGATGGATAGAGGTCAGCTGGCACCACAGAGTGTGCGGTAAAGTGTGTAAATGGTAATAGAACACCAGAGAACGACCCAATTTATTGATTCATCGACGGCTTGGTGGGTGAATGGGTGAATGTGTACTTAGGGCCAGCTGCTTCTCGCACATAATTCCACTCGAATTGTGGGTCGAGCAATGAGATCTTGAGGGTGACTGCGGAGCATCATAGTACCAGGAAGACATTGCAACTGCCGTTGATGATGAGTTTTCTTAATTTTTGTTTTTGTAATTCTGCGAGTTCACTTCTGCCAATAATCCTCTTTAAAGTGGAGATAATTACAGAGCCACTGGTTGTAGAATGGCTGCGGGAAAGAGTCCCTGGAAAATGATGAGTTGCGAATGGCTGACAGTGGCCTTTGCCGTAATGATTACTATGACGACGGGGATGTGATGCTGCTAATGGGTGGATGGGTGCGGACTACTGCAAAGAAATTGCTTTTTTGCCTTTGGTATATATTTTATTTGTTCTGCTTATCCACAGAACTCTTAAGGCTGTTGGTAAACTTTTCATGTGTACAATCCTTGTTGCTTGTGCCATGCTGATGAAGCATCGTACATGGCTGTGCACAGTAATAGCTATACACTACCGCCCACAGGCAATAAATTTGCGGTGTGTGCACCATCTGCAATTGTATGCCCTAGTTGTGAATTTTTCATGCAAACAGGTTACACAAATATGAGCCAATGTTGGTATTTGGTGGAAGGATATCAAACTTTTTTTTTTCCAACTTTCCTCTTTGTATCTTTCATCGTTTTTTTTAATGATTCGGAGAGTGGGGTTTTTTATTGTTTTTTTTTTTTGACAGAAAAGATGATGGAGTCGATTGGTGGAGGAAAAGCGAATCGCTTAAAACAACAACAATTATGGTGAGTAGGTATTTTCTTAAAAGCATTTTTAGTTATTGTTTTGAAAAGGCTTTTGCGGTTGGTTACGTATGATACAAATGAGAAATGAACACCTGTTTCGCCAATCGAAAGAACAGCAATGAAATGTTTGAAAAAGTAAATAAATTTACATATTGAGAATAGAGGGGTTTATCGGGAATGAACTTATTTAAGGTTATTTTTTCATGTAAATTTCAGTTGAAATGCGAAACTTTCTAGGTGTGGAAATTCTACATGAATTTTTGTAGATTAGTCCTTAAAACTTTTCCTTCAGTTTTAAATGAAATTTATTAAAGTTGAAATCATTTTTGAATCTCTTGTTTCAATTTATTGATGCTTGTTGAAAAATATTTGGAACTTTTGTAAGAATACTGATAAACTTATTATGATTTTAAGTTAAACTGAAGAGCGAACAAAAATGTTATTTGAATTTGATATAGAAACACACCGTTGTTTTGATTGATGCTTTTAAAGAAGGTAATGAAAGTGTTTTTGAACAACAGTTTTAGGCCTTAAATATAAACATTTGTCAACCAACATTGCAATGTCGAATTTTCATCAACAATATTGGTGGGAATTTGTTCATTCCAACTATAACACCTCTCCCTTCAACGTGAAGATGGGGTCATGGTCAACGGTGGCGTACATATATGAATCTAAGAAGTTAGTAAGGTCACTTGAATGGATATGGTGGTGGATGAACTGAAAGGTAGATAGTGACTGCCCCGTGTCATAAGGGTTTCCTTAAATATGATACTGGTCATCAGTTAAGACTTTGTGCTTTTTATAAGCAACATGAAAGCCTAAAGCCCATATGTGAAGGAAGACGATATGGAATTCTTACTGCTTGACTGAAGCCAGCTAATGAGCGAGATAATTATGGAAGTTTAGGTTTGGAATAATCCGCCATTAGACAGAGACCTGCTCATAGGAGCGCCAATTAGTTTATAAATCTCACCTTTGATGACCATTAATAAACGTGGGTTGGGAGAAACTGTCAAAACCTAACCAACGGGCTAAATGAGATTAAAAAAATCGGGCCCAAGTCGATGTTGGGATTTTATTATTACATATGAGATTTACATAGGAAGCAGACATTTTAATAACAAAAGCTTTTAATTAAGCTGCTGAACTTAAGTAAGAAACAGGTATAGAAGAGGACAGTATTGCATGTGATGAGATAAGATCTATGATAACAATGAAGTTAAGACATAGCTGTATCCTAGTCAGGCTAAAGTAGAAGCAATCTAGGATAAGAGTAATACAGAATTATTTGTGACGAGAAAAAGCCCATAATATTAAACATGGCCTTTGTATGGCGTAGTGAGCGTAAGGGTAACCAAACTTTAATGAATGCACGTACAAATATTACACATTAAATGTATATTCCGTGGATTGATTACGTTTCGCGCTCGAAAAATATTGTAACAAAATTCGACTAAAAGCGTCCTTAAACCTCAAAAATAGAAACATAAGAACTATCCTACAGCGTTAGGTTGAGTTAGGTGACAGTGGCTGCCAGCTATTCGACAGCACACTCAAATCAGTTTTTGTTCCATTGTGATACCACATGGATTTCGTCCATTCTCCTTGTTACCTTGGAGAAGACCAATCTGAGCTTTTAATTTTTTGTCTACTCGCTGAGAATTTAAAAGAAGAAGCTTCAAGTGTAATCTTCCTTTTGGTTGATAGGACCATAAAGCCACAAATAAAATGAACTTTTGTTTCTTCTCCTCTTCGTCCATACAGCTCCTGCAAAAGTCGTTTGAATGGTTCCTGATTAACGGAACTCTCGATTCACGCAACTCCTCGATTATCGCAATACCTGATTTTTGAATTCTTCAAAAAAATTTACTGGATAAGTGCAACTTTTGTTTTTATATGAATATATGTATGTATGTTTATTTATTCAGGTTCTCGGCAATGTTTGTTTTTGTCCTTTGCGTTACCGTTTGTCTCGGCATTTATTTTACCTCTACTTTTGAGTGATGTATGTGTTTGTTTAATGAATTTTGTCCACTGATCAGTCGCTTGTGAGATTCGCAAATGGGTGTAACTAAAAAGATTGTGAAATTATCAATTAAAAACAAGAGTGAAATTGAAAAAAAAATTAATAAAGGAACTCCAATTCAATCATTATGCTGTGAGTATAATGTTCATAAATTTACAGTAAAAAAAATTAATAAATTTATAGCGCAACAGGCTCGTTAGTACCCAGGGCCTAGCTTTTTTTTTCTCACAACCATTCATGTGTGAGTGTGTACTGCTTTGAACGATGGCAGGACATTCTGTTTTTATGCCGAATCCGAACGGCTAAGTTGAGATAAGCTATTCATGACAATCGATACTACTCGGATGATTTGTCAGATCATCACGAGAGGATTGCCAGTGAAAAATCATTTAGGAGTTGCTACGGCAGGGAACCGAACTCAGACCTTCTGCGCGGCAATTCATCGCACTAACCATCGCGCCACTGAGCCTGTCAGTAGTAAGCAGAATAAAACAAAAAGAGGGTGCAATAAGAAAATTAGTTTCTTATGCTGAATGTGGACCCGGAAAGACGATTACATTAAAAGGGGGCGAATACCCTAAGATGGAAATCCGAATCATTTTCAAGTTGTTGCTCAGCCCAACTCACGAACATACGACGCTTCTGGTGGTTAGTTCGGCTTCAGTTCTTGCGTCAATTTAATCTTGTAAGGATGTAGGCCAAGATCTTTTCTCAAATTCACCACAACGACGTCACAGCGATGCCCAACGCTTGAGAACGACCTGTGAGAGACACATTTGGGCTTTCTTAAGCTGAAGCCTCAGTGGCAGCAATATTCTCGACACTACGGGCACTTCTTTGTGCAAGTGGTTCCCAAAGCAAAGAAGGCTAAATGTGCCAATTTCCAGCGAGGTCTCAAAAACAAAGGCGTGCTCATTGCATGAGAAAATTAAAGAGAAGCCAGGATCTTTAAATAAGAGCAATGGTTGGGTGACAAATTTTAAGAAAAGACATGGAATTCGCCTGTTGAAAATTTGTGGAGAAAAACTTTCAAACAAACCACAGCTTGTAGATCGATTCCTAATTAAATTTAAGGAAAAGTTCAGACAGCTCGATTTTACTCCCCATCAAATTTATAACGTCGATGAGTCCGGGTTATTCTTTCGACTTATGCCCAACAAAACCCTTGTAGGCTTTAAGGAATCCTCCGCTCCTGACCGAAAGACAAGTAAAGAAAGAATCTCGCCTGCACCAACGCATCGGGTTTACACAAAGTTAAGCTAGTCGTCATCGGTAAATGTGTAAACCCACGATCTTTGAAAAAATTTGACCACATGCAAATAAAAATGCTTGGATGGCATTAGCAATCTTTGAACAATGGTTCCATTCGACATTTGTGCCTGAGATAACAAAATTTAACCGGCCACAGGTAGGTCTCTTTTCATTCGTTTTTTTGGTGTTTTATAGGTACGACTCTTTTAAAGTTCGAAAGGACTTTCAACAAAAGCGCTATTACTTTTGGATAACGCTCCTTGTTTTCCAAAAGATGGCGAGCTAAAAAGTGATGAAGGCATGATCTTTGTCATGTGTTTTCCGTCATTGCTATCCTTCAGCCAATGGATCAAAACGTTATAAATTTGATAAAATTGCATTATAAAAAAAAGTCTATTGAAGTTCTTAGTTGGATGTGAGGGATCAGACCTTGAACTAAAAATTTAAGCATTTAATCTCCGAAATACAATCTGCCTTTTATCTAACACATGGGACGGATTGCACGCAGATTCAATCAAAAAATGCTGGAATGTGTTGATGACTTCTCATAGTGATTGGAAAGATGAGGATGAGCTACCTTTGAACACAGTAAGAGCTCAAATTATCAGTGAATTTAAATTGTCATATATATTTCCGGCAACGAATACATTTCGAATGAAAACATGTATGATTGAGTATGCGAAACCATTTATAACAATGAAGAACTCTATGAAGACAATGAATCAGATGTAATATCAAATGAAAGTGAGAACGAGGTTGAGATTCCTGCTTTAAAAACAAAGACTGAAACTGCAACAGAAGCTTTCAATACAGAAATTCAATGGGCTGAACAGAATTCACCCCCTATTGAAAAATGTGTTGCATTAAATACATTTTTAGGTGTTGGTTTTCTGATTTTTCATCTCAAATTGAGCTTTAAAAATATTTACTCGGTTATGGGAACAACCGCGGTCTATGCAAACACCCTTGTTTTAATTAGTTGCGATAATCGAGAATGCACGTACTATATTTTTTTCAATTCGATGTTTTTATATATACATACATATTTTATGTTCTAACAAAATTTATTTTGTTCTCAAAAATTAATTTTGCTGCACACTTTGAATTATAATATTCTGTACCTTTTCTTCAATGACATAATATATCACATTTTTCTTACGGTTCATTGGATTTATTGTTTAAATTTGAAATTGTAAAATTTTCTTCAACTGAAAGGGTCGCCCTACCCATTTATTAAAATTGTTTTCATTTATCTTTTGATGAGGCATTAAATACTATTTGTGTTTAAGAAATATAAAATGTCTCTCAGTTTTCTCGAGTTAATATTTTTTTTTGACTGTTTAATTTACTAAGAAATTTTCTAAAATATTGCAACTAGTGAAAATAAACTTTCGTTCTTATAATTTAAGCCTACATTTGCCTACAGTTAGAGACTATTATGAAGTTCTTATGAAATTGTCTTTCAACATCAGACAAATTTAGGTGCTGCCAGGTGCCACTTGGCCAAATTCATTGCAATTTCTTATAATTACAAGCGGAACGCTATACTTTTGATTAAGAAAAATCTGAGCTGTAACTTTCACTCGAAATAATAAAAAGAACAAATGAAAACCAAAAACTTCAAACTTGCGCACTTAAAATTATACACACTTTGTCCGCCATTTTTGTTTCAAAGTGCAGATTTTCGATTGACGCTTGTTAAATTTTCACCATCAAGACAAACAATTTTCGACAAAGTCATAGGAAATTTTCAAAAAATCAAATTTAATGTTTTATTAGATTCACTTTTTGTTGAAATAACTCTCCCGAATTTTTAAATGTTTTGCTACTTGCAGCATTTAAAAAAAACGTATGTTGACTTAAGATGATTTGTTGAAATTTTGTTTAGATTTTACAGGCACTTAAATATACTAAATTCCAATGTGAAAATAAAAAAAAATAATTTGAACAGAAGTACTTATGTCTAGCTAAGCTATTTAAGATATTAAGTGTATCGAAATTGATTTTTACATAAGCACTTAAGTTGAATTTTTAATTATTGCAGCTATCGTTACTTATTTTTTCTCATAACTTAAACCATATAACTCATTAAACTACTGGCCACTGAGTTTGAAAAAATTTAACAAAAAAATCATACGAGAAGGCTGCAAAAATTGCATTCAAATCGATTGAGTGGTTCAGTTTTAATTGAGTTTTTTCCGCACTTCCATACAAATTTCCCAAGGGTGCGTCATGCCAAGTCTTCATCTGAGATTTGATTTGCTGTAAGCATGGTGCGTAACTGTGCGAACACATGCAATTTGTATCGTAGTTTTCGTTCACTTTTGCTCACTTGCGAAAAAGTGAATTCATACGCTCTTTCTCTTTCTTTTTTTCTGTTATACAAAAAATTGACATTTCAATTCAACAGCTGTGTGCATTTAAATTTTTAAGCAACAACTTTTTTTTGGGAAAACATTTTGACAATCGCTTTCATTCACAAAAGTCGATTATTGTCAACTTGAGTAACTGACAGTCTTGTACCAAAATTAACGTAGAATTTTGGCACTTGCTTCCGATTGCTTCCGACTGTTATAGTTCAGCCTTTAGACTGTCGCGAAATTAATATCAAAACTATTCGTTGACACGATCGGTGATAGCCGGTGTCATAGGCTGACATCAAAGAAGCAGATAAGGACCATTTTTACATCGAATGAAATAACATGAACAAATCACAGTAATCCTGTGGGAGAGTAACTCAAATCTATAAGGTTTTCATCAACCAGATAATAACCCTGTGGAAAAGGAAAACGAAGGACTTAATGTTTGCTTGCAATCTTAAAATACATTCAATAACTCTTTATATTGATCCCTTTTTTTATAGAAACTGAAAACCAATCATTCTCAACTGCAGAAGGACATTTCAATTTCTCCACATAAAAAAAAGTAAGTACACATAAAACTCAAACCACATCACATCTGGTTTCCTCTTCATATAACCACTCGATAGCAAATACAATTTACCGATTCCCATTTGCTTTACTTCCACAAGTTGAGAATGTCCTTCCTACACCAAAACGTCTACACCCAGGACTTTGGATTCCCATCGTTCTATGGTTTTATGATTCATTTAATACGTTTCAATATTGAATTTTCATAAATTAGACATGAGAAGTATCCACACGTTAGTCATAAATAATTGAGTTCATGTGCTGCCCCCACCAACCCTTACGGAGACACCTTCGGTATTCTCCATCTTTGTCGTCGTTCTTGCTTTGTCCTGGAAAGCAAAAATTTCGTATGCAGAGAACGTATACCTAGCGATGCGTGATGATAAGTAGAAAAAATGGAGCCATTCGCTATACCACCTTAAGCATGCGCCACCATCCCCCCGCATTAAAACCAAGTTGACGTTTAAGAGAATAATATGATTATATCAGAACTGGGACGCAGAGGCGGCAAACAGCACATAAGATGGCTTGAGGACACTTATAATAATCGATGAGATAGAGCCACTTTGCATACTCAAGGCAGAAAAAAATTATCTCTTCTCGGGATGTATCGCTCCTATAAGTTCCAATTTTCCACAGAAGCAATATCAACTGTAGTCCATTAGGGGATGATGAAGAAAAGTGTTAAGAGAGGCGTTAATGTACATACCTTACCAAGAGGGTATTCTGCCCCAATTTGTGTTTCTTTTTTCTTTGTTGCCACATAATCCTGCACACTTATACCCTACACCACCATTGATTGGAGGAACAGGCGGATGGGCGATAATGAGATTTTTTTACCGTTCAATATATCAACGTGTATCCTTGTTGAAACCCAGCAGTGAACCGCTGCAATTTGGCGTCGCTTGTGTGAACAAGGTGTTGACTCTGGATTAATTCTCGTGTAATAATTAAAACCAAAAATCGGATCAATGCACAAAAATTAAAAAGGAAACGCAGCCAACAAAAATCAGGACAAAAGTTAAATGCCGTAAAAGTTGTTTTACGGAAAATTGCTTTATTTTTAACAACCTCCACCCACAACCCTTAACTGCAGCCAGAACAATTTGGAAATCTATATACAAACATCCGTGTGTATATCCAAATTTTCATTTAAGCATGAAAACAATAAAAAAAAACGCGTCTAAAAAAAACAATATTCTCTAGGTCATAGGCTGGTGTTGAGGGGAGGAAAAGGCGTTTTCATATCATCCGCCGTTATTAAGGCTTTTCATTTTGTGTTTAATGCTTGCGATTAGGGATTCGCATACATACGTTGATTTTTTTTTTGCATGGTATTTGAAAATTTAAATTCACTTTTTTTTATGACTTGGTGAGAATATAAAATTGCGGCTTCGGGGAATGACATAACCCAAGGAATTCAATTTATGGCCAAAAAATCTAATCGCATAGAAATCTGTTGGATTTTTGTTTAGGATTTTCGCAAAATCCCTTTTAAAAGGTTTTTTCTTTTGGGGTTACTGTTGGTGTATCAGTATGGTAGGATTCCCATTTTCATTTATGGTTACCTTTTTCGACATTACTTGGTGATATTATTGCTGAATCTATTTGCATTTACTTTTTAGGGGGAAACAGTGCTGATGAAAGTTATGGAATGGTATCATTGCCGGGATGGTTAAACGCAGTAAACGGTGATTACACCGTAAATATGAATTTCGATAGATAAACGAATCCTGTGCTGAGAATGTTATTTCAATTCTTCGCAATGTAGGTGTTTATTGCGTTATCGTGAAATGGTTATAGAATTCATTAAAACGCATGATATAAATTGTATTGATCGATATTGAAAAATATCTCTGTAGCAGACAAGCCAGAGACATAACGTAGAAACATAGCTTAAGTTATTCAAGCTTTGGCTTGGAGGTTATGAAACAACAAATGTAAATATTTTAAGATAAGTTATAGAAGACTTTTCTTTACTTTAACACAAAACGACCGTCATCTGTCTTAATAGGTCGCATGCTTTGCCACCGAAGAGCAGGACTGGTATGATCTTCTTAGTACTTCGAGTGAAGACTTTATTACTAAATTACCTCTGTAGAAACAGCGGTTAGCAAGAGGAATTCTTTGTTCGACTTCTGACGAGGTGTAAATAATTGTCAGGGTCGAGATAGTCCGACCAATAATGTCAAGCTTTATGATAGACCTTGTTGAAGTCGTCATTGTTAACAGACGGATGAGTTTGGAATATATACCAAAACTAATTCTGGCTCTGTAGACTACGTCGCTATATGTGCTCTCATATGCGGCTTTAAAATCGATTAACAGCAATCGATTTAGACTTCTCGCTCAAAACAAATCAGCATCCGAATAGTTGATAGTAGTGCTCACTTTAACACGTACCGTATTGTTAGTTAGGTTAAGCGTTCTAACATCTCAGATGCGGATACGAACTTCGTTGGGTGTTCAACGAAAGTATATCATACCTACAATTAAAAGAGTGCTATCAAGTTCTATATATGCAAGAAGATTATGTCAGCTTATTGCTTAATAATGATTTATGGAGAAACAGAAAAAGGACAACCTTTTATGTTTATATTCATCGTTGTTTTTAGATAAAAATGAGTAACTCACAGAAGACAGTCTAGGAGATCTGAATTACAATAGGCTCAGTAGTCTCCTCATCATGCCTAGGCTGACCAGACATCCTCTTTTAAGGAGACATGCCCTGTTTTTGTCTAAAAAAATGTCCGGTATCTTTTTGAAAAAAAAACATTCAACTTGTCCCTATCTAGGTCTACAGTTAACCAACTTTATTGACAAACTAAACCAAAACTTATTTTCGAGAGTAATTCATAAATTTTTTGCATCTTTCTGTTATGAACACGAATCACAACACTTTTGAACCTAAACTCATTAATTTCTTAGCACAACGCCATTTTTTCATACCCTATCCCATAGGGTAAGTTTGTAACATAGATAAATAATTTTGATAGGTATATCTCAAGTACAGGGTGTCCGCCGGAAGGTATACTACTTTCTTTTGCCGCCATTTTGGTAAACATTAGTCTTGACTGTTCATATTTGGCAGTCGTGAAATACACATGTGGCAAATTTATTATGGAAAAATATTCCATTAGCCAACGTGTTTTAGTCGTTAAAACATTTTATCAAAATCAATCATCGATAACTGTGATGATGAGAAAATTAAGTGAACTTTTTGGGAGAAACAACGTGTCAACAAAACGCACTATTTGTCGTGTAGTCAAATAGTACTAATAGGCCCAAGCATGGAAAACAACGTACTGCAAGATCGGCTGAAAACATTACTGCTTGCTTAAGAAAGTGTCCAACACAATCCATTCACTTCAATACGACGCGACGCTGTGCTTAGGAAAACCCTCAAATTATTCATCATTCACCTTTGCATCTATTAAATGTTAAAGTCTGGTGTGCCATTCTGTCAGGAGGGATCATTGAACCTTAATTCTTTGAAAATGAAAACGGCGTAGCGGTAATTGTAAATGGGGAGCGATATCGTGATATTATTCAAAGCTTTTTAACGTCACAACTGCATGCTTTGGGTTTGATTAACATGTTGTATCAACAAGACAGTGCAACATCGCATACAGCCAGGATTTGAATGGAATTACTGCGAGACCTCTTTCCACACAAAGTTATTTCAAGAAATGGTTATGTAGATTGGCCTCCACGGTCGCCTGATTTGACTGCTCCATATTCCTTTTTGTAAGGATATCTGAAAAGCAAGGTTTATGCAAACAAACCAGAAACGCTTGAGCAAGTCAAGTTATTCGTGATAAAATTAATGAAATGCCGCGTGAAATGTGTGAGAATGTAATGAAAAATGTGCTCAAAAGGTCTCGCATTTGTGAGACTAACAGAGGTGGACATTTACCTGAGATTGTATTCCATACATAATTGCCGACATTAAATTAAACGTTTATCAATATAAGATCCATTCTCTTTCATTTTGTCAAAAATTATAAACAAACAAAGTAAAGTAGTATACCTTCCCGGCTAACACCCTGTATATGGATCGACTCAGATCCATCTCTCTGTGTCCAAAAACTTTCGATGCAAAATCATTGGTGATGTTAACATAAAGTATTCGTCAATAGATCATTTTAACCCACGCCTAATTTTTGGGGGCTATAATATTTTTTTTTATTGTTATTTCTTGTTCTCTTTAATTTTTTACAACAGATTTTTGAAAGTGTCACCCTAATCATGCATAGAGAATGGTGACAAATTCATGCATTATTTGTACAGGCTGAGATTGGTCTATATTGTTGCAAGGGTTACTCGACAGCGCAAACTAAAGTCTAACCATGCCTACAACTTTCAATTTTCAATAGCTATACGATTAGAGCTATATATTTCTAAGAAAACGCACGAATTTGATCCAGAACGGTTCAAGGTAAGTTTTCGTCTAAGAAAGCATCAATCTATTAACTAGGAAAGTATTATTAGACGGGGTCATGCAGTCCGCGGGCCCATCTTTTTTTTTCACTGGCCCTCTACTCGTGATGATCTGACAAATCATCCGAGTAGTATCAATTGTCATGAAAAGCTTATCTCAACTTAACTGTGCGGATTCGGAATAAAACAGAGTTCCTGCCATCGTGTAAAGAAGTACGCATGCCCATATGAACGATTGTGAAAAAAGCTAGGCCCTCGGTACTAACGAGCCTGTTGCGCCATAAATTTTATTTTTGCTTTTGGAATTATAAAAAAAGCTTATATCAGCGCCTCAGATTTGTCATAAAACATGAGGTCCCGCTACAGGCACGTGCACACCGCCCGCCCGTACCGCGATACTGGTGAGCAAAAGTTTCGGTTTTTTTTTTCTCAATGCGTCATCTGTATAGCTTTATAATCTTTGGTACTAAGCAGCCTGTTACGCCAAATGTTGTGTAAGTCAGGGTTTTGTTTTATAAAAACTTTTAGTGTACACTGATCCCGTTTTCCATTATAGACCTTAATTAAGTAAAGCAAAAGCTAGAAGAATTCACTGACCAAAGCATTCTTAAAGATGACAGTGACTTGATATAAAGTTTTTCCCTGTCCAATAACTATATTTCATCAAATTCAAACTAATACGTCATTATCGAGCCCAGATACATTTATGTATGTGCACATAATTTTTAATCAATTAGGGCTGTCAAAAACGAATGACATACTATACAGACAACGTGTTTGCTGTCAAAACTTAAATGATATATTTTCCCCCTCAGCACCGCATTCAACATTTGTTATTATGTACCATATGTATATGTACATACATCCAGAAAATGGTTGGTAAGCATCACACACATCCTTAATGATCCCCACCGACCATTACGGGCAGACAACTAAATATTCCCAGGACACAAATAATGTCACCACATCCCCAGGCACAGCAGCAGAAGCTACTACAACTACACACGTTAGTTCTTCCTAGCGACATTCTGTCTCCCTCTCGTCATTATTTAATATTAAGGACATAACCGATGCTTCCTTATACTAACGTACATGACATACGACCGTAGACGTACACATATGGGAAAGTAGATCTATGCCTCATTCGCCTTGTAGTTATAAAAAAATTATTAAAAAAGGGCCATCGTTGGAAAAGATGTATGGCAGACGCCTGCGATTTTTTTTTTCTTACTCTTATCCTTGCCCCATATAATATAGTGTCTTCGGATTCAATAATCCTTGCTATGCTCTTTCTCCTACTGCTGCCATTGCGGCAATCATCTGCGTTATATTGGTTCTTGACACTGGGCAAATCTCCGAGATATTTATAGTTTTCCACACGATTCATCTGTTTTACAGGGCAGGTGGTGGAGGGCGGTTAAAGGCGACGCCAAACTATATGTGTAGTACACCACCATTATCATCGTCATCATCCGCAGCTCAATACCGTGGTAGTGGCAGCAACATATTGAATCTTAGATACCCTGCCTTGGTTGCTTAGCGGGAGATAAACAAGTATTGTGGAGAAGTTTCAGT
The DNA here is from genome assembly GCA_949824845.1 of Rhingia rostrata. NCBI lineage: Eukaryota > Metazoa > Arthropoda > Insecta > Diptera > Syrphidae > Rhingia > Rhingia rostrata. The sequence goes on along the minus strand of OX463755.1, from coordinate 49,135,167 downwards.
CGATGGGTGGGAGCGGGTGGATGGGATACCGAGCTTGCCTTGAAGGGTTGGAAAAGTTTTTTTCAATTGATGGTCGGATGGTTTTCCTTTTTATATTGCTGTCGCTCATACTTTTTGGATTTGTTTTCTTCCATCGTCATCCTTTTGCTGTTGTTGGCAGTTGTTTGATGGTTGATTTAGTAGCAGCGGAAGTGGTTGGTTGTAGCTGGCAGGATGGAGAGATGTAGAGGGTTTAAGGCTAAAGTTTGTCCATTCCCATCTTATTAAAAAAGTTTCTTTGACAGTCCGTTTTTTTCGCTGCTGTTGCTTTTACTCTTTTTTACGTTTTTATTTTGTTACAGATATCAGCTGTGAGGATGGGGTGTTCCCTTTTAGTGGTTATGTCTTGAGGTTCCTTTTTTTTTGTTGGTCTAAGAATTATTATTATTTTATGTCAAAGTCAATTTAATGAAGGAAGCAATTAGAAAGTATATACAAGAAAGATTATGAGGATGTTACTGCATTATCTATTTATACCATTTATAACAAGTGGACATTTTTGAACCTATATACATATAAAGGGTCCTTTAGTTGATAAATTTTAATAAAAGTTTGACCGCCGATTGCAGCCATATTTATAAATATGTCGCTGCCATTGCATTATGGAATTATTTTCACGGAATTTTTTGTCCATTTAGTAAAATTTACAGTTGTCATGAGCATGCTATCGATGTATCGAAGATATACATCAAGAAAAACAAGATCGATTCTCAAATACTTAGCCTTTTGTGGACTTTAAAAATTTCGCGAAACGCTATGATACTTTTTTATGCAAATTCAAGTTTTTCACGCATCGAAATCTACTTATAATTTCATGCATCATGTATTCGCAGATTGGACTTTTTCCAAGACTGTCGGTGGTCGCAATGAGAATGGAAAAAAATGTACAACTAACATGAGATATTTCGATTTATTCCGACAACAGGTGATTTATGAATCTCAAGGGTTCTTAATGCTCCTTAAACAGAAATAGTAGCGGATGAGCCGAAGGACAAACCGCTGTGCTCATTCCCATACTGTCATATTGTATACTTATAGCCCGTTAGTCCCTGGGGTACCTTCTTTACAACTTTAAAAAAAAGCTGGTTATGAGATAGAAAACAGTCAGGGAAAATGCGTCAAACATCCTGGATGTAAACATTTTCCCAAAGAAGACGGTACGAATGTTGTAGAAAAAAGAGACCTACATAAATGGAGGAAGCCAGGTCCACTGCAGGTATCCTCGAAAAAATACGAACGGTATGATGATATTTGCAAGTAACAAAAAATAAGTTATTGCAGCTATCAATAAGCTTAAGAACAGCTTAAGGAAGTCAGTCCTGGTGGATTATTAACAGAACTCTTCAAATAAGGAGGTGTTGCCAAGAAGTGTAAACGGACAAAACCATCAACAAAGTCTGGATGGGCTACCCGATGCCTGATGTCTGTTGGCTAGAATATCATTTCTTGTAGATGGGATCTACAAGAAAATGGATTTTATGTCATGCGCCAAGAACCGCATATCTCTGCTAAATTTCGCATATATGATCCTACCCAACTTAGACGTTCGCACATTCTTAAGCCTTTTTGCAACACACTTATCGCATATACCAGTGTGAATTATAGACCTCAGACAAATACGGAATCGGTGATACCATTAAAGCTGATACAGCTGTGCTGCCTTACACCGGAGGATACGCATTGTAACGTTCAGCTTGAAAACACCCAAATATTTGTATTGCTTTCCTGCATTTTTGCTTATGCTTCAACCTGATGTTGAAGCAAGAAGCTGAACTACTAACATATATGGTGTGAACCAATGCCAACGAAGGCTTGTGATTGAGGAATTAGCTTTTCTAATTGTTCGGGGTACTAGGTTCTGTGGCAGATAAAAAAGATAAGGTGGCACTATTGGACGCTGTCTAATGAAAAAGCATGCACAAAGCCCTGGCCCTTTGTAGGAGTCCCTCTGATGATGGGGAATTTACATTTATTTTACTTTTTTTTTTTTTACATTTATCCGTTAGCAACATTCGATAAAAGAATGTTTTTCTTCAGGGCATACTACTTCCAAAATAGTTGCCATTAGTCCTACATTCTCCAATTCGCAGTAAATATTTTTTTTTAGGTTGGTAGCACTGGTTAGAAATGGTGTCCAAACGTCATCTGTCAAAATGAAAAGTTTTCAGTATATTGTGCTATTAATCATGGAAAGACTTACAAACGAGCAACGATTGCAAATTAGTGAAATTTAATATCAAAATTCGGCATCTGTGAAAAATGTGCACCGTTTGTTACGACCATATGGTCTTCATAATCGACCTGGTAAATCAAAAATTCGTGCTGTTATAACCAAGTTTACTTTGTTGGACATTAAACCATCGAATCGCATGCGTACACTGCGTACCGAAGAGAATAATGCAGTCGTAGCGTCCAATGTTAATGAAGATCGTGAAATGTCAATTCGTCGACGTTCTCAGCTATTGCGCATGTGTTACTCAACCACATGTAAAATTGTACGTGTCGTTTTGGGTTTGAAAGCCTGTAAAATTCAACATGTGCAAGAATTGAAGCTGAACCACAACGTCTAATTTTTGGTGAATGGGCCTTAGAGTAGCTCCATTAAATTCCGCTGTTTTATCGAAAAATGTATTCAGCGATGAGGCTCATTACTGGCTCAACAGATACGTAAATAAGCAAAACTGTCGCATATAGAGTGATGAACAGCCACAAGCCATACAATAATTACAAATGCATCCCAAACGACAGTTTGGAGTGGTTGATGGGTTGGTGGCTTCATCGGTCCATTTTTCTTCAAAGACGAAAGTGGAAAACGGTTCCGTCAACGATGAACGATACCGAACTATGATACGCGACTTTTTTTTTGCCCCAGTTGGCTGAGTTGAACTTCGTTGACATGTGGTTTCATCAAGACGGTGCCACAGCTCGTGAAACAATGGAAATGTTGAAGGACGAATTAGGTGAGCAGCTTATCTCTCGAAATGGCCCTGTGAGTTGGCCGCTAAAATCATGCGATTTAACTCCTCTTGATTATTTCTTGTGGGGTTATGTAAAGTCGTTAGTCCATGTGGACAAGTCGAACACGATTGAAGGCTTACAGGATAACATTACACGCATAATTCGTGGAACATTTGAAACGGAGCCGCTGACAACATTTACATGAAGTTGTCTTTAAAACGTAAGTGGCAAAAGCCTATTTATCAATTACAATAAACATTTTGAATATTTGATTTTATTCGATTTAAAAAAAACTACGCTTAAAAAATCACCAGTTGTAATCTGTTCTTACCCATCATGTGCCTAAGAGTGACCATTCATTGTGTGGTTTTATTGCGGTTTTATGAAAAGGATTGTTGATATCAGGTAATGTATTAATTGGGAAACTGTCCATTCAATTCATCTTATTCAAAAAATCGTAACGAATAACGAATCCCACCGTTAAATGTAGGATGCTACAAGTTGGAAATTTTATGATCCAATTTTATTGAGATTAAAAACTTGTCAACAAATTCGAAGAATCAATGGTAGAACATGAATATATCTTAAAAAGAACTGTAATTCGAAAACCTCCCACCCTCTTAAAGCTTAAAGCAAATATATCTAGGATCTCTAATATTCCCATTCGTCTTGTGGTATACATCGAAAAAGGAAGAAACTCATTATTTTATTTTTTCTTATCGAAAAATGTATTCACCAAAAAGAATCTCAGCATTTCCACTACATCAATACTTTTTTTTTTCATTGGAATCAATTCCATTAATTTTCTATTCGCGCTAACTTTGGACCGGAACGCAATCAAATTGCATAGTTTGAGTCAAATTGATTGGAAAATTCGAAATTCCTTACTTTCCTGGTTGCTGTTGATGTTATTGTTGTTTTTCTTCTCATTTTAATTTTATTCATTCATTTATGTGAGCTTCTATTCGTATAGAGGATACCGTAACTTGGCTATACGCCGGGAAAATGTGCTACATGCCTACCCTCAATTTTCTATAACCAACAACTAGGGAAGTTTTGCCATTCAAGCAGCATTTGTACATCGAAACACGTATCCAGGACTATATCTCATTCTCATAGCATATGTATACAGATCCTTACGAATAGTACACACATCCACACACAAAACGATTTCAAAATACAAATGAGAACCGATGGGAAAAACGAAAAACAATATAGGAATTTAACGGTTGACTTCCAACATCCAAGTGATACAGATACTGGTACAAATATGTGCGCTCAGGACGTAGGAACACATTTAGAATTTCCACATCGTTGATCTGAATTCAATTGTATACGGTTCTAGCTGCGTCGCACTGAATTGTAGTTTTCATAGAGCGAAAGTGGTATTTATTGGCCTTAAAACATTATTTAATGCAATACATATGTACAGCAAGTATGTAGTTTTAAGGTGCAGTCTTGCCTAAATTGCATTTTAAGGAGACATTTTCAGGAAAACAATTATGTTGGGAATGGTATTGGTAAAGAATTTTACTTACGTATCTATATGTGCTAGTTGCTTAGGCTGCAGTGATCTGAAAAGGAATGAAAATACTTTTATTAACAAACACGCTTAATATACAAAAAATACCACATAATTGGTTTGGAAAGCAAAGAAGGACTCAGCTGTTATACAATGGCTTGGGTCGTGATTTGAAGATCAAAGAGGAATTATTGAATGACATCAATCGATGTATTACAAACTGAATTCTATGCTGTTTTCTTAACTTCAACGACTGATTAAACGGTTTTGTTTTATTTAAATCGCTAATTAGAATCATTTAATCTGGAGCTTCAAAAACCAGTAGTCAGTTAGGAGAAAGGAACAACTGACATCCCATTGTCAAGATGATTGAAAACCGACAAATTCTCTGTTTAGTTGGAATTAATTCCAACTCGACTCATACACGACTATTTTTCAGACAGGACATAAACAGAAGAAGATGAATTCGAAAAAGGTTTTTTTTTTCAATCCTACCAGAAATAAGCCAAATACTCAAATTTTCATCAAATATTCAAAATTTGGATATCGGAATCCCTAAAGTTGATCCTGAAACTTTTATTTTGCGCGAAAGTATGAAAACAGACTCATATCTATGAAATATTGGATATTGAGGAGTCTGGGCTAGTTGTAGTAAGCTTTGACAAACAGACTATTTCAAACGTGTCTGTAAGTCTCAGAAGACCAAACATTACTTTTAAGATTTTATTTAGCTTTCCTCTCACGTAGGATTCCGTATTAACTTATATTCATAATCAAATAGATTTCTGACTGACAAGACAACTTATATTGGCCAAGATATCATGAACGGCATAGGATAGTTGTCAGAAGTATTCAAAACCAATAGTGGATTTTCAACTAGACTGCATTTATTATGTATGCTTACTGTTTCACAATACATATGATGAATCTATAAAAAAAATAACGACCCCTACAGGGCCTTAAAACCAGCTTTTGCAGTTCTTGTGTCTGCGAGGCTATATCAGGCCTGTATTTAAAAGTCGATTTCGAACGGCAAGTTTGGGTACCTCCTGATGACAATTTTATACTCTTGGAATTTCAACAGACTTTCAGAGTGGTCTCTTTGATAAATCAAAAACAGCGTTTAAAATCATGAACGAATTACGCATTATTAACTCATACAGGGATAAAAATCCAAGTTTGGCACTGAACTTTTGTGTTGAAGAATTTATTTTTGGTACAAAAAACAAGACCTATAGTTTGGATGCTCGTCAGCCTATCGCAAGAGGTAGGACAAACTATATATAATAGAGGTGTACAAATATCGACAAAATGAATTCCCGTACATAATGGGATATTGCGATGCTTGGAAATTTCGGTTACGGTTGTCCCGTGTGGATCAATGTAGCACCAGCCTACATGGAAAGGATACGGCTGTTTGAGAGGCGTTGTCCCCGATCCAGCTTAGGATTGTACGCCAGACTCCAAAAGCATAAAATATTGTCGCTCAATGGGGCTCAGTTAAATAGAATTGGCAATTTCCTAATTAAGGTGATTCAAAGGCACGTTGCACGGGCGATGTCTAGCGACAACAGGCTGATCGTATGGGTTTATTACCCCATTGACATATACATGGAGAGTACGCTCAGGTCGAGCTTTATTCCACCAGAGACATTCATTTATATGCGGGAAAGTTTCCCGGTTGTATACCACCGCTACCGTGACGCGCGGGACAAGCGGCTAATACGCTGAGGGGAACGTCGAAAATGCTCTGGAGCTCCTCCGCTTGAGCACGGCGGTATCGGATCGCGACAGGACAGATGCAGCACACCGAATTCTGGTGACTATATGAGGAAAGTGATTCTGCACTTCGTCAGGACTTTTCGGACTTCTAGTCCACTCCTTAGTTAAGACTAGAAAATTGCGTACAGGGTCTAGGCGGGGATTTACATAATATTTGCGTACAATATGGTTGAATGCATGCTGCCTGGGGACCGAAAGACTCAATCAGTATGGTGAGCCCTCGGGGCATGTGCAACGAGTGCTCGCCACCCAGATCTTAATTAAGTTAGGTTTACGTAGTTAAGTAGTCTTAGGTAGTTTAAGTTGATTTTAATCTTCTTTAAGTTTTTATATAAAACCGTATAAAATTATGACATCCCTCAAAGTTTTTGTACTTTCTTTGAAAATAAAAAATTTATTATAAATGTAAAATAAATGACAAGCAAAAGAAAAGAAACAAAGAAATTTTAGATTTAAGCTTACAGCGCCCACTAAGTTAAACAAGTTATTGATAAGTTAGATTTAAGCATTTTTGTCTAGTATTAAGTTAATATTTTAAGATAATAAAAAAGTGAATTCAAAAGTAACTGAATGCCCGTTTGTGTTCGGCACTTTTACACTGACTACCCGTAATAAAGAATTCTTTACTTTCGAACGTTCGATACAAATCATAACATTTACGGTTTAAGGTATGTAGGTAAACAGAGCCAAAGGTACATCAGCAGTTGGCACACCACAGAACTACTCACACTTCTTCAACGGTTGAATTACTCATCAGAAAAATCTATCGTACAACGTACACACTGGCTCACATACAACAAGGGTAAAATTAGAAACAAATTCCTCGCACTTCTACGAACCGAACCATGCAAGCGTTGTGGAATAGTGCGAATATCGGAACCAAAACACACGAATAAAGAAAAAAAATGCTTGCTGTGGCTGTTCTAGTTCTTAAGTCATATTTAGGTAGATGTAAGTAAATGTTAAGTAGTTTAAGTTAGTCGATAAGTAGTTTTAATTAGCATGTAAGTTTAAATTAAATTAAAAAAAAAGACCAGAAACTAAGTTTTTTCAAATGTTTCTTGGTAAACATCATAATATTACCATTAGATTTACTCTAATAAGTAAGTAAAAGGCCGAAAGGCATTAGAATTGTTATTATCATTTAATTTACCGCGCCCGCATAGTTCTTTTCATGAATTTTTGTCTAGCATGTAAGTTAGTCTTAAGAAAAAGTAAAAAAAAAAAAAAAAAAAAAACACACGAATAACGAATTTGATGCGAGTAACAAAACCTGTGAAAGTAACTAATCTTTGTTGACAGTAACGATCCGGTATTTCGAGTCGAATCGAATACCCGTTGCTCAGTAACGAATACATACGGTTTGCTATATAGCTCTAATATTTAGTGGTGCTTTTATGATTTAAAACAGTGACTCCAAAGTTAGTGATAAAAGTAATCGCTTTTTAACTGCATCCTACGTAGAAATTATGCTGACCGATGACGCATAAAAGAATTAAGAAATACTCGCGGGAATCAATGAGGTTACAAGATGTCTTATAAACGTAGTAGTAGCGTTAGGTTCTGTAAGATGAACTATTAAATATATCAAATTAGACGTATTATTACATAATTTAAATGTTACTTAGTTTACTATTACGACGGGCTCTGTGGCGCGATGGTTAGTGCGTTGAACTGCCGCGCAGAAGGTCTGGGTTCGATTACCAGCCGTAGCAACACCCCCCTCTCGTGATGATCTGACAAATCATCCGAGTAGTATCAATTGTCATGAATGGCTTATCTCAACTTAGCCGTTCGGATTCGGCATAAAACAGGAGGTCCCGCCATCGTGCAAAGAAGTACACTAGGCCCTGGGTACTAACGAGCCTGTTGCTCCATAAATAAATTTTTTTTTTTTAGTTTACTATCACAGTCAGTAAACTCATCCCATACAGCTTTATGAGAGTTAAATGTTCCTTTTCTTTTTATGTACCTAACTAATGATCCCTAACAATAGCATCCTAAGGATATATCGACTCATAAGACCATTTAACCAAAAAACTACTGAAATTTTTTCATTGAAAAACAATACACCTAGTCCATAAAATCACTACATTTTGTATCGCTGCTCGATAAAAAAAAACACAAATACAGTATTTCAAGTAATCCCAAATAGAAACAAAAGTCAATGCACAACATGTAACATATGAACATCCCCGCAGGATATATTGCTCAAGTTACAGCTTTTTGTTTTTCAACATTTTATCTTTTAACCGCACCCGATGTTATACCACATTCGCTTCCTATATGCTGCATCTATATGTGCTTTGTTCCGAATATTTGCAATAAACGTGCTACAATATTGGAAACAAGTTAACAGTACAATCGATCGAATTGCACATTGTACTCCGAATATCCTTGGCAACCATTATGAACATGACTATCAGTCAGTAGACGAAAATTTACAATTCATCGAGATTGAGATAGTTTTTGTTCACATTTCTTTTGGCATGGATTTTGTATCTGCATTTGCATCGTGGTGATGGAACAGGAGTGTAGTCGATTGTAGTTCCAGGTTTGTTATCATCACCTGAAATTTTAATCAAGAAATCATCTGCACCGCTCTTTGCTTACATTTGCCTCACAGCATCGAACGTGCAGATTTTTAATCAACTACCATAGAGGGAAGCCCTTAAAAAAAGAAACAAAGGAACATATACCATGCAATAGGAGAACGGTGTGAGGCATTTTTTTTTTAATTCTGTGCTACTATCGAGCTTTAAAGTTGTATTTCTATACCACGGTCCCTCTATCTACCGTTGTTGAAAAAAAAAACTAATAAATTTCCCTAGGTACCTACGTGAAATATGCTCTGGTGATTGTATGCTACTGCAGCTACTGCCCCTACAGCGAGTAGTAAATACTACCACTGAATGCCTTCTGGCTTCATGTTTATCCGATTTTGTGTGTACAAAGGTATTTGCGGAAATGGGTACGTCCAAGGAGATAATTTATAGCTCAGCGTGGAAAAACCATCAGTTAGAGAAGGAATCTTCTATGAAACTATTGAACTGGCACCAGAATTCCAATGTCAATTCGAATAAAGGCATGGCCCTGCAGCACAGACATTTCCATTATTTTTGGATATTTCATGGCATTGTAGCTAGGGGCGGGTAAAGACTGTTTTTTTGCGGGTAAGAATTGATTCCTAAACATATGCATATCGCTCGAATTCCACCGACGAATCCCACAAATCCACCATGGGAATATTGCGTTGGCCGTTGTGTATATCTACCTAGTTCCATGCACAAATTCAACTGGATCACTATTAGAGTGTATGGCTTTAAGGACCAGCTCTGTGTTGCAATTCAATGGAGCACATTATTTGTGGATTTTTTTTACATGGCTTTTTCATTTTTCGCATCTTCTTGCTTTGGTTTGTGACTTTTTTGATACCATGTTAATTTACGACTGAAAAAATAAAACATTTTTTCATACCAACTTTTCATGTTTATCTACCAAAGTCAGATGTATCCCTCAGCGTTCGTTGGTTCGGAATAATTGAGAATTTCATTTGCAATTTGTTCGCAATTAATGCGCTTTCATATGGGCCGAAACATCGTACACTGATACTCAAACAAAGACTGAGAGGAACAATTTTTTTTTTCTTCATTTTTTTTGCCATGCGAACTTATGTAATGAAATTAAAAGGGAGGCAAATAGCTTGGAGGTATAGATACATCACGACTGTCATAGTCGATAATTCTGTAAATTATGTTTATTAACATTTTGTGCAGAGGAAATACAAAATAGATGAAGTGAAAATTGCTACGCATTTACACTCGTGTGTATGTGGAACGTTTTTGCGCAACTGCTAGTGGTATATTTGACAATTTTTAACCGAATTTTATACAAACTCAATTTTAATAAAGGATTTATGTTATATCCCTTTTTAACCGATAATTTTCCATCACGTTAAAAAACAATTATTAATAATACAAGTATACCTACTTGTATTATTAATAATTGTTTTTTAACGTGATGGAAAATTATCGGTTAAAAAAGGGATGTCAAGCTTTCAAAAAACAAAATTACTTAGAAGATAAAATAGGTACACTTTAAGCCTCATTAATGATTAACAAATTCGATCGCTAGAGTTTGTCAAGAATTTTAAAGCCTAGTCTATTTAACAAAATAATTTTAAATCCTTTAAATTAAGGGTATATAATGTTGTGTCGGTATTAAACAAAGCTTTAGATTCGATGATCATGGATATGTTCTTGAATACAAACACAATCTTATCATGCAGTCTGAAATCGTTAAAGATTTAAAAAAAAAAAACAAATTGTACAATCCTGACAAATTTGTTTCTTTTTCTAATTAGTTAACTAGCCGACCCGGCACACGCTGTTTTGCCTTCAAATTTTAAAACGTATTTTTGAATGATCATTTGGGGTGTGTTTTATTTACATTTGCGATTATAATGAATCTAAATCTATAATCATTTAAAATTAAGATGAATAAATACAAGGTGGCGCAAAAGTAATCTTCCTATCAGAAAATGCTATAAATTTTGCGATTGGCCCCTGATGTCAGTTCTGTTTTGACATTTGTGTAGTAAACACATGCAAAATACATGTTAATAAACAATGTTACGCAACACTGCTCCAGAACGCTCTGACCGCCAATTGCGTCTAACATACGCTCAAGCCATCCTTAATCACCACCAAGAGGAAGATGATTTTTCATCAAAAATAATCATGAGTAATGAGGCCCATTTCCATCTTAGCGGGTACGTTAATAAGCAAAATTTACGCTTCTGGGGCACTGAAAATCCGCGTGTAACCCACGAAGAGCCATTACACCCGCTCAAAGTCACTGTATGGTGTGCTGTTTTAGTTTGGAGGAGTCATCGGACCTTTTTTCTTCGAAGACGTCGCGGGCCAAACGGTTACTGTGAATGGTGAGCGCTACAGAGCAATGATCAACGAGTTCTTTTTGCCGCAACTTGATGAATTGGGATTGGAAAACATGTGGTTCCAACAGGACAATGCAACGGCACACACTGCACGAGCCACAACCGATATGCTGAAGGATGCATTTCCCGGGCGCCTAATCTCCCGTTTTGGCGATTTGCACTGGCCAGCAAGATCGCCTGATTTGACCGCTCCAGACTTCTTTTTGTGGGGCTTTTTGAAGTCGCGGGTTTATGTCAACAAGCCTCAGACTCTTGCAGCTCTTAAAGACAATATCCGTCAAGAATGTGAGGACCTATCATAAAAAGGGCTCAAATGACAATCAACTGTGGCGGCGGCCATTTACATGACATCAAATTCTCGACTTGATGTAAAAAAAATTAAAAGACCAAATAAAAATAATCCACAAGAAGAATCAAAGTTTTTCATTTTTTTTTTTTTTAAATTACAGCCAAAAAACATCGGAAGTTTATTTTTGTGCCACCTTGTACTTTATGGTATTTTGTTGTCTGGCGCGTAAGCAAATAATGCTGATAGTGTTCCGACACGGGCAAGAAAAAACAAATTGTTGCCCTAGCCTCCTCACAACCATTCATGTGTGCGTGTGTATCACGATAGCGAGACCTCCTGTTGTATGCCGACTCCAAACGGTGAATTTGAGATAAGCTTTTCTTGACAACTGATACTACTCGGATAATTTTTCAGATCATCACGAGAGGAGGGCCAGTGAAAAATAATTTAGGTGTTGCTACGGCTCGGAATCGAATCTGCTGCGCGGCAGTTCATTGCACTAATCATCGCGCCACTGAGCCCGTCCCCGAGCGACATAAAATTTACCATACGAGAAGCCTGGATTTTCAAGGTTAAGGGTACTGTTAAAGCTATCATTAAACAACCCTATTGGAACACAAAACTTAATGGAATTGAACTTTTTCCTAATTAGCCGGTTACAGGAATTATTGCAAAATTCTGTTTCTTTTAGCTGGAATGAGAAACATGACTTCAAAATAATATTATCTTGGTCATTGAAAAACAAAAAATGATTTTCTGCAAAATTTTTATTCTAAAATTAAAATATTTTATTATAATCTTGTTTTAAAATTCAAAAGCTTTGTTTTAATACCAAATCGCCAATGATTGACTTTGTAAAGAAAATTTCCAATTTCGCAATCTTTGCCCTGAGATTTGTTAAGTGTGATCGCGAATGCAATCCGTACAGGAAATTGCAAGCGTTTAAAGTGGAATGGCAAGTCAGTCCGAATCGTTGGGATCGTGGTTTCAAAACGTCTTCTCCTTTGTATTTCGCTTTAAGTATTGTTGTTAGATAACATTGTTCATCAGCTTTTTCACGCAGGCTGAGTGCCATTACAAAGACTTGGTTGGTTTTAATATCGTAACATTACGATTACCGACTTTCAGTTGGACATTCTGAAGTGGTAATTCAGGTAGTTGTAGCAAGTTTAGAGACTCGGTAAGCTTGTTGACGATATCATTTTAGGAAGTAATGGAATCAATGTTTTTCGCAGCAAATATAACACGTTCGATCAACCAAACATATTGTTGTCCAACAATCACTTTGAAAATAATTCTTCAGATTGGTCGTCATGCAGATCGACACACATGTTCGTAGTCAGTTTGAGTTTTTTTAAGTGTTTCCAAAAAAACGGATGACTTCAAACATGCATTGAGTTCATCTGCTGGTGTTGACCGATGAAATACTGGCAATGTTTGCCGAAAAACATCTGCCAACAGAATTTCGAACCACCAAACCGTCTATGATTGTTTCGTAAATCTTGCATCAATTTGTCTAATGCCTGCAAAGGCTTTTTATGTGACATTTTACAATGTTGCATGCAGGACTTTCATTGATTTGCACATTGAAAAGCAACTTGCTAAGTGAGCAGTTCGACTGCCTTCAAACAACGCAGATATAATTCATGATGAAGCAAGTGCAAAAGCAATATCATTCTCCGAGCATATCTTTGCCAAAACCAATTCAATCAAAAGTCCCTCCAGTTTCCTCGCGCACAACTTTCATGAGAGTGTCGTACGCATATTTCGTCGAACGTTCGTTCGAACTGATTCCATCAAAGCATAGTTGTCATATTGTTTTTCGCGTCGCAACTCTTGACAAACGGGTGGGAGCATGCCTAAGAAAGATAATACCTTGTTCGAAATTAAACTATTAATATCAAAGCCTCGTTGTAAATTTCATTGATTAGTTGTAATTTTTTTTGGTTTAGTTGTAAATTTGGAGATAATGCTGTAATACGTATCTGATGCAAAACATCATCACAAATAGCATATTTGTGTTTGCTCCATGATGAGCATTTGACGGAAGCATTGAATCTCCGAGGGTGTAAACCCAATGAGTGTCACTCTCTTACACTCGCAACGTTAGTAAGCTTCTTATGGTTCCATCCTACATAATTTACCATTTACAGTTCGCAAATCTTGGAATGATGCTGAGCTACGAACGTTGACTAATAGTTAAGGCAAATAGAAACACTATGCATATGCATACAAAAAAATGGGCATTCAAATGGACATGGTCAATTTTTTTTCCCTTACCACTTTGGATTATTACGAACATTTAAAAAAAAGGTCCAACGATCTCCAATTTTAGATAAATTAAAATAAAGTTTGCGTAAAAGTGGGCATGGTCAATTTTTCTTTCCGTGGAAACCTAACTTGGGTTATAAAGAACATTTAAAAAAAAATTGCAGATCAGTGCCAACGACCGGCGTTTTGATTTTTATATAAATCGATTTTTTTGTTTGCCTTTTTGTACAGAATGAAACACAAATCCTTTCAACAGCTCCACATGATGGCCAAATGGATGGTAATTGAAATTTGACACAAACCTTTTCTTCTAAGGAATCCCTACCGATTGCGATCCTCAAAATCCATGGGGCAACCAAGAAGTGTATCCTACTATATTTGTTGTTTTACATAGGGTAAGCAAAGTTTTTGCGAAGTCTGCCAGCAGCAAATGAGAGCAGACGGAATTAGTTTTTATTTAACTAAGACACTGCATCTATTTTCAGAAGGCAACCAGTATGGGATCAGCAGAGTTATTGATAGTCCCTATTAGGCTAAACGAACTGTTAAACCTACTTGAGCTGTTCCAACATAATCGCAAAATAATTTTGGAATCTTATCGATTTAGTTCTGCTCTGGTCCTATGAGTAACAATTTCGTGTTGTGCTTTAGTTTTAGAAACTAAATAATATAAGTATTTTGATTGAACAAAATCAACCAAGAGCTTAATAAAGGAATGATAGCTACTTTTATTGACAAGCATGCTAAACGAAAAAAAGTAATCAATATACGTACCCGGACATGGATTATTAAAAACTTTATACAAAACCTGGAATAACTTTCGGAGGTTGTGAGAGACTGACATACAGGAAATACTAGTGGATTGGAGAGAAGAACCAAGTGTCGCATTTGTTACTACCCGTTCATATAACTAGTAACTACACGAATGAGATTTGTAATCAGCAAAAAACTTAGGCCGCTATGCCAAATCAGTCGGAATTAGCTTTAAATGCGCTCACACCACGAAGGAAGAAGATGATGACATAACAACGGATTCCAGCAGTAGGATGTTAAAATCGTGCAGCGTGATATGAAAGCTAATGTAAGATGGTAAGTGATCTTTGGCGGATTTGTCGTTAAACACAGCCTACACCATGTATCTGCAGATCGAATTTTCATAATGGCCAGCACTCGCTTACCCCCCCTTCACATAAAGTTTTGGGTTGCCGCTGTGAAGTGGAAATGTGTTCGCCTGTTAAGTGCAGGTTGTGCGTTAAATTCCAGTGAAATTCCATGAAGCCATAATTCAAATAAGTAAAAGAGGTTCGGTGGTTAATCGCCTAAAAGTATAGATAAACTTTCGTTCAAGATTCTGCGAATTGAAAAAAAATCAAAAATAGCAACTTCCCAATATCCGCTTTGATACCATATATGAAGTATGTCTCCAATACATCTTTTCCAACGCCCGGACTGTTCTAAATATAAAGGGTGTTTATAACCCCTTGAGTGGCCGCAAAGTTTAAAAAAATGTTTCATAAAAAGGATGTCTTAGCATTGATATGTACAACAAATATAACCTCATAAGACCACGATAGCAAGATTCAAGTTTAACATTTGCAGAATATCTATGCTTTCATCTTTTGATGTACGTATTCTTAATGTACAGCAATTTACGTAGAATACCTTTGGTAGCATCGACAAAAGCCATACTTTTGGCAGCTCTTCCGTGTACAATAATCTTAAAAACATACAAGAAGAACTTATCCAATGATCGTCAATAATCTGCGTTGAAGCAGAAGTCCCATTCTTTGTGCTAAGATTGCAAGTCCGCACACACAAATTAATGGGGAAGCTAGACTTTAGGACCTGTATGTACCATTAATACCAGGTATATTAAAACATTTTCTTTTAATTACCAAAATAGGAAGGAGTGAACACTGCTTTTTCATAATGAATAAGAAACTTGCGTAAAATATGTGTCAGGCTTGTCCATCCATCAAAACTGCGTCTTATAAACGCCTTCAACCGTTAACTAGTAACCTGATCGGCTCCTATCTAGAAGTCCAAAACAATTCTGAAAAAAACCCCACCATGTCAAAACTGATAGCCACCACTCAATCGATTTTAAAGTATTTATTGACACTTTCGAATTTCGGTAACGACAGGATGGCGATAGAGAATTTTCCTACTACAATTAGGTTTCCCAACAAGCTCACAAAAATATTAAGGACAAAACAAATTATTCAAACCTCTCAATAAATTACAAAAAATCGAAACTTTATACACACAAATGTTATATATCTGCAACTCACTGAATGTGAGCTATACAAAACAAAATGCTGAAAGACTGTAGCTTTCAGAATCAACGTCAAACCCATCCGTTCAGCTTGAAAAGTTTGAAAAATATATAAGTTCTGCGATATGACAGAGACGAAGAAAATATCTTAATGCTGTGCGCCTATACTCAACGGATCACCCAGCAAAGCCGCATCTATATCAATTTCACTCAGAAATTCCTTCTTTTTTCAGTTTAGTCTTCTTTCCAAAGGAAGCACTACCATAAGAACACCGTGTCCTTTGAAGTTTCTTCGGAGCTCCTTACTTGAAATGGCATATCTGAAATTGCGTCGACGATGTCGTCGTCGCTCTTGTGGTAATTCGTCATCTGTGTCTACAAATTCTCAAAATGTGGAACTGTTTACCATACGGAATGGGTGTAAGGTAGATGAATGGGATTAGGTGTCAATGTGCCATGTTCATGGAACGTTGTAACCTTCAGAAACCCACAAACAATACATGAATGTGTATTTGTACATTAAAATTGCTTGGGTTGTATCTATCATCGTTCGCTTTTATCCTCGAATGTGTCAAAGACTGTCGACGAATACTTGTCCGTAGTTCTTTTCTTCTCCCTCGCCAAATACATTATTCATGTTCCCTTAGGTTAACATACCCAGACGTCGACTTTTACCGAATGGTATACATGGCATCTTAGACATCAACATCTGTGTATTTGTCAGAAACGCCTAATTAAATTTTACGATCTACAAAGCATTTGACAACATGTCCTCGACTGTTGGAGCTACACAAAAAGGAAGTCGAAATGAGCAGGATGGAAGCAGCTCTTTTCAGTCTCCATTTTGGCTGTTGATTTGTTGATGGTAATTCGAAATTCATTTCGAATTGAATTTGCTTTTTGGAATTCACTTTTCGTGTCGATGGTAATAAACATGATGCTGATCAATTTAATTTCGGTCATAAATTTCAGTTTCAATAATGTTGGCATGTCTACAACCAATGAAGGCATGATCAAATTAGTAGACAATTAACTATGACTAAATAGAACCTTTTATTTATTGACGACTGATAAGCAATTTGAGTTTCAGTGTTTATTTAGAAACATTACTATACAAATAAATAAGGACATAAAAAAAAAAGACTGCCCTCGGCAAATATGCAATCAAAAGCTTGATAACACCATCCCTATGTTCTAAATATCAATATTACTACCGGCAATTGCATGTTACTGTAACTGTTTTGTTTTTAAACAATTTCGCTTCGATATTTATTCCAATTTTGTGAATTTTTTTTAAGCATTTTCGTTTGAATTAAACTTTTTCGGTTCTCTCATGTGGCAATATAAATACCGGGCGGCCGTGCCTTAGCAACGCAATGTAAATAAAATTTGCGGGTTTGTTAATTGCATGACAATAGTGTGGTGAAACTTGCCATTTATTACATAGCCAAAAGGGAATCGAAAATAAACGAAAAAAAGGCAAAAATAGTTATGTAATGGTGGGGTTTGGAAAATAAAAGTGAAATTTACTTTTGAGTGGGCTGATTTTGATGATGGAAGGTAGTAACAAAAAGCTCGGGTCATAAGAAGCTACAATTTTATAGAATCAGGTTTAAGAAGTAATTTGTGAATTTTGTTAGTAAAAATAGTTTACCATCACCACACAATAGTAATCTCAATTCACTATAATATTTCGCCTAGATATCGTGCTTGAACTTCCATCTTGGAAGCCATTGGAAGCCAGACGGACGGACGCTGAACACGAAGGAAACAGGAAAAATAGATTAAAGGGCTCATAGATGATAATAACAGATGAAGTGGTAAAAATATAACTGAAACGCGCACGAACGGTCTAAATGCTATTCTACAACTTCTGAAAATGACCTGAAAAACATATAAAAACATATAAAATATAAATATAAAATAAAATGTTCTTTGAGTTCATTACAAGGTTTCTTGAAAAGAAATTACTTTGATTTCAAAGACCCTTATACATTAAAATCAATTTATTGTTATCTAGTAAGATCGATTATGGAATACCTTTCGATTGTTTGGTCTCCTTACCAACAAACGCATATAGACAGAATCGAGCGGGTAGAGAAAAGCTTTACCAGGTATGCAATACATAAAATTTAACTTGTATTAGGGGTTCCCGATTATAAAGCTCGATGCTTATTACTGGGTTTGCAAACTCTTTCTGCTCGAAGGAAGCTAGCAGGCGTCATGTTCATTAGGGATATTACATGTTCTCTGATAAATTCATTAGAATTGTTAGCCTGCATTAATATTTATGCACCTGTGAGACTTCGAATGGGCACAGAACAGCTGTTGTTGTTTTTAGAGGTTGGTTTTTCGAATAAAGATAAAAGTGACATTTTGTGGTCAAATCGGAAAACTCTAATGTCATTTATGTTCAGTTTGGTTTGCCATTTCATCATGAACAGGTTGAAAATGAATAACGTTTACAAATCGTACAAATTTATTTAAAAAATAATGGTTCAATTCGCGAAGTTCCCCGCAAGCTCCGTCCATTTTATGGTCGACATAATCGTCCATCAGAGCAATTAATTCGGTTAACCAAGGAGACCGGTATAAAGCCATGATTACAGACTATATTGTACCCGAATTGGATGTCATGAATGCGGATGATATGTAACTCCAAAAATATATCGCTACATGCCACACGGCGCAGGCTAGGAATCGAACCACGACGGCAGTTCCTCCTGCTCTTGCGCGGCTGTTCATCGCAATAAACATCGCGCCACTGAGCCCGTTCAACTTTTTCTTACAGATAAGTTATTGCAAGCTATTTCGAATCCACAGTTACTTTTATCTTGCTTTTGGTATACAAGTACCCAATAGAATTTTACTTCTTGGTCGACAAATTGTTGAAAACCGCGAAGTTATTAAGCAGGCATTATAATTTTTCCGATATTTCGTCATTAAGAGGGACTTGAATAAGCAATTCAAACGGTTTTACATTTGTGGTTGGTAAAACGAGCTTACATGGAATACTTTGGGAAGCCATTACAATTAAATATCAAGCCCTTGAACAGAAATTTAGTGTGTTAAAGCTGTGTTGAGTCTCTGCGTTTATGGGCAAGTAAAAACAAAACAAAAAAATCGAATGATGTTTAGAAAACCATCAATTATCACGACGACTGTTATATTTACGATGCGCTGAATGTATTCGGACAAACGAAAGAATCATTCTAAGTGTTCTTAGTTCTTTTGTTAAAGCAAAACCAAAATCTAGAGCCGTTATCCATGAATAGCATTACGTCTAAGAAACCGAAAAACTTCAATGTTAGGTATGTGTGTTAGTAGCGACTTAAGTTGGAACGACCACATATTCCAAGTCGCTAAAACGCAGCAAAATGTCTAGATTTCCTTAAATGATGTAAGAAATATTTCACCCTTTCTGAGCTGGCCACAATATGTAAAGCGTTTATACGCCCTAAACTTGAGTTCAACGCCCACGTCTGGTCGGGTGCACCAAAAACAATATTGTAAGTCCTAGATAGGATTCAATCACGTGCGAAAAAACTTATAGGAGACATTAGAATATCGAACTCTTTTGTTTGGCTTGATCACCTTCGAAATATCTCCTGCCTTACATTGTTTTATCGCTATTTTAACTACTAATACTCAAATGAAATAGCCACCTGCATTCCTCCCACGCAACAATTCAGCAATACTCGATACGCTATGAATGCAAATCAGTTTACCCTCAAGCCTATCTTCGGACCAACGCTATAATATAGAGATTCGTACATAAACCGTACAACACGAATGTGGAACGCTCTACCAAACTCTGTTTTTCCTTTCCATTATAACTTACAGACATTTAAAACCAATTTCCATCGGTATCTCCTTTCTTCTTATCCCGAATTTCCTTAACGCCCGCACTGTGGAATCGCTACCGTTCAATGATAACCGAATATTTTTGGCCATAGTTGGATGATATTGACTTGGAGGACATATGGTTCCAACAGGACGGCGCCAAAAGCCACACAGCGAATGCCACAATCAATTTATTGGAAACCAAGTTTGGAGAACGTGTTATCTCACGAAATGGCCATTTCCTGTAGGGCTACGTCAAGTCTATGGTCTATGCCAACAAGCCAGCGACGATTGATGAACTTCGTACGAATATCAAACGTGAAATTGCAGCAGTATTGGCCGATTTATGCTTGAAAACCGTCGAAAATTGGGTTCAGCGTTTGTACTTATGCAAGCGTACCCGTGGTGGCCATGCAAAAGAAATCGAGTTCCATACATAATGGCATCAATCGTACTTTCACAGGAATAAAGAATTTCATTGATGTCCAAAACCGTTTTTGTTTAATTTATTTTTTAGCGCTCTTATTGAAAGACCCTTTATAAAGGGTATTCGTCACCCATTGAGTGCGCGCAAATTATTAAAAAAAAAATATAAGTCAGTAATCAAATCAAGCATTTGACCATTCAATCAAAAGGATCTAGATAGCTTGGTCAGAGGTCAAGGACTGTCTAAAGAAGCGTCAGAAATTTAGATGAGCAGTGTTACAAGTACATTGCAAACTGTTAAGAGTACTGAAAAGACAAAAAGTACTGAAAATACAAAAGCTGGAATATTTGATGGTCGTCAGATCTTTCACTTTCAGCAACTTAGATGCAAGATGAGAGTTAAGTTACATTTCCTCTTCAGTCATTTAGATCGATTCTCTGAAATTTTACGTGATTTAAGCTAAGATCAAGGAGAACGATTTTAAAGAACGGTTCTAAGGTTACTGAAATTCAAATATGATGGCCGACTATTTCTGGAGCATTCAGCGTGGTTGTTCTGGGTCGACTCATGCAAGGAAGTCGCATAAAAGGATGTTTCATTGAAACAAATTTTGTGTAATATAAGATTCGTGCTTTAAGACTGGTAGGTTTTTTTTGAAAAAAATTTCTTTAAATTCATATCTCAATAAATGATCTATATCGACAGCCAAGCTGCCAATGGGTAGTAAAATTTTGCCGTAAATCCGCAAAAAAATACTTACCGGCGAACAATTTCAGTTTAAGTTGTAGAGTCGACGAAGAAATCAATCACAAAACCTGATCTAGATGAGGGATGATCGACGCAAACCCAAAATGCGATTATAGGTTGTTTAACAATGAATGCTTTAGTCTAAGTGCAGCTCTTAATTTATAACAACTCTCATCACAAAACCTTTATGAATGGAGATTTTGAAATATTGTACATTTGATGCATCAGCAAAAATAAGTTTGCTAAGTAAACGAAGGCCATACTAAATATTTATAGTCTGTCAACAAGAATTAAACATAGCAACGCCATGCGCTCAGTGTCGCGATAGTTAGTGTGATGAACTGCCGCACAGAAGGTCTGGATTTGATTCCCAGCCGTAGCAACAGCTCAATGATTTTTCACTGCTCTCCTTTCGTAATAATCAGACAAATCATCCGAGTAGTATTAATAATCAAATCACAACCTAGGAGATCCCGCCATCGTGCAAAGAGTTACACACACACACAAGAATGGTTGTGCGAAAAGTCTAGGCACTGGGTACTAATGAGTCTGTTGCGCTATAAATTTATTTTTAACAAAGAATAGAGCAAATCGATAGGTGTACCGTATGTATTAATTCTACACGTCAGAGATCAAGAAATATTCTAGCTTATCGGTGTTTAGAGTAACTAAGCACTTGACAAGTGCTAATAGATGCTATATATCCTCGATGATCTTTTTGGAACTCAATCACGCACCATATAAAAATCGTAAGCAGTATAAAATGCGTCTCGTTATCCTTTCACTATAGATCAGTTCCAGATTTACAAGCATATACACATATATATTATCGACTGACAGGATTATAAGCACACTAACATTGCCTTTTCAAAATTAATTGTATTTTGTCAATTTGCTGTAGATAAATTTGTCAGTTCATTAAACATGAAATTTATAAATAACATTGAACTCTTCTACTAAATTAAGTTAACCAAGTCTTAAATGACATCTAAGCCTCGTATTTATCTGAAACGTTTTCAGACAGGCAACATCTAAATTGCTTAAGATTTGCTGTACGGTCGGTTCCCATTTGGATGTCCATTTTTAACAACATCTGCATAGTTTATTAGAACTATACATGTAAAGAATTCTTTTCCATTGTTTGAATTCAAAGTGAAACCCTTGATACTACTGAAAATACCAATCATTTTGAAAACAAGATTACAGGTTCGATATAGTGACCTTAAGTCCTCTCTTGTGTAGAGCAGGGTCTTATTTAAACCATTCATGCATGCATATTGCATACGTCTACCATGTACACAAAAACAAGTTACAAATATTTTAAATTAATTTACTAAATTTCGGAAGGACAGATATCCTCTCTTCCTTCCTACTACTGTGGACGGGCCTTACCCATATCTTCTCCAGGATGTAGCTTATTGATAACAAGTGCCTTCAACTGGACCTTTCAACAGCATATCACATGTAAAATTCAATAAAATAACATTCAGTACTGGTGTACGAATTATAAGGATGGGACTACTTTCCGGTATCTAAAGGGAAGGATATTAGCTAGATCATACCATACACATACACAGGTTCACAAGGTGTACTATGCAGTACACATGAGATCAATTTATGAAATTTGTTTTGTAGCCATAAAAAAATGACGAAGCTCCATGTCAATACCACACACACATCCTCAGTTATATGTTCTTTATATGCAATTGTTGATTTCCTTTGGAGTACATTGCTGACACAAGTGTGTTTCCAATCCCATCACCATCTGAAAGTTGGAGAATTATCTTTACTTTACAGATTGAAATCCTAGCTTATCATTACAATGTATCGATTGCATGTAAAGAATCTGGCATTCAATTGTATCGACGTACAATCGATTTGGGATACAGATCCTGAGTGTTGGGAGCTTTAAATCACAAATTGGGACAGCACATACACAACCGCATATTACATATTCGCCTTGTTGATTTTGATTGATAGGTCTAACATTATCCTGTATTGTGTGATCGGAAGTGCATTGTATAAACAGATGGTTACAATAACAAGACGTGATAAGGGTAAAGCTAATACCTTGACACAGGCACACCAGAGGGCAGTACAAACATTATATTAACACGTGGGTGGTGAGCGATTGGGGACATCTTGTCCGAAGAAAGGAAATATTGATTTATTTGCAGTGTCAAAAGTCACAAGTGTGTGCTATCATTCTCCTCCATTTAAAGGATGTTTGAACAAAAGGATATACACATACGAAAGAATGGAGAAAAGAAAAAAAAAAACTTCCCCAAGATTCAATGGATAGAAGGAAAATTACCCAACGAACCGTTGTCAAAATGATTGAGCTCTTAGTTTTCACCTTTTGTTTGGTAAAGTGAATAAATACGGATAAAGTTACGTAAACGATTAGGCAATGTGGGATTACTCACTTTAGATTGGGGGCGCACTTCCCCAGTATACGTAGTGTAGGGAAGTATTGTGATGGCGCGAAAATTCGAGATTGAGATTTTTACAAATTCTAACATGTCGAGGACCCTCGAGTTCAAGAAAGTAGTTTTTTAAGAAATGTATGTCTGCCTTCCGAAGTCTGTAGTATGTTATTGATACTGATGCTAATAAAATTCTGCTGATTTGACTGAAATCGTTGGTGATTATACAGAGGAGTTTTTGGAAATGGAGTTCTAGCACTAAAATTAACGCTACCTACCATATAACGGTTTTTTTTTAACACGGTTATCTGGATAAATATTTAGTTTTGGTATACCGCCCAAACTCGTCCGTTTGTGTATGATGAAAATGGAGAATTCTCGCTGCTCCATCAGGGTCGGAAACGACCTTACCGACACATTCGATACCAAAAAAGGATTTTGGCAAGGCAATGCGATGTGACTTCTTCAAATTGATTCTTAAGAGGATTGTGCAAAAATCATGAGCGAACACCAGATGCACGATTTTCCAGAAATCGGTACAACTACCAGCATACGCCGACGATATTGACATCATTGGTCGGACCCAGCGCAATGTCATAGCCACGTTTGCTAGTATAAAGAAGGAAGCGGCAAAAATGGGTTTAGCGTAAAAGAGGGCAAGACGAAGTATATGCTGTCAACAGAAAGGACACACAGCGTCGACGAATATGACAGAACGTCACCATTGATAGATATAGCTTTGAGGTAGTGAGGGACTTTTTCTATCTTGGCTCCGCTATAAATTTTGACAACAACATATCGTCAAAAGTTAAACAAAGAATTACTCTTGCCAACCGCTATTTCTTCGTGCTTAGAAGGCAATTTAGTGGTAAGGCCCTCACTCGACCTACTAAGGAAATCCTATATAAGAACCTGATCATCCCAGTCCTGCTCTACGGCGCTGAAGCATGGAACGTGCCAAAAGCGGATGAAGAAATCCTTGGTCAATTTGAGATGAAAATTCTTCAATTCTTCACTCCCTTTTGCATTGACGGGCTGTGGAGACGAAGATTCAACCTAGTGCTATACGATCTGTATAACGACATACCCCTGGTTAAAAAACTCCGCATTGGACCTTTAAGATGGCTAGAAAATGTAGAGCGAATGGACACCAATACATCGGCTCGAAGAGTCTTCGATTCCCAGCCAGACGTCGGACGGAGTAGATGAAGACCTCGCCTTAAGTGGCGCGCACAAGTAGAAGCTGACCTCAACCAACTTATAGTGCGCAACTGCAGGCAGTTAGATAAGGACCGGGCTAATTGGAGAGGCGTGTTGGATGAGGCCCAAGTTCATTCCGGACTGTAGCGCCACTTAAGTAAGTAGATATAGGATTCCCAAAAAAAAAAGGATTGCCGAATAGGAATGCGTCCAAAACCATTTGTTCGAGAACGCCACTGGTCAAACGACAACAGTGGACGGTGCGCGCTATAGGGCCTTGTTAATCGAGTTTTTTTCTGCCGCAATTAGACGAATTAGGACTGGAGGACATGTGGTTCCAACAACGCGGAGCAACGGCACACACTGCGCGAGCAACAGCCGATATTCCGAAGGCCAAACAACATCGGATGACTTTTTTTGGCCCACCTTGTATAGCATACCCCTTAGCATATGCAATAGAAAAACGTTGATTTTGTCAGTCTTTTAAATATTTTGTTAAACTGTCTGCGACATATCTTAAGGAAACACCATTTTCTATAATAAGATTAGCTACGCCCTCTTTTTGGGGATGTTTAATTTAAGGATTCAACAATTCGCACAGCGGATTGTAGACTTCTCATATGTTTTTTTAATTGACAAATCATCAAAGGGTTGTCTACATAACCATTATAATATTTTAATATTTTGCATAGCGACGCTATTTGAGCAGAAGAGAAAGAAAGAAAGAAATAAGAAATATGTTGGTCGTTGTGAAGACTTACTCAATAGATAATGTTCGAACTAAATTTTCGAACTGTCGCTGATTTTCTTTAGGTCACTTCATTCATAGGACATTTTTCATAAGTTCGCTTAAGTTATTGCCGAGTTTTCACCGAACTTTGTTTTATTTTATTTGTTTTCATGAAACATTGGCTGAGATTAAATGCACAAGCTTACGGACAACAAATTGCTTCTATCCCCGACCACTATTATTAGTCAAAGAAGTCATTCGAATTTGGAGAACTCGGATCACTATCGCAGCAAACGGGGAAGGAATTGAAGACTTTCAAGAAACGAAATCCGTGCATCAAACGATTGTTTTGGTCTACTTTTTATGAATTAAGGATGTCATATGTTTGAGTATCAGATAATATGTGCAGCCGATTATAGTTCAAAAACTAAATGAAATTATATTTAACAGTTGAGGAACAACATTTCATTAGTTACTATGGAAGGCATTTTTTGAGAGCCCTTCCGCAAGGTCCTGACTTCCATATCTATCTATATAAATAAAAAAAACAAATGTCGTTCGTTGGTAACCGCTTCACTTGAGAACGGATGCAACGATTTGGCCAACTTTTTTTTTAATTTTCGCCATAGCTCAACTTAAGATTTTAACGAAAAAAATTGACCACGCCCAATTTAACGCCAATTTTTTTTAATTATCTAAAAACGAAGAACGGCTGGAACTATTTTTTTTATATTTTTTTTTTGTAAATGTTCGTAGTAATCCAATTGAAGTTTGAAGCCCACTTTTTTGATATATCTAAAATCCATATCAAGGAGTCTTGACTGATTTGTCTCATTCCAAGATTTGCAAACTACAAATGGTTAAGAGAGTTGGAAGGTAAAACAAAGTTTGCCGTCTACCTAGTTATGAATGAAAAGGTGTTAAAAATTTTACTCACCGTTTTAAAAGAAGCAAATTTGATTACGATTTTCTGTAAAAAAAAAAAAGTTATATTAATGTTATGTTTAAACAGCACATAAAATAAACAATCGCCATTTAATATATCGAGAACATTCATAATCGAGTATATCACGTACATTAAAAAGTGATTTTCTGAAAGGTAATAATGTAACTATATATAGACAAAATATCTTCAGATAAAATTTAGATTTCACTATCAAACCTAGCTATCAAAGAACCGACTTCCTATGCATTCGTTAAGACATGATCAATTATATCCAATAAATCAGCTCTGGAAAATTAGTTAAGAGTCTCGTCATTCTCAAAGTTCATCTAAAGTTGCCGAACTACTATAAAAGTTTTCAGACAAAACCAGCAGATTTGAGGCGTACCTACAATCAAATCCAAATTATCCGTATCTATAAACAGATGTAACTCTTCTCCTAACATCTTTGCATACACAGTGAATCTCTCAATCGCATATTGAACAAGTCGCCGAATAAGTACATTCAAGCAAATTGTTGAACTTTGAAATCCCATACCATCATAACGCAGGTGCCTGCAAACTTTCACGCAATGTCACTTCACCTGTAACAGCGTGTAAACGATTAAATAATATTTAAATATCCGTTCGGCGCTAGTAACACTTTGGAAAAAGTTTCATCTATCCCAAGTCTTGGCGGTGAGAGGTGAGAACGATAAAAAGGAATTGAAAACTCAAGAATATGACTTTGTCGTCGTATTCAGGATATTACTTGAGCACATGTGTTCGTTGTACTCAACATAGATATCCAATGTATATGCGACAACGAAGATGTTGGGAACTTTATAATTAAATTACCCCGAGCCAACGCCCACATGGGAACATTTGCAGACGATATTCCTCGGAGGAATATCTCGACGACTTTTAACCCATACCCCATATGAAAGCATTTACACTTGCGACGGAGACAATTTAACACTTCGTCCACGTGTATCTATATACCATTGGATAGAATTTCATACGCGATACGAAATTAGATCCTTATTTATGGCAGGTTGATGTGCGCGCACTTAAAATCCTGCCAAGTTTTTGAATCATCTCTCTTTCCCATCACCGTCCGTACTCTTATCGCTTAGGTTTAGAATTTACAAAGTTGGCTTTGGTCCCCAACTGACACAGCTACAGTAGACCCGAACCCGACTATCATGCGGGCACGTGCAAATATTGTCAGGTGAACCTTTTAACCAAGGGCGATGGTGAAAGGCAAAGTTTTTGGTTAGTATGAGTTATCCGCCGCCCGAAATTGAAGCACTCGCGTGAACTAACTTTCATGATTTTATTTATGACATTGCACAAGCAACTAAACAGATTAAAACAAATATTTCGGTACTTGTGAGCACGTTTTGCTGAATGTTTGTTCGGCAATTGAGGTAACTTTACGTTTACAGCACATGCCAGATATATCCGCGCCTAATGGAAATTTACATATGTGTGAATTAATTTGCCTGAGTGTGTATACAATCACATCGACGATATTGTGTACATAGAGGTACCACCGATGGGCCAAATACAAACATTATCGTCCTCGTCAACACCACGCGCCGCTTTAAAATTGTATGGGTTCGAATCGATTCGAACTCTTACTGTAATGAAATTCAATCACATCCATGAAGTTGCGGGCAAAGTGGATTGTAAATATTGTACCGAAAATTTTTGATAACCAATCTCTAGAATCAATTAATCTAATCGATTTGAGGAACTGCCTGTCGTTGTGTTTTTGTTCGCTTACTTTTGTTATTGTAATGGTGTGGTAAATCGGTAGGTGTCCTTACATTGTTGTATAGAATATTGTTTGGGCATATACAGTTGGATTCATGATGAATTACTTTTTAATTACATGCCGGAAATTCACTACCGAAATTGGAGATTTTTGCCATGTGAGTAGAGTGGTTTGTAAATCGATGTCCAGAATGTGGATGTACGCTGTCAAATGGTGTTCAATTTTTTTTAAGAACCAACGTTTAAACTCAACTAACCCGATTGATTGAAGATGCATATCAACTGTTTTTATAAAAGTCTTGTAAGGGCTTGTCAGTACTTGTCAGGGAAGATGATTAACGAGATAAGCTACGATACACCACAGGTTGGAGACATGTCTTCATTATTGTGGCTTATTGCCAGAAATGAAATTTTCCTTAGAGGATCCTCCTATTATTATCCTCTCAATGCAGTCAGAATATTATGCAAACGAGCTGATCACGGTTGTACTATATTTGCTTTGAATTTTAGTTTGATGCCCAGCCTACAGCCTCTAAGCTGGGTTTTAAACTACAGTTCAAAGCAAACATAGAACCAAAACACCTGTAGCAAAACATTCCACAAAAGATTTGATTTATAATCGAAGATAAACTTTTGGCCGGCCGAACTTTAGCCGGGTACATGACCTTAATAACTAGCCACTACAAGATTTCTTTAGCGGTGTTTGTTGGTCAACACTCCATTGAAAGGATGCACTATAGAGGTAAAATGAATCATCATGACAAGGCTTATGTTATGCGATTAGCCACGACTGTACATAGCTACAGGTAATGTCGGAGAAACGCAAGCGTTTTATTATAGAGGCTTGGTTTACAAGTCAGTATACATTAAATTATCACTTACTTAAGTGGCGCTGTATTAAAAGTGAGGAAGATCCTAAGCTAGCAAGGTTCTCCAGTTGGGCCGATTCGTAGCAAGCGTATTCTCTCAACTTCAAATTCGTTTAGGTAAATTTCTACTTGTGCGATCCATTTAAAGTGAATATTTTACAATTGAATCTACCATCTGGCTGGGAATCAAAAACATTAACACCCAAAAGTATTATGGTCAATTCGTTCTACATGGTCCATGCTCCATGGTACCATCATTATGTGGTAGAGATATTTTTTGTCAAGGTCTTTGTCGATGCAACGGGCGCGATGGATAGTGCGATGAACTGCCGCGCAGAAGTCTGGGTTCGATTCCCAGCCGTAGCAACACCTAAATGAGTTTTCACCCTCTTTTGATGACCTGACAAATCAGCCAAGTAGTATCAATTGTCATGAAAAGCTTATCTCAACTGAGACGTTCGGATTCGGCATAAAACAGGAGGTCCCGCCATCGTGAGAAAAAAGCTAACGAGCCTGTTGCGCCATAAATTTATTTTTTACTTATTCTTTGTCGATGCAAAGCTTATTGA
The DNA here is from genome assembly GCA_949824845.1 of Rhingia rostrata. Lineage (NCBI taxonomy): Eukaryota > Metazoa > Arthropoda > Insecta > Diptera > Syrphidae > Rhingia > Rhingia rostrata. The sequence continues at coordinate 49,105,562 of OX463755.1, read as the reverse complement.
GTTTCTATTTTAATCTTCAGAGACTGTACGCGCCAACTGGAGTTAGGATCTTTCGACTTTTGCGTATGTCTGACAAATGTTCCATATTTAGATTTAGGTTTAGGTTGTGTTTGCCTAGCTAAAAGCCTTCCGTCTCATTTTTTTGATATCGATAATGTTAGCTTTTTAGCATTATAAGCTTCCGCTTATAGGTGGCATGTACTTCTCAAATGTTTTCGCTCCATGAACATATTAAATCGTTGTTATCATTCGTTTTGTATACAATTACTTCATTCCCATTTTGCTATTAATAACCTAAAAGGTTTCAAACAACCTTACATTCAAAAATGCGACCCTGGAAAATTTCAAATACTTTAAAATTTCAAAGTTACGTTACAGTGACACTTGATTTACTTGATACACATAAATGCATTAGCAGGGACCATTACATTCGTATACCAGCGTGATCCTTAAGGCTGATACGCAATTGTTTTGTAATAAACGCTGCAAATCCTCTTCCATAGATATCGTTTACATGCCTAATTTCATAATTATTGGTATAAGTTAACTCCACCGATACAAAGTCAAACAAGCATCTATATGGTGTGCATCATTGTGACAGCTCATACCGTTTAGATGATTTATATGAAATTTTCTCCATAAATTCACCCAATTACCCTCGTGTTGAACTCAAAAGGAACTTTTGAGGTCTATTGTGTTTCAGTTATCTTAATGGCATTAATTCTGATCATTATCTATGCACAAATATGAACGATGCTTATACATACAAATTGTGTGTTATTGAAAGGCCACACCCAAATTTATATCTAGATACATCACATTCTAATGAAGGAATGGTTGTAGTAATCCGCTTATCTGAACATGTCTTCTTGTGTGTGCGGTTTGATATTGGAAGAGGCGTAAAATAAAGCACTGGGGACGGATTAGGAAATGTTGTTTAAGATAATTAAACGGGAAGGATAAAATATCTTTCTTTAAAGATATTAAGGCATCTGTGGAATTAAATTAAAACCGTATGAATTTATTAAATATTGGAATGGAAACCATAGGGAAATAACTCAATACGTGGTAAAAATACAAGTTTTATGGTATTATATTTTAATCTCGTCCTCTATCCTGGTAGTGTCCCCCACTTTGAAGCCACGACATGAAAATAAATCGTAAATATGACGACACTTATAGAGACTGCAGTGTTGAGGTCAGTTAACAACTTTCTTAACGTTTTTTCACTGCCTCTCCTCTTGTGAAAATTTGAAAAGCATCCTAGAGTGAATAGCTTTGAAACGTGCTTGTTACAAATATCATTACATTTCTATACAAAGATCTATACATTTCTGAATGGAATTATTGCAGTCATCGCGCTTATTACTCTCAGCTATCGCAGCTAAATTTATATCACAACGTGATAGATGGGATCTGTTTGGTGAAATTTCAAACAATACCAGACGAAAATGATGGTTGGGTGTTGTAGAAGGAGGGTAGACTCTGATTGGCTTTCACTTGTTAATGCCCGGTGGTTGTAACTCCGACTACACATCAAGTGCTTATTATTTAGCTTCACATGGTAACCATCGGGTACTGATCTCATCCAACCGGATTTGATAACACGATGAAAAACAGCAACTCAATAAACAGCCAGGTCAGAATGGCACTGAATGAATACCCGGCCTGCTGTCCCAGGCGAACCTAGACAAGCTGCTTCGACATATTCGGACAACAGGTTGTCTAGGAATTTCAAGGGTTAGTCAGGCTCCTTGATGAGGTGGTTGTACCAGTAACAATTTATAAGTTACCCCCAGGACGCGGGGCCATCATCAGTATCCACGATGGCCCCGTGTCCTGGGTGTATTTCATAAATTGGAACTGGTACTCCAGGTTAGGGGTTGTGCTTTGGGTTAACTACCCTACCATGGGAAAAACTTTATGTTGCGAAGCAATCAATAGCCTATGAGCGACTACCGAAGTATGATGCCAAAATCGTTCAGGGAGATTTTAACGCAAAAGTAGGAAGAGGCGACATCTTTAGCAGTATTTTTGGAAAACATAGCCTTCACGAAAACTCGTCTGGCAACGGGCTTAGGCTAATTGACTTCGCTACGGAACGAAATACCACTACAGCCAATACACGGTTTCCTCAACTCGATATCCATAAGGCGAACTGGCGGTCTCCAGATTAGCGAACGGTCAACCAAGTTCATCACATTGCGATAGAACAGAGGCACGCATTCAGTATTTTGAATGTCTGAATATACCGAGGAGCTAACATTGACTCGGACCGCTACCTTGTTGCCGCCAACAAACCAGAAACACTGTGAAAAAATTTAATGTCGAACGACTGCAATCGCACGAGACCGCCAAGACCTTCGCGCAACGCGTATCCCTTAACCTCTCGAATAACACCATACCACCACCATCGAATGTCGAGGTACAATGGCAACGTTGCCAACAGTCCATTACATCAGCCGCAACGGATGTGCTATGTTTCTCGCGCCCACCAGCAAGATATCCTTGGTTTGATGAAGACTGTCGACATATACTCGCAGCTAAGAACGAGGCCTACAAGGCCTAGAACACCGGCATTTCAGAGAGAAGAAAGAAGAGCAAGAAAAGCGCGTGATCGATTACATAGAGAGGTGCCACAATATGAAGTCTTACCAAAGTGTGAAACGTCAAATCCAGGGGTATCATATTTGAGACGCAGTCGATGATGAGGATACAGAAGAACCACTTCTGCAGACAGTTAAACGGTGATGACGCACAACATTCCGCTGTCAGGCAGAACGAAGCATTTAATATTGCAACGACTGCGAAAACTGCCAACAACCCGACCTGAGTGAAGTGAGGATAGCAATTTCTAAACTGGCTAAGATGAGTTGGTAAGTAACATCCACCAACTCATAAGCCAAATCTGGTCGGGGGAAAGTATGCCTGAAGAATGGAACCTCAGCATCGTTTCCCCGATCCACCAAAAAAAAAGACCTTCTAAACTGCACCAACTACAGAGGCATACATCTCCCCAACATCGTCTACAAGATCCTATCTCCCGTAATACGTGATCGCCTGAAACCGTTTACCAACAACCTGATCGGTCCTAATCATTGGGGATTTAGGTCAGGAAAGTCCACAACCGATCAAATTTTCACACTTCGGCAGATCCTGCAAAAAACTCAAGGAGTCCAAATCGAAACCCAACACCTATTCATCGATTTCAAAGCTTCATACGACAGCATTTATAGAGATAATATAAAGAGCCATGTCTAGTCTAGTTTTAGTATACTGTCCAAACTCGTCCTTAGTGTAGGATGACGATGGAAGATTCTAGTTCATCAGGGTCGAAAACGACCACATTCGATAACAAAAAAAAGGTTTAAACAAGGCGATGCGCTGTCATGTGAGTTTTTCAATTTGACTCTTGAGAGGATTGTGCATAACTCCCGAGCCAACACATGAGGCACAATTTTCTACAAAATCTCGTCAGAAATCAAACGAAGAATTACTCTTGCCAACCACTGTTTCTTCGGGCTAAGAAGGCAATTTATTCATAAAGCTCTCACTCGAACTACTAGGGAGATACTATATGAGTCCCTGATCATCCCAGTCCTGCTCTACGGCGCTTAAGCATGGAACGTCTAAAAGCGTATGAAGAAATCCTTGGTCGATTCGAGAGGAAAATTCTTCGATAAATCTTCACTCCCTTTTGCGTTGACGGGCTATGGAGACGAAGTTACAACCAAGAACTATACTAGCTGTACAGCGACATGCAGGCATTTAGTTAAGTACCTGGCTATTTGGTGAGGCATGTTGGTTGAGGCCCAGGTTCATTCCGTACTGTAGCGCCACTTAAGTAACTAAGTAAGAAGATGTTTTACACTAGCCCAGCATATTCTTTAATTGACCAACTTGAAATCAATTGAAAAATTTAAAAAAAAAACTTCATAAAATATCCCAACTTATCCTTAAAATGCATGCAGGTCAGGCGACCGTCATTCCTCCTCGTAAAACATACAAATTTAACGAGTCCACATATTACTCGTAAATCCGGAAGCATAATGAAATTCCAAAAGTGTTGCAGTAAATGTCATTGTCCTCTTAAATGTTATTAAATGACAGCAATTTGGGCTAAGGAACAAAATACATAAAGTAGTTTATTGTTTTATATCTGGGAACATTGCCCCCGCAGGAACGGGAGGGGCTTTTATTGCATTCATCGTACTAAATTGTCCATGATATACCGAGAGTAAAGTGAAATGTGGGGAGATCGAGTGAGAAAAAATCCAACCAAGTGAATATCCTCGTAAAAGGCTTAATGCCACTGAACACACATCCATCTACTGAAGGAGGATGCCCCTCGTAAAATGCATTTTTCTCCATTCTTTTTTTTTGTAAAAGTACTTAACCGCTTTCCTCATTGAAGTTCAAAGTAAAGCCTTTTAAAAGTATCACACTAACAATAAGGATATTGTTTTCTTACACACCTCTTGTAATAATGAAAGAGGAAATGAGAACGAAGGTTGTTGGAACGATGTGATGCGATTTTGTCAACCTTATAGTGTTGCAGAGGACGGAACGGCATGTCGGTGCTGGCATTTTCATATCTCACACTTTCACCTCGTAAGTGTAATGGAACATGGGAGGTAAGTCGTTTAACTCGAGACAAAAATCGATATGTTTGTACTTTAATTGAGGAAGGCAGACGAGGTGTATAATAAATTGAATTAAAAATGTGATCCGGAAATGGAACGGTTTATTGATAATACTGACCATGAGAAAAGTAGTTAAGCAAAAAAGATTTAATGTATGGCTTTACATATTGAATGCATGCGTGGCACACTGTAGCGAATCGCTGGTTTAGCGGGATTTAATACAAAAAATCGAAAGGATAAAAGTAAACCAAAAAAATTTTATCTCACAGCTTATGCATCCTACGTTATGACTGTGAACATTTTTTTTGGTTCCAGCTTAGTGCAACGAAAAAAAATGTTTTCAAAGTTCATATTGTATGTAATTTTGCTAAGTCAGTTTGAAGACCAAGTGTTTATTAATTTTTTTAGGTGTTTCACATTTTTTGTATGTAAAAAAATGTATATACAAATGTAAGTTGTTTTGATATAAAGGGCGGTTAAATTTTAAGGGCCGATGATGCCGCCAGCCCATAAAGCGCACCAAACAGTCACTCTTTGTGGGTGCATTTGTTTTTCGACAATCACTCTTAGATTATCATTCGCCCAAACGCTGCAATTCTGCTTATTGACAAATCCACTGAGGTGGAAATGTGCCTCATCACCGACGATGATTTTCTTCGAAAATGGATCACAAACTGTTGCCATTTCGTGCCACCATTCTGACCATTGACGACGCTTGAAATGGTCAAGAGGCTTTAGTTCTTGAGTCGATTGCAATTTGTAAGCGTGAAAATGCAAGTCTTTATTCATAATGTTCATCAACGACGAGCGTGAGAGGTGCAATTGTTGGGCACGAAGATAAGTGGACGGCTCTTGAGCCACACTATCGCGAACAGCAGCAATATTTTCTGCAGTACGAGCTGTTCGGGCATGCACTGGTATTTTCACGTCTCCTACAGATCCGGTTGGCTCAAATTTTTGCACGATTTTTCCGATCGTAAGCACATTTCGACGATTAAATTGACCGAAAAAATCACGAAGTGAACGATATGTATTTTGATTTGAACGCTCGTTTTCATAATAAGCCGGAAAAACGCGTTTTTGGATTGTTTATCATTCCATGGCTCAAATTGAGAAATTCCAAATGAACTGCAGAAAAAAAAACTTGACGTTTATGTGCGGCACATTCAATATTGGCCCTTAATATTTAACCACCCGTTATAAAGTCCAGTCTGTTAATATTAGGGGGAAAGAAACGTAAAATTTGAGATTAAATATATTTTCTAGTATGTGGATTTGTTTTGCTTTAGTAATGGGTTGCTTTAGTAATGCTTCATTTTTTGAGGCAGCAATAAAGTCAATCGAATCAATCATTAAAACGATATGTTTCAGATTTGAAGAAAGATAGGCCAAAAATGGTCGGCATATAGAGCACTTTGAAAATAAAAAATTCTACAACATATTTTAGATAAAATATCTCCTTTTTCTCATTCAACTAGAGTAGGAAGACTGCGAAAAAGCTTTGATGAGTTATGTGAAAAATGCAAGAAGAGACTAGTACAAACCATTTTACATTCTTTTAGCGCTGAAGAAAATGAAATGGCTCATGAAATGGCAAATTTATCTACAACCTTTCCAAATCTTAACCTGTGCGTTTTGATTTTTAATTGTGTTTGTATACAACACTAATATAGTAAATAAAATAGTTAGTCCCCAAACATGTAAACATCCGTCCAATAATTAACATTGATGTTTAATTTTTAAGATTCAATAAACGATCCCTGAAGATGGTGGAAAGTAACCATCGAAAAGTAGGAGGAAATATTGAAATAAATTTGTTTTATTTGCATGTAAAATCATCGACCAAAAAACAACACAATAACCAAAAAAAAAATTAAATATTGATCTAATAACATTTCCTAAGTTTAATTGTTTCTTATTATATTTTTTAAAACTTTTGTTATTTAATTCAATTTTGAGGAAAACGAACGGTTATACAAGTTAGGGAATAAAAATTGCTTCAATAATCATACAAAGAACTGAACGTTCAATTAGCGTCACTGTTAAAATGAACCGATGAGGACACTTGGTAATGTGCGAAATAGTTATAATACTAACCAATATAGTGTTGTCTGTACATAAGTTGTTGTTGTAATTTCGAGCATTCAATTAATAATCTGCAAACAATTTTCGAACACAAATCACCAGGGGCTGTCACACAGTGTTAGAAACGTTGTTACTCCTACCAAAACTGAAATATTTGAAAAATATTTGGATATTCGGATCGTTGTATTACATTTCATTTTGACAATATTACAGTTGAAAAAACTCAAAGTTATGAATTTAAATTGATTCAGTTAACTCGAAATTGTATTTTTCGATAATTTGGGAAACATTTTTATTAATAAGTCGAAGTTTGTTACAAAAGTCATTCGTGCACCATAAAAAAAAATATTTCGGATGGACTCGTGAATGCTCGAAATTATTTTGGAAATTTTTGGGCTGGCGAAAATCCCCTGGTTCGTTAGTTTTAGTTTTTAGTTAGTTTTTTTAGAGGTTAATTTTTCGAATAGAGATGATTCTGATATATTATCGTCAAATCGGGCAACTCTAATGTCATTTATATTCAGTTTGGCTTGTCATTTCATCATGAATAGGTTGACAAATGAACAACGCTTGCAAATCGTGCAAATTTATTTCGAATACAATGGTTCAGTTCGCGATGTTTACCGCAAGCTCCGTCCATTTTATGGTCGACATAATCGTCTATCAGAGCAATTAATTCGGTTTACCATGGATCGTTTTCGCGCTGCGTTTACTCTATTTGATAATACGCATCAGAAGAGACGACGAACAGTGTGCACCGAAGAAACAATTGCCACTGTAGAGCAAAGTGCTTAAGAGGACCCGAATGAATCGATTCGCCACCGTGCACAGCTAGTGGAAATTTGTCCATCAACTTTATGGAAGATTTTGCGCAAAGATATTGGCTTACGACCTTACAAGATCCAGCTTGTACAAGAATTAAAGCCGGAGACCATGCAATGCTTCGTGATTTTGTTGTATGGGCCGAAAATGAGATTGATCTCGATGCTGATTTTCATCGCAAAATTTTGTTATGTGATGGGCTAGTTTTTGGTTGAATACCTACGTCAACAAGCAAAATTGCCGCATTTGGAGTGAAGAGAATCCACATGAGACCCTTGAAACGCCATTACATCCACAAAAACTGCCTGTTTGGTGTGCTCTATGGGATGGTGGAGACATTGGGCCATACTTTTTTCGAAATGATGCTGGAGAGTTATTTACCATTAATGGAGACCAGTAAAGAGCCAAGATAACCGACTATTTTGTTCCCGAATTGGATGGCATGAATGTGGATGAGATGTGGTTTCAACAAGACGGCGCTACATATCACACAGCGCACGTCACAATCGAGTTAATGAAGGAAACATTCGATGAGCGAATAATTTCGCGGAATGGACCTGTCAATTGGCCACCAAGATCGTAGGATTTGACACCATTGGATTATTTTCATTGGGGATATGTGAAGTCGCTCGTCTACGCCAACAAACCAGAAACGTTAAGGAACTTGGAAGCCAACATTCGTGGCGTTATTGGCGACATACGGCCCCAAATGCTCGAATAAGTGGTTGAAAATTGTACCTTTAGTTTTGGCTTCCCCAAATCATGTTTAAACATTAATGGCATAAAATTATCCTTCAATAATGCCAAATTTATGGAAATTAAAACGATTATCTTGTGTTTTATTTCATTTTGAAGTGGCATACCTGTAAAAAAAAACCCCTTTATATGTGTTGTTATTAAATAAAAATTATGGCTGTGAATTTTCCATAAATCAAAGTAGCAAAAGTATTAAATCCAACGTAGGTTGGACTGCTTCGACTATATTTGAATGAACTAACTTGTGAGGCACACTCCAAATGAGAGCAAAAGCGACAATTATTTTACAAAAGAGTGCCATAAGAGTCCATATTTCCGATTTTTCCAAAGTTTACTACTCTGGAAAAATAAAATGAATGAAAATTTACTACCCTGGAAAAATCGGAAACATGGACGATAACGTTATTGTGTTTTTAAAACTTAACTTTTTTTTATAAAAATAAGCACCCAGATATTTAAAACTATCAATGCGTGAGAGAGAGTGTGATCGGGTATAGAGTAGAATTAAATTTGAAGGGAGCATCGTTTTGTATTGAAAGCACATTATCTACTAGATATCCTATACATTTGAAAATGTTCATGTCATCAGCCTGTCAGTTGATATTATGTATATCAACGTCTAGCTTTCCCGAATTCTTGCTTTTACATCGATAATAGAAACGAGTGGTGGATGCACGACTGGTACGCAACTTTCTCTTTCACAGCCTGTTAATTTGACGTTTTTAATAATTTGGCCAAAATACAAAATATAAAATAATATTTTGATTAACGATGCAATTTATGATATAAATAATGTCTACGAACGTTTATTCCGTAATTGAAAGAAATCGGTGCCCATGTGAATAATAATGATTTTCCGTTATTGACCAAAACTAAAAATTCCGTTTAGCGATAATTAGGCCAAAACCAATTATGTGAAATTCATGAAAACAGTAATAGTTGTAGCTATATAAATTAAGTTTCATTCAATGCATCCAAATAGTTTGCAAGAAATAGACGATTTTCTTTATATGGCCTAAATGCAAAAATGCGTTATATGAATTTTCTCAAAAAAAACCGAATATGCATTTTTGTTGGAACTAATATGCTGATGGTATATAGGTTTAATAAGTTTAATCAAAATTGTTGGAGCCGTTTTCGAGAAAATTGAGGTTATGTATAATTTATAGCAGGTACCGGTAATAAGATGACCAAAAGCAACCAAATAAAAAACGTTGGATATGAAGTTTGAAGAAAATCTGTCAAGTCGTTTAGGCTGAAGATACCATTACGGACAGACGGATCGACGAACCGACGCGACGAACGGAATTCTAAAAACCAATTTTTTGGTCTCCGCTATCATCGTAATGTTAGAATAAATCAAAATCTCGAGGTCGAAGATTTTTACGAAAACTAATTTTTTTGTAAGAGAAAGTTAAAAAAATATAAATTAACGATAAATTTACAATTTAAGAAATAATTCTAGAGAAAAATTCTGAAAACTAAAGGTTAAAAACTATGGTGTTATATGATAAGTTGTCAGAGACGGTGGACAGATAATGCTACGACAGAGTAAGATCAATTTATCACTTACAATTTTTTCGAATGGCTACGGAACGCTGGCAAGTTTTTATATTGGTCTTTAACTAGAAACATCACCCTACTCACCGTCTTCAAACAAAAAAAAATCCAAAAAACATATCAAGGATTTTTTTATTAATGATAAATATATATGTATAAGCCTTCTTTCCAGTTCTGGGCTAGGAGATTTTAAAGGGAAAATAAAATGAATTCAAAAGAGTTCACTCAAATTCTTTTTTAGCAATAATTTACCTAACAATAAGTTCTTCAAAAAACAAACGCACCATTCACACAAAGGGATAAAATGGCCCGAGAGCAGGTATTCAACAGAAATGTAACCGAACTTGAACTTAGAACTTAGCACCAAAGCAATGGTATACCACTATTTATGTCAGAAACTGTGTTTAATGGAAGAAACCGACGTTTTTCAGAGTTGAGGTATTACTTAAAAGTTAGTTTCAACTTTCAATTTAAGCAGGCTAAACTTTCTATGACCCTTATCTAAATAATTTTGAAGAAATTTCTTCAATTGAGATGTGAATTGCTATGGCTCGATTATGTTGCTCGATTATTGCTACTTCAGATTATTCTTTTAATAGTCTGTACAAAAAACAAGATGTCCGTTCATTTTTCAGTTCAATCATATTTTGCAGCAGCCGAGTAGTATTCTTTCAGAAAACAATAAACTTACTACAATAGCTAGGCTAAGCTCGGGTAATGTTTCCGCATGAGTGCTCCAGTATTAGTAGATAAGCTTCGCTTAAATGTTAATGACAAACTAACGGAAGTGAATCATTTTTGTTATGAGACATCTGTGTAGCATACCGAAGTTCATAAGTCCTATGAAATGCCCTAGTATAATGTTAATTCAAAGATCATTCATAGGACTTGTGAACTTACACAGTATCATGCGTTTGTATCATTGCAATAAGGTGTGATTTTGACACATGAAATTTGAAACTTAGATGTACGACAAATACATTGCATTCCTAAAAAGAAAAAGAAGTTGACTACATTTGTTATTTGTGTGTGCCTCAGAATTAGCCTACTAAAATCTGTCAAAAGCTGTCATAAAGCTAGCTAGGATAAAAAATAATCAACTCGCAAAAAAACAAACCTAATTAGTTCTGTAAAAACCTAACTACTTTAGTCTATGCATGATAAACAATTACACAACTGCGTGAAGTAGGACATTGAATTTTATTTATTTTTTTAAAGAAACTGGGGTGGCGAAGCTATTACGCTCAAAAAGCCACCTAGAAGAAGTTTGTTGACTCTAAGCGACTATTGTAAATGTAAAGGAAAGTTTTACATTTACAGAAAAGAAAGCACAAATGTATGAAGCATTTGATATAATAAAATTGAAAATATATGTATAAAGATTGTAATTTATATTTAATTTTATTTTTGAAAAGGTTAAGATTTCAGTCTTGCCTTGCTAGTTTAGTAATTCATTTTCTAGGAGATTCATTCAGCTTTTAGGAGTTTTTAAAGAAATGTCTTGAGTGAAGTATATAACTTCGGTGATATGTAAAATATGTTTCTATTAAATCTCTTAAAATAATTAACAAATTAACAAATAAATATATAGATTTAATATATAGATGTAAAGTTATTTAATTTTCCACTGATATCGCTACTAATAAAATAATACAAGGGTGAAACTGGGTCACGGTTATGCGGGCATATTTAAGAACATGTTAGTAGCCTAAAATAACGAAGCTCCAGCGATTTGAATATATTAAATTTAGTCTTTATTCGAAACGACAAAAAATGGTAATATAATTTATTCACTTTAATTAAGTGCAAGACATTAAGATACTCAGAACTGTTAAAATGTGATATATATAAAATAATGTTATCTCTAACTAAAAATCAATGCAGATATGTATGTCTTTTCGCGCTTAAAAAATACATGACACATCCTAAATGAAATCTATTCCAAAATGCAGTTTTTCCAATTGGTTCACAAATGTTAAATATCTCATTATTCTTAAAAAAAAAAGAGTTTTTACCGTGCCAAAAATGATGTTAAAATTATCCTCCCATTTCCCACCAGTCAACCCCCAAGGACAATTATCTCCAGTTATTCATTAATACCAATGGTCAAGCTTTTATATATGGAATCATATAATTCCTACAACAAAAAGGTATTTGTAATATTTATGTTGCTCCAAAGGCCTCTGTTAAATATGTGAGGAATCTCAAATAATCTGATAACTTTATTGAAACCAAAATAGCACAAAAAAAAATCGAGATGAATAAAAATGAAAAATATTTAAATAAATATAACTAAATTAATGAATACTCACCACAAATTGTTTGTTAAATTCAAATTTCGATATTGAACACACGAGTTGTCGCTTTAATTAACCGCCAATTTTTCAATGATTTTCCACTTGAAAAACGAGGTCAGAAACTTTGTTTTTTAAAAGACCACTTTGTGATTTGTTTTACTTTATTTGACACACTTGCCTTATTAAAGAGCCCAGAATTCGGACTTGTTTTCTATAAATAGAAGCGACTTGTATATATATATATTTAAAGTTGCATTTGCTTTTAGAAAATAGTTTAGTTGGAATCAAATATCTCAAAACCATATTTAATTTCGTCTCCTTGTACACTTTTCACCTTTAAGTCAGCTACGAATTTTTTTATTTAACACCTTTGACCGATGATACTTTGACTCTAAGACATGGATATAGAAAGGAATAAAAAAAAACTAACAACAACCACAAATTCACACCCGCAAAACACTTTACAAAAAAAAAAAAAAACTTATGACGTTGGAGTAATTTGAACCTACTACCACCACTACCACCGTACGACTACTAACCGGACTCGTTATCGACTAAAATCAAAGTCAGTACCTTTTGCGTGATGTAGCTCTGTGTACAACTGCCAGCAGCCAGTAATTGGAGCCGAGGAGGGTGGCTCCCGAGAGTGGAGCAATATATACAATTTTGGAGAGCAAACCAGCTAAGGAGCAACCAGCCAGCCAGTCAGTCTGGTGCGACACTACTGGACTATTTTTAGTTCACGAGAATATTTCACCGAAAAATCCGTTTCAATGAAAAGTCGGTCTGGGACTAAACGCCCTGAAATTTTGCTCAGTTATCCCCCCCGTAAAATGGGAAAATGAGTACACACACAATCACAAGCACATATATTCTGTATAGTATGGACTTGAGCGCCGCGTTCAGCGATAAGAGCGTTCCACCAGCAACAGTAATAGTCGACCGAATCGCCAGCAACACACAGAAGCTGTAGCAGCAGCAGCAGCAAAAGCGGAACTAGTATTACCAGGAGTCAAACGGAATCAACGACGACGAACCGATTTTTCCAGGAGAAAAATCGTAAACCTCCAAAAAGAAGAGAAAGAGAGCGCACACTTTTTTACCGAGCGAACGAGAAAGGAAAAGAAAAACTCAACCAAACACCTAGAGTACAACGGCAAGGATACGAAAATGTTCCGAATGTTATGTCGAGCATCCACCCCACCAGCCCACTCTCGATTGTGATGGTTGAACTCGAGGAAAAAGAAAATTGGAGATGACTGAAGAAAAGCAAAAAAAAAAATTAAGAACGAATCCTTTTGGAGAGACGACGATGAGAACAAAACATGAAAACACGAATTTTCCTCCAAAAAACATGCTCAGTACTGCGCCACCCCCCGCATGGAATAAGGATATGTATCTGTGTGTATGTGGGGATGAGCTTGATGATCATTATCTCTGAGTAAACATAGTGAGCCCATGTCCTGAAACTGTTGAACTTAATTCTCTCACATTGGGGTCGGGGTAAGGTGGATTCCCTTTTTCCGTGTATTTCGTGAAATGTTTATTCGGTTACTGCTGCGGGGGTTTTACATGCTCTCCCACTCCTTACAGTCGCCGGGTATTTTTATCTCAATTTTCATTGCATAATTATGGTTCCCTTCTGTCGATGCGTAGTGGGTGCGGGTGGATGCTGTTAGCTTTTCGGTACTGCGCTCTCTCTTTTTTACTCTCAGAGATGTTCTCCCTCGAAGATAGGAAGGATATAGCTTTGTTGGTGAATGTGCGAGGTATTAGGTTAACCTACTCTTGGTTCGGTGTGACGTAGTGTAAAGGAATGCGGCAGCGCAATAGAAGTTGATGTCATAATGTTGATTTTAATTTCTTTTGCCTGCCGTATGAAAGAGAAAAGTTCTAAGAGAGCGGTTGATATTGACAAATGTGGTGAGTATTTCAAATATCTGGTTACATGTTTGTAAAGTTTATCGGGGGAAATAGACCAACTTTCTGCATCAATGTATCATACAATGTTAAACGTTTTATTTCAAATGACCACGACATCTTAAAGGACGTGGATGAGAAGGCTTGAATTCGTTAATATTGTTTAGTACCAGAACTCAATTGCGACTTACTTGGGTATATCAAAAGTCATCATGTCATGTCATTCCTGCAAGATTTTTTAAACTTCAAATAAATTAATAATATCTAACTAAATTTTGCTACTTTTAAAAATACTTTTGTTAGTTTATCCGTCGAAAAAAATATTTTTTTTTAAAGTATTTAGAATACTAGTTGGTTAACTTCGCCATAATTAACACCCAACACGATTATAGACTTTACGATTTTTAATATTTTTAAGAATCCTACTTAAGGTAGCTATACAGCTTTTCTATTAAAAGTAAATTAATAGACATTACATACAAGATAAATTGTAAAATTCAAAATACTTAAAGCAACAATCACACAAAGAATGTTAGTGCTGGTAACGAGTAACGGAACGCATTTTTTTAACTTCTTGAGAATTTTGGTTTATTGATTAAAAAATTATTAATTGTAAAATTTGGAATGATATTCTAAAATTCAAGAAAGAACTGAGTTTATCTGAATTTGTGCGGTAAACTACTGGATAAAAAAATGAAGCACTATCGAAGCTGTTTCCTTTACAGCAATATTACCTGTATGAAGTCTTAAAAAGTCACCAAAAACATTTGGTGCACTTTTAGGAAGCCATTTACGTCTGTAAGACTTCTTTAAATAATTCTAAAAAGCCTTACAGACAACATTTATTTGCTGTAAGTGGCTTTATAACGGGTGGTTAAGTTTAAAGGGCCGATGCCGATTTTCAATAAAACACAAGTTGTTAAGGAAATTAATGACATTTAATTTTTTTATGATAATATTGGTATGGTTCAATAATGTATTGAAGAAAGTATCGGTCAAATGGCCGCCACGACCTCGGCGGCAAGCCTCAGTCCGATGGTCCAAATTTTCGATGACGCTGAGGCATAATTGGGGTTCTATGTCGTTGATGTGCCGAATATCTCAAAGTCTCTCCGAAAATATTTGCAAGCTAAAAAATAACATTGTGATGTGTTACTTCTTTTTGTTTTTACATTTACTTATATCAATCCTTTATAATTATTAAAACCCAATTCGTTTTAATTAAAAACTCTCATTTTATTGGGACTCGAACTCGCGGGCTCTCGCACGGTAGTCTAGCACGCTATCGACTAGGCAGTACTCTGGAACATGAAAGAACATTAAGTACCACGAAGTAATGTAAGTAATGTACAAAATATTAAGAATTCGACCTCATCGTCCATCCCAACGTTAAAATAACTTATTCCAGCTGTCACCTCTAAAGACAAAGCCAATCTACTAACTGCTCATTTTGCAGCCACTTCAACGTTGCCACATTTTGTCAATTTCCTCCTGTACTTGAGAACGTAGATCATCAATCTATCCACCTTGATGGCGAAAACAAGATTTTTGCACTTGGTATTTTAAAGGCATTTGAAAGGGTTTTGCATCAAGCCCTTTTGTCGAAAATGCATGCTTTTGGAATCGATAAAAGCCTTCTTCTATAAATTAAAAACTACCTTCGAAACGTTCAATTTAAGTTGCTTTGGACGGTTTCAAATCGGATACTCACCTAATAAATGCTGGTGTTCCACAGGGCTCCGTTCTGTCTCCGACACTCTTTCTCATTTTTATAAATGACCACTCCTTTGCTGATACGACCTTCACCTTCGGATGTGGATGAAAAACGACAAAATAAGTAAAGATCATTAAATTCCGACCTCGACAGCATAATTAAATGGGGAAATCTAATAAAGTGGAATTTAATGCTTCCAAACCTCCAATGGTAGTTCCACTACATCCGAAATCTTTCCTATCCTCTCTTTATTCCCCTTCTCTAAGGCTCGTACTATGGTAACATATAAAGGGTGTTCATAACCCCTTGAGTACGTGTAACATATAAAAAAAAAAAAGCGCAATGCTGTCTTCTGTCATCTAAGCGAAACCAAAATTTACAGCCATTATAAATAAATGGCAACCGAATGAAATTAAAAAAAAATGTCAGTACTTGAATCGCGTTAACTCATTCTTCGGTAGGTTAAGCCTTCATTTGTATGCACTATACATGATTTGCTTCAAATAAACTTCTTGCGAAGTTCTACCGAAACATCTTAACGTATGTTACATGTACACACATCTCCGGAAGCTTAACAACCTAACGTTATACCACCTTAACTTCGGTTATGGTTATGTGAAAATAAAATTTAATTGCTTTTAGAGGAATAATTATTAGTTAGGTGTGGGGTTATTGAAAACAACTGAACAATAAAAGAATTATGAAAATAAATGTTAAATTTTAAGGGCCGATGTTGAATGTGAACCACCCCTAAGCTTACTTCATTTGATCCATGGAAAGATACACAATCGGGCAAAGTGTAAAGTTATTCAGGCTTATTATGAAAATGGGCGTTCAAATCCAAATGCTTGTCGTGCACTTCTTGATTTTTTCTGTCAATTTAAACGTCCAAATGTGCGTACATTCGGAAAAATCGTGCAAAAATTTGAGCAAACCGGGTCTGGAGGATATGTGAAAACACCAGTGTATGGTCGTACAGCTTATGCCGCAGAAAATATTGCTGCTGTTAGCGATAGTGTGACTGGAGAGCCGTACACCTCAGCTCGTCGTCGTGCCTAACAACTGCACCTCTCACACTCGTCGTTAATGAACATTATGCATACAGACATACATTTACACACTTACAAGGTGTAATAGATTCAAGAACTAAAGCCTCTTGATCATTTCAAGCGTCGTCAATGGTCAGAATGGTGGCAAGAAATGACAACAGTGGATGATCGATTTTCGAAGAAAATCATCGTCAACGATGAGGCACATTTTCACCTCAGTGAATTCGTCAATAAGCAGAATTGCCGCATTTGGGCGAATGATAATCCAAGAGTGATTGTCAAAAAACCAATGCACCCACAAAGAGTGACTTTTTCGTGTGGCTTATGGGCTGGTGGCATCATCGGGCCGAACTTCTTCCAAAATGAGGCCGGTCAGGCAGTTACTATGAATGGTGTTCGCTATCGTGAGATGATAACGAACTTTTTATGGGCCTAATTAGAAGGCATGGATGTGGACGGTATGTGGTTTCAACAGGACGGTGCTACTTGCCACATAGCTAACCATCTCACGTGGTGACGATGTCAATTGGCCGCCAACATGATGTGATTTGACACCGTTGGACTTCTTTCTTTGGGGTTACTTGAAAGAAAAGGTGTACGTCGATAAGCCACCAACAATTTAAGAGCTAAATTATGAGACAATTCGGCACATTAACGGCATAGAACTAGAACCTCAATTATACCTCAGCGTCATCGAAAATTTGGACCATCGGATTAAGGTGTGCCGCCGAGGTCGCGGCGGCCATTCGACCGACATTTTGTTCCATACATAATTGGACCGTACCAGTATTATGATAATAAAAAGAAATTACAATAATTGCCTAAATAATTTGTGTTTTATTCAAAATCAACATCGGCCCTTAAAAGTTAACCACCCTGTGTATCAACATTATAATTGTGTTTCTATTTACGATTGGAAACGTTACAAAAACGAATCTCACAACGCGCCGTAGCTTTCTAAGTATTGATTTGCAAGGTTCATGCAAATTCACGAAAAATATTGAAAATCTATGTTTAGATTTAATTGACATGCAAATTGAAGCATTGAACTATTAAATCCTTAAAAAAAAAAATCTCGATAAGTTTTATGAAATAAAAAATAACAGTAACAATTATACTTAGTCCGAAAGTCTGTGCTAAGATAAGCTTTTCTTGACAATTAATACTTTTCGGATAGTTTATCAAAACATCGCAAGAGGAGGGCTGCTACGGTTAAATATCGAACCTAGACCTTCTCCCCTGTGGCTGTCAATAAAATAATTGGGATTTTTCATAAAATTTTTCATAAAGATTAAAAGCAAAGTTTGAAAACAAAAATTTTTAAAATAAAATAATTCGAGAATTTTAAATGTCGAAATTTTTAATAACTTTTTCGCTTAAAGATGGTAAGTTCTTTATCAAATTATAAGTCTTAACAATTCGAATTAAATATTTTTAGGATAACTTCTGTTAATATTTTATTGCTGAAACATTTAATTTGACTCGAGTACGGTATGAATCGTCTACATTTTCTGAAACAAAAAATATATTTTTTTTTACGAACGCAGACCGTGTTTTCTAAAACACGTGAACATTGGTAATGACAAATAATCAAGTACAAACTTTGAATTCCTTGATAATATTGACGCATTGACAAACGTCAAAAATTAACCACAGAAATACTGGACACTGTTTGATTTTTAAAGAGGTCAACATTTAAAACTATATTTTCGGCACACCTTTGTAAAAAAAAAACAGTGTATAAAAGGTAGTTGTTATATAGTGATAAATTTTTACGCGGATTATAAGTGTGTTTAAAACAATTTCACAAATATTTGAAGCACTTTTTTACCGTGTCTAAATACGAAATAATCATATAATGTGATAAAAACTTTATTATTTTATTATTACAATTCAAATTTCAAATACACGTCACTGGTCGCAAAGCTTTCTCATATAAAAGCTTTTCACCATTAAAGTTTATCCTTCTCTTCTCTTTGCTTTCAATTTGGCCAGCAATCACGTTGTTTTTAGTTAAGGGATTCTGACTCGTATTCATGTGTATCGGAATGTAGTCACTAGCCACATCATCTCCATATGTATAATACTGATGAAGGGTGTATCTAGGTATCTAGGGATCTAAAAAAAATGACTAAAGAAAATTATGGTTCGGCATAGTTTAATTTATTGTCGACTCTTGACTTCAAGGAACTTTAACATGACGGAAGGCTTTTGGTTTCTATGAATATAGGTACCAAAATGTATAACTTTGAGAAACATAACTAATTTAATATTGATTATGGAATAATGGAAACATGCACATAAATCAATGATTATTATTAATTTTATTACGAATTGCTAAATTATGTCTAAATTGGTTTAGTTGATTTATAATTAAGTTAGTTTATGAAGATACATATAGCATTGTATGCCATTAATATGGATTAAGTATCTAGGATTGTATAAAAGAGAATTCCTATTTTCAGGACTTCTTAAACAATAGCTGATGGATGCTGAAAAAATCAGTATAATATAACAGAGCCCACCTGCTACCTTAAAATGTCTTTCAGGCAAGCTATTCGCACACTAATATAATTCAAGTGGAATTTGAGTAAATAAGAGTTTACGATTATTAAGACAGTCTCTATACGAAATTGGGTTCGTAATCCATTATTTAGCAGATTTTGTATAGACGTTTGTCAAGTTAGTTAAGTTAGTTAGTTAGTTAGTTAACTAGTTAACAATAAAATCAGGTAGGAATATGGTCAATAAAATAAGACGGCACAGAACTTGCCATATCATTTTGTTGTTATTTTTTGTGAATAAAAATAAACCCTCGACAAAAGTAGCGACATGTTAACGTGTTATCCCTAGATGTCACCTAAAGTGACTCAAATATACAGCTTTGGTCAAATGTACATTGGCACGTATGCCCGATTGATCAGAAATCAGTTTGTCCAAAATACTATTGAACACCTTATTTGGGCTACAAACTCATAATCAGAACAAGGTCATAAAATATATAAAAAGGGATCCAAGATTCTTTCCAGTTAAAAGATTCATGTTGCTAAGAAAAGTCCTTATGGTCACATTTGCAATCAGAATGGATGCAGGCGACTAGCTAGTGAAGACCATCACAGCTTCAAAACAGACATCAAAATCTTTTTTGCGTGTCGAATTTTGTATAGAGCATAGAATCATCGATAAATTGGATGTGGATTCATGATGGGGAACAGACTTAAGTGGCAAGTCTTATGACAGTAGTTACTCAGCTTCATATTCAGCTCAACAGCCTCCTCATAATACTTTTTTGACGGCATCAAAGCAAGGACTATTTCTGAAGCAGATGAAGAAAACCTTCGTCGGATTGAGCTAGAAATTATTCGGAAAATCTTAGTCCGTGTTCGCGTTAACGGAGACGAAGATATAACAAAGGACTTTATGAGGTGTATACCGACATAGGCCTGGTAACAATAAAAAAAATCTCCGGATGAGACGGTTTGAACATAAACGACATGAAGAGCAAAAGGACACCAAAACTGCGATCCGCTGTACAGCTCGTATAGTTCTTGGTTGAATCTTTATCTCCAGGACCAACGATTTTTTGAAGAATTTACTTCTCGAAACGACCAAGGATTTCTTCATCATCGGCATTTGATATGGTAAATGCTTCAGCGCCGTAAAGCAGGACTGGGATGATCAGGGTCTTATATAGGATCTCCTTAGCAGTTCGAGTGGGGGCCTTACTACTGAATTATCTTCTTAGCACGAAGAAACAGCGGTTGGCAAGAGTAATTCTTCGTTTAATTTCTGACGAGATGTTGTTATCAGAGTTGATTGCGAAGCCGAGGTAGACAAAGTGTACTACCTCAAAGTTATATCTGTCAATGGTGACGTTCTATCCAGTTCATCGATGTTGTGCGTTCTTTCTCAGTCTTACCCTCATTTACTGGAAAATCCATTTTCGCTGCTTCTTTCTCTATACAAGCAAACGTGGCTTTAACATCTTTAATTCCTACTAATGATGTCAATATCGTCAAATTATGCTATGCAGCGATTCTTTGAAAACTGAGCGCCTGGTGTTGGCTCGAGACGTTTGCACAATCCTCTCAAGAATCAAGTTGAAGAAGTCACATGCCAGCGCGTCACCTTGCCTAAGTCCGTTTTTGGTATCGAATATGTCGCTGAGGTCGTGTCCGACCCTGATTGAGCAGCAAGAACCCTCCATCGTTCTACGCAAACGGAAAAGCTTGGGCAGTATACCAAAACTAGACATGACTCTGTTTAGTTCGCCACTATAATCGCGGCTTTGAAATCGATAAACAGGTGGTAGGTTTCGATTTGGACTTCTTGGGAATTTTTCCAGGATCTAACTAAGTGTGAAACACACTTGTAAGGGGCAATCAGGTTGTTACTGTTAGTAAACAGTTTTAGGCGTTCACATGTTACGGCAGATAGGATCTTGTTAGCGATTTTGATGAGACTTAAGCCAACTTTGCCTAAAACAGAGGATCCCCTTCTTTGTGGATCTGGCAAACAATGCTGAGGTTCCATTCTTCAGGCATACTTTTATCCGACAAGATTTCTCTTATGAGTTACTGGATGTTAATTACTAAGTCATCGTAATTAACATCATTTCCGGCAGCTTAGTTAAGCATGCGTTTTGATGTTGCTATCGTCAATTTACTTGTGTTCGCTGTCGTTGCCAATATGGAATGGTTCGTTCTGCCTGACAGCGGAATGTTGTTCCTCATCGCCGTTTAACGGTCTGCAGAAGTGGTTCCCCCATATCCTCAGCATCAATTCTGTCTCAACTACGATATTTCCTTGTTCATCTCAACAGTATTCGATTCGATCTTTGTGTCCTTGGCTTTAAAGTTTTACACTTTGGTTAAACTAACGAACATTGTTACTGGAGTGGCACATCTCTAAATCCTCGATCGCGCGCTTTTCTTGCTCTTTTTTCTTCTTTCTGAAAAGCCGGTGTTCTTCACTTCTTCTCTGCCTATAGAGCTCAATGGCAGCTCTCATCTTCACCTGCAGCTTAGCCTTGTAGGCCCCTTCTTGGCTGCGGCATTCCTCATCAAACCAGGGGTTTCTTGCTGGTGGGCTCCGGAAACCTAGCACATCAGTTGCGGCTGTTCTAATGGCTTGTTGGCATCGTTGCCATTGTTCTTCGAATTCGATGCTGGTGGTATGGTGTTAAGCGAGAGGTTAAGGAATACACATTGCGCGAAGGTCTTGGGGGTCTCTTGCGATTGCAGTCTATCGACATTAAATGGATATCCGCTTGCGAACATCGTTCCTGAAGTGGCACCTCTCTATATCCGAAATTCTTCCCTTCTTCTCTGCCTATAGAGCTCAACGGCAGCTCTCGTTTTCACTTGCAGCTTAGCCTTGTAGGCCTCGTTCTTGGCTGCGAGCGTCTGTCGGCATTCCTCATCAAACCAGGGGTTTCCTGCTGGTGGGCGCGAGAAATCTAGCACATCAGTTGCGGCTGATCTAATGGCTTGTTGGCATCGTTGCCACCGTTCGTTGATCTGGAGCCATCCTTGTCCCTTATGGATATAAAACTAATAGGTAAGACTATAAGGTAACGGACTTTGGCTAATCGACTTCCGTAGTGAAGTCATTTAGCCGTTACCAGACGTGTTGTCGTGTAGGCTATGTTTTACGCTAACACTGCTTCAGATGTCTTGTCTTCCTAGCTTTGCATTAAAATCTCCAGCACGTCGCTCTTAGGTTTTGTTAAAGAGCTCGTAGAAGCAATCTTCAACT
Source organism: Rhingia rostrata (assembly GCA_949824845.1). NCBI lineage: Eukaryota > Metazoa > Arthropoda > Insecta > Diptera > Syrphidae > Rhingia > Rhingia rostrata. The sequence goes on along the minus strand of OX463755.1, from coordinate 49,082,959 downwards.
ATATCATATTTTTCCTCCGTCGGGTCGAAAGCGCACATAAAGCTTATGTTGTCACTGGTAGTTCAATAATATATGTCTAGTGATAAATAAATAAAGTTATAAGGTGACACATTTTTATACTTTTAACATATTTTAGGTTAATCACCGCATCATGTTTAAAAGTCTTAAAATAAATTAAATATCAGTACCTACTCATGGTGCGCCAATAACGTCCTTTAAATCTTAGTGTTTAAGTTAGTAGGGATTTGCATGTATATTAACACACATTGACGTATATGCTGCATAGGATTTAATATGCATAAACGGAGTCCAGACAATGATTTGACATATGCTCCCTCTACTTTGCAAATCGAACCACTGTCCACACCTAAAATGTACTCTTCACCACACACTCTACACAATACGAGAGCATAAATCAACTATAAGTTTAATTCCTTCAAACATTAATTGTTGGCACACATTTCCACATATGGGCAATCAGTATAATGAACATACATACACACATTAAGGCTATAAAATGATTCCGTTGCAACTCCCATCAAAAGTGTAATTATACGCGGTTAATCCCATCATTGTAACTGCAGCAGCTCTTTTGAGGTTGGGGTTAAATGTCCGCTGCATGCACAATGCTTTATTAATTGGAAAATAATTACAACAAGCTTAAGGCGGAACAAGGTCCTTTCGTGGCAACCTCCGCATTATATGGTGGTATTTTGTTGACTTTTGAAACTTCACAACGCTGCGCTGGCAAAATCGAAGAGACTAAGAAAATTGCCCATTTTTATAATTTCCGAAATGTTAATCCATGCGTTGTGGGGGCAATCATTATTTATCCCAGCCTAAGGTTTCGACACAGTTAAGGGTTGTGGAAGTATTAAAGCTTTAGACAGTTGCAGTTGTATGTGTTTGCAGTCGACTAGGCATGTTGCTTTCAGGTAATTCATACCAACCTTTCGAAATAAAACATGGCGATAATGGTAACGCCTTTTGCCACCAAGGTAATTTATTAAAAATCCTGCGGGATAAATTCAAATTTATTTGCAACCAAAGACTGATAACAACTTTCTTCGTATTTCCGCATCGTTAGCTCTGATGCAGTGTAAAACTTTTCTCCTTCCGGAAAATCGTCTTGCGACCGCTCTTCCACATCCTGGGCCATTGTATTGTTCGCAGTTCCTACCACCATCGCCTTACAGTAAACAAACCATCGTCTTCACAACCACAAACTCTGGCCGACTAAATTTCAATCCGAGGTGGTGGTGATGCTGAAAATCAGCGAGCTGAATCGATTCCCAAAGTGCTTGGAAGAAAGTCATAAATTATAGAACACCACCCGGAATAAAGGGACCCGGTGACGGTGCTGCTGGTGATTTGCGCCAAAACTATAAGCGACTACGACTAAGGATGTTCTGTTTGTTTTGAGCTTTTTTTTTGTATTCTGCAGAGTGCCAGTGGATTCCTGTACATACTTCATTTATTTGGTGTGACGTTGTTTTGGCGCAACTTCTCATTCAAAAATGTTTGCCAAGTTGGATATTAAAATGGACCTAAAGAAGAGAAGCCGAATTTTCGCAGACAATAATTTATTTCAACTTGGCCCTAAATTGTCACCTTGTAAACCTGCCGAGTCCACATCTCAACAGGCAACCTCAGTGGGGGGGGATAATCCTGAAAGTAAACACCCCGTCATGAGTTCAAAGTTTGTCAAAGATGAATTGGTCTCCCTCCGAAATGGGTCAATTCGACGATGACTTACGAGGAGGAAAAGGGTTTTGTTTTCTGTATTCAACTTGATAATCGAAATTTAATTCAATAAATCAAACCTGCAGGACGTTGACCTGTCAATACCCTGTGCTGCATAATGGATGAGTTTTATTTTTCAAATTTTACACCTGACAAGGACCATTCAAACGTCGCCGTCAAGTCTCGCAAGTTACACTGTTGCAAAATACACTTTTCTTTATGAGTTGTGAAAAAAATAATGTCCTTTAAGGAAAAATCGCCTTGCAAACATTCAGTATCATAAAATTAGTAACTACCTCCTGCTTTTGCCAATTTCCATTCCTTAATTGCTTTATAAGTTACTTGCCAAGAAATGACTAGAAAATGAAAAAGAATGCCAAAAGGGCATGAAAATTCCGTCAGGAATATTATACCCTAACAATAAAACAATTTGCATAATATCCTTGAAATGCACAGGTACGAGTATGTTCTATGTGCAGGAAATAGCTGAGCATATGGCTTTCGCATGTCATAAAAAAACCTGGACTCGTATATTAAAGGCGCACCTTTAATGGGTGTCGTGGTTTGAGTTTCGATTTTTTTATTCTCAGGCGCCCGTCTATGTGTGGTTTGGATTTGCGGGATAGAAGCCTTCCTGCGGCGACGCTTAAATCCACATGTGGTTGTGGCTTTTTGTAATGACCCGACAAGGCAACCTCAGTACACGAATGAGTTGTAGGGGTCGATTAAATTTTCTTTTGGTGTACAGCGTGTGTTTAAATCGTTTCCCAACTTTGAAGATTTTTTTTTTGTTTTTCTTAAATTCTTAGGAATCTCATTACGCTTCGGGTGGAAGGTAAATGTTTCTTTTTTGTATGCATGTAATACCAAATTGAAGTAGCATAATACATGTCAAGTTGAGCTGCAAGTAGGTTGTGCTAAGGAGTGAATTATTAATTCGGTAAGAGTTGGGGACGTTAATTTAAATGAAATTTAAAGTCCAAACAATTGTTTTTTTCTAATTTTATCAAAATTTTATTGAAACAAAAAATGTCCTATCCAATGCGATGTTTTTTTTTTTGGACTAGGGGCATGTCACTATACAGCTCGTATAGTTGATGGTTGAATCTTGGACTCCAAATGAAACTGAAGATTTTTGGAAGAAATTGCTCTTAAATCGACCAAGAGTTTCTTCATCCACATTTGATTTAATCCTTTTTTGGGTATTGAATGTGTCGGTGAGGTCATTTCCGAACCTGATGCAGCAGAGAGAACTTTTTATCCCCATCCTTCACAGACGGACGAGATTGGGCAGTATACCAAAACTAGACATGGGTCTATATAGTTCGCCTCTATAAATGCTGTCGTATGCGGATTTTAAATCGATGGTGGTGGGTATCGATTTGGACTTCTTGGGATTTTTCCAGGATCTACCGAAGTGTGAAAATTTGATCGGTTGTGGACTTTCCTGGCCTAAAAATACACTGGTAAGGGACAATCAGATTGTTTGAAAACGGTTTAAGGCGTTCTCATGTTACAACAGATAGGACCTTGTAAGCGATCTTGATGAGACTTAAGCTAACGTCGCCTACAACAGAGGATCTCCTTTTTTGTGGATCAGGCAAACAATGCTGAGGTTCCATTATTCAGGCATACTTTCATACGACAAGGTTTGGCTTATGAGTTATTGGATGTTAATTACCAAGTCATCTCGGCGGCTGTCATTTCCGGCAGCTTTGTTAAGCTTGAGTTAGATATTGCTATCGTCAATTCACTAAGGTCGCGTGGTTGGTAGTTATCACTGTCGTTGCTAATATTGAATGGTTCGTTTTGCCTTACAGCGGAATGTTGTTCGTCATCGCCGTTTAATAGTCTGCAGAAGTGGTCCTTTCATATCGTCAGCATCAATTGTGTCTCAACAACGATATTTTCTTGTTCATTTCGACAGGATTATATTCGTGCCTTGTGTCCTTGGCTCTAACATTTAACACCTTGGTAAAACTTGCGAACATCGTTTCTTAAGCTGCACTTCTCTATGTCCACGATCACTTGCGTTTTTTGCTCTTTTTTCTTCTTTCTCAACAGCCGGTGTATATTCCCTTCTTCTCTGCCTATAGAGCTCCTGTCTTACATGCAGCTTAGCCCTCTAGGCCTCGTTCTTGGCTGTGAGCATCTGTCGTGAGAAAACCATGTGGTGCCTTTAGTGGCATTTCGTTGTGTAGCGAAGTCAATTGCCTAAGTCCGTTACCAGACGTGTTGTCTTGAGGGCTATGATTTCGGACAATACTACCTAAGATGTCTTCTCGTGGCGGGTCGTGATGTTTTGGAAGCATAAGACTTCTTGCCGGCAATCTTACAAAGCCGCATCCGAATATTCGCCGTTTCTTACCATTACAACAAGGTCCGTAGTTGATGTCACAGTTTTTGTTGCTATAATCCCAAAGTATTTCTTGGATAGCAGAAATATCTGTTTATAGCACTCTTTCTGTTAGATTTTCTTGCTGTTATAATCCCATCGTATTTCTCGGATAGCAGAATTATCTGCTTTATAGCAACTTTTCTCTTAGGTTTTCTTTCATTCCACGAACGTCGTTGTCCAATTTTCGATTAGCATGGTCGTCAACTATTTAATCATTCATAGTTAAGTAGTTAACCTAAAGTACATACCCCAAAATATATGACCAGTTCTAGTTCCTTAGATAGTTTTAGGACATTCCTAAATGATCTGTTGTCCGAATATATTAAACTTGTCGCTCCTAATTGGGACTGGTAGACTCGATATTTGGAATTCTTCCGCTGCCTATTTAAGAAAGGTGGTATGAGTATAGCTCGGCTTAAAAATCATCTGAATATTAACCAAAGAACCTCTCACATTATATTTGAAGTAACTCAGTACACGTATTTAGCATACAATTTCTTAGACAGAGTCCAAGCTGACAAAAATGCAAATTCGCATCTTTTTTTAAACTGTTTGTGAAATTGACCCCATATTTCGCCTTTCATAATTTTACCTCGTAGGAAATGGTTTTCTCAATTAAAAAATTTCTACGAAATTATTCGAAAAGTTGTAAGAATCCTAAGTCACTAATTAACGAATCTTTATACTACAACGCAAAGGTAGCCAGGATGGTTGGGTGTTGTAGAACGAGGGTAGACTCTAATTGGCTTTAACTTGGCAATGCCCAGTGTTATAACTTTGACTACACATCAAGTGCTTATTTTTACCTCCAAGTGGTAACCATCGGGTACTGGTCTCATCCAACCGGATTTGACTTGCTAAACGATAAGTAAGTAAGTAAGGTTACAAACTGTTGTGAGTCTAGATAAGCCACGGGGGCAATCGCAAGCGTGCCACGACCTATTCTCCAGTATCGAAGTAGACTCCGTGGCTTTTCTAGACTCAAAACAATATCGGGCCCCACGTTGGGCGCCATTGCTGTGAGTCTAGATAAGACGAGCAATCGCAAGCGTTCCGCTACCTCTTCTCCAGCATTGAAGTTGCCCCGTGGCTTATATAGAGTCACAACAAAACTTCAACTCGATTGAAGTTGGTCAATTAATACTCGATATAAATACATGTAACCACATACATAGCTAAGAACTCGTAAATCAATGATTTAGTCATAAGCACGTGAACTCATATTTATAGAAATAAATATTATTTAGTCTGAATCTCCCATTCATTTCAAAATCAATTTAGATGGAATTATATGCTCACAAATCTCTTACGTATATAGAATGTTCGACCCTTTTATAAACCCTTCATAATCCATTCTTATTATTAGGCAGACAAATTCATGTCCCATAATTAGTCCCATTCAAGTATTTATCTTAAATCGAAAGCTAATGAGATGTAAAAGAGGTGTTGCTATCGTTTTTTTCTGCTCTTCTGTCAAGTCTTTCTCCGACCTATCAGCGCTCATGATTAAAATCAGCCCTTAGAGGCATAATGCTTCCAAGCATTAAGCCTTAAATTGCGATTGTTTGTCTACTTCATTAGGCGAGACACGCCTCTTGACTGAAGAGACGAACAAAAAATAAATACAAAGACGAGGAAGAGGACAAATGAGACTACAATTGTGTGGGTGAACAATTTATAACAGCGACAGGATTCTTCTTCTATCAACCCCCAACCAATTGAATATACATTTGCAAACACCTTTGATTCATAGGAAAAAATAGTTCAACCTCGCAATACGATGTCTTTGGGAGCGAATGGTCTGGGTCTCGATTTGTACCACTTTCATCCATTTGTTAAGACTTCTGTTGCAGCAAAACTTCACCATACCATAAGCCCCACATAAATCGGGGACAAAGGAAAAGATACCTACATGCACGTGTTTTGGTATAAGAGGAGATTGTTCCAACTTTATTCGGATCAAGGTAAAAGTTTGGTGCGTGACTCTAGAATTTAATGCCTCCGGAAGCTCCTTCAATCTATGTTAACCTTATGTGGTATATATGGTTCGACTCGACTGCTAAGTAGGATGTTTTTTTTTCTATTGGCATTGGACTGGGGGACTACAAAAGTGTCCCTAACAAGTACGTGTATAGTGTTGGATTGGTTTACTCGGTTCATAATGGAACATCTTGTCGGGGTAATGAAAGTAAGTTCAAATTAACCAACAAGAGAATAGGTTATATGCGAAGTGGGTAAATGTAGAATAATGGGATCAGTGGCAAGGGTTAGTGCGATGAACTGCCGCGCTGGGTTCGATTATCAGCCGTAGCAACACATAAATAATTATTTTCACTGGCCTTCCTCTCGTGATGATCTAAAAAATAATCCGAGTATTATCAATTATCAAGAAAAGCTTATTTCAACTTAGCCGTTCGGAGTCGTCATAAAGCAGGAGGTCCCACCATCGTGCAAGAAGTACAAACGCACAGTGAATGGTAGTGAGTAAGCTAAGCCTGGGTACTAAGAGTTTTTTCTTTCTGTTCTTTGGGTAAATGTGAAAAATATAACATTTGAGTGTGTTTATCAAAAGAAAGCATGGACATCCAGCCAACATGCCTACCTATTCAGCAATGTCCTTAGCTAACGATTTCATTACTGCTGGAGATCGAAAACTGAAAAAGTTATATCTGGCTTAATATATAAGACCCTGATAATCGCAATCTGAAGAATGGATCAATTTAAATACATTGGTCTCCTGATGCATTGCCGGGTTTTAGAAATTAATTCCGTGTTCAATATAGCCAGGACCTATGTCAGTGCTGTAATGAAAAAGTTTTGTGTTTGATTCTCATTCTCAGCAGCATCAAAATGTTTTTCACTGGGCCTCCTTCCACGATGATCTCAACTTAGCCGTTCGGGTTTAGAATAAATAAGTCAATAGATCCCACTGTCATAGTTGGATGAAAATGTTCACAGGCCTCTAAAGAGTATGTTGTGTCAAAAAAAAATTTGATTGACATGAAAAATAGTGAAGTGACCTATTACTTTAAGATCCGGAAGTGACAACTTACTTACTTAAAGAAGTGGCGCTACAGTCCAGAATGAACCTGGGAATCAATCAGCATGCCTCTCCAATTTTCCCGGTCCTTAGGGAACTGCCTCCGAGTTGGTTGAAGGCGGTTTATATTTTTGTAAGCTACTTAAACCGAGGTCTTCCTCTACTGAGTCCGACGCCAGGCTGGGAATATTGGTGGCGAGCCGGAGTATTGGTGTCCACTTATTCAACATGTCCGACCCATCTTAAACTTCCAATGCGGTGTTTTGGTTTGACTTAGGGCATGTTGCTGTACAGCTCATATGGTTTTTGGTAGGTCTATTGAACCGTTGATTTTTCAAAAATTGTTCTTTCGAATACACCAATGTTTTCTTCATGCACTCTTGAAACTATCCGTGCTTCAGCGCCGTAGAGACGGACTGGGGTGATCAGGGTTTTATAAAGGCGGTCATTAGTAGTTCGTGTGTGGGCTTTACTATGAATATAGAGGTTCGTATTACCCTCATTTACTGCTAAGCCCATTTTTGCCGCTTCCTTCTCTATACTAGCTAACGTTTCTATGACATCACGTTGAGTCCGACAAATGATGTCAATATCGTCCGGGTATGATAGTAGCTTTAAAGATTATTGGATGGTTGTGCCTCTGGTGTTGGCTCGGGAGTTTTGCACTCTCCTCTCAATAATCAAATTAAGGAAATCATCATACATCGTTTTCCCAAACTCCTTTTTTGGTATCAAATGTGTCCGTGTCGTAGTTTCCGACCCTGATGGAATAGCGAGAATTCTCCATCGTCATCCTATACAGACGAATGAGCTTGGGCGCTTTACCAAAACTAGTTAGGCTCTGTATAGTTTGTTCACATATTACGGCAGATAGGATTTTGTAAGCGGTGTTGAGCAGACTTCTGTTGAAGTCGCAGTTCAGAGGGTCCCTTTTTTGTCTATCGGGTATATGATGCTGAGGTTCCATTCTTGAGGAATACTTTCATCCGACCATATTTGGAACATGATTTGATGGATGTTACTTACCAAGTCATCGCCGCCGGCTTTATAAAGCTCAGCGATGGCCGTGATTTCCAGCAGCCTTATTATTTAGATATTGCTATCCTCACTTCACACAGGTCGGGTGGTTTGGCAGTTTTCGTAGTCGTTGCCAATATTAAATGGTTCGTTCTTCCTGACAGCGGAATGTCTTTCGTCATCGCCGTTTAACAGTCTGCAGAAGTGGTTCTTCCACATCCTTTAGCATCAACTCTGTCTCAACTACGATATTTCCTTGTGCATCTCGACAGGATTATGTTCGTGCCTTGTGTCCTTGGCTTTTACTTTTAACACTTTGGTAAAACTTGCGAAGGTCGTTCCTGGAGAGTCACCTATATTCTCGGTCGCGCACTTTTCTTACTCTTATTTCTTGTTCCTATAAAGCCGGTGCTCCTCTCTTTTTCTCTGTCTATTCAGCTCAATGGCAGCTGTTATCATCACTTGAACCTTTTCCTAGTAGGCCTTGTTCTTGACTGCGAGCATTCCTCATCGAACCATGAGTTTCTTTCTAGTAGACTCGAGAAACCTAGTACATCAATTGCGGTTGATATAATGGCTTGTTGGCATCGTTTCCATTGCTATTCGACATTCGATGCTGGTGGTATAGTGTGATGGTTAAGGCTTAATCGTTGCGCAAAGGGTACGGTCTGCAATTGAAGACTTTCGAAATTAAATTTTTTCACATTTCTAGTTTGTTGTCGGGTATTGGGTATTCGCATTCTAACATTGGCTACAAGAAGGTAATGGTACGAGTCGATGTTAGCCCCTCGGAATGTTCGGACATACTGGATACGTGCCTCTTGTTGATCTTGTTGATTTGGAGACTGCTTTGCCCTTATGCATTTTTGACGGATATCGATCCGTAGCGAAGTCAATTAACCTGAGTCCTGAGTCCGTTAAGATACGTGTTACCGTTTATGCTGTGTTTACCGAAAATACAGCTAAAGAGGTCTTCTGTTCCTACCTTTGTGTTAAAATCTCCCAGTACTTCGTACTTCGATAGTCGCTCATAGGTTTTGTCAAGGAGCTCGTAGAGGTAATATTTAGTTATATCATCCTTTTCTTCAGTCGGAGCGTTTGCACATATAAAGCTTATGTTTGCGAATTTGGCCATGATGCGACTGGTTACAATGCGTTCGCTTATATCTTGGAAACATAAGACTTCTTGCCCAAGTCGCTATTTCTGATCACTATAACACGGTTTTCCATCCTATTTTTGCCCTGCCTATCCCATCGCTTAGGGCTTCTGCGAGTTATTCGCCTGCACCTCTCCTGTTTAATGTTCTCCTTCATCCTTTTCTTCCGTCGGAGCGTTCGCGCATATAAGGCTTAAGTTTGCGAATTTGGCCATGGTGCGACTGGTTACAATGCGTTCGCTTATACTTTGGAAACATAAGACTTCTTGCCTAAGTCGCTGTTTCTGATCACTGTAACATGGTTTTCAATCCTCTTTTTGCCCTGCCTATCCCATCGCTTAGGGCTTCTGCGAGCTATTCGCCGGACCCCTCCTGTTAATGTTCTCACATTCCAGATGCAGATACGAACGTCGTTGTCCATTTTTTTGTTAAGCAGGTTCGTCACAACAAATTCAGTCCTTTTCAAGGCTATTGGCTGCTTCGTAACAATTGGTTTTTTGCCATGTGTGGGTAACGAAACCAAAGCACATCCCCAAAGTACCAATGTATTAGATACTCGTAGAACAGGAGGGCATCTGTATCCACTACGGGATTGTGCGTTGGCCAAAAATGACAACACCTAAGTATTATTGACTTCTCCACCTATTGCGAAATAAACACTGTCATGAAAAGCTTATCATGGCAAACTTTCCTTTCGATTTAGCGTCCTTCTCAAACTTTTATCCAATTCAGTGGGGCTTCATCTTTTTGTTAACAAAAGATGTGCATCATCGTAATGCTGGTTTAAAAAATAATTGGGATTTGATGGCTAAGCTGAGGAATTTGAAGTAGCATTCCGCAGATAATAATGCTTATATCCATTCACATCGGTTTTGGCTTTTTGACTTCAACCGAAAACCAACCAAATCGAATAGAACTGAATAAGTATGAAAAAAGACTTACACAGAGTCTTCCTATGTGTCGGATGTTAGTTTTTTAAATAAAAACTTTTGTTGTCATTCATTTAATCTAAAAATAATATGTTGTTGCTTTGCTTAAACATTTTTAAAACCGGTATTAAAAAAAAATTTCTAACGATGTATTAAATATTGTTGTCAAACATACTGTAACTCAACTTTGCACCTGTCAATTGTGTTCCTTCTTAAAATGCTGTTGCATACTTTTGCACTATTCGGGCAAACAAGAATTAGAAGAAAAAGTGATGACGGAGGAAGGAGTGGAGCACAAAAATGCCATATCCTTCATTGAATCAACGAAAAGTTGCATACTTCAGATGGAAAGCAATTTTCCTCAGAGTGCATAACAATGTTTTTGCGCTTCCTGGGCTTGGTTGTATGCGGTGGATAACTCAGCAAGGTGTCAAAATTTTTCTTGCCTTGAAAGTTTCTCCTTTGTATTCTTTTTTTTCGATTTTCTTTGCTGTAGTTTTTTCTGATTCCACTCGTTCCGCTTACAGAAAGCTGGCTATGATTTGATGGGAAATTGCTTCAGAAACACACCCTTCCGCCGCAAGGCCACGAAGAAAACGATTTACATGCCGTAATTTGTATGCCCATCCACTTTTCACCATCGGTGGAGCAATTAACCACCCTTAATCATTTTCATTGACGCACATCGACGACCCCAAAGTGACGGATGGAATCGAACTCATAAATCACGAGAAATCAATTTCCGATAACGATTTTAATTTCCGATTGCAATAATTATTCTCTGCCATCGATAATGCATATTGGCGATGGCGATTTGCTTTGCCCCGTTCACAAAGTCAAGCTGGTGCTGGGTGCTGGTAAACCGCAGACTTTGGTAAAAGCGATGGATTAGTTCGATCTGGCATACAGTCCTTTTTCGGAGGTTGGATTATAACTGATGGGCGATTAAAATTCATCGACGAACCCCCTTTCCCTATCGGAACTAGCTGCGGAACAGACGAATCCTTTAATTTCGATTCGGCTATTATTTTAACAAAATCAGAGACTACGACGACAAAGGGAATTTTCCGAGAGAGGAAATCAAAGTGCCTGATTGCATCCTGGTGGAGTGGGTGAGGGCGGCCGCACGGTATCCCAGCTAAAGAGTGATTTAAACGTGACGCATGCGGCACACCGACAGGATTCGTTTTGCTGCTCCTCTCAAATAGAATTCGAAAATAGTCACTCGGTTGGTTGCTAACCAAGCAGTCATCCAATCGCCACCACCATGAATAGGAGACCAGTGTAGGGAGAGCATTCCAGTGGCAGTATCCGGGCCAGCGTTAGTAGTTAATTAAGATTTACCCTGGGTATCTGCGTGACGGGTGTGTTGGAAGGGGTGGTGTGGATGAGTTGAGTACTCATGCATGCACAACTGTTACCGGGGTACACCTGCAGAGTGTGGTATGTTTCTTAATGAATGCAATTAGCCAAATCATTTATGAAGCCTGGTCTATGGTGGTTCCACATATACGCACACATTCTCTGGACGAACGAATGCTGGAAAACTGTGATCGGAGAGGTGTATAATTGGGTCAACCGCATTTAAACCGGTCGGTTGTTCGGCGTGTGTTGCCTTCTGATACATTAGCAAATAATTAATTTTCGGTGGCTAGGCAAAACGAGTAGAGAGCGAAGCCGATTAAATCATTTTGGCACATATTATTGCCACTGTGCGGAACAAACTAACCTAAGTCAGGGTATGCAATAGCATAGTTGACTAGGTGGATCCTTTTAAATTTAGATTAGTTTTGAAAACAGAAATTATGCAGCTTTGCATTGTGTGGACGAGCTCAGTGGCGCGATGGTTAGTGCGATAAACTGCCGCGCTGGAGGTCTGGGTTCGATTTCCAGCCCTTGCAACTCCTAAATGATTTTTCACTGGCCCTCCTCTTGCGATGATCTGACAAATCATCCAAGTGCAATTGTCAAGAAAAGCTCATCACAAATTTGCCGTTCGTGAAACATCATCTTTTAATCAATTATGATTCTGAGTTGACTACAACAAATTCGGTGAGTTATATCTATACAAAGAACTTCAACAAATTTAAATTAAAACACTTCTGCAGACTGTTAAACGGCGATGACGAACAACATTCCGCTGCCAGGCCATTCGGTATTGGTAACGACAAACAAAAACTGTCGACCCCCCAGACCTGAGTGAAGTGAGGATAGCAATGTCAAAACTCAAGCTTAATAGGCCTTTCGGAAATGACGGCCTTCTTGCTGAGCTTTATAAAGCCGGCGGAGATGACTTGGTAAGTTACATCCACCAACTCATAAGCCAAAGCTGGTCGGAAGAAAGTATGCCTGAAGAATGGAACCTTAGCATTGTTTGCCCGATCCACAAAAAAAAAAAACATCTAAATTACGCCTACAAGATCCTATCTGCCGTAATACGTGAACGCCTGAAGGCGTTTACAAACGATCAAATTTTCACACTTAGGCAGATCCTGGAAAAAACCTAAGAACACCAAATCGATACCCACCACCTATTCATCGATTTCAAAGCCCCATACGACAGCATTTATAGAGACGAACTGTACAGAGCCATGTCTAGTTTTGGTATACCGGCTAAACTAGTCCGTTTGTGTAGGATGACAATGGAGAATTCTCGCTGCTCCATCAGGGTGGGAAACGACCTCACCGACACATTCGATACCAAAAAAGGATTAAGGCAAGGCGATGCGCTGTCATGTGACTTCTTCAATTCAATTCTTGAGAGGGTTCTGCAAAACTTCCTATCCAACACCAGAGGTACAATTTTCCAAAAATCGGTGCAACTATTAGCATACGCCGACGATATTGACATCATTGCTAGCACTCAACGTGATGTCATTGCCACGTTTGCTAGTATACAGAAGGAAGCTACAAAAATGGGTACAGCAGTGAATGAGGGAAGGGCGAACTATATGCTGTCAACACGAAATGACACACAACATCGTCGAATGGGACAGAACGTCGCCATTGAAGATATAACTTTGAGGTAGTACGGGACTTTGTCTATCTCGGCTCCGCTATAAACTCTGACAAAAACATTTCGTCTGAAATTAAACGAAGAATTACTCTTGCCAACCGCTGTTTCTTCGGGCTAAGAAGGCAATTCAGTAGTAAAGCCCTCACTCTACTGCGCTGAAGCATGGACCGTCTTAAAAGCGGATGAAGAAATACTTGGTCGATTTGAGAGAAGAATTCTTCGAAAAATCTTCGGTACCGTTTGCGTTGACGGGCTATGGACACGAAGATTCAACCAAGAACTATACGAGCTGTACAGCGATATGCCCCTGGTCAAAAAACTACGCATTGGGTGTTTTAGATGGTTTGGGCATGTAGAACGAATGGACACCAACACTCCGGCTCACAGAGTCTTCGATTTCCAGCCAGATGTCGGACGCAGTTGAGGAAGACCTCGCATTGTATGGCGCGCACAAGTAAAAACCGACCTCAACCAACTTGGAGCGCGCAACTGGAGGCAGTAGGCTAAGGATCGGGCTAATTGGAGCGGCGTGTTGGTTGAGGTCCAGGTTCATTCCGGACTGTAGCGCCACTTAAGGTAGTAAGTGAGTAAGGTTGTGCAGGGTTACCTTTGGGACTCTTTTGAATTGGTGTGTGTTTTTTCCAATTGGTCTCTGTCGCTTTCACTGAAATCTCTTCTTTTTAATTAATTTTTATTCAGCTTTTAATTTTTTTTATTGCTATCCGAAAGCAGCTCGACATTTTTGGTCAGTGTAGCTTCATAAAATTCAACACCACAATGTGACTTGAGCTCTTTCTTCTACTTCATGGAGAACTTCGGGGTAAGGGTATAATTTTCAAGCATCTTTCCCACGCTCGGAAAAATAGTTTACCAGCCTTATTTTGTTATATCCGTTCGGAAATTTTAATCTATTTTTAGACCGACTTCAGTGTGCAATATCTGTGTTTTTTACTATCCCAATTGTTCAATTTTATTAAATCTAACTATCAATTGGAATATTAAAAAAATTTATTTCATTACAAACTCAAAAAAAGTTTTTGTATTGCGTTTTATTAGCCATCAGATAGGAATACACTGGTTAAAGCAGGCTATATGCTTAATTTTACAGTAACCAGTGGAATCTGTTTGTTTTGACATCTGCTTCATATGTTAAAGAAATACGATTTCACGGATTTCTATACGACACAAAAGATAGAATTGAATTGAAATATCAAAAGCCTCCCACTTAAACCCAAGTTCTCCAGGTCAGCCAATTGGGTTCACGAATTTAACTTCAAAAAAAAGTACTCTTTCTTCACTTCGTTGTCTCATTAACTTTGTCTGACCTCATTTTACTTAATATTTTAAGCTAAGCACCCACTAAAACTAAAATGGATTTTCATTACCCCAAGTACCTACTTAAATTGATTTTAACATGAAATCGATAAAATTCCAAACTGGATAAATTATAAAAAATTATCGACGTTCATTGAACAGAAACGATAACGCTCTTCTGCACATTCGAGACGATTCATTTAAGTTCTCCTCAGCAAATTGCCAGATATCCGTAATCAAATTTGAATTTTATTACTTCACTGCTGTCTAATCTTTCCATGAGAAAAAAATCACCGCCTTCAAAAAACCAGAACTTCTACAACTGAAAACGAAATACGACCGATAATACAACAAAAAATAAAATTAAAATCATACGAAAGGAGGGTGTACAAAACTTCGTCGAAAGAAATCGTCCTCCTCCATGTCAATGCTCAAAGATTTAATCCATGAGTCATCGTCTTTTTCACATTTTCACTATCATCCATTCGGCATCTTTAAATGGCTGAATAGAATAAACAGCGACTGTCTAATACTTTCACCATGCCATTTCATATGTGAGGCTGTCTTCGTTGATTTATGCGATTAGCGACAAAGTTTAGTGTCGTCATCATTTATCCAGATACTCGTTTGCTCGTTCACATGTATGAATTATCCTTGAAATTATATACACTTGCAGGTTTTTGTTTGTATCTTTTGAACTCTCCGATTTAAAGCCTATCTGCAGATGTCCGCATCTTCAACCTGGAATCTTTGCAACGCGGCGGTAGCTATAAATCTAATTTCCTTTATTTAAAATATCAAAGTCTCATTAATACCACACCGCGCTTGTATACTCACACATGTATACATACTCAATGTACATACCAGTGGATACCCAAGGTTATCTATTTCCTTTAATCTAATCACCCGATGTTATACCATGCTACATAAGCAGAGAGACTCATCTCCTAAGAAATGAATTTTTTTTTCAGTGGAAAATTGGTAGTAGCTCCCTTCAGGGCCTTTGTTGCGGCACAGCGATTATAACGAGAACACATTAGCTGGAGGGTACATCCACCCTGTGGGCTTTAATTGGTTGGCGATACGTTCTTTAAACGTAAGTAGAGGATTTCATTCGGGTGAACTTCAGCCGAATAAAGAGTCCCTAACAAATTAATCTGGAGGATATCAATTAATTGCTAAGCCCATGTAAATGGGGATTGTGTTAGCCTATCCTGTGTATGTGTGTTTACTCAATTACATTAGCTTTATCGCAGCACTCGATTGAATTGTATTTGCTTACAACAGGGTAATCCTTTTGGAATGTATATACATACATACTCGTGGGTATGTTAAGTTGATTTTGTTTACTTCTCTTTTGCTAACAACTTAATCGGATGTGCGTAACAGTATCTACCTTTATTGAGATTGATGTATTTTTTCGACACAACTTTTTGGTTCACATGAGTGCAATACATAAATAGGGTCGTTTGGAGAGGTGAGAATACTTATCCGATTTAATTAGGCATAATCCTTAAATAATAGATGATTATCCGAAACTAAATCGAACGAGAAGTGTTTAAAGGACTAATAGAAAATATATATGTGTGGCAATTAATCAATTGTTCGACTTTTCGCCAAAGTATCTTATCATACTTTGAAAGTCTGTCATCAGCGAGGAAATTCCAATGCTTATCAAGATATAAAATTCTTGCGGTAATTTGACGGGACTTACTGTGAAATTTATTACCGACAGTTGATGCGTAGTTTTCGAATGATGAATCTGCTAGATGTTTTTAGTGCAATAGTGGTATATTAACGAATTCTTTAATTCTGGCTTTGCGGGAAACTTTAAGATATTTCTTAAGAAAAATTGCTGTCAGTATGTCAAAGGAACTTTTCAACAGTAAGAACATGTTATATTGTTATTAGTAAAACTATTTAATTTTAATTTCGAAAAAACATTCGTTACTGTGCGCTTTTATTATGCTTCAAAGTATAGAAGGTATGCTTTCGACGACAGGAGATAATCGTTTTGAGAACCTCCATCTATAAGAGCAACTAAACCAATAACCCTGGTGTTTTATCTTTCAAAGCCTAGATTCACCTTGGAATTTTAAAAAGGTATAATATTCCGTTCATACCCAGGCATGGGAGTACAGGATTATCATTGGTATTGATGAAATCAATACAACTAGGAAAACATAATTCTTATTTTCAAACATAAGTTTATGCAGGGTCAGGGTCATAATCCACAAAAACCCAAAATCCTGGGAAAATTTCAGGATCTGGGACTTTTTGGATTTTTGGTATTAAGAAACTTACATTCACGGGATTTTTTGTTTTAAGGATCATTAAGAATTTTGGTTTTAGGGATTTTACATTTTCGGGATTTTTGGGATATTACAAATTGGGGATTTTCGGTTTTCGGGAATTAAAATTTTGGGGATTCAGGGTTTTGGTGACTTTGGCTTTTGAGTATTTTTTTTTCTGTCCTAATTTCGTCTATAAAATCTAACTCTGTACATTAGTATTAATCAGAAAATCACACATCAGAATGCTAGTTCTTAAGGTTATACAGTATACACAATTTATACAAAGTTGTGTAATTTATCTTTTTTTATGTTTTTCATAGCATTGCAAAATGGTAGTGAAGTTTGACTATATTGAACATTTTCATTAGTAAAGAATGGAATAAAATTTCATTGGAATTGCGTTTCTCCATGCTTATGAATTTGTTTTTCAATGGCATTACTTTAATTTATGTTTTTATTTACATTAGTGAAGAAATTCATTGCTCCCATGTCTGTTCATACCACTCCTGAAATGACAGTAAGCCTGCTTTTAAACCAAAGTCTGCTGAATAGGCTATTTAAGCGAATAAGACACCAATTTGGTACCAATTTTCTACTTGGTTTTCTAAGCCTTTACGAATTCCGGATTTTGGACTTTCCGGATTTTGGATTTTTGGAATTTTGGGATTTTTGGATTATAAAACCGACCTCGAGCAAGCTACCAGTAAGATTTTAGATTTATTAATTTTTATATTGCTAATAAAGGGTGTTTTTTTTAGAGGTTGGTTTTTCGAATAGAGATAAAACTGACATTTTGAGGTCAAATCATGTAACTCTAATGTCATTTATGTTCAGTTTGCCATTTTATCATGAACAGGTCGACAAATGAACAACGCTTGCAAATCGTACAAATTTGTTTCGAAAATAATGATTCAGTTAGCGAAGTTTACCGCAAGCTCATTTAATTTTATGGTCGACATAATCGTCCATCAGATCAATTAATTAGGTAAACCAAGGATCGTTTTCCCACTACGTTTTTTCTATGTGATCACACACATCCGCAGAGACATCGAACAGCGCGCACCGAAGAAACAATTGTCACTGTAGAGCAAAGTGTTGAAGAGAATGAATCGATGCACCACGTGCACAGCAATTGGAGCTTTGTCCATCAACATTATGGAAGATTTTGCGCCTAAGACCCTACAAGATCGAGATTGTGCAAGAATTAAAGCCGCGAAACCAAGCAATGCGTCGTGATTATGGTGTATGGGCCGAAAATGAGATTGATCTCGATGCTGATTTTCATCGCAAAATTTTGTTCAGTGATGAGGCTCATTTTTGGTTGAATGGCTACGTCAACAAGCAAAATGGCCGCATTTGGAGTGAAGAGAATCCGCATGAGACCCGTGAGGCGCCATTGCATCCACAAAGACTGACTGACTGACTGGTATGCTCTATGGTCTGGTGGAGTCATTGGGCTATACTTCTTCTGTAATGATGCTGGAGAGTCAGTTGATAACCTACTATACTATCGGGATTTTCAACAGGGACGCTACAAAAGTTGAGCGACAGGGACAGCAAACGACGCCATATTTCTTGCCGCTCTTTTGACATTTCTCTTCAGTAAAGTTTGCCATTTCATGATGGAAAGATATACGATCCAACAACGAGTCGAAATTTATAAAATTCACAACCGAATTTCGAAGTCAGTGGCCTCAACGTTAAGAGCGCTACGTCCAATTTATGGTTGTCATAATCGTCATAGCAGATCAACAATTGAGCATCTAGTGGAACAATTTGAATTCACAGGCAAAGTGCAAAATATTCCCGTGCCAGTGAGGCCCGTTTCAGTTGAAGAAAGCTCAAATGTATCTCTCACACGTCGTTCTCAAGCGTTGGGCATCTCTGTGACGTCGAATTTTGCGAAAAGATCTTGGACTGCATACTTACAAGATTAAATTGACCCAAGAACTGAAGCCCCTTGACCACCAGAAGCTTCGTATGTTCGTGAATTGGGCTGAGCAACAACTTGAAAATGATTCGGATTTTCATCGAAAAATCATCTTCAGCGATGAGGCTCATTTCTGGCTGAATGGCTTCGTCAATAAACAAAATATGCGGTATTGGTCAGGCAGCAATCCACACTTACTCCATGAGTCATCATCGCATGCCGAAAAAATTACGGTTTGGTGTGGTTTATTGGCTGGCGGCGTCTTTGAGCCGTACTTCTTCCGTTATGATCAAGACCGACACGTTAATGTGAATGGGAATCGCTACCGTTCAATGATAACCGAATATTTTTGGCCCCAATTGGATAATATGGACTATATGACATGTGGTTCTAACAGGACGGCGCCACAAGACACACAGCGAATGCCACAACCAATTTATTGGAAACCAAGTTTGGAGAACTTGTTATCTCACGAAATGGTCCAGTCGCTTGTCCGCCTTGGTCGTGCGATTTGACGCCGTTAGACTATTTGCTGTGGGGCTACGTCAAGTCTATGGTCTATGCCAACAAGCCAGCGACGATTGATGAACTTCGTTTGAATATCGAACGTGAAATTGCAGCAGTATCGGCCGATTTATGGTTGAAAACCGTCGAAAATTGGGTTCAGTGTCTGGACTTCTGCAAGTGTGCCTGTGTTGGCCATGCAAAAAAAATCGAGTTCCATACATAATGGCCTCGAACTTACTTTCACAGAAGTAAAGAATTTCATTGATGTCCAAACCCGTTTTTGTTTTATTTAAAAAAAAAAACTTTTGTAGCGCTCTTATTGAAAAACCCTTTATGTTCCGAATTGGATGGCATGAAAGTGGATGAGATGTGGTTTCAACAAGACAGCGCAAGTCACAATCGATTTATTGAAGGAAACATTCGATTAGCGCATAATATCGAGCAATGGACCTGTCGATTGGCCACCGAGATCGTGTGATTTGCCAATATTCGATTATTTTCTTTGGGGATATGTGAAGTCGATCGTCTACGCGAACATATCTATAAATATAAAAAAATATCCTTTACTTTACAATTTACAATTGATAATTTATTTTAATAATTTACAAATAAGTAAAGAACTTACCTATTTTAAAAAAAATTACGTTTTACTAAAAGTAGTAGTGTGGCAAGTTAAAATGGCGGGCTCAAAATAAAAGTGCCTTCCATTAAATCCAGTTTAATATTAAACTATACAATTAAAAGAAAATATGGAATAACAATAATTAATTATATGTAAGAAAGGCTATAATACGCTATGCTGATCGTTGTAAAGCCTATCCCTTCCCATCCTTTAAATTAATATCATTCAAATGTGGGCTATATGGCGATCACACAGTTCAGACAGTTTCTGAAAATTTTTTGTGGTTTGACAAAAAAAAAGCGTATTTTTTTTGGGTGGGCTATACAAATGGTTTTTATAGGAATACGCCCCGAAAAAGTGGGTATGGTTGAAAATTATCTATGAACGAAATATTTAAATTACTATTATCAAAGTACTTACATCGATTTTTTTCGAATTTCTTTAAGATTTTGACAAAAAAAAGGGACTTTATATGCATATACATATGTTTTCAGACACTTTCATACCAATTGACCAAAATAAATATTTTTCTAAAAAGTAGACTTTCCAATGTTTAAAACAAATGACCCAAAAAGTGGCCTTTAATAAAGCTTTATTGGTATGAAATGAATAATAAGTAACTGTAACAACATATTTTTTTAAGTAAACGCCCTCAAAATGTTGTCTCGTGTGATATCTATAGACAAAATATTCATTACCGACGTTTATGGTTCAAACTCTTTTTTTTCAAATTTCTTTAAAATTTTACCGAAAACCGTTTTTTACTGGGCGTGGCAAAACTATATAAACGATATCCCACCTAGAAACATTTTCAAAATTTCATACCGGTTGAACGAAACGACGTTTTTCTAACACATAGGTATAAGGCGAATTTTGAAAATGTTAAAAATGTTAGCTATTAATATAGGCAAAGATTTTAAAACCATACAGATGACGCATTGAGACCATAAAATAGAAGCTTTTTCTCGCCAAATTCATTGTACGGGCGGGCGACCGCACGTGCACACATGAGAAACGAGATCCAAACATATGGCGGGATATGCCAGTACGACACGCCATATAACAATATGCAGTTCGTCATCTGTATGAAGTAATAAGCTTTTATATCGGGGACATATATGTGTGGATGGACAGACAGATAAGGCTTAATTGACTGAGCTATGGATTTTAAGTCAATTTTTGTATATACCTAAATTATTTCTCTATGCTAAAAACTTTATATAAAATGTACCAATATGGTATACAGTATAGAAATGGGTATCATAAAAAATACGCAAAGTAATGCCAGATCGTTTTCCTAAATTGGAATGTGCAACTTATTAATTGAACAATTAGAGAGGAAGCGAATTTTACAGTTGAATACATGAATATAACATTAGAAACTAAATTAGAAAAGTGTGTCGGAATAAATGTTTAAGTTTTAAAGGAACTTGTGAATGAAATAAAATTAGGTAAAAAGAGTTTCTGGCGTTATCACGATTCACGACGTATCTTCTTAAGACCTTGAAATTAAAATATATTTGAATTTGGTGGGATTGATAGAATGACCGTCTGTTTTTACGGAAAGAAAAATTGGTTAGTAATCTCGTCAACTTCACAAGCACCATTTTTTACCAGATCAGCTGTTGTAATATAGATTATCGACAGCATACATATTATTATTATTAAAACCCTGTGGAACACCTTTTTTAAGGGAAGAAATTATAGCATGTTGTTGTTACCTACAAATGTCTGTGATCTAACACTTAAATAAGATAAACTAATTATCCAATTGTCGGGTGTAGGTAGGTAGGTTAAAAGGGCGGTTCGGCATTAACCGAAGTAGCAATTATGTGCATTTTTGTTACAACGACTCGTGTGACCTTTATCATGATTATTGTTGTGGTTTTGATAAAGGTGGTCTCTAGATCCAGCCCGCGAGGCTTAGAAAACGGATAAGATCTTGTATCCTATTACTCGAGATCTCGCTAAGGTTGTCGAAAATGGTTGGTCAAACGCACGCATCTGGCTTTTGCTGGTGCCGGACGTTTGTATGTGAATTGCCAGAGGGTATCCTTTTCGAATGTTAAACATTTTAGTGACATTAGATTGTTGATGATAACATTGAGAAAAAGATGGGTCTAATCAAGACCAACAGCATTCAATTTGATGGAAAGTAATCTCGCAACTAAATATAACAGCTCTCAACAGACGGCAACTAGTAGGTGCCATACAGGACACAGAAGGAGAAACTTCGATTTAATGCAAAGTGAGAACTCAGTGAATGTCGATTTGTTCAAAAGCTCTTAACTTATATCTTACAACGTTCACCATCAATTTTCATCATAAATAGTCGTTCAACAATTTTTAAAATTTTCTTATTGTAATTGCTGTCGTGGGTATATTTTAAAAATGTCTACACGTACCACTTCCATCAATAAAGTTATCACATTACAATATTTCATCACCACACAAAAAGAGGGGCTTATGTAAGATAATAACAAAAATATATTTTAAATATCCATAGAGATGCTTAAGAAAATATTTGAGATATTAACAATAATACATCTCACCGATAATTAATTTCCATTCTAAGAAAAATTTTCAATTTGAATAAAATTATCTCAAGCTCCACAATATAAAACTTCGGTGTCAACAAACCACTGTGTTCCGACTTACTTAATTAATGGCACCGAAACTAATAAATAAAAATGTCTACAAGGAAAATTACAAAGAAATAAAACCAGAAAACAAAAGCAGACAAAATAAAAGCACGAATATCCTATAAAATAAAATGCTAAGACTCTCAGTCAATTTACATAAATTCCTTTTCCCTGAGACTTGTGTCCGCCTGATTTTGTTTTGCTATTTCTCCAGTTGCAGACTCGCCGTTGCTTTGAATTAATTAATGGAGTTCTGATTAACTTTTCATTTGGACACAAAGTAGGATAAACTTCATTACTTATTGCTCGTCGCTTAATTAGAAGGACTCGACATCGGAATCGGAATCCTTTTTGCAGCGAAATTTAACCGTCCTTTCGCTTGGCGTTATTAAGTCGCTGACATTAATTTTGAATATGATTGGTGAAGTTGAATGACAGAAATATAAAATCTCTGAAATGGAAAATGTTTGTTGGAAAATATTTCCCCTAGAAAGAGGTGTTTATAGCTTTTAGGTATCGTTAGGGAGTTTAGAGTTGCGTAAAAGGATCCCAGAATAATGAATATATTGCAGTCAAACCGACACATAAATTTCGCATCGTTAGACATACCTATCTACGCTACATAAATAATTGTAAAATGAGATCCTTTGTATGAAAATATGATAAAGGGATAACTACACAGCTTATCTAAGAGCTAACTTTAAGTATAATTGGTGATGATTATTTTAAGATAAATAGATTTTGCACAAATACATTTATATACATATTTATGGCGCATCAGACTCGTTAGTACCCAGGCCTAGCTCTTTCTCCCAACTATACTATACATGTATGCATCGGTACTTCTTGCACGATGACGGGATCTCATTTTGTAAAGTTTTTTTTTTTTAGAGGTATAGAACTAAGAATTGAAATAAAAAACAAGAAAATCTTTTTTATGTCCATCATTTTGGCTTTATGGGAAGGATAATTTTTTGTCATTAATGTGTTTTGGGCATGTCGCCGCCGTAGCTGGCTCAAATAAAGCCAAGTCTAGAGGTTCAATTTTCAACCACGTTTCTGGTTTGTTGGCGCAGACGAGCGACTTCACAAATCCCCAAAGAAAATAATCCAACGCTGGATGGCATGTAGCGCCGTCTTGTTGGAACCACATTCATGCCATCCAATTCGGGAACAAAATAGTCTCTCCAGCCCATAGAGCACACGTAGCGATTCAACCAAAAATGAGCCTCATCACTGAACAAAATTTTGCGATGAAAATCAGCATCGAGATAAATCTCATTCTCGGCCCATACACCAATATCACGACGCATTGCATGGTCTCGTGACTTTAATTCTTGCACAAGCTGTATCTTGTAAGCCAAGATCTTTGCGCAAAATATTTTATATAGTTGGTGGACAAAGCTCCAATTGCTGTGCACGGTGGTGAATCGATTCATCCGGGTTCTCTTCAATACTTTGCTCTACAGAGGCACTTAGTGCAAAAAATATCCATGGTTAACTGAATTAATTGCTCTGATGGACGATATTGTCGACCATAAAATGGACGGAGCTTACTTCGCGAACGGAACCATAATTTTCGAAATAAATTTGCACGATTTGCAAGCGTTGTTCATTTGTCAACCTATTCATGATAAGATGGCAAACCAAACTAAACTTAAATGGCATTAGAGTTGCCCGATTTGACCAACTAACAGTCTAATCTCGTTTTTTTTTTCAATAGCCGGAGCTAGTTTTAGCCGTTAAAAACAGGAAAATGAATGACCCTGAACACTGGTAATTATGGGGCTGTTAAATCAACCCAGCCTTTCACGCGACCCAAATCCACTTGCAAGCTGATGCATGCATTTGGGATGGGTGCGAAATCAGATGTTTGCAAAGTTTGAAGATGAGTTATTGAGCACACTGACATAATGGTCTTATGTCGCTTTTCGAAAGCGAAACAAGGCCATGTCCCGAAATATGGCCTTATGTCATGGCACCATCGGAGCTTCTGAGTTGAGATAAGCTCTCTTGGCAATTGATAATAATCGGATGATTTCTCCGATCATCTCAAAAGGATGGCCAGTGAAAAATCAATGAGGTTTGCTGCGGCTGAAAATGGAACCCAGACCTTCAGCGCGTTAGTTCATCCCACTAACCATCGCTAAGCTAAGACCGTCAAAATAGTATTTTAAATGATACTTGTAAATTATATTCCTGTAAATATATATTTATTATATGTAATGCATATAATATGAAAAATGTTAATCAATGCTATCGTGATGACGACACGTTTCTCTAAATTGCTAACTTTTTGTACATTAATATAAATTCAGTTAAGAGAAATAAAAACCATTGAGCAAAGTAAGCATTTGACGAATTAATACATCAAATTACTAAAAAAAAAACGTTTAAAAAAAAATAAAATTAGCTCAGTAGAATTGTTTGATGTCCCGGAAGCTTTTGAAAAAGACCTTAGTTGTGAATTAAGACTGTCTGAGTTATTATATAAAATTATTGTATAAAACTGGGATAGATAACTTGGTAAGGAGCATTTACCAAAAATTGACAAAATTTGATTGAATTAAAAAAAAAAATTTTTCTCGATCTATAAAAAAAGAACGCTATCGACGGCTTCCGGACCCTTTCTAGCAAAACATGTAAACTCGCGAAACAGTTAACCAACGATCTGATCGGCGAGGATCAGTGAGGTTCTAGTGTTCACACGAAGACAGATCGTAAAAAAGACATATGAGGAGGCTACAATCCGCTTTGCGGGTCGTTGGATACCCTATCCCATCCCATCTCTAAGATGAGTATCCACAAAAATTGGGCTTGACTAAAAACTGAATGGGAATAAAATAAAGAAAATTATATTATCACCACATCTTTTTCAATATCTCAATATTTTCAATAAAACTGTAGCGATTCCCATTCACAGAAACGTGCCGGTCTTGATCATCACGGCAGAAGTACGGCCCAATGAAGCCGCCGGCCCAATGATGACTCATGGAGTAAGTGTGGATTGCTGCCTGACCAATACCACATATTTTGTTTATTGACGAAGCCATTCAGCCAGAAATGAGCCTCATCGCTGAAGATGATTTTTCGATGAAAATCCGAATCATTTTCATGTTGTTGCTCAGCCCAATTCACGAACATACGATGCTTCTGGTGGTCAAGCGGCTTCAGTTCTTGCGTTAATTTAATCTTGTAAGGATGCAGGCCAAGATCTTTTCGCAAAATTCGTCACAACGACGTCACAGAGATGCCCAACGCTTGAGAACGTCGTGTAAGAGACACATTTGAGCTTTCTTCAACTGAAGCCTCAGCGGCAGCAATATTCTCGACACTACGGGCACTTCTTTGTCTCACTGGCACGGGAATATTTTGTACTGTGAATGTGGATTAAAATTTTTCCACTAGACTCTCAATTGTTGATCTGCTAGGACGATTATGACGACCATAAATTGGACGTAGCGCTCTTAACGTTGAGGCCACTGACTCCGAATTTCGGTTGTAAATTTTAATAATTTCGACTCGTTGTTGGATCGTATATCTTTCCATCATGAAATGGCAAACCTTACTGAAGAGAAATGTTAAAAGAGCGGCAAGAAATATGGCGTCGTTTGATGTCCCTGTCGCTCAAGGTTTGTATAGCGTCCCTGTTGAAAAACCCGATATAATTGTCTTGTAATTGTTATTGTTGAAATGCAGCTATTTTTTTAGATTCTATTTTGCTCATCTTAGTATACACTCTAGCTGACGAAATTTATTGTAGATAAAGGAAAAGCGCTACCTGTAGAAGAAAAATCATAAATTGAAGCTTACAAAGAGAAGTCGTAAACGCATTCCTGCGCAATAAGTCGGGATATTGTAAAAATAATTAAGGTGGTAATAATAAAGTGATTTCCAATGCTGATAAGAGAGCTATTTTAAGCAAACTTCTCTACCGTCCAAATAAGGTGATTATGGAAAGCTCCACACCTAAAAAGGCTAAAATTAAAGAAAAAACCACCACTTAACGTCGATCGTAAGGAAATGCGTTTGAATTTTGCACGAGCGCATATGAGATGGAATTCTGATTGGCGCTACGTTGTTTTTTCGGATGAAAAGAAATATAATTTGGAAGGTCCACACGGATATAATTTCTACTTTCATGATCTTTGCAAAGAGGAACACCAGTTGGATGGCCTTCATAATCGGGTGGGGGGTGTGATGGTGTGGGGAGCCATCTCTTACTATGTATGACACGTGCGAGTTACAGTTTTGGACAGTAAATATAAATGCAAAAACTTACAAAAACGAGCTTGAAACAGTTTTTCCCCCATTTCAACAATTTGTTTGGTAATTTGCCATTGAAAACGTATGAGGATTGCTGTTTTGTGAAGTTTACGAGTCTGGGAAACAAAATTCCAACAAAGCGGAACTAAATAAAGGCATCGAGGGCGCTTGGTCAGGCATTTCCCTAGATTATATTGGATTGTACGGTTCGCTTCACTAAATAATCTATGGGGTCATTCTCAACAAGGGAGGATCGTCACGTTATTAAATTTAATTAAAAATGTTTAAATTAATAGTTTATAAGCTTGAAAATAAGTTAAGCCCTTAAAAGCTTAACAAACATTAAAAAAAAAGTGATATGTGCCTGATGACCAAAGTTTAATTTTCATTTTCATTTTTTGTGTTATTTTTCGAAAAAAAAATATATAAAAAGTTTTAGAAAAAGACAAACAATATTTTGTATTTTATTTAGCTAAGAATTAAATGCGGCATACTCAAACTAAATTTAAAAAACGTTAGGTCTTTTAGTTTTCCTGGCATCGAGGTGAAAGCACTTACGCGAGAAGGTGTATTAACATGATGACCAGCAGTGTATATAAATGGCATTTGAAGGAAAACGACTCAAAAGTGGGCGCGGGTTAAAATGTTCAAAATATGAAATGTTTACATTGACATAATGGAAGGGTTTTCATCGAATGTTTTTTTTTACCAAAAACGTCCCCAATAAATGGACGTGGCAAACAACTTTATATGGATGAAATATAGATATGTAGATTGTCTAAATAACTTGTTCATAAAATTTATCAAGATTATTCACCGTTTGTCCAAAAAGTGGGCGGATTCGGAAAATTTACTCACTTGTTCCAACAGCAGGTACAAGGATGGCATATAGTAAATTTCTTTATCTTAGCTCAAACATAGGGCTTACAAACCGGTGACCTACTGACAGACAGACATGGCTAAATCGACTCAGACTAGCAATTCTGAGTCGATCCATATACAGGGTGTCCACTGGGAAGGTATACTACTTTGGTTTGCAACCATTTTGGTAACCATTTGTTTTGACAGTTCATAGCTGGAAGTCGTGAAGTAGACACGTGACAAAATTATTATGGAAAAATATGCGATAAACGTGTTTTAATCGTTAAAATATTTTATCAAAATCAATCATCGATAACTGTGACATGAGAAAGTTGCGTGAAATTTTTGGGAGAAACAACGTGCTAACAAAACGCACTATTTATCGTGTAGTGAATGATTTCGGAGAAAGAGGGTCTATAGGTGAAAGGCCCAAGAATGGACCACAAAGTACTGTAAGATCGGTTGAAAACATTACTGCTGCTCAAGGAAATGTTCAAAACAATCCATCAACCTCAATTCGACGCCGTGCTCAGGAGCTTGGTCGTCAAAGAACAACTTTGGCCACAATTTTGCACAAGGATTTGCATTTTTTTTCATTTAAGACTCAGTTGACACAAGAGCTTCTTCCACAAGACCATTTACGCCGCCGTACATATGCCAATAGGATGTTACAGCTAGCCCATGACAACCCCGATTTTCATGAAAAAATCATAATGAGTGACGAGGCATATTTTCAATCGAATGGATACGTAAATAAACAGAATAGTCGTTTCTGAGCAATGGAAAACCCTCAAATTATTCATCTGTCACCTTTGCATCAATTAAAAGTTACAGCATGGTGTGAAATTTGGTCAGGAGGAATCATTGGACCTTACTTCTTTGAAAATGAAAATGGCAACGGTAACTGTGAATGGAGAGCGACATTGTGATATAATTGAAAGCTTTTGAACGCCACAGCTGCATGCTTTGGGCTTGCTTAACATGTTGTATCAACAAGATGGTGCTGCATCGCATACAGCCGGGATTACAATAAAACTATACTGCGAGACCTCTTTCCACAACAAGTTATTTCAAGAAATGGTGATGTTGATTGGCCTCCACGGTCGGCTGATTTGACCGGAGCAGTCGGAGCAGTCAGTTCTTTTTGTGGGGATATCTGAAAGCAAGGTTTATGCAAACAAACCAGAAACGCTTGAGCAACTCAAACAAAATGTTCGTGATGAAATTAATGAAATACCACGTGAAATGTGTGAGAAGGTATTGAAAAGTGTGCTAAAAAAGGCTCGCATTTGTGAGACTTACAGAGGCATACATTTGCCTGATATTGTGTTCCATACATAATTGCCGACATTAAATAAAGCATTTATCAATATAAGATTCCTTTTCTTTCATATATTCAAAAATTATAAACAAACAAAGTACCTTCCCAGCGGACACCCTGTACTTTAGGTTACTCAATTATGTCTCTATATTATAAACTATGTATCAAAGTAACCGGCTTTTTGAGAAGAGGTTAGTTAAACCGCATTATATGTGCATGATTTTCAATCGATTCTAAAAAGTTCGGTAGGGTTGAGTCTTCTATCAGTTTTAAAGGGTGGTTATATTTTAAGGGCCGATGTTGCTTTTGAATAAAACAAAAATTGTTTAGGAAATTATTGTCATTTCTTTTAATTATGATAGTATTGGTAGGGTTCAATTATGTATGGAACAAAATATCGGCAAATGGCCTCCGCGACCTCGGCCACGTCCGATGATCCTAATTTTCGATGACGCTGAGGCATAATTGAGGTTCTATGCCGTTAATGTGTCGAATTTTCTCATCTTTTAGCTCTTGTTACTGGCTTATCGACGAACACCTTTTCTTTCAAATAACTCCAAAGAAAGAAGTCCAACGGTGTCAAATCACATGATCTTGGCGGCCAATTGACATCGCCATCACGTGAGATAACACGGCCATTGAATTTGTCGCGCAAAAGAGCGATTGTTTCGTTAGCTGTGTGTCAAGTGGCACCGTCCTGTTGGAACCACATATCGTCCACAGACATATTTTCCTATTCAAGCAAGTTCGTTATCATCTCACAATAGCGAACACCATTCACAGTAACTGCCTGACCGGCCTCATTTTGGAAAAAATACGGCCCGATTATGCCGCCAGCCCATATAATTGGTTTTTGACAATCACTCTTGGATTATCATTCTTGGATTCTGGATTCTGCTTATTGACAAATCCACTGAGGTGAAAATTTGCCTCATCAGTCAAAATGGTTTTCTGTGAAAATTGATTTAGTTCTTGAGTCGATTGCACCTTGTAAGCATTCTGGATTCTGCTTATTGACAAATCCACTGAGGTGAAAATTTGCCTCATCAGTCAAGATGATTTTCTGTGAAAATTGATCATCCACTAATGCCATTTCTTGCCACCATTCTGACCATTGACGACGCTTGAAATGGTCAAGAGGCTTTGGTTCTTAAGTCGATTGCACCTTGTAAGCATAATGTTCATCAACGACGAGCGTGAGAGGTGGAATTGTTGGGCATGACGACGAGTTGAGGTGGAAGGCTCTTCAGCCACATTATCACGAACAGCAGCAATATTTTTTCTGCAGTAAGAGCTGTACGAGCATGCACTGGTGTTTTTACATCTCCTACAGAACCGGTTTGCTCAAAATTTTTGCACGATTTTTCCGATTGTAAGCACATTTGGACGATTAAATTGACAGAAAAATCACGAAGTACATGATATGCATTTTGATTTGAACGCCCATTTTCATCATAAGCTCGATTGTGTATGTTTTCATGTTTCAAATCGAATAAGTCTGAAATTGAGAAATGTCAAATGAAATGCAGAAAAAGACTTGACGTTTAGGTATGGTTTACATTCAACATCGGCCCTTGAAATTTAACCACCCGTTATTACAATGTCCTTTCGAGTAAAAGCAATGATATTGTTGTTGCACATAACCAAATGTTAGTTTTGAACCCACTAAACACAGTAAGTTATTTTCTAAAAACAAGTATATATCTTCTCTATTTTACTTTATCCACCAAACACATTTGCTTCAATATTATCTTCATCCTCTTCTAAGTATTTATTAAATAAAGTTTGTATCTGGCGCTTAATTCCTTGTAAATATATTGCTTTCCATCTTGAGTTGACTTAAGTGGGTTTAGGTTTGTTAGAACACAATCGCAGGGTTCCTGGTTCAAATCAGGAAATTAACAACACATAGGTTTTTTTTTATTGTTTCATCTCTTGCGAAAATCTGACAACATCCAAGAGCAACATTATCATTTTTAACATTATCAAATTTTTCATTTTGGATCTGTCGTCAAACAAGAGATCCTCTTCTTTGTGGCATACATAATAACTTCGTAACAGAATATTGTCGACATGAACAAGGAAATATCGTAGGTGAGATACAGTAGATGATGAGGATATGGAAGAACCACTTAAACAAAAAACATTCCGCTGCCAGGCAGACGAACCATTCAATATTGGCAACGACAGCGAAAACTTTCAACCATCCGACTTGAGTGAAGTGAGGATAGCAATATCTAAACTCAAGCTTAAAAAGGCTGTTGGAAATGACGGCCTTTACGCTGAGCTTTATAAAGCCGGCGGAGATGACTTGGTAAAGAACATCCAACAACTCATAACCCAAATCTGGTCTGAAGAAAGTATGCCTAACGACTACAGGGGCATAAGTCGCCTCAACATCACTTACAAGATCCTATCTGTCGTAAAATGTGAACGCCTGAAACCATTTACCAACAACATGATCGGCCCTTAAGAGTTTGGTTTTAGGCCAGGAAAGGCCACAACCGATCAAATTTTCCAAAATTCCAAATCGATATTCACAATGTATTCATCGAATTCAAAGCCGCATGCCACAGCATATACCTAGTCCTGCCATAAGTTCTGTTACACAATTTCCATCGCTTATTGCAAACAACTTCTTGCGGGAATAGAACCGTTAACTTTTTTTCGGAACGCATGCATTGTGTAGTAAAGAAAACTAGCCAGTTTGGTTTCAGCTTGCGATCTGCTAACATGGGTTGGGGCGTTAAAGAAAATCGAATCGCCCAAGCGTCGTCCGTACAAGTGCGTGAGCGAATTCGGAGAAATCCCCTTAGAAAACAGAAAATAATGTCCAAGGAGTTGGAGATATCAACCAGATCGATGTCGAGGTTGATTCGGGACGATCTCCATATGAAAGCCTATCGTCGGTCCACTGGTCATCTCTTAACTCCCCAACTGAAAAAAATTAGGCTGGAAAGATGCAAGAGACTTCTGCAGTGGCACGCGGCCAATGGCCATGAAAACATTTTGTTTACGGATGAAAACATTTTTATCGTTGAAGAAGTTTTCAATAAGCAAAATGATAAGATTTATGTCACTTCATCTAAGGAAGCGAAAAAAAATGTTCCTAGGGTTCAACGAGGCCATCATCCAGCGTCCGTGATGGTTTGGTTTGGGGTGTCCCACCAAGGTGTCACATCCCTCCATTTCTGTGAAAAAGGCGTGAAAACTGGGGCAAAGGTCTATCAAGAGGACGTGCTAGAGGGTCTTGTTAAAGGCTTGACCAATACCCTTTTCAAAGTGAACAGGTGGATCTTCCAGCAAGACTCTGCTCCAGCGCATAAAGCCAAACCCACGCATGAGTGGCTCAGGCTCAACATTCCTGGCTTCATAGCAGCTGAAGATTGGCCCTCGGGGAGTCCAGATCTGAATCCACTGGATTATGGTTTGTGGTCAGAACTGGAAAACATGGCCTGCAAGACTCCCCACAGAAATTTGGAAAGCCTGAAAGGCAATTCAGTAGTAAAGCACTCACTTAAACTACTAAGGAGATCCTACATATATAAGAACCTGATCACCCCAGTCGGCGTTGAAGCATTGATCGTCTTAAAAGCGGTTTAAGAAATCCTTGGTCGAGAGGAAAATTCTTCGGTCCCGTTTGCGTTGACGGGCTATGGAGACGAAGATTCAACCAAGAACCATACGAGCTGTACAGCGACATGTCCCTGGGTAACAAAATATCGCATTGGACGTTTAAGATGGCTAGGACATTTAGAACGAATGGACACCAATACTCCGGCTCACAGAGTCTTAGATTCCCAGCCAGACGTCGGACGCAGTAGAGGAAGACCTCGCCTTAAGATGCGCGCACGGGTAGCAATCGACTTCAACCAACTTGGAGTGCGTTGGCTAAATGGAGAGGCATGTTGGTTGAGCCCAAGGTTCATTCCGGACTGTAGCGCCACTTAAGTAAGCATGTAAGTAACCATAAATGATGGGAGAAACTATTTTTGAGGCCATTTTTCAACTTATTTCATTTTCAACCAGCCTGGAGTCTGTTATTGAGACTGGAGCCCAAGCTAATTTGTCGATTTAACTGAAATTTCGGCTATGGCTGTTATTGGTGGTACTACAGAAATTCAGGTTCTAATTCACAACTGAATGGTACGCGATTATCTTGATTATGTCTATACCGACGTTAACAAAAATTAAAAACTAGGCTTTTTCAAATACTAAGAATAAGATATCGTAAGTAGCATCATATTATATCTTAGCATATTAAACACAATACTGTTATATAAGTTTGTCTAAGTCGTGTCGGTTTTCTTATTTTTCTCACAACCGTTCACGTGTGTTTATTTAATCCTTGCATAAATCGCGGGAATTACAATTTTATAAAAAACTTGAACCTCATCGATTAGGTATGCTTTATTCTTAAAATTGATACTAACTTGGTTTCTTGAACGAACTGTCTACTTGGATGATTTGCCAGATCAGGCAAAAGGTCATTGGTATTCCTACCATTGGGAATCAACGTATACAGCCACTTAAAAAGCCCTCTATATTTTAAGCGTGTGGCGACATCGAAATATACAAACCAAACAGGACTGTTCTTCCTTATATTTCTTTATCCATTAGTTCAACGATTTGCTGTAATTAGAATTTATTAAAATATCACCGCATAAGGTTCAACTCCTTTATAAACGAATTCCAACTTTTGCTGGAAGAACATCACTAACATGGGCGGTGGAAAATAATAATTTCCTTTTAATTACCCCGTATACTGGGGCAATAGTTATTATTACTCCTCCTTGCCGCAGCCAATAATCAACTTTTGCTTAAGAAAACAACAACTTTTGGAATCTTCAGTTATTTTTGTGGGCTGTGGTGTGTATACAAAAATCTTATCCCCAGCCGGAGAGCAATGAGACGGCGGCTGCTTTGCCTGCAAACAATATTCTTCCCTCCTCCTTCAACGTACATTAATGTTCGAGGTGGATCCCTATCCTGACGCCGCACTGAAAACTAGCCGCAAATATTTAAATGAGAAAAATTTTAATTAAGTCATTTGGCAGAAGGGTAGCTGCGCCCGGGTGTACACATAAGCATGCTTCTGCCAAAGGCAAATGCATTTTCTGCGTTTCGCCTTCGAAGAGTATATCGGCAAGCTTGGAGTGAGAACATGCTTCAAGAATGGCGTACTCATTGCTTCTCGAAAGATTCACTGTAACAACAAAACAACAAAAATAAGCCATCAAGGAGCATTAAAAAAAAACGCACATACACATGCACACAACAACATTAGCATTGTAAAAAGACATCAAAACAGAAACCCCTCGTCCTTTTGCCACATCATTTTGGCCACAACCAGAAGTGCATACCTCTTTTTAACATTCTGCGGATTCTGAGGTTGAACTTAAGTATCCTTAACGCCCGAGTATCCTTGGGTTCTTCTTCGAAGGAAATTGTTTTAATTTTTCTGCAGTATATACCGTACATGAGCAGCGAAACCACGCTAAGCGTTTACTGAATGAATGAATGAAGCGCAAATTTCGCGCAAAGATGCAGTTATATGTACAAACAAACGAGACGCTGCAGGAGTGTTGAAAACCCGCAGTTTTAGGCTTAAGGCGACGAGTATACTTGGCTGATTTTTGTTTGGATTGGATGCTTGTGTGCCCCGTCTACAAGGGCTCACATTGCTGGTGAGCATCCTTTCGGTGTGTTGTGCTTAATTTTGTGGGTGTTTGTTTGTTTTTCCTTTATGGCTGTGAGGATTTTTGGGACGAGTGGGCGGTGGTCGGTAGTTATGCTGAAGTTAAGCTTGAGTCGAATTTTAGTTGATTTTTTGTTTGCTTGTGTGCGGTGTAAGGAGATTTCTTGAAGCTTACTTACACGAACGACGTAAAACAAAGAAGAAAACAGCTAAAGAGGTAAGTAATTGGAATAAAGAAGAGCGGAATTAATTTATGTTTTCTACGATTCAATGAACAACTAGATATTTTGATAGTTCTTCCGCAGTGATGGGAAATTAAATTTCAACATTTTGTAAATGTAAATACAGTGCTGTAAGCATGGGTGCAAAAATAGAAGCAGAGAACATCCACAATCTAGGCAATCTTATTGCAAATTTTTACAAGTTTCGAAGGTAAGCCGTTGGTCTCATAAAAACAACGGACCTAGAGATTTTAAATCCATCTAATTTCATTTATTTATTTTTTTATAAAAAGACGTTTTGAAAACTGTGATTTTGACGGGTTTTCCAATAAGGATGGGTTGATTTTGAATTGTGTGGGATATTTCATCGATTTTTATTTTAAAGCATAAAGTGTGGAATACGAGCTCAGTGCCGATGTGTGTGATGAACTGCGGTGCAAAAATTCTGTGTTCTATTCCCAGATGTAGTAACACCTAAATGAATTTTCACTGGCCCTCCTCTCGTGATGTTCTGACAATTCTTCCGAGTAGTATCAATTGTCCAGAAAAGCTTATCTCAACTTAGATGCTCGGAGTCAGCATAAAATAGTGGGTCCCCATCGCGCAAGGAATACACACGCACACATGAATGATTGTGAGAAAACTAGGCCCTGTTGCGCAGACTGAATTAAAGCGAATACACGGTTATAATTACATTAAGTTCACCGGTTATTTGTGGCTTATTTAGTTACTGTCCCGATTAAAATTATATACTTTTAAACGACCAAAAAATAATGTTCCTCTCAAATCGACCCAGGATTTCTTCATCCACTTTTGAGACGGTCCATGCTTCAGCGACGTAGAGTAGGACTGGGATGATCACGGTCTTATATAGGATCTAGTTAGTAGTTCGATTGAAGGCTTTACTACAGAATTGCCATCTTAGCCCGAACAAGCAGCGTTTGATAAGAGTAATTCTTCGTTTAATTTCTGACGGGATGTTGCTGTCAGAGTTAATAGCGGAGCTGCGATAGTCCCGTACTACCTTAAAGTCATATCTGATAATCGCGACGTTCTGTGAAATTCGTCGATTCGTATTCTGTCCTTTCGTGTTGA
This sequence comes from Rhingia rostrata, assembly GCA_949824845.1. Classification (NCBI taxonomy): domain Eukaryota; kingdom Metazoa; phylum Arthropoda; class Insecta; order Diptera; family Syrphidae; genus Rhingia; species Rhingia rostrata. The sequence goes on along the minus strand of OX463755.1, from coordinate 49,046,888 downwards.
CAGCATATACATCGTCTTGCCCTCATTAACTGATAAACACATTTTCAGCGCTTCCTTCTCTATACTAGCAAACGTGGCTATGACATCACGTTGAGTCCTACCAATGATGTTAATATCGTCGTCATCGCCGTTTAACAGTCTGTAAAAGTGGTTCTTCCATATCCTCAGCATCGAGTGTGTCTCAACTACGATATTTGCTTGTTCATATCGACAGGATTCTGTTCGCGCCTTGTATCCTTGGCTTGACGTTTTACACTTTGGTAAAACTTGCGAACATCGTTCCTGGAGTGGCACCTCTCTATATCCTCGATCGCGCGCTTTTCTTGCTCCGTTTTCTTATTTCTGAAAAGGCGGTGTTCTTCCCTTCTTGTTTGCCTATAGAGCTCAATATCAGCTATCGTCTTCACCTGCAGTTTAGGACTACCTTGCCACACATAAAAATTAGGGGCAACTCAGCGTCATGAAGACTAAATGAATACTAAACTCTGTGTACCCAATATTAATCTTAAGGTAATTCACAGGTCACATCCTCATAAAATGCAATTATTCTGTTTCTTTCATATTTTAACAATCAGAAATCTGTTTTTTTCGTAAAATAGGAAACAAAGATCCCGAAGATTATTTTGAGAATATGCACGCCAGGATTAAAAATTCGACAGAGGACTGCGTAGCACATAGCATCAAGTACAGGCATGGAATGTAACAAACTGTAATGTAATTTGGTAAACAACACATCAATACTTACGCATTCCGAAAAGTATCTGAAAATCATTTTTGCAATTTGGGGACTTGTGATTCCACACTTCTGCACATTTACAGTAAATTCTCCGTTTAAGCAAAATTACAATACGAATCAACAACATCAAAGCACGTTCCTCCACAGATTTCCTCAAAATTAGATTCTCCATACATTACCGTTACACAGAGGCCCACATACTGACTGCTTAAATCTATAATCAAAAAAACTTTTATAATCGGAACAAATTACCCAGCTGGAACGTGCATAGAAAACTTTTCAGGATTTCTCTTAGAAGCACCTATGTCATACAGGGATGTTAAAGCCTTACGGCAGGAAAGTAGTCCTCGCTATAGAGGATCTCAGGTGAACTGCTCGATGCATATGCATAGCTACTTCACACAAAAGTCTCACATTCAAAATATTCAAAAGCTTCAAAGAGCAATATGAATTATTGGCCGTGTGCACATCCTTGCAGTTTAAATAGGGTTATGGGGGCATATATCCAACTCATGGCTGTTAAAAGTTGTAAGCAAGACAAAAAGTAAAAACGTTTGCAAAGAAGTGATATACATATTCGCATCGCATCCTGTAATGGGTGGTGGTAGCTGGGAATACCCGTTCTCAACCATCCCAGCAACGTTTAATATATCTTCTTGCTGTCAAAATTGAATCGTATATCCTGGCAAAAAGGAGTGCACTAGCAGTAACTCACACATTGCCTGTATATATGTGGCTGCGGGTATAAGTTGCACCCGCACGGATAAGCGAAGAATTGTGAGGCCCCAAAGTTAGGAATAAAGCGGGCTCATAAATTTCCAGATGGATGGCGAAAAAGAGCGCACAGAGAGAAATGAAACGACAACCAACAACAAAAAGCACAACGACTATGGCAAAGGATGTATACAAAAACAAAAAAAAAATAAATAAAATCGGAAGGCGGGGTGTGGGTGGAAAAAAATGGCCAAAGTTTACGTTTCAATTTAATCCGATGCTCAGATTTGTGGTGCTTTGTGCAAATAGATTTCTAGCGCAACACATAAATAATACCACTTCTCTGCGATGGTGATGAGGCCATCTAGAAGGCGCAGGGTAAACTCTTCGGATCACAAAAGTAGAAACACACCATTCACCATTTGTTACCCTTTCCTTGAGTTTCTTTTCATATCATCTTTCACATTTTGCTCCTTTTTTTTTGCTGCCCCATCAGAACTGCTGCCAATTTCCCATTGCCATCTATCTCAAGCGGTTGGAGGGAGTGTAGCAAAAAAAAAATCCAGGATATTCGAATTCCGATTCAATTGGAATTACTTGCGGAAATACATATTCGCTATGAAGAACGATGAAGCATTGAGCTCTTTGACTGTTTCTTTATTTATTCCTTCGTCGGTGTATAGTGTTCCTCGGCACTATTCAAAATTGTTTTCAGTTTCTTTTTTTTTTTGTAACAACGAAAGATAAGGGCCACAATAGTTCAAGGCAGTCAGTGTTTGTTTTCTGTGGCTTTTATTGAACGTGGAGAAAGCCAGTTACGGCACAGGATATAAAAGATGAATGAAAGGGATTGAAAAATACTTACAGGGTTATTGTTGAGCTTAGAGATAAGGGAACAATAACTCAATGGAGCGGGAGCATTGCCAATAACAGGATTTTCGAAATGAAAAGGAACTGACGTCTTTATGATCGAAAGATGGAATCAGCTATCGTTATATTCTTTTTGTCTGACATCGTACTTATTTAAATATGTGCCAAGGAAAGAAGTGAATGTTTAGCTAAAGACATTCATTGTGAAAAGTAATTTCACGGTGCGCACATATAACGAGTGCTGATATATACTTTTGTGTGTAAATATGTCCCAGTGCAATTTGTAAGGAACAATTAAGGGGCATTGTATTCAGCCGCAGTTTGATTTACAAAATGGATTGCAAATTTATCCAAGAAAACTGTTCAAACAAACTTTAAACATATTTGGTATTAAACTTTGATCTAAGAGAATTCCTTTAGCGAAGGTTAGATAGGTTGACACACTTAGTTCAATACCGATTTGTCTTGATGCGCGTTTTTATAATTTGAACGAACTTAAGGAGATATGAATGTCCTTTAATTGTTTTTCCACAGAACGATCGTTTGAGAAGGGGAAGAAAGAGATTGATAGGAAAGATTTTGGATGTAGAGGAGATTTATTCCATGGGTGGTGTCCGAACTAACTTCGGGGAGTCACTCAGCCCTAGCGAGGTATCTGTCGGAGCGGAAAATTATCCGATTTTGTACGACTCGGAGGAGTTTAGCTTCGAGGTATTCTTCCGAACAGCTGTGCTGAACTTTTCTCCGACATTTTGTAAAGCATCCCGGCGAATTGCGTTGAACCGCGTTCAGGAGCATTTTTCGTTCAATTTTTGACAGCTAAGTGAGATTCTCTTTCCGATTTCCTCCGACACAAATTTTTCGCGGAATTTATGTACGAATTGTAGTGAAGTGATTTTTGTTCCGATGACACATACCTCGAATGGAATATTAACGTCCGACGAAGTAAGAGATGCGGAAAATTGTCCGCTCCGACGGATACCTCGCTAGGGCATATTATTTCTGGTGTTCGTTAAATTCAAAGAAACATCAAGATGGTGCATACTTTTAGATGTAACAATCGACGTTTTAATTTGTTTCTTTTGAATAAAAGTTACGTGATTATAAAATAATATTATAAAGCTATACAGATGACTCACCGCTTACAAGGAAAATGGTTCTATGGCGGGACGTACTGGCACAGCCCGCCACATATTTTTTTATCTCGATTCTCATATGTGCATATGTGCACACCGCCCTCCCGTACCGTGAAGCTGTTGAGCAAAAGTTTCTGTGTTTTGTTCTCAATGCGTAATCTGTGACAGACGAACACATTACCACTACACCGCGGCCACCCACACTTGGACTCCTGAATGGCATAAGATGTAGTTCTTCAGACTGCTTGCTTATATGAAACCACTCAGTTCACTCTCGAAAATTTCTTTTAGATCCTAGAAGTAGCATTCCAGGGTAATATTCATGATTCACATTTCGGTCGATTCTCGAAAAACCCGAGAAGTCCAACCCAATGCCCACATAATATTTATCGATTCTTAAGCCATACAAGACATCATCTACAGAGACGAATTTTACAGAGCCACATCAAGCTTGGTATACGCATTGTTCTGTGACTTCCATTACATTATTTTTGAAAGGATTGTGTAAAACTCCCAAACCAACATTATATGGAGAATCTTTGACAAATCTGTGCAACTACTAGCATACGTCTATGATCTTGTCATCAATAATTGGACTTAACAAGATGTCAGAGGAACATTGCTAGTATAGAGAAGAAGGCGGTCAAAATGAGTTTAACCGTAAATGAGGATAACCCCAAATGAATGATAAAAACATAATTTCAATGAATTGGACGGAACGTCACCATAATTAGCTACACCTTTGAGGTAGGAAGCAACTTCATCTATCTCGGTTCCCTTCTGACAACCAAGTTTAGTCAGAAATTAAACGAAGAATTTCCTTGTCCTAACAGCTGAGGTGTTAAATTAGTTATAAAGTCCTCAATCGAATTATTGATTTTATCCTATAAAAAACTTTAACTACCCAATCCTGGTCTCTGGCGCCGAAGCATGAACCATAGAATAAGCAGATGATGACCTTGGTCGTTTTGAGCAACAAATTCGTCGAAACATTTTTGTGCCGTCCGTGTTGCCAGGTGATTTTAGGTGAGTTTGATGTCAGAACAGAGACTTTATAAGATAATCAAGCTTATTATAGATTAATTTTCTGAAAAACAGAATACAATTACAAACAGTATATGGTACCTTAATATCCATCTTAATATCCATAGTGGGATATGGCTGACATCGAACGGTCAAATGGTCCATATTGTGCATGTCCAAACATACCAATTATTTAAAATCGAGTTGGACCATTTCCTTAATGCAACCAAGGTAACAATGTGATGGCCTATGCAGGTCCTCAAATCTAGCACCTCCCTCTATTTTTTATTCGATGTTATATTTTTGACACCAAAAAAGCTATGTATGGTGGGACGGATTTGTAGTCTAAAAAAAATTCTTCAAATTTAACGAACACAAGAAACAGTCACTCAAGGTGTCTCAAGGGCTAGTCAGGCCCCTTCAACAGAGATGGCGGCGGATGAACCGAAAGGCAAACGGAGGCGCTAAATCCCGTAGTATATACTGGTGGCCCCGTGTCATAGGGGTATTTAATAAATAGGAACTGGGCTTCCAGTTTGGGGGTTGTGCTTTGGGTTAACTACCCAACCATGAAAAAAACTAACGGTTACGAGGCAGTGAATAGCCTCGGAAAGGACTGATTTCAGTGTTGACGAGCCTGATAAACGAAAAAAGGACAACAACGTTCGTATATAAATCAGGAATGTGCGAAAATTTAACGGAAGAGGTGCAAGCGAACAACTAGCGGAAGCCGTAAACTGCTACAAAGCAGATATTACTGTCATCCAGGAAATATGATGGGATGGGCCGGCCAAAAAGAGAATGAAAAACGGTGACATCTACTACCGGCCGTGTTATAGTGAGCAGAAACAACGACTATTCGGATGCGGATTTGTTATAAGTGATATACATAAGCAAGAAGTATTATGTTTCCAATGCATTAGCGAACGCATTGCAACAATCCGCATCAAGGCCACATTCGCCAACATAAGCCTTACATGCGCTCTTGCCACAACGAAGGAAAAAGATGATATAGCTAAGGATTGCTTCTATGAGCTCCTTGACAAAACCTATGAGCGACTAATGGAGTACGGTGTTAAAATCGTTCGCGCATTGCGTATCCCTAAGCCTCTTAATTACCACCATACCACCAGCATCGAATTACTAAGAACAATGGCAACGATGCCAACAAGTCATTAGATCAGCCCCAACTGATGTGCTAAGTTTCTCGCGCCCACCAGCAAGAAACCCCTGGTATGATGAGGACTGCCGACTGATGCTCGCAGCCAAGAACGAGGCCTACAAGGCTAAGCAGCAGGTGAAGACTTGAGCTGGCGTTGAGCTCTATAGGCAGAAAAGGAGGGAAGAAAAGCTAGCTTTTTAGAAAGAAGAAAAAAGAGCAAGAAAAGCGCGCGATCGAGGGTATAGAGAGGTGCCACTCCAGGAAAGATGTTCGCAAGTTTTACCAAAGTGTAAAACGTCAAAGCCAAGGATACAAGGCTCGAACAGAATACTGTACAGATGAACACGGTAATATCGTAGTTGAGACACAGTCGATGCTGTGGATATTGAAGAATCATTTCTGCAGACTGTTAAAAGGCGATTGCTAACAACATTTTTATGTCAGCCAGAACGAACCATTCAATATTGGCGACGACAGCGAAAATTGCCAACCACCCGAACTGAGTGTAGTGAGGATAGCAATATCTAAACTGAAGCCTAATAAGGCTGCCGGGAATGACGACAAGTAACATCGCAACATGACTTGGTAAGTAACATCCACCAACTCATAAGCCAAATCTGGTCGGAAGAAAGTATGCCTGAAGAACGTAACCTCAGCATCGTTTGTACGATCCACAAAAAAGGAGACCCTCTTAACAGCGCCAACTACAGAGGCTTAAGTCTCCTCAACATCGCCTACAAGATCCTATCTGCCACATTCGATCCCAAAAATGGATTTAAGCAAGGCGATGCGCTAACATGTGACTTCCTCAATTTGATTCTTGAGACGTTTGTACAAAACTCCCTAGCCAACACCAGAGGAACGATTTTCCAATGTGATGTCATAGCCACGTTTGCTAGTATAGAGAAGGAAGCGGCAATAATGGGTAAAGCATTAAATGAGGACAAAGCTAAGTATATGCTGTCAACACGAAGGGACACACAACATCGGCGAATTCTACAGAACGTCACCATTGACAGATATAACTTTGAGGTATTATGGGACTTTGTCTATATCGGCTCCGCTATTAACTCTGACAACAACATCTCGTCAGAAATTAAACGAAGGATTAATCTTGCCAACCGTTGTTTCTTCGGGCTAAGGAGGCAATTTAGTAGTAAAGATCTCACTCGAACTACTAAGGGGATCCTATATAATACCCTGATCATCCCAGTCTTGCATTACGGCGCTGAAGCGTGGACCATCTTAAAAGCGGATAACGAAATCCATGGTCGATTTGAGACGGTCTTCGGTCCCGTTTGTGTTGACGGGCTATGGAGACGAAGATTTAACCAAGAACTATACGAGCTGTACAGAGACATGCCCCTGGTCGAAAAATTCCGCATTGGACGTTTAAAATGGCTAGGACATGTAGAACGAATGGACACCAATACTCTGGCTCGCAGAGTCTTCGATTCCCAGCCAGACGTCGGACGCAGTAGAGGAAGACCTCGCCTTAAGTGGCGCGCACAAGTAGAAACCGGCCTCAACCACAAGTAGAGGCAGTAAGCTAATAACCGGACTAATTGGAGAGGCATGTTGGTTGAGGCGCAGGTTTGTTCCGAACTGTAGCGCCACTAATAAGTAAGTAAGCTCAAGAAAACAACGTTTTTTACCTGGTTATGCTATGATGTAGTGTAAACAAATGGTTTCTGTATGAAAACGCCTCCAATAATTGGGCGTGGGTTAAAATATTATATGAAGGAATTGTTTACATGTTTATGTTCCGCTGGGAGCAACAACAAACACGTGTACCAAATTTCATCATTCTAGCTCAAAATAGAAGACCCAAAACTGGTGACGGACGGACGGACAGGTATGGCCTTTTTCGATTCAGCTATCGATTCTAAGTCGATCCATATACTTTAAGCTATATCTAGCTAAATTATTTCTTTATGTTGCAAACTGTGTATCAAAACTAATATACCCCTATGGGATGAACATTGCTTTGAGGGTAAATTAAGAAATGCAACCACTAAGGACTGTCGGACGTTAATATTTAAATACACAAAAGGCGAAGACCTTTAAAACGATATCCAATGTACGCGTTTAGCACTAGGACCAAAAATAGAAGTGGGTTTTTTTTTTTAATTGCTGTCACAAGAAGAGTTACAAAAATGTGAATTGATGTGAGGTTTAAGTGCACGCATCTTATTTGATTTTTTTTTGCTACTAAGAAAAGAAAGAATTCCAGTCTTGGCTTTAAGGTATTCTTTTATTTACCTAACGATTATGTTGTTATATCCATTTTCAAAATATATATTTTTTTTCGCATCTTCGCTGCTCTTAATAACTCTATCTTCTCTGCCTCTTTAAGATATATTTTATCATGTCAATAGCAAACAGGCTTGCATCCATTTTCAACTCCGAATCCTATATCAAATATGTTTTGAGTCACACTACTTTCAGATACACTCTTCTACCATACACGACATTCACTTATTTTAACGGGTTCTTGCGCACACTTTGAAAATCCGCAAAAATTAGCTAAAATAACCACAACATAATGACACTTTCCATTACGAAAAACTGGAACTCTGCTGCGTGAATCCTTTTAACAGTAGGCTTGTGTTTACAAAGGAGACGCTTTTAATTCAACATCAAGCGTACTGAGGGTAGGTACTTCAAAAAACACGAGTTCTCTTCTCTGTATTTGCTTTGGGAATCCACTTTACATCTTGGTTACATAATTCTACTCGTCGTCGCATACTACACTCTGTATCTATATATGCCTTCACATGCTACCGAGTGAGGATTTTCTCGGATGACGGCATTAACATTTTCCCAACCGCACTTTCGGTCGAATTGTGTTGTTTTTTTTTAACTGAACTGTTGTTCGTCCTTTGTACGGCCTTGCATAAATTCCCAGCGTACAACAGCACATCATCATTATAACGATGGCAGGGGAGTGCAACACCCCGAATGGGAGGGGAGAGCAAGAAAAGCTTTTGATTCGAATGAAGCCCTGAAGGTTGCTTCAAGCGGGCTGCGGTAAATGAAAAGAGGTTGGGCATACTATATCTACAGAAAATCAAGCCAAAATAAATCCTTTTTGTACTCAATTTACCGTATTTAATCGATTTTAATTTGAGATGGACTAGAAATTGTGTTTCACTCGAAGCTATTACATATAAAACAACGCCACCTCGACCACGACAGAGTCCTGTGGCATGAACATTCAGGATTAAAGTTTGCCTGCGCATTTTGTAGCCCAAACCACAATTCAATTAAGATCGCATTTGGTTCAGGGCTAAACTAAGGCACTCACACTCATGTTGAAAAACACCACTCACTCGTATCCCCGGCGCAATTATCATTGTTCTGGGGGAGTTGGGAGTGTATCCATACGCTGCATATAGTTGTGCTTGGTGTTCTGTGAAACAATTTTTAACGCCTCATAAAGTCCAAGCACCCTCCTCCTCGGTCCGGAGCGAAATGAAACCACCATCGCCGTCGTCGTCGTCGTCCGTCCGGTTGTGATTCCAATATCCAGGACGATTTCAACTAATTTCGGAACTTATACTGGTAGCCTGCTTCATTAACAGTCCAGTAATTAAGTTAATGCTGGATTTTCTTGTGCCATGACCGGGTGATGGATTGAATGGGTTCACCGTTACGGGGTGGCGCTCGGTGGTGGGATGTGTAAGGGAATGAGGGATGTTTATTGTTCAGTTGTTTTTGTCTTGTTAGGAGTGCTTAGAACCTGTGTTTATTTTGAAGGCCTTCGCAGTATAATTTCGACATGCTTGCGGAGTTGCTTCAAAAGGAATGAATGATTATCTCGAACGGATGATGGAATTTTATGGGCGGTAAAGTTGGTAATAAAGAAGTTTTTCGGTGAATAACTTTTCGAGTACAAATACAGAACTGGTTCAGTTTATGGTGAGTAGGTCTGGATATGTTTTGCTAGTTTTTTTTTTCTTTTCGTTGGAGATTTGATGGTCTATTCTGGTTTATGGTAGTAAATTTACCAAGAATGACCTCTATGAAACAGAGGCAGAAGCAAATAACTCCCAACTATACAATTCGCACTAAAACTTAAGATAGAATTGACCATTTTGCTGTGGAGTTTTAATCAACAATGCGGATCATATACCTTTTCGTATCTGACCATTTCATTGGCACTTAAGCATTTCAAACGATTTCTGGAAATATTAGGGCACCCTAACTGTTGTCGATTGAAAAAAAACATTGAGCTAAAGAGTGTTATTTGGAGGGAAGAATCATCAGATAGGGTTGCCTCTAAGCCAGCTAATAGATTGGGCACTGGTTTTTGATATTCATGTTTAGTATATTTTGTTAAAATATTAATCGAAGAGTTAAATATTCCTATCCTATAAAGCACTTTGCATATTTTACGGTATTCAGTAGTCCTTTGTTTCAATTTCCAACCATAGGAGTCCCGATTATTATATTTTACTGGCTATCAATTCTCAAAGGATGTATCATTGAAAGTTATACCCGCCGTGAAGGTATACTACTTTGTTTTGCCGCTATTTAGGTAAACATTAGTCTTGACAGTTCATATTTGGCAGTCTTGAAGTAGATACGTGGCAAATTTATTATGGAAAAATATTCGATAAACCAATGTTTTTAATCGTTAAAACATTTGATCAAAATCAATCATCGATTACTGTGACGATGAGAAAGTTACGTGAAATTTTTGGGAGAAACAACGTGCCAACAAAACGCACTATTTATCGTGTAGTGACTGATTTCGAAAAAAAGGGACTGTAGGTGATAGGCCTAAGCATGGACAACAACGTACTGCAAGATCGACTGAAAACATTACTGCTGATCAAGGAAGTGTTCAAAGCAATCCATCAAACTCAATTCGACGCCGTGCTCAGGAGCTTGGTCTTCAAAGAACAACTTTGGCCTTAATTTTGCACAAGGATTTGCATTTGTTTCCATGTAAAATTCAGTTAGCAAAAGGGCTTCTTCCACAAGACCATTTACGCCGCATTAAAAAATCATAATGAGTGAAGAGGTATATTTTCGTTTGAATGGATATGTGAATAAACAGAATAGTCGGTTCTGGACAATGGAAAACCCTCAAATTATTCATCAGTCACCTCTGCATACAATAAAAATTACAGTCTGGTGTGCAATTTGGTCAGGAGGAATCATTGGACCTTACTTCTTTGAAAATGAAAATGGCGTAACGGTAACTGTGAATGGACAGCGATATCATGATATGATTGAAAACTTTTTAACGCCACAACTGCATGCTTTGGGCTTGATTAACGTTTAGTTTTCAAAAAAAAACCTGAAATCAATAAATTTTTTGTTTTTAGCTAGATGGACAAGCAGTCGTTATCATAATTGAATCTTTGGGTGACCGAACAGCTTGTATACATTTAAGACTAAGGATTTAGCCGCCAAAGTTAGATGTACTTCTTTTAAGCATCAGTCTTATCGCTAATATCTAATATCGCCATGCTAAAGTGAAGAACCCTCAAAGAATTTTCGACGTAATCGTCGCTGATCAGCCGCTTATCCGTGCCTTCGCATTTCCTTAGTAAAGAAATATTCAATTCTATTGAGCTGAGCCTCATCGTATAGGAATGCAGATTCTGGCATTCGGTCAAATCCTAAACAGAATCGGACCACCTCTTGAACAGTCGTATCTTTTCGATGCTGAATGATTTCGATGATTGGCCTTATAAGGCAATGTAGCATAAAACTTGCACCTTTGAATCAAGTTAACTGCAGTCTTTTTGTCAGAGCATAAGTCACCCTGTCCTGGCCAGCCAAGAATCTAAATTTTTGCTAAAATACAGAATCCTTTTCACCAGAAATTTAACTTCGTTTCTCGCCGCCAACGGCTTTCCATAACGAAGTTGCCCTGCAAATGTAAATTGGTGACCTCGTTTTTCGGACCTGATCTGTAAGCTACTCGATCTTCTTTGAATGCTACAGTGTGTCAACGAACTTATTTCTCATAATCATAATACATGGGTTTACTGTGTCGAACCCTTAAAAGTCAACCAAACAGTTCCCTAGGCATTATTTTGTGGGCTTATAACATTGAATTGACGGGCTCAGTGGCACGATGGTTGGTGCGCAGAAGGTCTGGGTTCGATTCCCAGCCGCAGCAACATCTAAATGAGTTTTCACACTCTCGTGAAGATCTGATAAATATCCGAGTAGTATCAATTGTCAAGAAAAGCTTAACTTAAATTCGCCGTTCGGAATCGGCTTAAAACAGGATGTCTCGCCAACGTTCTAGGACTACACACGCATACATGAATAGTTGTGATAATCCTCAGTCCTGGGTACTAACGATCCTGTTGCGCCAAAAATTTGTTTATATATATTTATTCCATTCAATATTAGACAATAGTTTCGAAGCGTGTCGAAAAGTTTCATGTCGCGCTCGAAAACCAAACTAATTTTTTGGTGTAATATTATTTTTGAGAGCTTTATTTATTATATTTTCGAAAACCTCGATAACATTAGGCAGAAAGTCCTTTTGCTGTTTAGGAATAGGATATACCACTTCCGTTTTCCAACGCATCGAATAATGTGCATTATTATTGCATTGTTAAACAGGGTGGTGAAAATGTATCCTGATTTTATTGGCAGTTGTCTCGGAAGTTCATCTGTTTTCACGAAGAGCATCAAACTATTGTCGACTATGCCATTTCAATGATTTTCGATTTTGTAAGCCGTGATTCGCCGATTGCCAAGGTTAGAGTCCGGTATGTAAATAAAAATGATTGAGAAACACTCTTTCGCCAATATTTGCTTTAAGAGATTGTTCCCTGTTTACATGATAATAAAAAGAGCCTATAGAAATTGCCATCTCCTGATAATCTTTAATCGTGAAAAAAAAACTGTCTTTCCAATCAATACTACCACGACCTATGTTTTCTGTTGAAGATTTTTAATTCGTCCGAATCTCATTTCGTTCTTCAGTAAAATGTCTGTTGAACAGCTTAAGCCTTGATAGCAGTGTGCTTTTGTGTCTATGGAGTGCATCGATTGTTGGCATTCAGTATTTCTCCGGTCGTCGAAAAAAGATTACCTAAGGATAGTTCGAACCCTTGACCAAAATAGTTTACCTAAAAATGGTTCGAATAGTTGACCAATTTCGTCGTTTGTTAGGTTTCTGTTTGTCAGTGGATTTATTTCTTTAAGACTTAAGACTGGCGATGCGTTACCACTTCATCCTTCGGGAGAACGCACTTGCTCGTTATAGCTCTGTTTTAGTCTAGCGTCTAGCGTCGATGTGGTCACCATCGTACTCTAATCCTCGCACACAGCTCCGCACGTGTTCATTATTCGTCTGTTCTAGTCTAGCGTCTAGGAAAAAAAAGCTCTCATCGCGTACAAACTAAGTCTGTACCCAATCATATGTTGCTTAGTTCGCTAGTGTAGTCTTGTGCTTAACGTTAAGGTAACCAATTGGTGATTATTTTTAACCGATTGAAGCTCCTGGAAGGCGATTCATATCCTTTAAGGTATATCTGGAAAAAATATGGGATACAGTATAAAGAGCCTACCCAAATGGAGCATTATTTATGGTTTTGGTGTTCATACCCACAATTTTGAAAACAAACGACATAGTAAGTGCAGCTATTTTTTTTCAGGACGTAACTTATGATAAAAACCAGAGTATTTTCAAGGCTTTCATATCACTTAAGTTTGTACTATCAAACTCCGAAGTAGCTGCAAACTACCACTCTTTTTCAGAGATGATAGAGCAGTTATGAATTAGCTTCCGTGGGTGCCTGAAATTAGAATAATAGATGAAATTGTATAGCTAGTAAGATTACAGACGGGCTCAGTGGCGCGATGGTTAGTGCGATGAACTGCCGTCTGGGTTCGATTCCCAGCCGTAGCAACACCTAAATGGTTTTTCACTGGCCCTCCTCTCGTGATGTTCGGACTAAGCATCCGAGTAGTATCAATTGTCATGAAAAGCTTATCTCAACTTAGCCGTTCGGATTCGGCATTAAACAGGAGGTCCCGCCATCGTGCTAAGAAGTACACACTCACACATGAATGGTTGTGAGAGAAAAAAAAAAGATAAGCCCAGGGTACTAACGATACCTGTTGCGTCATAAATTTATTTTATTTTTTAGTAAGATTACAGGCAATGCTTACAATACATGGGTGCCCGTGGTGTAGTGGTGATGTGTTCGCCTGTTGAGTGGAAGGTTGCGCGTTCAATCCCAGCCGAAATCCATGAAACTTTTATTCGAAGAAATAAAATAAAAAGGTCGGTAGTTTCTCTTAACCCGCCCAGAGTGCTTGAAGATACTTCGGTCGAGTCGAGCTCTGACAATGAATCCGACCATTGTAGTGAACACCACATTCAAACTGAGACCTGAGGAACTAAGTGATCAAGGCGTAACTGAGGGAGGACAATGTGATGATTCGGAGGACAATATACAACTGTCAGTTCTCCGAACACAGCTTCCTTCATCTGTGCAAATGCATGCACCATACTACACGTCGAAGGATAACCAACGATGTTATAAACATGTTATACGAACAAATATACGTATTCGTGCTGAGAACATAATAACTACACGGGCTGGAGCAAGAGGAGCAGCAAGAAACCGAAACCGAATGCTGGACTGAAACCGAATGCTGGAATATTTTTATAGCCATGGAAATGAAGGATGTCTTATTGACACACGCGAACGCAGAAATAAAAATACGACAAGCCAAGCATGAAGTTCATGGAATATTACATATGAAAGAAACAACAGCTACGGAACTTTGCTCTTTGCTGTTTATTGCAGTCTCAATAAATCAAGCCACCAGAGTCTTAAAGATTTGTGGACAACGGATGGAACAGGAAATGATTTACATTTTTACATCATGATGACAAAATTGGTGATACCACAGGACACCAGAAAAAAACCGAAATGATTACGTTCTATAACTCCAAAAAACCAGGAGTAGATGTTACCGACGAATTGTGCTCATCTTACAGTATTTCGCGTAACAGCAAGCGTTGGCCGATAACGATATTTTATGGGATGTTGAACATAGCTGCTATAAACGCAAACATAATTTTTCGTGGAAATCAAAACAACACTTTTGTTTCCAAAACCTTTGCTATCGCTCTCTTTCTTCCACTTCTCTGACGCTAGTGCTGTGGTTAAACATATTTATAAGCGCTTGAGTGCGCCTAAATTATATAAAAAAAATTGCAAATAACTTCTACAGGACCTGTTTGGACAGTGAGCAAGTTAAAAACCTTCTATTATAATATGGGACTATCCTCACAGATCTACATTTTATCGCAACGGAACAAATCTGACCTATGTTTGCTGATAAACCGCTAGGGAACGAAATCTTAAAAAACACTATAAAAAAACACTGTAATTGGACTAGTAGCGAAACAGGTAACAAATGTGGTTGAGGTTCTTCTTTATTGGCTAATAAGGAATAATGCCATTTTACAATGCATACGTTTAATCATAAAATAGAATCATTTTTTAAATAAAAAAAGTCAAATACTCATAAATATGTTACCTCCATGTGTATGAAAATATAAAACTAATTGACATGCTGTACGTTTCTTGTACTTGACAAGGACATGATAAACAAATCATCCGCAGAATAAAAAAATCCTTTCACTGATGATGAAAATCCATCGCGATAATATCTCCATTCAAAATGCACACAACCTATCCGATTGTTAAGCCCTCAATCTAGCTATACCTACCTATACGTTACAACCCCAATAAGGTTTTATCTCTGGATTTCCTTTTTATGACACACACAGAAATCCAATAAAAAGCGAAAATTATTATCTGCTCACATCTCGCCTGTCAGCACAGTGACTTTGAGTAAAATTTCACATTCATAAGAGTACATGTAGGTACAAGCTGATATGAAATTGCCACCACGAAAAGCTGTCCCGCCACCTTGGCACAGAATCCAGTTGCGTAACAACATTACAACATCATGTCATACTGAGTCACCGAATCATACACAAGGACGACCCTTAACATTTTTAATGAGTCCATTTACAGAAAAGTCAATGACAGACCGGGAAACCGTTTTATCTTCTCCATAAAATATAATCTCTCTGCGTGTTGCGGGGATACGCGATGCCAAATACGACGACACACACAAATGACAATGAGATACATTTTGTTTGACAGAATAGTGGCCGACGATAAGTTCACAGCTCTGGTTAATTTAAATTAAAAAAAAATAAATTAACATGGCAGCTATCTACCGGTATAGAACTGAAATTTCCGATAATAAAATGAAGAAAAGTTGATAAACCATTTTCTACGCTCCCATTTGGATTAAACCACCCCCAATGGGGTAGCCTCCATTTAAAATATACCATCCGTCTCTCGGAACTGTAACATGAGAATTTTATTTTCCAACTTTTGTTACAGCAGTTGGAAGTTTCCTTAAGGATAATATAATTGACGACTGTATCTAATTTATATTTGTGTCATAAAGGATAACAACAGCAGTTTCATTGTAGCATTGGCTTAGGGAGACTACATCCAACGTGTGTCCGTTCGCCATTTCACAGCAGAGTTAACTTGAAACTTTTAAGTTGTTCGGGTAGATACATTTGAAGCGCAATAGGAACAAAAACCAGTTATAATAGCCTGATAACTTTTACGAACAATAATTGCAGATGAATCTGCAGATAGAAAAGGGATACTGGGTATATCCAGGTATTGAGCGAATGTGTCTATGCCAACACAATCAGATTTCGAGCGAAGTTGGCACAAAAGTGAGTGGGGGATGATCCTGCCGCAGCTATAGCAGAAGGGCAAATGAATGTTTTACTTAGATGAAATAAGCAGATAAAAACGGACAGAAAATTGCCTTTTATGCAGTAATGGCAGGGGTGGCCGAGGATATCCCTTTTAATTGGAAGTTGATCCCCATTCGAACACCAATTGCCCGGACAGGCTTATCTATTATTCTGCCTTAGTATTTATTGGCGTTCATTGAGTGGGGATCAAGGGGGTTATGCTAAGGGCTTTCGTAGAGGTCGTTTACAAAAAAAGTATCTACACATTTCCGTTGGCTTAGAGCTGTTTTGTTTATCTAGCTTCAAGTATTACTGTGAAATTATTGTCTCTGGTGCGGAGAGGGATATATATTTTAACTTGTTCTCCTTTGGCATATCTAGGTACTGAGCATTTGTTTTAAGTGTAGTGATTGATTTCTGGCAATATGTTTTTGCCGAGTGCAAGTACTCCGAGAATTTGGAAATGGTTTTTTATCTTAACGATTTATGCTATAATACTGACAATCCAATGTGTAATGTGACAATAGACTGACAGATACCAAGTGAGTAAGCAATGTCGATTTATGGACGATGAACGAGTTTTATATAGTTCGAATAAATGCTGTCCAAGAAATCGACGAATATAGGGAGTAAGTATCGTTTCAGACTTTTGAGGATTATTCCAGGATCTGCTTAAATGTGAAGATTTGATCTGTCAAGGTCGATAGACTTTAGAGACCTAAGATCATAATGAAGCAACCGATCAGGCTATTGGTGAACGATTTCAGACATCGGCATAACACGGTAGACAGGGCCTGGATGAAGACACGACGTATGCCTATGTAGTTCATTCACCTTCTTTTTTTTGGTGGATCCGGAAAACAATGTTTAAATTCCATTCTTCAGGTATACATTCATCCGTCCACATTTGTTTGAGTTGGAGTATGTCACTTACCATGCCACTAACCACTAAGGTGGCTATAAATTGCTTGGCAGGAAGCCCGTCATTCCCAACAGCCTTGATAAGTTTAGATATTTCTATGTTTACTTCCTTTACATCGATGAAATGGTGTTTCTCAGGAATAGTGATTTTCAGGAATTCTGCCAACGCAACTCTGTAACTCACATAACTTCCGCACCTTTTAATCTAGAGT
The DNA here is from genome assembly GCA_949824845.1 of Rhingia rostrata. NCBI lineage: Eukaryota > Metazoa > Arthropoda > Insecta > Diptera > Syrphidae > Rhingia > Rhingia rostrata. The sequence goes on along the minus strand of OX463755.1, from coordinate 49,029,325 downwards.
CCAACGGGACAGCTGAACGCATGGTGGGGACCTTAAAACTATCTCTTAAACAAATTTTGTACACTTCATTACCCAGCGAGGATGCAATGCACATTTTTCTAGCATTTCCTGGTGCAGATGGAAGGTCAGCGGATTGACTGAATTCCACTTAGGACAACCCGTTTTCAATATCTCCGAAAATCCAAATGGACTAAAGGAGTTGTTATAGAACTGTTTGGAAAACGAATGTATCGAATCGAAACAGATGGTTGCACTTGGGGTCGGTATCAAAATCAATAAAGAGCCAGAAAATTGGCTGATGACGAAAGCACTACCATATCGATATCTTAGGCAAGTAAATTTGATAACTTTACTAATCCAAATAATTTTTATAATCCAGAAGATATTCAAATGCAGAATGAATGAGTAATGGGCCCAAATCAAATACAAATTCAATGAAATTTGATACACTTGTTTTTTGTTTCTCCCAGCACAACAAATGTACAATTTTTTTAAAGTCCGCCCACTGCCACTCCCCTATTTTTAAGAAAAACCTAATCGTAGGCCAAACGGTTAGAGATTTTGAAAAAGTGTCTGCACAGCAAATCTAGACAATCCTAATGTCCATATTTGGACTTTGCAAAGCTTTTTGCTTCGCCCACTTTGTGGAGGCGTTTTCAGCAAAAAACGTTTTTCGGTAAAATTAAGAAACATTTCGAAGAAATGACGAAAAACCTTGGTTACGATAGTATAAACATTTCTTCCATTTGACCTACGCCGACTTTTTGAGGCGTTTTCATAGAAAAACCATACATAGAAAATCATACACTACCTCATAGCATAACCAGGCGAAAACCGTTGTTTTTTGTTGAATCAAAAATAAAAGATTTTGATAAACTGTCTGAACAATATGCTCTGACAATAAGGTTTTCTATATTTCATCGCCATAAAGCCGAAATTTTTGGGAAATTTATTTTAAGGATGGGATAGGACAGGGAATAAAACAATCCGCCACAGCGGATTGTAGCCCTCTCATATGTTTTTTTTTTTCAAATCTGGCATAAGTTTCCAAATCCGTTAGATGTATGGAAAAAATCGAAATCGTTAGAGTGTTCTATTTTTAGAAATTACGGTGTAGGTACCATAAGCGTTGGTCAACCTGTGTGATGACCCAAGAAAATCGCATACCAAGCTATATCCCTGCACACGTTAGCCTGACAGACCGACAAACTTGCTAGGTCTCATTAAAATATCGGGTTTGATTTTATACACGAGCAATGAAAAAGCATTGTGTTAGTGTATTGGAATGCAGATCCAAGGGAAAAGAAAAGAATTCCAGCAAGGCTTCGGAAATCCAAAAGGCGGCTTACGAACATTTTCGTCAGCGGTAAATGTAGTTAGTTAGACAATTAACATTTCCATCTGACAGAACGAGACGGCAGCTGGATGGTTTTTTAAGATTTCTTAAAAGATAGATCATTACAGGTAGTGATGGGTGGGATAAATTCTCTTACCCAATCTATGGCTCAGCAGTTACGGTTGCAGAAGAATTTAGAGAAATCATACCTAGTTACACACCAACGATCTAGAAGTCCTGTCGTTGCAGCATATAGGCTTATTTAACAAGCGGCATACAACGTAACGCCAAACCTGTTTTAGCTGTACAATAAACAGACAATGGAAAGAACTTCCAAAAGACGTTTCTCCGCCAATAGACAATCCACAATAATTCAATGGAAGAGTAAAAAAACATTTGCCAGTATCATCAAGGGGCGCTCTTCTGCGTTATCAAATGTTCCACCTATCTGACCAAATTGTGAGGAAAACTGTGATTTGTATATATATGCAGTTTAATAAAAAAAAAATCACGATCACAGTATTGCATTAAGCATATGCTTAGTAACTTATCCAATCAGATATTCAAGGAGCTCGTTGAAATCCTCTATATAAAACACCGATTTCTTTTTAACTTATGACTTAGTAAACCTTTATTCCATTTCACCAAGGTTTACCATTTAAATTGCAAATGTGTTTATCTAATGGAATCGCCCATTACCAAAGCAAACTGCACCATGAACTGTTAATTGCGTTGACATAGCTCCTTTTGTATTTTCCATTATCATTTCTTCTCAAAGAAAATTTTTAAACTTTTTCACAGTTTCATTGTAACTTTGTGTAAACATTAAAAAAAATTAAGAAAAAAAAAATAAACGAAAAACTAGACTCGAAGTGAAATTAACAAAGAAAATGACTTTTATTTCTGTGTGCAAGCAAAATATCTCTTAATTAACTTTTAACATCTTTCGGTCGCCTTCTGCAACTTTTCCCGCTATCGCCGCGAACTCCTCCACTGAGACCTCTGACCGAATGCATAATTTAACTTAAATGGGATGCCGCTTCACAAAAGTTCAGCCAGCTCGCCCAAAGTCTCGAAGCCAAGCTCAATTGGTGGCGATGTCTAATGTGTGATGCCATTTACAACAATATGAAAAGTTTGTCCTTCGCCCCCGGCAAAGGGACTGCAGTAAGGACGGCACTGTTCCTTGTATAAGAAACAATTTTTGAGAGCAAAAAAAAATTAAATGTTTAATGCACCAAATATTTTTTTTTTTGTTCTTCAGCTTCGAACAGATGAGAGGCGAAGAAGCGCGTCCTTAAGCAGTTCCATCAATGTAATCCCGAAAAGACAAAGTTGTGTGATAAAACTTAACTCTCTGGAATCTGGAGAGTTGACCAGATTCACATTTCTGCTTTTCGGTGTCTGTGTGTGTGTGTGTGGTATTTTTTTTTTGCTTTGTACACGATTTTTCCCTCCTTATAGTCGACATTTCTGCCCATTCCTGAAGGAAGAGTTGCTTTGCAATTAAAATGTGATCCTGGGCTTAAGGATCGGGTTGGGGAGGTTATAACGTTTTTTGTTTGGTTTATACGAGCAAGAAAAAGAATCTGAACTGATACGAAAGTATCGCGCTTATATCTACACGCAAGAGATGCTGCCGCATCCAGTAGTTTCGCATGTATAGCTGAGACAGACGCTTTTATTAGTATGTAACATAGATACTTACTGACGTTCTTTTGATGTGTGTTTTATTATTGCTGGAAAGGGAGTTGATATTTTGTACTATTGTTTTTTTGGGGTCGAAATTACTGAAAGTTTTCTTAAACTGTAGTTACTACAGCTCTCTAGAGAGTAGCACATAAGTTGTTCAATATTGCGATTATTAGAAGTGATTATGGTTTTTAGGGATAAAAGTTAGGGACTGACGACAATATGGGGCTAAGTACATAAATGAGAAATTTGGTACCTATAACAGAGGCAATTTAAGAAAAATCTATTTAATAATGGGGGCAAATATGGTTACTGACAGATTTTAAATAAATTTTAATAAGCCCAGGATTGCATCGCCATTTTTTTTTAAACACAAGGATCAGTGACAGAGTGGTGATATATTTAACTAATGCGCAAAGTTCTTGGTTCGTCACAAAATTCTTCCAAACATATTAATTCTTAATGACGGGCTCAGTGGCGCGATGGTAAGTGCGATGAAATGCCGCGCAGAAGGTCTGGGTTCGATTCCCAGCCTAAATGATTTTTCACTGGCCCTCCTTTCGTGATGATGACCTGACAAAGCATCCGGGTAGTATCAATTGTCATAAAAAATTTATCTCAACTTAGCCGTTTAGCATAAAACAGGAGGTCCCGCCATCGTGCTAAGAAGTACACACGCACAAATGAATGGTTGTTAGAAAAAAGCTAGGCCCTGGGTACTAACGAGCCTGTTGCGTCATAAATTTATTTATTTATTTTTTTAATTCTTACTACAAGGCCAAATTCGAAAATATAAGCCTTATATGCAAAATACGATGTTAAAATCGAGATTTTAACGCAAAGGCAGCTGCCGTTGAGCTCTATAGGCAGAGAAGAAGGGAAGAATAGAAAAAAGACAAAAGAGGATATAGATAGGTGCCACTCCAGGAACGATGTTCGCAAGTTTCACCAAAGTGTAAAACGTCAAAGCTAAGATTACAAGGCTCGAACAGAATCCTGTCGAGATGAAAAAGAAAATATCGTAGTTGGGACACAGTCGATTCTGAGGATATGGAACAACCACATCTGCGGACTGTTAAACGGCGATGACAAACAACATTCCGATTTCAGGCAGAACGAACCATTCAATATTGGCAACGATAGCGAAAACTGACCTACCTGAATTAAGTTAGTTTAGTAATATCTATGCTCTAGCTCCGGCGGAGATGACTTGGTAAGAAACAATCCCCAACTTATAAATCAAATTCGGTCGGAAAAAAGTATGCCTGAAGAATGGAACATCAGCATCGTTTGGTCGGTCCACAAAAAAGGAGAACCTCTTAACTGCGCCAACTACAGAGGCATAAGTCTCCTAAACAACGCCTACAAGATCCTATCTGCCGTAATATGTGAACCCCTGAAACCGTTTACCAACAACCTGATCGGCTCTTATCGGTGTGGTTTTAGGCCAGGAAAGTCCACAACCGATCAAATTTTCACACTTCGGCAGATCTTGGAAAAAACCCAAGAATCGATACCCAGCATCTATTCATCGATTTCATAGCTGCATACGACAGCGTTTATAGAGACGAACTATACAGAGCCATGTCTAGTCTTGGTATACCGTCCAAACTTGTCGGTTTGTGTAGGATGACGATGGAAAATTCTCGCTGCTCCATCAGGTTCGGAAACGACCTCACAGACGTATTCGATACCAAAAAAGGATTTGATGCGCTGTTATGTGACTTCTTCAATTTGAGTCTTGAGAGGATTGTGCGAAACTCACAGGCCAACACCAGAAGCATTGTTTTCCAAAAATCGGTACAGCTACTAGCATACACCGATAGGACCCAAGGTGATGTCATAGCCACGTTTGCTAGTATAGATAAGGAAGCGGCAAAAATGGGCTTCGCAATAAATGAATTTTGTCAGAGCGAAAGGACACAACATCAACGAATTGGTCAGAACGCTACTATTGACAGATATAACTTTGAGGTAGTACGGGACTTTGTATATCTCGGCCCCACTAATACTTCGGACAACAACATCTTGTCAGAAATTTAAGGAAGAATTACTCTTGCCAACCGCAGACTCTTGCCAACCGCAGGAGGCAATTCAGTAGTAAAGCCTTCACTCGAACTACTAAGGAGATCTTATATAAGACCCTGATCATCCATGTCCTGCTCTATGGCGCTGAAGCATGGACTGTCTCCAAGGCGGATGAAGAAATCCTGGGTCGATTTGCCGTGTTTAAAATTGCGTCTAATCCTTTCGTAGGAGGAGTACCCAAGCTTTAGTTGTAACAATTTTCGTGGTTTGAAATAGGCTCCCCTCACTTACTAGACTACATCACGAACCATTTTTTCTAACACCATCCACAAATTCAAGTCTGAAATATCTACATTTTTAATGGCGACACAATAATTTCCATTTCAGTCGCGGTAAAATGATTTTTCTGTGCAGCTCCTTTTTAATGGTCCTTCTCGACCATTATGGGAGCGACAACGTTGCCCAAAAGTACTTAACGCATTGCTAGTTTGCTGAGAGATTTCGCTTGCTCATCTGGGAATATTGCGAATGCAAAGTGGCATAGAGAGACCCAGTACATTTTTATCAGAATGTATAATGTTAATATATGTGTATACGAGTGCGTCTGCATATAGCTGGACGAGAGCAACAAAAGGACTTTTATACAAGCGCATTCACCATAAAATAACGTCTCATTTAAATACAAAAATGGTAACCTTCGCAATTCTTGGTGAGAGAGAGAGAGAGAGAGAGGAACTTTATTTTTCGTGCTCCTTTATTTCATCCTAGCCTTTTTGCAATGTGGGTTGCCCCACTTGCCACTCTCACACAGCCCATAACCATAATGCTTTATTCACTGGGTATTATTCCTGCAAATGGATAGTCTCTGTGGCTCTGATTTGGAGGGCGTGTGAAAAATACTATATTTTCCTATTACCATATTCCTTTTGAGTGCGATGTTCGTTTATTCTTCTGTTTCTCTGCCTGCTTCCTTAAGTATGTTTTTGGTCGATTTTGGCTTCCTTTCACATCATTTCCATTTTCATTTTCCATGTCGGCACTTGTCCTGCTGAGAATATCAATTCGATGGCCAACACCTTAGATTCAGACTTATCCTTGTCTGTATGGAGATATTCCCTGGCATATACACATCTAGTCCAGGACATTACATAAAGTGAGGTGCTTACAGTAGGTTATCCATTTGGAATATCAAATTTTAGTGAGAGTATAACACATGCACTTGCTTGCACCGGTGGAGTTGGAAGAGGGGGTGCTATAATGGTGCATACGGAACAGAAGAAACGTAGGTTGCATGTATTCCTTTTGTGGATTCAAAAAAAGATCCAATTTTCTGCAGAAGATAGCACAATCACAATTGAATTGAATTTTGTGATTGTGTCTTGTATTTCTCTGGCAGTCGTACTGTCGGGGAATAAAACGAAAATAGTAAGATGCGGAGCTTCTAAACATTAACGTTGATGGAGAGAAGATGTCTGAATGTTATGATTAAATCATTTACTCAACAGAGGTGTTGTTGTTTCTGAAGCAAGATACTTAAAGTTATGAAATATTTATTGAGATAAGTGATAATTGACAATGTCCAGCTCGACAAAATATTGTACAGACCTTTTAACCCTAGCTTTGATGTTTTATAAAGATGACTGAAGATGGGCTAACAAACCCCTTCGGAAGGTCGTTGGTGGCATCGAACGAGAGTGGGGGGAGGTTTGTGCACTCACTTAAGTACTCAGGCGACAGCGGGGGATTTCCCTAGATGGAGTCAACGGTGGCGCCTACAGCTCCAGTTAGATCTACCTGGTAGGTGAGGTGTAATCCCTATAGAGCTGCTTCGACATATTTGAATACCAGGTCTACAGGGAATTCCAATACTGAGTCAGGGTCTTGGAAAAGAGTTGTTGGCGGAGGAGCCCTCAATGGGTCAACGGCAGCGCTCATATCCCAAAATGACTTACTGACATCGGTATTTTCGGCCCGCTGTCCTTGGGTCAAAACAAGGACCTGGCCCTCAAGGTTGGGGTTGTGCCGTCGGCGTAACTTCCTGACCATGGAAAAAACCATTAGTTATAAGAGAGACGCAACCAGCCTCGGATAATGAAACTCCTCATATGGCAACAAGGTCGGGAACGTCAATGGACTATGACATGAAAGTATGTATCTGTAATGTAAGAGCACCCCGGGTGCTACTCAAAAGCTTGAATCTGTCCTCATGCGCTACAAGGTTGATATAACCGAAAGCCAGTATATACGATGGATAGGATAAGGTATAATGAAGAGAAAAAATTGCGACATTTGTTAGTGGACATTTATTACGTCGTGGGAAATCGGCTTAGGACAAAAGTCGTTGACTTCAAGCCGATAAGTGATCGCCCTTCTGTGAACCGCATCAAAGCTTTGCTCCAAAACATAAGCCTAATATGTGCACACGCCCCTACCGACGAGGCTGAAGATCCCATCAAGTAGGAGTTTTATGACCTCCTGGATGGAGCCAACATCTTTGGCGGTTTAGTTGGTAAGCGCAGAATCCACGAAACGACAACGGCCAGCAACTAATCGATTTTGCAGCAGCTCGTAATACGGTGATAAGTAGCACTAGGTTCCCAAGGCCAAGGATCCACATAGCAACCTGGCGCTCTCCAGACGGTCAAACCGCCAACCAAATCGATCAGGTGCTAATAGATGTGTGGAATGCATCCAACACCTTCGACGTGCACACATTCCGAGGGGCAAATGCCGACTCTGACCATTTTATTGTCGTGGCAAAATTCAGAGCTTGACTGTCCAACGAGAAGAAGCTGCGAACTGCCCAGAAGAAGAAATTCGACGTTGGACGCCTTAGCACGCCTGGAGTAGCCAGAGCCTACAGCGAGCGCCTGAGTATGAAACTCTCATCTGTGCACTAACCTACCACAGACGACAACAATCAGTGGTGCCAGTATCGCGACATCATCAATGAACCTACTGCAGGGTACCAGCCACCCCCGAGAAAGAGCTCGTGGTATGATAATGAATGCCTATACAGACAAAAGGTGATAGAAGATGCACACAAGAAAGCACTGCAGCGCGAAATAAGAGCAGCGAGAGAAGAGTATCGAGCCAAGAGAAGGGAGGAAAAGAAGACCGTGCGTAGAAAGAACGCAGCCTCCTAGCTCAAGTAGATCGAAGAGTAGCGCAATCGTTACAACATCCGGAGGTTTTATAAAAAATCCAAGCAATTGACTACTGGCTACAATACTGGAACGCAGGAAACCTAATCACCGAAGCGCAGATAATAATAGATGTTTTTAAGTAGCATTTTCAGTAGCTACTTAATGGGTATCATGTCCAGTCAATGAAAAACTAATACCACCAGCTAGTATAAAAGGAGTTGGCCTAGGTTTATAAAAGGTTAAGAACAACAAAGCCGCAGGCTCTGATGGCTTACCAGCGGTGCTTTTTAAATACGGTGGTGATGTTTTGGTAGGGAGCATGCATCATCAACCAAGTATGGGTAGAAGAAAACATGCCCGATGACTGGACTATCAGCTCCATATTCAACATTAAAAAAAAGGAGATGCTTTGTCTCTTAAGAACCTTCGAGGCATATCCCTGCTAAATGTCACATTCAAGATCCTATCCAACGTACTGTGTGAAGTTCTAAAGCCTTTCTGCAACACACTAATCGGCACGTATCAGTACGGCTTCCGGCCCGGCTGATCGACTTAAGAACAAATTTTCGACTTAAGAACAAATTCACACTGAGGCAAATCCTAGAAAAGACCAACGAATTTTAAGTCGAAACTCACCACCTCTTCATCGGTGCGCAGCGTGCAGTTTGGAAGTAGATGCGCTATTCTGTGCCTTCTTCAATCTCGTACTGGGAAAGATAGTACGAAGGACAGGTGTGAAAACTAAAGGCACTATTTTACACACAATCGTTACAACATCCGGAGGTTTTATAAAAAATCCAAGCAATTGACTACTGGCTACAATACTGGAACGCAGGAAACCTAATCACCGAAGCGCAGATAATAATAGATGTTTTTAAGTAGCATTTTCAGTAGCTACTTAATGGGTATCATGTCCAGTCAATGAAAAACTAATACCACCAGCTAGTATAAAAGGAGTTGGCCTAGGTTTATAAAAGGTTAAGAACAACAAAGCCGCAGGCTCTGATGGCTTACCAGCGGTGCTTTTTAAATACGGTGGTGATGTTTTGGTAGGGAGCATGCATCATCAACCAAGTATGGGTAGAAGAAAACATGCCCGATGACTGGACTATCAGCTCCATATTCAACATTAAAAAAAAGGAGATGCTTTGTCTCTTAAGAACCTTCGAGGCATATCCCTGCTAAATGTCACATTCAAGATCCTATCCAACGTACTGTGTGAAGTTCTAAAGCCTTTCTGCAACACACTAATCGGCACGTATCAGTACGGCTTCCGGCCCGGCTGATCGACTTAAGAACAAATTTTCGACTTAAGAACAAATTCACACTGAGGCAAATCCTAGAAAAGACCAACGAATTTTAAGTCGAAACTCACCACCTCTTCATCGGTGCGCAGCGTGCAGTTTGGAAGTAGATGCGCTATTCTGTGCCTTCTTCAATCTCGTACTGGGAAAGATAGTACGAAGGACAGGTGTGAAAACTAAAGGCACTATTTTACACACAATCGTTACAACATCCGGAGGTTTTATAAAAAATCCAAGCAATTGACTACTGGCTACAATACTGGAACGCAGGAAACCTAATCACCGAAGCGCAGATAATAATAGATGTTTTTAAGTAGCATTTTCAGTAGCTACTTAATGGGTATCATGTCCAGTCAATGAAAAACTAATACCACCAGCTAGTATAAAAGGAGTTGGCCTAGGTTTATAAAAGGTTAAGAACAACAAAGCCGCAGGCTCTGATGGCTTACCAGCGGTGCTTTTTAAATACGGTGGTGATGTTTTGGTAGGGAGCATGCATCATCAACCAAGTATGGGTAGAAGAAAACATGCCCGATGACTGGACTATCAGCTCCATATTCAACATTAAAAAAAAGGAGATGCTTTGTCTCTTAAGAACCTTCGAGGCATATCCCTGCTAAATGTCACATTCAAGATCCTATCCAACGTACTGTGTGAAGTTCTAAAGCCTTTCTGCAACACACTAATCGGCACGTATCAGTACGGCTTCCGGCCCGGCTGATCGACTTAAGAACAAATTTTCGACTTAAGAACAAATTCACACTGAGGCAAATCCTAGAAAAGACCAACGAATTTTAAGTCGAAACTCACCACCTCTTCATCGGTGCGCAGCGTGCAGTTTGGAAGTAGATGCGCTATTCTGTGCCTTCTTCAATCTCGTACTGGGAAAGATAGTACGAAGGGCAGGTGTGAAAACTAAAGGCACTATTTTCAACAGGTTCGAGCTGCTGGGCTATGCGGACGATATTGACATCATCGGTCGCTCCCTATGTGCCGTGATAGAAGCGTTCAAGGCGATTAGAGGACACGTTAAATCCGTTGGCCTTGAAGTAAATGAGGACAAGACTAAGTACATGCTATCGACAAACAAACAAGCATCTGTCCACCGCCTAGGACAAAACGTCACTATTGACAGCAGCAATTTCGAGGTAGTTAAGGAGTTCACCTACCCCGGAGTAAACATAGACTCCACGAATGACATCCTAGTGGATATCCGGCGAAGAATTACCCTAGGAAACCGTCGCTACTTCGGCTTGGCGAAACAACTGGGTGCAAAACTCCTAACTCGATGGACGAAATGTGTGCTCCATAAAACCCTTATCCTGCCAGTTGTGATTTATGACGCCGATTGCCATAAAGCCAACTACATTGGCTCGGCCAACCAAAAACTTGTTTTTGTAATTTTTTCCATTTTCAGAATGACCTTCAAATTATCACGCAGATAAATGTTTGAAGTTTGAACTCAAACCGATAAAGCCGATTGCAACAACGCAGTTTTGGATTTGATAGATGAAAAATATTATCTTCAGGAGCTTTTTAAACAAAATAAGAAACAACTAAGGCTGGCCATCAACGATTTGTGTTATAAAATTTTGGAGTAAGATGGTTGAAAAGTAATTGGCTACGGAACCGCTCCTTATCTGCGAATTCAGCTTGGTTAGATGAGCATTACATGTTACCTGGCCTTATACAGAGTGAGATGCGATGAAGTTCATTATTTATTAATATGAAATAACAAAAAAACGTAGAAGAATACCAAAATACCAAGAGTGTATTGAACAAATGAAAAAAAATAAGCTCCGGCTTCTAGATGGTATTGCAGACCAATGAAGTTTATTTTTGCGAAGGAGCCATCGGATTTAATTTCTCAGGGAGTAAATTTGGTAAAGCAGGAAACAACTAGCTTGTCTCCCGCTGTAATCAACGACCAAGAAATAGCTTTAAAGGTTAAGCCCAATGACACTGACACTCGTGTCAGTAAGCTAAAACCAAGAGAACTTTATCTGAAAGAATATTCATGGTGTACTATTTCAACCAGAGTTCACAAATTGCTCTTCAATGAAAGGGAAGTCGTAGCCAATTCTTCCTTAAGACGGCCATCAGAAGTAGCGCAAGAGATAAGAAATAAGGAAATGCGAAAATATAAGGAGCAATTCACTAGAAAAACGGCAGGAGTCAATACAAATACAGACCTTCATAATCGGCTATTAATATCCTCGGACCCTTTTACAATTAGTTTTGGACACGTTCCCAAACAAAATCGTGGTGTCATTACACGAGACGTTCTTTCATTGCTCTCCGTAAATATATTTGAGGAAGAAGCTTTTGATGATATCAAAAGCGACTGAATTAAAAAAATGTGATTCCTTCATATATATCAATAATTGGCAACATTGGCAATTTCACACACTTTGGCGTCGGTCCGTCTGGGTGAATGGTCCCTCCAGCCTAAACGGGCACATATAGACCTGCCCATGTGAAAAGCATGTATTCTCCAAATTTAATCCACACACTTGCAATGATTTTCCTTTTGCTTTGTTTCAAAGTATTTGCGAAAGCGAGTAGCACCGGGAACAGCAAACGTTTGAATTCGAATGGCATATCTGTCAGGATCATTGGGATACTCGGCAATAGTACGTTTTCACCTTTAACTTTTTCAGTCAAAATGGTTGCCTCGATAACATTGTTCATCATTTTCTAGACTGTTTGTCTGATTCCGTTGTAAAGTCGTGGTGGATTTATGTTTCGAAGAAGAATGAGGGGTACGCAAATTTTCAATGTAAGAAAGTGCGGTGGCATGCCTGGCAAATCAAGCGAATTCAAGAATTCAGTTGAATAGTTGACAACTTCGCTTTGCTTTACAAGAGTATCGATGGGTATTCCATTCTTAATGGTTAAGTTGATTGTATTGACATCGCTGTTTTTGGCAGCTAATATAGTACGCGTACTGAGCCACTGAAGATTTTTGCAGTTCTGTACAATTTTTGGGAAAACTTTTTCCACCAATTCGTTTATGCTTTCTGTGATCTTACATAAGTTTGCCGGCAAGGTGATACATTGCGTAGATCGATTTGCACTCGCCAATTTCCAATATCCTTTCACTGTTCTACAAAATGTCCAGCTAATGAATCCCGTTGTAGTTGTACACGCATATTGATTTTCAAAATTAGTTTCTGCAAATGACTCCATAGATCTGATGATTTGAGACATGCATTAAGTTTTTGCTGATATTGCATGTTGGTACCTCAAAATTTTGAAAATTCAATGGCCGTTTCAATGCTGAATGTGCTGAGCTCCATCCAAAAGAATTGCCGCAATTTCAGATGTGTTTCTCGTAGCAAATTAAGATCAAAAAGGTCGTTCGATGGTCGGTTCGGAGCATTCCCTGTTGCACCAGTGCTTGAATTATTTATCTAAATTAATTTAACGCACAATGAAATGCACAGAACTATTCGAAAAACGACAATATTGTCTGTTCAATATGAGCCATACATGAATTACACAATTTACATAAATTCTTATGTCACTCATAACTCGAAACGCCATCATTCGTTCGCTGTCTTCGTTTTATGTCAAATCAGTTGAACTGTCATGACAACATATGAAATTTTATTGGAGTGACAGTGGCGGCATCTGTAGACAATTGCTCGTAACAACTCAGAAGCTTTGGTAAGACTCATGAACAACAACTTTGCTAACGATGCATAGCTTACGATTTTATAAAGGACATGGCATTTGATTTAACGCTCAACTGTGTTGAAAGAGAAAGTCGCGTAAGACGCAGTCGCAATCTTACCATGGCTGCCACAAGGTTAAGTTAGTATTCAGGTAGTCTTCTTTCTTAAAAAACGGTTACGACCAACGCTAGTAAGCGTTGGCGGTAGTAAATTTAATGTACGGATAATCATTAATAATCAAAGCGCTTTCGCGCTAGTCCGCGCTAGTACACGCTTGTAATTTGTATATCAATTCTCATGTGATTTTGAAGTTTACTATCTGAACTAGCGTGAAATAGAGCACTCGCTTACGAGCGTTGGCCGTAACCGCGCCCTTAATCCATGTTATCAATTCGGGATATTCGGACATCCAAAATACTTGTTTCGTTGTCCTTAACAGGCTGTGGTTTTTGACAATACCGTTATATTGTTGATAAAATCACCTTGCAGCATACATCGCTAGTCGGTCATATACAGTGTGTCCGATGGGAAGGTATACTACTTTGATTTGCCGCCATTTTATTAAATATTTATGGATATTTAGTGTTTAAAACATTTTATCAAAATCATTCATCGATTACTGTGACGATGAGAAAGTTACGTGATTTTTTTGGGAGAAACAACGTGCCAACAAAACGCACTATTTATCGTTTAGTGAAAGATTTCGAAGAAAGAGGGTCTGCAAGATCGGATAAAAACACAACTGCTGCTCAAGGAGGTGTTTAAAACAATCCATCAACCTCAATTCGACGCCGTGCTCAAGAGCTTGGTCTTCAAAGAATAACTATGGCCACAATTTTGCACAAGGATTTGCATTTGTTTCCAGAATTATAATGGAATTACTTCGAGACTTCTTTCCACAACAAGTTATTTCAAGATATGGTGATATTGGTTGGCCTCCACGGTCGCATGATTTGACTGCTCCATACTTCTTTTTGTGGGGATATCTAGAAAGCAAGCAAATAAACCAGAAACGCTTGAGCTACCCAAACAAAATATTCGTGATGAAATTAATAAAATACTTCATGAAATGTGTGGGAATGTAATGAAAAATGTGCTCAAAAGGGCTCGCATTTGTGAGACTAACAGAGGCGGTCATTTACCTGATATTGTGTTCCATACATAATTGCCGACATTAAATAAAATATTATCAATATATGATCCATTCTCTTTCATTTAATCAAAACTTATAAACAAACAAAGTAGTATACCTTCCCGTCGGACACCCTGTAAAATGTTTCAGTGAGTTCGTTTCTGACCTTGATGTAGTAGGGAGAACTCATCGTCGTTGTTCGTTAGGTTCGACAAATAGTGAAAGGTTTCGATATTGTCGAACATATTAAACCATGTGTTTTCAATTTTGAACCCAACCCCTCGCCGCATTCATATTCTAACAGAAGCTTTATCCTTTAGACCCAAACATTTCTTTCAGACCTTGGTCAACTACTAGGAAAGAAGTAAGGTTCCTATATGTACAACAAAATAGTAATTGTCCACAAATTACTTATTACTTTGAAGACCTTCCATGACTGTTTGGGACAAGAAACCCAACACCTAAGTTATTTACAAAGTTGCACCTACTTTGAAAAAACAATAACCAAACACAGTCACTCCTAGACTCGTGTCCAACTACGAAACGTAATAGAAGACTTTAAAAAAAACGAAAACTATCATTGGAACTCAATAACGTGGTCCATTTCCCTCACATTGCACACTCTTTACGCTCAGCTTCTGGCAAACTTTAAATAGATCCTTTTTACAAGAAGCAAAACTACTACTACTGCAGCTATCCATAAAACTTTTCTTCTAAAGTTAAACAATCTCACTTCAACTTTTTGAATTTCTCAATCTAAATTCGCAACTTTGCAATATCACGCAGTTACCCTAACATCGGCATAGTGTTACGTTTTCAGTTAGTGCCCATTGAAAGGTTCTCGTATATAGTTTTAACAAAATCCCAAGACTACATCCTTCAACAGTTCCGACAACTCTTTTGCATGCATATTCCATAAGGACAAAAAGGCAATAAAAAAAAAGCTGAAGATGAAAACAACTGGGACAAGTGTTTCGCAAACAGTCTGTGATCTACTCCTTTGGCAAGTTCCTGAAACAAATAGTTCAACTGCACTATTTTTCAATTGTATATCCATAAGAGAAACATGTGTACCCGGCTATACAGCAAGACTCCACAAATGTCTGCCTCCAACCTATACGATCCGACGACGAGGATGACGACTATGCGACACCGTATGTCAAAGTCGAAGGACTGAGAGAATCCTACTATCCTTCCAACCCATGTACTGTACACAAACTCGCTGGTGCAACTACAAAAGGAAGGAAACACCGGAAAATGTGCATATTCACTCAATTTTTCACTCCATTCAATATGAATTGTAATTTTCTATTGTGGGGTTTTAGGGGCAGCCTCTAGCGCTCTTGGTCGTAAACACCAATATCAATAGAAGACGAACAAAATCAGAACCGGGAATAGCTGCAGGAAACTAGGACTAGGACAACAGAAGTTGTTGCACTGTGTACTGTGTAACAATGACGATAGAATTCAGCGGCGACGTTAGATGGATTGGAAAAGTGAACTATGGAGCGCTCATAAAACGCTACATGCATGGATTGTCGACATAAGAGGATGGCATATAAATTGCTATGAGGAGCAATTCGGTTATACGCTCTACACAAATAACACAGCGCAATATTAGCCTTGGCTGTATATGTGCATAAAAGAGTATGTACGGTTGGCATCTGGCGCAAAGTGTCGATATGCATACCGGGATGGGATGCTATTACGATATGCTTTCAGGCTCCTGTTGCTTGATTTCTTTTTAAGAATTGATTTTCATGTTGAAATTGGAAAATACTCGTTAAAGCTGCAGTTGGCAGCTCAGATGAGTTATGAGCTCAGAAATGCACACCTCGCAAGGGGGCACACCAGAAAGCTTGAGAGAGCTGTTGTATCCTTGGCCGAAACTCATCACTTACACGAAAAGTATTCAAATATGAATATGGGACGGTGATTGATTGTAAAACATGTATTTGGCAACAAAATAATGGATCTGCCACCCACTTATGCTGAGAAAGCGATTTTTTGTTGTTTTTAACTGCCATGGAATGTTACAAGGGATTCTTATGAAAAATGTTGGTTACCTTTGGATGCTGGCATTGTTCTAAAACTTGATAGCACGTTCTTGAAGGCTTAAAAAAGTACAGGGTGCCCACAGGGAAGGAATACTACTTTGCTTTTTTATATTTTTTTTATAAAAAAAGAGAATGGATCTTATATTGATAAATGTTTTATTTTATGTCGGTAATTATGTATCGAATACAATATCAGGCAAATGTCCGCCTCTGTTAGTCTCACAAATGCGAGCCCTTTTTTCATTACATTCCCACACATTTCAGGCTGTATTTCATTAATTTCATCGCGAATATTTTGTTTGAGTTGCTCAAGCGTTTTTGGTTTGCTTGCATAACTCTTGCTTTTCAGGTATCCCAACAAAAAGAAGTCCGGAGCAGTCAAATCAGGCGACAGTGGAGGCCAATCAACATCACAATTTCTTGAAATAACTTGTTGTGGAATGAGGTCTCGCAGTAATTTTATTGTAATCCTGGCTGTATGCGATGTGGCACCGTCTTGTTGACACCACATGTTAATCAAGCCCAAAGCATGCAGTTGTAGCGTTTCAATCATATCACGATATCGTTCTCCATTCACAGTTACCGTTACGCCGTTTTCTTTTTCATAGAAATAAGGTCCAATGATTCCTCCTGACAAAATTGCACACCAGACTGTAACTTTTAATGGATACAAAGGTGACTGAAGAATAACTTGAGGGTTTTCCATTGCCCAGAATCGACTATTCTGTTTATTCACATATCCATTCAATTGAAAATATGCCTCGTCACTCATTATGATTTTTTCATGACAATCGGGGTTGTCATGGCGCCTTAAATGGCCTTTTGGAAGAAGCTCTTGTGTCAACTGAATCCTACATGGAAAAAAGTGCAAATCCTTGTGTAAAATTATGGCCAAAGTTGTTCCTTGAAGACCAAGCTCCTGAACACGGCATCGAATTGAGGTTGATGGATTGTTTTGAACACTTCCTTGAGCAGCAATAATGTTTTCAGCCGATCTTGCAGTACGTTGTGGTCCATGCTTGGGCCTATCACCAACAGTCCCTTTTTTTCGAAATCAGTCACTACACGATAAATAGTGCATTTTGTTGGCACGTTGTTTCTCCCAAAAATTTCACGTAACTTTCTCATCGTCACAGTAATCGATGATTGATTTTGATAAATGTTTTAACGATTAAAACATGTTGGTTTATCGAATATTTTTCTATTATATATTCGCCACGTGTCTTCTTCACGACTGCCAAATATGAACTGTCAAGACTAATGGTTACCAAAATGGCGACAAAAACAAAGAAGTATACCTTCCCGGCGGACACCCTGTATATGGAATAGCTACCTGGTACCTACATGGGTATAATGACATTTAATCGTTTTGTAAAACTTTTTTCACTTTTTTCTGCAATCTTAGCTACTTAGAAAGTTCCCACTCTGTTGCCTAAAACAAGGCAGCCTTTTATTGGTAACCATGCTATCCAGGTTGTGGATCAAGAAATTTTGCTTCTGTTGCAGATTATGCATTGTGGTGTTAAATTGTTTGTCCTTCGGCGAATCTACGTCACTGGTGACATATTATTTGACAGCTCGTTGTATTTGTTGATTATTTACATATGAATTGCGTGGAATTTAATTAAAATTTGTCTTTATATTCGGAAACATCGTATTTAATGTGTGTCGGCATGAAAAATGTGTTTTACTACATTCTTTATTGAATTATTAAGATTTTCTATCAATTTTCCGCCTGATTGTAATGATTCTGTGAAAAAAGTGAGCATTCATATAGATCAGCTCATTTGAATTATTTCAAAGCGGTATAACATTTATATATTTTGATTTGTGTAAAATGTATAAATGTATAATTTATAATTTATCACAATACATTGGGCCACATTGCATGCAATGGGTATGTATTCCTAGAAAGGAACAGTGAAAACCTGTAATGTTGTTCATTTGATTTGTTTTTTATTTTCAATGTATAATTTTTTTTAAACTTTCTCTTTGTTTTATTTTGATTTTCTAAAATTTCCTTATATAATTTTCTTATTCTAAAATAATTTTCGCTCTTAAAAAAATTTATTTTACTTTTGCCTCGCATTCAATGTACTTTGTAAGATCTAAAAGATTTTTCAGGAAATCATTGGAGACAAGAGATCAGCTCCATTGACTCTTTCGAAAATTTATTCCAGCTTTTGCATATGAATCATAAGTGCTGCGGTTCGATAAACCTCCTTCATTTGAGTGGTTTACCCATATAAATGTAGAGTCTTTCGATGCGACGGCTTTATTGGAAACTGCTCCCCCAATTTATGGCAAATATAGCTACCTAGATTTTCGAGTCCATCATGAGCTTATGACTCCAATTCGTCATCATCTCGATGTTGGACAGACATGCTCTCCGGACTTATATTAACATTTTTCAGTATTGTACCTTATGGAAAATTAAATGTTTAAATGTTAGAATATAAAATAAATTGATTGCAAATATACCTCAGAATCAAAATCGGGTGCAACATTTGCGTTGCAGCCTATACTTGAATTCCTGGCGATCAGGGTGGTCATGAAGGCCTCCCTTGCTTTGTATAAAGACGAAAAAGTCTTCCAGCGCATCTTGATTGAGACGATAGGTTAAAATATATTTGATATTAAACCGTTGCTTTACATTTTCCAGCAGCAGTTTAACAGCATTATTTGACTGAATAATACCTTAAAATAAAAATAATGAACAGACATTAAATTAATGAATGTTTCAGCTTCTTACCTCTTTGCAATAAGTTTCCCTTGCCAATGACCCTCATCTCCTGCATAAGATTACTCATTCCATCAAGAATTGAATTCTGAGTCTCTAAAGCTAAACCATATGCATGAATGCGCTGTCTTATGTCTGGAAACGGTGTTCTCACATTCATCACATCGAACCAGTCATTTGTCTAAAAATTTGTAAACATTGTCATTACAACAGAACTGTTCTAACTGAATAATTGATGTGAGTATTACTAATTTAAATAGCTTTGAGAATTCTTCCCAATTTTGATTCCTTAGATGGCCTAAGCTTGCGATCCTTGTTATTGCCTGGGAAATAGCATGTGAAAATAGTTTCGTTGCCATTTTCACTTTCTGTCTTTCAGCCCCGATAACCTTTAGATGATTAGCAGTGATTTTTTGCGTTATTGTTAATCCTGAGGATGCCGAGGAAAGTAGTGTGAGAATAATATCCTCTCGTACCACTTTGCCATTTATTTCAAACCCTTGATCCACCATATGGTTTCGAGGGTGTTTGGTTAGATGGGGAACATCATTGTGTTTGAACCTGGATAGTAAAAATTTAAAAGTTATATTATATAACATATGGATAATTAATTCAATATTCACCAATGCTTATCCATAGTCGCATCAAGATTTTTCAACAATCCACGATTTCCCCCACCCAAGTCGCTAACAATAGCTACAGCATTATAGCCACAGTCTTGAATTTGTTCAAGAATTCGACTAATTATATCTGTTGTCATTTGGCAATCCTAGGCATAAAATACAGGTTGCTTCCACTCGGCAAGTAGTCCTAGGAATGATAAATAAAAATTTATTCATTTAATGGTATATGTATATTTATACATGCGTATAAATGTATTAATTTACCTCTTAACATTGCAACATGTACATAACTGGCGGGTGCTAATGTAGTGTCCGAAGACCTGTCGTAGCAGAAGACTTTGCGGATCTTTATCTCTTCAAAGCTAAGGACACACATTTTCTGCTCATCATTAAGTGGAGTTGCTGCAGACAGAATTTTCACAACTGGATCAATGATTCCTGGGGATATATCGAGCTTGTGTATCCAACTTTGAAGTGTTTGAACAAAAGGAAGAAGAAAACTGTTCTGTCGTAGCAGTATGTAGGTCTTAGTACAGTGTGATAGACTTCGCTATATCCGCTTCCGACCACTGATAGCGTATCAAACCCTTTTTTTAATTTATTTACTTGAATTAAAGTTAATTTATATAGATGTATTAAATACATATATATTTTGAATATTTTACATATTGTAAATATTTCATGCAATTTATTCTCTATATTAATACCTTCGAACTAGGATTTGTCAAACTTTTTTTTGAATGAACGTATTTGGAGTCGGTAATCTTTGCATTCTTTCGTGGTGGTGAAATTCTCTAGCATTAAACTTCCACAAAAAATGGTTAGAAATGTTATTGTAGGTATCTATAATAATAAGAATCAACTTACAACTCTTGTTTGAAAAGATCAATTTGATCCTGCAACTGAAGTGTAGTTTCATCTACAACATCTACAATGTTGTTGTTCATCTCTATTTCAGCTGCATCGTCCGGTTTTGTTGGCTCAGGAACAATTGGAGGAACCGTAGTTTCTTTTACAATATAATTCGCTTGTCACCAGGACGTAGGCAAGAAGCAGATGCGCAATCTGTAATACATCATTCTTACCATCATTTTACAGCGCCATAGTTAGAGCTACCAATGCTGTCGAGGTTGAAGAAATCGTATATTCCTGTTTTCTTGTCAAAATTTAGTACATTTATGAACTAGGTTAGCTACAAACAATCCCATCGGCCCCTATCGGCCATATTGTCCACAACTGATCAAATCTTTACTCTTCGATAAGTCATGCCAAAAAAAAAACCCCAAGAATTATACACAGTCATGTCCAGTTTTGGGTATGCTAACATAACTCGTTTTTCTGTTCTGGATGATGATGAATAATTCCCGTTGGTTTATTAACGACCTTACCGAAACATTTGAAACAATTGTGCAAAATTACAGAACCAACACTTCCATAAATTTTCTTAAATATCAAGTTTTTCAACAGGGACGCTACAAAAGTTGAGCGACAGGGACAGCAAACGACGCCATACTTCTTGCTGCTCTTTTGACATTTCTCTTCAGTAAGGTTTGCCATTTCATGATGGAAAGATATACGATCCAACAACGAGTCGAAATTATGAAAATTTACAACCGAAATTCGGAGTCAGTGGCCTTAACGTTAAGAGCGCTACGTCCTATTTATGGTCGTCATAATCGTCTAGTGGAAAAATTTGAATCCACAGGCACAGTACAAAATGTTCCCGCGCCAGTGAGACAAAGAAGTGCCCGTAGTGTCGAGAATATTGCTGCCGCTGAGGCTTCAGTTGATGAAAGCCCAAATGTGTCTCTCACACGTCGTTCTCAAGCGTTGGGCATCTCTGCGACGTCGAATTTTGCGAAAAGATCTTGGGCTGCATCCTTACAAGATTAAGTTAACGCAAGAACTAAAGCCGCTTGACCACCAGAAGCATCGTATGTTCGTGAATTGGGCTGAGCAACAACTTGAAAATGATTTGGATTTTCATCGAAAAATCATCTTCAGCGATGAGGCTCATTTCTGGCTGAATGTCTTCGTCAATAAACAAAATATGCGGTATTGGTCAGGCAGCAATCTACACTTACTCCATGAGTCATCATTGCATGCCGAAAAAATTACGGTTTGGTGTGGTTTATGGACTGGCGGCGTCATTGGGCCGTACTTCTTCCGTTATGATCAAGACCGGCACGTTACTGTGAATGGGAATCGCTACCGTTCAATGATAACCGAATATTTTTGGCCCCAATTGGATGATATGGACTTGGAGGACTTGTGGTTCCAACACACAGCGAATGCCACAATCAATTTATTGGAAACCAAGTTTGGAGAACGTGTTATCTCACGAAATGGTCCAGTCGCTTGGCCGCCTTGGTCGTGCGATTTGACGCCGTTAGACTATTTCCTGTGGGGCTACGTCAAGTCTATGGTCTATGCCAACAAGCCAGCGACGATTGATGAACTTCGTATGAATATCGAACGTGAAATTGCAGCAGTATCAGCCGATTTATGCTTGAAAACCTTCGAAAATTGGGTTCAGGGTCTGGACTTCTGCAAGCGTGCCCGTGTTGGCCATGCAAAAAAAATCGAGTTCCATACATAATGGCATCAAACGTACTTTCACAGGAATGAAGAACTTCATTGATGTCCAAACCCGTTTTTGTTTTATTTAAGAAAAACTTTTGTAGCGCTCTTATTGAAAAACCCTTTACTAGCATACGCCAACTATGTTCCAGCCACGTTTCATGTAGAGATATTTGTATTTCGGAGGCTGTGTCCATTTGAATATGTCGTGAAAGTTTCTACGATGGGTTTTTCATTAGTATTTCACACATGACAAAATGCCTCCTCAGGTAGGGACTTCATAGGATGCAAGAACGGTTGTTCTGGTTTCAGTTTTCGCTAAGTGAAGTATTTACCAGTATATTCAACTTAGCCGTTCGGATTCGGCATAAAAGATTCGTGCAAGAAGTTCACATGAATGGTTTAGAGAAAGCTAGGCCCTGGGTACTAACAAACCTGCTGCACCAAAAATTTTATTTTACGTTGTTTCTGGTATTTTTAACGCATCCGCAAGTAACTCTGTTCAATGGGACTGACTAAGCCATAGTTTCCATGGTGGCTCTATAGTTTTATTCCCTACACCAGGCCGTTGCCAACATACAATCACACGTGTACCACTGTACTGACTAAGCCATAATTTCCATGGTAGCTCTATAGATTTATCCCCTACTCCAGGTTGTTGCCAACATAATATCCATGTGTATTCTGTTCTGGAAACCCAACGCGCTTGGTAAATCGCAAAAATGTTATCCTGCCCCCGGCGAAAATCAATTGTTACAATGTCAGCGAGCATTAAAAGACATAGAACTCGAATGGGATCAATCCCTTAGAATTCCATCAAAGGCTCTTGGACTGTGTGGTACAAGTCCCTCAGCTGGGATTGTTGGTTTTTTTTCGAAGAAAATAAGGTCACAGTGACTTTAGCCCGTAGATATGTGAGCAATTGCCGAAGATTTTGTTTTTCCCAAGACTTGATAAATGGGACTTAGATGATGGACCATTGGATTTCACTTTAAGGGCATGTGTAGCTACTTTGATTTATTTTGTATTGTCTATAATTTTGTTATTGTTTATTTAAAAAAAAAAAAAACTCAAAATGACAATTTTTATAATATATTAACGAAAATATAAAGAATGATGTGCATCGGCGATACTAAAGCAGTAAGTGCCATTCATTCAGTGGGACTTTTCATAATTAATCTCTACTTGAACAAGGATTACCTCCGGCTAAGTCATTCACGCGGCTACAGGCGAATGGTAAGGTAAAGGTAGCCAAAACCTCCTTTTCTTTTTTACGGATACATTATCGATTCCAATTTCTGTCTTTTGGTATCTTAAAAATTGTTTCTTCAGAATTATGTGCTTACAGATTAAAAACATCATAAACATCACAGCATCAACTAAGTAATTTTAACAAGCAACTATATCACCCACTTTTCCAAACTCACTTTGTTCCATTCTCATAGCAACACCCTAGTAAAATGTGTTCTGCAAAAAAAAAAATTACACTTCTTCTAACGACTTCCGAGAATTATTTCAACTTGCACCACCCATAACCACAGTGTTAGGTCTGGAGTAATACCATCTCATTACAATTCCAGGAGTGTCCACAATCAAAAAGTTGAAACTTAAGCTGCTACCTTAACGATTGCTAGTACCCACACACACATACGTACCTACTCTCTCATTTCCTATACAGCAAAAACGTATCTGTCATCAAAAGGTGCATCTAGCAATTTCTAATGGTAAACGATGTTCCATACTTCGTCGTTCTTTATATATGTGTGTATGCCAGTAAATACCACTGCCGATGGAATTACACCAGTCACGTGGTGCCGGTGACACCAACGTGCTAGCGCAAAATGTAGCGTCGCACTACGAATACCGAATGCGAATCGAAATTACATTCAAGTTACACCGGATCGAAAATTCAATTTCCTGTTTCTAAATGTGTATGCTATGATGATGGTTGCAGTACCCCATCCTAAGGAAAATACCCCACCACACCGTTAGAGACCAGCAATGTCGCTATTGCCATAGTGCCGCCGCCGACAGCGCGCATATCCTTTTTGCCTCCAAACACCCAGACGAAATTCGATTCCTCTGAATCCGAATGAGCACGAAGCAATTGCCAAACCAAAAACCAAATCGAGAAGAAGAACGAATTGTATCCAGTGTCAACAGTGGGTCCTGGAATCGAAGTTAGTTTTGGGGAAAAGCTACGATTTTTGGCACATCCTGGTGCTGGTTTCTCTGGAGAGCACAGCAGCTACGAGGCGAGCAATAAATTTCAAAATGTGGTCGGAATGTGTCACACTCATTTAATCCGACATCGATAACTTTGGATAGCACATCACCCTTGGATTCGTATTTGGAAAGGGGATGAGCGCAAAGTCAGGCGCCAGTGAAAATTCAAAGTGAATTGCCAATAGTGTTTTTTTTTTGGAACACCAATGATGGAAAATCCTAGCGCCTTACTGTAGATTCCCATCCTGCCTGTCACCGAGTAGATACACCATACCTAAACTTATGGTTTATCGACTATGGCGGATGTATTGAGTTTGCATGCGGCTTTTGTGGAATCCACCAGTCACGACCCCGAGGGTGTGCTCTTTGCCAGCAACTTTCCGTTTATTGAATTATTTCAGAGGGGGTGCGATTACTGTACGTGTGCGAAAATGTCACACAGGTCGTTGTCGATGGCAGGTTGGAGGCAATATGAAGAGACACCTGTGGTCACATGATGACAACGCGATGTGACTGACTTTTCCATGTGACAGGTTAATTTGGCTTCATGAAAATAGGTTCCCGAAATGGAATATCATGGGGAATTTCTTAACCATGTTGGCAGTTCATTTGGAATGATGGTGGCATTGTGATGGTCTTCATGAAATGACTTTGGTCAATGATGTTCATGATGTATTTGTTCATGTAATGAATTTTCTATCATTTATGTCGATAAATCGTTCCTGTGTGTTAGCTAATTGCATGATATTAAGATACTAACAGCTTTTATAAAAATCCAGATGAGTCCCTGATCAGGTCTGGTAAGTTATTGATACTCATGACAGTGAGTTTATATTCAGACTGCATGTTATCTACGAATATCAAAGGTAACCCATGGAATTGATAATGTATCGGATTAGCCGAGAGACACACGGCAATACTGAATCCTGAAGTGAATACCGGTAGTCCCATTTTTTTGGAGAATCTAGGTAATTGAAACTAACTAGATCACATTAGTTGCATTAGTTGCATTAACTGCGTGCTACCAAATTAAGTCTAAAAAAAACCTTTCGAATCTGAATGTAAGAACCATTGAAAGATCACCCAAAAAGATCCTCGGTGGAAATTTTATAAAATGTGTCAGTCGAATTTACATTAATTTGTGAAATTTTGTATTTACCAGCAACTGCGTTCACATTTTCAATTAATTGTAAGTTTTATAGCATTTTCTTTAATTTTAGCAATAAAATTGATAAAATTTGTTGGGTGTTGTAGAACGAGGGTAGACTTTGATTTAGTTTAACTTGGCAATGCCATGTGGTTGTAACCCAGTGGTTGTATATTTTTAACCTCCAAGTGGTATCCATCGAGTACTGGTCTCATCAAACCATATTTGATATGCGCGAGTGTTGATACAACGACGAAAAACCGCAACACTATAAACAGCCAGGTCAGAATGGTACAGAATTATCACCCGGGCTACTGTCCCGGACAACAGGTTGTATTGGAATTTTAAGGGTAAGTCAGTCCTCTTGAACAGAGATGGTGGCGGATGAACCGAAAGGCCAAAGGCAGCGTTTAATCCCGTAGTAGATACTGATGGCCCGTATAAGAGCAAGTAAAGCGCGCGATCGAGGATATAGAGAAGTACTACTCGAGGAACGATGTTCGCAGGTTTTAGCAAGGCGTAAAACGTCAAGGCCAAGGTTACAAGACTCGAACAGAATCCTGTCGAGATGAACAAGGAAATATCGTAGTTGAGACTCAGTCGATGCGGAGGATATTCGAGAACCACTTCTGCAGACAGTTAAACTGCGAGACGAACAACATTTCGCTGTCAGGCAGAATACTCGCTTCTCCATTAGGGTCGGAAACGACCTCACCGACACGTTCGATACCAAAAATGGATTTAGGCAAGGCGATGCGCTGTCATCTGAATTCTTCAATTTGATTAATGAGAGGATTGTGCAAAACTTCTGAGCCAACACCAGAGGCACAATTTTCCAAAAATCGGTGCAGCTACTAGCATATACTGACGATATTGACATCATTGGTAGGACTCAACGTGATGTCATAGCCACGTTTGCTATTAGAGAAGGAAGTGGCAAAAACAGGTTTAATAGTAAATGGAAGCAAGCCGAAGTATATGCTATCAACACGAAAGGACTCACAAAATCGGCGAACGTAAAGAACGTGACCTTTGACAGATATAACTTTAAGGTAGTAAGGGACTTTGTCCATCTCGGCTCCGCTATTAACTCTGACAACAACATCTCATCAAAAATTAAACGAAGAATAACTCTTGCCAACCGCTGTTTCTTCGGGCTAAGAAGGCTATTCAGTAGTAAAGCTCTTACTCGAACTACTAAGGAGATCCTATATAAGCAGTCCTGCTCTACGGAGATGAAGCATGGACCATCTCAAAAGAGGATGAAGAAATCCTTTGTTTGATTTGATTGGAAAGTTCTTAAAAATCTTCGTTCCCGTTTGCGTTGATGGGCAAACGGGACGAGCTGTTCAATGACATGTCCGTGATCAAAAAACTTAGCATTGGGCGTTTAAGATGACTAGGACATGTAGAACGAATGAAAACCAATACTCCAGCTCGTAGAGTCTTCGATTCCAAGCCAGAAGTCGGACGCAGTAGAGGAAGTCCTCGCCTTAAGTGGCGCGCACAACTAGAAACCGACCTCAACCAACTTGGAGTGCGCAACTGGAGGCTGTTAACAAAGGACCGGTCTTTTTGGAGTTGCATGTTGGCTGAGGCCCAGGTTCATTCCGGACTGTCGCGTCACTTAAGCAGTTGATAAAATGACCAAATGTTCTTATTGTAAAATTGGCACTGGGTTGTCAATTTTGGTTGGTAATAGTACAGATTTGAACTTGTAAGAGAGGTAAGTTAATGATTTGATTATTTTTCATCCAACTTGACCGCAGATTTTTATTTAACTAAGTAGTGGGTCTACAGGTTCAGATCGGAGCTCAATTCTAATATGTTCCTGGACAGCGAAATTGGGGGACAGCGAAATTGGGTTTAAAGTTGAAAAAAAATGTATACAATTCTGTTTTTATCTTATCAATTAAATATTTTTTTTGTTCTGTTTATTTATGACACACAATGCAGCACAGTGTACACCCAGTTGAGCACTGCAGACTGTCTTGAAGATATATGCATTCTAGCACAAAGTTCATCATACAGCTCTCAAGCACCTAATTCATTCACGAATTTAATTATAAGATATATATTAGACATATGTAACATATGGATTCATTTATTTTTATTATTAAAATAAAAATAATAAAATTATTTGGTGTTTATTTTTTATTTTGCAGAAAACATTTCACAAAAATTGTTGGGGAACCGGGATCATACATCTGTAAAAATGGATCAAACCGGGTATAAACATTGAGCTGTAGATTTGACAAAACAAACTGCATTTTGACAGTAAAATGTCTTGTAATATACAACATAAATCTGAATTTTTTGTGAGTCTTACAAAATTAACTGTACATTCAATAACTAACGCATTCTGTATTTTTTTTTTTAGCTGTAAAGTCTACAACAAATGCTATGCTATGCATGGGGATGCAATTGTTATGCTAAGGCAAATCTCTCCTCTCCACCAAAAATTCATGTAATTTATTTAAAGTATTTCCAATTGAACAATTATTTAAATAAAATGTTTTAATGATTTCAACACGTTCTTTCTGCGTTTAAAAATACAGAAAAAAAATGTTTTGCGCAACAGTCTCGTTAGTACCCACAACCATTTATTTGCATGTTTGTACTTCTTGAAGGATGGTGGGACATCCTGTTTTATGCCGACTCCGAACGGCGAATTTGTGATAAGCTTTTCTTGACAACTGATACTATTCAGATGATTTGTCAGATCATCACGAGAGGAGGGGCAGTGAAAAATCATTTAGGTGTTTCTACGGCTGGGAAACGAACCAAGACCTTGTGTACGGCTGTTCATCGCACAAATCATCGCGCCACTAAGCCCGTCCTTCTTCGTGAGGTGCTCCATAATAAATTGATATCGATATCGATATTACGACTGCCAAATGCCAACTGACAAACTTCATTCATTCAATATAAATGTAGATGGCGGTAGAAATGCATAGACCAAACCTTACTTACTTACTAAAGTGGCACTACAGTCCAGAATAAACCTGGGCCTCAACCAACATGCCTCTCCAATTACCACGGTCCTTAGCTAACTACCTCCAGCTGCGAACATTTTCCCCTCAGTGGATTTGTCAATAAGCTGAATTGCCGTATTTGGGCAAATTAGAATCCAAGAGTGATTGTCGAAAAACTGTTTGGTGTCGTTTATGTGCTAACGGCATATTCGGGCCGTATTTTTTTTCCAAAATGAGGCCGGTCAGGCAGTTACTGGATATGGATGTGGACAATATGTGGTTTTAACAGGACAGTGTCACTTGCTACTTAGCTAACGAAACAATGGCTCTATTGCGCGACAAATTCAATGGCCGTGTTTTCTCACATGGTGGCGATGTCAATTGGCCGCTAAGATCATGTGGTTTGACACCGTTGGACTTCTTTCTTTGGAGTTATTTGAAAGAAAAGGTGTGCGTCGATAAGTCAGCATTGATTCAAGAGCTAAACGATGAGATAACTCGGCACATTAACGGCATAGAACCTCAATTATGCCTCAGCGTCATCGAAAATTTGGACCAACGGTTGGAGGTGTGCTGCCGAGGTAGCGGCGGATGTTTGGCCGATATTTTGTTCCATACATAATTGAACCAAACCAATATTATCATAATAAGTAGAAATGACAACAATTTTTAAAACAATTTGTGTTTTATTCAAAATCAACATCGGCCCAAATAATTTAACCAACCGATAATCCAATGAGCCGTTGAGGCTCAGGAGAGCATAAGATTGGCTTAGACGCGATTAGCTGATTGCCTGGATGGCCTTGCCGAGAAAAAATCTTTTTCAGTCCAGTAATGTCGGAACTTATCGAAATCTATAGTTCGAAAATTTTAATGAAAACAATATCATTTCCTAGAACCGAGAATGTTAAAAAAATGTTAACCCAGATGTCCTTAAACAAAAACTGTCTTTAAACAAAAAATGTCGGAGTAAATCTCTAGATCTAAGTGGATTGTCGATGTGCATTGATATTGTTTTAAGAAACGGAGGGGATTTACTTCGATGGCAGTAATGGCTTAATGAACTTTCATATCAGGTAGATTGCTCTTTTATGGTTCCAAAATTAGTTGCTTAAAAAAAATTAAATTACTTATTACAGAATAATGAATATTTTAAGTGCAAGGAACTTACACTGAACCACACATTTTTAAATTCTAATATTTTATGAAATGATATCGGAAATGAGGGGGATGTACCTAGATTTGTTATACATGAAAGATTGCTCATTTTCATGATGCTTTTTAGATTTGTTATAACGGGTGTTTTTTTTTAGAGGTTGGTTTTTCGAATAGACATAAAACTGACATTTTGTGGTCAAATCGCGCAACTCTAAGTCATTTGTGTTCAGTTGGGTTTGCCATTTCATCATGAACAGGTTGACAAATGAACAACGCTTGCAAATCGTGCAAATTTATTTCGATAACAATGGTTCAGTTCGCGAAGTTTACTGCAAGCAAGCTCCGTCCACTTAATGGTCGATATAATCGTCCATCAGAGCAATTAATTCGGTTAACCATGGATCGTTTTCGCACTACTTTTACTCTATGTGATATGCATCCGTAGAGACGTCAAACAGTGCGCACGGAAGAAACAATTGGCACTGTAGAGCAAAGTCTTGAAGAGGACCCGAATGAATCGATTCGCCACCGTGCACAGCTATTGGGGCTTTGTCCATCAACTTTATGGATGATTTTGCGCAAAGACCTTGGCTTACAAGATCCAGCTTGTGAAAGAATTAAAACCGCGAGACCATGCAGTGCTTCATGATTTTGGTGTATGGGCCGAAAATGAAATTTCATCGCGAAATTTTTGTTCAGTGATGAGGCTAATTTTTGGTTGAATGGCTACGTCATCAAGCAAAGTTGCCGCATTTGGAGTGAAGATAGTCCACATGAGACCCTTGAAACGCCATAACATTCACAAAAACGGACTGTTTGGTATGCTCTATGGGCTGTTGGAGTCATTGGGCCACACTTCTTCCGAAATGATGCTGGAGAGTCAGTTACCGTTAATGGAGACTGGTATAGAGCCATGATAACCAACTATTTTGTTCCCGAATTGGATGGCATGAATGTGGATGAGATGTGGTTCCAACAGGACGCCGCTGCATGCCACACAGCACACGTCACAATCGATTTATTGAAGGAAACATTCGATGAGCGCATAACTTCGCGGAATGGATCTGTAAATTGGCCACCAAGGTCTTGTGATTTGATACCAATGGATTATTTTCTGTGGGGATATGCGAAGTTGCTCGTTAACGCCCACAAACCAGAAACGATAGGGGACTTGGAAGCCAACATTCGTGGCGTTATTGCCGACATACGGCTCCAAATGCTCGAAAAAGTGGTTTAAAATTGAACCTCTAGACTTTGCTTTATTCGAACCAGCTGCGGCGGCAACATGCACGAATTTATATTTTAACATTAATGGCATAAAATTATCCTTATAATAAAGCTAAATTTATGGACATTTAAACAATTTTCTTGTTTTTAATTTCAATTCAAAGTGCTATACCTCTAAAAAAAAACACCCGATACATAAAAGGTTGTTCATTTCTTGATGTTTTATCTTCAATGGTATAACCTTCGGTAAATTTCATGCATGAATAAATTGAACATTTAGGACCACCATCCAACGGATCTTCTCTAAACAAATATTAATTGATTTCTAAAAACATTTCATTATGGTAAAGTATTGTAAAGCTCATCTGTTCCCATTCAACGAGGTTGATTTATCACTCTCAGACTTTTTCATTGAGACAGCTTAACAATTAGTACCCAAGACTGATTCCCAATGATACCTACATAAATCGAAAAAAAAACATGTAACAATAAATGAGAATTGTTATTTTCTTGGCTCAGGTTGCATTGTAGGTCTGGGATACGGATCAGATGGTATAATGCATCCAAAAGTGCACCATACTCTTCAGCCGATTGTTGGCACCGAAAGTTATCTTCCACAGCCAATGCTCAACAAAGGACGAATGCGACAACGACAACGACAACGACGACTAGGACGACTGATGCTGATGATGATGATGATGGTACTGTTGTGTTTTTCATTTTTGTTCCTCCCTTAATTGGCTATAACTATGCTTGTTTTTGTAGTTTGTCTCTATTGTTCCTATTTTATTTCGTTGCCAGACAATGGTGTAGCACAGAACTGTATTTCTAGTATAGGCAACATAAAAGGACTGTTGAGAACACCGCGCTGCGCTGCGCTGCGCTGCCATGCCTCTGTTCCGACTGTAATTGCTTTATGTTTTGTCATTTAACCCATTTTCCGAGTTAGAAGCTCTCCCTCGCAATAAAAAAAAATAAGGAGGTAGGTATGCACGTCTCGAGCATTCATATCGAGGTTGTGTAGGTTTATGTTCTCATTTCCGCGAATATATTTGTGTGTATGGTAACTCATTGTGTATGTATAGTGAGGGATGCACTATCTTCCTTAGCCATTGAAATGAGTTATCTCATTAGCATGAGGTAGGTTGCAAAGGGAGACAGTTGTCTATGGAGCAAGTTCAAATTTGATGTTTTCCTTTTTGTATCCTTCATTGCCCTGGATTGTACAGAAAAAAAAAAAACTACAATAACAAGTTTGAGTGAGGATGACATAGGTAGATACGATAAAGACTTATTTTAGGATACCTAAATAATTTATTGCTTTGGGATGTCGTCGTCTTGGTAATTCGACTTGTTGGCAGAAAGGGTTTCAATGAAATGAATGAAAATAAAGTGATTTTTGTTGTGCCAACGGAGATGTAATTCAATGGATTCAGCTTGAATGTACCTAGCTGCGATGGAGGTTTTTGGACATATGATGTGTCATTAGTGTCTTACTCAATGAAACTACCTTTGTAATATATTGACGTAAATAATTTATTTTTTGTACAATATAGACGAGGAAAAGTATAGAGGTCGAAAAGCCTTTGAGAATAAATATAATAATGCTGCTATAGGTTTTTGGAATTTACGATGGCCAAAGTACTTTTTGAATATTTAATACCACACTAATAATCAAAAAACAATTAAAAGAGACTTATGCGAACATATAAATAATGTTTTTTTTTAAGAACAAAGTTATTTGGAATAAAATTAAGCACTTAATATGTTGAGTTTTGACCATTACGGGTATAACATTAGAAATAAGTGGAGCTATTTCCTTCCGATAACGTAGAATATTTGGAATTGTAGTAGTGTTTCATAGATAAGAAACGTTTTGGAGAAGGATATTGCGAATCGTTTCTTGAATCCGCTTTTTGCTTGGCTTTTTAAATCCCGCAAGGCGTTATTTCAAAATATTCAAAAATCAATGTTATCTAAGTGGTAAATTAAAATTTGGACTTCTTGGGATCTTTTGAGGATCTGATGAATTTTGAAGTCTTGAGCCACATATCCGCCTACAAGCAGTTATATCAGGTGCACTCAAGTTGTTGGTGAATGGTATCAGACATTCACATATTAAATTATGACACGTTAGTCCCTCTATTGCTGAGCTTCCATGTTTCAGGCATACACTCAAAATAAGTGTGTAAAATTACTGTGAAATTGTATGTAATTTTTAGTGTAGAATTAGGCAAGTTGCCTTTTTTTTTAAAAAACATGACAACAGTTAAAACGAGTGGTGGGTGCATGACTGGGTCGCACACAACTTTCTCTTTCACCGCGAGTTAATTTGACGATTTAAACAACTTGGCAAAAAAAAAACAATTATATTTATTTTGATTAATGATGCTAAAAATGATATAAATAATGTCAAAATATGATTATACGAACGTTTTTTCCGTAATTGAAAGTAATCAGTGTCCATGCGAATAATAATGATTTTCCGTTATTGGCCAAAACTGAAAGTTCCGTTTAGGGATAATTGGGCCAAAACCATTTATGTGGAAAACATGGAAAAAGTAATAGTAGCATACGAATTGAATTTCAGTCAATTTGGCCAAATAGTTTGCGAGAAATTGACAATTTTCTCAATATAGCCTATAAGCTAAAATATGTTATATGGATTTTCTCAAGAAAACTGGGTATTCATTTTTGTTGAAACTATCATACTTATAGTATATAAGAAGTTCAGTCAAATTCGTTGGAGCCATTTTCGAAAAAATTGAGGTGAAGTATGATTTTTATATGGCCGGTACCAGTAATAACATGGCTACAAGCACACAAAAAAAATGACCTTGAAATATGACCACAAAAACCCTAGATACGAAGTTTGAACGAAATCGGTTCAGTTGTTTAGGCTGGACAGACGTGCACGGACCGACGAACCGACGAACCGACGGACGGAATTCCAAAAACCACTTTTTTGAGTTCCGCTATCATCGTAATATTAGAAAAAATAAAAATCTCAAAATTTTTACGAAAAGAATAAAAATATCATATGAACTTTACTCTTAGAATATTTGTTACATACACCTTAAGTATTTTACATATAAAGTGTTTGAAGATCAAGATCCTCGAAAATGTTCCATTCGTGATTATAATTGACGTTCACTTTTGAAAACAGTTTTATAAAAACCTATATTCTACATTTTTTCTAAATTTCATAGCTATCTTAAACGTGCAATGCGGAGTTTTTTGACCACGTGCAAGTCGCTATATAGCCCGTACAGTTTTTGGTTGGATTTTCGTCTCCAAAGCCCGTAAACACAAACGGGACCGAAGATTTTGCGAAGAATTTTCCTCTCGAATCGACCAAGGATTTCCTCATCCGCTTTTGAGACGTGTCATGCTTCAGCGCCGTAGAGCAGGACTAGGACAATCAGGGTCTTATATAAGATCTTCTTAGTAAAGGATTTTTCAATACGAGCGCTACAAAAGTTTTTTTTTAATAAAATAAAAACGGTTTTGGACATCAATGAAATTCTTTATTCCTGTGAAAGTACGTTTAATGCCATTATGTATGGAACTCGATTTCTTTTGCATGTTCACCACGGGCACGCTTGAAGAAGTCATGACGCAGAACCCAATCGACCGTTTTCAAGCATAAATCGGCCGATACTGCTGCAATTTCAAGTTCGATATTCCTACGAAGTTCATCAATCATCGCTGGCTTGTTGGCATAGACCACAGACTTGACGTAGCCCCACAGGAAATAGTCTAACGGCGTCAAATCGCACGACCGAGGCGGCCAAGCGACTGGACCATTTCGTGAGATAACAAGTTCTCCAAACTTGGTTTCCAATAAACTGATTGTGGCATTCGCTGTGTGGCTTGTGGCGCCGTCCTGTTGGAACCACATGCCCCCCAAGTCCATATCATCCAATTGGGGCCAAAAATATTCGGTTATCATTGAACGGTAGCGATTCCCATTCACAGTATCGTGCCGGTCTTGATCATCACGAAAGAAGTACGGCCCAATGACGCCGCCGGCCCATAAACCACACCAAACCATAATTTTTTCAGGATGCAATGATGACTCTTGGAGTACGTGTGGATTGCTGCCTGACCAATACCGCATATTTTGTTTATTGACGAAGCCATTCAGCCAGAAATGAGCCTCATCGCTGATTTTTCGATGAAAATCCGAATCATTTTCAAGTTGTTGCTCAGCCCAATTCACGAACAAACGACGCTTCTGGTGGTCAAGCGGCTTCAGTTCTTGCGTCAATTTAATCTTGTAAGGATGTAGGCCACAAAATTCGACACAATGACGTCACAGAGATGCCCAACGCTTGAGAACGACGTGTGAAAGACACACTTCAACTGAAGCCTCAGCGGCAGCAATATTCTCGACACTATGCGCACTTCTTTGTCTCACTGGCACGGAAACATTTTGTACTGTGCCTGTGGATTCAAATTTTTCCACTAGACGCTCAATCGTTGATCTGCTAGGACGATTATGAACACCATAAATTGGACGTAACGCTCTTAACGTTGAGGCCACTGACTCCGAATTTCGGTTGTAAATTTTAATAATTTCGACTCGTTGTTGGATCGTATATCTTTCCATCATGAAATAGCAAACCTTTCTGAAGAGAAATGTCAAAAGAGCGGCAAGAAATATGGCGTCGTTTGCTGTCCGTGTCGCTCAACTTTTGTAGTGTCCTGTTTAAAAACCCGATAGTTCGAGTGAGGGTTTTACTATTGAATTGCCTTCTTAACGCGAAGATACAGCGGTTGGCAAGGGTAATTCTTCGTATAAATTCTGACGAGATGTTGTTGTCAGAGTTAATGGCGGAGACGAAATAGACAAAGTCCCATACTACCTCAAATTTATATCAGTAAATGGTGACGTTCTGTTCGATTCATTGATGAATCGTGTTGACAGCATGTACTTCGTCTTTCCCTCATTTTCCGCTTCCTGATCCATACTAGCAAAGGTGGCTATGAGATCACATTGAGTCCTACCAATGATGTCAATAAAGTCGTCGAATGATAGTAGTTGCACCAAATTTTGGAAAATTGTGCCTCTGGTGTTGCCTCGGGAGTTTTGCGCAATCCTCTCAAAGATCAAACTAAAGAAGTAACATGGTATTGAATGTGTCGGTGAGGTCGTTTCCGACCTTGATAGAGCAGCGAGAATTCTCCATTGTCACCCTACACAAGCTTTGAAATTAATGAATAGGTTTGGACTTCTTGGGTTTTTTCCCAGGATCTGCCTTAGTGTGAAAATTTGATCGGTTGTTCACTATCCTGCCCTAAACGGTTGTTAAACGGTTTTAGGCGTTCCCATATTAAGGCAGATAGGATCTTGTAGGCGATGTTGAGGAGACTTATGCCTCCGTAGTTGGCGCAGCAAACAATGCTTAGGTTCCTTTCTTCAGCATATTTCCTTTCGACCAGATTTGGCTTATGAGTTGGTGGATGTTATTTACCAAGTCATCTCCGCCGGCTTTGTAAATCTCAGCGGCAAGGTCGTCATTTCCGAAAGCCTTATTAAGCTTGAGTTTAGATATTGCAATCCTCTCATCATTCAGGTCGTGAGTTTTAAAATTGGGAAATATATAAAGAGCTTGCGTACAGTTCCTCGGCAAACTGTTTATAATATTTGTTGTTCATTTACTAATATGAGGTTACGTAAGGTTCCCCGGACCGTTCTATTATTTTTTATGTGATGGGTGAGGAAGCATACAAATTTTAAGAAGAAGCTTGATTTAAGGCCGATTTTTACCAGATAGTTATTATTTTTTTCTGTAAATTGAGACCCAAGGGTTTTATAGTTACCCGTCATTACAGTATAGCAGTCGAACAATGTACTTTGTTGTTAGTAAAATTGTAATCTTACAAAAAGATGCCAAAGCCTATAGTAGAACTTCTGGTTTTCTTAATGCATTCGCATTCCTTATCAAAGGAATCACTACTCATATTGTTGAGGCCCTAAGCTATTTCTGTATCGTCAAAGGACAGTTTGGCTTCCCCCTATTTGCGAATCATTGCCAGATCTAGAAAAATCACATCTGAGCATTTTCACTAAAATACGAAACCCCATAAACACTAAACCCAGCTAGACAATACTAACATTTGTATCCTTATATTGAGTAAACAATGATCCATTGCTATTCAGAAATGTAAAGGATAATAAATAAAATTCGCACCTCATATATCTTCCCAAAATTGAATTTTCACACCCCTCAACACCTATGAAAACACAAGCTCACGAAATAGGAGTTGTTCGTTTTTCATTTTCCTTAAAAAAATATAACAATCCATGTAAAAGAAAATATTGAAACACACAAAAATAATCCATTTGGTACGTTCAAAGGTTAGAAAAATATAATTCGCCCCCAAGTTATTTATGAGGATTTTTGAATAACAATTTCCAAAATCGATAGCCTATAAACATACTTGGCATCCCACATAAAAGGCATACGTCAACAACCATACCTCACGTCACCTTAACATTCGTTCATAGGTTTGCCAGCATTCTTTCTTATTTTCCCTGGCACTAACACGTAATAGGTAGAAACGGAAAACTCACAATTCTGGCAGAAATCCACTTTGAGGCAAAAAATATATTCCTACAGCAATAAAGTTTGGTGGGCAATGATATTTGTTAGTGCTTCGCATTTTCCAAAAAAAAAAACAAAATTTGTAGGTATTTTGAGAACAATAACAAAACCCCACAACATTACACCTTACTGGTCCAGATCGAAGTGAAGTTATATAGTTGCATGTTGAAAACAAACGATTGTCATGGCCGCACCCATTTTCCGTTTTGCTGGTATTTTTTGTTTTTGTTTGCTGCTCTCCTAGAGCTACTTTTAGTTTACAATCATATTTCAGGATCAACTTAACTATCCCTATGTACGGTGGATTCGTGCCATTGAGTATGTACCATGGATTGTACATAATTTAATCCCATCTCATAGATGAAAGGCTATAACCAGAACCTTATCCACTTCTTATCCTTTAAACGGCAAGAGTCAAGTGCCAAGAAACATGGTATACTCCACTTGGCAACAACAAATAAATCATTTTTAGGG
This sequence comes from Rhingia rostrata, assembly GCA_949824845.1. Taxonomy (NCBI): domain Eukaryota; kingdom Metazoa; phylum Arthropoda; class Insecta; order Diptera; family Syrphidae; genus Rhingia; species Rhingia rostrata. Next base: position 48,991,192 of record OX463755.1, on the reverse strand, counting down.
CAAAACGCAAGTACATGAGCTTGGGGCTTGGAGTACTGTAGTTAGGTACAAGGGCCCCCCTTTATTTTGTTTTGCTGGAAGGGAGACAATGCAAAGATACCGTTAAATAGATGAAAATAGGAAAGTCGACGACAGAAAAGCAGACAAGTAGTCGAACAAATTGGAAGGATATGACGCGATGATGAGATGGGGTTTTCACCAAAATATAATGTCGCAGGAGTTGAGATTCAGAAAAACCAGATAAAGGCATTTGTATGGTATGAGAAGAAAAAAAATGTCATGGCGCCTTATGTTCTAGCACAATGAAAACGGAGTTTTTTTTCTCTGTTTTGTACTTTGCGGCAAAAGTGGTTAATGTATGTATATCCGAGAATCTAGCTATAGATACTTGTTAAGCTTAATTTTTTCTTTAAATTGGATAATAGAAATTTAGGGTTATTACTTAATTTAGTTTGTTAGAATGGCTTTTTACAGACTTGAAGATATATTGCGCTTTCTGCGGATGTACAAGAGTTGTCGTCCACGGGAACTGTTATTAAGGGATTTTAACTTAAAAGAAATAAAAAATAATAAAATAAACTTCCGGCAAGGATAATTATATAAAGGGTGATTAAAGGATTTTCGGAAATTAAATCTTATCGTCGTTCCAAACACGAAGTGGCGTATGTGCAAAATCTTAATTGGGGTATACGTCGGATATGTCTGTTCGTATTTTGCGTTAAACATAATCAAATCATTTAGGTACGTCAAAGATGAAAGTACTAATAAAACGGTTTAAGAGATGCGGATACGCCACTTCGTGTGATGATAAAGGGTGGTAGAGGTATAGAACTTCGAATTGAAATAAAACACAAGAAAATCATTTTATTGTCCACTAATTTGCCTTTATTGGAAGGATAATTTTATGCCAATAATGCTAAAATAGGATTAAGGGCATGTGGCCGCCGCGGCTGGTACGAATAAAGCCAAGTCTAGACGTCCAATTTTCGAGCATTTGGGGCGGTATGTCGGCAATAATGCCACGAATGTTGGCTTCCAAGTCCCCTTACATTTCTGGTTTGTTGGCGTAGACCCCACGATACTACACCTTACTGGTCCAGATCGAAGTGAAGTTATATAGTTGCATGTTGAAAACAAACGGTTGTCATGGCCGCACCCATTTCCGTTTTCCTGGTATTTTTTGTTTTTATTTGCTGCTCTCCTAAAGCTACTTTTAGCTTACAATCATATTTCAGGATCAACTTAACTATCCCTATGTACGGTGGATTCGTGCCATTGAATGTTGGCTTCCAAGTCCCCTTACGTTTCTGGTTTGTTGGCGTAGACGAGCGACTTTTCAAATTCCTTAAGAAAGTAATGCAATGGTGTCAACTCACACTATCTTAGTGGCCAAATAGCAGGTCCATTCCGCGAAATTATGCGCTCATCGAATGTTTCCTTCAATACATCGATTGTGGCATGCGCTGTGTGGTATATAGCGCCGTCTTGTTGGAACCACATCCCATCCACATTCATGCCATTCAATTCGGGAACAAAATAGTTGGTTATCATGGCTCTATATCGGTCTCCATTAACGGTAACTGACTCTCCAGCATTATTTCGGAAGAAGTATGGCCCAATGACTCCACCACCCCATAGAGCACGCCAGACAGTCCGTTTTTGTGGATGTAATGGCGTCTCAAGGATCATGATGTATTGCATGGTCTCGCAGTTTTAATTCTTGCAATAGCTGGATCTTGTAAGGTCGTAAGCCAAGAGCTTTGCGCAAAGTCTTCCAGAAAGTTGAAGTTCCAATTGCTGTGCACCGTGGTGAATCGATTCATTCCGGTGCCTTTCAACACTTTGCTCTACAGCGGCAATTGTTTATTCGGTGTGAAGTTTTCGAAGTAAACGTAGTGCGAAAACGATCTATGGTTAACCGAATTAATAGATCTGATGGACGATTATGTCGACCATAAAATTGACGAAGCTTGCTTGCAGTAAACTTCGTGAACTGAACCATTATTATCGAAATAAATTTGCACGATTTGCAAGCATTGTTCATTTTCCAACCTATTCATGTTAAAATGGCAAACCAAACTGAACATAAATGACATTAGAGTTGCCCGATTTGACCACAAAATATCAGTTTTATCTCTATTCGAAAAAACACCCGTTAAATAACGACCGGTATAAAAGAACTTTACTTTAATAATTTTACGTTTAATTTTTTTCCATGAAAATCGGCTATTTCATAGAAACATTGTGTTCAGCGATGATTCTCTTTCCTGGCTCAACAGATAAGTAAATAAGCAAAACTGTCGCACCTAGAGTTATGAACAGTCACATGCCATACAAGAATTGCCGATGCATTCCGAAAAAACGACAGTTTGGTGTAGTTTATGGGCTGGTGGCATCATCGGTTTGGTAAGCAGCTTATATCTCGAAATGGCCCCATGAGTTTGCCACCAAGATCATGCGATTTAACGCCTCTTGAATATTTCTTGTGTGGTTATGTGAAGTCGTTAGTTTATGTGGACAAGCGGATCAAGATTGAAGCCTCACAGGATAACGTAACACGCGTAATACGTGGACTACAGGCCGAAATGCTAGAAAAAGTGACGCAAAATTGGACCTCCCGAATGGACCAATTGAAACGGAGCCGCGGACAACATTTACATGAAGTTGTCTTTAAAACGTAAATGGCAAAGGCCTATTTATCTGTTACAATGAAAAATTTGAATACTTGATCCAAATTTGAAAGTGTTATTCGATTCTTGAAAAAATCTACGCTTAAAAAATCAACCGGTATAAGCACAATTTCTCAAAATGATAATTTTCGCAGAACCGAACGGAAGCATTTGGATACATTTTGGTATTCGTGTTTCCTTAAGAAATATATCCTTTGTTTATGATTTAAGATTGTTAAATAACAAAACAAAATATAATAGAAAAGTTTATCTAAAACAATGTTTTGTTACACGGTATGATATGTAATGTAAGCTTTACGTGTACCCCAGCTATTAATATCAGCAAAAGAAAACCGTAGTAAAACTCGTCGGGGGGTAGGGTGAAGTATGAAATAAATTAAATAAAGCCAAATGTTTAGTTTGGCTTTATTCTGCTTTAGATAACGAAATAAAGACTATCTTGCAATATATATTATATGTATAAATATGAATACAAATAAATTTAGCATGTTAGTGGTAGTTTTTGTACAAATCACTAAACGTATCTGAATTATTTATACAATAAATCATTGTTTATTTTGTTAATAAAACAATCCAAACATTGAGCCCACGCAGGAAGCAGCATGCCCCCAAATCCATATTCAAAATTAGCACACCTACATCTAATTCCACACCCATCCCAAATTTAATAGTGAGCCCAAGCAGGGGGTTCATACTTTGCATACATCCGAGTGCAAGTTTTTGTGAATGTCAAGTTTAAATCCGATTGAGCCATGCTGCACCCCTACAACCCCCTTGGAGTCTTATTCTGTTTGGCTTTATTTCTATTCACCGCTTCGGGAAGTAATAAACCCGTTTAATTTTGTATTCATAATAATACCTCACTTCTAAAGAAAATGCCCCATAAAAAACATCTCGCACTATAATAGCATTGTCTGATAAGGATCTACTTAAAGCACCAAAAGCTCAAGCGCTTTCGGGTAGCTCCAGTCGCCACGATACTTCTATAATCTGAGCGAGTAAAGCAGACTGCAGTAATCGAAATGCGCAACAATAAGCTTCTGAATGGAGGCCTCACATCCCGAAGCCTGTAAACCTTCAAGTTTGTCCAGCCAGCCGAAGCAGAGGAATTGTAAATACATACATATGTAAAACAGCGCCTAAAATCTAGTCCTGGGTTCGTTCGTGTTGGCCAGATTTTTATCATCGTCATTGCTATAATATCTACATATCAGCAAGCGGTCAATCGAACAAGATAATTTTATCAACAGAGCTATGAATGCGGATCCAATATTTACTTAAATACCTCTATGGTATGGGCATCAATTGATACAGCCTAGACAAATGTCTCCAGTTGCTTACCTCAAGTTTATTGAGGTCGGCTTATACTTTTGCATCTGACCTCTGACAGAAAATCGAAGACTCTGCGGGCCCGAGTATTGGGTTCCATTCGCTCAACATGTCTTACCCTTCTTACACGATCAAAATGGAAGTACATACCTCGTCAAGTCTTGGTCAAATCCTCGTCTCCATAACCCGTGGCTGCAAACAAGACAAATGATTTTAAGAAAATATGTTTGCTGTTAGCAAGATTAATTCTTTGTTTGATTACTGAAATGTATATGTCGAGGTTTTGTCACATTCGATATTGTGTGTCAATTCAATTCATATATGGTGTAACCCTCATTTACTGGTTTGATTTTTGCACCTTCATTTTCTATACAAGCAAATGACATCTCGTTGTTTTCAACTAACCCATTTAAAGCCAAGACTGTTTAAAACCAAAATTCTTGAGATCCATTTTTTTTAATTTAAGGAACATAAGAATATTAAAAAATATGATAAAATTAATAAAAAAAAAGTTATTCAGTAGGTTTTTGGGACTGTACCCAAGCGGGTAAAATGCCACAATATGTAGCTCATATTAGCTCAACTTTTTGTTGTGTGAAAAATCTTGAAGCAGTCTTTTTCTACACAGTGCAATGCCGCATTGCTTGCAAGTCCATCTTATTCGATTATGGCATTGAGGACCGCGCAATGGTTTTTCAATTCTCTTTGGAAAATTATTTCCCGGATTATATGGTACAGAAGAAACAGCTGATCGCTTGTATAATGACGAAGTCTGTGTATAATTTCGTAAGTAGTGGCGGACAATGGTGCGATGCATCTCCAGTAAGCCTATATTAGACCTGTTGGCTGTTTTATACAATTTTCAAGCGTTGACCATAACAGAAGTCATCATTGCTGTGAAAAGCTGCCACCACCACCAACGCCACCCATTCCCGAGTTGTACTCGGCGATTGGGTTGTTTGACACTTATTTTTGCTTTTGCTGTCAAACACCATCGATTGACGGAATGCATGGGCTCAATGCATTCAAAATTTGTTCCAACGGTTACACTTTTTTGTTCATGATTCGCGTACAGTCCCAATAGCTCGAAATCACATTACATTACAAGGTGTCCGCCGGGAAGGTATACTACTTTGTTTTGCCGCCATTTTGGTAAGCATAAGCCTTGACATTTCATACCTGGCAGTCTTGAAGTAGACACATTGCAAATTTATTATGAAAAAAATTTTGATAAACCAACGTGTTTTAATCAGTAAAACATTTTGTCAAAATCAATCATCGGTTGCTGTGACGATGAGAAAATTACGTGAAAATTTTGGGAGAAACAGTGTGCCAACAAAACGCACTATTTACCGTGTAGTGAATGATTTCGAAGAAAGAGGGTCTGTAGGTGATAGGCCCAAGCATGGACCATGCAAGATCGGCTGAAAACATTACTGCTGCTCAAGGAAGTGTTCAAAACAATCCCTCAACCTCGATTCGACGCTGTGCTCAGGAGCTTGGTCTTTAAGGAACAACTTTGGCTGCAAAATTGTAGGATTCGCATTTGTTTCTATTTAAGATTCAGTTGACATTGGAGCTTCGTTCATCATTCGCGTACAGTCCCAATAGCTCGAAATCCTTTTAGTTTTAACGTAACCAGCAGATCATATGACGTAAAAAAATTGTCAAAGAAAACAATGTGGTCAGAAGGATTGGGTACTTTATCCAAAAAAATCAACAATGACTCTTGAACCAAGTGGCATTTGTTGTTTTCCCGCACTTATGCCTTTAGCTCCACAATAGCTATCAAACTGGTACAATTATCTACCAAGAATTTTGAAGCTATTCCGGGACACGTTAGCGAAAATTGGCGATCGAGTATCTTTGTCTGTTTGCCAATACATTTTCTCACGTGGCATAGAGTGGTAGCCAGTATATAGTAAAATACCCAAAAAGTTTTTCAAATCGTGTTCCTTGAATGAAAACTTGTGCGCATTAGCCTTTGACGCATAAAGGCAACTTTAGCCAACAATCAAACTTACCACATCTTTGTCAAATAAAGTTTCGAACACCTCAAGTTGCAACTTTCCTTTTAGATCCGAAACCATTTTCATTTTGTTTTGCAAAAAAAGACTTGTTTTCGGCATCTCAACATCACAAGATCTTTGTGACCATCTCGGATAATTCTCACAAAGTTCTGAACGACTTTTCTTGGGGACAGTTCTTGAAGTGGTATGTCGTCTTCGCAATCGCTGCTACAGAATACCTCAATTTATCCTGGAACATCTTGCGGCATGATGTTAGCATACAGATTCTCGGAGTCACCTTCCTCCTCATCAGTATTACCATCTGGATCTGGCGGAATCAAAACAATGTGGAAAGTGGTATGCTGTGATGAACTTTCCACGAAATCCACAGCACTTACAAAGTTTTGAAATCTTCGGTCATAAAAGATTGATGGTTTGATGCTTCCAAATTCCATTTCGATGCGATTAATATTCTAAAAGAAATTCTTACCTTATTAGGCGTTGTACTCAAGCGAGTATACTACTTTTCCAGCTTTGCAAATGTTTTCAAATTTTTTTTGATTCAACTTTCCAAATTAACAAAAAAAATTGTAATTATGATGCAAGCAATACTCGTGGTCGCTTCTTAATTTATATGCAGTTGTTCAGCAGAGTGTGTGTGATTGAAACGCAATAAGAAGTTTGCAAAATTGTTTTTGTAATTAAAGCAACGGCTACTTGAATGTTTTTTGTACCTGCTTGTGTACAGTTGCTATTAATGGGCTAATGATGTCAATATTCTCCGTTCTATCATCACTTAAAATTATCTGGGAATCAGTACTGATCTATGCTATCCATCTATCAAGGGGTTATGGAAATTCTTAAAATGTTTTACATACCACAGTACGAACGATTTCGGATGTAATGAAGACTTACTCCGTGGGTGATGACCGAACTTAATTCGGGGGGTAACAGATTTATTGTGTTCGTTATATTCACAGGACTTTCAAGTTCTTGTATACTTTTTTTAGTAACTACCGAACGTTTTTTATTTCATTCAGTGAAGGTTTCATTGAATTTGGCTCGGATTGAAAGCGCAACCTTCCACTCAAAAGGCGAACACATTACAAGGTGTCCGCCGGGAAGGTATACTACTTTGTTTTGCCGCCATTTTGGTAAGCATAAGCCTTGACATTTCATACCTGGCAGTCTTGAAGTAGACACGTTGCAAATTTATTATGAAAAAATTTTCGATAAACCAACGTGTTTTAATCAGTAAAACATTTTGTCAAAATCAATCATCGGTTGCTGTGACGATGAGAAAATTACGTGAAAATTTTGGGAGAAACAGTGTGCCAACAAAACGCACTATTTACCGTGTAGTGAATGATTTCGAAGAAAGAGGGTCTGTAGGTGATAGGCCCAAGCATGGACCATGCAAGATCGGCTGAAAACATTACTGCTGCTCAAGGAAGTGTTCAAAACAATCCCTCAACCTCGATTCGACGCTGTGCTCAGGAGCTTGGTCTTCAAAGAACAACTTTGGCTGCAAAATTGTAGGATTTGCATTTGTTTCTATTTAAGATTCAGTTGACATTGGAGCTTCTTTCACAAGACCATTTACGCCGCCGTACGTTTGCCAATAGGATGTTTATGAAAAAATCATAATGAGTGACGAGGCACATTTTCATTTGAATGGACAGGTGAATAAAAAGAATAGTCGGTTCTGGGCAATGGAAAACCCTCGAATTATTCATCAGTCACCTTTGCATCCATTAAAAGTTACAGTCTGGTGTGCAATTTGGTAACGGCAAGGGTGAATGGCGAGCTTTATCGTGATATGACTGAAAACTTTTTAACGCCACAACTGCATGCTTTGGGCTTGATTAACATGTGGTATCAAAAAGACGGTGCCACATCGCATATAGCCAGGATTCAAATGGAATTACTGCAAGACCACTTTCCTCAAAAAGTTATTTCAAGAAATGCTGATGTTGACTGGCCTCCACGGTCGCCTGATTTGACTGCTCCGGACTTCTTTATGTGGGGATATCTGAAAAGCAAGGTCTATGCAAACAAACTAGAAACGCTTGGAAAACTCAAACAAAATATTCGTGATGAAATTAATGAAATACCGCGTAAAATATGTGAGAATATAATGAAAGATTTGCTCAAAAGGGCTCGCATTTGTGACACCAACACAGGCGGACATTTACCTGATATTGTATTCCATACCTAATTGCAGATATTTATCAATAAATCATTTATCAATATAAGATCCATTCTCTTTCGTTTAATCTAAAATTATAAGCAGACAAAGTATTATACCTTCCCGGCGGACACCCTGTATTACGAACCGTGGCCGCCTGCATTGTTTTTATTTTTTTATATTACTATCTATGTTAATTCCAATGCAGTTTTCCCAAGTCCTTCAGGCTAAATATTGACAAAGGACTTGCCGATTCCCAAAACCTTTTCATGATTCACTTAATATCGTTCACCTGGCCTATTTTTGGATATTAATTTCGGAATCAAACTATTTTTTTCGGAAGCATGTATGACTTTATTAATTGTTTTTGGTTGATGATTTTCGAAAACCTTTATCATAACTGGTATTGTTATCAATATTTGTCCAAGAGATAAAACTTCTAATAGAGGTTCTCCAATTGATGCAGCACATGCAGTTGTTTTTTTGAAGACTTTTTGCTGGTTTTTTTTTTTTTTCAAAACCTGACATATCCCTCTTATTTATTAGAATATTGATTTTCTTTTTTTGTTTATTAAAAATTAAGTAATTATTTTCTAACAGTACAATTCCGTTTTTTATAAATCCGGTGGAATTTTAAAAATGTTGTCGTCATGACACTCAACATATTTACTGAAAAGACCACTTCCAAAAAAACATCAACACCCCACACAAGACAAGTTTGTTCTTTAATATCGTCGTGAAAAAGTAAATCTTACAGCGTAAACAAATTTATAAATGTTGGTACTCCATTTTGTCCTCGTTAACTCTTTTTTTCGAGTACAACTTCTAAATGACTGCAAAATGTCACTTAAGCTCTTTTCAGCTTATCGCTCCCTTACCACCTGGTTTCTTCCTTTCAAATACCTATACAAGAAACTCACTCAACCCACGAGGGTCACTTAAATATTCGCAATCCCCTGACATTGACAAATCTTATTCAATTAATTCACCTTTTACCCCGTACCAGACATTTATCAACAAATTCACCTGGCAGCTGAAACTCAGACAAATAAGCAGAGGGCGATAAAAAAAAATGTCTGTATAAAAAGGACGCACTGCAGCTACAATACCAACGAGCAAAATAAATTGTCATAACCCAGAAACACCGTTGTCGGCCACTGCATCGGACACATCAGACGTGTGACCCATGACACTTCCTCTAATTTCGCATGGCATCTATCTGCATGCCTGTCCTGACAGCGTCTCGTATTCTGTTCCTGAAATGAAAATGGAAAATTAGGACATAAATCAGCGAAAGCGATTGCCATCCCCAAGTGCCCAGTGTACCATGACCGTTGTGCTTCATTCCATTAGGGACGTCTCGTCGGTCTCTTTGGGTTGGTCGTCGTGTAGGTATATACCAGTATAACGGAAGGAATTAAGCTATTTCCAAATAAATTAGTTATTCCTCGATTATGATTAACGACATGCCATAAATAACTCTGTCGATACTTTTTCATGAGGCTCAATTTTTGCAGCGCAATAGCAAACACTATCAGTGTACAAAGAAGGTTTCTTGGTGAATGGGTGGTAGTCTTGAATAGGGTTGGAGATACAGAAAAACCAAACCACAGGCTATAATTTCACTTTGATTTGACGTGGAAAAATTGGTGCGATGCCTTTTCTGTCGAACTAGGGTTTCATGATTTTTTTTATTTGGTCCTTGGTTATTGGAATAATTTTTGTGTGCCAATATGCGATGTAGACCATATAGAACTTGGGAAAAATTTTATTGCACAGTCAGCCATATTAATGACTTGGTCTGTAGCGAATTGAAGAAGAGATGAATTTTATTATTAATTGTTTGTTGTTGTTTCTGAGTTTATTTGTAAGGATGTGCATTCAATTAAATTGCATGAATAAGAAATGTTTTACTCTTTAGAATGCAAGTAGAATTTTTATTTGTTTAACTACGCCAAGGGCAGTGCTTTATGTCATTATTTACTTATTTTTACATTTAGCTCGGTGCCAAGCTAACTGTCTCTGGCTGTGCACTTCTGGTTAGATAAAGTCCCACAGCGACCGATCTCAGGCTGGCAATGAAGGACTCTGCGAGCTGGAGTAGAAGAGGTCCAATGCAGATTTTTACTAAGGTCAATGTTCGTATACGGGTGATAAGGTTATTGGCTAAATCTTTATATTCATAGCCCGATAACGTGCATCGACATTAATATGATTCATTAAATTGCCTTCTTACCATCAAAGAAAGCGGTTGCCTAAACTTGTTCTTCGTTTCTGACAAGATGTCGGTGTAACCTTTCATTCAAATATATTTTGCTTAAGAATTGGTGCGTGTTACTTTTCAAAGCATTTCCAACCCTCCATATATCGAGACAGGAAGGCCGTCATTTCCGGCAGCATTGTTAATCCTTAGTCGAGATATTCCTATCCTCAATTTACTTCAGTCGCGTGGCTTTTATTTTTTTATGTGAGCGCGAATACTTTGGCGGACTCCAGATCAACGAGCGGTCAACTAAGTTGATCATATTGCGATAGACAAGAAGCACGCATCCAGTATTTTGGATGTCCGAACATTCCGAGGAGCTAAAATCTACTTCGACCACTACCTAGTTGAAGCCATGGTAAGAATGCGGATATCCACCACGCCACAACAATCCAGCAACAGACCGCCAATAGCTTCGAGCAACGCGTATTCCTTAACCTCTCGATTAACACCATACCACCAGCATCGAATGTCGATGAACAATGGCAACGATGCTAACAAGCCATAGATCAAGAAGAAAGCAAGAAACCTTTGGTTGGATGAGGATTGCCGACAGATGCTCGCAGCCAAGAACTAGGCCAACAGGGCTAAGGTGCAGGTAAATAAGAGAGCTGCCATTAAGCTTGAGAAGGGAAGAATACCAGATTTTCAGAAAGAAGAAAAGAGTACAAGAAAAGCGCGCGATCGAGGATAGAGAGAGGTGCCACTTCAGGAACGATGTTCGCAAGTTTTACCAAAGTGTAAAACGTCAAAGCCAAGGATACAAGGCTCGAACAGAATGCTGTCGAGAAGAACAAGGATATATCGTAGTTGAGAAACAGTAGATGCTGATGATATGGAAGAACCATTTCTAAAGACTGTTAAACGGCGATGACGAACAACATTCCGCTGTCAGGCAGGACGAACCATTCAATATTGGCAACGACAACGAAAACTGCCAACCACCCGACATGAGCGAAGTGAGGATAGCAATATCTAAACTCAAGCTTAATAAGGCTACCGGAAATGATGGCCTACCCGCCAAGCTTTATAAAGCCGGTGGAGATGACGTGGTAAGAAACAGCCAGCAACTCATAAGCCGAATCTGGTCGGAAGAAAGTATGCCTGAAGAATGGAACCTCAGCATCATTTGCGCGATCCACAAAAAAATGTAGACGCTGTAAACTGCGCCAGATACAGAGGCATAAGTCTCCTCAACATCGCCTGCAAGATCTTATCTGCCATAATATGTGAACGCCTGAAACCGTTTTCCAACACCCTGATCGGCCCTTATCAGTGTAATTTTTGGCCAGTAAAGTCCAAAACCGATTAAATTTTCACACATCGGCAGTATTGAAAAAATCCAGTATGTCCAAATCGATACCCACCACCTACCTATTCATCGATTTCAAAGCCGCATACGACAGCATTTTTAGAGACGAACTATTCAGAGACATGTCTAGTTTTTGTATACCGCCCAAGCTCCTCCCTTTGTGTAGGAGAGTTCTCGCTGCTCCATCAGGGTCGGAAAGTACCTCACCGACACATTCCGACACAAGGATTGTGCAAAACTCATGAGCCAACACCAGAGGCACAATTTTCCAAAAAATCGGTACAACTACGACGACGATATTGATATCATTGGTCGGACCCAGCGTGATGTCATAGCCACGTTTGCTAGTATAGAGAAGGAAGCGGCAAAAACGGGCTTAGCAGTAAATGAGGGCAAGACGAAGTATATGCTGTCAACATGAAAGGACACACAACATCGACGAATTGGACAGAATGTCACCATTGACAGATATAACTTTGAGGTAGCACTGGACTTTATCTATCTCGGTTCCGCTATTAACTCTGACAACAACATCTTGTCAGAAATTAAACGAAGAATTACTCTTGCCAACCGCTGTTTCTTCGGGCTAAGAAGGCAATTCAGTAGTAAAGCCCTCACTCGAACTACTAAGGAGATTTTATATAAGACCCTGATCATCCCAGTCCTGCTCTACGGCGCTGAAGCATGGTCCGTCTCAAAAGCGGATGAAGAAATCCTTGGTCGATTTGAGAGGAACATTCTTCGAAAAATCTTCGGTCCCGTTTGCGTTGACGGGCTATGGAGACGAAGATTCAACAAAGAACTATACGAGCTGTACAGCGACATGCCCCTGGTCAAAAAACTCCGCATTGGACGTGTAAGATGGCTAACACATTTAGAACGAATGGACACCAATACTAGAGCTCGCAGGCTCTTCGATTCCCAGCCTTACATAGGACGCAGTAGAGGAAGACCTCGCCTTAAGTGGAGCTCACAAGTAGAAACCGACCTCAACCAACATGGAGTGCGCAACTGGTGGCAGTTAGCTAAGGACCGGGCTAGTTGGAGAGGCATGTTGGTTGAAGCCCAAGTTCATTCCTGACTGTAGCGCCACTTAAGTAAGTAAGTAAGCACAGCGCGAATACTGAAGGGTTCGTTTTTTTTCTGACAGCGGAAGATTGTTCGTCATCGCCTTTTAACAGTCGGAGAAAGAGGCTGTTTAACATTATCAGCATACGCTGTGAATCATATCAATCTTTCCGTGTTCATGTTAACAGGATTTTGTTTGTGTCTCTTACCGTCTTAGACGTTATATACTTTGGTAAAAATTACGAACATCATTTCTGTAGTTGAATCATTCTTTAGGATCAATCATGCATGATTCTTTTGTGGATTTGCCTTTCCAAGGAGTTGGGTCCCTACTTGTCGCGTGAATAGAGGGACATCTAATAATTAGAAAGCTAATTGTCCTGTCATTCGATACTAGGGCGATATACGGCGAATGGTATTCTTTCAGGTGGTCTGCGAAGGCCTATCTTGAACCAATACAGCCTTCATGAAGGTTCGCGTATAACAAAACTAATTATGAAGTCATGAAGTTGGAGAGTTACCTGGTGTTGCTGCTATCCATTTACCTCGGTTCGTAGTGAGGCTGAGTAACTTATAAGAATCTAGACCGAGTTTGTTAGGCACGCGGAGTCTGACCAAAGGCTATAGTCTGGTATCACTGGAAACAGGATCTCATAAAGTATATAGTCCTCGTACTGCATGTTTATCCTTTAAGGTGGGAGTATCGTGGTGGCTGTGGTTACCCGATTCACGGGAACGTTTGGTATTCTGAGTTCTATTTTTTTTTAATTTACATGATCTCAAGGGGTTATGAAAACCCTTTATAGGTACACAGCAAGAGCGTTAGAGAAGGGGAAGAAAGAAAGTGGATAGGAAAGATTTTGGATGTACTGGTGGCCGAACTAATTTCGGGGAGTCACTGTTAAATTTGAAGAAATTTCAAGATGGTGCATACTCATAGGTATAACAACCGACCTTTGGTATTTCCTTTGAATAACGGTTAAGTGGATTTTGGCTGGGATTGAACGCGCAAACTTCCACTCAACAGTTGAACACATTACCACTAAACCGCGGCCACCCACAATTTGGAGGTAATAGACTTAGGAAAACATGAGGTATCAGGTGGACCTCGGTCATTAGCAAGGATGAAGATCGTGCCTAAAACATGATTTTTAAAATTTGCACTAATGTAACGTGTCCTGCACCAACAGTTTTCTATAGTTTCTGATGTGTGAAATAAGAGCTTTAATGGCTAGGTGTTCACGTTAAACATACTTTACAATATCTGTAGCATTAACTCAAGGCTTAGTTTTTGGTTGCGATATTCTGTCAGCTTTTTTCACTAAGCCATCGGTTTTCTGATGCCAGGCGCGACAGTCTTAGTACATCAGATCCGACCGATCTTATGCAATAGTCGCTATTGATCTTTGCCATTAGATGCTGGTGGTACAATGTTAATCCAGAGATTGCTATTTTAGTCTTTTGATGTTATGTTTTGGCATGTTCGGATTGTTCGCAAATATGGATGGGTGCCTCGTCGTCGTGCCAACAATTGCACCTCTCACGTTCGTCGTTGATGAACATTATGCATTGAGACTTGCATTTACACGACTACGACTACATTTATACGTCGTCAATGGTCAGAATGGTGGCAAGAAATGGCAACAGTGGAGGATCAATTTTCAAAGAAAATCATCTTCAGTAATGAGGCACATTTTCACCTCAGTGGATTCGTCAATATGCAGAATTGCCGAAATTTGCGCAAATGATAATCCAATAGGAATTGTCGAAAAAGCAATGCACGCACAAAGAGTGACTGTTTGGTGCGGTTTATGGGCTGGCGGCATCATAGGGCCGTATATTTCCAAAATGAGGCCGGTCAGGCAGTTACTATGAATGGTGTTCGCTATCGTGAGAAGATAACGAACTTTTTATGGCCCGAATTGAAAGATATGGATGTGGACGATATGTGGTTTCAACATGACGGTCCCACTTGCCACACAGCTAACGAATCAATGGCTCTTTCGCGCGACAAATGCAATGGCCGTGTTATCTCACGTGGTGGCGATGTGAATTGGCCGCCAAAATCATGAGATTTGACACCGTTGGACGTCTTTCTTTGGGGTTATTTGAAAGAAAAGGTGTATGTCGATAAGACAGCAACAATTCAAGAGCTAAAGGATGAGATAGTTCGGCACATTAACGGCATAGAAACTCAATTATGCATCAGCGTCATCGAAAATTTGGACTATCGGATGGAGGTGTGCCGCCGAGGTCTTGCAGGCAGTTTGGCCGATATTTTGTTCAATACATAATTGGACTATACCAATATTCATATAACAAAGAGAAATGGCATTAATTTCTTAAATATTTTGTGTTTTATTTAAATCAACATCGGCCCTTAAAATTTAACCATAGGCTATACCAATGTTATACACAAATACTCAATAGTAATATTTAGGATAAAACTAAAAATAAAAGTGAAACCTTCAAGAACTCTTAAAAGCAAAAATAAAATAATCCCAAAGTCACAATTAGAATTCGTTATATTTATAGTGGATTACTTGTAAGGTTTGAAAACTAAGACTATGTCGCATGACTTTATATGTTAACCATTCAATGAATTCCCTCCCATTTAACATAAATTTTCGATACTCAAATGGATTCCCATTCATATCAAATGATGGTATATACATGTACACACTCTCTTTTAAAAGCGTATTAATTGAAAAACTTAGAAATCCATTTTAAATGTTGAAGGCTGCAAAGGCGCATATAGAGAACCCGCAGCTACTTAGGAATTGTAAATGAGTATGGAGCACTTTACTTTGAAAGTGTTTCTATGTGTATGTACTTTTCGGTATTGAAAATACGATATAAATGCAATTCTCAATCGAATGCATAGAATCCTTTTAGAAGACTTAATAGGATTCTTAAGTAGAAGAACTGACGACAGAGACTACGAATAAGAGGCAACGATTCTAAGAGCTTACACATCATTGGAGGTTGGTAAATAACGTTTCTAAATGTCAATTTGAGGCAAATTGTAAAACTCCAAGATGTGGTCGATTCTATGATATATTTCGAAGGGATTAATTTGTAAAAGCTTGATAGAAACGATATGTGGGTGACCGTAGAGTAGTGGTATCATGTTCGCCTGTAGTCGAAGATTATTCGTTCAATCCCAAACCGTAAAACTTTAACTCATAGAAAAAACAAACATTCGTTAAAGATTCTGTGCATTTAACGAACTAAAAAAACGACACCTTGAATCCACCACCAATGGTGTAAGTTTCCACTTTGTGTATCATAAATCTTTCCCATCTCTCTCATTTATCTGCTTAGTTCCTTAAAGTTGTTAATATCCATGAGCAATATTAACAAGTTTAAGTAACTGCACCTTGACAAACTTTAAATGATCCTTAATAGAATATTAAAGAATATTGAAATACACTTTATTATGTTAAAATAATGCGCACGTTCCTCTTCGAATGTACTATAGATGTTGAAGATATTCCCTAACATAGATAATGGCAGTCAATCTGCTCACTGGTATGGAACGTGAATCTCGCCAAAAATACGTCCTCCTGAAACCTCCTGAATGGAAAGGTACATTTTCACCTTTGTGGATGTGTGAAAAAACACAATTTGCGGTTTGCAGGCAGTTTTAAGCGTTGTTCGATCAATCCTAGATGCTCGAATCCTAGTGATTCCGAAAATTCATACCTTAAAACTACAGACCTATTGATTTACTATCCATACTTCAATAGACAATCCAAAAAGCAAATAACAACAGCATCAGATGTTTCGTTAAATCTATGTTTGAATCCGATGCACATTGTCGGAAGATTTTTTCGCTCAAAACGAACAAGAATATCGTCATCCCCTTTAAAAGCAGACAATCCTTTCTGAAGATATCCTCTATTTACTGCCCACCACGATGCAGTTGATTTTTAAAATGTTACTTAATTCCATTGGACAGCGTTGTGTCGTCGGAATGGAATTTCATGCAAAACATGCCTTCTGGGGATCTAGATGCATATCACAGAAAGGTAGGGTACCTTACGATGTAGGTAGAAAGTACAATACCGAATTTTATTCTACGTTAAAACCAATTTGATCGATTTTTTCAACGAAAAAGGTCTGCCAACCAATCGATTCAAAGTAGAAGAATGCTTTGATCTTTTCTCTGATCGGTCATTCTAATAACGAGCGAGTCAATCATTAGAAATGAAAACCCACCCAGACTAACGGGAAAACCAACTGGGATAGCTTCAAAAACGATTTTGAAAATAATATTCGACTGGGTGTATCGCTTAGACCCTCATTAGAACTCGAAGTCGCAGTTGACTTTTTTGTCGATACTCAAAAAGCAGCATGGAATAATACTCCTCAACAACGCAAAATAGGGAGCTATAGTAATATCAAGTACCCACGTGAAATAAAAGGCATAGAAAAAGATCTTGTGTCAACTGAATCATAAATGGAAATGAATGCAAATCCTTGTGCAAAATTGTGGCCAAAGTTATTCTTTGAAGACCAAGCTCCTGACCACGGCGTAGAATTGAGGTTGATGGATTGTTTTGAACACTTCCTTGGGCAGGAGTAATGTTTTCAGCCGATCTTGCAGTACGTTTTCGTCCATGCTTGGGCCTATCACCTACAAACCCTCTTTCTTCGAGATCATTCACTAGACCGCAAATAAGGCGTTTTGTTGGCACGTTGTTTCTCCTAAAAATTTCACGTAACTTTCTCATCGTCACAGTAACCGATGATTGATTTTGATAAAATGTTTCAACAATTAAAACACCTTGGTTTATCGAATATTTTTCCATTATAAATTTGGCACGTGTCTACTTTACGACTGCCAAATATGAACTGTCAAGACTAATGCTTACCAAAATCCCGGTGGACACCCTGTACCAAAATTTTTGGTGGTTTTAGTGTCTAAAAATCTCATATTACTGTTTGCACGTGCTGTTTTTGTGTATGAAGATTTCCACTAGCCCACGAAAAAAAGAAAGTTGCCGTTATTTTTACCTCACAGTTGTGACTTTCAGTTGTGATAATGTATACAATTCATCGATGTTTTATATTTTTGGTCTTGATGTCATTTATAATGTCTAACTCATTTATGTCGCTTCCTTTTTTACCAATGCAATCAAATACCACAGAGACATACCATGGAATCGCAAGGCCGATTTACTTGCCAGACGAAGGACTACCCTTTATATTCTACCGCCAGTAGATATGTTAGGTATGCCCCTAACTACATGTTAATCACAGATCAAACTTGATGCGCTTATGAAAGCAAACCGCAGATGGATAAACGGCACAACCTGCCAAATATCCAGCAACTCTGCCCAAAATTTAACCAGATGCGCTCCATCTGATTGATAATACTGAACATATCGAAAATATCGGATGAAAGCATTACTCACCTACTATGCTCTTGTTCAGATCTTTCAGGAAAAATTAAGCTTCGTCTGAGAGACTAATTCTTCGACAATATACGTGATCTGGCTAGTATCACGGTAAGAAACCTCCTACGCTACAGAGTTAGCTCTAAATGGTCAATTATAGGTGAATGCAAAATGGGAAAGTCGACAGATCGACGTGGTACCAATACGGACCTTTGTGGTCTAAGAGTGTACGCGCATCGCGTGCAGTCACTGCAAGCTTACCTTACCTATGCTAGTATTTGCTATAGATTGTGCACCTGGTGTTGGCTTTGGAATTTTGCGCAATTCTGTCGGAAAATCTTTTTCGAAGCACTACGTGAGCTCAAAAGCGATCTGATCACCTTCTTAATTGCTATGGGTCGGCAAAAAAATATTATAAATGCTATACTTGGTCAGTGCTCTTCCTGAAACACCATAACATACCATTACATAACATTCCATTCCCCCCTAAATAATTTTCATGTTACTTTTGTATTTAAACAAGCTGACAAAGTTAATCAATAAGTCTCAATAATGAAACTCCCCTTAGCACCTTATCACCTCCAAAGTTTCTAAATAACGTCAAATCGCTAAGTCTTCATTCGAATTAAAAAACTTTTTGCCACAATAATAAGATGTAAACACAGCCTTACACTTCGAGTGCCACGACCCTCCAACTTAATAATTCCCATTCTAATGAAAAACAAAACTCGCACTCGCATAGGCCTTCATCCGCCAAACACTTAACGAATATTAATTAGAAATCATTTTTCGTATTCACATCGAGTACGAAAAATTATTTTCTTTTGAAATTAACTATAAGCCTGCATCTTGCCGGTTCGGCCGCCTATTGTTTTGTTTTATTGATTCCCCATCTTTGCTAAAGACGCAAGGACGACACAAAGGTACACAGTCTGGGTCCTTAAAAATTACTCTCACGTACAAATGTATTAGCGGACGACATTCGTCCGCAAAGGCTCCCACTCGACAGGAGAAAAACAAAAATTGAATTATTATTACCCTCAGTTTGGAGGGGTGGGCGACACAATCCGGACAAGGATTTATGTGCGTACGTTGCATGCCAAACGGACAAAAATACATCTCTCCACTCTCTATAGGGCAGAGATATAAAATAGAAACAACAAACGGAAGTAATTGCCAAGATTTACGACAGACAAACATTAAATAGGACACATACGTCGCCGGAAGGCGAAAACGAGGCGATAAAAATCCACGTCAGGACTATTAATTGGTACACCACCCGAAGGTACCTTGCGTGCTTCTGTTTTCTTTTTTTCTCAGTATGGGGGTAGTGACGAAGGAGCGCATAATTAATTTGTTAGCCTTGTTTAATTTATGATTGCTTGGATTTTCTCGCCTAACCATTTTTCTCACTGCACTGAGCCACCGCTGTTGGCATCGTAATCACCTCTGACACCATCATCATCATCACAACCGCCACCCAATCTTTTGTGGCAATTTTTTGTTCTCAACCGTCACAGCGTCTACAAGCTGCCTGGCATGGCCATCGTCGTCATCATCATTAGGTTCTCGGTGGCTGGAGTAGAAGAGAAAGCTCCAGAATACCCGCTGGCAATTATTGGCAAATTAATGGTCTCTATAGTTGTCGTTGGAAGCTATGCCTGATATCCCAATGCCAATGGCAACCGACTATACATTCCAAATATTGTCAGCTTTAGGTGCAGCAAAAGTCGTCTTCTAACGGTGTTGACCGGTACCAGTGTTCATTTTTGCAATTAAAACGCTTTACGTAGCAGCAACGAACCGTTGACGGTGAACGCGAGCTCCAATTAGAGAGCATTGTATGGCAGAGAGTTCAAGAAGCGGTCGAAATGAATAAATGCATCGGGTGCAATTGGGATCGCCACCTTCCACTGATAGAAGAATTCATAAAATCCAATTTTGTCGTAAATAACGATTTAACGATAGAACAGTCGAGTTAATTCGATTCAAATGCAATTCCAGGAAGACGACACTATCTGCAGGTGATAATTGAGAGAGGTTGGTGGAAGGGGTTAGTTATCATATTCGACGATGGTAAGTATTGACAATCGCATTCAATTATTTAATTGCAACAGAATCTATTTTGTCTCTATCAGTATTCAAACTCTTGAACGCGAGTGTATAGGAAGGCAGATATTGACAAAATGGTACCTACAAAATAATTCCAAATTCATTTAAATTATAACCTGCCACGAAGAACGGCTTTGAAATCAAATACTGTCTACACTTTTTCAGGGACCTAGTATTTGGTAAAGTTATGCTCGCTTCTTTAGGCTGAGTTCAACTAAATTTTGTTTGACAAACTGGGCTCCCAGGTATTTTTTATTTTTGTTTTATTTATTAAGGTATTTTTCACCTAGTGTATAAGGAGCTTATCCATTCTGCCTAGGAACTAAGGCAATATGAAATCATTTACCTAGTTTCGTGCACATAAAGGTGGCCCAAAAGAAGTCATCATATGTTGTTTGGCTCTCATTTTTATCGGTTGTGGCTCGCGCAGTGTGTGCCGTTGCTCCGTCCTATTTGAACCACATGTCCTCCAGACCTAATTCGTCCAATTGTGGCAGAAAAAACTGGGTTAACATGGCCCTATAGCGGCAGACGGTGCGGCTACTGTTGTCGTTTGACCAGCGGCGTTCTTGAAAAAAAAAATGGCCCGATGACTCCTCCAGCGTGAACAGCGCACCATGCAGTGCGCTCCTCGAGCATTACTCGTGGATTTTCGGTGCCCCGGAAGCGATAGTTTTGCTTGTTAACGTACCCGCTGAGGTGGAAATCAGCCTCATCGCTCATTATGATTTTGTTCGAAAAATCGTCCACTTCGTCCTCGAGATTGAGGATTGCTTGGGCGTAGATTACACGCATTTGGCGGTCGACAGGCAGCAGCTGATGCACGGACTGGACTTTGTACGGGAACATGCGAAAGTCTTTGACCAAATTTCGTCTTAGGGACGATCGGCTGATGGCTAATTGCGAGGCACGGCGTCTTTTCGATGTTTCCGGTGACAACGCGATATTGGTGGCCAAACGGCGCAGTGTTTGCGCAGTCGGTGTCGGAAGGCTGGGGAATTGGCGACGGAATTCACGCTGCGCCAACACTACAGACGAATTGTTAAGCAAAAAAATAGACACGATTATTCCGAGTTCTTAGAGAGTGTATCGCTCCATGACTTGTTCAATTGTATTCTACATCTGTCTAGTCCACAAATATCAAAACAGATTTGACATTGGCGTCCATTTCCAAAAATATGAGCATCTTCCAATAGGGTGATCTCTTTTTGCCCACCTTGTATTATGATACAATATTTTCAGTTAATTTTTAAAGAATATAATTTTTCTTATTTTAGTTAATTTTAATAATCATTATTATCTGTAAATGACTGCGCTCAATATTTGGCACAACCTCATCAACTTCCTCACCTGCTCCATTTGATATGAATAAAATACGTGAATATGAAGTAGATGCTCGATCGTCGAAAACGTAACAATTAAGCATCTAGTTGTTCGGATTTTTCTTTGCTAAATAGGAGATGACAACAAGACCAAAAACAGCATCACTATAAACAGCCAGGTCAGAATGATACGGAATCAATACGCTGCCTGCTGTCCCAGCGAACCTAGACAAGCTGCTTCGACGTATTCAGACAACAGGTAGTCAGGGAGTTTAAAGGGTAAGTCCAGATAAACGAACGGTCAACCAAATTGATCACATTGCGATAGACAACAGGCAAGGATTTAGTATTTTGGAAGTCCGAACATTCCGAGGAGCTAACATTGACTCGGACAATAACCTTGTTGCAGCCAATCTAAACTTCGGATTTGCAACACCGCAAAACAAACTAGAACTGTGAAAAAATGTAGTGTCGAATGACTATAATCGCAAGAGATCGCCAAGACTTTCGCGCAACGAGTCAGCAACGATGCCAGCAAGCCATTAGATCAGCCGCAACTGATGTGCTAGGTTTCTCGCGCCTAATAGCAATGGAGTTTAAGTCTACACTACATCCAAAATCTTTCCTATCCTCTCTTTCTTCCCCTTCTCTAACGCTCATACTATGGTAACATATAAAGGGTATTCATAACCCCTTGAGTACGTGTAAATTATAAAAAAAAAAAAACAGCTGCCATATCAAGCACCGGCTTTTCAGAAAGAAGAAAAAAGAGAAAAAAGCGCTCGATACATAATAATGGTAGGTACTACTCCAGGAAAGATGTTCGCAAGTTTTACCAAAGTGTAAAACGTCAAAGCCATGGATACAAGGTTAGAAGATAGTCCTGTCGAGATGAACAAACAAATAATGCAGTTGAAACACAGTCGATGCTGTGGGTATGGAAGATCCACTTACTTACTTACTTACATAAGTGGCGCTACAGTCCGGAATGAACCTGGACCTTAAACAACATGCCTCACCAATAAGTCCGGTCCTTAGCTAACTGCCTCCAGTTGCGCACTCCAATTTGGTTGAGGTCGGTTTCTGCTAGTGCGCGCCACTTAAGGCGAGGTCTTCCTCTACTGCGTCCGACGTCTGGCTGGGAATCGAAGACTCTGCGAGCCGGAGTATTGATGTCCATTCGTTCTACATGTCCTACCCATCTTAAACGTCCAATGCGGAGTTTTTTGACAAGGGGCATGTCGCTGTACAGCTCGTATAGTTTTTGGTTGAATCTCCGTCTCCATAGCCCGTCAACGCAAACGGGACCGAAGAATTTTCCTGTTAACCAAGGATTTCTTAAACCGCTTTTAAGACGGTCCATGCTTCAGCGCCGACTGGGGTGATCAGGGTCTTATATAGGATCTCCTTAGTAGTTCGAGTGAGGGCTTTACTACTGAATTGCCTTCTTAGCCCGAAGAATCAGCGGTTGGCAAGAGTAATTCTTCGTTTAAGTTCTGACGAGATGTTGTTGTCAGATAGACAAAGTCCCGTACTACCTCAAAGTTATATCTGTCTGTTGACGTTCTGTCACATTCGTTTTTCCAGGATCTGCGGAATTGTGAAGATTTGATCGGTTGTGGACTTTCCTCGACTAAAACCACACTGATAAGGGCCGATCAGGTTGTTGGTAAACGGTTTCAGGCGTTCACATATTACGGCAGATAGAATTTTGTAGGCGATGTTGAGGAGACTTATACCTCTGTAGTTGGCGCACTTAAGAGGGTCTCCTTTTTTCTGGATCGGGCAAACGATGCTGAGGTTCCATTCTTCAGACATACTTTCTTCCGACCAGATTTGGCTTATGAGTTGATGGATGTTATTTACCAAGTCATCTGCGCCGGCTTTATAAAGCTCAGCTTGAAGGCCGTCATTTCCGGCAGCCTTATTTAGGTTGAGTTTAAATATTACTATCCACACTTCACTCAGGTTGGGTGGTTGGCAATTTTCGCTCTCGTTGCCAATATTGAATGGTTGGAATGCCTGTCAGTTGAATGTTGCTCTTCATCGCCGTTTAACAGTCCGTAAAAGTGGTTCTTCCATATCCTTAGCATCGAGTGTGTCTCAACTACGATATTTGCTTGTTCATCTCGACAGGATTCTGTTCGCGCCTTGTATCCTTGGCTTTGACGTTTTACACTTTGCTAAAACTTGCGAACATCGTTCCTGGACTTTCACCACTCTATATCCTCGATCGCGCGCTTTTCTTGCTCCATTTTCTTTTTTCTGAAAAGGCGGTGTTCTTCCCTTCTTCTTTGCCTATAGAGCTCAACGGCAGCTCTCGTCTTCACCTGCAGCTTAGCCTGGTAGGCCTCGTTCTTGGCTGCGAGCATCTGTCTGCATTCCTCATCAAACCAGGGGTTTCTTGCTGGTGGGCGCGAGAAACCTAGCACATCAGTTGCGGCTGATTTAATAGCTTGTTGGCATCGTTGCCATAGTTCTTTAACATTCGATGCTGGTCGTATGGTGTTAATCGAGAGGTTTAGGGATACACGTTGCGCGAAGGTCTTGGCGGTCTCTTGCGAATGCAGTCTTTCGACATTAAATGGATATCCGCATTCTAACCTTGGCTGCAACAAAGTAGTGGTCCGAGGCGATGTTAGCTCCTCGGAATGTTCGGACATCCAAAATACTGGATGCCTGCCTCTTGTCTATCGCTATGTGATCAATTTGATTGACCGTTCGTTGATCTGGAGACCGCCATGTCCCCTTATGGATATCGAGGTGAGGAAACCGTGTGCTGGCTATAGTGGCATTTCGTTCCGACGCGAAGTCAACTAGGCTAAATCCGTTATCAGACGTGTTGTCTTGTAGGCAATACTGCTAAAGATGTCTTCTCTTCCTACCTTTGCGTTAAAATCTCCCAGCACGATTTTAACATCGTACTTCGGTAGTCGCTCATAGGTTTCGTCAAGGAGCTCATAGAAGCAGTCCTTAGCTATATCATCTTTTTCCTCCGTTGAGGCGTGAGTGCATATAAGGCTAATATTGGCGAATTTGGCCTTGATGCGGATCGTTACAATACGTTCGCTAATGTCGTAAGAATTGAACTTCTGCATTGATTGTCCGATCCACAAAAAAGGAGACCCTCTAAACTGCGCCGTAATATGTGAACGCCTGTAACCGTTTACCAACAGGAAAGTCCTCAACCGATCAAATTTTTACACTTCGGCAGATCCTGGAAATAACCCAAGCTGTCGGAAACAAATGCGATATTCAAGGTCCAGCACATTCTGACTTTAAGCGATCATCATGATGCCCTTACCTTTGTATAGTGGTTAAGTTAAACGTTCCGCTTGCGCAGTCCTAAGAACCACCCTTCGTCAGTACTAACTGTGACAGCTTTCATATCATTTTAACCCTATATATATATTTTTAACCCACACCCACTTTTTGGATTATTTTTCATACAAAAACCATTTGTATACCCTACGCCGAAGAAAGACGTTGTTTTTTGTCGAAACATACACGACTTTGATTAACTGTCTGAACAATATTTGGTCATAATGTCATTTTCGATATTTATTTTGGTGATATGAATTTTGAGGATGTGATGGGATAGGTTATTAAACGATCCGCACAGCGGATTGTAGCCTTCTCATATGTTTTTAAAGTGCTTTTAATGGTGTCGCTATTTTTTTGAATACCTAATCTAAAAATGCAACTTTCGATTTTAATACTTTTTTGCAACTTCGACATTTACAAATTTAGCATGTTAGTTCAAAAATATGCCCATAACTTTCATATGCAACGTGAATTAATTAACTCAATTGATTAATTCAATCTCTGTATACATTTATTATTCCGTTTTATTTATCTTACCTCCGGGAAATCTTATATATAAATATATATATATTATACCATATTAAGGCTCTAAATGCAATTCCCTTCAGCTGTTATTACTAAACGCGTTTATAAATTGACGATGACTTATCTAACATTTTTTTAGCGATGATCTTGAGCTTCATAATCTCTTTTTAATTGCCACAAAAAGTTGGCATTACTGTACACACTCATTTTCGGATACCAACATAAACGTTTTCATTAATTTCAAAGAAGACTGACAAGTCAAATTGCTGGTGCTCCAAAGTTGCATTTGGACGAGTCATTCATCAACTGAATTCCATTACAAAACATTATTTCGTATTTTGTTCTTATGACAGAGAAAATTAATTTAAAAATGATTTTGTTACAGCATTCTTTAGATTCAATCACGTTTATTGAAACCCCAGTCGCGAAGCTATTTTTTTTATACAGGATTATATATATTGTTTATATACAGATATGTGTATGTGGCAGCCCAGTGCGTTTGGCCTTACAGAGTCCTTGTCAAAGAACAAAAAATCGACAACGAATAGGGACGCAGTACGGAGAGAATGTGCCTTTTAAATGGAGGGGTGGATTAAATAGTAAATAAAAAAATTGAAAATTATTCCAGAAGTTAAAAGGGCACCCAAAGTGGGGAGATGAGTTGAAAATTTGCAAATTGCTTCGCCATTAAGCAAAGGACTGTCGATTCGCGTACTAGCGCACCGATATAGTGAGTGGTGAAAATAGACATGACCTTTTTTTTCGTTCGCCATCACCGATTGGATTTTCAGCTTCGATCAAATATCCATTACAATTTTTCGATTCGTTTATAAAAAGTCGTTTTGCAAAGACAGGGTCGGATTTGGCTGACTTCTGATTTAGGGTGTGATGGGCAGTTGTATTCGGAGTACTACCTCTACTAATGTCTGCACCTGTTGTCATCCAACATTTGCGTGAGTGAGCTCTTCTCGAGAATATGTCATTATCAGCAAACAAATGAAAACCCAGAAAATCTCTTGATCTGGGTTATATTAACGTGGTTGCACGCATGGCTGGTACATACTACGTAGGTCCGTTTTGACAAAACATGAATTTATCTTGTTTCCTCGAATAGCTTCCCCATTTGAAGGATCCTAAGGTTAAATGTTTATACTGACCAGATTACTGGAAAGCGCCGGATGTGATCATTTTAGTGAGGAATGTTTTCTCTTTTGCCCCATTCAGACACCTTCTACAGTTGTCATTCCTGATGAGGTCCAGTCAATTCGCACGACGTAGAGATACCAATGATGGTACTGATATGGATCTTTTCAGTAATCAAACTGGGAGCGTGCTTCTGGTTAGAATTTGCCCATTTGCCAATTTGGATTGGCTGGATAAGCGACACTTAGGGTTTATTTGGCTCAAAACGATCTGACGGGTTCAAGTCTTTTAGCACGATGGGATACCAATGATGGTACTGATATGTAATATTTTCAGCGTAATCAAACTTGGAGAAAGCTTCTGGTTAGAATTTGCCCTGGATTGGCTAGATAAATGACACTTTGAGTTTAATTGTCCCTTTGAGTGGATATCAACTGCCTATATAATTAAAGTTCCCTGGGATTTGTCTATAGCCCGCCACCAAGGAAATATAAATTTAGAAGTGAATTCTTAAGGGGATTTCATTGAAATGTTTTTTTTAGTTTTGTAGGTGCACAAGCTGCCATCTGCTTATGAAAGCTGTCACAGTTAGTACTGCCGAGGGGTGGTTCTTAGGACTGCGCAAGCGGATCGATAAGCTTAACCACTATACAAAGGTAAGGAAGGGCCTCATGCTGATCGCTTAAAGTCAGAATGTGCTGGACATTGAATATCACATTTTTGTCCGACATGTTGGGTTATTTGCAGGACCTGCCGAAGTGTAAAAATTTGATCGGTTGTGGACTTTCCTGAAACCGTTGTTGGTAATAGGTTACAGGCGTTCACATATTACGGCGGATAGGATCTTGTAGGTGATGTTGAGGAGGCCTCTGCAGTTGGGTCTCCTTTTCTTTGGACCGTGCAAACGATGCTGAGGTTCAATTCTTCAGGCATACTTTCTTCCGACCAGAATTTGCTTATGAGTTAGTGGATGT
This sequence comes from Rhingia rostrata, assembly GCA_949824845.1. Lineage (NCBI taxonomy): Eukaryota > Metazoa > Arthropoda > Insecta > Diptera > Syrphidae > Rhingia > Rhingia rostrata. Next base: position 48,963,531 of record OX463755.1, on the reverse strand, counting down.
TTCTTACCAAGTCATCTCTGCCGGCTTTATAAAGCTCGGCGGGAAGGCCGTCATTTCCGCAGCTATATTTAGCTGGAGTTTAGGTATTGCTATCCTTACTTCACTCAGGTCTGGTGGTTGGCAGTTTTCGTTGTCGTTGCCAATATTGAATTGTTCGTTCTGCCTGACAGCGGAATGTTGTTCGTCATAGCCGTTTAACAGTCTGCAGAAGTGGGTCTTCCATATCCTCAGCATCGATTGTATCTCAAGTACGAAATTTCCTTGTTCATCACGACAGGATTCTCTTCGAGCCTTGTATCCTTGGCTTTGACGTTTTACACTTTGGTAAAACTTGCGAACATCGTTCCTGGAGTGACACCTCTCTACATCCTCGATCGCGCGCTTTTCTTGCTCTTTTTTTCTCGGTAACGGTATTATTCCCTTCTTCTCTGCCTATAAAGATCAACGGCAGCCCTTATTTTCACCTGCAGCTCAGTCTTGCAGCCTCGTTCTTGGCTGCGAGCATCTGTCGGCATTTCTCATCAAACCAGGGGTTTCTTGATGGTGGGGGCGAAAAACCTAGCACATCAGTTGCGGCTTATTTAATGGCTTGTTGCCATCGTTGCCATCGTTGCCACTGTTCTTCGACATTCGATGGTGATGGAATGGTATTAATCAAGAGGTTAAGGGATACACGTTGAGCGGAGATCTTGGCGGTCTCTTTCGATTACAGTCATTCGACATTAAATTTTTTCATAGTGTTTCTGGATTGTTGTGGCGTGTTGGATAACCGCATTCTAATCTTGACTGCAACAAGGTAATGCTCCGAGTCGATGTTAGCTCCTCAGAATGTTTGGACATCCAAAATACTGGATGCGTGTCTATTGCCTATATCGCAATGTGATCAATTTAGTTGACCGTTCGTTGATCTGAAGACCGCCATGTCCCCTTATGGATATCGAGATGAGGAAACTGTGTGCTGGCTATATTGGCATTTAGTCAATTGACGTAAGTCCGTTACCAGTTGTGTTGTTTGTAGGCTATGTTCTCCGAAAATATTTAAGATGTTAAGATGTATTCTCTTCCAAGCTTTGTGTTAAAATATCTCAGCACGATTTTTACATCGTACTTAGGTAGTCGCTCATAGCTTTTGTCAAGCAGCTCAAAGAAGCAATCCTCAGCTTTATCAACTTTTTCCTCGAGCCGTGAGCGCATTAAAGGCTTATGTTGGCGAATTTGGCTTTGATGCGGATTGTTACAATGCGTTCGCTAAATTCTTGGAAACATAAAACTTCTTGCCTTAGTCTGGCACTTATGACAAATCCGCATCCGAATAGTCGCTGTTTCGGCTCACTGTAACACGGTCCGTAGTAGATGTCACAGTTTTTTATCCTCATTTTACCCGGGCCATACCATTCTTCTTTTTTATCGATATCGAAATATGGAATTTCCGTATTAACTTTACTGTCAAACTGTTAAAACCAAGTCAAAAGCTTAAACAAAAGTCTCCACACCTGCCAAAAAATCTTTTACCAATATTTAGGTCATATATTATAATTTAATGTACAGAAAGTTACATCTAAGCCATATAGTAGTGATAAAGTGTATATTAGCCGCCATTTTGTAGGCATATGCCACGTAAAGTTTGTTTATTATTTGCAATAAATTGTTCGTTTTTTCAAACAAATCGTGGCCTGGAATCAAGTGGTCAAGTATTTCAAAGGCATATACTTTGTTTTGACAACAGAATTTAAAAACAATCTGTTCCCAGTTAATTTAATTAAAAATGTAGTAGATTCAATCGAGGAGTCGAGTTTACTTAGTTATAGATTTTGCTTATTTGTAAAATTTAAATTAAGCTGTCGATTATAAATTAATCTGATAACTTACTAATTTCGACATTTGCGTCTGATTTTTAGTAACGCTGAATATATTTACTTGAATAGTTTAATCACATAATTTATTTCAAACAAAGACAAGTTTTACAAATAAAAATGTAAGTGTAGCCCGTCTTAAGTTGGGTTTATTCAGGCAAAGAGATTTGTCTATAAGCTGCATAATGAGGTCAAAGTTTCAAAAATTTTCGTTTAACGCTATTGCATGCAATTATTTTATTTAGTTTTGCACCCATAAATGGTTTAATAATAACTGCGCCACCCTATATACCCAATGACTTCGTTCTCCGTGTACGAACCGCTCCTGTGCGTATATTTTTTCCAACTCGCTAATGGTCGATTAAAAACTTGAATATTGTAGTTTACTGTGCATTGAAATTTTTTCGTTAGCAAAATCTCCCTCTCCGGATGGGTATTTGTTCATCGTTGGCTGGTTCATTGTTCATTAGTGCATTGAAAACCCATTGCACATCAGAATTTCCAAATAAAACTATGTGTACTGAGAGAACTTCGAATAATTAAGGGTTGGTTGCAATCTAGGGACAGATGGATAACTAATACTCTCGAGGAAAGATGATGTTGGTTTTATTGGCAAATATTTTTGTTAAGCGCATGATTAAATTTAAATTGCTAACTATCGATGTACCGATTGTATATATTTGTTTTTTTTTCTGACAGGTACATGATGGCAAATTACAATCATTGCCATTGATTGCATTTGTATTAACTTTTGTGTAAATAAATTGTTAGATATTTCAGGCGGGACAAATTGTTCGTGAGCTTTAACTTTTGTCAATTAATAACTTGTACAACTTAAATTGCAACTACAGTTTAATTTCGAAAATAAGCTGTGAAAAAATGAGTGTTGGGTGCACGACTGGCTCGTAAGCAACTTTATCTTTCAAAGCGAGTATTGGAGAGTATGATTATTTGGCCAAAATACGCATTCATATTTATTTTGATCATTGATGCTAAAAGTGAGATAAATAACGTCGAAATGTGATTATAGGAACTTTTATTCCGTAATTTGAAGGAATCTATGTGAAAGTTTTTTTGGTGGAAATCTTCATAGACACGATGAGCACATGCATGCCCAAAGTAGTGTGAGATCTTTACTCACTAAAACCAGCACCCTTTTTGTATATGTAAAGAACGAGTAACGAATGCTTGGCAGGTAACTTTCCTTTGAAAGCGCGGTTTGTTATTACCAGGCCAAATCTAAAGGCTTAGTTCTTCGAAGACGTCGCAATAAACTTGTTTCGTCAAGAAGGGCCGTTGTGTTATCATGTCCCAATTAACGTTTTTTTATGTTTGCTTGCAAAATGTTTCGTTTCATCTGTCCTTATATACCACGGCGCATTGAAGAATGATCTTAACATTTTGTTTTCAAAAGTTTGTAGTTGTTTAGATTCGCAATGGCTTGTATAAAAGCAGCTTGTTATCAAGGTTAAGCTTCGAATGTTTTCCAAGTAACCAGTAAAGTTCTCTGTAATAATTTTTAAGCTCTTCGCATTTCTTTTTTTACATGCGGCTTACATTTTATTGTGTCACTCCGAAAAATTTCGCTTCATTTGCAAATAGTATTCCTCGTTAAGAGCGTTTTGTAATCTCTTTCTTTTTTCCTCTATTGTTGTGCCATTTGCTTGTAAAGCTGTATCGTCAGCAAAAGGGACAACTATTGTATCGTTTGTTTTTGGGATATCAAGTGTAAATAGGACGTACAAGAGTGGTCAAGGACGCTTCCTTGGGGTACTTCTGCCAATATTTCCTTGAACTCCGAATATTCGTTTCCAAGTTTCACACAGAAGATTTATGCTCAAGATACGACACGAGGGTTTAATATAATTTTTCAGGCAAAACTAGTCTTGGCTTGCATTGGAGACCTCTAAGCCAAACTTTGTCAAAAACTTGCGACACGTCAAGAAATACAGCTGAGCAAAGTTTCTTTTCTTCGAAAGCTTTCTCAATTACATCAGTAATTCAATGAACTTGGCCCACAGTCGAATGTTTACTTCTAAACCAAAATTGATGGTCAAGTAAAAGGCGTTTGTGTTCAATAATGGGGTGCAAGCAACAGAGTAATATCCTTTCAAAAACTTTTGAAATTATTATAAGAAGTGAAATAGATATGTAAGATTTTATTTCATTCGGTGATTTTCCTGGTTTGTATTCTTATCTTGTTGCTGCTTTTACAATGTAGAGGAGTTTAGTTAATGCTTTCCGAGGCAACATTTTAAAAGTTCTCCTGTAATCAGGTCATAACCCGGAGCTCTTTTAGCCTCTGATTTCTGTATTTCCCGCTTATGCTCGGCAATACTTGCATAACTAAATATATTGTTCTCGGTTCTAGTCTGGAATAAATTAATGTTTGATGTTTGCCTTTACAGTTGATGCAAAAAGCAGGAGTTTTCTTATCTGATCTACAATCTACTGTTAGATGATTTCCAGCAGATTTTACACAGCTCGATTCTTTTTGACAATAGGTTTGTGTATGATTATATCCTTGGCAGCGCTTGGACTTTGGGTTCAACAGCTTTAACTGAATAGACACAACCTTTCTCGAAGGTTTAGATTCATTATTTCTAAATATTGTACTTGAATTGACCATATCTTGCTGCTAACTGTTTGTCTATGATGTTGCGAAAAGAAATGAAAGAGAATAATTCAAAAAGGACCGTTGTTTTTTTTTCTGGATCTCTTCTGAATCATTTCATTTCGAAAAATGCATCTTTTTGCATCAACTGAATAAGCACATGTATCTAGTCATATTACCTTCATTGTTTTTGTGTTTACTGCGAAAGTTCTTAGCAATTGGTAATGTGTTTGAAGCAATTTCAATAAATAAATTTAAATTTGAAGTAACATGGGTCGAGAAAAATTCCTCAACAATGTTGAAAAGGCCAAAATTAACTTAATTGAGGAGCAAGGATAAACAGGACGCGAAAAAATCGTGAAGGGGTAATAAACATCAGTAACAGCAGCTGCTTCCAATTCCTGCGACTCAGCTGCGAAAATTAAGCCAAAAGCTGGTGTATGTAACTTCCTTTATGTCCACAGTTAGAAGAGTTTTCAATAGTTCCAATTGCCCCTTCGGGTTACAGGTCAGAAAATACCCGAGGTAATGCATGCCTGTCGTAGAAGGCGACTTAAATCCACTCCCCATATACCGAGTATAAAGAGTATAAAAAAACAAGAATGCAATGTGTAAAACAAACAAATTTAAAACACCAGGTGGCAATTCAGTATCACTGGAAAATCCACCCTCTTCGGAGGTTGGCTCTACAGATTCTGAGGAGAGCCAATTATTGCAATTATGTAACCCTTTCGGGAAAAGCTCAAGGGTAACGAGGTCACCTACATCTAGATCTCAAAAAATATATGTGTCTCAAGGAGCTCGACAACACCAGAAGTGTCAGCCCACGAAAAGCAAGATTCGATGAAAAATAAGAGCTTTAAGGACGAAAACGACGTTCTTCGAACAAGGCTTAACAATGTCGAACTGCTCTTTGTAAGGAAATTCTCCATCTAAATATGACTCTAAAGAGTACATTGAAAACACCTTATGAGCCAAAACCATGTACAAACTGCCCCGTGAATTCCGTATACCATACGGATAAAGAAGAACTCAGTCGCGCAACCGACTGGACTCTAAAGAAAAGACCGGCTAAAAAAGGAAAGCTTTATCATGTGATTGGTATTGAGGACTTTAACAAGTTACATACCTTAATGAAATCGTCGGCATTGTCGGAGTACCAAGTAACTTCGCTCAGAAACAAAAATGGAAAGTCTGCGTAAAAGACCCGGAAAGCTAATCTCTGTTATATCGGAAGCTAAATACCAATAATATTTAATGGTATTCTTTGGAAAATAAATCTGAAAGGCCCTTACGCGCTGTACCTAGAGGGTTACATGCGTCGTGCTTAAAGGATGACATTAATGACGATCTGAAAAGCAGGCATTATAATGTTATAGATGCCGTTAACATTGTCAAGGAGGTCTTCCTTTATTTATACACATTTTCAATAAGGGAGAAATTTTGAATAAAATTTATGAAATAAAAACAACATTAAATATTGATGTAGAAATTGAACCCATGCGTAGGTAAGAATAAGTTCCTCAGTGCAAGCGCTGCCAAGGATATCATCGTACGCAATCCTATTGTCAAAAACATCCGAGGTGTGTAAAATGTGACGTATGACTGTAGATTGAAGTTCAGATAAGAAAACTCCTCCTATCTGTATCAACTGTAAAGGCAATCATCCACCAAATTATCTCGGCTGCGAAGTAGCTAAGGAGTTGCAAAAAAGACGGGCAAATTTATGAGTATTAATTCACAGAAATAGAATTTAAAAAAGAAAATCCCTAAAATTCCGATTAAAAATGTGTCGACGCCAAAGCAGGCTATAATTGAAAAACCCACATTTTCACAAACAACGTGGCCATCAGAAATCCGTTCGGATCCTGTACATCCAAAACTAAATGTACAAACGTATGCCCAAGCTATCACCAGACCCAGTTACAAACGTATTTCCGATTATTCTTTCAAAACTTGAGGAACAAAGTAAAACGAATTAACTTATTTTTGACAGGCTAGTTAAACTCGAAAATAGTATTCGCAACAAACGTACCCCACCTTCGACATGAATAGATTTCTTAAAATTCTTAAGTGGAATGCCGATGTAATAAATAAATAAATAAATTTATGGCGCAACAGGCTCGTTAGTACCCAGGGCCTAGCTTTTTCTTCTCACAACCATTCATGTGTGCGTGTGTACTTCTTAGCACGATGGCGGGACCTCCTGTTTTATGCCGACTCCGAACGGCTAAGTTGAGATAAGCTTTTCATGACAATTAATACTACTCGGATGATTTGTCAGAACATCACGAGAGGAGGGCCAGTGAAAAATCATTTAGGTGTTGCTACGGCTGGGAATGCCGATGTCCTTTGGCAAAAACTTAGAGAACTTGAATTATATATGCAAGAAAAAGATATCGACATCTGTTTAATATCCGAAACTCACGCAAAGAGTAATTCGAAATTAAAAATTAAAGGTTACCTCGGGTATCATGCTCTACATCCATCGAATAAGGCTAGAGAGGTATATATATATACAAAAGAGTGTATCGAACATTCGATTGATCTTAAATTAGAAATCGAAACAATCCAGGTTAGCTCTATACAAGTCAGAAGCAGACAATCCTCTCGATAGCAAGGTTGATGCAAGATTGAGAACATTGACTTTGAAAACTTTCTTAATTCCCTTGGACAACGTTTTGTCATCGGGGAGACTTTAATGCAAAACATACATTCTGGGGATCTAGATGTTAATCACAGAAAGGTAGGATGATTTATGAAGTATGTAGAAAGTACAATACCGAATTTCATTCTACGGGTAAACCAACTTACTGGTCAACTGATATTACAAAAATTCCAGATTTGATCGATTTTTTCAAAGTAAAAAGTGTGCCGTTTAAACATTCTAACAACGAACGAGTCAATCATTAGAAATGAAAACCCACCCAGACTAAAACGGAAAACCAACTGGAAATGCTGCAAAAACGATATTGAAAATAATATTCGACTGGGTGTATCGCTTAGATCCCCATTGGAACACGAAGTCGCGGTTGCCTCCTTTATCGATATCGTTCAAAAAGCAGCATGGAATAATACTCCTCAACAACGCAAAATAGAAATATGGGAAATAAAAGATTTGGTTAGACAAAAAAGAAAAACTGGAAAAAGATGGCACCAAACTCGTGCCCCACAAGATAAATTGGTTGAGTATCATGATATCAAATTCGATTAAGAACTTTAAAAAAACATGCAGTAGAAACCAATCTGCAAAGCTTAAACGCTGGAAAAGAATCGAATTATTCACTTTGGAAAGCAATGTAGTCCTAAAACGATCAAATAACGCTGTGCCGCCAATGAGGGTAACTCAAGACGTTTTGGCAAATAGCGATAAAGAAAAAGCAGACATTTTTGCCGCACATCTTGAGAAAATATTTAAACCATTTGATGGTTTAGAAAACATTAATTTATTCCAGACTACAACCGATAGTAATCTAATTAAATATGCAAGTATTGCCGAGCCTAAACGGGAAATACAGAAATTAAAGCCTAAAAAGGCCAGGAGAACTTTTTAGAATGTTGCCTGTAAAAGCATTAACTAAACTCCTCTACATTGTAAATGCAGCAATTAGATTGGAATACATACCAAGACAGTAGAAAGTCGCAGAAGTGATTATGGTTCTTAAACCAGGAAAATCACCGAATGAAATAAAATCTTAAAGACCTATTTCACTTCTTCCAATAATTTCAAAATGTTTTCAAAGGATATTACTCGGTCACTTACTTCCCATTAATGATCAGAAACGCCTTTTACCTGACCATTAATTCGACCGTGAACCAAGTTCATCGAAATACTGATGTAATTGAGAAAGCTTTCGAAGAAAAGAAAATTGGATCAGCCTTATTTCTTGACGTGTCGCAAGCTTTTCACAAAGCTTTAGACAAACGATATAATAGTAGCCACGTTTGCTGACGATATAGCTAAGTAGCAGTTGGCACAACAATAGAGGAAACAAATATGAAATTACAAAACGCTCTTAACGAGTTTAATGAATGGACAAAATCCTGGCGGATTTCCCTTATCGAGAGCAAATCGATTCATGCAGATTTTTCGTATAAACGGACAAACAATTTGCCTGTATTTCTCAATACGGTTCGAGTCCCTTTTGCAAATGATGCGGAATAACTCGGAATGACACTCGATGATAAATTAAAATGGCAGCCGCATGTAAAAAAGGAATGCGAAGAACTTAAAAATAAATAGAGAGAACTGTACTGGTTACTCCCAAAAAAAATTTAAAGCTTAACCTTGATAACAAGCTGCTATTACACAAGAAAGTGCTGAAATCGGTTTGGACATATGGTATACAACTATGGGGTTGTACTAGTGAATCGAATCTAAACATTTTACAAACTTTTGAAAACAAAATGTTCAGATCATACGTCAATGCGCCGTGGTATATAAAAAATGAATATCTACGCAGAGATCTGGGTATTCCCGCGGTTAGGTATGAAACGAAAAATTGCTAGATAAGTCGCATACTTAACTGCCAAAAGGGTGGTGGTTTTAGTTGGTTAAAGTCCTACACTACTTTGGGCACGTGCTCATCGTGTCTTTAGAGATTTCCATCAGGCCACGGACAAAAAAAAAGTACAATATTTGGAATTAACGAATACTATCGAAAAATGTTGTGTCTACACAACAATATTAATTAGTTTGAAAAAAATCGTGAAAAATGTTTTTCCAGTGTCACGCTACAAATCATAAATCTTTTATTTTGGGACATGTAATAAATCTCAAAAGTAAAAAAAATAATTGCCTTGTATAAAATTATTAAAATAAATCCTCTTACTGAAAAATCTTTTTAAATCAGTAAAAGTATTTTAAATAATAAATACATTTACCAACATCATGAATTCACTTATCTCGATCCCCAACCATATTCATATCCAAAAATAACATACCAGCTACATTGTTATCATTACCCTTGATCCAGTAAGAAAGCTTCACATAAACTTTACACAGTCCACAAATAGAAAATTTATTATCCCGTTGTCATTACGAAATTAAATCAAAATTTATGTCAACCCGTGCAGCGAATATGGGTCATTCAAGTTAAGACAGTTTCTGAGCAAAAAGCAAAACCTTAAAAGCGCTACGATAATCCCAATTTATTCGCCCAACTTCCATAAATTAGTTCACCCACTCGTTCTGGTTGGTTGTTTCTTCAACAACTCGAAGAAAAATACACATTCCGATTTCATAACCCCTCTCTTCCTCTATCTGTGCCGCAATCACCCCATCAAACATCGCTGTTTCGCTGATGTAAAAAGTTGCCAAAATAAATTTTTATTAACGTAAACAAATGTGAACAACACTCCATTTGAAGCGGAATAACCCAACTACTATCAATAGTCAGTATCACCAAGAACTATACACATACAACCCCCACAAGAGTAAAAGTGCGGGAGACTAGCCAGAGACATGAGGCAGCCATCCGCATCCTTACTGTGAGTCAAAGAATAAAATTGCAAAAATAAACCAAATATGGTGACATAGGAAAAACATTGAGTAAACAGGATAATAGCAATAAATGGTTGAGTTAGATGAAATACGAAGGAGTAAATGTGTGTATGTTTGTTTTCGATCAAAAGTGGGGTTGGAAATGGAATAACACTCGACTAAAGTATAGACATCGTTAGCAGGAGTAGTGGCGGCGACGAAAAAAGGAAATCATCTTTATTCGCATGGAGACGTTGTGAATTTGTTTCGGTATTGGCAATGGCGTCGAATGGATACGTCAGGCAATAACAAACGTTCCACAGGAAATTGATGGAAACTTCCAAAAAGCAACCACTAGCCAAGTTATCTAAGGACTCGATCTAACAAACGTATTCACACTATGAGACATTATTAGTGACATTTGGGCGACGTTCACATTCACCTGACGAGTTTCTACTATACTTCGGATAGACGAGGGGGTTGTGTACAAACAGTGACTTTTATTGGTACAGTGTGAGTACAAAGATTGGGGACAGTCATAAGAGTTAATGTGCCATTAAAAGTAAGAAACTATTTTCCAGTGCGTAAAATACACTTCGCTAACTCGAGCGACAAATGACAAACTTTGACAATGGCTAGGTCGTTATTGGTATGTAGAGCCAACTTATAGTAATTTAATAATTTTGAAAATATGTTTATATGGTGTGTCTATTATTGGTCTTGGAAAATTTGAAAGTGGATATTGGTCTTCTGATCAAAATGATGCATAAGAAATCCATAGTGCTAAATTTCGTTCAATGGAGTAACTAATCCCTACCATCTTGTTGATTCAATCTATCTAACGGGTAATTTTTTTTAAGGGTTGGGTTTTCGAATGATATTTTGTGGTCAAATCGGGCAACTCTAATGTCATTTATGTTCAGTTTGGTTTGCCATTTCATCATGAATACGTTGACAATTCAACAACGCAACAACGTGAAAATGTATTTCGAAAATAATGCTTCAGTTCGCGAAGTTCACCGCAAGTTGCGTCCATTTTATGGTCGACATAATAGTTCATCAGAGCAATGATTTCGGTTAACCATGGATCGTTTTCGCACTACGTTTACTCTATTTGATACGCATCCGGAGACACGTCAAACAGTGCGCACCGAAGAAACAATTGCCGCTGTAGAGCAAAGTGTCGAAGAGGACGCGAATGAATCGATTCGCCACCGTGCTCAGCAATTGGAGGTTTGTCCATTAAATTTATGGAAGATTTTGCGCAAAGATCTTGGCTTACGACCTTACAAGATCCAGCTTGTGCAAGAATAAAAACCGCGAGACCATGCAATGCGTCGTGATTTTGGTGTATGGGCCGAAAATGAGATTGATATCGATGCTGATTTTCATCGCAAAATTTTGTTCAGTGATGAGGCTCTTTTGGAGTGAAGAGAATTCACATGAGACCCTTGAGACGCCAGTACATCCACAAAAACTGACTGTTTGGTGTGCTCTATGGGCTGGTGGAGTCATTGGGCCATACTTCTTCCCAAATGATGCTGGCGTGGCGAGTCAGTTACCGGTAATGGAGACCGGTATAGAGCCATGATAACCAACTATTGTGCTCCCGAATTGGATGGCATTGGACTGCGCTACATGCCACACAGCGCACGTCACAATCGATTTATTGAAGGAAACATTCGATGAGCGCACAACTTCGCGGAATGGATCTGTCAATTGGCCACCAAGGTCGTGTGATTTGATACCAATGGATTATTTTCTTTGGGGATATGTGAAATCGCTTGTCTACGCCAAACCAACCAGAAACTTTAGGGGACTTGGAAGCAAATATTCGTGTCGTTACTGTCGACATACCCCAAATGCTCGATAAAGTGGTCGAAAATCGGATCTCTAGACTTGGCTTTATTCGAAACACATGCCCCAGCTATGTTTAAACGTTAATGGCATATCCTTCCAATAAAGCCAAATTGATGGTTATTAAAACGATTCTGTTGTATTTTATTTCAATTCGAAGTTCTACAACTTTAAAATAAAAACACCCTTTATACCACAATATATTTTATTGTGTATGGTTCATGTGATCGTGACGTTGACGACTCACTTGATCGGTCACAGCCAATGTACCTAAAACCATATGCAAGAACGACTTCTACTCTACGCCTATTCATTCACAAGTACGATTTTTAATACGAATTCCGGACATTCGCCGTAGACCCCATCCAGGAGGTCATAAAAGTCAACCTTCATTCTCATCGGTAGGAAAGTTAGCATAAATTGTGTCCCTTAATTCAAACAAAATTTAAATTGTTTTGCCTTATAATGATACTGTGGTGGCAACGGAAAAAAAACTAAACAGCTGACAGCTCGGAGTTAGTAAAAATGTATAGCGCTATACGAAATAACAACGCATTTCCATTGTTGATCAATGTTTTAAAAATAATGAAGGTTTGTCAGTACAGTCCGTAATTTTCGTACAAAATATGGCCGTCATAGTGATTTGAATCCGCAGCTGTGAAGATAATAATTGAAAAATGCGGACAGTCTGGATCAATTTGAGATTTTTGACACTCTGGATGTACTGTTGTTCAACAGAAAACAGTTCTCGCGAGAGTATTGCTCACAGTCCAGGAACATCAATTCCGCACCGTAGTCAAGAATTTAGGATTTCGAGAAGTTCTCTATATCGAATTCTCAAGAAAGACTCAAAAACTTCACACTTACAAAGTTTAATTGACTCAAGAACTGAAAACTACTGACCATGCAGTGCGAAGAGAGATCGTTCACTAGTGTTTAGAACAACAGCAAGTGAATGCTGATTTTTTGAACAAATGCATCTTCATCAGTGATAAAACTCATTTTCATCTTGATGGCTTCTCAATCGTCAAAATTGTAGCTTTTGGGCTTCAGAAAACCCACAACGTATGACTGTTTGGTGCGGATTTTGGGCTGGAGGCATTTTAGGACCAATATCATTTTTTTTTAAATTAGGCAGTAGAATTTAATGGTGTTTATTATCGTGACATGATAACCCAGTTTTTATCGCCTAAATTACAAGATATGGATGTGACCAACATGTGGTTTCGACAAGGCGGTTCCATATGCAATAGAGCCAGGGAAACAATTAAATTACTGCATGAGTCATTTTCCAATCATTTAATCGGTTCTTGCGATCAGAATTGGTCACCCAGATCTTGCTATTTATCGTTCTTCTTCTTTGGGTTTTATTTTAAGTCAAAGGTCTAAGCAAATATTCCCACTACCACCAACGCCTTAAAGTAGGGTAATCTATTAATGAAATTCAAATTTCATTTCATAATTACAAAAGAGTACGTAATTGCCGGTAAAGTCGTTTCAAAGCGGAATTATATTAAAATGCTGCTTTGATGCGAATCATATCAAATGATCACTTACCGGCTTAAAATCAATCAATCTGGACCTGAGTCTACAATGAATCTCATCTTAATATGTGCAACCCTGGGTGGCAGCTGTAATGTTTTCTCATGTTTTTTATGTCTGTTTTCCTTATCCCGCCCATCCCGTATTTCCTGAATCGCTGTTATGCCTGCCCTGTAATTAGCGAGGACATGTTAACGTTGTTAATGACACCTGGGATATATAGCTTGCGTACGTTTCAGGTACGTACATGTATGTCATTGTAAATAGTTGTTCCTGAGCCAACTTCAATTTAGAACACAGGGCCATCAGTATCGAAAACGGAATTGAGTGCTTGCTTAACCATTTTTGTTAAAGGGACCTGACCAATTCTTGAGATTTCTAGATGACCCCATGGTCTTCGTAGATGTCACTTACGAGGAGATTTTCCGATTCGCCGAAGGAAGTGCATCTTGGGCTTAATAGCTCTAACTGAAGAAGTCTGACGTACTGCTGAAATCGAAAAGACAGGAGATCACCCAAACCGGAAATTGGTTTTATAAAAACTCCAAACTCAAAGCCGTGCTTTGTCCTGCCTAATAATGCTACTTGGTATTTTAAGAACGTTTAAGTCCTACTTAAACAGTGAACAGTTCTTGAGACTCAACTAAGCAAAGTGCAGCAATGAAAACTCGTTTGACCTTTATCTGTACTGCATCAGTTACGGTTACGTTGGTCTTCTCGAAGTCTAAAGAAAATAAAAACGAATCAATTTTTCAATCACTTAATTTAAATTGTTCTTCGTAACACTACTTATTTGTCAACTCAGTCTCTATGTGTATATCATTTGACATGACATTTGATGCCATCTGCAATAATGATAGTTGACATTTGACTTTAAATATATTACAGTTGTTGTTATCAAAACAAACGTAAGCTTCTAAAAAGAAGCTCCAAAAAGTAATGCCTTTAAAATTTATGAAATTTTCTCGTGCAGAGGTCATTCAAGATTTAAGTTTTCTATCGTTATATCAATATCAATGTCTTTTCATCAGCCATACTCGTTCCATAAAACCGAGTCCACAACAACATATTCTCCTCTTCACCTAATAACCAGCTAGCTGTTATTATATCAAGAGGACATCAACACAAAGTATCGACACTCTAATTTGGAAAGAACTTCCGCTACAGCGAATCAACAGGAACTGGACTCCTGCAATCACTTTAATAAACGAAAAATGAGAAACATTGTCCCGAGTGGTCATCGCCATCTACTTTGATGGTGCCACTCCATCATTGTTTACACTTCAAAGAATATACAGAGTACCAGCCAGGACCAACCAGGACCAGCCAGGACCATCATGACAGCAAACATAATACAAAATGGAGTCGACGAGAACGAACAAAAAACCTATTCTCTGTCATCATCGTTTACTTGTTACATTGAGCTAGCAGAACTACACAGCATAAGTGTGTCGTTAGGACAAGTTAAGGATGCGCTACAACAAAAAAAAAAACCCGAAGCATCACCATCCTTTCTGTTTATGTTTGTCAAAGACGGAAAAAAAAAGAAACACAAAAAAGTAAATAGCAACTTCTTAATTTTGTTCTTCATCATGTCCACCTCGATGTAGTGGTAGTGGTCCTACGTTTGGTATCCGATACGCCGTCATTCACAAATGTTTTTTTTTACGAAATGTTAACACTGACGCATCTATATATTTTTTCTCCCTCACTTTAAGAGGCTGTAATTGAGTGTGCACTTGGTCCAAATGTACTACCTAGCCAGTCCTCTTCTCCGATTTAGCTCTGAAAATTGACAAGGTAACAACCGTAAACGAAGCTAGTTTGTTGTCCTTTTTTTGTGAAGAGTGTCCTTACAGTTGACAAAAGATACGACCCAATGACAACACAACCCAAATTCCTTCTCAGGTTTTACACCACCAGCAGGGCTAACAGCTAACGCACCTTCTGAAACGATTGTGCATTGTGCGGGACAACTACGTTTTCCATTGTTCACAAATTCAAGTGAAATGGCATAGTCCTTTTCTATCTTGTTGTTGTTTGGCCATTATTTATCTCCTCTTGTCGAAAACAATAGAAATACAGTAAAAAGAGGATGTGCTCTGGGTGTGGCATGTATGCACAGTCAGACGTGCTCATTGACTAACTCAAGTCAATTGTTAAGTGGACACATGGTCACATATGATTCTGGCCATGAATCTGAGTATTGGAGCTCTGTTTGTTTGGAAAATTATTCACAAGACTTATTCTTGTGTTGGGTTGTGGTTGTGAGTTTTGAAAAGAGCTTCGAAAGAGCTACAATATTTTGATACTAAATTATTGATTGCGGATTGCGTAAAGACGAATTTTTGAGAACATTTCGTAAGGGTTGACATTTTTTTTTTTTTTTTCGACCGGAGGTGAGTAATCCTCCTAGGATACCAGTGGTCCGTACCATTGGTTATGCCCGACTGATATATTTTCGGGCCTGACAATTTCATTAGTGTCAGTCAATATATGCTTACGGGCTAATCCTCACCCCTCAGAGAGGCACTATGAGAACCGGCTGCGACTAAGTAGTCTTAGCAAGTAGTTTACGCTTCTGCAGTGTTAATCGCGTTTGGTAGGTAGCATTCAAGTGAACGCACCTACTAATACCGTCATTACATGCGGTTTTTCCTTATGGCGCTAGGTCGAACGGTCTTGTTCTTTGTAGCCGGCGCTCAAGGTTTGTCACGTCCAGAGTACGGATTATTTCGTTATTACAACGAACATATATACGAGTACGAAGTTTGCGAGCAAAGTTTGTTGCTTCGTTACTCACGGTAGCAATTCCTAAATCTCTGTGAATATCACTATTCCTAATATACCATGGAGCATTCACTATTGCTCTTAGGGTTTTGTTTTGGAATGTTTGCAGTATAGCAATATTGCTTGGTTTGGTACAACCCCAAAGCTGTATACCGTATGTCCAACAAGGTTTTAGCACTTGCTTATACAAAAGCAGTTTGTTGTATATGCTTAGCTTCGAGTATCTTCCAAGTAGCCCATATATTTCTCTGAGTCTGATTGCGAGCTCGTCTGCTTTTTTTTAACGTATGGCTTCCACTTAAGCTTTGCATCTACAGTCATTCCTAGATATTTTGCCTCATTTGCGTATGGTATTTGTGCAGAGTGAATGAAAACAGGTAAGTTGTTTATCTTTTTGTACGTAAAATTGACATGAGTTGACTTGGTCTCGTTAAGTGCAATTCGCCAGGTTTTTGCCCACTCACATACTTTGTTAAGAGACCGTTGGAGTTTTCCCGTTGATGATTCGGCTGACTCATCTATTGCGAGGATAGCTGTATCGTCTGCGAACGTTGCTACGATGGTCCCTTCATCTTGTGGTATATCTCTTGTGTAGAGCAAGAATAGGATTGGTCCGAGAACACTTCCCTGCGGAACACCGGCGTGGATTTCTTTGAATTCTGATTATTCAGTCTCATGTCTAACACGAAACAGTCTGTTTTCAAGGCAGGATTTTCAGTATTTTGTATAATTTTGTCGGTAGGGTTGTCCTTAATTTATACCTTAGACCTTCGTGCCATACCTTGTCGAAAGCTTGTGAGACGTCGAGAAAAGCTGCAGAGCAAATCTTTTTCCATTCTAGAGTATTTTCAATTTCATTCGTTATTCGATAAACCTGATCGATTGTGGAATGTTTGACCCGGAAGCCGAATTGATGATCTGCGATCAAGCGTCTTTCTTCAATTACTGGTTGTAATCGTTTGAGCATCATTTTCTCGAAAACCTTAGATATTATCGGCAGGAGCGAAACGGGTCTATACGATTTCTTATCGTTTGGACTTTTCCCCGGTTTCGGAACCATAATGACTTCGGCGACTTTCCATTGCCTTGGTACATATAAAAGTCTCAGAGAAGCATTTATAATGTAGAGCAACTTAACTAATGCTTTTTTCGGTAGCTCCTTCAGGATTTCGCCGGTGATTAAATCATATCCTGGAGCTTTGTTATTTTTCAACTTGCTTATTGTCATTCGAAGTTTGGACAGGGATACGGCTTTTACTTTATAGTTGTCGGCTGTCGTATTGGCATTCGGTTCTTCGTTCAAAGGTTGTCCATCGAACGGCTTGAACGTTTCTTCTAGATGCTCGGCAAATAAATCCGCTTTCTCTTTGTCTCCTTTTGCCCATTCGCCGTTAGCTTTTCTAATTGGTGGCGAGTGTATTTTGGGTTTCCGTATAGACTTCAAGGCTTTCCATAGTGAGTAGTTCTCCCGATTTCTTAAATCCTGTAGCTCATTCTCAGAGATAGTTCAGATATGTTTTATCAGGGGGTGCGCGGGATTGTTGCCATCTCTTGCGCGCTCTCCTCTTTTCTCGTATGAGGTCTTCGATGTCAGGCTGGTAGTTGACTTTTTTGTTGCGTGTTGCTGTCTTCCGGAAGGGCGTGTTTTTCCACGCTGCGCTCTGAATGCTTCCGCGAGCTTGTCAACTTCGTCTTCTATTTCGAGCGGTGTGTTTAGTGGCACATTTAAAACCACTTTTTCCTTGCAGTCTTTTCTGAAAAGATCCCAGTTAGTTTTTTTATTAGTTAACCTAGGAGGTCCTTCTTTTTTTGCTAGACTTCCGTCCATTTTCAGAGTGACTGCTGAGTGAGTGGTCTGAGCATAGATCATAGCATTCTTCGACTTCCGTCTTATTTTTAGTTAGCCCTTTTGCGATAAAAAAGTCGACTAGGTCAGGGATTTTATTTCTGTCAGTTGGCCAATACGTTGGCTTTCCTGTCGAATAAAAGTCCACCCCACGCTTCATACAGGCTTTGTATAGTAGTCTGCCTTTCGTTGAATTGCATCTTGAACCCCGAAAGTGTGTTTCTCATTAAAGTCCCCACCGATGATAAAATTAGACTCTATTGAGTCAAAGAGGCGATCGAGGTCGTCGTCTACCAGTATATATCCCGGGAGGAAGTAACTTGATCCGATGAGGTAGTCTAAATGATTTATTTTTATAGACACTGAAATTATTTGCATAGAATCAAGTTCTATTTTTATGTTTTCATACATTCATTGATGTAAAGAGAGGATCCTCCTCTCGCATTTTCCGAAGGATGATGAGCGTGATAACCACTGTACCCATTTATTTTGGGTCTAGAACCCCTTTTTTAGTGGGTTTCCGATATCAAGCATATATCAATATTGTTTTTCCGTAGAAAAACTTCTAGTTCGTCAATCTTATTTGTGAGACCATTTGCGTTCCATGTTAGTATCTTCAGAAGCTGTGTCATATTCATGTCTTATTGTTTGGCTTTCGAGGTTTGAACTCGAGCTTGCTCAATTTGTCAAATATAACTTGTTCATCAAGTTTTTCGTATATCACAGTCAGTAGTTGGCGGATCGGATCTGCTGTATCTGATCTTGTCTGATTTCCCTGTGTCGCAACTTGCGCGTATGATCTCGCACCAGCTATTGCCGATTTTTCCTTTGCGCTTGGGTCAGCGACGTTCTGTTTTATAATTTTTTTATTTTCTTTTATCGGTTTCGTCCTTTTAACTGGCTTAGCTGTCTTTGGCTTATCAGCTTTGGTATCTGCTAAGCTTGGGTCTGGGTGTGGCGGTTTCCTGAGAATGTCGCGTCTTTTTTGCACTTCATTCGCGATTTCGCGAAAGAGGTTAAGAAGAGGTTAAGTCGCACTTAGACGAATGTACACTTATTGTACTGAAGCCTATGTTTATGAAACCACAACCTGGGGTTCTTTAACCATCTTGTTGATTTAATAAAGTTCATGTAAGGATTATTCTAGCTTTAGGCATATTTTGAATTGGCTTAATAGATCTGGGGATAAGTTGCTTAATTTTACCTGGCCAATAGCAGAATGCTCTGAAAGGTTTTTTTGATGCTTTGGACTATGACGACCATTCTGAAGGGTAAACTGATCATCAGTTTTTATTGTGTACCATGTGTTCAAAACCGTAAGTCTAGGATATTTTTGCACATATGGCGGGTAAGTTCAGTGACGATGGAAAACACTGTAATCCGCTCCGATGCATATAACTTTCAACTGTCTCATTGGGTATTTGGGATAAATGGTGGTTGTGGTTCTGCAGAAAAGGTTTGCGGAATAAAGAGGCTAAGAAGCAATGTCCGGAATGAATATTGGAAAAAAACAAACAAATCTGGAACATAGCTAGCTAGATAACTTCAGTTTCCCACTTCAAGTTGGTTGAGATCGGTCTCCACTTATGAGCGCTACTAAAGAGGGGGTCTTTCATAGCTCTCCGATGCACTGTGGGTTATTTGTATGTTGTAAAGTTAAGAAGTAATTTTTTTGTCAAGCTGTTGTTAAGTACTTAATTACTTAAGTGGCACTACAGTCCAGAATGGACCAATATATCTCTCCAAGCAGCCCGATCCTTAGCTAACTTTCTCCAGCTGCGCCAAGTTGGTTGAGGTCGGTTTAAGAATTAAGTTTTTTCAGGTTGGCAGCACTGGTTAGTAACGGCCGCGGCGTCCAAATGTCATCTGTCAAAGTGAAAACTTTTCAGTATAGTGTACGTCTCTGCCACTTAATCTTGGAAATACTTACAAACGAGTAACGAATGCAAATTATTTAAAATTTATTATCGAAATTCGTGCTCTGTAAACAAATTTGCACCGTTTGTTATGACCGTATTATGGTCGTCATAGTCGACCTGGTGAATCAACAATTCGTGCTGTTATCACCAAATTTCGCACCAAATTTACTTTGTTGGACATTAAACAATCAACTCGCATGCGAACAGTGCGTACCGAAGAGAATATTGCAGTCGTAGGGTCCAATGCTAATGCAGATCGTGAAATGTCAATTCGTAGCCGAAGAAGACGAATAACCTACCACAACGTCTAATATTTGGTGAATGGGCCTTAGAACAGCTCCAATAAAATTCGCTGTATTATCGAAAAATTGTGTTCAGCGATGAGGCTCATTTCTGGCTCAACGGATACGTAAATAAGCAAAACTGTCGCATCTGGAGTTATGAACAGCTACATGCCATACAAGAATTACCGATGCATCCCGAAGAAACGACAGTTTGGTATGGTTTATGAGCTGGTGGCATCATCGGTCCATTTTTCTTCAAAGACGACAGAGGAAGAAACGTTACCGTCAATGGCGAACGATATCGAGCCACGATACGCTACTTTTTTTCGCCCCAGTTGGCTGAGTTGAACTTGGTTGACATGTGGTTTCATAAAGACGGTGCCACATGCCTCAAAGCTCGTGAAACAAAGGAAATTTTGAAGGATGAATTTGGTGAGCAGGTTATCTCTCGAAATGGCCCTGTGAGTTGGCCGCCAATATCATGCGATTTAACTCCTGTTGATTATTTCTTGTAGGGTTATGTAAAGTCGTTAGTCTATGTGGACAAGCCGAATACGACTGAAGCCTTACAGGATAACATTACACTGGTAATTCGTGGAATACAGGCCGAAATGCTCGAAAAAGTGACGCAATATTGTACCTTCCGAATGGGCAATTTGAAACGGAGCCACGGACAACATTTACATGAAGTTGCCCTTAAAACGTAAATGGCAAAGGCCTATTTATCGATTACAATAAAAAATTGAAATATATAGTTTTGAAATTTGAGTATTTTATTCGATTCTTCCAAAAACTACGCTTAAAACATCACCCGGTACTTAGGCGCGCCACATGAGGCGAGGTCTTCCTCTACTGCATCCGACGTCTGCCTGGGAATAGGAGACTCTGCAAGCCTTAGTATTACTGTCCATTCATTCTACATGCCCAAGCTATCTTAAAAGTCCAATACAGAGTTTTTCTCTTAATGTTCTTGGTTGATATTTCGTTGAACCGAAGACATTTCGAAGGATTTTTCACTGAAAACGGCCAATGATTACTTTATTACTTATGATACTATCCATGTCTCGGGGCCGTAGAGCAAGAATGGGATGGTAAGAGTCTTTTAAACGTTCACCTTAGTAGTTAAAGTGAGGACTTCATTATTAGATTCTACTAAATAGCATTTTCAACCTGAAGAAACAGCGGTTGGCAAGGGTAGTTCTTCGTTTGAATTCTAACGAGATTTGCCAGAGTTTCTCACTTTGACTATCTGGTGCCGAGAAAGACAAAATCCTTTTCTATCTCACAGTTGTATCGGTAAATGGTGGCGTTCAGTCTATTTGTTGATCTTTACTTTGTGTTGACAGCATATACTTGGTCTTACCTCCATTTACTAACAATCGTGACATGGAGTGGCCAAGTCGGTCTAGCAGTTGATGGTGAAAAAAAAAGCCTTCAATATTTAAATTGACACAATAAACATACGAAAAGTTGCTTATAAGGTTGCAAATTAATAATATTTAAGAATGAAATTTGTGAAGACAAATTTTAAGCAGCGTTCATATAGAGTTATTTAGTGATACGGGAGATGTTCTATTTTAATTATCTCTGCAGAGTATCTAGAACCAATTTGTGACGACTCATAGCCACTTTCTTATAATGCAGTAGCCGATTGGTAAACTGACTACTATACCCAGATTATGCTTCCAGATGCCAGATGATTGGTAATGTAACAGGCAACCAGTTGTAGTCACATAGCACCTCTCACGCTCGTCGTTGACGAACATTATGCATAAAGACTTGCATTAACACGCTAACAAGGTGCAATTGACTCAAGAACTAAAGCCTCTTGACCATTTCAAGCGTCGGCAATGGTCAGAATGGTGGCAATGGTGGCAGTAGATGAACAATTTTCGAAGAAAAACATCTTCAGTGATGAGGCACATTTTCACCTCAGTTGATTCGTCAATATGCAGAGTTGCCACATTTGGGTGAATGATAATCCAAGAGTGATTGTCGAAAAACCAATGCACCCACAAAGTCACTCTTTGCTTGGTGCGGTTTATGGGCTGGCGGCTTCATCGGTCCGTATTTTTTTTTCCAAAATAAGGCCGGTCAGGCAGGCGGTCAACAGGACGGTGCCACTTGCCACACAGATAACGAATCAATGGCTCTTTTGCGCGACAAATTCAATGGCCGTGTTATCTCACGTGGTGGAGATGTCATTTGACCGCCAAGACCATGTGATTTGACACCGTTGGACTTCTTTCTTTGGAGTTATTTAAAAAAAAAAGGTGTACATCGATAAGCCAGCAACAATTCAAGAGCCAAAGGATGAGATAATTCGGCACTTTAACAGCATAGAACCTCAATTATGCGTCAGCGTCATCGAAAATTTGGAGCATCGCATGGAGGTGTGCCGCCAAGGTCACGGTAGCAATTTGGCCGATATTTTGTTTCATACATAATTGAACCAAACCAATATAATCATAATAAAAAGAAATGACAGTAATTTTTTTAAATAATTGTTTTTTTTTTAAATCAACGTCGGCCCTTAAAATTTAACCAGTCTTCATTTTAATAATTCATTTTATTATCACGAGATAGCCGCGGCAGGCTTTATAAAAAGGAAAAGTTCTGCTCAGACCGATCTTATTCACAAGAATATCTAATGCCCTTAGTCATTCTAACTAATGGCCAAAAAGAAAAAAATGAAAAATAGAGGGAACAAATTGAGACATTGGGGTGGACACGTATGGTGCAGGTATATCACCGCTGCACAGCTGCCCTATCGTTATGTCCAGATTGAACGACCACCATTAGCATGTGCCTTCTTCTTAGAAATTAAAACATTCAACTGATGCGAGCAGAGGGCAGGAATGTTATAATAGCCGTGACCAAAACAGATATAATCTGCGGACCAACCACAATAATTAGTTCATAACTAGGCTGATGAGCGGTTGTATAAATAGAAGCTGAATCTATTGTGAGCCAGCTGTGCAGTAGCGCAGCAGTGAAACATCAAACATAATATGGCACTATGGACCTTAAAACATCGTCCCACCTCTTTAGTACCCGTGCAAAGTCTGTCGCTTTGCCGCTTGGACGCTTGGGAGAGCACACCTTCAAGTCGAAGCTCTACAAACGCGGTGGAATTTCAAGGCAAACATCGATAGTTAGAGGAACATAGTAAGAAAATCAGCATAAATATCTTAGCATCGGTTTAAGTCATAAGCCTTTGAAATTGAATATAAGACACAGCTTGCTTCCAACTTTTAAGATTCAAGAGCTCCTCTGTTTTGCAATCCAACTGGCTTTAGGCAAAGAGTATAGAACTACATATAGAGTTCGCCTCACAGCTAAAAATTTTGTAGCCGTAAGTGCGAAGGGGAAATATCTCGGATCGTATGCGTCGGCAAGGCTATTGTTTGCTCCTGGATTAGCAATGTGAACACTGGGGTATCAATACCAGTACTCCACATATATAATATTCGTTGTATGAGATGCGCACTCTATGTAGTTCTATACTCTTTGCTTTAGGTGACACAATAATGAGAAGAGAGTTTTATTTAATATGTTACTTCCCAGGCCAATAAAAATACATACCCTTGCTTAAGTGTACAATGAAAGCTAGGCTTTTTAAATAAAGACCTTCTAAAGGGTGTTTTTTTTTTTTGAGGTATAGAACTTCGAATTGAAATAAAACACAAGAAAATCGTTTTAATGTCCATCAATTTGGCCTTATTGGAAGAATAATTTTATGCCATTAATAAAAAAAGTATGATTTTTGGCATGTGACCGCCGCGGCTGGTTCGAATAAAGCCAAGTCTAATGGTCCAATTTTCAACCACTTTTTCGAGCATTTGGGGCCGTATGTCGGCAGCCACGCCACGAAAGTTGGCTTAGAAGTCCCCTTACATTTCTGGTTGGTTGGCGTAGACGAGCGACTTCACATATCGCTAAAGAAAATAATCCAAAGGTGTCAAATCACACGATCTTGGTGGCCAATTGACAGGTTCATTCCGCGAAATTATGCGCTCATCGAATGTTTTCTTCAATAAATCGATTGTGACGTGCGCTGTGTGATATGTAGCGCCGTCTTGTTGAAACCACATCTCATCCACATTCATGCCATCCAGTTCGGGAACAAAATAGTCGGTTATCATGGGTTTATACCGGTCTCCATTACCGGTAACTGACTCTCCAGCGTCCAATGACTCCACCAGCCCATAGAGCACACCAAACAGTCAGTTTTTGTGGATGTAATGGCGTCTCAAGGGTCCCATGTGGATTCTCCTCACTCGAAATGCGGCAATTGTGCTGACGTAGCCATTCAATCACAAATGAGCCTCATAACTGAACAGAATTTTGCGATAAAAATCAGCATCGAGATCAATCTAATTTTTGGCCCATACACCAAATCACGACGCATTGCATGGTCTCGCGGCTCGCTAATTCTTGCCCAAGCTGTATCTTGTCAGGTCGTAAGCCAAGATCCTTGTGCAAAATCTTTTATAAAGTTGATGGACAAAGCTCCGATTGCTGTGCACGGTGGCGAATCGATTCATTCGGTTTGCTCTACAGCGGCAATTGTTTCTTCGGTGGGCACTGTTCGACGTCGCTGCGGATGCGAATTATCACATAGAGAAAACGTCGTGCAAAAACGATCCATGGTGAACCGAATTAATTGCTCTGATGGACGATTATGTCGACCATAAAATGGACGGAGCTTGCGGTAAACTTCGCGAGCTGAATTATTGTTTTTGAAATAAATTTGCACGATTTGCAAACGTTGTTCATTTCTTAACCTGTTCATGATAAAGTGGCTGACCAAACTGAACATAAATGCCATTAGAGTTGCGCGATTTGACCACAGAATGTCAATGTTGTCTCTGAAAAACCCAACCTCTAAAAAAAACACTATACAATAGTGTACGCTCGAAAACTGTTTTTATATGTCCAAGCAGGACAGAAAGGACAATTTGCTTTGCAGATAGGTATTTATAAAATTTAAGTGCCACTACCAGGTGGCCTTTAGTGCTCGTTTTTGCAAACGGTCTCACTGGACACTTCAAAAATTAGTACCCTTTTCGAAAGATATCTTTCTTAGAGTCACTAGATTTCTCCTTAGGGCATTTACAAAACCGTTCTTTCAATGGACTCCTACAGCATAACAAGACATAACCAGCTCTTGAATTGCTTGAATAAGTCAAATAAATTCGAGTTTTTAATAGCTCAAATGCTATTGCCGTACTACAATTCAAGCGTAGGCCCTTAAATAGGGTCACCTCTAATCCAAGCTTAATCGAAAAATAACAAAAACTAAGATAATAAAAAACGCAATTTAGTATAACTTAATGTCGTTTACAGGGTCAAATCGAACATGTGTTCCTACTTTTTAAAGTGTCCTAGTTCACCGGCCCACCCCAGCCGTCTGCATGAAACGATATTGCCGCACCCATTCCCCTGCCGACCGGTTAGCTCTCGTTGCTACTACGGTTTCAAAAGTCATCTCACATGTGGTGAATCGGTTTGATTTTTAGTTTTGATTAGACCCTTCCTGCACTGCAAAAAAACAAATCACATTCCAGTTTTTACCGCACGTCCGTAGAATGAGCGACCCCAATCATCCTCACCTTACCTTAACAACGACCATCCCTGTTCGTCTATAGACAAATGTTTACACAAAGTTTCTGAATGGATATCTAACGAATGTCCAACGAACGGTTGGCATTCGATTTTTTTTCTCCACCTCTTGTTTGAGCGTTTTCCTTCACCAGCTGACGCAAGGATATAAGGATTACTTCAAGCCGGTGGAGTTCAGGTCAATAATCATCATGATGTCAGTGACAAAAAGGGAAGTAGGAAACAAAAAATCGAGACACACACACACAACCTCCTAGATACATTGTATGTTTGGCTTATTCGTTCCGGTTAAAGGAGACGATAGGCGAATAAAAATCGTATGTGTAACCGTACACAATAAGGAGTGTAAAAAAACAATTTTGGATTTATGAACATCACTTTAAGGCACGTGCTTCCTGACACTGACAGCGCCAGCACAGATAAGTAGGTATGGAACAATCAAAGGAGTACAATGTGTCAATGTGTTTTATTTGCTAATAAATATTGTCCCTGTGATACGGTTGGTCCCCGCATACAGCCTTGCGAGGTTTATTAGATTTTTTTGTGTACCATTCGACAGTAGCAAATAAAAACCATGAGGGTTAAATTACCAGCTATCTAATGGCTTACGTATAGATGTGGGCTGTAAATATCTTCTGTAGACTAGCTGGCTGGCGGCAATGTTGTGGGATGGGTTTTGCTACCATATTGGAACAGCTTAAGAAAATGAGCATTAGGAAGGATTTATTATGCAGCTGGAATGGTTAAAAATCAGTTATTGGTAGACGTGCCCCGATTGAACAGAAAAGGTAGGTAATCGGGAGTCAAAGGATTACGGCGAATGCACAATTATTGATTGGCATTAGGGGAACGGATTGTGGTCGATTTCGTTTAATGGCCAATGGAATCTGGGAAATTTGAAAGACTTGTGGTACTTTGATGCCATTTATGGGGATGATTACAGAATTTTACATTTTATTTGGCAATCCGAAGTCCTATTTGTTTTTTTTTTTTTTATGTGATGGTGGAGTGAAATCGTTTATGAATACTCAGTAGCCCGTGCTAGTTATACCTGATTGCATTATGAATTTACATTACATATCAATATTTTGTTCAGTAACCATATACATTAGTGCTTGACAAGACGTATGAGAAGCTTTGGATATCAAGTTTATTATCCGTCATCATGTGGTCTTGCGTTTACATAAATAATAATTAATTTCTATGGAAATACGTAATTAGTCCTTAAAATAACTACGAAATCACAAAAGCGCTGTGTCATATTTTTAGCATTCCACTCATATGTATCCTTTACAGTTTTGAGCTTACTAACATAATAGGCCGTGGAACCACTGTAAGTGCCCTCCTGAAACAAGGCAGTCTTCCATCCTTCTTGATCTTTGGCGCGTTACCTCTAGTCGATAAGTCCAAACGGCCTGGAATCAACGTTCTGGTATTCAAAAACTTTCTTGATTGGAACATTAAGTCTCCTTGTCAAAGTCAGTTTGTCGGAAGATTATCAGTTATCGCGGCCACCATAGAGACTGTAACGCCGCTTAGGTAAGTAAGTAATAATATTGGTAATTGCGGTACTTAAAAAAACTTGCAAATCTTTTATTTTTAAGTACTTACGCAAATTTTATTTAAATCTTTTAAGCGTGGTGTAGATATTTTGTTTTGCAAATAAATAAATGCTTTTGAATGAAACACATGCTGTTCCATTTAGCTGATGCCTGTCAGCGACTCTCAGCCTCTCCGTACTGCCTAATGCGGCTTTCAAATCGATGAAAAGGTGGCGGGTATCGCTTTGAACTCCTTGAGTTGATCTGCCGAAGTGTAAAGATTTAATAGGTTGTGGACTTTCTGGTAAACGGGGTCAGGCGTTCACATATTACGACAGATAGGATCTTGTAAATGATGTTGAGGAGATTTATTCCTCTGTTCTTGGCGCAGTTTTGTGAAACGGACAATCAATGCTGAGGTTCCATTCTTCAGGCATACTTTTAACCGATCAGATCTGGCTTATGAGTTAGTAGATGTAACTTACCAAGTCATCTCCGCCGGCTGTATAAAGCTCAGAGGGGAGGCCGTCATTTGCGGCAGCCTTATTAAGTTTGAATTTAGACATTACTATCCTCACTTCACCCAGGTCGGGTGGTTGGCAGTTTTCGCTGTCGTTCCCAATATTGAATGGTTCGTTCTGCCTGGCAACGGAATGGTCTTCGTCATCGCCGTTAAACAGTCTGCAGAAGTGGTTCTTCCATATCCTCAGCTTCGGTTGTGACTAAACTACGATATTTCCACGTTCATCTCGACAGGATTCTTTTATTGCTTGTATTTCATTGGCTTTGACGTTTTTCACTTTGGTAAAACTTGCGAATATCGTTCATGGAATGGCACCTCTCTTCAAAGCCGGTGTTCTTCCCTTCATTTTTTGACGATTAAGCTCAGCTTTCGTCTGCAACTGCAGCTTAGCCTTAACCAGGGTTTTCTTGCTGGTGGGCAAGAGAACCCGTGCACGCCAGAGTCGGCTGATCTAATAACTTGTTTCCATCGCTGCCATTACCGCATATTACCATTCTTACCTTGGCTGCAACAAGGTATTGATCCGAGTCTATGTTAGCCACTCGGAATGTTCGGACGTCCAAAATACCGGTTGCATGTCTCATGACTCCTGTCTACAGCAATATGATCAATTTGGTTGGCCATTACTTGATCTGGATAACGCCATGTCCCTTATTTATATCAAGGTGGGGAAACCATGTGCTGGCCATACGAACGTAGTTGCCCTTTTTTCATTTAGCAGAGTTGTTAAAAAACCCAGAAAGTCTAAATCGAAACCCACCACCAATTCATAGATTTCAAAACCAAATACGAAAGCATTTACAGAGAAGAACTATACAGAGCCATGTCTTGCTTCGGTATACCGTCCGAACTCGTTCATTTGTACAATTTTCCAAAAATAGGTGCAACTACTGGCATACGCCGACGATATTGACATTATTGGTAGGACTGATGTCATAGCCACGTTTGCTAGTACAGAGAAGGAAGCGGTAAAAATGGGTTAAGCAGTAAATGAGGGCAAGACGAAGTATATGCTGTCAACACGAAAGGACACACAACATCGACGAATTGCACATAACGTCACCATTGACAAATATCACTTTGAGGTATTACGGAACTTTATCTACCTCGTTAATAGCGTATATTAACTCTGACAACAACATCTCGTCAGAAATTAAACGAAGAATTACTCTTGCCAACCGCTGTTTCTTCGGGCAAAGAAGGCAATTCAGTAGTAAGTCCCTCACTCGAACTAATAAGGGGATCCTATATAAGACCCTGATCATTCCAGTTCTGCTCTACGGCGCTGAAGCATGGACCGAATCAAAAGTGGATGAAGAAATCCTTGGTTGATTCGAGAGGAAAATTCTTCGGAAAATCTTCGGTCATGTTAGCGTTGACGGGCTATGGAGATCAAGATTCAACCAAGAACTATACGAGCTGCACAACGACACCCCCTGTTCAAAAAACTCTGCATTGAACATTTAGGATGGATAGGACATTTTGAACGAATGGACACCAATACTCCGGCTAGTAGAATCTTTGATTCCCAGCCAGACGTCAGACAAATAAGAAGAAGACCTCGCCATAAGTGGAGTACACAAAAGACCGCAACTAACTTGAAGTGCACAACTGGAGACAGTTAGCTAATGACCGGACTAATTGGAGAGGCATGTTGGTTGAGGCCCAGTTTCATTTCAGACCGTAGCGCCACTTAAGGAAGGAAGGAAAGATGGTCGTCCAAAATAAAATCGTTCCTTTGAGGGGATATTTTTGCGTCGTAACAGTTGTTTTTTCCATGGGTTGGTAGTTAACCCAAAGCACAACCCCCAACCAAGCGGGCCAGTTCCAATTTATTAGATACCCCTATGACACGTCTGTTCATCTGCCACCATCTATGTGTAAGGGACCTGATTTACCCTTGAGATTCCGAAATAACCTGTTGCCCGAATATTACAAAGCAGCTCATCTAGGTTCTACAACATCCATCCATCTAAATTCTACAATCCTCATTTATGTCCTTCCACTAAATGCTTCCGTGCACAACAAATGAAAGTTGAACAGAAACACACATGTTTTTTTTTTCTTAATCCTCAGCATTACTCAAGAGCTATCAGGAACTCAATTCCCACAGTTAGTCCATATTCTGTGTAGAAAAAATCAACCATCCACATCCAGGTGTTTTATTCAAATGAATACGAAAAGTGTAAAAGCACGCTAAGCTTTTATTGAAAAACAAGGCAACTGCAGAGATTGTTACATTCTAGATTAATTTACAAAAAGGAAATTCTTGTCACCTCCAGCTATCCTCCATACCGCGCTCTCAAAAACACCAAAAAATCCTTTGGATACAAATTTAAACATTTGGCGAGCATGCTTCAAATGACAGATGAGTGGATCTTCTTCAAGCGCTCCAATTTCAAATGCAGGCGCTAGGTATGTAGATACTAATACAATCTAAAGTT
Organism: Rhingia rostrata; assembly: GCA_949824845.1. NCBI lineage: Eukaryota > Metazoa > Arthropoda > Insecta > Diptera > Syrphidae > Rhingia > Rhingia rostrata. Next base: position 48,933,211 of record OX463755.1, on the reverse strand, counting down.
TCAAAGTCGCTATGAAAATACGATTCCCACTGCTCTTTCTTCGTAGTACATAGAGCTGGATCAAGTTTATAGCCGGTTTCGGGTTCAGGAAGGTCGTGTCTGCTATCCGTTCCGTAGTTCAAGGAAAGGAATATTTACACACACAATTTCTGGATATTTTTTTTTTCTACAGAGCACGAAGGATTTCATGATAAGGACTGTTCAAAGTATCTTCTCTGAAGTTTTTTTTTAGTTTTCTTTTTGCAGTTCCCTCGGCATATCGTAAATTTAAAAAGGAACTTTCCTAACGCCTACGTGACATAGCAACGCCAAGAGTCCTACTTCTTCTCGCTCCTTGTTTTTATAAACACTCTGCAGACGTGATGGGTTTACCAAGACGCGGAGTTTCGATTGCATCTTGCTTCTTCCAGTTTATAAATTTAACTCTTCTTAGTTATTCGCAATTAAGATTTTGAAAACTACAAAGGAATTCACTTTATTTTCAGATAAAGTGAAATGGAGATTCAGCACTCCTTGCGTTATCCGTATGCCATCGGATGTGATTGTGAGTAATCCTGGGCAATGTGCCCCGTTAATTAAGTGCCACCAATATCCTCAAGACTATTGAATTTGTAAGGGTTGATTTAGGTTTGATGTGTATCAGGGTGAGTTCTATATAAATGATGGTAAATGGAGAAAATATTCGACTGGTAAAGATCGTTTATGGGGAATAGGTTAAGCAGATGAAATGTCGAGAAAGTTTGAAATGTTTTGGGAGATTTAATTAATTTTAAATGCAACCTTGGGGGTTATCTACAAACGTTTTGGAGAGTATGAATGAACCTGGGCCTCAACCAACATACCTCTCCAATAAGCCCAGTCCTTAGCGAACTGCCTCCAGTTGCGCACTCCAAGTTTGTTGAGGTAGTTTCTATTTGTGCGCGCCACTTAAGGCGAGGTCTTCCTCCTCGCGTCCCACGTCTGGCTGGGAATCGAAGACTCTGTGAGCCGGAGTATTGGTGTCCATTCGTTCTACATGTCCTATCCATCTTAACCGTCCAGGGGCATATCGCTGTACAGCTCGTATACATTTCGTTCTTGGTTGAATCTTCATCTCCATAGCCCGTCAACGCAAACGGGACCGAAGATTTTTCAAATAAATTTAGTCTCAAATCGACCAAGGATTTCTGCACCCGCTTTTGATACGGTCCATGCTTCAGCGCCGTAGAGCAGGACTGGGATGATCAGGGTCTTATATAGGATCACCTTAGTAGTTCGAGTGAGGGCTTTACTACTGAGTTGCCTTCTTAGCCCGAGGAAACAGCGGTTGGCAGGAGTAATTCTTCGTTTAATTTCTGACGAGATGTTGTTGTCAGATAGACAAAGTCCCATACTACCTCAAAGTTATATCTGTCAATGGTGACGTTCTGTCCAATTCGTCGATGTTGTGTGTCCTTTCGTGTTGACAGCATATACTTAGTCTTGCCATCATTTTCTGCTAAACCCTATAGCAGAACACGAGGATATAACATCACGTTGGGTCCTACCAATGATGTCAATATCGTCGGCGTATGCTAGTAGTTGCACCGATTTTTGGAAAATTGTGCCTCTGGTGTTGGCTCGGGAGGTTTGCACAATCCACTCAAGAATCAAATTAAAGAATTCACATGACAGCGCATCGCCTTGCCTAAATCTTGTTTTGGTTTCGAATGTGTCGTTGAGATTGTTTCTGACCCTGATGAAGCAGCGAGGATTTGATCTTCCATGATCTTGATCTTCCATGATCGGCACTTTTCTTGCTCTTTTGTCTTCTCTCTAAAAATCAGGAATTATTCCCTTCTTCTCTGCCTATGAAGCTTAACGGCAGCCCTTGTTTTCACCTGCAGCTCAGTCTTGCAGCCTCGTTCTTGGCTGCGAGCATCTGTCGGCATTCCTTATCAGGGGTTTCTCGCTGGTGGGTGCGAGAAACCTATCACATCAGTTGCGGCTAAGCGAATGGCTTGTTGACATCGTTGCCATTGTTTTTTTTTTTAAATTCATTTCTTATTTCCTTAAAATATTAACTTAATACTAGACAAAAATGCTTAAATCTAACTTATCAATAACATATTTACTTAAACTAAATTATGGCCCTTAGCGGGCGCTGTAAGCTTACATCTAACAGTTTTTATTTTGCGTTTCGGCTTCAAACGTTGCCATTGTTCTTCGACATTCGATGCTGTTGGTATGGTGTTCATCGAGAGGTTCAGGGATACTCGTTGCGCGAAGGTCTTGGCGGTCCCTTGCGATTGCAGTCTTTCGAAATTAAATTTTTTCACAGTAGTTCTGTATTGTTGTGGCGTGGTTGATATCAGCACTCTAACATTGGCAGCAACAAGGTAGTGGTCCGAGTCGATGTTAGCTCCTCGGAATGTTCGGAAATCCAAAATACTGTATGCGTGCCTCTTGTCTATCGAAATGTGATCAATTTGGATGGCCGTCCGTTGATATGAAGACCGCCATGTCCCCCTATGGAGTCTTGGTGAGGAAACCGTATACTGGCTATAGTGGCTTTGCGTACCGTAGCGAAGTCAATTAGTTCAAGTACGTTACCATGCAATATTTTCCGAAAATACTGCTAAAGATGTCTTATGTTCCTACCAATGCGTTAGAATCTCCTAGCACGATTTTAGCATCGTACTTCGGTAGTCGCTCATAGGTTTTTTCAAGGAGCTCATAGCAGCAGTCCTTAGCTATATAACCTTTTTCCTCCATTGGGGCGTGAGCGCATATAAGGCTTATGTTGGCTTATTTGGCCTTGATGCGGATAGTTACAATACGTTCGCTAATATCTTGGAAATATAAGACTTCTTGCCTAAGTCTGGCACTTATAACAAATCCACTTCCGAATTGTCGGTGTTTCTGCTCACCATATCACGGTCCGTAGTACATGTCGAGTTTTTCATCCTCTTTTTAAACCATCCCATCGTATTTCGTGGATGGCAATTATGTCTGCTTCTTAATAGTTTTGAGCTTCCGCTAGTTGTTCATTTGCACCTCTCCTGTTTAACGTACTCACATTCCAAGTGCAGATACGAACGTCATTATACGTTTTTCACTTAGCAGGGTCTTCAACATTCAAATCAGTCCTTTCCGAGGTATTTGGTTGCTTCGTAACCGTTATTTTTTTCCGTGGTTGGGTAGTTAACCCAAAGCACAACCCCCAACCTGGAGGGCCAGTCCCATTTTATTAGATACCCGTAGGACACGGGGGCATCGGTATCCGCTACGGGATTGAGTGCTGCCGTTGGCCTTTCGGTTCATCGGTAAGGTCCAATGAATCCTCCTGACCAAATTGCACACCAGACTGTGACTTTTAATGGATGCAAAGCTGAAATTCGGGGTTGTCATGGGCTAGCTGTAACATCCTATTGGCAAATGTATGGCGGCGTTGATTATTTTGTGGAAGAAGCTCTTTTGTCAACTGTACCCTAAATAGAAACAAGTGCAAATCCTTGTGCAAAATTATGGCCAAAGTTGTTCTTTGAAGAGCAAGCTTCTGAGCACGGATTCGAATTGAGGTTGATGGATTGTTTTGAACACTTCCTTGAGCAGCAGTCATGTTTTCATGTTCTTGCAGAACGTTATGGTCCACGCTTGGGCCTATCACCTACAGCCCCTCTTTCTTCAAAATCATTCACTACATGATAAAAAGTGCGTTTTGTTGGCATGTTTTTCTCCCCAAAATTTCACGTCACTTTCTCGATGGTTGATTTTGATAAAATGTTTTACTGGTTAAAACACGTTGGTTTATCGAATATTTGTCCATAATAAATTTGCCACGTGTCTTCTTCAGGTCTACCAAATATGAACTGTCAAGACTAATGTTTACCAAAATGGCGGCAAAACAAAGTTGTATAGCTTCCCGGCGGACACCCGGGATAGACTGCAACACTTCGGCTCGACGAGTTTTAGTTCTCATCTAGACGTCGAACTCGGCAGATGAAGACAGGCAGAAGTAAAAACGCTTAATCCAGCACAAGCTGCAGCTCTCATCTGCTTACATTTTACGGAATTTTTGGTCACAAATATGGTTGATTCTTGTGTAAATGGTAGAGGTTATGTGAATATATGCCTTAACACGCAAAAATTAGATTGCATCCCCCGCATCAACCGACTTGGTATAAAAATATCAAACACATATCACCTAGTAAACAAATTTCAGCCCAATTTAGCAAATTTATGAGTTTCACATTATTCCACTTATCAAGGTTCTAACTTCACTCACCTGGTGCTATCATCAAATCCAATTCACTAATAAACTACGTTTCGGGAAATTTTAAAATTCACCTACATAAACGACGGTTCAAGTACATACTTGCATATTTATTCAGTCCCCGTCCCGGCATGGAGCAACACTTGTTCCATCTGACATATTTCCCCCATTTACCTATTCAACCGCATGCCTATTCATATTTCTAGGCCATTTTTCCCGCATATCCTCCGGATGCGCTACTGTTTCTCATTCGACAGGAGCATCACAAAAAAAAAAATATCGAATAGAACTCATTCAATGTCTGCGGGCCACGGAAAATGTACGTATTTCGTGCGTAAAGATAATAAAACACGCATACGCCCCATTTGTAAGCCACAATGAGGCGCGCCACCATGACAGACCCGACGAACCGAACACCACGTTCGCTTTCCCATCATACGCTCCGAGCTTTTGTTGTATAACCAGCAAAGTTCATAGTCATCCAGGCGATTATTTCCACGTGATTTGGGATTCCATTCAGGTAGAAGTTTTCGCCGAGATTGCCATATCGACAGAGGGGAATATAAATGACTGAGATCCGGACAGGAAGGCTATGAAGATGACGATGAAGATGGAAAAGGAGACATGCTAACAAAGCTGAAGAAGACGCGCAGAGGTGTGATGACGATGATGATGACTCTGAAGCGGACAAAGTTTAAAGAGTCCTATTCATCTCAATCAAAAGGGCATTAGGGTATGGGACGTCCATCCCCGGTGTAGTCACTGTAGTGTGTATAATACTGGTTCCAGACCAAGTGTCAAAAAAATATTTTCATTTTCCCAGAGAAATAAAAAGACCACCCCATTGTGTCGCTGTGGGTGGGGGGATGAACTGGAACTTGGAACCCCGCACAAACTATTGAATCGACCTTCTTATGCTGGTAGCTAAGGGAGGTACGGCATGTGATTCGCAATAGTTGGCAGCTGACAAAAGTGGATTTCATCGATGTCGGATGATGGCGCTGGGGCAATGCATACACTATGTAGTCCTAGCGGTAGTGTGGAACAAGATTCCATAATTCTTATTCATCCCATGTTCGCATTGTCGCATTGAATATGAGGACGATTCGATGAGAATTGACAAAGAGGGTATGCACCGAACACTGCTGGGGCCTGCGTCAGGGTGAGCCCTCGGGTTGAATGCTTAAGTTGATATGTTCGATTGTGGATGCTACGCGATGGAGTATTTGAAAAATTATCCTTAATGAGTGCTTTTGTCTTGCGTGTTTTTTTTTTGTTCTTCTCTTTCTCTTCCTACATTTGTCCTTCCTTCCCACCCATCATCTTGATGCCTCCTTTTTATGTGCTGGACTTTTTGCCCATTTGCATAATGGATGATTGCTTGCAGAGTCCTTTTTGTGTGTGCAGGCAAATAGCATTTTGTTCGAGAGATGATTTGCTTTGTCTTCGGCTATAGAACGGCATCGGCGAGGACAACTACAACGCACACTTTCATATTAATCGATGATGACAGACTTTCAATGGATTCTGCAAGTGAAGAGCTCTCGCATCCGTTGACATTGATGATGACGATGATGACGATGTTGGAAGCGATGCCGCGTTGATGAGGACGAAAACGAGCGCATACGATGAGTGAAATGTGAAAGCGATGTGATTCCAATTTTAATGGCAATTTGTTGATGTTGGTTTTGTGTCCGAAGAGCAAGTAAGTGGGTATATAGGGAGAGCCAACATAATTGGCACACAGATAGGTTCTGCGGAGACAGTCTGTCTTTGGATCGAGACAGTTTACAGAAATTGAGCGGACGGAAATAATGGGACTGCCTTACTAGGCGATTGTGTGAGTGCTGTACATATCCCTGGAGTATGGATAGATGGAGCTTCTAGAAGGGAGTTTATTGGCAATTTTGTGCTTTTGTAAACATAATTATTATTTTAAAACTTTAATCAATTTTTGGGATCATTCATCAGCAAATGGGGTACTTTATGCGAATGGTCATGAATTGGAAGCAATCAACTGCTTATATGTCCAATTTGGTCTAGAAATATATAAAGGCTTTGATTACATTTGAAATGTCTGACTGGGTTAACGGCTTATGTAGCCAATTTGGTCTAGAAATATGAAAAGGCTTTGATTACATTTCAGATGACCGATGGAGTTGTGATTAGTTATATTGGTTGCCCGGACGTTTGTAATTCAGAAACTTGGTGGATCAAAGATCTAGTTCATGGTTTTTAGCTTATGGGTTGGGATGGTGTAACATTCAAATTATATTTGAATCGATCGTTCTAAAGACCAGTTTCTGTCTTCCAAAAAGTCAGGGTTTCGGTACCAGGCTCAAGTATACAAAATGGGACAAAAGTAACGAAAAAGTCTAAGTCGTATGTCATTTTGTTATAAATTTAAAAAAAAATTGTCGTGAAGTTCATATGAAATTATAATATCTAGGATATTAAGCTGAAATAACTATATCGGTCAATGACCGTGGTTTTTAATGGTGAATGCAATATTTGAAAAAAAAAATAGTAAGCCCCTAGACGATATAGCTGGACAGTTCAAATCACCAATTCCACAGCCCCTTTTTCACTGTTATGCCACACAAAATAGTTTTTTGAGGTTATACACCAGAAATTCTATTTTTTTAGTAAGCATAACGACAATTCCGCGTTTATTGCTCCATTGCTTGTTTTCAATTTACTTTCAATCTGCATACAACATAAATGAAGTACGATCTATGACGCAATATGCAAAAGTCATAACAGATATTTATTATGCCATTTTTCTTGCTTCACCCTGATCTTGACACTTCAATATTATTTAAATTGTTTGATTAAGAATGCCAGCAAATAAAATAGGGAAAACCCAAAGGGGGCTACGAAGAAGAACAATACTCGTGAGCTCTACAAAAAAAAAGGGAATCAACAAGGAATGAATTACTAAAGCTAAGATAATATTTCTGATAAATTATTAAGCAGTTTCCGGTTTTGCGTACGGCATTGTCTTGTAGGTCGCAATTTTGGCTGCAAGCAATCCGTGGCGAATCCACTAAGAGGCCCTTTTAACTGCGCCAAGTCTCCTTAACATTGCCTACAAGATCTTAACTGCCGTAATATGTAAACGACTGAAACCGTTTACCAACTACCTGATCGGCCGTTATCAGTGTGGTTTTAGGCCAGGAAAGTCCACAACTGACCAAATCTCCACACTTCGACAGATCCTGGAAAAAAACCAAGAAGTCCAAATGGATACCCACCATCTATCTATTCAGCAATACAAATACGAAAGAGATGAACTACACAGAGCCAAGTAAAGTTTTTGTTTACGCTGGATGATAGAGAATTCTCGCTGCTCCATCAGGGTCGGAAACGACCCCACCGACACATTCGATACCGAAAAAAAATGTATCAAGGCGATGCGCTGTGCTGTGACTTCTTAAATCTGATTCTTGATTGGATTGTGCAAAACTACCGACCCAAAACCAGAGGCACAATCTTCCCTAAATCGGTGCAACTACTGACACACGCCGATGATATTGACATCATTGGTAGGATGCCAAAGCAACGTTTGCTTGTATAAAGAAGGAAGTGGCAAAAATGGATTCAACACGAAAGGATACACAACGTAGAAGTATCGGACAGAACGTCACAATCGACTGATATAACTATGAGTACTTTGTACACCTCGGCTCCGCAATTAACTTTGACAACAAGATCTGAAATAAAACGAAGAATCGCTCCTTCCAACCGCTGTTTCTTCGAGCTAAGGAAGCAATTTCAGTAGTAAGCCTCGGACTCGAAAGACTTAGGTCATCCTTAATAAGACAATGATAATCCCAGCCCTGCAATACGGCGCTGCAGCATAGGCCATGGTGAAGAATTCCTATGCCGATTTAAGAGAACAAATTTTCAAAAAATCTTCAGTCCCGTTTGCGTTGACGGTCTATGGAGACGAAAATTCAACCAAGAATTACGAGCTTTACAGCGACATGCCAGTAATCAAACAAAAACTCCAGCTTAAGATGTCTAGGACGTGTAGAACAGAAGGACACCAATACTACAGCTTGCACAGCCTTCGTTTCGCAGGCAGACGTCGAACGCAGTGGAAGATGACCTCGGCTTAAGTGGAGCAAACAAGTAGAAACAAACCTCATCCAGACCTCAGTAGTGCGCAACTGGAGGCATTTAGCTAAGGACGGCGCTTTTTGAGAGGCATTTTGGTTGAGGCCCAGGTACATTCCGAACTGTAACGCCGCTTTGTCGTCGGTATTGTGTCTTTTATGTCTGTCTGTGCTAATGGATAGGATTTTTAGAGTGGACGTGCTTAAAATTCATGGGTTAAGGTCAAATATTTTTTCGGCTAACGTGCATATTTCCAAATATAAACCAGCTGTTTTGGCACTAGGTGAAACACAGGTGGGGCCAAATTCTGACTTTTGACTCAGAATTAACCCTGCCTGAATATAATTTAGTGCCACTATTATTTTTTCACCGCGGTCTCGCCATATATATACGTAGTGACGTATAGCTTACCAAATTCAAACTCAATACGACCAATGTTCCAATCAGGAATTTAGTTTTTTATGGCTGAAATTCCATGTCCGTGTGCATTTAATTCACTATTGTTTCATTTAATACAATATGAATGAATTTAAATGAATTTGATGCGCTGTCAGATTCCATCTCTAGAATTGTACCCCTGCATCTGAAATCGTCATTGCGGGCGATTTCAATGTACACATTCTGGTCAGATAACGCCCGAAGGAAGGTATGTTGAGATCTTTGCTGAGGTAAATAACCTAACCCAGCTTGTAAATGAGCCGACACGCATACCGGTTCAGACCAAAGCCAAAAGGGTGGTATGACTTGAGCTGCAAAAAAGCTATCAGGTTGAGAGAGAAAAACTTTCGGTTAGAAAAAAATCAATCAAACAGAGGAAAACTGAACAAAATTCAGACAAGCCAGAAATGACTGTAGTTCCCATTTAAAACGTGTCAAATTCCTATAGGACCAAACTAGTACAATGTCCCATAGGTAGTAAAAACTTTTGGTCATTTTTCAAAAATTCGGCCTCATCATCAGTTCCGACGCTCTTTCACAATGACATTCCAGCTGTCAGCTCTTTAGACAAAGCTAATCTGCTAACTGCTCCTGTACTTGAGAACGTAAATAACTCTATAGGACAAGTCCACTTTCGTACTCGAACTATATACAAGTCCGCTGGTCCAGATGGTATTTCCTCCATTATTCAGAAGCTAGCAAAACTACTGCGTAAGCTTTTCTATCTATTCTACTAATCAGGTCTCTTTCCGAGTAGATGGAAAACTGCATTTGTCCAGCCTGTTCGAAAAACAGCGAATATTCTTCTTTCTCCAATAACCGACCAATTGCACTTACCTTCTTTCCAAGGCTGATAAATCGTCAGCTTATGAAATATCTCGAAACACGAAAACTTCTTAATGACCAGCTGTATGGTTTTCGCAACAACAGTTCCACTGGTTCACCGAAAAGTTGAACCAATCAATCCAACATGGTGGAGAAAGTAAGATTGTTGCACTTGATATTTCAAAGACATTTTACAGGGTTTGGCGTCAAGCGTTTTTGTCTAAAATGCGTGCATTTGAAATCGATAGCAAAACGTCTTCTATGGATAAGAAATTATCTTCCGAAACGCTCAATTCAAGTTGTTTTGGACGGATTCAAGTCTGCAACTCACTTAATAAATGCTGGTGTCCCTCAACGCTCAGTTTTGTCTCCGACTCTCTTTCTCATTTTCTTCAATGAACTCTTGTCTGCATATTCGTTTTCAGGTCCACGTCCTTCATCATCGAACGTGGAATCTAAACGACAACATATGTTAAGCTCATTGAATACCGACCTTGATAGCACCATCAAATGTGCGAAATCTAACAGAGTAGAATTCAATGCTTCCAAACCACAATGCGAAACCAAAATCTAGAGCCATTATCGACTTACGTCGAAGAAACCGAAAAACTTTCCATGCTAGGTATGTGTGCTGTAACGACTTACGTTGGAACGCCCACATATTCCAAATCGCTAAAAACACAGCGAAATATCTAGGCTTCCTTAATCGATGACAAAAATACTTCACCCCTTCTGATCTGGCCACAATATGTAAAGCGTTTTTAGGCCCTAAACTTGTGTTTAGGGCCTAAGATAGGATTCAAACGCGTGCGAAAAAACTTATAGGAGACATTAGAATATCAAACTCTTTAGTTTCGCTTGAACACCGCCGAAATATCTCCTGCCTTACATTTTTTATCGCTATTTTAACAACCAATGCTCAAGTGAAATAGCCAGCTGCATTCCTCCCATTCAACAATTCAGCCGCAATACTCGTTATACTATGAATGCAAATCAGTTTACCCTCAAGCCTATCTTCGGACGAACGCTGAAATAAGGAGATTCTAACATAAACCGAACAACCCGAACGTGGAAAGCCCTACCAAACTCTGTTTTTCCTTTCCATTGTAACTTACAGGCATTTAAAAACAATTTGCATCGGTACCTCCTTTCTTCTTATCCCGAATTTCCTTAACGCCCGCACTGTGCTAAAACATATAAAGGGTATTCGTGACCCTTTGAGCGCGCGTAAATTATAAAAAAAAAACAAAAAAAACTTAAGTAAGTAAGTAACCGCAGCGAAAATCTATTAGCCGAAGGCCAAAACAAATTTGACAACAGGTTTGAAATTATATTGGTGCAGCTACATGTCACTTTCAAAATGAATATCAGAGCCCAGGACAAAAACTACAAAATCCCTTAGCACATCAAAATTATAGCTGTCGATTTTGATGTCCTGTCCAAATTAGTCGATGATATGTTTTACTTCTTTTTGACAGAATAAAAAGGGTCTTGTCTGCGTTTCCTGTGATGCCAAATTTAGCCACTTTCCACTCAAAACGGCGATGACATTTCGTCTTTTTTGGTCTTACCAAATACTGGTCTGATGTCAATACCATTGCAATATGCTTGTAGAGTTTTTGATCGGGAGTTTTAGTCAATGCTTAGATCCTTCTTTTATCGAATGCAGCAGCAAGAATTCTACATTGTCATCCTGCACAGCTAGGTGATCTTATGCGATATAAAAAAAACTTGACATGATCGTACGAGGTTGTGGGTATTGGTTTGGACTTCTTCAATCTGCCAAAGAAGGACGTTGTTTCTTGTTATTAGATGCTACTTTAAGAAAATCTATTTCCGCAAACATTTTTTCTCATATACGGCTCTGCTGGATATCTAGGTCTTATCGAAATTTTTATTTACTTTACGACACCTGTAAGAAAATTCGAAAGATTAGCTTACTTTGACCATTTTCTGGAGTAAAAATGCTACGCGCTTAAAGTTGAATTCCGAGAGTCCATACAGAGTATGATGTCAACGAATGAAGCAATTTAAAAAATAATATCGTTAAAAAAAAACTTTGCCCTTAAAGTCCCCCGACTTCTTAACGAAAACAAAAATTTCCTTATTACAATGATGGAAAACTCACAAAAAACAAGGCAATGTCCTTATTTTCTCCATTCTCCATGAATGTTAAAAAAAAATAATTTTCTCCCCTGAGCAACCAAATTGAAATGCCTGTTCTACTGGGTACATAATTTAGGGTTATTCGAGCGCAACATTCACTTCATGTACCTTTCACTGTCACAAAAAATCCAGCGACAGATGACTCACAATGCATTGCAAAGTCTTAACTTACAAAAAAAAAATCGAAAAAGAACCACTTTCTCGTGTATCCTTCTGCACAAATTCTCAAAGCAGGATAAATCTCAGTCATTCATCTTGGAGCGGAAAATGTGTCTTTTTTCTTTTCTCCGCCCTCATTTTTGGTAGCGTTTCCTTTTTACCATATTCGAAGCAAAATTTCCATATAAGATAAAAAGTCACTGCCACACATTAAGAGGAGGGCGTATGTGTATATGTATTCGTATTCCCCACGAATTTCGTACAAGGATACGTGAATTATCTAAGTACGGTCCTGTGTTACAACGATCCATCGGGCTTGCAAAAATCCCTTTGAAACGGATGTGCTCAATCAGATTTAGGACGAAAAAGTTTCCATTCCCTACCTATCTTCCAGAAGAGATGGTAACTCAAGTTTTGCCAGCCTAAATACACGTCAAACAATTTTTCACTCTGGCAGGACATTTTTACCTTTCAACATACTTAGAGAAGTGATTTCTCCAAGAAAAAAAAAATCTCCTTCTCCAAAGGATCCTTGCTGAGTTAATAATTTCACTTGACGGCGTTTTTTCCTGTTTATAGAAGGGTCCTATATAAGACACGATATGGGGTTTGTTTTTTTTTACCTAGCGATGGATATAATTTGGCTAAATCATGGGATGAAGCTGAGAGCTTTCCGACACCGAATGGGTTGTGCGTACATTAATACATTAGGCAGCTTGCGCGCCCACATGCTGCTGTTGATACTGATGATGCTGGCAATATCCTGGCAGTGTTGTTGTTGTTATTTTTTTCTTGTTCATGTCTGTGGTGGTATACTCTTCCTTTTTTGTGGTTGAACTTGTGTACCTAACGTAATCACAACGAGAGCCATTAATTCTGCAGATTGATCCGGTATGCAAATTACTTTCTTTCCGACAGGCACAAGTAGCATGATATGGTGTTCGTTGTATTCTAGAATGGGGACGACATTGCCAAGGAAGAGGATTATAATTTGAACATACTGATAAGAATACCACAACAACCCGACACAGGGTGAAAAAGAAGCAATGAAGCAGATGAGGAATCCGAATGTGTGGTTACGTGCGTTGACAACTTTGGGTGATAATTTTTTGCTATCGCTAACTTGTAGAAATTGTACAAGGAGCGGATCTTGTTTTATATCATTTATGAGGAAGAAGATTAGATTGGGTGTGTTTTTTTTTTGGTTATCAAGGAAATAAGCTATTTAGGCTTCAATTTGCTATGAATATTAACTTCCGTAACTCTGAGCATTTTTTTTCTGAAGCCTCCTCCCCTGGCTTATAGCAATAAAATTATGTTGATCAAGTCGTATCAAATCATGTTTTATAGATTGAAAGCTAAATGATACGTGGGCGTCCGCAGTGTTGTGGTAATATGTTTGCTCGTTGAGTGGAAGATTGTGCATTCAATCCCAACCAAAATCAATAAAACCGAAACTCAAATAAATAAAAATAAAAAAAATCGCCTAAGACTTTACAAAAACTTTTGTTCAAGTTGATATTTTTGCTATGAAAAGTGTATAAAAAAAAAATCATCACTGCATCAAACAATAATGTTGGTAACATATTAAAGATGTTTACCATTTCAAATCTAAACAAAAAGATTCAAATGATATCCACCCAACTAACAATTATTCCTTTATAAGGTAATGAAATTAAATTTCCACAAGCTATTATTTACTTGTACTTGTGCGCGAATGTTGAGCATTTTTGCAGTCGATTACTTGGGTAGAAGCCTATTTAAGACATTATGCAGTAAAATTAACAAACGTAACCGAAGTTATGATGGTATAACCTCGGTAAGGTTGTTTTTAAGCTTCCGGATATATGTGTTCATGTACAATGCAATAAAATGTTTTATTAGAACTTCGCACGTAGAGCTTACCAATGAAGGCTTAAAAAAGCGAAGGTGAAAAGGAGAATGAGTCAAACGATTCATATACATCGTTGTACATACTGGTCTTTCATGTTCTAGAGTAAAGCCTAGTGGAAAGCGTGTTGAACTACCGTGCGAGAGAACGCGAGTTCGAATCCCAGTTAGATTATAGTTTTTATATAATTAATTGTATTGATTTTCATAATTTCATAATAACGAATTGGGTTTTCATTATAAGAGATTGAAATTGAAATTAATAAAAGTAAATTATATGAGATTAGAAAAAAACAAAAAGTAAACAATAAAAAATAATGTTATGTTATATAATAATGCTTATAAATATTTTCGGAAAGTCTTTTTGGAAGCCTATATTTTGCTTCTGTAAGGCCTTTCAAAAGAAAACTACGTTTTTTCTGTAAACTCATCAAAGCAGTGTTACCATTCCCAAATGTTAGCACATCGTTACTGATTTTTCAGTGTTATTTTTACGGAGCTTTTGAGGTTTGAAACTTTTGAGAACACAAAAATGAGTTTGTGTTTAATAATATGTGTGGTGGTGTAATCATTTGCATTTTTTCTTCTCTTTTTGAGAAACCGGTAAAATGTAGTCAAACTATTTTTTTTACAACTTTGTATTTTAAAAGGAAATTTTATTCGCTCGCTATTTTAATGCATTGTAACAATGTTGGACTATGTGCGTTAAATTAATAAAATTTTTATATTTTTACATTTTACTTTACTGTATTTATTATGATTTATATTTTTTTATTTACTATATTTATCATGGTGAAATAAAAATACATTTATTCTTAAGTTCTTTTTTCTGTTTTCGGAAAAAAATGTTTTTTTTTAAACAAACTAAAAAGGGATTAGGCCTACCGGGGATGCACTTAAAAATCTTAAAAAAACGCGCCACTACTTGGTGGTGAGGAAAAAGATAAGTGAAATTTATATCGTTCAGAAATATTTTTTTTGTTTATTTTAAATGGGGAGATGGCAATCCTAAGCGAAATGCTCTTTTTCTTTGTGGTGATTCATCATCACCATGGCAACCCTATGATAGCTCAAAAGAGGGACACATTTATGCATGTTATTGCAACCAGACTAAGAGGCAAATGTCCTATATTCCCTGTACTGACATTAATTCTTGGATAAACTATAGAAACAAATCATTCCCCAAATCCACTATTACTGTGAAAGAAGTGTTGAACTTGTTTAAAACAGAACTAGTCATGAACGACTTTGGTATGTTACGATACCGGAAGTGCGACCCCTTTTATAGGTGCACAGTTGTTCAGGATCATTTTTCTTATTCAATCTTCGTTTCCCAACTGTCATCCAAAAGTTGCCAAGGACAGCGAACAGAGAATATTTATTGGATGGCACTTTCACTGTTATTCCATCTTGAGACCATAAGCAGCTATTGATAGTACGAATTGCTCGTGATGAACATGCAATCACGAAATGTATCAACATTTTAAACTGCATGAAAGAGGAAATATTACTTTATTCAAAATCACAAACACATTCGGCATTGTTTCACTTCCAAAATGTGAAATAAGGCCAAAAGAGATCAAAGCGCAATTTGTCGTAATTTCATTTTACCAAAGTGAAACAATGCCTAATGTTGAAATATGGCTTTATATCACTATTATAAAGCGAAATTAGGCCAAATTTTCAGATTTGGACCTGATACCTCTGTGGTATCGGGTATATTAATTAATTGGATCTCCAATTTCAACCCTGCGTCCGATCGCAAAAGTTGAAATACTTCTCCTTAAAGTTTTGTACCCACGGAAATTTTTTCAGATCTTCGCAAGAGGTTGGAATATGGATACAACAAATACAGAAATCTCAAAATCTCTTTCGACAAGGAAAACTAATCCCTTTGCAACCATTACCAGCATAAATAAACATCTAGGGGCCTATTCAATAAAATAGCAACACTAATAACAATTTGCGAATTCACTTGTAACTTGTAAAGTATGTGCAAATGTATACCAGGTTTGTTACTGAATGCTTAATTACTTACTAAAGTGGCGGTAAGGTCTGGAATGAACCTGGGCCTCAACCAACATGCCTCTCCAATTAGCCCGGTCCTTAGCTAATTGCATCCAGTTGCACACTCCAAGTTGGTGGACGTCGGTCGGTTTCTACTTGTGCGCGCCACTTAAGGCGAGGTCTTAGTCTACTGCGTCCGACGTCTGGCTGGGAATCAAAGACTCTGCGACCGGAGTATTGGTGCCTTTCCGTTCAAATGTCCTACCCATCTTAAACGTAGAATGCGAAGTTTTTTGTCATCATCATCTCACGAATAAAATTAAAGAAGTCAAATGACAGCGCATCGCCTTGCCTAAATCCTTCTCTGGTTTCGAATGTGTCGGTGAGGTTGTTTCATACCCAGATAAAGCAGCGAAAATTCTCCATCGTCATCCTACAAAAACGGACTAGTTTGGGCGGTATAGGTCTAAAAATGTTGTCGTATGCAGTGTAGAAATGGATGAATTGGTGGTATGTATCATTTTAGACTTCTTCGGTTTTTTCCAGGATCTGCCTGATCTGAAAATTTGATCGGTTGTGGACTTTCCTGGCCTAAAGCCACACTAATAAGGGCCGATCAGTTTGCTGGTAAACGATTTCTGGCGTTCTCATATTACGGCAGATAGAATCTTGTAGGCTTAGTTGAGGAGACTTAAGTCTCTGTAGTTGGCGCAGCTTGGAGGGTCTCCTTTTTTATGGATCGTGCAAACGATGCTGATGTCCCATTCTTCAGGCATACTTTCTTCCGACCAGATTTGGCATACGAATATGTTGATGTTATTTACCAAGTCATCTCCGCCGGGCTTTATTAAGCTCAGCAGGAAGGCTGTCATTTCTGTCAGCCTTGTTAAGCTTGAGTTTAGATATTGCAATATTCGCTTCACTCAGGTCGGGTGGTTGACAGTTTTCGCTGTCGTTGCCAATATTGAATGGTCCATTATTGGCAATATTGGTTCAATATTGGTTTAACGATCTGCAGAAGTAGTCCTTTCATAGCCTCAGCGTCGACTGTATCTCAACTATGATATTTACTTGTTAATCTCGATAGTATTCTGTTCGAGCATTATATCATTCGCTTTGACGGTTTACACCATACCAAATCCTGCAATGAGCTTAGCTGGGGGGTTGCACTGGTTAGTTTTATTCGGAAATGCGAAACAGGCTTATTGAGTTATAAAGTGTTTTTTTTAATGTTTTTTTTTTAACATGGCAATGCTGCTAGACCACAGCAGTAGAAAAATAAATCTGAAGAAAACGTTCTATACTGCTGAAAAGATATCTATCCATAGCTTTTATTTACAGCTGAAATTTATTTACGCTTCAAATAATACTGAAACACCCAATATTACTATTTCACTAACTACATAAATTTTAAAGAGTTTAATTGAATAACACGTCTTCAACTTTAACTCACACAATCCGTTCTTACTCACTGGAAGTCAGATACTTATGAAATAGATACCACTCTAGTCCCATGTTATATAAATTTAAATTTAATTTTCTATATATCCCTATACACTTTATAAATCAAATATCTGTGGAATATATTCTCAAATCTACTCATTCATTCACTTGCCCAACATTATTCTGTTAACACTTCCATGAACTGCAATATCTCGGTCCCATTGGCCTCGATGTAATTTGCCATCCATCGCTCTGCCATCACCAACATTTTGAACAGAGCCTTTCAACTTTGCCACTTCAATGTTATGCTCTTTCCATTTCCCTCTTCGACGCATTTTACATCCTGTTTTACCCTAAACCTCCTAAAATATACACCCGAAGACGATTCCAAATTTTTTTTATTCCTCAAGTATATCCTCACCAACCTTAAAAAATTTTGTGAAAAAAGAGTTCTCTGTTGCTGATTTCATGGTGTAATCAAACTCATCCTGAAGAGATCCTAATTTTCAAATTTATACTTCTCCTCCTTCAACGTCCTTTGACGGGTAATTCCGCCCGTTCATTTGCTATACCAAAGTATTTCCCTTCTTTATTATCGGCTCTAAGGAAATCAACGGGGTTAGACTTGCAAAAAGATGGTTCTGTTCAACAAAAAGCGGCGTTCCTTCGAAAGGATACTGTCGAGTGTCGACTTTTATTCGATTGTCTATGATTGTTTCCTTCTCTACGCTCCTTCATGTTGTTTTATTTGAGCAATTTTTCTCGCCACCGCGCGCCACCGAAGAAACGGCACACCCTTCCACTTTGCAAGACTACGTGACACCTAAATAATTTTAAGCATTGCACTCTGTTTTCCTTTTGCCAGCCTTCCGGAACGTGCCGAAAGAAAATAAAGAATTTGTTTTTTTTTGTTGCGAATTCCAATCTCTCACCCCTGGATGGAAACAGAACAACAAAAAAATAGAAATACAATTTTCGTATCCCCCATCCCCAACAACGTTTGTAGACGATTCAAGGTGGGTGGAATATGCGGTCTCTCGAATAAATTGGATTCGTTTGGATCGAATAGGATAATTCCAGATGGGGTTTTCATTCTGAATGGTATTTGTTAGCGAAGGTGGGGAAGGAGATTTGGGTCGTATTTTTTTTGCCTTCCTACTTTGGTATGGTGATGAAAGTTTTACATTGTTCCAGCAATAAAATGCAAAAGCACCGAAAATAGTTTCGCAATATTCCAACCCGATGCGGAAATACAAAATTTAAATATTCCTTTCATGAGGGCTGTGCAGGGACGTTTTTTTTTATTTATATTCTTTTTTCTCAGTATGGCTTTTCCCTAGTGTTTTAAAGTTCAGTTTCGCATAGAATTCGGTAGATTCCATCCGCAGCTGTCGCAAAATTAGTGCAATTAAAATGGAAATTATCTACATTCAAGGTAGGTACATCAAAATACGGAGAAATGAAATTGTTTTCTTTGAAATTGGTGAGAAAATGCGGAATAAGCAAGACAAGCGCGTAGATAGTTAAGGATTTTGCTTAATTCAAAAAAGAAATTGTATTTCTAAAGTTAGATAGATTGTAACGAAGTTTGACAAATTTATGCCAAATCATTTTTTTTTTCAATGAAAAGAAATCTAATAGCATTAGTGGTAAGTGCGTTTTAATGCAAATTTAAGTTTCAATTTCCGTTTAGACATTAATAAATACTATCGTTTCAGCACCAACAATCTAAATTCAACTTGAAATGGGCAGTAAAATCCAGATGAACTCAGACTCCAAGCTGCATGCCTCCCTGCGTAACCCTGTCATTAGCTAATAAGCTACTTAAGGGAAGCTACAGTCTAGAACGGCCCATATACACCATGCTTCTCCAATTAACTTATGGCTAGGTGTTTCTCCATTGCGTCTACCATCTTGCTAAAATTTGAAGTCTTTGTGGACCCGGGCAATTTTTTCCATTGGCTCTACCTTTAGTAGCCATTTCTATAGATTTCAAATGCAAACATTTTTAGCCAGATCTACCTAATCATCGTAAGGCTTGTAAGGTTATTTAAATCAATACAAATTAGGACAAGTTCTGCCTTAAAATAGTATGCCATTCTCTTCTCGTATCTTCAGCATAGACTCTTCCGTGTGAAACTTGGAAACGAATATTCAGAATTCAAACCCCAAGGAAGCGTCCTTGGACCACTCTTGTACCTCCTATTTACACGTGATATCCCACAAACAAACGACACAATATTTGCCACGTTTGCTGACGATGCAGCAAATATGAAATGACAAAACGCTCTTAACGAGGGTAATGAATGGACAAAGTCCTGGCGGATTGCACTTAACGAGAGTAAATCGATTCATTTAGATTTTTCATAGAAACAGACAAACAATTCGCCTTTATTTCTAAATACGGTTCTAGTCCCTTTTGCAAATGAAGCGAAATATCTCGGAACGACACTCGATGCAAAATTTAAATGAAATGCGAAGAACATAAAAATAAATACAGAGAATTGTACTGGTTACTCGGAAAATATTCGAAGCCTAGCCTTGATAATAAGCTGCTATTATACAAGCAAGTGCTAAAGCCGGTTTGGACATATGGTTTATAACTATATGGGGTTGTACCAGTGAAACGAATCTACACATTCTACAAACTTTTGAAAACAAAATGGTATATAAGGAATGAAGATCTACGCAGAGATCTGGGTATTCGCGCGGTTAAGGATACTTATTTACTTAAGTGGCGCTACAGTCCGGGCCTCAACCAACATGCCTCTCCAATTAGCCCGGTCCTTAGCTAACTGCCTCCAGTTGCACACTCCAAGCTGGTTGAGGTAGGCTTCTATCTGTGCGTGCCACTTAAGGATATGTCTTTCTCTACTGCGTCCGATGTCTGGGTGGGAATCGAAGACTTTGCGAGCCGGAGTATTGGTGTCCATTCGTATGTCCTAGCCATATTTAACGTACAATGCGGAGTTTTTTTGACCAGGGGCATGTCGCTGTACAGCTCGTAGCGTTCTGGTTTGAATCTTCGTCTCCATAGCCTGTTAACGAAAACGGGACCGATGATTTTTCGAAGAATTTTTCTCTCAAATCGACCAAATATTTCTTCATCCGCTTTTGAGACCATCCATGCTTCAGAGCCGTAGAGCAGGGATGATCAGGTTTGTATATAGGATCTCCTTAGTAGTTCGAGTGAGGGCTTAACTCCTAAATTGCATTCTTACCCAAAAGAAACAACGGTTGGCAAAACTAATTCTTCGTTTAATTTCTGGCGAGATGTTGTTGTCAGAGTTAATAGCGGAGACTAGATAGACAAAGTCCCGTACTACCTCAAAGTTATAGTTGTCAATCGCGACGTTCTGTCCAATTCGTCGATGTTGCGTGTTATTTCGTGTTGACAGCATATACTTCGTCTTGCCCTGATTTACTGCTACTGTTAGCATCACGTTGGGTCCTACCAATGATGTCAATATAGCCGGCATATGCTAGTAGTTGTACCGATTTTTGTAAAATAGTGCCTCTGGTGTTGGCTCGTGAGTTTTGCACAATCCTCTCAAGAATCAAATTAAAAAAGTCACATGACAGCGCATCGCCTTTTCTAAATCCTTTTTCGGTATCGAATGTGTCGGTGAGGTCGTTTCCGACTCTTATGGAGCAGCGAGGATTCTGCATCGTCATCCTACACATACGGATGAGTTCGGGCGGTATACAAAAACTAGACATGGCTCTGTATAGATCGTCTCTATAAATGCTGTCGTATGTGGCATTGAAATCAATGACTATGTGGTAGGTATCGATTTGGACATCTTGGATTTTTTCCAGGATCTCCCGAAGTGTGAAAATTTGATCGGTTGTGGACTTTCTTGGCATAAAACCAAACTGATAAGGGCCGATCAGGTTGTTGGTAAACGGTTTCAGGCGTTCACATATTACGACAGGATCTTGTAGGCGATGTTGAGGAGACTTATGCCTCTGTAGTTGGCGCGTTTTAGAGGGTCTCCTTTTTTGTGGATTGGGCAAACGGTGCTGATGTTCCATTCTTCAGGCATACTTTCTTCCGACTAGATTTTGCTTATGAGGTGGTGGATGTTACTTACCAAGTCGTCTCTGCCAGATTTATAAAGCTTAACAAGAAGGCTGTCATTTCCTGCCGCCTTGTTAAGCTTGAGCTTAGATATTGCTATTCTCACCTCACTCAGGTCTGGTGGTTAGCAATTTTCGCTGTTGTTGCCAATATTGAATGGTTCGTTCTGCCTGACAGCAAAATGCTTTTCGCAATCGCCTTTTACCAGTCTGCAGAAGTGGTTCTTCTATATCCACAGCACCGACTGTGTCTCAACTACGATATTTCCTTGTTCATCTTGATAGGATTCTGTTCGAGCCTTGTATCCTTGGCTTTGACGTTTTACACTTTGGTAAGACTTGCGGACATCGTTCCTTGAGTTTCACCTCACTGTATCCTCGATCGCGTGGCTTTCTAGCTCTTTATTCTTCTTTCTGAAAAGTCGGTGTTCTTCCCTTCTTCTCTGCATATAGAGCTCAATGGCAGCTATCTTATTCACCTGCAACTTAGCTCTGTTGGCCTCGTTCTTGGCTGCAAGCATCTTTCGGCATTCGTCATCAAACCATGGTCTTCTTGCTGGTGGACGCGAGAAACTTAGCACTTAAGTTGCGTCTGATCTAATGGATTGTTGGCATCGTTGCCGTTGTTCTTCGACATTCGATGCTGGTGGTATGGTGTTAATCGAGAGGTTAAGGGGTACGCGTTGCGCGAAGGTCTTGGAGGTCTCTTGCGATTGCAGTCTTTCGACATTAAATTTATTCCCAGTATTTCTGGATTATTGCGGAGTGGTGGATATCCGCATTCATACCTTGGCAGCAACAAGGTAGTGGTCCGAGTCGATGTTAGCTTCTCGGAATGTTCGGACATCCAAAATACTGGATTTGGTTGACCGTTCGTTGATCTGGAGACCACCATGTCACTTATGGATATCGAGGTGAGGAAACCGTGTGCTGGCTATAGTGGCATACCGGTCCGTAATGAAGGTAATTAGCCCAAGTCCGTTACCAGACGTGTTGTAGTGTAGGCTTTGTTTTCTGACAATACTGCTAAAGATGTCTTCTCTTCCTACCTTTGCGTTAAAATCATCCAGAACAATTTTCACATCGTATTTCAGTAGTCGCTCATAGGTTTGGTCAAGGAGCTCAAAGAAGCAATCCTTAGCTATACCATCTTTTTCCTCCGTTGGGGCGTGAGCGCATATAAGGCTTATGTCGGCGAATTCGGCCTTGATGCGTATTTTACATTATCATAGAACAAAATTTAAGGCCTAAAAATCAGTGACACACAGACGGACAGACGGACGGACAGACATGGCTAAATCGGCTCAGTTAGCGATTCCGAGTCAATATATAAACTTTGAGGTATATCTACATAAATTATTTCTCTATGTTACAAGCTATGTATCAAAACTAATTAACCCCTATGGGATAGGGTATAATTACTCTCAAATTGACTACCACTATCAAATGGGTAGGTACCTTTAAATATGTGAATATTGTGCTTGCAAGCATCCAACTTTACTTTCCCATTTCCTGGTTGACTTAATTCATTGGTTTTTTTTTAAATGGCTAGCGCAACACCCCCCACCTGTATACTCAATTATATCAGATTTATGTGGTATACAGAAAAAACGACCTCACTCAAATGTCAATTTCACATTATCCCATACCAATCTTTGATGTAGTTACTAACGCCAAACACACACCACCCCTCAAAATGTCTACAACTCTTATCTGGATGAATTTCTTGAAAGGAATTTATTACAGGCAGCACTGCCTCTGAGCGGAAATCACCTGCCATTATCTGAGAATAGCTCTTATTCATTGCTTCCTTAATTCAATTAACTCGTGAACTTTGGACATTTATTAGATGTCAAGTGCCATATATACCCTGATAGCCGTCGAAGTGTCCCATCCATTGTGCAGAGCTGGAGCTGACAACGTTTTCCCCAGCCAGTCAAGAGCAAGTTATGCGCTCAATATAATCGGTTAATTGTGAAATTAACAATGAGTATCGTCATTACGCTTGATTGAATATCCCCGAGTTGCTACAAGGACGAAAATGGGGTGGTTGATGTGGGAGTTGTTTTATAAATGAGTAATTTGTCTCCTTAGCTCTCAAACATAGTTTATTTAGCCCTGCAAATACGGGAGAATCAGGCAATGAAAAGGGATGACTAATTGTTTTTTTTTTCTTTTTGATATAGTCTAGCGTTTCAAGAAGGGAATGAGGAACGTATAACCGCATAACAAAATTAATATCACTTCTTGTTTGTCATAAATTAATATGCCTTATCAAAGTTGCCCAACTTTAACAACGTCCATTAATTAGCTGTTAGTGTAACAAGTTTATAGGGTGGAATATAACGGTAAGCCGTCAAGTAAATGTCTGTTGCTTCAAAGTGTCTATGGGGTAGTTTAAGAAGGTTTCGTGTTTTGAAATCAGGAAATCACGAAGGTAAATAGTTTCAAGAGTAATTAGAAAGGTTAAATTATGAAAAAGCTTGGTTTAAAGCTCTATGTAGAGTACCTACATACCTAACTATTAACACATAAAAAACTCTTATACGTTTGTCAAACTTTCGCATGAGGTGGGGAGGTAGAAATCCTGGAAAAAATAACAGGATTGAGCTAGAAAGAATGTTACTGCATTCTTAAGTAGCCCTTCAGTCAAGGGTAAACATAGGCTTCCACCAATATCCCAAGCTCCTATTAGCTCGATGTTTTTTTTTCGTGGGCTGGTGGAAATCTTCATAGACAAGATGAGCACGTGCCCAAAGTAGTGTGAGATTTTTACTCACTAAAACTAAGTATGCGACTCATATATCACGAGTAATGAATGTTTGGCAGAAAACTTTCCTTTCAGAATTCCCGCCTTGTCCGCAATTTACAGCACGGTTTATTATTATCGGGCCAATTCCAAGGGTTCAGTTCTTTGAAGACGCCGCAATAAATTTGTTTAGTAAAGAAGCAATTTCTTCTACTGAGCTTTCTTGTACTTGTGCGGAGAAGTTCAGCATGATTATTAACTCTTTTATGTTAATGCACAGACAAAGAAGTTGAAATGGAATAAGGGTTGTAAAAGCTTTCCGGGGATGTGTGTAAATGAAAAATATAAAATATATGTGTTGGTGGATCTTCCGCCAAAGTTTTATAGAAGTACAATATGTATAGAGCTTGTGTCTTAAGGCTTATATCAGCTGAGATAACCAATTTTGATATGCGATGAACTACCACTCAAAAGGTTTGTGTTCGATTCGTAGTTGTGGCAACACTAATTTTTTTTTCATTTTCAAAAATAATCAGACATTTATTTCTTAGCATAATCGCATCAAATGAACATAACAAATGAAGTATTTCTTAATTTTGTTGTGTTCACTGATTGCTTTAACTTGTGCCTCTAACTATAAATGAATATTTAGTGCAAAAATGATAGAATCTGACGACACGTTCCTTTGCCCTTCAATCAATGGTTTTATAGAACACGTTTTAAGTCGTTTTTACTGGGGCTACTCTTGCATGTTGCCGAGAAGAGCCTGGTGGATGACGTGGTAGACCGGCGTGCAAGGATAATCGAGTTAGAATCATGGACTCATATAATGAAAACGCTGTACACAGACAAATTTTTGCAAGTAATCATTTATTAAAAAGTTAAATAAACGATAAGTTAAGCCAAATCTGGTCGGAAGAAAGAATGCCTGAAGAATGGAACCTCAGCATCGTTTCCCCGATCCACAAAAAAGAAGAACCTCTAAACTTCGCCAACTACAGAGGCATACGTCTCCTAAACATCGCTTACAAGATCCTATCTGCCGTATTATGTGAACGCCTGAAACCATTTACCAACAACCTGATCGGCCCTTATCAGTGTGGTTTTATGCCAGGAAAGTCCACAACCGATCAAACTTTCACACTTCGGCAGATCCTGAAAAAAACCCAAGATGTCCAAATCGATACCCACCACCTGTTCATCGACTTCAAAGCCACATACGACAGCATTTATAGAGGCGAACAATACAGAGCCATGTCTAGTATTGGTATACCGTCCAAACTCGTCCGTTTTTTTTTAGGAAAACGATGGAGAATTCTCGCTGCTGCATCAGGCTCGGATCTTCTTGAGAAGATTGTGCAAAACTCCTGAGCCAAGCCCTGAGGCACAATTTTCCAAAAATCGTTACAACTACTAGCATACGCCGACGATATTGACATCATCGGTAGAAATCATCGCGATGTTATAGCCACGTTTGCTGGTATAGGGACGGAAGAGGTAAATATGGGCTTAGCAGTAAATGATGGCAAGACTAAGTATATGCTGTCAACACGAAAGGGCACACAACATCGACAAATTTAACAGAACGTCACCATGCAACGATATTACTTTGATGTAGTACGGGACTTTGTCTACCTCGGCTCCGCTATTAACTATGACAACAACATCTCCGCTGCTTCTTCGGGCTAATAATGCACATCAGTAATAAATCCCTCACTCGAACTACTAAGAATATCCTGTGAAAGACCCTGGTCATAGTGCTCATCTAGGGCGCTGAAGCATGTACCTTCTCAAAAGCGGATGAAGAAATCCTTTGTCAATTTGAGATTAAAATTCTTCGAAAAATCTTCGGTCCCGTTTGCGTTGACCAGCTATGGAGACGAAGATTCAACCAAGAACTATACGGGCTGTACAGCAACATGGCCTTGGTCAAAAAACTCCGCATTGGATGTTTAAGATGAATAGGACATGTAGAACGAATGGACACCAATACTCCGGCTCGCAGAGGTCTTCGATTCCCAGACAGACGACGGACGCAGTAGAGGAAGACCTCGCAAGTGGCGCGCACAAGTAGAAAACGACCTCAACAAAATTGGAGTGCGCAACTGGAGGCAGTTAGCTAAGGGCCGGGCTTGTAATTTGTGAAAGTCGGTAAGGAAATTTTATAGAGTTCCGTAGAGTGCTTCAAACGTGTTTGCATAAAACTTTGTACTGTTAATATTGCTCGAGGGGAAATAGCTTCGATGGCTTATAAAAGCGAAATTGTTAGTTGGTACGTGCAAATGGTTAAGTGAATAACGTCAATCTGCTGCGTGAAGCTGCCATATATTTAACTTCAAGCTACAAATTCACGATGGTGATGCACTTTGTGTAAGCGCTTACGGCTTGTCTTGTTTTTAAGTTCTGGCTCAGCTACAAGCTACTGCTAAATATATGCATTCTTGACAGCCTTTTAATACCGAAAAAACCAAAGTTGCATTCGACAAAATTTGTTAAATATTTGGAATACTC
The DNA here is from genome assembly GCA_949824845.1 of Rhingia rostrata. NCBI lineage: Eukaryota > Metazoa > Arthropoda > Insecta > Diptera > Syrphidae > Rhingia > Rhingia rostrata. Next base: position 48,906,590 of record OX463755.1, on the reverse strand, counting down.
AGATTGATTAATGTATGCATGGCTCTCATTGTACATTATAATGTTTTTGTCTGAAATAAAAACACGATGAATAAATGTATTCCCCTTCATTATCCATAATGTTTACATTCCTTGACACCCAATTAAAATAGTGCAAGTTATTATCTTTTACCTTCTTCAGAAACCGTGATAACCGCAGCATTCAAACCTTCTTTAACAGCTAAAGCAACAAGGGCTCATTATTCCTTAAAACAGAAAATTTATATAAACCACAGAAGATGTCACCTAAGCATTACCTGCACTCAGCGCTTTAATCTTTGACATCTCAACATTGTTGTTGCACATTGTCAAGATGACTTTTACAACGCCATCAAATAAAACACCATCTTGTCCGCTGACATCTTCGTTGAACAATGAACAATGCTCCTCAAAACTAATAAAGACTGGGTATCCAAGTTTAAGTATATTTTCGTCCAGACCTCCCTTCACCTGAATCGACATCCCTTGGCAATTCCATTTTATTAAGGTCGCGCTTATCTTTTACTCTTCGATTGACAACAATTCAGGCGATAATTATGCAGCAGAATACCGCTAGCAACTACCACCGACCACCTAGCTACCTCTGCATCTCAAATGCTTCTCACCTGAAGGACAAACAAATGTGTATACATTTGAACAACAATGGCAGGAGCTTATTCACTTTGGTAACAACGAGCGAATACCTTTTGGTTGCCATTGTCACAGCCATCACTTAAGGGGTTTGCTTTCCATTGTGTTTGGCTCGAGGATTATTTATAAAGTGTAAAGACGCGGAGGGTGTTCCCTTCTCTACAGTTTTTATACATATTTTTGAACTTTTTTTTTGTCTATTTTTTACCAACATTTGCTAACTTAAAACTTTACTCATAAATTTCTCGTAATTTATTCATGAACGAGACTTATCGCTATGGGAAGACGTTAAGTTTTCTGCGATTTCTTCTTTACTTGTTGTTGTTGCTGTTTTGTTTTCCTGCTTTTCTGTCGTCTTGTTTATTTGGTATGTTGTGTTCGGTGTCCTTTCTAGTGTGTAAAACAAAAAAAAATTAAGAAGTATGAAAACGCGTTGTTTTCGCTTTTATTTTCTTTGTCGAAGGAAAAGGGACATTCGTCCAAGTTATCCAATTAAATTACTCAACTGGAAACTACTGGGAATAACATTATAGAGAAATTTTTTTGACTTTTTATTTCTATGCTGCGGTCGTTGTCAATGTCATATTAGCATCGCAAGTTTAAACTGACAAATGTATGAGCATGCGATAGGAAAATGTATGGTGGTTGCACGTGCAAAATATTGTGAAATTAATTTCGCGTCGTCCTGGGACGTGCTGCATGCTTATGAACAGATGGTGACTTGAAAGCCTATTAAGAGCAACTGCTACTAGACAAATTGCAAAAACAGTACGTGGCGAAGGATTTTTTTATTACACAATCTGATATGTATCGTGGGTAGAAGTATCGTTTGCAAGGATTTATGTACAAGTACATTCTTGCATTAAAAATTGGTGAGTAATGAGTTGTAATTTATCAAGAAGTTTTGATGTTAACGTTTTAGGGAAAAGCAATTGAAGCGTTGAAAACAATTCATTGAATGTTATGGATCATGAAATGGCAGATAGCTAGACTGTGGCAAATTACCTCAGAGGGAAAGGTCTTAAACCTATACAGATGTTAATGACTGTGATGATGGTAATGCAAGAGGAAGGTAGCATTGGCTTACTTTTGTTGGCGCTAAAATGTGTGTTCTGAGCCCGTAAGATGTATATTCCTCAAGCCTACTTGACCTCAAGCATTCCACAGCCAATTTGGTAATTTCATACAAGTCGTTCAAGATTTCCATTGTCTGATCGAAGCAAATGAACACTCTGCAAGTCATAAGCTTTTTTTATTTTTAATAAATCTAGTTCGATGATACGTGCTGTTGCCGTTGTATCATCTTCGTCATAAAGAAAAATAAAACCATTAATCGTTTTTCCCGATTGCAACATACCTTCTACCCGACAGGGATTATGCTTCTCTATAATACAACAAGACCGTCATGATGAGCTTGTAGCACCCCCACTGTTCTTCTTAATAAGGCATTATTACTTAATGTTTAAGGAGATCCTTATCGTACCGAAATAGGTCTTGATAATCTCTGCATCTTTGGGTTAAGGGAGATACTTTTTTTTTGTGGAGCTTCAGTCCGTAATGAACCAGGGCACCATCCAAAATGCCTATCTAATTATCCCGGTTCTTAGATAATTGTTTATATTTGCGAATTTTGAATTCGTTGAGGTCGGTTTCTACTTGTGAGCGATGTCTTCCTCTACTGCGTCCGTTGTCTGACTGAGAGTCGAAGACTCATAGAGCCGGAGTACTTATATACATTCGCGTTACATGTCCAAGCCATCTTGAAAGTCCAGTGCGAAGTTTTTCAAAAACAAATTTTTGGCGCAACAGGCTCATTAGTTTTTCAAAACCATTCATGTGTGCGTGTGTAATTCTAGCATGATGGCAAGACCTCCCATTTTGTGCCGACTCCGAAGGGCGAATTTGAGATATTTCAGATCATCACGGTAGGAGGGCTTGAAAAATCATTTAGTTGTTGATTTTTTTTTGTATGGCTGGGAATCGAACCCAAACCTTCTGCGCGGCAATTCATCGCACCATTCAGTCGTCGTTGTATGCTTGTGATTGCACAGATTTATGAAAAATTGGGCCTCTAGTGTTTGTTCAGGATTTTTGCACCATCCTCTCAAGATTGATGATAAAGAAGTCACGTGACTGTGTGTAACATTGCCGTCTGTTTAGGTGATGTAACAGCCAAACTCAAATATTTAACATGCCGCTCCAATTAGCCTGGTCCTTAGCTTACTGCCTACATTTAAGCACTTGAAATTGGTTGCATTCCTATACTGCGTCCGATGTCTTCTGGGTAATCGAAGACCCTGCCAGACGTAGTATTGCTGTCCTAGCCATCTTAAGCTTGCAATACGGAGCTTTTTGACTGTCGGTGTATAACTCGTATAGCTACTGGATGAATCTTCGTCTCCAAAGCATTTTAAACGGGAACGAATATTTTTTTAAGAATTTTTCTCTAAATTTTTTTTACACTTCGAGTAATTCTTTGTTTTGTTTCAGACAAGATATTGTTAAAAGCGGAGCTGAAGTTGACAAAGTCTCGTACTATCTCCAAGTTATAAACTATCAATGGTGACGTTCTGTATAATTCGTCGATGGTTTGTGACCCTCCGTGTTGTCTGCATATACAAGGTGGGCCAAAAGACTTCACCCTATTGGAAGATGCCCTTATTTTGGCAAATGGCCGCCAAGGTCAAGGTTTGGGCACCAACCTTGAACAGTATGGGACCAAACGAGACGTTGCCAAGAGTGGCTGTTCACGCTGGAGGAGTCATCGGGTCATTTTTTTCGAGAACGCCGCTGGTGAAATGACAACAGTGAACGGTGCGCGCTATAGGGCCATGTTAACCGAGCTTTTGCTGCCGCAATTGGAGGAATTAGGACTGGAGAAGATGTGGTTCCAACAGGACGAAGCAACCGATATTCTGAAGGTGACGTTCCCGAGTCGCCTAATATCTCGTTTTAGCGATTTACACTGGCCCGCAAGATCGCCCAATTTAACCGTTCCAGAAATTTTTTCTGGGTTTTTAAAGTCCCGTGCTTACGTGAACAAGCCCGAGACCCTAGAAGTCCTTAAGGACAGCATTCGAGACGAGTGCGAGAATCTGTCGCCCGAAGTTCTCCCAGAAGTGATGAAAAATGTCATAAAACGAGCCCGTATGGCAATCAATTGTGATGGCGCCCATTTGACCGATATCATCTTCTCGACTTGACCAGTAGAATTCTAATAGTTCAAATTAACATAATCAATAAAAAGATTCGAAGTTTTTCATTTAGAAAAAAAAGAATGCCAAACCACATCGGATGACTTCTTTTGGCCCACCTTGTACCTCTTTTAAGCCTCATTTACTGCTAAACCAATTTTTGCCGCTTCCATCTCTATACTAGAAAGCATAGCTATGACATCTCGTTGAGTACGACCAAAGAGTATAAACTCATACAGATGACGCATTGAGAACATTAACAGAAACTTTTGCTCACCAGCTTCAGCCCTTAAGGTACGGGAGAACGACATCCAAATAACTATATGGCGGGCTGTGGCAGTACTACCCGCCATAGAACTTTTTTTTTGTATGCAGTGCATCATCTGTATGACTTTCTAATCTTTGGTACGACTAATGATGTCAATGTCATCGGAATATGTTAGTAGTTGCACCGATTTATGGAATATTGTTCCTCAGGTCATCGCTCATGGTAAAGCTCATGATTAAAGGAGTTACATGACAGTACGTCGCTTTTCCTGAATCCATTTTTTTTGGTTTCCGAGCTCATATTTGGAACATTTGATCAGTTCTCATATATTAAGGTAGATTGGATCTCGTAGGCAATTTTGAGAAGACGTATGCTTCTGTAGTTGAGCCAGATATTCCTGAGACATGTTCCATCAGTACCTTACTTAATTACTTAAGTGGCGCTGTACTCCGGAACGAACATGGGCCTCAACCAACATGCCTCTCCAATTAGCCCGGTCCTTAGTTAACTGCTTCCATTTGCGCACTCCAAGTTGGTCTTCTTCTACTACGTCCGATGTCTGGCTGGGAATCGAAGACTCTGCGAGTCGGAGTATTGGTGTCCATTCGTTCTACATGTCGTAGCCATCTTAAACGTCCAATACGGAGTTTTTTGAGCAGGGGCATGTCTTAATTGAATCTTCGTGTCCATCCCGTTAACGCAAACGGGACAGAAGATTTTTCGAAGAATTTTCATCTCAAATCGACCCAGGATTTCTTCATCCGCTTTTGACACGGTCCATGCTTCAGCGCGGTAGAGCAGAACTGGGATGATCAGGGTCTTATATACGATCTCCTTAGTAGTTCGAGTGAGGTCTTCACTAATGAATTTTCTTATTAGCCCGAAGAAACAGCGGTTGGCAAGAGTAATTCTTCGTTTGATTTCTGATGAAGTGTTGTTGTCAGAGTAAACAGCGGAGCCGAGATAGACAAAGTCCCGTACTTCCTCAAAGTAATAGTTGTCAATGGTGACGCTCTATACAATTCGTCGATGTTGTGTGTCCTTTCGTGTTGACACTTCGTCTTCGTATATACTTCGTCTTGCCCTCATATACTGCTAAGCCCATTTTCGAAGCTTCATTTTCTGTACTAGCAAACGTGGCTATGACATCACGTTGGGTCCTACCAATGATATCATTACCGTCGGAATATGCTAGTAGTTGTACCAATTTTTGAAAAATTGTGCCTCTGGTGTTGGCTTGTGAGTTTTGCACAATCCTCTCAAGAATCAAATTGAAGAAGTCACATGTTACGGCAGACAGGATCTTGTAGGTGATGTTGAGGAGACTTATACCTCTGTAGTTGGCGCAGTTTAGAGGATCTCCTTTTTTTCCATCAGTATCTGTTACTGGATTAAGCTCTGCTTTTGGCTTTTCGACTCACTTGATCGAAATGCCTGACTATGATTTCCTTGAGATTTATAGATGACTTACTTTCTAGACAAGTCTTCATGTTGTAGCAGCTTATGTAGGTTGTTTACTTTGTTCATCTTGGAAAAGGAAAAGGTAATTTAGTGTGAGGAAACATAAATTTGTCGTCATTGAATTAAGACTTTTAAATAGCAGTATTCGATTTTCTGTAACCAAAGATTTATGATTCTAAACGAATACTTTCTCCTAGACTTTAAAAATCTTATCAATTCAATTACAAGTACCCTTACTAAAAGAAATTTTTCTTTCAAAACTTTTTCATAATATTATTCCTAATTTCTCTTTTATTTATCCATTATATTCAATCATATGCATCTTCTCTGTTGTTAATTTCATAAACAAATTACTCCTGCCCTTGATGTACCATTTCATCATCGTTATTCACGTCGGAAATATATGTCACATAAAAGGAATCTACCCAATTAATTGCCGCTAATAATCGTATACCTTTTATCTTCGTTGATTACGCACACAACCACCCATCCATTTATCTTAAAATTCGCAAAGGTAACCTGAATCCTACAGATACGAATTGACATCACGTACATGTAGCTATATCCCTCCTAATCTTCGATGCGAATGTGAACAACTCTTGCGCGTACGAGTATATGAAGGCACTAAAACTAACACAACACTGGAATGAAAAAATGAATTAAATTAAATTAAATTTTACATTTGCACTCTCATCAAGTTCATGTCACTTCCCATTTCGTTATAAAACCCTAAAGCATAAAAAAAAACGCCTTCAGTGCCACATTCCACGGCTTAACCCCTTACTCAAGTATAGCTATCGGCCTTATTCGTCGCAGCATTTTACCACCCACCAGCGAAATCGCATGCCCCATCCGTGTTCATCTACAGCGAACGCTGTGCAGTAGATAGAGTGGAGTTAGGACTTTGCTGGTTCATCAAAGCCGGTTTAAGCATTAAAAGTCTGATCACGATTTAGACGAATTCTGAGGGATGTAGCAGAATCTTGCTATATTACCCTTTGCTATATGAATACGTATGCCTGCGTTCACGTGAAGATTTATGTGTGTGTGTTTCGGTAGGAAACGCCCGAACGTTCGTCTGCCTGCATATATCTGAGACCAACTATCTACAAGAATTTTACCGGAAAAATAGGAAAAAGGAGGGAAGTTTACTTTCAATCCTTTTAAAAAAAAAAAGAGATACAAATACTACCACAACTAGAACTCCCTCATCACTGACGCAGCGATTGTAGCCCAGACAAGGCACACCATGTAGGCAGAAATACTTGTCAGAGGATGAACGACGAAGATAACTAACGAAGGGTGTGCTAGATGTAAGAAGCGTCATTCACCCGAATGGTAGATTTATAGAATGAGTAGAACTCTGACCACCCTCAGCGCACACATGCTGTACGTGAATTCGACCTTCTTTTTGCGGGAGTCGTCTTTTTCTGCAAATCCTGAGGCAAAAAACGCGCTCCGCTTTTGCTCGAAGGACCAAAGTTTTTCCTTATTTCACAATTTCTCCTTCCTTATCCGAAGACGACGACGAGACGTGGAGTTCCTTTTCTGTTTTGTTAGCAATCTACTCGTACCGTTTTTTAGCGTTCCTTTTGTTCGCCCTGACCTCCTGATTAGTTGGAATGGCGAACGATTGCAGTTCGGCTAAGATAAAGAATTTGATTGGAATTGAACGTTGGAATCCTTTTTATCAGGCGGCGAAAACGTTCCTTCTGTTCTTTTATTACCCCAAATAACTGTCTGATTGAACTGAAAACATTCCTTCGTGCGAAAATACTGGTAGAGGTATAGGTATATGCAACTCCCCGCATAGGGGCAACGTTGAGGATGATGGTTATAGGATGTGGCAGCATTAACGGTGGTGGCAATGTCGATGTATTATGCCTGATGGTGTATGTGCGATATTTTCGGTAATAGACAAAAACTACACACAACGCTTCATGTGGCTATCTGTTGCGGCTCGGAGTGATCGATTTCATCTTTGGATACCAGAGGACCACGACGAACGATACGAAGTGCACACAATGGTGGTAAATTGAAAATATTTCTCTTATCTTTGTGCGATTATCGGCGATGTGCGAAATGAGTTAATTTTCCATCCGAGGGAGAGGAGGCAACAACTAACGAGTAGGGAATTGGAAATTCAGTGTAAATGTCTTCTTGGAGTTTTAAGTGTTATGTCATAGTGCTGAGATTGGAATTTGTGACTTTAAGTGATTGCTTTTTTTTTCCTTTGATGGTCTCACTCGATTTTTATAGCTCCAGCAGTGAATTTGCGTTTTTGTATAGCAAGGGCAAATTTTTGAAGGAACAGACATGTTGCGATCTATGGTTTCGGTTTGAGTTAGGCTTTTTTATCCCTCTAGTTAAAATGCTTTCCGCGCTTACAACTGTCCTACGCTCTATCCTTTCCATCGCGTGACTGAAGAAATCACTGCAGTGCCTCTGTTTGTCGAAATCCAGTACATGTTTGAAAAAGTGCATATGAGCTGCTTGCAAACTGAACGTAACATAGCATGTCCTCCAGTGTACCAACGCATTTTCAATCCCGAATTCATCGCTCTATAGGAATTAAAGGATTTTGAATCTCGACTTAAAATTCGTTGGTCCTTTCAGGATTTGCTTTTGAGTGAAATTTAGCACGGAATAGACCCCCTCCGAATAATTGAAAATGTATTGGCTTAAAATGGAAAGCAACTAAGATGGGGATTGTGAAGCCGATCCTTGTCCGACATATTGTCATAAATCCATACAATAGTGTTTTGCTTGAGTAAGCAAGTAAATATGTTACACGTTATAACTAGTTCTATTCAAATTGACAAATTTTGTTGCATGCTGGTGGCTTAATATCGATAAGGACATTAAAGAATAGGTACAGGGCTGTAAAACTTGTTTGCTGAATAGTTAAAGCCTTCGATAACTATGCTCAAGCTGGCCACTTTACAAGGTAGTTGGTCTCTTCTTAACAACTTGTATCCTTGTACAACAACAGGAGCAAGTGTATTGGAACTTGTTTCTACTACCAGTACTATCGGTGTTTTTTTTAGAGGTTGGTCTTACGAAAAGAGATAAAACTGAAATTTGTTGGCCAAATCGCGCAACTCTAATGTCATTTATGTTCAGTTTGGTTTGCCATTTAATCACAAACAGGTTGACAAATGAACAACGCTTGCAAATCGTGTAAATTTATTTCGAAAATAATGGTCCAGTTCGCGAAGTTTACCACAAGCTCCGTCCATTTTATGGTCTACATAATCGTCCATCAGAGCAATTATTTCGGTTAACCGACGCATCCGTGGAGACGTCAAACAGTGCGCACTGAAGAAACAATTGCCGCTGTAGAGCAAAGTGTTGAAGAGGACTTGAATGAATCGATACGTCACCATGCACAGCAATTGGAACTTTGTAAATCAACTTCATGGAAGATTTTGCGCAAAGATCTTGGCTTACTACCTTTCAAGATTCAGCTTGTGCAAGAATTAAAGCTGACTTTTTGGTGTGCTCTGTTGGCTAGTGGAGTCATTTGGCTATAATTCTTCCGAAATGATGCTGGAGAGTCAGTTGCCGTTAATGGAGACCGGTATAGACCCATGATAACCGACTATTTTGTTCCCAAATTGGATGACATGAATATGGATAATATGTGGTGCAAACAAGACAGCGCTACATGCCACACAGCGCACGTCGCCATCCATTTATTGAAGGAAACATGCGATGAGTGCATAATTTCGCGCAATGGACCTGTCAATTGGCCACCAAGATCATGTGATTTGACACCATTGGATTATTTTTTTGGGGATATGTGTAGTTACTCGTCTACGCCAACAAACCAGAAACGTTAGGGGACTTGGAAGCCAACATTCGTGGCGTTATTGCCACGCTTTATTCGAACCAAATTCGAAGTCGCTCTAAAGGTTGGGAGTGACAACAAATAAAGTTGACCTTTTATTTGCATTATTTAGCTGGGCAGTATAACTCGTCGGACGGTAAAGCTCTTGCCTTCCCACCTGCTCAACAAACTTTTTGTATAGTGCCTAATCAACAAGAAATAAAAGCAAGAGCAAAGAAAGATACGTTACTTGACCTCAGAAGGACTAAGGGTTTATAAATTGTTGCCTGATCGGAAGGGGTGAAGTATTTTTAACATCAATTAAGGAAACCTAGACATTTCGCTGTGTTTTTAGCGATTTGGAATGTGTGGTCGTTCCAACGTAAGTCGTTACTAACACATACCTAGCATGGAATGTTTTTCTGTTTATTCGACGTAAGTGCCATGCATGGATAATGGCTCTGTATTTGGGTTTCGCTTTAACTACAGAAGACAGCATTGTGTTTTGGAAGCATTGAATTCTACTCTGTTAGATTTTACCCCATTTGATGATGCTGTCAAGGTCGGAATTCAATGAGCTTAACATATGTTGTCGCTTAGATTCCACATTCGATGATGAGAGACGTGGACCTGAAAACGAGTATGAGAAGCTGAGAGTACTGTCATCAGCGAAGGAATGAATTGGATTAGAAGTTGCATACAGGAGATCATTGATGAAAATGAGAATGATAGTCGGACACAAAACCTTGAGGGACATCAGCATTTATTAAGTGAGTTGCAGACTTGAATTTTCGACAAAAGGGCTTGATGCCAAACCCTGTCAAATGCCGTTAAAATATCAAGTGCAACAATTTTTCTCCACCATGGTGGATTGATTGGTTCCATTTTTCGGTGAGATATGTCATCAAATCACCAGTGGACCTGTTGCTACGTAAAACATACTGCCGATCATTAAGAAGTTTTCGTGTTTCGAGATATTTTCTTAGCTGACGATTTATCAGCGTTTCCATGACCTTTGAAAGAATGGACGTACGTGCAATTGGTCGGTAGTTAGAGAGAGAAGAAGATTCACCTTATTTTGGTACAGGCCAAATAAATAAATTTTTTCCATCTACTGCTGCTTAAGAACATTAATCTGTACGTGGTATCAAAAGTGAATAAAGAAATCCTTGGTCGTTTTTAACCGAAAAAGTCATCGATTTCCAACCAGACATCGGACGCATTAGTGCATCCATTCGTCAGATTCGTCAGAAATGTTAGTTGAAGAAGCTGTTGACTTTAGCGTGAGTAATGTAATCAAAGATAATATGCATCCGATCAATGTGCTCAATATCAGCTTAACATGTGAACACGCTGCAAAATTCGGGAAGAAAACTCCTTTGATGGGTTAGATGGAAAGAATGGCCTTCACGAACCGACAGCAGATAATAGCTTCTGACTTCTGTGAATAGTAGGACTCTGATTTCTTGGACTTTGAGTCCAAAAAGCAACCAATTTATAAACTATTAGCCGCCCTTACACGGTCAATCGATTAACATCATGCACTGTGTATGTGTGGACGCTGCCCCTTTCACAGTTCAATCGATTGACGTGATATTTTTAGTTTTTGTGAGTTTTCGTAATGTACGGATGTGCATTGAGTACAACGAACGATTGTATTGAATATTTTGCCCTTTTATCATGATACTTATCTTTAAACTTTTGCTTAATATTGTTGCAATTTTTTGTTTCGCCCGCTGTTATATACATTCCATAAAACGTGTAATGACCGATAAGTTTCATCTTCCTTCAATTTTCCGCAAGAATGAATTAATTTCGTCAATCCAACCCTGCGCGTACAGTATTGCAAGAAAGCGATGCGATACGAGAAACGTCTCATCGAGATAACAAACAAGCGATTCGAGATGCGACCAAATTATTTGAAAATTGCACCACACAACACAACCACTGAAATTTTCTGTTTGATTTTTTTTGCTTTAAACGTCAAAACAAACACTTCTCGCAGAAATCGCTTGAAAAAGTGTTCAGAAGAGTTTGTGAGCGAGAAGCATGCGAGAGATTTGGCAGAAGCTCCCATTTGTCGCATACAAAATCGCTACATTGTGCAGTTTTCTCGCACTCAAAAGCTTCTCGCATCGCATCACATGCTTGCACTACTGTACGCGCAGCCTTACACACATCAATCAGCATGATGTTCATCATGCAAAATAAAACTTGTTTTGATTTTCGGCAATCAAACTTCACCAAATGTATGTGACTCGTGTCAATCGATTGAGAGGTTGCGCGTACAGTTGTGCGAGAATGCGATCATGCGAACAGTTTTCTCGCACTCAAACGATTCACGCATCGCATCGCTTTCTCGCACTACTGTACGTGCAGCCTTAGATGCAACTGATCACAATTTTAAATGTCGATTCTGATCATTTTCCCGTTACAGGCAAATTCCGAGTTTCTTTTAGAACTGATGATACACAACTTTTATAAGGAATACCTGATTGTCCTGGCAAAAACGTGATTTCATCCCAACTACCGAAGTATGTAGCATATTAGATATCTTCAGCTTTTCTGCAACACACTTATCGACATTTGGTAATGTGGCTAACAGACCAAATTCGAAAGCAAATGAATTTCTTTAAATTTGAAATTTTCAAGAGGATACTCATCAGCTTTTCAATGACTTTAAGGCCTTGTACGGTAAACCACCTGACGCGATGGGATGTTCTTTTTGGGAATATTCCATCGATCGTTTTCAAAAATTTACTGGATTTCGACAAAAAGATGCGCTATCATGCGATTTCTTTATTAATCCCATACTGGAATAGATACTTCGTAGGTTAAACATGAAAAGCACTATTTTAAACAAACATATTATGGTAACGATATCGACATCATTATTTGCTCCAATCGTGTCGTTTAAGAAATATTTACGGCTATGCTTGTTCCTTTTTCATTAGTCTTGTGGCTAACGAGACCAACACAATGGCTCTTAATCTCTGTTTTAGGATCAAAACTTCTTCACGGCAGTAAACAATAAATTGATATCCGATGGTAGTCAACACATCAGTCATCATATAAAACACAATTATAAACTTTATAATGCGCAAACACGCAAAAATGCCTTGGCCTTTACAAAACCAACTTCTACAGGTGCCTTATGACCCAAGGGGAAGAAACTACCCTCTCATTTTGCTTAGTTGCGCTAAAAAAATCCTCCAAACCTACACACCAACTCCGATGACAAGCTATGCTCGTATAATACCAATCAACGGACAACTCCCATGATACCCGTTAACGTATATCCTCACCGTTGGTATTTTACAGGCGTCAATATGTTTGACGAAAAACACAATCCTGAGCTGCTGTTTAATAGCTCCTTCAACAGCTTATTATCATGCTGCACGCCAAAGCGTGTCACCGTTTTACGATGGCTTCTCCGTGTCGTTGAGCCATAAAATGGCTGCAAACTCAGCAGTTACTATCCTTCAAAAGCAGCAGCTTATGTTTGTTTTACTTTATGTTTATCCGCAGATCTTATTTTTTACGCATAGTTTTTCTTTCTTTTTCGTTCTCCCCTTGGATGTGTTTACTGCATGTATCTCGAAAATCAGCAATAAAATATCAAGAGTCAGCTGGATTTCGGTCAAAGTGGACCCAAGTTGGGGGAGATGATGAATTTATGTTTATACTATCACGGACATTTGCCGCTTAAAAATATTAATAAGGCCTTTGCTAGCCTGACAGAAGGTTCTTGGGGGTTTTATATTCAATGAAATGATAAACCTCTTGGGGATTTCCTTTATCTTTGGTTTTGATTTGTCAGGCTTATTGACGCGGTAACTTTTTGCGTCAATAAAAGTTTTTTTTATGGGCTTGGCTAATATTTTGCAATCAAATATTCGGTGTGTTTGATTTATCTTGAGAATCTTTCCATTTAGGAGATTACTTTGATAACGTATGAAATATAAACCTTATGATGTAAAGAATGATTAATAGATATGGAGGTTTTGGGCACAGGTGTCATCGAAAAAAAAGTCACCGTAAACACGTTGTTGGTTAAGAGCTTATAATAATAAACTGAATTACAGAAAAATGCGTTGTTATTAAGTAGATGTTAAGTAGATGTTACTGACTAACAATGAATAATCGATTCACTCTATTATAATTGACGTCAATGTAAATAATAGTCAACATCAGCTGAACGAATTAGAAAGTTCTATATATGACAACCGATGCAACCATATATTTAACGCAAAACAAATGGAGTCTAAGCACCCTACTCAGAGATCTAAATCGAATTATGTTGACTAGTAACCAAAGGGTGAAGTAAATGTCTTTGTGTATCAGTGGTATGATGTCCATATAAGTAATCTATCATATCCATATAATGTCATTGTCCATGTAAAGTTCAACTGATGAACATTTTTGTCCAAACTAAGGGATCGAAGGCATCGATAACCATCAGACCCTACCCAATCCTCCGAAACGACTTGGTATGTAGCCTACGCCCACTCACAACCCGAATTTGTCAGGATCATTCCACATGAAAAAAGGTCATCACCTGCAGAGCTAATATAATGTGAAGGAATCCATTCACCATTCCATTGATGTAGTATATCGAGAATCCCAACTTCTCTTGGGGTGGTGCTTTAGGCAATTCGATTTTTTTCAGAAAAGTGCTTAACTTTTCAAGCGCAATGTATGTTTCTAAGCAGATTCGTCAGCATTTTACGTTTGCAGGCCTCGTTTTTTGCTGTCATGCAGGGTCAAATTAACTGCTATCTGATGGTCGGGGGGAGAAACAGAGCATTCCGTTGTCATTAAATGCAGATGCTAGGTTATAATATAAGCGTTTGGCGGTGTTTTCCGCAGTAGTATTTCGAAATAAAAATGTTAGTATAAACCTGGTTGGGTGTTGTCGAACGAGGGTAGAGTCTGATTGGCTCCAACATGGCAATGCCCAGTGGTTGTAACTCTGACTTCACATCAAATGTATCTATTTTTACCTCACAGTTGTAACCATCGGGTACTGGTCTCATCCAACCGGATTTGACTGCTAAACGATAAGTGCGAGTGCTGACAACAAGAAAAAACAGCAATTTGATGGGCCGGGCAAAATGAGGATGAACAACTGTGACATCTAATACAGACCGTGTTATAGTGAGCAGAAACAAAGACTACTCGGATGTGGATTCGTTATAAGTGTCAGACTTAGCTAGAAGTTTTATGTTTCCAAGACATAAGCGAACGCATTGTAACAATCCGCATCAACGCCGAATTCGTCAACATAAACCCTATATGCGCTCACGCCCTAACGAAGGAAAAGATTATATAGCTAAGGATTGCTTCTATGAACTCCTTGACAAAACCAATGAGCGTTTACCGAAGTAAGATGTAAATTTCATGCTGGGAGATTTTAAAGCAAAGGTAGAACGAGAAGACATCTTTAGCAGTATTGTCGGAAAACATAGCCTACACGATAACACGCCTGGTAATGGACTTAGGTTAATTGACTTCGCTACGGAACGAAATGCCACTATAGCCACCCACGGTTTCCTCACCTTAATATCCATAAGGGGGCCTGGCGGTCTCTAAATCAACGAACGGTCAACCAAATCGATCACATTCCGAGGAGCTAACATCGACTCGAGTCACTACGTTGTTGAAGCCAAGGCAAGAATTCGGATATCCACCTGAACACAACAATCCAGAAATATTGTGAAAAGATTTAATGTCGAAAGTCTGCAATCGCAGAAGACCGCCAAGAACTTTGCGCAACGCATATTCCTTAACCTCACGATTAACACCATACACTCATCATCCAATATCGAAAAGCAGTGGCAACGATGTCAACAAGCCATTAGATTAGCCGCAGGAAACACCTGGTTTGATAAGGAATGCCAACAGATGCTCGCAGCGAACAATGAGGCCTACAAGGCTAAACTGCAGTTGAAGACAGGAGCTGCCATTGAGCTCTATAGGCAAAGAAGAAGGGCAGAACACCGGCTTTTCAGAAAGATGAAAAAGAGCAAGAGAAGCGCGCGATCGAGTATATAGAGTGGTGCCACTCCAGGAACGATGTTCGCAAGTTTTACCAAAATGTAAAATGGCAAAGCAAAGGATACAAGGCTCGAACAGAATCCTGTCAGATGAATAAGGAAATATCGTAGCTCTGTAGACTGTTAAATGGTGATGACGAACAACAGGTTCAGAATCACAATCTATCAAATTTTCACACTACGGCAGATCTTGGAAAAAACCTAAGAATAGAGACGAACTATACAGAGCCATGTCTAGTTTTGGTATACCGCCCAAACTCGTCCGTTTGTGTATGATAACGATGGAGAATTCTCGCTGCTCCATCGGGGTCGGAAACAACCTCACCGACACAAAAAGGGATTTCGGCAAGGCGATGTGCTGTCATGTGACTTCTTCAATTTGATTCCTTAGAGGATTATGCAACACCAGAGGCACCGTTTTTCAATAATAGATGCAACTAAATACTAGCATATGTCGATGATATTGAAATCATTAGTAGGAACCAACGTGATGTCATAGCCACGTTTGCTAGTATAGAGAATGAAGCGGCAAAAATAGGTCTAGCCGTATATGAATGTAAGACTTAGTATATGTTTTCAACACGAAAGGATAAACATCGACAAATTGGACAGAATGTCACCATTGTCAGATTTAACTTTGTACGGAACTTTGTCTACCTCGGCGTGCACAAGTAGAAACCGACCTCAACAAACTTGGAGTGCGCAACTAGAGGCACTTAGCTAAGGATCGGGCTAATTGGAGAGGCATGTTGGTTGAGGCCCAGGTTCATTTCGGACTGTAGCGCCAACATACTAAACTTGCTAACTTAAGTTTAGTATGTTAGATTTGAGTACCCTTGGAATCAATCATAATGGATTAGCAGTTGTTTCGCTATAGAAGTCGTAAGGGCTTTGCAATATAAGCCCTCGAAGTCGGCCAATTACTGAATAAATCGGCTTGTGATTCCACATCGTGATACCCACTATATGGACAAATCTACCTTTGGAAGACTAAAGTGAAACAACATAGAACTGGTGTTTGGAGTAATAGAACTTTTAGTTGGCAATACTATTTTAACTGGCGGCCATTTTGTCAGCTGCCAAGTGATTTATTTCTAGTTTAGTTCGGCATTTCAACATGAATAGACTGACGTCTGAACAATGCTTCCAAATTGTGCAAATTTATATTGAAAATCATGGTTCTGTTCGAAATACGTATCGCGCACGACATGCATTTTACGGTCAATGTAATTATCCATCCGAACAATTTATTCGATTAAGTATGAAACATTTACCACGTTTACGTCGTACAGTGCGAAGAGAACAACTCATTGCTGCTGTAGAGCATAGCGTAGTGGAAGACCCGAATCAGTCTATCCGCCACCGTACACAGGAATTGGATCCACTCACTTCATGGAAGATTTTTTCGTGCTTATAAAATCCAACTCGTTCAAGAATTGAAGCCACAGGATCACTTAGCAAGGCGTAGATTCGGTGAATTGGCCCAAGACAAGATTGATCCCAGTTTTCATAACCAAACTTTTTTTAGCGATGAAGCTAACTTTTGGTTGAATGGATACGTCAATTGATAAAACTGCCGGAATCTATGCTGAGATTCCGTTACATCCACAAAAACTGACTGTTTGGTGTGCTTTATGGGCTGTCGGAATAATTTGTCCGTACATCTTTAAAAACGATGTTCGTCACACAGCTCGTGAAACAATTGAATTGTTGAAGGTGAGCGGATAATTTCGCGTTTCGGTCTTATCAATTGGCCTCCAAGACCGTACGACTATTTTCAGTGGGTATATGTGGAATCTGTATTCTACGCCGATAAGCCCGAGACGACTGACTACTTAAAGAACAACATTCGCCGCGTTGCTGCGTTATTCCTAACAAATGTAAGGAAAGTCATAAAAAGTTGGATCTCGAAATACTCGTGGCTCTTTTGTTGAAGATGTCGAAGAACAGGATTCATTTATCGTATAAGATGGACAGACATTTTTACCATAAAAATTGCTATGGAATAATTGTTGGGTTACTCAATGACTTTTCATGCATCGTCAACACATACTTAGCTGGGTAGATATTGTCCACGTAAAGGTAAGGATCGTTGAACCAGACCAATTTGATGTTAATTTTACCCTCAATCGGAACAATACATAGGCTTTTGTTGGTTAACTTGATCTGTTGTTTTCAAAGCATACGAGTTATTACAAATCTTACAAATCTGCATTTTGATATTCGCCAATTATGCTTACAATAACACTTAAGGCTGAACTATAACAGAAGATGGTTGCGGACGACCACTTCCGTAAATGTGCGAACATAATAGCTTTTCGCTTCGATTCGTTTAGTTTTCGTCCACTTTTGCTCACTTGCAAAAAAGCGAATTCATTCGCTCTTTCTCTTTCTTTTCTTCTTTCATACAAAAATTTGACATTTCACTTCAACAGTTGCATACATTTAAATTTGTAAGTTCATAAGCAACGAAATATTTTTTGGCAAAACGACTTCAACTCTGGCTATCGCTTCCATTCACAAAAGTCTATTATGGGCAACTTAAGAAATTGACAGTACTGAATTAAACTTAATGTAGAATTTTGACATTAGCTTCCGATTGCTTCCGAATATTATAGTTCAGCCTTTACCATTGCAAATGACACAGATTTTCATCATGAGCTCAAAGATGCTTTAAAGTGGACATTACTGCCATTAAGAAAATGCAATAGAATAGGCCGCGCATTAAATAATTTTTCATGGATTGCAGTAAGTCATATCTGCTTTGCAGTATCGTAGAAATTCAGATAGTTATTCGACTCCGTTTTTCATGTTAGGCGTTCTTACATTTCAAGTCTAGATACGAACAACGTTATTTTATGAATGGGTTAAAACTTAATCTTAAGTCAAGGTACATAGTTGATACCTAGTTTCATGTAAACGTTGAAAGTGAAAGTTTGTACACATCAGAGGGTGAAAACGTTTATGCTTCCATGATATTGCTTTCTATTACTAAAGACAATATCCAACATCTTAAAAGAAAGTTAACTCGTACCCTTCTTAAGTTTGAGACAAGTGTTTTTGAAAATAATTTAAATTGTTGCGGAATTTCCGAACTTTTTATATTTATTTCAGTATCCTTAAGGTTATAAATCACGTATATTTCGAATTTGAAAATATATTTAATCAAACTGTCTATTGTATTTTTTTATTTAACGTCCTAATCATTATATGTGCATGGAGAGTCAAAGTACATGTAATCAAAAATGCTCCTTCTATAACCATAGTACCCTAAAAGGTCCTCTAGTGAATATGCAAATCACTATTACATCCTTCTTTACCCAACAAAAAATAAACCCAAAATTTAATTCGAAAACATTATTTCAACTTATTTTATAGTTTATATAGGCAGCCCCATCCAGAATCATTGATTTCCCTCCAAACCATTAACTGCAATGAATTGTCATCTTGGCCTCTCGAGTTAAAGAAATTCCAAGCACTTTTTTCATCCACTACATTAAAAAAAAAAATTCAAAACAAAATTTCCAAAATTAGCTTTTTAACGCCTTCCCCCTAAACACGCCGCATACCCAAAACCGTTTCAAACTAATTAAAGTGCCACTGGCGATGTCCTTCAGCGAACATTTAACTTCGACAAAAACAAAACAAAAACAACCAAAGGCTCACTTCTCTCAATTTAGGCGGAAGCGAAACAATTTTATCTTAGATACAAAGCTATGAGTAAGAATGAGCCAACCATGAGGATGTGCGCGTTGGGATTCTATTTCAATGATTTTCCAGCGGGAAAAGTCACGAACTCAGCGGAAATAATGAATTTTGAAAATGGAAGTTTATTTGATGGAAATAGGCAAAAGCTGCCATTGGGCGCTTAGAGGGTTGAGCACAGAGCGAAAAAAACAAAAGCAATTCAAGGGGAAAACTAATAACCCAGAGGCATATAAAACACGAGCCATTTCACAAAGAGCGCGGAAGAAGACAAGCCCGGAACGGATTCTGTAGACATGTGTACGTAGTTTCGGAGAAACCCTCACTATGCGGGATATTGCCATTGCCATTTTGACTTTGGCCACAATAGAATGGTTTGGCGGTAGTTTAAGTAAAGGTTTAGGATGGATTTGTGCTATCGCAGATATGACGTGATTCTGGGAATGTAAGTGAATTTGTAGACCTTGAAATCCCATAAAGGCAAATAATTTACAAACAATTAAGTGTTTCGGGTTAAGCGGTGGCAGGGCATTTAACTGCTTATAAAGCACTTCATGGTGTGTGTTAGGTGCAATAAATCAGGCTTACTGAGAGCGGTAGATACAAAATCGTAAATCAAGTCGACAACATGGGTTCATTGGATTGTGGAGATGGTAGGGTTAAGTTGGGCCAGCCTGGTTATAATCTAAATTGTTAATCCACTGCTGGATTAAAATGATAGAGCTACAGGATGGAATTTTGTTTCTTTTTTGGGCAATTGTGTAAATGTGTGTTTGTGTTTTCTGGAGATTTAAATGGTTTTTGTTCAAAGTGGTTTGCTAGAAAGATTAACAGCCTGGACCATGGTTCGAACCCATATTCACAATGTAATGGACCTTCTTATGTGTTAAATTTAGTAAATCCCTTCTATAGTAATGCCTAAGGCAGATGACATTGCGTTACAAGTAAATAGAAACCGCCATCAAGATGAGCCAAATAGAAAATTCTCAGCAAGTGGAAGACAAAGCACTAAAGTATGGACATCAATTCTCAAAAATTTTATGGAATGGCCTTTTTCATGGAAGAATGTTCCTCTTAATGTTAATCTTCGCTGGGTAACTGAACACAAGCAAACTGATTAGTAGGGCGCTTGTGATGAACTAGTAAGGAGAAGTACTGCCACCAGTATTGAATGGCCAGACCAATACTGTTTGCAATAATAGGGAATCGATAGGTCACAACAAGAAATAGAAAGACTAATCAACACACATGGACTCCCGTAGAGACAAATATCTCCATCCACGTAATTTTTTTATAATCGGTGAAGGGTTTATAAATAGAGCTTGAGCACTGCGAAATGTTTAAGGATATCGTAATAAATGTTCATATGTATAGTTTTGAAGCTTATGAAGGCTATTAATTCATTAATAGTTTGTGTGTGATAACGATGGAGAATTTTCGCTGCTCCTTCGGGGTCGGAAACAACCTTACCGATACATGCGATACCAAAAAGGGATTTCGGCAAGTCGATGTGCTGTCATGTAACTTCTTCAATTTGATTCCTTAGAGGATTATGCAACACCAGAGGCACCATTTTTCAATAATAGGTGCAACTAAATACAAGCATATGTCAATGATATTGAAATCATTAGTAGGAACCAACGTGATGTCATAGCCACGTTTGCTAGTATAGAGAATGAAGCGGCAAAAATAGGTTTAGCCGTATATGATAGTAAGACTTAGTATATGTTTTCAACACGAAAGGATAAACATCGACAAATTGGACAGAATGTCACCATTGTCAGATTTAACTTTGTACGGAACTTTGTCTACCTCGGCGTGCACAAGTAGAAACCGACCTCAACAAACTTAGAGTGCTTAACTAGAGGCACTTAGCTAAGGATCGGGCTAATTGGAGAGGCATGTTGGTTGAGGCCCAGGTTCATTTCGGACTGTAGCGCCAAAATACTAAACTTTCTATTTGAGTACCCTTGGAATCAATCAAAATGAATCAGCAGTTGTTTCGCTATAGAAGTCGTAAGGGCTTTGCAATATAAGCCCTCGAAGCCGGCCAAGTACTGAATAATACTGAATAAAATTCTTCACGGCTTGTGATTCCACAACGTGATACCCACTATATGGACAAATCTACACTTGGAAGACTAAAGTGAAACAACATATAACTGGTGTTTGGAGTAATAGACCTTTTAGTTGGCAATACTATTTTAACTGGCGGCCATTTTGTCAGCTGCCAAGTGATTTACTTTTAGTTTAGTTTGGCATTTCAACATGGATAGACTGACATCTGAACAATGCTTCCAAATTGTGCAAATTTATATTGAAAATCATGGTTCTTTTCGAAATACGTATCGCGCACTACATGCATTTTACGGTCAACGTAATTATCTATCAGAGCAATTAACTCGATTAAGTATGAAACATTTACCACGTTTACGTCGTACAGTGCGAAGAGAACAACTCATTGCTGCTGCAGAGGAATTGGATCCACTCACTTCATAGAAGATTTTTTCGTTCTTATAAAATCCAACTCGTGCAAGAATTGAAGCCACAGGATCACTTAGCAAGGCGTAGATTCGGTGAATTGGCCCAAGACAAGATTGATCCCAGTTTTCATGACCAAATTTTGTTTAGCGATAAAGCTAACTTTTGGTTGAATGGATACGTCAATTGATAAAACTGCCGTATTTGGAGTGATGATAATACTCAAGTGTATGTTGAGACTCCGTTACATCCACAAAAACTGACTGTTTGATGTGCTTTATGGGCTGTCGAAATAATTTGTCCGTACATTTTTAAAAACGATGCTCGTCACACAGCTCGTGCAACAATTGATTTGTTGAAGGAAACGTTCAGTTAGCGGATAATTTCGCGTTTTGGTCTTGTCAATTGGCCTCCAAGACCTTGCGACTATTTTCAGTGGGTATATGTGAAATCTGTAGTCTACGCCGATAAGCCCGAAACGACTGACTACTTAAAGAACAACATTCGCGCATTGTTGCGTTATTCCTAACAAATGTTACGAAAGTCATCAAAAATTGTATCTCCAAATACTCGTAGCTCTTGGGTTCAAGATGTCGAAGAACAGAATTAATTTATCGTATAAGATGAAAAGACATTTTTACCATAAAAATTGCTATGGAATAATTACAAAATAAATTATGAAAATTTGCAATAATAGGGAATCGATGGGTCACAACAAGAAATAGAAAGACTAATCAACACATATGGACTCCCAGGAGAGACCAATATCTCCATCCACGTAACCAATTTTTTTATAATCGGTGAAGAGTTTATAAATAGAGCTTGAGCAGCGCGAAATGTCTAAGGATATCGTAATAAATGTTCATATGTATAGCTTTGAAGCTTATTTAGGCTATTAATTCATTAAAAGTTTGTATGTGATAACGATGGAGAATTCTCGCTGCACCATCGGGGTCGGAAACAACCTCACCGATACGTTTGATACCAAAAAGGATTTCGGCAAGGCGATGTGCTGTCCTGTGACTTCTTCAACTTGATTCCTTAGAGGATTATGCAACACCAGAGGCACCACTTTTCAATAATAGGTGCAACTAAATACAAGCATATGTCGATGATATTGAAATCACTAGTAGGAACCAACGTGATATCAAAGCCACGTTTGCTAGTATAGAGAATAAACCGGCAGAAATAGGTTTAGCCGTATATGAATGTAAGACTTAGTATATGCTTTCAACACGAAAGGATACACAACATCGACAAATTGGACAGAATGTCACCATTGTCAGATGTAACTTCGTACGGAACATTGTCTACCTCGTCGTGCACAAGTAGTACTTGGAGTGCGCAACTAGAGGCACTTAGATAAGAATCGGGCTAATTGGAGAGGCATGTTGGTTGAGGCCCAGGTTCATTTCGGACTGTAGCGCGAACATACTAAACTTTCTAACTTAAGTCTAGTATGTTTGATTTGAGTACCCTTGGAATCAATCATAATGGATCAGCAGTTGTTTCGCTATAGAAGTCGTAAGGGCTTTGCAATATAAGCCTTCGAAGCCGGCCAAGTACTGAATAATACTACATAAAATTCTTAACGGCTTGTGATTCCATAACGTGATACCCACTATATGGACAAATCTACACTTGGAAGACTAAAGTGAAACAACATATAACTGGTGTTTGGAGTAATATTTTAACTGGCTGCCATTTTGTCAGCTGACAAGTGATTTATTTTTTATTTAGTTTGACATTTCAATATGAATAGGCTGACGTCTGAACAATGCTTCCAAATTGTGCAAATTTCTGTTGAAAATCATGGTTCTGTTCGAAATACGTATCGCGCACTACATGCATTTTACGGTCAACCTAATTATCTATCAGAGCAATTAATTCGATTAAGGATGAAACATTTACCACGTTTACGTCGTACAGTGCGAAGAGAACAACTCATTGCTTTTGTAGAGCATTGCGTAGTGGAAGACCCGAATCAGTTTATCCGCCACCGTGCACAGGAATTGGATCCACTGACTTCATGGAAAATTTTTTCGTGCTTATAAAATCCAACTAGTTCAAGAATTGAAGCCACAGGATCACTTAGCAAGGCGTAGATTCGGTGAATTGGCCCAAGACAAGATTGATCCCAGTTTTCATAACCAAATTTTGTTTAGCGATGAAGCTAACTTTTGATTGAATGGATACGTCAATTAACAAAACTGCCGTAATTGGAGTGATGATAATACTCAAGTGTATGTTGAGATTCCGTTACATCCACAAAAACTGACTAGTGTGCTTTATGGGCTGTCGAAATAATTTGTCCGTACATCTTTAAAAACGATGCTCGTCACACAGCTCGTGAAACAATTGATTTGTTGAGGGAAACGTTCAGTGAACGGATAATTTCGCGTTTCGGTCTTATCAATTGGCCTCCAAGACCGTACGACTATTTTCAGTGGGTATATGTGAAATCTGTAGTCTACGCCGATAAGCCCGAAACGACTGACTACTTAAAGAACAACATTAGCCGCGTTGTTGCGTTATTCCTAACAAATGTTAGGAAAGTCATAAAAAGTTGGATCTCGAAATACTCGTGGCTCTTTTGTTGAAGATGTCGAAGAACAGGATTCATTTATCGTATAAGATGGGCAGACATTTTTACCATAAGAATTGCTATGGAATAATTATAAAATAAATTATGAAAATTTGCAATAATAGGGAATTGATAGGTCACCCAGGAGAGACAAATATCTCCATCCACGTAACCAATTTTTTTATAATCGGTGAAGAGTTTATAAATAGAGCTTGAGCACAGCGAAATGTTTAAGGATATCGTAATAAATGTTCATATGTATAGCTTTGAAGCTTATTTAGGCTATTAATTCATTGACAATAATATACTCACGTAATAAATAATTAATATTCACATAATATAGTGAATAAATAAACGTTTAAACAAAAAAAAAACAAATAAATGATGTCCGTTAGTTTTAAATCTTTAAGAATTGTCATAAGGCCTACAACATGAGTGTGGTAAGGCATCATGCTGCTCAGTTTAGGAATGGATCACTTTACTTCAAAGCACGTCCCAAGAAAGACTTGATGATAAAATTGACTAACATTAATGGCACTGGGATTAGTACGATTAAATTGTTGAGAGTGTGAAACGTAACTCGCTATTTTATTTAAGCATTCGTTGTTGTAACAGCGGTAATAGAATGTTAAACAAAACACATTCCTACGATGCTAAAGCAAGAAAATGGAGTTTCCTATTTTTTTTTATCCTATCAATTCTATTGCACGATTTTCTATCCTATCCAGCAGATACAATTTTGATTTTTCTGTATCAATTAAGGACATTTAGCTGAGTTTTTTGCAACTTTTACTATGTGGTCGTTAGTAACACACACTATGCAAATGCCATGCAGAGCTAATTGTTGCAGATTTTCGCTTTAATGTTAGAAAATAGCATTGCATTCTACTTACTAAAGTGGCGCTACAGTCCGGAATGTACCTGGGCCTCAACCAAAATGCCTCTCCAATTAGCCCGGTCCTTAGCTAACTGACTCCAGTTGCGCACTACAAGTTGGTCGAGGTCGGTTTCTAATTGTGCGCGCCACTTAAGGCGAGGTCTTCCTCAACTGCGTCCGACGTCTGGCTGGAAATCGAAAACTCTGCGAGCCGGAGTATTGGTTTCCATTCGTTCTACATGTCCTAGCCATCGTAAACGTCCAATGCGGAGTTTATCTCCCAGGGGCATGTCGCTGCACAGCTCGTAGAGTTCTTGGTTGAATCTTCGTCTCCACAGCCCGTCAACGAAAACGGGACCGAAGATTTTTCGAAGAATTTTCCTCTCAAATCGACCAAGGATTTCTTCATCCGCTTTTGAGGCGGTCCATGCTTCAGCGACGTAGAGCAGGACTGGGATGATCAGGTTCTTATATAGGATCTCCTTAGTAGTTCGAGTGAGGGCTTAACTACTTCATTGCCTTCTTAGCCCGAAGAAACAGCGATTGGCAAGAGTAATTCTTCGTTTAATTTCTGACGAGATGTTGTTGTCAGAATTAATAGCGGAGCCGAGAAAGACAGAGTCCCGTACTACCTCAAAATTATATCTGTCAAAGGTGATGTTCTGTCCGATTCGTCGCTGTGTGTGTCCTTTCGTGTTGATAGCATATGCTTCGTCTTGCCCTCATTTGCTGCTAAACCCATTTCTGCCGCTTCCTTCTCTTCACTACCAAACGTGGCAATGACATCACATTGGGTCGGACCAATGATGTAAATATCGTCGGCGTATGCTAGTAGTTGTACCGAGTTTTCGAAAATTGTGCCTCTGGTATTCGCACGGGAGTTTTGCACAATCTTTTCAAGAATCAAATTGAAGAATCATATGACAGAGAATCGCGATGCCTAAATCCTGTTTTGGTATTGAATGTGTCGGTGAGGTCTTTTCCGATCCTGATAGAGCAGCATGGAATTCTCCATCGTCATCCTACATAAACGGACCAGTTTGGATGGTATACCAAAACTAGACATAGCTCTGAATAGTTCGTCTCTAAAAATGCTGTCGTATGCGGCTTTGAATTCGATGAATAGGAGGTGGGTATCGATTTGGACATCTTTGGTTTTCCAGGATCTGCCGAAGTATGAAAATTTGATCGGTTGTGGACTTTGCTGGCCTAAATCCACACTGATAAGGGCCGACCAGGTTGTTGGTAAACGGTTTCAGGCGTTCACATATTACGGCAGATAGGATCTTTTAGGCGATGTTAAGGAGACTTATGCCTCTGTAGTTGGCGCAGTTTAGAGGGTCTCCTTTTTTGTGGATCGGACAAACGGTGCTGAGGTTCCATTCTTCAGGCATACATTCTTTCGACCAGATTTAGCTTATGAGTTGGTGGATGCTTCTTACCAACTCATCTCGGCCGGCCTTATAAAGCTCGGCGGGAAGGCCGCCATTTCCGGCAGCATTATTAAGCTTGGGTATAGATATTGCTATCCTCACTTCACTCAGTTCGGGTGGTTGGCAGTTTTCGCTGTCGTTGCCAATATTGAATGGTTCGTCCTGCCTGACAGCGGAATGTTTTTCGTCATCGCCGATTAAGAGTCTGCAGAAGTCGTTCTTCCATATCCTCAGTATCGACTGTGTCTCAACTACGACATTTCCTTGTTCATCTTGACAGGATTCTGTTCAAGCCTTGTATCCTTGTCTTTGACGTTTTACACTTTGAAAAAACTTGTGAACATCGTTCTAGGAGAGGCACCTCCCTATATCCCCATCGCGCGATTTCTTTCTCCTTTTTCTTCTTTCTGAAAAGCCGGCGTTCTTTCTCCTCATAAGTGTTATCAAGGAGCTCGTAGAATCAATCCTTAGCTATATCATCTTTTTCCTTCATTGGGGCGTAACCCCATATAAGGCTGTGTTGGTGAGTTTTTACTTGATGCGAATTGTTACTATGTGTTCGCTAATGTCTTGAAAACAGAAGAATTCTCGCCTAAGTCTGGCACTTATGACAAATCAAATATTTAAAACAAAGTAAATGTCACAGTTTTTCATCATCTTGGGCGATGGGATAAGCCGGGCAATCCCATCGTATTTCCTGGATGGCAGTAATGTCTGCTTGCACCTCTCTTGTTTAATGTTCTCACATTTCAGGAGCAGATATGAACGTCGTTGTCCTTTTTTCGCTTAGCAGGGTTGTCAGTCTTTTCCGAGGCTATTGGTTGCTTCGTCCGTAGTAGATTTTTTACTCAAAGCACAACCCCTAACCTGGAGGGCCAGTTCCAATTTAATAAGATACCCCTAGGACACTAGCCACTAAGATATTGGTCCCTGCCTTTGGCCTTTCTGTTCGTCCGCCCCCATTTGTGTTCAAAGGCCCTGACTTACCCTTGAAATTCCTAGGCAACCTGTTGTCCGGATATGTCGAAGCGGCTTGTCTATGTTCGTCTGAGACAGCTGGCCAGGTATTCGTTCCATTGGGTGAGACCAGTACCCGATGGTTACCACTTGGAGGTTAAAAATAAGCAATTGATGTGTCACAACCACTGGGCATTGCCAAGTTAAAACCAATCAGAGTCTACCCTCGTTCTACAACACCCAACATATGTTTATTGAACATTTTTCAGCACTCATTTCAAACATACGTAGCAACTGTATTTCAAACGAACTTTTTATCACATCCTCTATTGCTAAGACCCCCTTCCGCTAGACTTTCATAAAAACAATTCATGAAAAATTAGCCCAGAACAAAATTACATCTTCAATGACACCCTTTGGGATCAAGTGATGTCACATTTCTGCTAAACTCCTATCCACACTTCAACTCACGCAAGCCTGACAACATAAAACAAATTTAGAACAGGACGGAGATAATTATCAACGAGTAGGGTATAGAGAAAAAAAAAACTAATTAACATTTTAAACGAAAAAAGGAAATGTTGGAAATCTGTTTTCCATTCAAAGCGTCAAGCCGCCACCACCACGACGACCTACCTACATCACTCTGGTGTCCGGAAAACTTTACCAGCACTTCGGAAACTGAATTAGTTCCGTTGAAGAAAACTCTTCGTTCAGCGTTAATAAGGCAATTAGAAAATATCACTCAGAAAAAAAATGCCATGGCCAATCCCCCTTCATCTCGGCACATAGACAGCTCAAGGATCATGACGAAATCTACAAGAAGATAATGAAAAGCATGACAACGCTCGAAAACCTACAATCAAAAAAAAAAAACGAGTTGAAAAGAAAAGGATTCGCTGTGAACGATACTGCAGGGACCACTTTAATCGAATATTAAGGAAAATTCCATTTCACGTAATCCATGGTGGTAAGGGAAAGTCACACACAAAGACTTAGAAGCGCAGAGCGAGACCTTAATTGGTTCTGTGGCTTTGTCAGAACGTAACACATTTGTAAGCATAATTCTGTTTGTGGACATCCTGAAAATGCTGTTGCAGGAAGTATTGCCAGCACATTTTCAGCACACACCTACGACACGATGAGGACGACGAAGACAGGGGCTCATCATAATCCAAAATGGATGTCCTTCTGCAGTGTTACACCAACGAAGTTCGGCTGCTTCTACACTTGCACTACAAAATCCTACATACAACACACAGCTTGACTAAGCAATTCTACAAAAGGATAACTATGTGGTGACTAATGCCAGGATTTTAACATAGTTGAGCAGGGGGTGGGGTGCGAGGTGGAAGTTGTCAAGCGAGTCAAGTCGGCTTTAGGCGATTGTGTGTGCGGTTTTTTCCTTAACCATGAGTCAAGTACTTAGTCCTGGCCCATCCAAGGGACGATGTATAAGGAGAGCAAAGATAACACGATGTGATAGCGTTAATTCGCATGGCATAGAGAATTTTAAGTGGAACAACGAGGGGATAGAGTTGACTTTAAGTAAAAAGGCCATAGTCCGGCTGAATTTTTTTTTTTTTTTTTGTGAAGTTCGTGCTTTCAGGGGGGATGAAATGGGACTCGCAAATATTAATCACAAATTGTCCTCGAGCACTTTCTCCCTGCTGCTAGATGGGTCTTGGAGTGGTTCTGTATGTGTGGTTAGACAAAAATGAGAAATGACGAAGAAACTTGCTTAAAACGAATTTCCAAGGAGGGCGGTTGGGTAAGGAAAGTTTTCAATTTATTGTAAAACTTCGACCATGCTGCAATTATAAGTGTGGTTTTGTTGAATTTCCAAATCGGATTTTAGTGTATGGCTGTCACTCCATGTGTGTGGTGGGAGAGTGAGCATGGAGACATTCATAGTTTCCACGTTGAAGACGATCTAATTGCTTGTGGTGGAAAAATGGGAAGAACGTGGTCGGGTTTAAGTCGGTTTTTGAGTGGTCCGTTGGCTTAGAGTATTTCGGTGAGGAAATTCCAGAGATTTATGTTCAATGAAAAATTACCACTCTAGGCGAAAACTTCGCACTCATGGTTGGTTGTGATGATTGAAGGTGGATTTTTGCAAAAGATTTATAGCACATAAGCTGGCTTAATTAGTTTTTCTGTGATTTTGCTACGATGAGGTTATGTGCTGCTAAGGAAACCCATAATGAAACTGCATTTAATATCTGGTAAAGGATAAAGAAATACATTAATAATCTTAAAGGAAGTTATGCGAACAAGGAATCCAAAGACGAAGAAAAACTAGAAACTTTGGAAAAACAAATCGGGTAGCAAAACAAGATTTTTTCATGTCATCTATAAGGATCACAAGGCATTGACAAATAAAAACTCCTGAATCTGACAAACTTCTTCAGATTGTTACTTAATTTTAAATTGGATTCCCTCTGAGTAAGTTAAAGTCCGTAATTTTGTTATTAGTAACTACTAGTGCCATTACATTTAAAAAAAAAATCCTATCAGCATAATATTTCTACCCTATCCTATAGGGTATTTAAGGATTTGATACGTTGTTTGTAACATAGAGAAAACATTTAGCTAGATCTGCCTCAAAGTATATGGATCGACTCAGAATCGATAGCTGAGTCGATTTAGTTGTATCTGTCCGCCCCATCTGTCCGTCCGTTCATCCGTACTTTACCAGCTTTTGGGCCTTGAATTTTGAGCTGGAATGATGAAATTTGGTACAAATGTTCGTTGTTGCTCAGAGCAGAACAAATGTAAACATTTTTGAAATTCGCCCACTACCAAGCCCCATATTTAGAAAAATTTAGTTTTTTACCGAACCGTGAGATATTTTAAATAAGTGTCCGAACAACATATATAGACAATCCCAATGTATATATATCGTCTTCTACACAACGTTTTTTTGCAACGCTCACTTTTCAGTAAAAAAACGATTTTCGGTAAAATTTTTACATATTCGAAAAAAAAAATTTATGCAAAGTCATTGGTTATGGTAATATAAACATTTCGTCTAAATATCGTTATAAAACACGCCTACTTTTTAAAGACATTTTCATACAAAAACGATTTGTATGCCCTACGCCATAGCATAACCAAGCGAAAATGGTTGTTTTTTGTCGAACCACAAAAGATTTTGATAAACTGTCTGAACAATAGGTACTGGCAATGACATTTTAGATATTTTAGGCATAAAGCCCACATTTGCTATTAGTTTTAAGGATGGGGTGCGATGAGATAGGGTATTTATATTAAACGATCGGCACAGCGGTCTGTAACCTATTCATATGGTTTTAATAAAATGGCAAGTCTGAGGTAGGACTGTGTGACATTGACATTTGCAAAATCTCCAAAAAAAAACTTAATTGGACATTATCTCCAAAAACAAATCTCCATGGACAAAATCCCCAACAAAAAAATCTTTTTTGCTTAAATCTCCAAATTATTCGATCCTTTCTTTAGTATTGTGAGATTTTGTGCATATACATATACACAAAAAATATGGATATGTCCGTCTGTCCGTCTGTCCGTCTGTCCGTCTGTCCGTCTGTCCGTCTGTCCGTCTGTCCGTCTGTCCGTCTGTCCGTCTGTCCGTCTGTCCGTCTGTCCGTCTGTCCGTCTGTCCGTCTGTCCGTCTGTCCGTCTGTCCGTCTGTCCGTCTGTCCGTCTGTCCGTCTGTCCGTCTGTCCGTCTGTCCGTCTGTCCGTCTGTCCGTCTGTCCGTCTGTCCGTCTGTCCGTCTGTCCGTCTGTCCGTCTGTCCGTCTGTCCGTCTGTCCGTCTGTCCGTCTGTCCGTCTGTCCGTCTGTCCGTCTGTCCGTCTGTCCGTCTGTCCGTCTGTCCGTCTGTCCGTCTGTCCGTCTGTCCGTCTGTCCGTCTGTCCGTCTGTCCGTCTGTCCGTCTGTCCGTCTGTCCGTCTGTCCGTCTGTCCGTCTGTCCGTCTGTCCGTCTGTCCGTCTGTCCGTCTAAAAAATTTTCGGTAAAATTTTTACATATTCGAAAAAAAAAATTTATGCAAAGTCATTGGTTATGGTAATATAAACATTTCGTCTAAATATCGTTATAAAACACGCCTACTTTTTAAAGACATTTTCATACAAAAACGATTTGTATGCCCTACGCCATAGCATAACCAAGCGAAAATGGTTGTTTTTTGTCGAACCACAAAAGATTTTGATAAACTGTCTGAACAATAGGTACTGGCAATGACATTTTAGATATTTTAGGCATAAAGCCCACATTTGCTATTAGTTTTAAGGATGGGGTGCGATGAGATAGGGTATTTATATTAAACGATCGGCACAGCGGTCTGTAACCTATTCATATGGTTTTAATAAAATGGCAAGTCTGAGGTAGGACTGTGTGACATTGACATTTGCAAAATCTCCAAAAAAAAACTTAATTGGACATTATCTCCAAAAACAAATCTCCATGGACAAAATCCCCAACAAAAAAATCTTTTTTGCTTAAATCTCCAAATTATTCGATCCTTTCTTTAGTATTGTGAGATTTTGTGCATATACATATACACAAAAAATATGGATATGTCCGTCTGTCCGTCTGTCCGTCTGTCCGTCTGTCCGTCTGTCCGTCTGTCCGTCTGTCCGTCTGTCCGTCTGTCCGTCTGTCCGTCTGTCCGTCTGTCCGTCTGTCCGTCTGTCCGTCTGTCCGTCTGTCCGTCTGTCCGTCTGTCCGTCTGTCCGTCTGTCCGTCTGTCCGTCTGTCCGTCTGTCCGTCTGTCCGTCTGTCCGTCTGTCCGTCTGTCCGTCTGTCCGTCTGTCCGTCTGTCCGTCTGTCCGTCTGTCCGTCTGTCCGTCTGTCCGTCTGTCCGTCTGTCCGTCTGTCCGTCTGTCCGTCTGTCCGTCTGTCCGTCTGTCCGTC
The DNA here is from genome assembly GCA_949824845.1 of Rhingia rostrata. Classification (NCBI taxonomy): domain Eukaryota; kingdom Metazoa; phylum Arthropoda; class Insecta; order Diptera; family Syrphidae; genus Rhingia; species Rhingia rostrata. The sequence goes on along the minus strand of OX463755.1, from coordinate 48,874,200 downwards.
TGTCCGTCTGTCCGTCTGTCCGTCTGTCCGTCTGTCCGTCTGTCCGTCTGTCCGTCTGTCCGTCTGTCCGTCTGTCCGTCTGTCCGTCTGTCCGTCTGTCCGTCTGTCCGTCTGTCCGTCTGTCCGTCTGTCCGTCTGTCCGTCTGTCCGTCTGTCCGTCTGTCCGTCTGTCCGTCTGTCCGTCTGTCCGTCTGTCCGTCTGTCCGTCTGTCCGTCTGTCCGTCTGTCCGTCTGTCCGTCTGTCCGTCTGTCCGTCTGTCCGTCTGTCCGTCTGTCCGTCTGTCCGTCTGTCCGTCTGTCCGTCTGTCCGTCTGTCCGTCTGTCCGTCTGTCCGTCTGTCCGTCTGTCCGTCTGTCCGTCTGTCCGTCTGTCCGTCTGTCCGTCTGTCCGTCTGTCCGTCTGTCCGTCTGTCCGTCTGTCCGTCTGTCCGTCTGTCCGTCTGTCCGTCTGTCCGTCTGTCCGTCTGTCCGTCTGTCCGTCTACGTCTCCCCTTCAATGCTAGTCAACCCTGCTGGAATTGCAGCAATATACATACCAAGACATTGGAAAGTCGCAGAAGTGTATACGGTTCTCAAACCAGGCAAATCACCGAATGAAACATAATCTTACGGACCTATTTCACTTCATCCAATCATTTCTAAGGTTTTTGAAAGGATATTGCTCGGTCGCTTACACCCCATTATTAATCAGAAACGCTCAGCCGTATTTCTTGACGTGTCGCATGCTTTTGACAAGGTTTGGCATAGGGGCCTTCAATACAAATTTAAAAATGGAAGTAGTTTGTGAAAGAGAAATGCGAGGACTTAAAAATAAATACAGAGAACTGTACTGCTTACTCGGAAAATATTTGAAGCTTAACCTTGATAACAAGCTGCTTTTATACAAGCAAGTGCTAAAGCCGGTCTGGACATATGGTATACAACTATGGGGTTGTACCAGTGAAAGGAATCTAAATATTTTACAAACTTTTAAAAACAAAACGTTAAGATCATTCATCAATCCGCCGTGGTATATAAGGAATGAATTTCTACGCAGAGATCTGGGTATTTCCGCGGTTTAAGATGAAACGAAAAATGTTGCACGCAAACATAAAAAACGTTGGGACACGTTAACACAAGGATCCTCCGAATTCTTGACGAAACAAATTTATTGCGCCGTCTTTAAAGAACTTAGCTTTTAGATTTGGCCCGATAATAACAAACGGCGCTATTAATTGCGGAAAAATCAGGAACTCTCAAAAGAAAGTTACCTTCCAAACATTCATTACTCATAATAAAAAAAAGCTAGATAAGTCGCATACTTAGTTGCAATACAAATACAAAAAGGGTGGTGGTTTTAGTGGTGGTTTTTAGGGTTAAAGTCCCAAACTACTTTGGGCACGTGCTCATCGTGTCTTTTGAGACTTCCACCAGCCCACGAAAAAAAAACCCTGCTAAATTAATTTTGATGAAATTCCAAATTCTTTATGATGCTCAATCGAATGTTTTGCTAGAACCATGACAAATATGAATGTCCGATCAAAAAGTTTATCCCTTTTCCCATATCTCATGCCTGCACGATTTTCAAACAAGGCGGCTAAACTGCACGCCCAGCTCGATATATGTGAAGACTATTTTCAAGAAATGTTTCCAAAACTTAAACTCTATAAAGATGAGATAAAAAACTTAGATACACATTTGTATCTTAAGATTGCAGTGGATTTCTTTTTTGTTTTGCAGAAACAGTGAGATCAGTCTTGCCTGATCGATGTCGAAAGGTCACATTAACACATGTCTCTCCGCGACTAATAACGAAATAATCGACATAAAAAAAATAAAATGGCTTAAAATATGTGAATTCGGAATATTCACTACTAAAACAGATAAGATATATCTAGATGGAGCTCAACCCATAATAAAATTCAGCTGTTCATTTCACCCAAGCACTAGTTTATCTGATCGTGTTTGTAACATTTCAACATCTGATTTATTTTGTATGATCGTACATTCTGCTCATCGAGCAATCTTGAAAGATAGGCCCTTCATTGAACCCCTCTGACGAAAGGAAGACTCCGGTTAATGATCCGAAAACTTTAAAACAACCAATTGAAAGGGTTCACCACATTGTTCATTGTTTTGTTTGTTGGTTTTCCACACCAAATCAAGCATTATCCCTTAACTAAAGCTTATAAGGATATATTTATAATAAATGCAACATTTTCAACGCAATGCACGCATCTGCAAGTAATTTACCGCTGTAATGCGATCACTTGATAATTTGACAAGTCATGAAAATTCCAGTTGAACAAGGAACTTCTATTCACCCGCCTCTATATCCACCGTGGTATCGTAACAAGGATCTCTAATGAATTCACCTGCTATGCTGTGCTCGTTTCCCAACTGACACTCCTTGCCACATTGTAATCTACGCTACCAACTGTAGGTAGATTAACATCGTCATTGTCGATACCTCTGCCATGGATTTCCGGTATCTCGCGCTGTCGTCGCGTCGTATCCTCACATCTGGAGTCCTGAACGTTTGTAACGATAACGCTTTTTTTTTCCTGTCCAAAGCATCAATTGTGGCATCGCCCCCAATTTGCAATTCAATGGTTAACGACATCGACGAGTCGAGTTTTCCCATGCTGTATATGTACGAATGTATGCTGATATTGTCAGAGCAACCTTCATCGCCACACGTATTCAATGTGCGCGTACTACTAAATTGAAACGAACGTGGTAATGTATCTCTTAATTCGTTTATATTCGGGCGACCGTGCGGATCACATAAGTGGAATTTGCAACCGAATCCAGTATTTTATGTGCGGAACACCAGTACCATCATCGTGAGGTGGCTCCCAACTGACACGCTGTATCCTACCTGTGGAGCATTTGCATCTTTTATGAGACATTGACGAGCAAAATGAAATTCTCCTTCATCGTCAGTTGTTCGCTAGAGGAATTAATTGAATCGTCCTAGTTAGAAATATGTCCTTATATCCATGTACATATATAGATGTATGCCAATGCTGGTTGGAAAATACGCAAACCACTAATGCATTTCCAGAGAATTTAATGATTCTTAATAGCTCCAGTAAAAGAGGAGCTTATCAACATTTGGGTGTCTGTGTATTGACGCATACGGAGTTTTTGAGGACGTAGAGCTTTGGCGTTGCATATACAAATATAAATAAAGGAGGAGGAATTTTTATTTTTATGTTTATCTCTTTTATCCTTAAACTTGTTTGATACAGTTTTTATTTTTTGGTATGAAAGGAAAAGTTTCCGGTAGATTTGATATACAAACACAAACCCAGAGGTAATTGACTTCGCTGGGGAACAAAATGCCACTATAGCCAGCACACGGTTTCCTCACATCGATAACAATTAAAGGACATGGTGGTGTCCATATCAATGATCGGTCAATCAAATTGATCACATTGCGATAGATAAAAGGCACGCATCCAGTATTTTCGATGTCCGAACTTTCAGAGAGGATAACGTCGACTTGGACTACTACCTCGTTGCAGACAACTGAAGAATGTGGATATCCAACACCAATCAGAAATACTGTGAACATATTTGATATCGAAAGACTGCAATCGCAGAACGCGTATCCTTTAACTTCTCGATTAACACCATACCACCAGCATCTAAGACTCGTGCCCACCAGCAAGAACTTACTGACTTACTTAAGTGGCGCTACAGTCCGGAATGAACCTGTCCCTCAACGAACATGCTTCTCCAATTAGCCCGGTCCTTAGCTAACTGCCTTCAGTTGCACACTCCAATTTGGTTGAGGTCGGTTTCAACTTGTGCACGCGAGGTCTTCCTCTCTTGTGTCCGACGTCTGGATGGAAATCGAAGACTCTGCAAGTCGGAGTATTGATGTCAATTCGTTAAACATGTCTTAGCCATCTTAAACGTCTAATGCGGAGTTTTCTGACCAGAAGGAATGTCGCTGTACAGCTCGTATAGTTTTTGGTTGACTCTTCGTCTCCATAGCCCGTAAACGCAAATCGGACTGAGGGATTTATTACTGATGTGCCTTCTTAGCCCTAAGAAGCAGTGGTTGGTAGGAATAATTCATCGTTTAATTTCCGACAAGGTGTTGTTGTCAGAGTTAATAGCGGAGCCGAGTTAGACAAAGTCCTGTACTACCTCAAAGTTATATCTTTCAATGGTGACGTTCTGTCTAATTTGTCGATGTTGAGTGCGCTTTCGTGTTGACAGCATATACTTCGTCTTGCCCCCATTTACTGTTAAACCCATTTTTGGCGCTTCCTCTCTATACTAGCAAACGTGGCTATGACATCGCGTTGATTTCTACCAATGATGTCAATATCGTCGGCGGATGCTAGTAGTTGTACCGATTTTTGGAAAATTGTGCCTCAGGAGTTTTGCAGAATCTTCTCAGGAATCAAATTGAAGAGGTTACATGACAGCGCATCGCCTTTTCTGGTATCGCATGTGTCGATTAGGTCGTTTCCGACCCTGATGGAGCAGCAAGAATTCTCCATCGTTATCCTACAAAAACGGAAGAGTTTGGACGGTATACCAAAACTAGACATGGCTCTGTATTGTTTGCCTCTATATGCGTCGTATGCGGCTTCGAAATCAATGTGGGTATGGATTTGGACTTCTTGGGTTTATTCAGGATCTGCCGAAGTGTAAAAATTTAATCAATTGAGGACTTTCCTGGTTTAAAACCACACTGATAAGGGCCGATCAGGTTGTTGGTAAACGGATTCAGGCGTTCACATATTACGACAGATAGGATCTTGTAGGCAATATTGAGAAGACTAATGCATCATTTTCGACAGCCTTATTAAGCTTGATGTTAGATATTGCTATCCTCCCTTCACTCAGGTCGGGTGGTAGGCAGTTTTAGCTGTTTTTGCCAATATTGAGTGGTTCAACGCCGTTTAACAGTCTGTAGAAGTGGCTCTTTCATATCCTCAGCATCGAATGTGTTCAACTACAATATTTCCTTGTTCATCTCGACAATATTCTGTCCGAGCCTTACATCCTTGGTATTGACGTTTTACACTTTGATGCGAATATCGTTCCTGAAATGGCACCTCTTTATATCCCCGATCGCTCACTTTTCTTGCCGCCTATAGAGATCAACGGCAGCTCTCGTCTTAACCTGCAGTTTAGCCTTGTGGGCCTCGTTCTTGGGTGAGAGCATATGTCGGCATTCCTCATCAAACAATTGGTTTCTTGTTGGTGGGCGCGAGAAACCTAGCACGTCCGTTGCGGCTGATCTAATGGCTTGTTGGCATCGTTGCCATTGTTCTTGGGCATTCGATGGTGGTAGTAGGATGTTAATCGAGAGGTTAAGGTCTTGGTGGTCTCTTGCGATTGCAGTCTTTCAACACTAAATTTGTTCACACTATTCCTGGATTGCTGGGGCGTGGTGGATATCCGCATTCGTTAGCTCCTCGTAATGTTCGGACATCCAAAATACTTACCCACCAGAAGAAACCCTAGGTTTAATGATGCTGACAGATGCAGCCGAGAACGAGGCATACAACGCTAAGCTGCAGGTGAAGACGAGAGCCATTGGGCTCTACAGGCAGAATGAGGAAAGAGTGCTAGCTTTTCAGAAAGAAAGAAAAGAGCAAGAAAAGCGCGATGAAAAATATAGAGAGATGCAACTCGAGAATTGACGTTCGCAAGTTTTACCAAAGCGTAAAACGTGAAAACCAGGGAAACAAGGCTCGAAAGTAATCTTGTCGAATGTTCATGGAAATGTTGTAGTTGAGACACATTCGATGATGAGATTGCGGAAGAACTATTTCTGCAGGCTGTTAAATGACGGTTTTAGGCCAGGGAAGACCACATCTGATAAAATCTTCACACGTCGGCAGATAGTGGAGAGAAATCATAAAGTCTAAATCGATATCCACAAAATATTCAGCGATTTCAAATACCGCTCAAAAGTTACAGACATATAATAATAGCAGATAGGATTTTGTAGTCGATGGTAAGAAGAGTTGTGCCTCTCTAAATGGCGCAATTCAAGGGGTCATCTATATTATGGATCTGACAAACGATATGGATTGTTGACGGTTAGATGAGGCGTCATGCTCCAATAGGCCTGAGTAGGCCTTTTGAGTTACTATCGATTTCGAAAGAGCTATTGCTATCCCCACTTTATTTAAGTCGAGAAGTTTTTGCCAACACTGAATGCATCATTCTGCCTGAAAGTTGGAGATTGCTCGTTACAGCCGTTAAATGGTCAGTAGAAATAGTTTTTTTTTTCTGGTGATATCAAATGTCTTCGATAGCTTATGGCTTCATTGAATCTCAAATGTTCAGCTGGGTATAGACGAACATTTTTTGACCATGTGGTTCATATGACCTATTATCAAAAAACGGCAGAATCAGGCTGTGTGACTTTGAAACGGCGTATAACACGGTCAAAGTAAGGAACAAATTTAGAAGCCCTAAAAAACTGTTTTTTTTTTCAGATTTACAACCAAACCAATCACGGGATATCGATTCCTCAGAGGTGTAAAGCTAAAAATGCTAGCAATGATGGTTCTGGAATAGTGAGAGACTTAGAATAAATGTGATGTAGGTTTAGTAGGCGAAATTATTTTCATTAAATTTCCCTTAAAACTGACCGACATTTAAAAATGTTTTACAAATTCGAAAGCCTATAATCCCACCTGCAATATTCTCACTAAGAAACAGAATATGAGTTCAAATGATCTATGACAATGGAAAGGGGTAAAGGGTCACAGCACACTTCCTGTGAGAGTTTATTAAAGCTTATGGGTGGTTCAAACAACTGCAGGCTATTATATCACGAATAAATAAGAATAATTTCTGCGGTTCTGAGAATTTGACTTGGGATAACCTTTTTGTGATATTTGTTATCCTAATAATTTGTAAAATAATAATAATAATAATAATTTTTTATTTCGTTAATAATTTACAATGTGTTATCGCACAATTTACAATATTTAAGGTTGATAATCGGTTTAAAACTAACTGAACAGCATATTTATTACTTCCCTTCTGCAGGTAAGCTAATTCATTCATTGTAAATTTCACATAATAATACAAGTGCTGAAACTGTACAAAGTGCTCGACAACATCTATCCCAGGTGGACCTGTCATCCCTCCCGGTGCCTATTCTTTACTAGTCTTTACTTCTTATGTGCAAATCTCGTAAAACGTAAATGCTGAAAATTTCATTAACGACCAGGCAACAAGAAAACCCCGGTAAATAGAAAAACATACCCAAAAAAAATGGACGAAAGTGGCATTCCATTCCCCACACAAACATTTAATAGCTTCTATAAGCCCCGGCGTGGCGCGCATTTGAATGCGTAAAGTACCCACTGTGTTGCCACAATTACCACAGATAGAGGCGAGAACGTTCATCTAATTCCCCCCCGACGAAGGATAGTAAAAATTATGAGCATTTTTCGCTCGGTCCCTATTCCTTCCCACCCACATTCTCAATGAGGTAAAAGTGTTATTATATTACGCTTTGCATCCCCTGCATTTGCAGAGGTTTTTTCGCAGTCATCCTGTTTTCATATTTTCATTTCTCGTTTTTGTTTTTTTTTTTTGTCGTCATTTTCATTCTATTCTATTATAGGATTCCGGTTTTTGTTTGCACTGGCACCACACCAGCGGTACCATCATCGCATCCTCCCATAGTCAGGACTCAGGACTTAGTCGGTCTCGTCTCACGGTTGGGCTTTCGCGCGAGAAAGCAATTTCAGAGCTCTGCTCTCTTTGTGTGCGATGTCCTAGATGACATGTAATTAAAATAGTGTGAAATATTATCTGTGGAAAATGAAAAGGAAAAAAACAGAACGACGAAGAAGAGTCCTTGTTATTTACGTTCTACTGCACACCTATGTTGTTGCTGTTGCCGGCGCATATGTACGAATGCGAATATTGAGTCATTCTTTCGGGAGCGTACATCCTTTCGTATAGATGCAGGAGCCGCATATCTATTTGTTATTACTGATATACGACGTACCAGCGTATTAATAACGTATGTGTGCTTCTGCTTGGGAGAAATCTTTCGCAGGATCAAAAATGCCTTGTATGGTAGAATGCAAATACTTTTCAGATTCCTTACCTTTGCTCTAAGGAAACTGGAAATCATCATCGAAATAGCAATGGCGAAGCATTATGCAATATGGCAATGAGTGTGAGATATGAATTATCCAACAACAACAAAAATTGTAATTAAAGGATGCTCTGCAACGAGTGGCTTTCTTTTGTCGTATTTTAGTGGTAGGATACGAATATGATACGATATTGCTATGCCGCATCATACATCTTCATATGGGTGTGTATGTGTGGTATATATGCCTGTGTGGTGGCTTTTGTGGCAAGCCATGTGTATAACGTGTGCATTTGCCACTTTCGCCGCAATGCAACGTAAAACTGAGTGATGTGCAAAATTGTAAATTTCAAATTGAATTCATTTTGTCTGTTTTATTTATTTTTTTTTACGGGCGGCAATAGAGCCCATCATATACCGCCCCGATTTTCGGGAAAAGGCGGTTTCACATTTTCATTATCCTGTGGGAAATAACGTTTCTTTCTTTTGTTCAGAGGCATTAGGAGTTATATATGTGTTATATGAGGGCTTATGTCTATTTAAATAGGATTTAAGGTATATCTATGTATAGGTAATTGCCTAGCATGTAAACTCATGGTGCAATCGAATTATTCACTCGTGTAATCCATGTGAAACCACAAACGAAATTTATTTACGTAAATTAACGAAGGGGTTTCCACTGTTTGCCCAAATAAAACCAGTTCCACGATGCACATACATATATGCGTATTCCTATGGGGTTACCTATTGTATTTTAATTTCACAATAAATTCGATAAAATATTTTTTGTTTGTTAACTCCTATTGATACATTGTGTGCTTAGAGCGATTCTCAATAAAAGGTAAACTAAGACTATAAAAAATGTCTGGTCTTTGCTGACACCACCATTGTGTCCATTTGATTTCTTGACGCTTTATATCGACCATGGTGAAGTTGTCTCTGCCTTTGTTAAGTGATGTCTCCTGCCTAACAAAATATTTAAAATGTGGTGGACCCACATAGGAAAATTTGTAAGTTCATTGCCTGGGTATTCCCGTCTCGATTGAATTAGCGAGTGTCAAATGCTTGGCAAATTAGCCAGAATGTAACACATAAGTTGCGCTGTGACAAACCATTTTTGGGGCACTTTTAAATTGAGGTTTTGATATTTATCAAAAGAAAGTTAATTATGTTTTGAGAGCCTTGTCTTTCCAGTTTGTAAGTAGATCTCAAGAGCTTCGGAATTTCCCTGAATCGTACATGTGTGGCATTATCTAGGGGCAGACATTAACTACATTGATCGTTTTATATCCTACCCCATCCCATCCTTAAAATTAGTATCCCTTAAATGTGGGTTTTATCAAGGAAATATTAATATTGAAATTGTTGCAACATATTATTCAGACAGTTTATGAAAATCTTGTATGGTTCACCAAAAACAACTTTTTTCTCCTGCATGTGTTATAGCGTAGGGTATACCTAAAGGGTGATCCATTTCGAGGTTCCCTACTTTTTTAAAGAAAAAAACACAGAAAATTCAAATTTAATGGAGAATGTTTATTATCATTTGAAAGAACATTCTTTGGCATTTATTTTTTGAAGATTATGTCTATCAAATGTTGGCCGTTGCTACGTCGCAGATGGTCCATCCGTTGAGTCCAATTTTCGATCACTCGTTCGAGCATTTCGACTGGTAACTGGCGAATGACACGCGTGTTGTTTTCCTCCAAGGCCTGAATCGAAGCGGGTTTGTCGGCATAAGCTTTTGACTTTACATATCCCCACAGGAAAAAGTCTAACATTGTGATATCACACGATCTTGGTGGCCAATCGACCGGCCCAAAACGGGAAATTATGTGCTCACCGAAACGTTCTCTCAATAAGTCCATTGATTGATGCGATGTGTGGGAAGTGGCGCCGTCTTGCTGAAACCAAATGTCGCCGAGATCACGAGCTTCAATTTCAGGCATCTAATAGTCGGTTATCATGGCACGATAACGGTCGCCATTGACGGTTACGTTCGCACCGGCATAATTTTTAAAGAAATATGGACCGATGATTCCACCGGCCCACAAACCACACCGAACCGTTGTTTTTTTTCTGGATGAAGTGGCAGTTCTTCAATCTCTTCAGGTTGCTCTTCGTCCCAAATGCGGCAATTTTGTTTGTTTACATACCCATTGAGCCTGAAATGGGCCTTATCGCTAAACAAAATTTGCCTCGAAAACGTCGGATCTTCTTGGAACTTTTCAAGAGCCCATAGAGCGAAGCGATGTCGCTTGGGAAGGTCGAGCGGCTTCAGTTCTTGCACAAGCTGTATTTTGTACGCTTTCAATTTAGAATATTGACGTAAAATGCGCCAAGTCATTCCATACGTCAGTCCAAGTTGCTGCGAACGGCGCCGAATCGACTCTCTACGGTCTTCGTGTACACTCTCAGCTACGGCCGCTATATTTTCTTCACAGCGTGCTGGACGTGGTCTATTCGGTCGAATATTATCCAGTAATGAATGCTGGGTCTCAAAATGGGTGATGGTGTTGCGAATAGTATGCTCAGTAGGCCGATTATGTTGACCATAAGTTGAGCGAAGTGCACGAAACACATTCCTCACAGAACGTGAATTTTCATAATAAAGTTGAACAATTTGTAAACGTTGTTCACTCGTAAACCTTTCCATTATGAAATGCCAAAGAATACTAAACAAAAATAACATGACAGCATGACACTACTCACACGTGATCTGTCAAAAAAGGCTATTGAAAAAAGTATCTCTACTTGGATCACCCGTTACAAATGGTTTTTGTACGAAAACGCCTCCAAAAAGTGGGCGTGGCAAAAAGCTTCATATAGACATTAGGATTGTCTAGATAATGTTGTTTAGACACTTTTTCAAAATTTAGACACTAGCTCAAAATTTAAGACCCAAAAACCTGTTACCTACAGACAGATGGATGGAAGGACGGAAGGACGGACAGACAGACATGGCTTAATCGATTCAGCTAGCGATTCTGAATCGATCCATATACTTTGAGGTATATCTAGCTAAATTATTTCAGAATGTTACAAACTATGTATCAAAATTAATACACCCCTATGGTATAGGGTATAAAAAAATACCTCGATCCAGGAATGATGTTCGTTAATTTTAAGAAGGTCTGAAAGGTCATGGGATACAGGTTCAAACAGAACTATGTCGTAGTTAAGTCACAGACTTGTAAACGGGTATGAAGAAAAATTTGCAGCTGTAAGCCAGTACGGCCCATTTTCTAATCCGATTATCGGTCAAGAATGCATGACTCCTAAAGTAAGTAGACATCCTGGCCTGTGTACATTTTTAGGGTCTGCCTTTTTCTTGCATTCCACCTATCTAATTAATTATCCAATTCTAAGGATTTTTCTGAGCTGCCATTTTCCGAACAATTTTTCGATCAAAAGCGAAAAAGATTTTCTCATTCGTTTTTGATACGACCAATGCTGCGCCGACTAAGAGCAGGACTATGGTGATTAGGTTTTATTATAAAAGCTTATAGAGAAAGAAGTACGGCTGAAGGGAGACGAAAGGCTTTTGAAGATGCTTTAATATTGAATTCAACTGTCTGTCTGATTACATGTTTGCTTCTTATGACTTTGATATGAAATACTCGATCAAAATACAAAATTGGGGCGAAAGTTCGGTAGCCTAATTCTAAACAAAGTTCTATATATGTTTATACCGAGACGCAATGACATTGTTGGAAATGAGCACATCCTGAAAAAAAAAACCAACCAAGTCCAAATCTACACCCATCACCTATTCATCGCCTTCAAAGCCACATACGACACCATTTATAGAGACGAACTTTACAGAGCCATGTCTAGTTTTAGTATACCGCCCAAACTCGTCCAATTGTGTAGGATGACGATGGACATTTCTCGCTAATCCATCAGGGTCGGAAACAACCTTACCGACACATTCGACCCAAAAAAGGATTGAGACAAAGCGATGCGCTGTCATGTGACTTTTTCCATTTGATTCTAGAGAGAATTTTGCATAACGATATTGACATTATTGGGACTCAACGAGATGTCTTAGCCACGTTTGCTAGTATAGAGAAGGAAGCGACAAAATTGGGTTTATCAGTTAATAAGGTCAAGACAAAGTATGTTCTGTAAACATGAAAGGACACACAACATCGACGACTTTGACAGAACGTCACCATTGACAGATATAACTTTAAGGTAGTACGGGACTTTGTCTATCTCGGCTCCGCTATAAATTCTGACAACAACATCTCGTCAGAAATTAAACGGGCCAAGAAGACAATTCAGTAATAAAGCCCCCACTCGAACTACTAAGGAGATCCTATATAAGACCCTGATCATCCCAGTCCCGCTCTACTGCGCTGAAGAAGTGAACGTCTGAAAAGCGGATGACGAAATCCTTGGTCGATTTGAGAGGAAAATTCTTCGAAAAATCTTCGGACCCGCTTACGTTGACGTTTTATGGAGACGAAGATTCAACCAAGCGATAAACAAGCTATGCAGCGACATGCTGCTGGTCAAAAATCTCCGCATTGGACGTTTAAGATCACTAGGACATGTAGAACGAATGGACACCAACACATCGGGTGGCAGACGGGGCGCGCACTAACAGAAACCGACCTCAATCAACTGGCTAACATTAATGGCTAACATTACTGTCAGAAACCTCCTACGCTACATAGTTAGCTCTGAATAATTCAATTAGGGTAACGAATATAGAAAAGTCAACAGATCCACGTGGTACCACAACGGATCTTTATGGTCTAGGTGTGCACGCACATCGCTTACAGCCACTACAATCTAACCTAACCTAACATATCCTTAAAAACTTTTATAGACAAAAGGGATACGCATTCAAATATCTCATTAGTATCATTAACTTACTCAGTTATTATTTTATCATTTTGGGTACTTGAATAAATTTAAGGGTATATATGGATATGGGCTCACGTAACCCTGACATAACATAATCTTAAAGCGGATTTAAATATAAATAGTCCTGGCAAGATTTCATTAAAGTTTTGTTTCAATTTCCTCCATCCAGCTAGCTTTTCCTCAAACATAGGTGACTATTAACCAGCATAATACTGTACGATTTAAATCAAAACTTTATTATAAACTAACAAAAAATAATTTTAAAGAACAACCCTTATCAGTAAAGAACACGTCATATATTCATATATGAGGCAAGCTTAATTCACGGTGAATTTCCGCAAAATCTTAAAATAGCTGAAGTTATTCCTGTCTTTAAAAAAGGTGATAAGAAATCTATTAGCAATTACAGGCCTATATCTTTATTACCAGTTTTTTCAAAAAATTTTGAAAAACTCATAAAAATTAGAGTAGTAAACTATCTTGAGAAAATTTCTTTTTTTCAGCTCAAAACAATATGGATTTAGAGCTGGTAAATCAATTGAAGATGCACTCTTAGCACACTGTTGTCATATCTACGAAAGTATCGACCAAAAAAAGTGCACTGCTGCTCTGTATATAGATATTAAGAAAGCCTTTGATACAGTAGATCATATAATATTGTCAAGGAAATTAGAAAAAGCTGACTTTAGAGGTTTTATACTCGATTGGTTTTCTTCTTACCTTAAAAAATAGAAAACAAAAGGTTAAGATAGGTAGTAAATTCAGTGAAACCAGAAATATTAATATAGGAGTTCCTCAAGGTTCAGTTTTAGGTCCAATTTTGTTCCTTATTTATATAAATAGTGTATTTAGTCTTAACTTGAAGGGAAAAGTCTGTGGGTTTGCTGATGACATAGCTTGTGTATATTCTAGTCCCACAGTATTAGAACTGATTTCGGATATCAATTATGACTTGGAGTTATTCAGACATTAGTTTTGCATCCATAAGTTTATCATAAGTGAAAAAACAAGAGTTATGTTTTTTTAATTTACACGCTGTAGATTTGAATCATCCACTTTTAATTCAACAAAGCATAGACTGCACAAAATTCGCGTTAAGTAGTGTATTTTGGGTTTTCCCAAATGTTGTCACAACAAATGCTCTAGACGTTACTTGTTCTCCAAAGTGTTTTCGTATCGAATAAGTAACGGAATACAAATATCTTGGCTTAATAATTGATAATAAAATGAACTGGAAAGTTTACACCGTAGCATTAAATAAATATTTGTTGTCAACCACTTTTGTCATGTTTCACTTAAGAAACCTATGTTGTAAAAATTTAATGGAGACAATTTATTACGGATTAGTTCAATCCAAAATACAATATGGCATAATATGTTGGGGTCGCACTTTCAAAAACTTTCTACAACCTTTGTTAGTTCCCAAAAGCATATACTAAGAACCATCTGGAAGAAAAAAAGATACGATCACAGCTTTTTGTTGTTTGTCAACTCTGGTATTCTCCCGCTTAAACATCTTTATTTCTATAAAGTATTAAAAATATTTTTCTGTAGAAGTGGTTATCTATCAAGCGGCACTACTTTTGCTTACACATTACGTAGTAGCGATAGAAATCTCGCTATAATTCCTGTTCATAATACTCATGCCTTTTTAAGCTTTTATACTTCAGTAGCACCTAGGCTGTACAATAAATTACCGTTTGAAATACGATGCATACGTTCAACTCATTCATTCCATAAAAATATCAAAAAATGGCTATTTAACTTTGATTTTGAAGAAATAGAAAACATAATCAAAATTGTAATATAATTGATTTACTTCCGTTTAAATACATTTTTAATAAACTTAACAATTATTTGCTCGACTCGTTACCCCACATCACTTGTTGATTAAATACATTTTTTAGTATTAATTAATATATACATTATTTTTTGGCACTTTCGACACTTGTCATTAGACAACAGATTGTGCCTTATCTTATTCTTAACTTTTCTCTCTACTGAAAAACGCTTAATAAACAAATAGTTAAATTATATCTTTGGAAATAAAAATAAATGAATATGTTCAATATTAATTATAAGCTATTAAGTTAAAATATTGTTAAAATTTAAACTGTAAAAGAAGAAGAAAATAAAAACAAAATAAAAATAAAAAGAAGACAGCGGAAAACCGTTGAATGTGAAATAGCCCTGAAGCTATACAACTCAAGTGGTCCTCTTAATAAATTAAAATTAAATTTTAAGGGCCGATGTTGATTTTGAATAAAACACAAATTTTTGGCATTTCGTTTTATTATGATAATATTAATGGTCGCCGCGACCTTGGCGGCACACCTCGATCCGATAGTCCAAATTTTCGATGACGCTGAGGCATAATTAAGGTTCTATGCCGTTAATGTGCCGAATTATCACATCCTTTATCTCTTGAATTGTTGCTGGCTTATCGGCGTACACCTTTTATTTCAAATAACCCCAAAGAAAGAAGCCCTACGGTATCAAATCACGTGAGATAACACGGCCATTGAATTTGTCGCGCAAAAGAGCCATTGTTTCGTTAGCTGTGTGGCAAGTGGCAAATGGCACCTTCCTGTTGAAACAACATATCGTCCACATCCATATCTTTTAATTCGGGCCATAAAAAGTTCTTTATAATCTCACGATAGCGAACACCATTCATAGTAACTGCCTTACCGGCCTCATTTTGGAAAAAAAATACGGCCCGGTGATGCCGCCAGCCCATAAGCAACGAGAAAAAGTCACTCCTAGTGCGTGCATTGGTTTTTTGACAATCACTCTTGGATTGTCATCCGCCCGCAGGTGGCCATGGCTCTGAGGAATGCGTAGTTGACTGCTAAGCCAAGCGCTGCGGGTTCAAGCCCCAGCTTCGGCAGCATTTGTTTTCTACGAAAATTGCCAGCTTATCTGATGTCACCTGTGCGATAACATGAGACAATATCAATATAAGTCGATGTCTCCTGCTCTGTGCCACGTAGGTTTATGCTATATGTCTTTCCTTCTATGTATCTATCCGTCTCTCTCTGTTGTATAAATGTCTTGATCTGTCCCAGCCGATGGCCTCAGTCGCCAGTGCTGTTATGTGTCAATGTCAATGTAATTCGCCCAAATGCTGCGATTCTGCTTATTGACAAATCCATTTAGGTGAAAATGTTCTTCATCACTGAAGATTATTTTTATCGAAAGTTGATCCTCCACTGTTGCCATTTCTCTCCACCATTATGAACATTGACGTCATTTTCAATTGTCAAGAGGCTTTAGTTCTTGAGTCAATTGTACCTTGTAAGCGTGTAAATGCAAGTCTTTATGCATAATGTTCATCGACTACGAGCGTGAGAGGTGCAATTGTTGGGCACGACGACAAGTTGAGGTGGACGGCTCTTCAGCCACACTATCGTGAACACCAGCAATATCTTCTGCTATACGAGCTGTACGAGCATGCACTATTGTTTTCAAATCTCCTACAGACCCGGTTTTCTCAAATTTTTGCACGATTTTTCCGATTGTTAGCACATTTAGACGATTAAATTGACCGAAAAAATCATAAAGTGCACGATATGCATTTTGATTTGAACGCCCATTTTCATAATAAGCCTGAATAACTCTAACGCGTTGATCGATTGTGTGTATCTTTCTATGGTTCAAATTGAGTGAGTCTGAAATTTAACATCGGCCCTTAAAATTTAGCGACCCGTTATATACTAACACAAGGAAGCTAAAGTATATATTTTATGTTGTTGTTAGTAATTTCACGTCACACGTAATCCTGGCAGTTTGTGAAATACAACTGAGTAACCATGTTACACTCCATTCATGCGATTCTCGCCATAAGGAATGTCAAATGACTTAAGACTCTTTCAAATGTTAGTTAAATGTTGAATCCACGTTATATGTTTAGTTCTTAATAACGTCTAGTTATAGTAACAAGCTGTTGACCTAGTGGGGATTAAAATGGTCCCTTCCTCTTTTTCCACTAAATCCACTTTGATGTAATAAATTACCAAAACAAAATTCCCAGAGCTTAGAGAGTCGCAAACAATTTTACAGCCTAAAATACCTTTGTATGCCGCAATGTCAAAACCCCAACAATGTCTGTACAAGTCCCATGAAAAACACATCCTTATCTTGGCAACATAACGAGTCAATTGTTGAGGAAATATTTCCGACGACAAAAATTATAGCGCGCACAATAACAACAATTATAAAGTTTCATTAACGACAAGCAGGGACGTCTATTTTCAAATAGGCTACGTGGGCTTAAAAGGTCGCATTTGAGTTAGAATCCGCCCCGTGGGCCCACTTAAATATTAATGTACGGCATCGTAAATCAGGCAGTACATCCCTGTGCGTACTGCTTTTGTGGTGAAAAGTGGAAGGCATTTTCCGAATGCCATGCCGCACGGTAACCGTCTTTTGTGCGATGTGCGTACGAGCGTGAGATGTGATGTTCGTGCGATAGTGCCGAGTCTCTGGTGCGCTAGGTACATGACATTCTATTTGTGCACCATAGTACCGTTTGAATTCACTTGAAGTCACATCATTGTCAGAAAAATAAAATATAACTTCTGACAGTTACCGTGGTAGAGAGGGGACTTTTTAGCATTCCAAGCATACAAAGACTCCTTTGGGATGTAGCAAGGAACTCAACGCGAGATATAGTATGTTTGCAGATGAAACGAGCAAAGACGTTCGTATTCGTCGATGTCTCATTCAAGAGAATCATGATTTTTCAGGCTAGATTTTGATGTAAATACCCACAGGACGAGGGTGAATTTATGCCACAACTGAATGGTCTTTAGTTGAATGCGATATGATGTTTTAAAAGTCATATATGCCCCACATGTGATGGAACTCAGTAGTTTTGGAAGACAGTTTCGGCACATGGGAATTGTACTTCCCTTGGAAAATGTTTTGTACTGAACCCACTTTAGCATCACATAGGGTGGAAAGTGTTTTCTAATGGCTGTTGATGTATATCTGCTGAAAGTCAGACATCATAAATCACTGGCTCAACACATAGATACATGCATAGCGAACATCCCTATAGATTACCACAAAACCGATAGAAATTTCGAAATTAACTTTTACTCATGGGTGTACTTATCGACGGGGCACAGAAATGATTTATTTACCAAAGCTGTAGTACGAGGAAGCAAGTACTATCGCCAAGCCCCCCCATATGGGTTACCGAAAGTCCTCACCACATTGTAACTGGTTGTAGTAATGACGGTGGTCCTGCTTTAGATTATTTCTCTAGGTTTTCTTAATTGAAAAGACGGACTCAACCGAATATTCCCTCTGCAACTTGTGAGGAATTATAGGACTGCTGCTAATGAAGGGCATTATCATTTGCGTATACAACAGTTTTGTTGTTAGTTATCCTAGCTGGGACTTTGTGATGCTATGGATGGTTGTAGAATGATTTCGTTTGGGTATGCTACAGGATATATATGGCTTAACATGACTGAAGTGATAGTAGAGAATAATATGTTAGCATTTGTTCAACCACTAACGTACTTTTGAAGGAATTCAAATGTTTACAACAAAATTGTTGCGGGGATAATGCAATAAGTGCCGTTTTTTAATAAATCTATACCGAAGGTGTTGGGTGTTGCAGGAATAGGACTGCTGTAATATTGGCAGCAGTTGAAGCTTTGACTAAATTAGACAAAGTAAAATTTTTGGCGCAACAGGCTCATTATGCCCTGAGATTCCCTGTTCTCTTAACCATTTCTTTTTGTGTGGGTTTTTGTACTTCTTGGACGATGGCTGGGACTCTCGATAAATACCGATGGGTAAGCTGAGATAAATTTTTGTGACTACCGTCAGAAATTTGAGTGGAAACATAGCGTTGGAAATCGAACCAATAGCTCATCACAATAACCTTGGCGCAACTGAGTCCACTGAATACCGATAAATTGGGTCTACTGATCACTGATCATGTCCAACCAACCAAGTTTTTAAGATAAAATGCTGTCCTCCTAATTGTGCTATAAGTTAACTTCCTACATGGCACCGCGAGTGTTACGGTTGAATATTGGCAGGGCGGAATAACTGGCTATTTTGTTTGAGTATTTAGTTGACGTAATAGCGATAAAAGAGTGTTATGCAGGAGACATTCGAACTATGTTCAAGCGAGTCTATAGATTTCACCACAGATGTGTTTCCTGTAAGTTTTATTGCACGCTTTTGTATCCTATCCAGTAGTTGCAATAATGTTTTAGCTTCACCTGACCAGATGGGGCGTATACCTATACGCTTTATATCAGAATTGGTCAAATATTTTATGAATTGGTTAGGAAAACCTAGATAATTTCCAGCGTTCTTAGCCAATTCGAATATGTGGTAGTTCCAAAAAGGTCGGTACTAACCGACATGCCGACTGTGGAAAGTTTTCGCTCTCCATGAAAAATGGCTGTAAAATTGTTTGTTCACTTAGATGACAGAAGACAGAAATTTGTTTGGAAGCATTAAAATCTATTCTATTAGACTTTAACCCTAATAAATTATTCTGTTGAGATAGGAATTTAATGAGCTTAACATATTTTCCATTTTTGTACTACGGCGTGGATGCGAGAACGAATATGAAAAATTTCATCAATTCCAAAAGCACGCTTTTTCGACAAATGGACTTGTTGCCAAACCCTGTTACATGCATTTGAAATATCAAGTGAAACGATGTTGTTTTTATTGATATTGGTTCCACTTTACAGATTGGTTCCACTCTTCGGATATGTCATAAAATCACCAGAGGACCTGTTTACTTATTTACTTACTTAAGTGGCGCCGGAATGAACCTGTCCCTCAACGAACATGCTTCTCCAATTAGCCCGGTCCTTAGCCAACTGCCTCCAGTTGCGCACTCTAAGTTGCTTGAGGTCTTCCTCTCTACTGAACATTCGTTCTACATGTCCTTGCCATCTTAAGCGTCTAATGCGGAGTCTTTTGACTAGGAGCATGTCGCAGTACAGCTCGTATGGTTCTTGCTTGAATCTTCGTCTCCATAGACCGTCAACGCAAACGGGACCGAAGATTTTTCGAAGAACTTTCTTCCTAAGTCGACCAAGGATTTCATCATCCCCTTTTGAGACGGTCCATGCTTCAGCGCAGTAGAGCAGAACTGGGATGGTTAGGGTTTTATATAGGATCTCCTTAGTAGTTCGAGTGAGGGCTTTACTACTGAATTGCCTTCTTAGCCCGCATTTTCAGTGTGGTTTTAGGCCAAGAAAGTCTACAACTTATCCAATTTTCACACTTCGGCAAATCCTGGAAAAAACCCAATATGTCCAAATCGATACCCAGATTGTGCAGATTCTTGAGAAGATTGTGCAAAACTCCCGAGCCAACACCAGAGGCATGCACCGAAGATATTGACATCATTGATAGGACTCAACGTGGTGTCATAGCCACACTTGCTAATAAAGAGTAGGAAGCGACAAAAATAGGGTTAGCAGTAAATGAGGGTAAGACTAAGTATATGTTGTCAACGCAGAAGGATACACAGCATCGACAAATTGGACAGAACGTCACCATTGACAGATATAACTTTTTTTTTGAGTGTGGGACTTTAACCCACTAAAACCACCACCCTCTTTTTATTTGTACTACAACTAAGTATTCGACTTATCTTGCAACTTTTTTTATCACGAGTAATGAATGTTTTTCAGGTAACTTACCTTTGAGAGTTTCTGCTTTTTCAGCAATTTATAGCGCGGTTTGTTATTATCGGGCCAAATCTAAGAGCTTAGTTCTCTGAAGAAGCAGCCGCAATAAATTTGGCCGAGCTTTCTCACAACCATTCCTATGTGCGTATGTACATCTTGCACGTTGGCGGGACCTACTGTTTTATGCCGAATCCGAAGGGCGAATTTGAGGTAAACTTTTCCTGACAATTGGTACTATTCGGATGATTTGTCAGATCATTACGGAGGGGGGCCAGTGAAAAATCATTTAGGAGTTGCTACGGCTGCGAGGTGAACCCAGACCTGCTGCGCGGCAGTTCATCGCACTAACCATCGCGCCACTGAGTCCAATGTTGTTTTTTGTTGGCACATTAACAAAATCAAGATATGTATTGAATTCCTACGTAAATCTTGGTGAACGATAATTCAACTTAATTTAATGTGTTTAGTTAGTCAGCTTCAGTTATTTCAGTTGTGTATTCCAAAATAGAATTAATGTTGCAAGCTCATACACAACAGATTCCGAAAAATCCCCCAACACAGTTTAAACCCACCGCATCTAGTGATGAAATTTCGTCTTTACTATGCCCTAACTGTATCCACATACAACGCACACCAGCAGCATCATCATCCTTCTGCAACACACCACTATCGTTTAATTGAAATTTTTGACAAAGGGTAATCGGTTTTCTAATCTAATGGAACGCATTTGGGGCGCCGTTAATGGCTCTCATAGTACCCAATACAAAATTGAATGTGCTGCCGACATAATACCTCCAATTTGAATTATCTACCCGAAAATTTGCATCTACATCTACCACTACCAACATCGCGCGAAGGATTAAAATTTAATTGGAATCCATGCTCCTCTCAGCTGATGCGCCAACACCCTTCATCAATGGGGCTTAATCTCCACTCGTATACCTACGAGTATTATACGAGCGATATAGATAGTCTCGCGAAAGTTGTGCAATTAGGGGGTAGCGACCAACTAAACCCTACATTTACGATGACACTCGCGATTGTGTGTCTGTGAACCGAAAATCCCCCAAAGCGAAAATTAGCGCAACTATCGCTCCTATTAACGCGTCTCGACATACGTACGCACACATGTGGGTCTAAAGCAATTAATAGATTATTGGAACGATAATCTATCGTTCAGCTTCTGTTGGCGGCTGGTCAGATAGATTTCTTAAATGGTGATTAGGTGAAAGGCAACTTGGCGGGGTTGTTCAGAAATCAGATTGATATCTATACACCACCCACAAGGAAGAGCTGTTTCTTGGAGGAACCATTCAAAGCACATTTGGGGATGGGGAATTTTTTAATTCACTCTCCTAGTTCGTTTCTAATCTAGGAGTACCTATGGGTTCCAATTTCTCTTTGGCTTGTTTTTACCGTTCGAATTCCTTTAACGATTGAATTGTGTTTTCCAATTGTTTTGATTTTTTTTCCTGCGCTTTAATACAAGCACGAACCAGCTGCGCTTTGTTCGCCAAAGTGGACACACGGCGAGATTTTATTTTAGATATTTAGTGTGGGAGGTGTCTCGGTTGGAGTTGAAGATTTTCAATTTGGGATAAATTTCCCATCATCTGATAGTGGGGCTTTATGTAAAGTCAAACCACAAAAACAAAAATCATTCTGCAATACAAAGAAATGTAATTGAACACATCCAATCGAGGTAGAGTGGGGAGGTCTTGTCGTGAAAAATCGTTAAAAAATATGTTGCGGTGTAGATTGGACGTGATTTATGATGTTCAAAAAAAATGTTCTTTAGTATTATTTTAAAAAGTTCGTTAAAATTGAACACAAAAAGATAAACTAAATTGTTGGAATCTCGTTTGAGAAAGACAGGCATATAGATAGGTACAAAAAAGTGCTATAAAGGCTGACTAAACACAGACAGTTGTAGAAGCATTTCATGAACTGTAAGACTGTCAGATTGTTACTATCCGCATCAAGGCCAAATTCGCCAACATAAGCCTTATATGCGCTCACGCCCCAATGGAGGAAAAAGATGATATAGCTAAGGATTGCTTCTATGAGCTCCTTAACAAAACCAGCGACTACCGAAGTAGGATGTTAAAATCGTGCTGGGAGATTTAAACGCAAAGGTAGGAAGAGAAAACAGTATTGTCTGAAAACATAGCCTACACGACAACACGTCTGGTAAAGTACTAAGGCTATTTGACTTCACTACGAAACGGAATGACACTATAGCCAGCACACGGTTTCCTTACCGCGATATCCATAAGAAAACATGGCGGTCTTCAGATCAACGAACGGTAAGCCAAATTGATCACATTGCGATAGACAAGAGGCACGCATCCAGTATTATGGATGTCCGCCAACAAGCCATTAGATCAGCCGCAACTGATGTGCTAGGTTTCTCGAGCCCACCAGCAAGAAAACCCTGGTTTGATAAGGAATGCCGACAGATGCTCGCAGCCAAGAACGAGGCCGAGAGAAGAAGGGAAGAACACCGGCTTTTCGGAGAGAAGAAAAAAGAGTAAAAAAAAGCGCGCGATCGAGGACATAGAGAGGTGCCACTTCAGGAACGATGTTCGCAAAGAGTAAAACGTGAAAGCCAAGGACATAAGGCTCAAACAGAATCATGTCGAGATTAACAAGGAAATATCTAATTTGAGACACCGTTGATGCTGACGATATGGAAGAACCACTGCTGCACCCTGTTATACGGCGAGGACGACCCACTTTCAGCTGTCAGGCAGCTTGAGCCATTCAATATTGCCAATGAATGCTAAAATTTCCACCCACCCGACCTGAGTGAAGTGAGGATAGCAATATCTAAACTCAAGCTTAATAAGGCTGCCTGAAATGACGGGCTTCGCCGAGCTTTATAAATCCGGCGGAGATCACTTGGTAAGTAGCATCAACCAACTCATAAGTCAAATCAGATCGGATAACACTAAAGCTGAATAATGAAACCAAAGAAACGTTTGACCGGTCCACTAAAAAAGGGACCCTCTGAACTGCACCAACTACAGAGGCTGACGTACTCCCTGCTGTTACATGTGAAAAACTAAAACCCTTTAACAACGACCTGATCGGCCATTATCAGTTTTAGTTTTAGGCCTGGAAACCCCCAAAACTGATAAAATCCTTAAGATTCGCAGATCCTGGAAAAACCCTAGAAATCCGAATCTATACATACCGCCTATGCAAAGGATTTGGATAAGGCGATGCTCTATCAAGTGACTTCTCTAAATTGATTGTTGAGAGGATTGTTCAAAATTCCCGCGCCAACACCAGAGGCACTATCTTCCAAAAATCGGTGCAACTACTAGAATACGCCGACGAAATTTGCAGGACTCATCGTGATGTCGTAGCCACATTATGTAGTATAGAGAAGGAAGCGTCAAAAATGGATTTAAAAGTAAATGAGGTTAAGACTAAGTATATGCTGTCAACACCAAATAACACACAACTTCGACGTATTGGACACAACGTCACCATTGAGAGATATAACGTTGAGGTAGTACGAGACTTTGTCTACCTCGGTTCCCCTATGATCTCTAACAACAATATCTCGTCAAATATTAAACGAAGGATTACTCTTGCCGACCGCTGTTTCTTCGGGCTAAGAAGACAATTTAGTAGAAAAGCCCTCACTCGAACTACTAATGAGATCCTATATAAGACCCTGATCATCCCAGTCCTATTCTACTGCGCTGAAGCATGGACCGTATCAACAGCTGATGAAGAATTGACATTGACATCACAGTATTTCGCACATGAATGCAACGATATACAGACACATAACATCACTGGCGACTGCGGCCATCGGCTGGGGCGGATGAAGAAATCCTTAGTCATTTAAGAGTAAGAATCTTCTGTCCTGTTTGTGTCAACGGGCTATGGAGATGAAGATTCAACCAAGAACTGAACGAGCTTTACAGCGACATGCCTCTTGTCAAAAAAAACGAATGGATATGCTACAATACTCCGGCTCGCAGAGTCTTTGATTCCCATCCAAACGTCAGACACAGTAGAGGAAGACCTCGCCTTAAGTGGCGCGCGCAAGTAGAAACCGACCTCAACTAATTTGGAGTATGTAAATGGGGGCATTTGTCTCCGGGCTTATTGGAGAGGAGTGTTTGTTTAGGCCCAGGTTTATTCCTAACTGTAGCGCCACTTAAGTATGTACGTAACAAGGCACTACGAGAATTTAATACCAAGGCAGGGAGAAAGGCATTTTAGACCAAGTCTGGCAAAGGAGTCTAATCAACTATGATCCGGAATCAAATGACTCCCAACACCCATTAAACCGTGACATCTTGATATTAATATGAGGATATGGCGGTATCCAGATCTCAGATCCAGAGCTTTTTGGGAAATTAGGGGCTAAGAATACTAGTTTTTCAAGAAGATGAAAAACGAAAAGGAGAAGAGCCCACGATTTAGGTTTTTAGAAATGTTGGACAAGCCCTGGGTCACATTCATTTTTTATTCACTTAATTAAAATTTTATGAACGGAGAAACAATCATCATCAGTTCTTTATACAACTATTAAAGTTTTTCGAAATTTTCTTAAATAAAATAATTCTCTAGCTGTTAATTCTTTCCAAAACCTGTTCCTAACAATTTCCTCCACTACCTTGTCATGTCATGTCAACCCGAAATGCCGCAATGCGCCGCTTTTTCAAATACTGCATCCAAGCATCAAGTGTCAAACTTCGATGGCATAAAAAATTAAAGCAACAAAAATATAATATTCGAGCACATGGCACTACAATTAAACCCCATTAGCACATAATCCCCCAGCTCGACTAATTGAAGTGGAGGGCACCCATAGCCTAGCAACGCTAAAATAAAATACACAACGGTCCATCATCATAAACCGACTAATTTCAAAATTTAATCTCGAACCAAACTGGATCAGAAGAATGAGGGAATTGGGAATAAAAAATCTGCCGCTTCTACCCAGCCACTGTCCGACTAATTGGAATTACCAAGGGTAGGAGTGAAAACCCGAAGGCAGTCCAGGACGTGCTAGAACTTTTACAAAGTTGATGGTTTTTCAGTGAATTCACAAAGTGGACTTACTGTGCAAAAATTGTTATCACCACCACCTTTCCAATATGAATTGTGTGTATGTGCAGTAAGGACTTTTTCTCTAGTCTTTTTTTTTCCTTATTTTAATCAAGAAAATCCAACTTTCATCTGCTGTGCACAGTAGGTATGCGTTTGTTTGTGTTAAATTAATGACGAACAACTTTCTCTTTACAATGAGAAACTTGAAAATGGAGGAACTTTGAAGGCTGACAGAATTGTTTGGGGTTTCTCTGTTCATTTCCTACATTTTTTTTCTGGATTAATATTATTTATTGGTCAGGGATATTTCTTATTAGTTTATTTGACGTGGCTGTCCTCCTTTTCTAAGAAAAGGAATGAATAGAAATAAATGACAAGAAAGGACGACATCACGACATTGGAAAGTTTGTTGTCAAAAATCAGACCTGCACCCACTCGGAGGCATCTATTTCATGAGGATTTATTGGAAGGTCGAAATCAACTCTTTTCAACTGCACCACTTTGACAAATACCCATATCATCAATAAACAATTAATACTCACCTTAAGGACATAGACTAGGACTCGGTTTTCTTCTTTTGAAAGCACTCAATTGAAACGATATCAGCATGGATTTTGCACTCTGGACTCCAAAGAGTGCCTAACGATAGGTCGTAAATCTAAGTGATTTGTTCCTCGTATATAGTCTTCTTCATACACCGAAGAGAGAACGGACTCCTGCGTTGGCATAATCTGACGCAGAGATAACTCTATTTAATTTCGATGCTCTGACATAATCTATTTGAAGTTTCCATCCGACAGTGCAAGAATTTATGGTGCATTCGAATTCGTTTTCGTCATTGTTTCTAGCATGCTAGGTGAATTGGATATCTTTCCCGGGGCGGCACGCTTTTGCTTGCCGGACTGAAGTTGCAAACTTTGAATTTTGTTTTGGATTCCCTGAAGGAGCCTGTTTGACAATTATGGGCTTTCAACGCATTATCGATTCGTTAGATTCTTGTGTGGAGCCAGTTATTCATTTGGACTCATGTGGGAAGGTGATTTACCATCCTTCATGACTGTGGTTATATATGGTTATGTACAAAGGTGGTGGGATATGGTCACACTGCAAAACCGTAGTAATAGATTCGTGTAGACGTTTCGGGTAGTTGGAATGGAGTTTTGATTTAGATAGTTTGCTTACCCAACGCGCATTTTCGAGTGGTAGTTCGGGTCATGTGAACACTTGAAGAAATGTGAAGCTGTGAATTGTTTGGAGTTATTTCAGGATAGGTAATTCTTGTCTTCAACATAATAAAAATATTCAGATATTAAAAAAAATTAAGAAATAAAAAAGAATCGTTCATCAATGCAAAGTAAATAAAGCAAATCCTTTTTTTAATAAAAAAAAAGTTTGCTGAATACGCCTACTACTCCAAGAAGCAGTAAAAGTATTCAGCAACAGGTGCCAAATGTAAATTATATCAAAAGAATGAAGAGTTAGTGCGATGAACTGACGCGCATAAGGTATGTGCTCTATACCCAGCCGTAGCAACACCTAAAATTTCGCTGGCCCTCCTCTTGTGAAAATCTGACAAATCATTCGATAAGTATCAACTGTCAGGAAATGCTTATCTTAATATGGCCGTTTGGAGTCGCATTATACAGTAGTCGTGCAAGAAGTACACACGCACACATGAATGGTTATGAGAAAGCTAGGCCCTAGGCACTAACAAAGATTATAAAGTCAAACAGATGACGCACTGCATACAAGAAAAATTGTTCTATGGCGGGTCGTACATGCACAACCCGCCAAATGTTTGAATCTCGTTTCTCATGTGTGCACGTGCATACCGACCGTCCGTACCATGAAGATGGTGAGCAAGAGTTCCACTTTTTTGTTCTCAATGCGTCATCTGTATTTTTTTCCCGCGGGCTGGTGGAAATCTCAAAAGACACGATGAGCACGTGCCCAAAGTAGTGTGGGACTTTAACCCACAAAAATCGCCACCCTTTTTGTATTTGTATTGCAACTAATCTTATCTAGCAACTTTTTTATCGCGAGTAATGAATGTTTGGAAGGTAACTTTCCTTTGAGAGTTCCTGCCTTTTCCGCAATTTATAGCGCGTTTTGTTATTATCGGCCAAATATAACGGCTTAGTTCCTTGAAGACGCCACAATAAATTTGTTTCGTCAAGAATTTGGAGGAGGACCATTGTGTTAAAATGTCCCAAAACGTTTTTTATGGCTGCGTTGTAAATTGTTCGTTTCATCTTTAACGGCAGGAATACGCAGATATCTGCGTAGATCTTCATTCCTTATATACAACGGCGCATTGACGAATGATCTTAGCATTTTGTTTTCAAAAGTTTGTAATAAATTTGTTTAACTGGTTCAACCCCAAAGTTGTATACCGGCTTTAGCACTTGCTTTTATAATAGCAACTTGTTATCAAGGTTAAGCGTCGGATATTTTCCGAATAACCAGTACAGTAATCTGTATTTATTTTTAATTTCCTCGTTAAGAATGCTGGTAATTTCATATTTGTTTCCTCTATTGTTGTGCCAACTGCTAGTATAGCTGTATCGTCAGCAAACCTGGCAACTATTGTATCGTTTGTGTGTGAGATATCACTTGTAAATAGGAGGTACAAGAGTGGTCCAAGGACGCTTCCTTGGGGTACTTCTGCCAATATTTCCTTGAACTCCGAATATTCGTTTCCAAGTTTCACACGGCAGAGCCTATGCTCAAGATACGACACGAGGATTTTATATAATTTTTCATGCAAAACTTGTCTTAGCTTGCACTGAAGTCCTCTATGCCAAACTTTGTCAAGAAATACGGCTGAGCAGATTCTATTTTCTTTGAAAGCTTTTTCAATTACATCATTAATTATATATAAACCCAAATTGATGGTCAGGTAAAAGGCGTTTCTGATCTATAATGGGGTGTAAGGGACCGAGTAATATAATTTCAAAAACTTTTGGAATTATTGGAAGAAGTGAAATAGGTCTGTAAGATTTTATTTCATTCGGTGATTTTCCTGTTTTAAGAACCATAATCGACTCCGCGACTGTCCACTGTCTTTGTTAGTTTCTGTATAAATTAATGAAATACCGCGCGAAATGTGTGAGAATGTAATGAAAAATGCGCTCAAAAGGGCTTGCATTTGTGAGACTATCAGAGGCGGACATTTACCAGATATTGTATTCCATACATAATTGCCGACATAAAATAAAACACTTATCAATATAAGATCCATTTTCTTTCATTTAAACAAAATTTATAAACAAACAACGTAGTATACCTTCTCGGCGGACACCCTGTATATAAGATTACAAGTAAATAAATTAACATATGAAGGTAACAGTATGGGCTAGGATTTGAGATGGTTGCAAGGTTTTTTCTTGTGTGTTGTTGTTAAATGTAATGCACTTGATCTGCTGTACTTTACTTACAAAGATGAACATAAATCCTCTAAGTGAGATACCATAAAAATAAAATCATACAAAATAGTTTTAGTAAGACAAGAAGATATAAAACTGTTCGGCTTGTGTTGTTCGATTCAAAATCGATACAGGCATTGACCCCTTAAAGCCAATTAAGCACTTAATTTCACAATTTTGAAAAAAAAATTGGTCTAAACTTGCATGCGAATTTTGTAAAAACAATTGACATAAATAATTGAATGTAAACTGAGGATGAAAGAACTGGCTTTCTGACTTTCTAAAACTTCATTGTAAGTGCTGCCGTTGTTTTTTAATATTTTAATTTTTTTTTTGCATTTAAAGTAATTTTTTTCTAAAATTGCTCCTTCCTTTTAGGCCCTAGACCCCGCTTCCAAAAGTAAAAAAATGCATCCTCCTCAACGGGTTGAGATAGACCTCCCCTCCCATAGTAAAAATTGCTTATTTTTGATCCCTCCACTGAAAACCGTTATCAGTTTTTGGCGCTAAACTTATCATACTCTCCCTTAAAGTTTTATTGCAAGTATAAATCGTTTATTATTGGATTGTCAGGAATATCGAATCTAATCATAAAAATGGTATTAAGTTTGCAGATTCTGAAGGAGACCAACGCAACATAAGCTATTATGTGCAGATATTTAGTAGAATAATAATGATGGTAGATTCAGCATAATTTTAAATAATTTGTTTTGTGGGATTTGTAATGTCTTAATGTGGCATTTTGCACAACTTCCCCAAACCTGACAGCCTTGATAGAATTTTTTTCGGTATTAAGTTTAGTTTTTCATTTTGAATAGGACCTCTGAAGAGTGTTGTGTTTATATTTCGTCATAATACCAACATATTTATACATCGATACTTTTTTTTAAAGTCGTTATCAATGAAGAATTCTCTTAAGTTCAATGACGATACTAAGCAAGGATCTCGACATTGTGAGGTATTGTTATGTGACTTCTTTAACATAATTATTGAGAGTCTCCAAGCCCCCAAACCATCACCCGCGGCACAAAATCGATGAACTGAAAAGGATGTCGCATCGACAGCTTTTATTCTCGTCAGAAATCAAACGAAGAATCACTCTTGTCACTCATGACCTATGAGAACATGATGGAACATGCTCTGTTGATGGATTCTGCGAAGTGCGATGTGAATTTGTTGTATGGATGCAAATGCCGATATGAAGTGGAAACTTCATCAGAAATCTATGTCGTTTTTGATATTGAAACATTGCGAAATATTTGTTTGTTATGCTAACATAAACTCTTAGTCTCATAGCTAAGTTTCCGGTTCCTCCTAAAAGGAATTACGTTCCACTTATGGACTATTTTGGTGCTTGAGATTTCCTACATGTTCCAATAATTTTATCGTTGCGATTTCACAACCTTCTATTTATTAAGGCTTTGAATCCTTTAATTTCCTTCAGTGTACTCTTCCTCTCACTTGTTTTGGTTTGTTGCAGTTCCCAATATCCCCAAAACAGCTATGCAATGTACTGTTGATTTACAGAAAACCACACAACGCGATAAATCTCTCTCACTGTTCCAATTCAAATCATTTTCGCAAGTACCTCCATATACGCATAACATCCATATCTCCTTGCACAGAATGTTTAGCAATTAGATTTGGTAATGCACTTTCGAATTTTCTCCGCATGTAAGACCGACAATTACGGTCCAAACGATAATGTAGCCGGGTGGGGGTCATAACCCATTTCCGGCATTTGAGTATAAGTCATTGCTAAATGTGAAATCGAGAGGAATGATTATGAGCATGGCTTTCGGGTTTTGGCTTCACTAAAACACCCCACAACCGCATACATAATCCGAATTGCTGATGTAGTGCAAATGGGTCTGTTTATCCTGTAAACGGTCAGTGAGCAAGAACTCTGTGCGGGTGGCTAAAGGTGTGCTCCAGCATAAGCCATAAACTATAGAATTACACGCTGCCTCCGATAAATAGTTCATTTTGCACACAATTGTGTTTTTGGCTAACAATGTGGCCTTCATTCAGTGCAATTGGGGCAGGACTTACGTGACTGTTATGAAATTCAACGAAATTATGCCAACATGTAAGCAATTGCTGGTTAACAAGCATCACTCAAATTCCAGCAGTAAAACATGAAATCGAACGAAATATTGCTATTTGATATGTACTTACCCCCACAATCTAGGAGTGTAATCGACATTTCCTTGTAAAATAATCCCACTTACATATTTAGGCCCTTGAATACTAATGTAGGTCCCCGAACAGCCCGCAGGAAGGACACAAGTATAAATCTTTAATTAAATCGCTTCTTGGAAACTCACAACTGGGGATGCGGACGCACTCATTGCCATCGGATAAGAAAACACATTCCGCTGACCCTTCCATTTGGCCCCTTCTAATATATATCCCTGGAGAGATGGTTCGACATGACGCAGCGGTATACAGCTACCCATCAAGCGCGCTATAATGTATATACTTGGTCCTTTCAAAGT
Organism: Rhingia rostrata; assembly: GCA_949824845.1. Taxonomy (NCBI): domain Eukaryota; kingdom Metazoa; phylum Arthropoda; class Insecta; order Diptera; family Syrphidae; genus Rhingia; species Rhingia rostrata. The sequence goes on along the minus strand of OX463755.1, from coordinate 48,842,571 downwards.
TTTGTGCCATTTCGCGGCCCTCCTATCCTCGAAGGACATGCAGATGAGTTTTCATGGGGTAAACTGTAAACACCAAGTCAGAGCAAAACAATATAAAATAAAGTCACAGACCTAGTCGTAAACAATGGCAGAATAGCAAAACAAAAAAACGAAAAACACAAACAGATGATCTAACGCAAAATTTGCATAATTTATGAATGAGGATATCTAGATACTTATATATTTGACTTTTCATTGTTGGTGCTGCTTTGTCCTGCGACCATTCTATCTGCATGACAACTCCCAACAAGAAAAGCGGTCCAGAGTAATGCCACCACCACACCACCTGGCAATGTTAGATTACAGACAAAACATTTACATTCATGAGCAGAGCGGTCCTACAGACAAGAGTGTCCACGGGGAAGGTTGTACTCAAGATAAAGCTGATTTCCAGTTGTTTTCACCTAACCCAATGCAGCACAGTGAGGGTGAATATACTCGTACCTAATGCATATAGTCCAAATCAAGCTTGATTACAGGGAGGCGATGCCAACACCCATTCCCCGCAGTTAACTGTGTTTCCAGGCTAATGAACACAATAAATTGGTGTTGCTTTTTTTTTCTATTTCCCTTTTGCCAGGCTGAAATCGTAGGAATGTATCTATCTACCTTATCTGCGAATTATATGGAAAATTTCCCTTGAAGAGAACTCAATTAGAGAAAATTGCTCGTAAAATGGACGAGGATACTGTTGCTCCGTGAACCGTAGCTGGACACTGAAAAAATGCCCAGCATATGAAAGGTATATTGATGAGAATCTAATGTTTGTATTTTTTGTTGGAGTTGAAGATACGGCTACACAATTAATCGCATTTAATTTTGGGTTCAAGTACTTGCATGTGTGTGTTACTCTGGGATAGGCAGAGGGTGACAAATAAACAAATGCTCCTAAGTATGTTAATTAAATACAAATTGCTGTGCAATTGCTAGCTAACTAACAAGGGATTTCTAGCAATTTAGGTTCTTTAAGTCTGACAAATAAATAGGCACAACTAATTAAGGTTACTATAAGCTTTTAATCTGTGTGGAGTTGCTAGTCTTAAATTAAAGGCATCCTTAGATGGCGGATTGAGAAATGCTCTGAAAATACACGGTTGGTGGGAAATAAAATTTCCCCTACCAGCAAACAATAGCTGTGGGGTAGATTGTGGAATCAAAAAAACTTCATTAGAAAGCAGCATGGGAAATTGTACGATGGAATCAACGATGCTTCTCAGTACCAGTTTTGTCGGAAGTTCCAACAAGCGGAAGCTCTAATCTGCTACAAAGCAAACATTACTGCCATCCAGGAAATACTATGGAATACTAGTTTAGTGAACACAATGTAGGTTAGGTTAGTTTAGGTTTAAGTGGCTGCACGCGATGCGCGTGCACACTTAGACTATAAAGGTCCGTTGTGGTACCACGTGGATCTGTCGACTTTCCTATATTCGTTAGCCTAATTGAACCATTCAGACCTAACAATGTAGCGAAGGAGGTTTCTGACATTTATGTTAGCCAGTTACCTAAATTGTCGAAGGAATACCCTCCCAAATGAAGTTTGCTTTCTACAGAGAGCAGGACAAGACCATAGGAGGTGAGTAATACTTTTTTGTCTTTTTCGTCTAAGCAGCTTCTGCAGAAATCATTGCTGAAGAAGCCTAGTCTTCTTGGGTGTAGGCCTATTGGACAGTGTCCTTCACGGACACCGAAAATGCTGCTGATGTTTGATCTTCTTAGGCCAACAGCACTTTGTTTTTGACTTCGTCAGAATCACATGCTAGGAGGTCCTCTTCTGCAAGCTTTTCGGTAACACTGACCAACTCTCGGTCTGTTGGCTTTGCCCCAACCCCAGAGAAGGTAGCGTTTCGGGTAACACTAGTCAGCTCCAGATCTGTTTACTTGGTGCAAAGATTATGAAGCCAAACAGATGAGGCGTTGAGAACAAAAAACCGAAACTTTTGCTCACCAGCTTCATGATACGGGCGGGTTGTGTGCACGTGCACGTGCACATGAGAAATGATATCCAAATATATGGCGGGCTGTGCCAGTACGACCCGCCATATAACAATCTTTCTTGTATGCATTGCGTCATCTGTATGGCTTTATAATCTTTGCTTGGTGTCAACCCCGGAGAAGACAACGTTATAGGTTTCTGGATATGAATCCTGTTTGCATAGGGCTACCGCCATCCCCGAGTTCCTCGGCATATTTTCGACCACCGTTAGAGATGACGAAAGATTTTTGGGTGCACTAACTACCCTTATGTTCGTTGACTTTTCGTCGAAATCCGGTGAAGGTTGTGTAGTACAAAGGAGAAACTGATGTTGCGATTTACCGAACCTGTAAGTGTTCAATTGAATGGAACTGAACCTATAATTTATAACTCCATCGGCAGTTGTTAAAAGAGCAAGGGATTCCTTGTTTACAATAATGCAGGCGATCCTGGAGTCTCAGTTAGCTTCTTCAACCTTGCCAATTTACCAGTTATGGGTTTGAAGAAGAGGATTACTTAGCCTGATAATATCAAAAATGTCCTTTGGGTCTGATGGTTCGACCGAGATTCTTGCACCACTTCGAGGGCGGTTAGGAATCTGGTCCATTTCCACTACCTCCAGTTATGCGCTGGCCAAACTTCACCAGCCCTAGACACTGCTATCTTAAACAGGTCCTTGGACCTCTGGTCAGCGCAGGCAATCCTCTTAATGACTTGACGGAGACCTTGTTCACGGCAAGTTGGCGCAGAGGCTAAATGTTCGCGAAGTATTGGGAGGAAGCTGGAAGCGAGCTTCAACCTTTGCCTATTTTTCCGATGTTATGCTAACCATCCGGGTCACTGCGGTAAATTACCTCAAATGTCTGATGTCCATTTAACATCCGGCTGAACGTCCTATAGAAGATTCTGAGAGGTTGGGTATTAGCCATTTTTACCTTTGTGTCTTCCACCGACCGTTGTCTTTTGGATGCGGTGTCCTCAGAGGAGCTGGCGAAACGTTGAAGTTGTTCCTGCGCCCAGCTCAGAGACGAGTTCTGCCTTGTAGTCCGCTCTGCGGACTGCGGCTTACACCTTAATCCAGCCCTATTATTGAGCAGACCTATTATGAGCAGGTATTAAGTATTTCCACTAGCCCTGCGAGTGTGCCGGTCAAAAGGCTTACATACAAACAGGGGCCCCCTATCCGCCACCCGGGGACGCGCACCGATAGTTGAACGACTAAACTCCCACGGGCCAATGATACATTAAAGAAAGTTAAACGTTAAATGCGAAATGAAAAAATTGAATGTCGGTAGAATGGAATCGCAAGAGATCGTCCAGACGTATCGCTTAATCTCTTTACTGCGTTTTGTAAAGTTCCAGTTAATTAACGAATCATTAATCGTTTTGAGCGAAAAATTCTTTGAAAGTGAAGACGAAGCTTAAACCCAGTATTCTAAAAGTTGAAATCTACACAGATATTGTAAAACAAAACTTTGTATTGGATGTGTAAGACACCAATACTACGGATTTCAGACTCTTCGATACCCAGCCAGATGGCGGGAAGAACACAGTAAAGAAAAACCTCGCATTTAGTCCAGCATATCGAACCCACCATAACCTACGAGCCATCTCCTAAAAGTTGTCCATAATATTCCAAAAAGAGGCAAATATCAATTCTACAAAAAAAATGAAACAACAGTCAAGCCGCCAACACCCTGGACTTGTTTCTTACCTCTCAGCATGATAAGTACATCATCAATGTAGATATTATCGCCTCTAGGCTCGTCAGACCACTGTATTATATCAACAAATTTCTCGTACTCCAACCACACAGTTAAAAATTCGGCATCAGCATCAATTCCGACGCTCATTCACAATGACATTCCAGCTGTCAGCTCGTTAGACAAAGCCAATCTGCTTGCTGCGCATTTCGCAGCCAATTCTACATTGCCAGATAGTGTTCAGTCTCCTCTTGTACTTGAGAACGTAGATCATTCTATGGTACAAATTCGCTTTCGTACTCGTACAGTTGCAAGAGTTTTATTTGATCTTGACATACATAAATCCGCTGGTCCAGATGGTATATCCCCCATCATTCTGAAGAGGTGTTCTTCTACGCTAGCAAAACCACTGCGTAAGCTTTTCTATCTATCCTACTCATCAGGACTCTTTCCGAGTAGATGGAAAACAGCATTTGTCCAGCCTGTACCAAAAAAGGCGAATCTTCTTCTCTCTCCAACTACCGACCAATTGCACTTACGTCATTTCTTTCCACGGTCATGGAAACGCGGATAAATCGTCAGCTTATGAAATATCTCGAAACACGAAAACTTCTCAATGACCGGCAGTATGGTTTTCGCAGCAACAGGTCTACTGGGGATTTGATGACATATCTCACCGAAAAGTGGAACCAATCAATCCACCATGGTGGCGAAAGCAAGATTGTTGCGCTTGATATTTCAAAGGCATTTGACAGGGTTTGGCATCAAGCCCTTTTGTCGAAAATGCGTGCATTTGGAATCGACGAAAAACTTCTTTTATGGATTAGACATTATCTTTCGAAACGTTGAATTCAAGTTGTTTTGGATGGTTTCAAGTCTGCAACTCACTAAATAAATGCTGGTGTCCCTCAAGGTTCAGTTTTGTCTCCGACTCTCTTTCTCATTTTTATAATTTATGTCCTGTCTGCTTCTCATATTCGTTTACAGGTCCTTGTCCCTCACCTTCTAACTTGGACTCTAAACGTCAAAATATGTTAAGCTCATTGAATTCCGACCTTGACAGCATTATCAAATGGGGTAAATCTAATAGAGCGGAATTCAATGCTTCCAAAATACAATGCTGTCATCTGTCATTAAGGCGAAACCAAAATCTAGAGCCATTATCCATGAATGGCACTTATGTACGTCGAAGAAACCGAAAAGCTTTCCATGCTAGGTATGTGTGTTAGTAACGACTTACGTTGGAACGACCACATATTCGAAGTCGCTAAAGACGCAGCGAAATGTCTAGGTTTCCTAAATCGATGTAAGAAATATTTCACCCCCTCTGATCTGGCCACAATATATAAAGCGTTTATACGCCCAAAACTTGAATTCAACGCCCACGTCTGGTCAGGTGCACCAAAATCAACATTGCACCTACCAGATAGGATTCAAACACGTGCGAAAAAACTTATAGGTGACATAAGAATAGCGAACTCCTTAGTTTCGCTCGAACACCGTCGAAACATCTCCTGCCTTACCTTGTTTTATCGCTATTTTAACAACCAATGTTCAAATGAAATACCCAGCTGCATTCCTCCCATTCAACAATTCAGCCGCAATACTCGTTACGCAATGAATGCAAATCAGTTTACCCTCAAGCCTATCTTCGGACGTACACTGAAATATAGAGATTCATACATAAACCGAACAACACGAATGTGGAATGCTCTACCAAACTCTGTTTTTCCTTTCCATTATAACTTACAGACATTTAAAACCAATGTGCATCGGTATCTCCTTTCTTCTTATCCCTAATTTCCTTAACGCCCGCACTGTGCTAAAACATATAAAGGGTATTCATAACCCCTTGAGTACGCGCAAATTATAAAAAAAAAACTGCTTCAACTCTACGAAATAACAATTAAAGGGAATCGTAGAGTAATCAAAGAATCAAAGAGTAGCACCTCCTTCTATCAAAAAATCTAAAGAACAACAAAGCATCCGGTTCTGATGGATTACCAGCAGAACTCTTTAAATTCGGAGGTGTTACCTTGGAAGTGTGCATGCACCGGTCACTGTTGCTTGGCAAAATTGATATCTTTATAGTATTTGTTTTTTATTAATTATCATTTCGCAATTACTATTCGGCGGTCTTACATTTCACTTTTTCAAAACCTTTTTAATCTTTTCACCAAATTCATTTTGCATTTTGTTGTGTTGCATTTTGTACTTACTATTACAAGGAGAAGGGGATTAATTCTAACATTACCATGATAGCGAAATCCAAAAGGGTTTTTTGGAATTTCGTCCATTGGTTCGCCTGTTCGTCTGTCCATAATGCTCTGTAAAGCCTTAACGGCTTGACCGCCTTTCTTCAAATTTCGTTTCCAGTGTTGTTTTGGTCACAATTCTAGGGCATTTTATTTTTTTTTTGCTTTCTCCCATGTTATTAGCAGTACCTGCCATATAAAAATTATACACAATCCAACCTTTTCGAAAACGAATCTATCGATTTTGATTCAACTTTGTATATACTACTAGCTGACCCGACAGATGTTGTTTTACCTTCAAATGGCGTTGACAGTGGAATTACTGGCAACGTTTGCCGAAAATCACCTGCCGACAAAATTTCGCACCACCAAACCCTGTATGATTGTTTCGCAAATCTTGCATCGTTTTGTCTAATGCCTCCAAGCCTTTTTAGGCGTCATTTTACACTCATCCCAAACGATCAGTTTGCTTTGCTGCAAAACTTTGATTTGCACATTCAACGGCAGCTTGAGTGCTGAATGAGCAATTCTACCGCCTTTCAACAACGTACCTAGATGCGATTCATGATGAAGAAAGTGCAAGTGATTCTGCGAGTGTTTCGTTGCTAAAATCAATTCGAACAAAAAACTTGTTGCCAGTTTCACGTCTAAAAATACAACCCAATACGCATATTGTTGTGTTCGACTCAGAAGTGAAACGTTCGTTCAAACTGATTCCCTCAAAGCATCGCAATCATGTTATCTTCGCGTCGCAACTCTTGATTCGGAAGACTGTCAGCTGACATGCCAAAGTCAGATAATAAATGTTTTTCAATAAGAGCGCTACAAAAGTTTTTTTTTAAAACAAAAACGGTTTTGGATATCAATGAAATTCTGTATTCCTGTGAAAGTACGTTCGATGCCATTATGTGTGGAACTCGATTTCTTTTGCATGGCCACCACGGGCACGCTTGCAGAAGTCCAGACGCTGAAACCAAATTTTCGACGGTTTTCAAGCACAAATCGGGCGATACTGCTGCAATTTCACGTTCGATATTCATACGAAGTTCATCAATCGTCGCTGGCTTGTTGGCATAGACCATAGACTTGACGTAGCTCCACAGGAAATAGTCTAACTCCGTCAAATCGCACGACCGAGGCGGCCAAGCGACTGGACCATTTCGTGAGATAACACGTTCTCCAAACTTGGTTTCCAATAAATTGATTGTGGCATTCGCTGTGTGGCTTGTGGCGCCGTCCTGTTGGAACCACATGTCCTCCAAGTCCATATCATCCAATTGGGGCCAAAAATATTCGGTTATCATTGAACGGTAGTGATTCCTATTCACAGTAACGTGCCGGTCTTGATCATCACGGAAGAAGTACGGCCCAATGACGCCGCCGGCCCATAAACAACACCAAACCGTAATTTTTTCGGGATGCAATGATGACTCATGGAGTACGTGTGGATTGCTGCCTGACCAATACCGCATATTTTGTTTATTGGCAAAGCCATTCAGCAAGAAATGAGCCTTGAGCCTCATCGCTGAAGATGATTTTTCGATGAAAATCCGAATCATTTTCAAGTTGTTGCTCAGCCCAATTCACGAACATACGACGCTTTTGGTGGTCAAGCGGCTTCAGTTCTTGCGTCAATTTAATCTTGTAAGGATGTCGGCTAAGATCTTTTCGCTAAATTCGCCACAACGACGTCACTGAGATGCCCAACGCTTGAAAACGACGTGTGAGAGACACATTTGGGCTTTCTTCAACTGAAGCCTCCGCGGCAGCAATATTCTCGACACTACGGGCACTTCTTTGTCTCACTGGCACGGAAACATTTTGTACTGTACCTGTGGATTCAAATTTGTCCACTAGACGCTCAATTTTTGATCTGCTAGGACGATTATGACGACCATACATTTGACGTAGCGCTCTTAACGTTGAGGCCACTGACTCCGAATTTCGGTTGTAAGTTTTAATAACTTCGACTCGTTGTTGGATCGTATATCTTTCCATCATGAAATCGCAAACCTTACTGAAGAAAAATGTCAAAAGAGCGGCAAGAAATATGGCGTCGTTTGTTGTCCCTGTCGCACAACTTTTGTAGCGTCCCTGTTGAAAAACCCGATACCTTGTTCGACATCATTAACATCAAAGCCACGTTGTGAACTTTCTAGCTTAGTTGTAAATTGGATGTTATATTGTAATACGCATCTGATACAAAATATACTCGTTGTTTCTTGTGGAACAAAAGAATATAAAATATTAGTCAAATCAGTCAAGGGGTTCTCGAGTTCATCGATTTTAGATATATTAAAAAAAAAGTGGGTGTACAAATGGACATGGTCAATTTCTTTCGGTAAAAACTTAAATTGAATTACTGCGAACAATTCAAAAGGAAATAACCAAAATCCGTGCAATCGTTCTCCGATTATAGATAAATCAAAAAAAGTGGCTTTAAAGTGCGCCTGGTAATTTTTTTATTCCCTAAAACCCAAGTTGGGTTATGATGGACATTTACAAAAACGATTTATGCATTTATGGCAAATAAAGAAAATTGTCCAGTTTCTCGCAAACTATTTTGTCAAATTGAATGAAATTTAATTTTTATACTACTTATACTATTTACAACAACTCGACATAATTATTTTTGTCCTATCTATCTATCATTAAACCAAATTTTTAGTTCTCGCCAATATCGGGGAATCATTATTATTCATATGGACACCGATTGCTTTAAATTCCGGAAAAAGCGTTCTTAACCTAACGCATAACTCGCTGTGAAAGAGAAATTTGCGTACGACCCAGTAAAAGCATTTAGTTCCATAGCGAATTCAATTGGCCTAAATCTGTAACCAGACGTGTGAACTGTGATATCCGACTATAATGCTAAAGATATCTTCTCTCGAATTCAACATCGCACTTCGGTATTCGCTCAAAGGTTTTGACAAGTAGCTCGTAGAAGCAATCTATAGCTATATCGTATTTTTTATCTGTCGGGGCGTGAGCGCATATAAGGCTTATGTTTGCGAATTATGCGTTGATGCGGATGGTAACAATGCATTCGCTAATGTCTTGGAAGTATAAGACTTCTTGCCTAAGTCTGGAACTTTTAACAAATCCGCATTCGAATAGTCGCTATTTCTACTCACTTTAGCACGGTCCGTAGTGGATGTCATATTTGTTCATCCTCTTTTTTAACCCGGCCTTTCCTATCGTATTTCCTCGATGACAGTAATGTCTGCTTTGTAGCAGGTTAGGGTTTCTCCACCTTGTCTTGTTTAATGTTCTTGCATTCCAGGTGCAGATACCTACGTCGTTGAACATTTTCCGTTTAGCATTGCCCAGCAATAAAATCATTCCTTTCCTAGGATATTGGTTGCTATGTATCCATCCATGGATGGGTAGTCAACCCACCCAAAGCACAATCCCCAACCTAGGCCAATTCCAATTTATTAGAAACCCCTCGGACACTTGGCCATCAGTATCTACCATCAGTATTGAGCGCTACCGTCGACCTTTCGGTTCATCCGACACCATCTCTGTTCAAGGGGCTTGGGACAGCAGGCCAGGTATTCCGAGCCATTCTGACCAGGTCGTTTACAGTGTTTCTGTTTTTTGTCTTGTTATCGAAACTCGCACTTATCATTTAGCTTCCATCGCTTAGTACTTTAAAACGCGATGGCGGGATACCATCAAATCAGATACAGCTGTCCCGCCTATCGTTGGAGGACACGTGATGCAACCTAAAATCTGGAAAAAAAGTAATAAAGCACTCAATAAAGCACTATTGAAGCTATTCCCCCCCCCCCCCCCCCAGCAATATTACCTGTATGAAGTCTTATGGCAAAACATTTGGCGCACTTTTAGAAAGCTATTTACTTCTATAAGACTTCTTTAAATACTTCTAAAAAGATTTACAGAAAAAACTTTGTTTGTTGTAAAACGCTTTATAGAAGATTTGCTTCTATTCTAATTGCTTGTTTGGCTTCGCAAAAAGTCTTTCCAAAAACATTAGCAAGCCTTCTCGAAGTTGAAAAATAACATAACATAGTGACAGTATGAAATTCCATGCAATAAATTATATAAAAACTCCTATCTTACTGGGATTCGTACTCACTCTCTCTCGCATGGTAGTCCAACACGCTATCCACAAGCCTGTACTTTGGAACATGAAAAACCAGTAAGAACAACGAAGTACTTGAACCGTGTTGACTCATTCTCTGGTAGGTTCCCGATTATTTCACCTTTTTCCCTATCTTTTAGTATTTATTTGTTAATATTATTTGTTACCCTTCATTCGTAAGCTCTATACATGTTTTTGTTCGAAATAACTTCTTGCGAAGTTGTACCGAAACATTTTAACATATGTTACATTTACATACATTTCCGGAAGCTTAAAAACCACCTTACAGAGGTTATACCAGGTTTTGCTTGTGAATTTTCCTGTATAAAACTTTAAACAGGGTCAATCAACTGCAAAAATGCTCAATCTCCGCGCAAAAGTAAATAATTTATAAGGCCTTCAGAAATAATTGCTTGTGGAAATTAAATTTTATTGCCTTACTGAGGAATAATTGTGAAGTTGGGAGGAAATCACGTTTTCAACAAACAGAAGTACTGTCGACTTTTCTCCTTGGAAAGAATGCCAAAATGTTCATCTACCCCGAAGTCAACATCAACCCCACGTATGAAACCGATGATATTTCGATTTCGCGAAACAAATGGGGACAAAACTGTTAATCAGAAAATAAATGAAAAATAATGGACAAGGCAAAGGATCTTCATATCCCAGCCTCCAGGTTCGGAGCGACAAGGAAGACCGAACCTGCAGGTTAAGTAACAAGCGATCGAGGATGCCAGAGCGCTTGAACTGAATACCCGGCAGCAACGTGCTCAGAATCGAAGACAATGAAAGACTGCCTTGTCACAGGCAGAGACCCTCAACAGGTCGGGAGCCCGTTAAGTAAAAGGAAAGTGGAAAGAAAATCGAAATCAACTAACTTATAGTGTGCAACTGAAATCCAGGTTTAAGATATAATGTAGCGCATGTAAAGATTTAATACATGGACTAAGTAACTAAATTATTGATAAATAAGTTGATTGATAAACTAGTGAATTATTTCATTTAAGTACTCGTAACTATCATAAAAAGCTGAACAATTTACACCGAGTTAACAAAAACGCCTTGCAGCCGGAAGATACTAGCAAACAGTTTATATTAATCAGTCCGAAACTAAAGTCTGTGTGAGATAGTTCCGTATTAAGAATTGACTAATTTTTGTTCAAGAACTTTTGATTGACATGATTAAATAAGCCTAGTCATCACCCTGTTTCTCTCAAACTACCAAATTTTGAAATTCATTTAGGCCAAATATATAAAGGCACTTATTTCTACCTGTGTTATCTTCGAATCCCACTAAACCACGACATCTTTCCAAGCGGAACTATAAAACATAATTTATATTTCAACAAATAACGCCAAGTGAACCTTGATGATGCAATCCAAACAACAAAACGTTTTACGATATGATATATTACACCCAAGAGTGTAATAGATAAGACAAACCTCATGCCTGGCGAATTCGTAATGATTACCCAATTAAAATGAAAAACTCGTGATGATAATTCCGCGTGTTACCCCGTTAAGAGAAACCATCAACACTAGCACCCATTGTCGTCTACGTCATCATGTTTGAACTACCGATATCACCGGGAACTTGAAATAAAACCACAAACACGTGACTAGGATTATTCGAACTGAATTTATAATGCTGTCGTCCTCCAAAGAAGTCCGTGTCGTCTCCAGTTTATTTGATGGAAAGAGTTAATGGTGAACTCCTTCCTCGTAATCCAAGTGGTTTCCTTTGCCCAAGCGGATCTCTACCAACCTCCGTGTCATAGGACAAATTCAACCCCTAATAAGTGGTTTACCGCTCCCAGTTAACTGGCAAAACCGCGATAGTAAACGTAAAACTGAGAATACATCAACAAAACGCTATATCCACACAATTTGTGCAAATTGTTGTACGCCATAATCACCTCCCAGTGGTAATTTAATTTTTTTTTACTCTTCCATGTTGGAGACGGTCCAAGTGTAGACAACCGTAGAGATTTAACGTATAAAATTAACGCTATCTACACATGCGACAGCAGTGCAGTGAGACTAGAACAAATGACTGAATTGTGATGGCTCAATTTAGCGTCACCACCATCGTTTGGAAAAAATAAAACACCCCCACTCCAAAGCGACCACCACCTCACAGCTCAGTTGGCACTTATTATTATGAACCTAAGGGAAGACTACAAATAGAGCAGCACACCAAGGGAGCAGTTGTTTATGTTCAGTTACCACACTTAGAAGTGCTACGCGGGTGGCTGTTGGGCAGACAATGCACGGGGGCTATAATATTCATTTCAATGACAATCATAATCGTAAATATTATGATTTATAAAGAAGGGTTTTATTTATAAACTGATTTACTGAGACTTATGTAATGGGCTGAGATTTATTTTTATTTTTATTGGCATTTGGTCATTGAGAAGAGGGCAAATGTTGATGTCCTGAAATGTCGAAGATGGCTAAGCACTGAAGTGGCATAGTAGATATTGTATTTCAGAGTCCGCGTAAAATGAAGGTCGGACTTTATTGCTTCGCTACAGAACCAAATGTCACCATAGCCACCACACGGTTCCTTACCACGATAACCATAAGGGGACATGGCGGTCTCCAGATCGACGAACGGTCAACCAAATTTATCACTTTGCGATAGAAAAGAGATTTGTGGAAGTCCGAACTTTGCAAGAGGCTAACATAGTCTCGGATCACTAAGTTGTTGCAGTCAAGGTAAGACTGCGGATATCCACCACGCTACAAGAAACCACAAATACTGTGAAGAAATTTAATGACGAAAGACCGCCAAAACCTTCGCGCTACGCCTATCATCATCATCATCGAATTTTGAAGGACAATTTCAACGATGCCAACAAGCTGATAGATCAGCCGCAACTAATGTACTAGGTTTCTCGCAACCACCAGCATGAAACCCCTGGTTTGATGAGGAATGCTGACAGATGCTCGCAGTGAAGAACGAGGCCTAGAAGGCTAAGATGCTGGTAAAGACGAGAACTGCTTATAAACAAAGAAAATGGGAAGAACATCGTCTTTTCAGAAAGAAGAAAAAAGAGCAAGAAAAGTGCGTGATCGAGGATATAGAGAGGTGCCTCTCTAGGAAACATGTTCACAAGTTTTACCAAGTGTAAAACGTCAAATCGAAGGATACAAGGCTCGAACAGAATCCTGTCCAGCTGAACAAGGAAATATCGTAGTTCAGACACAGACGATGCTGAGGATATGGAAAAACCACATCTGCAGACTGTTAAACAGCGATGACGAACAACATTCAGCTGTCAGGCGGAACGAATAAATCAAATTTGGGAACGATAGCGAGAACGATAGCCAAAATCCGACCTAAGTTAAGTGAGGATAGCAATATCTAAGCTCAAGCTTAGTATGGCTGCCGGGAATGACGGCCTCCCCACTGAGCTTTGACTTGATAAGTAACAACTCAGCAACATATAAGCCAAATCTGATCGGATGAAAGTATGTAAGAAGCATGGAACCTCAGCATAAATTGCCTGATCCACAAAAACAGGGACCATCGAACTGTGCCATCTACAGAGACATAAGTCTCCTCAACATTGCCTAGTAGATCCTATCTGCTGTAATATGTGAATTCCTTAAACATTTTACCAACACCCTGACCGGCGCTTATCAGTGTGGTGTTAGGCCTGGAACCCTTCGGCAGATCCTAGAAAAAACCCAAGAGTTCAAAATCGATACCCACCAAAGCTGTATACGACAGAGACAAACTATACAGAGCCGCGTCTAGTTTTGGTCAAACTTGTCCGTTTGGCCCAAACTTGTCAGTCTGTGAAGGATGGAGAATTCTCTCTGCTCCGTAACAGTCGGAAACGACCTCACCGACACATTCGATATCAAAACCATAACCAACACTGCATGAACAAATCCTTGGTCGATTCCAGAGAAATTTTGTTTCGAAAAATATTAGATTCCATTTTCGTTGAAGGGCTATGGAGACGAAGATTCAACTTATAATTATTAGAGCTGCACAGCGAAATGCCCCTAGTCGAAAAAAAAACGCATATGACGTTTAAGATGGCTAGGACATATAGAACGAACCAATAATCCGGTTTGCAGAGTCTTCAATTTTCATCCTGAAGTCGGACCCAGTAGAGGAAGACGTCGCGTTAAGTGTCGCGTACAAATAGAAACCGACCAAAACTAATTTAGAGTGCACAACTGTAGGCAGTTAGGTAAGGACTTATCTTCTCCAAGATTCTCTTGGTTGGACAACTATTGTTCATTGGGTCGATGTTTATTAGAGCTACACCCACATCCTCATAAAGTATCTTCTCCTGTATTTGTGTTAATGATCACATATACCACCAAGATGAAAAAAATTCGTTTGAATTCGCTCCGCTTATCTGTCCAGCACTAGGCGTCGCATCGTTAATAGGACGGATAGGATTCTTTTACAGTAGAGCAAACATTTGAACTTTAAGGTTAAGAGTTTCCAATCCCATTTCCTGACCCATTGTTTCCATAGGGTCAGGCTTCATCGTATCTCGACTAAGGTGGAATTTGTGTAGTTGATATTGACTCCGAGGTAAATTAACTATTTAACTTCCTCAATGTATTTGCTATCAACGATGAAATTTCGTCCAATATTTGTTGATCATATACCGTCCTCGTTCGCGAGCCTCCTCCATTTTTTGGTCTACTTCTTCTCAAGACTAAGTTAGCCCTCATGCTCGGATATTAAGGCAGATCTGTCAGAAAGTCAACAGCAGCATTCAATCCCTTAGCAAACTATGGCAAACCCCGACTCACTAACTCGACCAACTTGCAGTCTCTTTTTTTGCACCATTTGTGCAACTATCTTTGAATAGTCGGGATGTGAATTTAGCTGTGAAGAAAAAATGGTCAGAGGCGAGTGAGGGGCTACGTTTTAACTATCTGGAAATCGTCTGGTTGACTGTGGATTCGAAGTCGTGGAAACCATATTCATGCTCATATTCCGGACAGACCTAAATAACTGCGCCCTCATCGGAAGGAGTACATATGGATAAAGCCAATTTTTCTAAACGATGTTGGGATGCATCAAGAGAAATGCCAACAGTACGGATGACGCTGTTTTTTCGGGCTTAAGAGGGAGTTTAGTAATAAAGTGCTTAACTGTATTAATATGAATTTTTTTTATACAAGACCCTGAACATTTCTGCCCTGCTTTAAGTCTCTAAAGCATGAACCGTATCAAGAGTTTTTTTTTTTTGGGGGGGGTTCGCTGGAAGGAAAAATCATCGAAAGGCATTGCAGAGGTTTTATCGCGAGGGAACCTTCTGCAATAGTGAGGGACTTTAACCCGATCTAAAAAACCTCCCGAAGACTGACTTTTGTATGTCTTCAAGGGATCGCACCTAGTCGTTAGACTAATCAGCAATTTATTTTTCACATTTTTATATTTTATAAAAATATAAATTTTAAAGGAAATTCCGACGTTGGTCGGATTTCTATGAGTTTTGTTTGAAATTGTACTTAAGTTTCAGTATTTCTTTTTTTTTCTATATATATCTTCAGCTACATAGGTCAAGGGGTTTAACCCGTCTTAATCTCCTGACTATATTGTCGGTTCTTAAAAGCTGTGCTATTTCTAAATTAACATGGCCGAGAAGCCTATCTCTGTGTCTTAGAGCTACTTTTTTAGCTTCATCTTCAACCATTTCAATATATAGATCTCTATGTAGATCGGTATTGCGTATGTACCATGGTGCGTTAACTATGCTCCGTAGTACTTTGTTTTGGAAGGTTTGTATTCTTAGTAAGTTTGTCTTGCATGTGCATGCCCATGGAGCCCATAGGTCCATACTGGTTTAAGATTTTGCTTATATAGCAATAATTTATTGTAGTTGGATAAGGGTGAGTATCTCCCAATAAGCCAATACATTTTACTGTAGCGGATGGTTAACTCATCTCTTTTTTTCCTTACATGTGCTTTCCAGCGCAGTTTGGCGTCTAGAGTCATCCCTAAATATTTAGCTGTATTTGAATATTCCACTACATTACTATTTATTATTATACTATTTATATACTGGAATGTGTGGTACATTTTTTAACGTAAAATTTATATGAACTGACTTCAGTTCATTTAATCTGATCTGCCAATTTTTAGTCCATTCTGAGATATTGTTTACTGCCTTTTGAAGCTTTTTTGTAGCTATTTCGACAGTTTCTCCTACAGAAAGTATAGCAGTATCATCTGCAAAGGTAGCTAGAGTGATTTCGTCACTTTCTGGTAGATCACTAGTGAATAGGAGATATAGTACTGGACCTAAAACACTGCCTTGAGGTACACCAGCCTTAATTTCTCTTAATGTTGAGTACGTTGTTTCTTGTTTAATTCTGAAAAATCGCTGTAGAATATACGACTCCAGTATTTTTGAATACTGCTTCGGCAGTTGCTTTTGTAATTTATGGATCAATCCTTTGTAGAGCATACTTTTTTCTCTTCAAAAACATTTTCAATTTTATCTGTGATTCTATGCACTTGGTCAATTGTTGAGTGTTTATTCCTGAACCCAAATTGATGGCTCGGTACTAGCGATTTGTCTACAATAATATTTTGCAGGCGTTTTACCAGCATCTTTTCGAATAGCTTGGACAACATTGGTAGTATCGATATTGGCCTATATGACGTTACTTCGCTAGGTGGTTTACCTTGTTTTGGAATCATTATAACCTCCGCGACCTTCCATATGTTTGGCACATATCTTAATCTAAATACAGCGTTTATGATCTGCGCTAGATGGTTCAGTATTTTTTTTGAGAATTGTTTTAAAATTTCCCCCGTTATTAAATCAAACCCTGGGGCCTTTATTATGTTTATACCTTCTTTTATTTCTTTGGCAAGTTCTTTAGACGTAGCCGGTCGAATTGGTACATCTTCCTGGCACGTTTCTTCCATTCCTTGATAGTCTTTATCTTCATATGGTTGGAAGACGCCTTCAAGATGCTCAGCAAAAGTATTTGCTTTTTCTTGACTGCTTTTTGCCCTGTTTCCTTCTCTGGTTTTCACTGGTGGGATGTGAGCTGTTGGCCTGTGCATTTTCTTTGTTGCCTTCCAGAGCGAGTAGTCAGTACTAGCATCATTTGTTAGGCCTTAAAGGTATTTTTTTAGTGACTCATTTCTGAATTCAATTATTGATTTTCTGAGTTTACTATTTCAAGAGTTGATAAAGAAATCAATCCTTAGAAGCATAGTATTGAAAGTTGAAGATAGCTATGTCACATAGGGCTAATGCATTACAATTATCTGTACCGCAATGTCTATTATGTCTAATCTGATGGTAGACCCAGGCTGTTAGGGGCTTTGTCTATCTCGGCTTAGTCAAATATTTAGACTACACCTCAGTAGAAATCATGTAATGACTTTCTCTTTCTATCCGCTGTTTTTTTTCGGGCTAAAATGCAATTCGTAATATAACCAATTCCCGAACTTAAAGAGATATTTTAGAAGACCTTGATATTTCATTCTTTACAAAGCAAAAGCATTGTCCATATCAAAAAGTAATGAAGAAGTCATAAGCCGATTTGAGCGACAATTTTTACGGAAAATTGATGGCCAGATTTCGGGCTATGAAGACTATATTCAACGACGAAGCTCACAAGTATTGCGGCATCCAAGTATTCTTTAAAAAAAACTCTTGTTACTGTACAACAATTGATTACACTTACCTACTATCCTTTTTGGTTACTGAAGAAAAAAAAATCCAATTTGTTTATTTTGTATGGAATATAGTTTGAACGACATTTATTAGGATAAGCGGTAGAACAAATTTATCTGTTAGTTTACAAAAATTGTTGAATTCACAGATATGTAACTTAATTAGAACTAAGAAATAATTTATCTGTTCAAGTAAACCTTTCGACCCCTTAATGGTTGTAGTGCTCTGAAATTACTTAAAATAGGTACTTCCCGTGAATCTTTTATTGACCAAAATCGCTTTAACTATTTATATGTATGGAATCTGAAAGTTAACAAGTGTATGTGTGATATTTTGAATATTTACCTACATAACGTAATGGGATTCGTACAATATCGCTAAAATCGAACCACGTAACAGCTTCAGAATATGGTTGGGTAGTTAAAGAACCTGTTAAATAATTTAATGGTAATGAAGAATACTTCTGTACACTACCATGTTACCTTGATATTTAAAGAATTTTTTTGGATTAACGTTGCTTAAAAGGGATCGCATTCTTGTTATCCCTTTTAATGTTTGCCTCGATCCAAGCTTTGACAAATGTGGCAGGGCATGGTAAACATAATTCAAAGCGAAATTTTTCTTTT
The DNA here is from genome assembly GCA_949824845.1 of Rhingia rostrata. Classification (NCBI taxonomy): domain Eukaryota; kingdom Metazoa; phylum Arthropoda; class Insecta; order Diptera; family Syrphidae; genus Rhingia; species Rhingia rostrata. The sequence continues at coordinate 48,824,186 of OX463755.1, read as the reverse complement.
TTCTTGCCTATGAATACAAAAGATTTAGAAAAAATAAATTTCATCTATAATACATGTATCTTAACTCTTTTAAATAATATTGCCAAAACAACTAAACCATCAGAATTTCTTATGGCTTCTTCATAAGTGTAATATCGCATGTTTCTATGTACAATATGCATTTCCAGGTCATATCTTTTTCCTTCAATAGTATGCTCAGATCCTGGTTTTTCTAGCGGACCGCCCCAGTGAAAGTGAAAGTCTACCAACTTGTACGTATAAGTCAGGCCCCCACCGGAGATATACGGGTATATTCCGTCAATGGTTGCAATTTCAATATCTACGTGAACTAAAATTAAACAACTTAGAGATATTCCAAAGGTTTGACTTGTTTAATAAACTAACTTGTGTGACCGTTATTTATTGCTTCAATTGGTCGAGCGATAGGAACATTGAAATGCCAAAAGATTATTGGATCGATATTGACACGAATTGCCTAGAAAAAAAAATAACATGAATGTTCTGAAGAAGAATTGATGGCTAATCATTCATAGTGTGCAGACGTGTTTTAATTGTGCTCTCTAAGTTAACTTACTTATAAACAAACGCAATGTCCGAAAAGTGTACTAAGTGCGATAAAATCATAAGCAAAGACTTTATAGTATGCGGCGGTATTTGCGGTTTAAAATTTCATGATTCATGTGTAAATTAATCAGAAAGTGCCTTGAATTTCTTGAAGTCAAGCATAAACTATTCATGGAAGTGCAATGCTTGTGCTAGTGTCCCAGTGCTTGGTTTAGTATGTAAAGTGGCCGAATTATGCAAGACTGTTCACATCTTGCATGAGGAAATTAAAACCTTAAAAGAAAGTACAGTGAAAATCAGTCCATCTGACCGAACACCTAAATCTAACAACGACAAAAATAAATTGCAAAAAAACAAAAACAAGACACAAGTGCATAAAGTAAACACTGCGGTAATCAAAACCAATACTGCTTGTGAGAAGCCCACGGTCAGTTCTATCAATGTCACTGACCTACCATCTAACGCTTATTCTCAAGAGTTAACTGAACCAGTAAATCTGCAATGGAATACAGCACAAAAAAGGAAGAGGAACAACAATAAAATTCAGTCAAAGATCATCGGTAAAGACTCCACATACACAGAAGTTGAAGTAATATCTGCTAAGAAATGGCTTCATCTCTCTCGTTTTTCTACAACCACAAAAGCGGATGCGTTTCTAGCGTATGCGTCAAAGAAGCTTAGTGTTCCTGTAAATCTTCTCTCCTGCTTTCCCCTTTACAAAAGAGATGCTGATCTGTCGTTACTAAAATTCGTCAATTTTCGCCTTGGTGTTCCTGCTTGTATTATTAACGATGCATTGAATGCTGATAACTGGCCTTTAAATGTGCATGTGAGAAATTTTCGTTTCATTCCAAAAAACGAGAGCGCAGACATCGTGCAAATATATACAATGAAGTAAATCTTTCTCGTTCCTCTTTATTGTTCTCTGCGTCAACTAATGTAATTACTGTTTATTACCAAAATGCTGGTGGAATGAGAACCAAGACCAGCGATGTTTTTCTTGCTGTTTCTCTACACGAATACGACATTATTGTCTTCCAAGAATGATGTATTACAGATTACGCATTGCGCATGTCCGCCATTTATGTTTACGTTTCTGCTATCTTGCTTACGTCACAGGAGACAAGCGAATATTATTTCCTTCTGAAAGAAGGCATTTTGAATTGGTTATACGTAAATTATTTTTTCATTGAATTTTGAGTATAAAAGATTTTAAAAATCAATATGAGGTGTGCAGTGTTCAATTACAGTGCAAATAATAATAAAGGCAAGTTAAATATCCGCTTTTATCGCTTACCTAAGGATGGCGGTATTCAGAAGCAATGGATACATTTTTGTCGGAGGAAAGACAACTTTAATCCTGAAACGTCGCGAATTTGCTCTGCACATTTCACTGCAGAAGATTTCGAGAGGAATCTTCAATTTGAAATGGGTATGTTCCTGTACATAAGTCCCTGCTTATATATTATTAATATATAATTAAAGGATTATGCGAAAGAAACGGATACAAGTTGAAGCCGGGAACTTGTCCAACCGTTGAACGACAGTCCACGATGGTACCTTCATCCAGGGATAAGAGAATGATACATAAAACAAAGCAGAATATGATCGCAAGCTTATTGAAAGAAACCCCAGTTCCCCCAATTGTTCCTGAGCCAGCCAAACCTGATGATGCAGATCAAATAGAGATGAATAACAACGTTGTAGATGTTGTAGACGAAACTACAAATCAGTTGCAGCATCAAATTGATCTTTTAAAACAAGAGATGTAAGTTGATGATTATTATTATAAGTACCTAAAATAACAACTTTAATCATTTTTAGTGGAAGCTTAAAGCTAGAGAATTTTACTATGATGAAAGAATGCAAAGATTACCAACTCCAAATACGTTCACTCACAAAAATGTTAAACAAATCCGAGTTTGAACGTATTAATATGGAGAATAAATTGCAAAAAATATTCACAAAAGGTAAAATACTCAAAATGTATATGTATTAAATACATCTATATAAACTAATTTCAGGTCAAGTAAATAAATTAAAAAAGGGTTTGAAACGCTGTCGGTGGTCGGAAGCGGATATAGCGCAGTCTATCACATTGTACTCAACAAGTGCTAAGGCTTACAAATTGCTGCGAAAGAAAAAATGTCCTCTTCCTTGTGTCCGAACACTTCAAATTTGGGCACACAAGCTCGATATATCCCCAGGAATCATTGATCATGTAATAAGGGAATTATAGAAAATCAAAATAAAAGAAAGAGAAAGTTTAATAAAATAATACATTGAAAATAAAAAAACAAAATCTCAATGAACAACTTATCTTTTATTCATCATTCCATCATTACAAGTTTTCACTTTTCCTTTCTACGAATACATCACCATGCAATGACTCAATGTGTTGCAATAAATTATACATTTAAACAGGACACACTATAACATTTTAGAAAATACAAACTATTGAAATGTTATTTCGCTTTGAGAAAATACAATTGTGATGATATATACGAATGCTATTGCTTTTTTCACAGAATCATTACAATCAGGTAGAAAATCAGTAGAACATCTTAATAATTCAATAAACAATGTATTAAAATGAATCTTCCGTGCTGACACACTTTTAAAAAAAGATTTTTCTTGACAAAAAGACACATTTTAATTTAATTTCACGCAATTCCTATGTAAATAATCAACAACGAGCTTTCAAATAATATGTCACCTGTGACGTAGCTGCGCAGAACGAGCAAAAATTGAACACCTAAATGCATAATCTTATATCTCTCATTCCTGATTGTCTTCACAGAAACATGGTTGAATGACAACTTCTCAACTGCTGAAATCATTGATAACTACTACACTGTTCATCGTCTTGACCGAACATCAATGAATGGTTGTCAACGTGGCGGGGGAGTACTTATTGCTGTGCGCTCAACTCTCACAACTTGTGCTGTTACTCTACCTCATGATGATTTTAAGACAGAACAGCTATGCGTTTCTATTGATATTGATGACGGCAGCGAGGCAAATGGACGACAAAAATTGTTCTTCATTGTGAGCTACATACCTCCAAAAAGCCCGCTATGTGTGCACGAATGTCATCTAGCGAACATCTATTTCATTGCTGAACAGCTGCTTGAACATCAACATCTTATTGTTTTGGGCGATTTTAATCTTGTTGATATTAAATGGTCATTTTCAAATGAAGATAAATGTTTAATTCCATATAATTTGAAAACGGAATGTGAGTTCAAGTTTATTGATACTATGTTTACTTTTAATGTGTATCAACAAAATTATTGTCATAATTCATTAAATAGAAATCTTGATCTTATATTTGTGGATAATAACTTAAATTGTACAGTCAGAGAAGTTGTATGTCCATTAATTAGAAATTCTATTCATCACATCGCTCTATGTCTTGATTTAGTATGCAGTTTTCCGTCATCACTAAAATCTAATTTATAAATAATCATGAAATAATTTATAATTTTTCAAAAGCAAATTACAATGATTTAAATAATTACTTGGGCTCGATTGATTGGTCGAGCGTTCTTTCTGGTCTTCAACTTAAAGAAGTCTATGATACATTTTTAAGTATATTAGACTATGGATTTTCTCAGTTCGTTCCACTGACTAAGAAAAAACAATATTTTAAGCTACCGTGGCATAATCAAAGGCTGATCAAATTAAAGAACGCTAAAAACAAAGTATATAAATTATTAAAAAAGTCAAAATCTGATTTGGACAAAAAACTTTTTTGCCAATTACGTCGCGAATATGAATTTTTGAATAAGTTCTTGTATGTTATGAACACTGAATCTTATGTTTCAACGAATCCTAAAGCATTCTGGACATTTTTAAACAACAAAAGAAAGCAGAATGGTGTTCTGCAAAATATGGAATTCGAAGGTACTGTCTCCTGTAGCATTGACTCAACCTGTGAGCTCTTTGCTAAGTTTTTTGAGTCAGTTTATGTCGATCACTCGAATCATTATGTCTCCTCCGATACTAATATAAATCCATGTAATGGCAATATAAGTTTAGGATCACTTAATCTTTCGATTGATGATATTTTGCAAGGCATAACTTATTTGAATACTAGCCAAAGTGCAGGTCCAGACCTTATTCCATTTCATGTGCTTAAGCAATGCAATTTATCCTTGTGCCTTCCATTAAAATTAATTTTCAATTTATCGTTAGAGTCTGGGATGTTTTTAGATGAATGGAAATTTTCATTCATAGCTCCCATATTTAAAGCTGGATCTCGACAAAAAGTTGAAAATTATCGTGGAATTTCTAAACTTTCAGCTGTTCCTTAATTGTTTGAGTCTATTGTTACAAAAAAAAAATTTTACTTTTCAATAAAGGAACAAATATCATTGCAACAACATGGATTTGTTTCTGGTAGGTCCACATCAACCAACTTGACACTCTTTGTAAAATATCTCTTTGACTCTGTGGAGTCAGGATATCAAGTGGATGTTATTTTCACCGACTTCACAAAAGCTTTTGACACAATATGTCATAATATCCTCATTACAAAAATCGTTTGGCATACACTCGATGCTTCTTAAATGGATTTCGAGTTATCTTTCCAATAGGAAGCAGTACGTAAAAATTGGTTGTTCTCAATCTAGGCTTATTGAGGTCTTATCTGGTGTCCCCCAAGGCAGCCATTTAGGGCCTCTTCAATGTTTTTATTAATGAAATCCCCTCATTGCTTAGTCATGCTAACTGCCTAATGTATGCCGACGACCTTAAGATCTTTTTGCGTGTTAAAAGTATGTATGATTGCGAACGTCTTCAAAATGATTTAAACAAACTTGTTTATTGGTGTGAGCTTAGTCACCTGACCTTAAACATAAATAAATGTCATTCTTTTTCTGTGTATCGTATATTAGTCCCTATGATTTATGACTACACAATATCCAGAACCTGCATATCTCGTAAAACTGAAATAAAAGATCTTGGTGTGATCTTTGACACGAAACTTTCTTTTTCACTTCACATCGATTACGTTGTTGCTAAAGCAAATTCAATGCTTGGTTTCCTGAAACGAACATGTGCTCAGTTCTCTAACCCATATGCCCTTAAGTCTGTTTATATGTCTATAGTACGTCCTTTCCTTGAATATTGTTCTATGGTCTGATGTCCAATCTATGCGAATTGTCAAATGCGATTAGAAAGAGTGCAAAAGTCTTTTACAAGATTTGTTGTAAGACAAATGAAATGGAACCTTGACAGAATGCCGTCTTATTCAACAAGATGTGCGTTAATTGGTTAAGATTCCTTTTAAAAAAGACGAAATATTCAATGTATACTATTTATTTATGATGTTTTTTTCTCATCGTATAATTTGTCCCGATATCCTTGAACAATTTAAGTTATATGCACCAGAAAGAATTCTTCGAACCAGAAATTTTTTATTGAATCCTAGGCATTTTTACAATTATGGTCTTCATGAACCAATAACAAAATGCATAAAACTTTTTAATTCTGTTTGTACTGAAATAGATTTGTGTGATGATAGAATAAAATTTAAACTGTCAATTTTTAATATATATATATATTCTAAAAGATAAATGTTGAACTTCAATAAATCCGTTGATCGTTAATAATGTAATTTTTATGAATTAATTTAATTATTTATGTAAATATGTTAAAAAGAAATATTATTTAAATCCAAATCTGTTAGAGTTAAGCTCGGTAGATAAATAAATAAATAAATAAGAACATTATTGCAAGGATATTACTGCCTCTAGCAACAGAAAAAAAAAACAAAATGTTTGCTCAGAACTGAACTATTATAAGCATCTGTTTTCTTACTTTTCGATGGGTAGTGAATTCCGTGATTTTTGAAGATTTTGAAGATTGCTCACTAATTTTATAAAATTTAAATTCAATTTGAAAAAAAAAACTACACAAAATCATTCGTCAACGAGACGCAATATCCATCTGTTTTTGTTTTCGGCGTCAATGCGAATTATCCTTACAAATATTTTGCTACAAAAGTTGTCTGTCGAACTTAGATATGAAAAAGCGACAATGATTTGTTCTCTCCGAATTGAGCAAAAGTTAACAGAACTGTGAGTATTCGCACATTTTCGGACATGGTCGTACGGAGCGATTCAACTAATGTTGTTCATCCTTAGTTGTAGTCACAGTTTATTATTTTCTGTTCAGCCGCTCGCCTCGAAGAGACTAGCACAACACGAGGCGCTGCCAAGCGTGGCAGACCCCGGAGTAGCCGTTCTGCAGAGAATATTGCTGCTGTAGCCGAAGATGTCATGGAAGCGTCGACCAGACGACGTGCCACGCAAATGGGTATCAGTCGACGGTCTTTACAGCGAATTTTGGTACAAGATTTGAAGATGTTTCCGTACAAAGTCCAGACGGTGCATCAGCTGTTAGCTGCTGACCGCCAATCGCGTCTAACATACGCTCAAGCCATCCTTAATCACCACCAAAAGGAATATGATTTTTCATCAAAAATAATCATGAGTGACGAGGCCCATTTCCATCTTAGCGGGTACGTAAATAAGCAAAATTTACGCTTCTGGGGCACTGAAAATCCGCGTGTAACCCACGAAAAGCCATTACATCCGCTCAAAGTCACTGTATGGTGTGCTGTTTTCGCTGGAGGAGTCATCGGACCTTTTTTCTTTGAAGACGTCGCGGGCCAAACGGTTACTGTGAATGGTGAGCGTTACAGAGCAATGATCAACGAGTTCTTTTTGCCGCAACTTGATGAATTGGGATTGGAAAACATGTGGTTCCAACAGGACGGTGCAACGGCACACACTGCACGTGCCACAACCGATATGCTGAAGGATGCATTTCCCGGGCGCCTAATCTCCCGTTTTGGCGATTTGCACTGGCCAGCAAGATCGCCTGATTTGACCGCTCCAGACTTCTTTTTGTATGGCTTTTTAAAGTCGCGGGCTTATATCAACAAGCCTCAGACTCTTGCAGCTCTTAAAGACAATATCCGTCAAGAATGTGAGGACCTATCGCCGGAAGTTTTGGCCAAAGTGATGGAAAATGCCATGAAAAGGGCTCAAATGACAATCAACTGTGGCGGCGGCCATTTACATGACATCATATTCTCGACTTGATGTAAAAAAAAAAATTAAAAAACCAAATAAAAATAATCCACAAGAAGAATCAAAGTTTTTCATTATTTTTTAAATTACAGCCAAAAAACATCGGAAGGTTATTTATGCGCCACCTTGTAGTATAGAGCATGTGACTTAAGACTTATCATCTGTGACTACTAATTTCGTTTTGCGATGAACCACCACGCCGAAGGGTTGGGTTTGATTCCCAGTTTTTGCAACACCAAGATGTTTTTTTTTCCATGTGCAAAATTATTCAGACAATTTTTTCTTGGTACAATCGCATCAAATGAAACATTTTCGATTTTCGCTATATCTGATGATTATGATTTGTAACAAAAAAAAAAGAATGTGTCGTGCTCCAATGATAGAATCTGAGAGCACATTTCTTCGTATGTCAATCAATGGTTTTATAGAACACGTTTCAATTGGTTGGTTACTTAGGCTACACTTGCTTGTTGCAAAGAGCACTCTAGTGGATAGCGTGGTGGACAGGAGTGCGAAGATACCCGGGTTCAAATCTCAGTAAGAACCTTATCTATTTATTTAAAATTAATATTTTTTATTTTAGATTTTTTCATCTGGTATGCCGCCCAATCGAATCAAAGTTGAGGAATGCTTTGATCTTTGCTCTGATCACTCTCCGGTCATTCTAACAACGAGCGAGTCAATCATTAGAAATGAAAGCCCATCCAGACTGACAAATGGAAAAAAACAACTGGGAAGTCTTCAAAAACGATTAGAACTTGAAGTCGCGGTTTATCGATATCGTTCAAAAAGCAGCATGGAATAACACTTCTCAACATCGCAAAGCAGTAAGTTATAGTAATATCAAGTACCCACGGGACCAAAATCGTGCGCCGCAAGATAAAACACATTTCAATCGGTTGTGTAACATGCTATCAAATTCGATTAAAAACTTTAAAAACCATGCAGTAGAAAAAAGCAGACGTTATTGCCGCACATCTTGAGAAAACATTCAAATCATTTGATGGTCCAGAAAATATTAATTTATTCGAGACTACAACCGATAGCAATATAATAAGATATGCAAATATTGCAGAGCTTAAACGGGAAATACAGAAATTAAAGCCTAAAAATGCTTCCTAAAATGTTGCCCGTAAAAGCATTAACTGAACTCCTCTATATTGTAAATGCAGCAAAGATTAAAATGCACACCAGGACAGTGGAAAGTCGTGGAAGTGATTATGGTTCTCAAACACTCCATTATAGATCAGAAACGCCTTTTACCCGACCATCAATTTGGGTTAAGAAGTAAACACTCGACTGTGGGCCAAGTTCATTGAGAAATTGAAAAAGCTTTCGAAGACAAGAAAATTTCCTCAGCCCTGTTTCTTGACGTGTCGCAAGCTTTTGACAAAGTTTGGCATAGAGGCCTTCAATACAAACTAAGACAAGTTCTGCCTGAAAAATTATATAAATGGACAAAATCCTGGCGGATCGCATTTAACGAGAGCAAAATCGATTCAAGTGGATTTTTCGTATAAATGGACAAACAATTTGCCTGTATTTCTCAATATTGTTCGAGTCCCTTTTGCAAATGAAGCGAAATATCTCGGAATGACACTCGATGCTAAATTAAAATGGAATTCGCATGTAAAAAAGAAATGCGAAGAACTTAAAAATAAATACAGAGAACTGTACGGGAAACTCGGAAAATATTTAAAGCATAACCTTGATAACAAGCTGCTATTACACAAGCAAGTGCTAAAATCGGTTTGGACATATGGTATACAACTATGGGGTTGTACCAGTGAATCGAATCCAAACATGGTCAGGGTCTTATATAAGATCTAATTAGTAGTTCGAGTGAGGGCTTTACTACTGAATTGCCTTCTTAGCCCGAAGAAACAGCGGTTGGCAATAGTAATTCTTCGTTTAATTTCTGATGAGATGTTGTTGTCAGAGTTAATAGCGGAGCCGAGATAGATATTTTTGTCGTCGTTGTTGTGTGCCCTTTCGTGTTGACAGCATATACTTCGTCTTGCCCTCTTTCCGCTTCCTTCTCTATACTAGCAAACGTGGCTATGACATCACGTTGGGTCCTACCAATGATGTCAATATCGTCGGCGTATGCTAGTAGTTGTACAGATTTTTAGAAAAGTGTGCCTCTGGTGTTGGATCGTAAGTTTTGTACAATCCTACCAAGAATCAGATTGAAGAAGTCACATGACAGCGCATCGCTTTGCCTAAATCCATTTTTGGTATCGATTGTGTCGGTGAGGTCGTTTCCGACCCTCTTGGAACAGCGAGAATTCTCCATCGTCATCCTACACAAACGGACGAGTTTGGGCGGTATACCAAAACTAGACTAGGTGGTGGGTATTGATTTGGACTTCTTGGGTTTTTTCCAGGATCTGCCGATGTGTGAAGATTTGATCGGTTGTGGACTTTCCTAGCCTAAAACCACACTGATAAGGGCCGATCAGGTTGTTGGTAAACGGTTTCAGGCGTTCACATATTACGGCAGATAGGATCTTGTAGGCTATGTTGCGGAGATTTATGCCTCTGTAGTTGGCGCAGTTTATAGGGTCTCCTTTTGTATGGATCGGGCAAACGATGCTGAGATTATATTCTTCAGGCATACTTTCTTCCGACGAGATTTGGCTCATGAGTTGGTGGATGTTACTTACCAAGTCATCTCCGCCGGCTTTATAAAGCTCGGCGGGAAGGCCGTCATAATTATAAATAAAAGTAAAGTAAAATTAATAAAAGAATGCGGTGGAAAGTGGTTCCCCTATAGAAGGTCCAGACAAAAGGCTAGTCAGTTGTTTCCAGCAATGGGTTTATAGGCCAAATCAGATAAAAGACTGATATTTTTCTTGCCGTAAGACTATAGAACCATACCCGAAAGATGGAGCCTATTTCGATATACTTCAATACCAACAACAAAATGTTCAACCAATTTCCATTTGTAGAATATAAAGTCACTTATATAAGCCGCCATACCAGCAGGTCTTGTGAAATAACATTATTATTCAAATTTCCCGTTTAATTATTCTGAGAAATGAGTACCTGTATATGTTAACGAAACATTTGTGTTCAAAAATAAAATAAAAATTAAAATAATCAATACCAATCCGTAGACTTTACCCTCTTTCTGGATAGTTTTATTGGAGATTGTTTATTACCGATGGATAGTGAGCTTTCTCGATTTCTATTTGTCAATTTCTTTTCTGAAATAATAAGCTTAGTAATTAATTTAATAAACACGAGATTGAAGAAAAGTTTTTAAGGATTTTGGAAGGATATAATTGCAAGTAAATACGTGTATCCACAAAGAAAGAAATAGTTTACAATCTAAACAATGATTATGCTAATTTATCTTACTATGAGAGTTCCTTTTCCTTCCATTTTTATTCGCTTCACTCACTGATTTGTACATAGAAATTTTTAATATTAAAAGTGACTGAATTTTCAAAAAACACTAGGCAAAAAAAGGATATCTTGCTTTCTTATTACTTATCAACTATTTTTTTTTTATTATTTTTTCTTCGGTGTAGTAAATCTATAACGCTACAATAACGCCCAGAAATGTTAATTTACTCTGCTCGTGAACTGTTATAAAGGGTTTTTCAATATGAGCGCTACAAAAGATTTAATATACAAAAACAGTTTTGGATATTAATGAAATTTTTTATTCCTGTAAAAGTACGTTCGATGCCATTATGTATGGAACTCGATTTCTTTTGCATGGCCACCACGGGCACGCTTGCAGAAGTCCAGACGCTGAACCCAATTTTCGACGGTTTTCAAGCACAAATCGGGAGATACTGCTGCAATTTCACGTTCGATATTCATACGAAGTTCATCAATCGTCGCTGGCTTGTTGGCATAGACCATAGACTTGACGTAGCTCCACAGGAAATAGTCTAACTCCGTCAAATCGCACGACCGAGGCGGCCAAGCGACTGGACCATTTCGTGAGATAAGACGTTCTCCAAACTTGGTTTCCAATAAATTGATTGTGGCATTCGCTGTGTGGCTTGTGGCGCCGTCTTGTTGGAACCATATTTCCTCCAAGTCCATATCATCCAATTGGGGCCAAAAATATTCGGTTATCATTGAACGGTAGCGATTCCCATTCACAGTAACGTGCCGGTCTTGATCATCACTAAAAGAAGTACGGCCCAATGACGCCGCCGGCCCATAAACCACACCAAACCGTAATTTTTTCGGGATGCAATGATGACTCATGGAGTACGTGTGGATTGCTGCCTGACCAATACCGCATATTTTGTTTATTGACGAAGCCATTCAGCCAAAAATGAGCCTCATCACTGAAGATGATTTTTCGATGAAAACCCGAATCATTTTCAAGTTCTTGCTCAGCCGAATTCACGAACATACGACGCTTCAGGTGGTCAAGCCTCTTCAGTTCTTGCGTCAATTTAATCTTTTAAGGATGAAGGCCAAGATCTTTTCGCAAAATTCGCCACAACGACGTCACAGAGATGATGCCCAACGCTTGAGAACGACGTGTGAGAGTCACATTTGGGCTTTCTTCAACTGAAGCCACAGCGGCAGCAATATTCTCGACACTACGGGCACTTCTTAGTCCCACGGTCGTACTGTGCCTGTGGATTCAAATTTTTCCACTAGACGCTCCATTGGTGATCTGCTAGGACGATTATGACGATCATAAATTGGACATAGCGCTCTTAACGTTCAGGCCCCTGACTCCGAATTTCGGTTGTAAATTTAAGTAATTTCGACTCATTGTTGGATCGTATATCTTTCCATCATGAAATGGCAAACCTTACAGAGGAGAATTGTCAAAAGAGCGGCAAGAAATATGGTGTCGTTTGCTGTCCCTGTCGCTCAACATTTGCAGCGTCCCTGTTGAAAAACCAGATATATTGTATAATTGTTGAAACACATCTTCTGAAATTTCGCCTTGTATTCCGAAAGGTAAATTTTGTATTTTCTGTATATAGCTAGTTACAACAGGACAACAGGTTGTCTAGGAATTTCAAGGGTTAGTCAGGCCCCTTGAACAGAGCTGGTGGCGGATGAACCGAAAGGCCAACGGCAGCGCTCAGTCCCGTAGTGGATACTGACGGCCCCGTGTCCTAAGGGTATCTAATAAATTGGAACTGGCCCTCCAGGTTGGGGGTTGTGCTTTGGGTTAACTACCCAACCATGGAAAAATCTAACGGTTACGAAGCATATATAGCCTCGAAAAAAGGACAACGACGTTCGTATCTGCACCTGGAATGTGAGAACATTAAACAGGAGAGGTGCAAGCGAACAACTAGCGGAAGCCCTAAACTTCTACAAAGCAGACAAAACAGCCATCCAGGAAATACGATGGGATGGGCCGTTAAAAAAGAGGATTATCAGTGTGGCTTTAGGTCAAGAATATCTCGCCTCAAATGTTCACACTTTGCAAAACCTATTCAATGATTTCAAAGACGCATACGAAAGCATTTATATAGACAAACAAAACAGATATATGTCTAGTTTTGGTAAACCACCAAAACTCACCCATCCGTACAGGATGATGATGGAGATTTATCGCTATATTTCAAAAGCAAAAAGGATATACTTCAGGTGACGTATTGTTGTGTGACTTCGTTAATATAATTCTTGAGCGGATTATGCAAAACTCCCAAGCCAATATAAAGGGCGCAATCTTACATAAATCTGTGCAACTACTATCATGAGCCAAGATCATAGCCACGTTTGATAGTATGGAGAAGGAAACGGCAAAAACCGGCTTAACATCAAATGAGGACATGACCAAGTATATGCTGACAACATGAAAGGAAACACAACATCGACAAATCTGGCTCAATTTCAGTAGCTAAGTAGCTAAATACTTTGTTTACCTACGCTGTTAATTCTGACAACGAAATCTCGTCATATATCAAACAAAGTACAGGGTGTCCGCCGGGTAGGTATACTACTTTCCTTTGCCGCCATTTTGGTAAACATTAGTCTTGACAGTTCATATTTGGCAGTCGTGAAGTGGACACGTCGCAAATTTATTATGGAAAAATATTCGATAAACCAACGTGTTTTAATCGTTACAACATTTTATCAAAATCATTCATCGATTATTGTGACGATGAGAAAGTTACGTGAAATTTTTGGGAGAAACAACGTGCCAACAAAACGCAATATTTATCGTGTAGTGAATGATTTCGAAGAAAGAGGGTCTGTAGGTGATAAGCCCAAGCATGGACCACAGCGTACTGCAAGATCAGCTGAAATCATTACTGCTGCTCAAGGAAGTGTTCAAAAAAATCCATCAACCTGATTTCGATGCCGTGTTTCCATTTAAGATTCAGTTAACACAAGAGCTTCTTCCACAAGACCATTTACGCCGCCGTACATATGCTGATGTTAGATGTTGCAGCTAGCCCATGACAACCCTGATTTTCATGAAAAAATCATAATGAGTGACGAGGCACATTTTCATTTGAATGGATATGTGAATAAACAGAATAGTCGGTTCTGGGTTATGGAAAAAACTCAAATTATTCATAAGTCACCTTTGCATCCAATAAAAGTTACATTCTGTTGTTCAATTCGGTCAGGAGGAATCATTGGACCTTACTTCTTTGAAAATGAAAATGGCGTAACGGTAACTGTGAATGGGGAGCGATATCGTGATATGATTGAAAACTTTTTAAAGCCACAACTGCATGCTTTTGGGCTTGATTACCATGTGCTATCAACAAGACGGTGCACCATCGCATACAGCTAGGATTACAATGGAATTACTGCGAGACCTCTTTCCACAACAAGCTATTTTAAGAAATGGTGATGTTGATTGGCCTCCATGGTCGCCTGATTTGACTGTTCCGGACTTCTTTTTGTGGGGATATCTGAAAATCAAGGTTTGTGCAAACAAACCAGAAACGCTTGAGCAACTAAAACAAACATTCGTGATGAAATTAATGAAATTAATTAATACCGCGTGAAATGTGTGAGAATGTAATGAGAAATGTGCTCAATAGGGCTCGCATTTGTGAGGCTAACAGAGGCGGACATTTACCTGATATTGTATTTCATAGATAATTGCCGACATAAAATAAATCAATACAAGATCCATTCTCTTTCATTTAATCAAAAATTATAAACAAACAAACTAGTATATCTTCCCGGCGTACACCCTGTATTACGCTTACCAAGCGCTGTTACTTCGAACTACGAAGGCAATTTGTTAGTAAAGCGCCTTACTTGAACTACTATTAAGATCCTATGTAAGACCCTGATCATCCCAGTCCTGTTCTACTGCGCTGATATATGAAGATCACACAAGCGAATCAAGAACTCCTTGGTAGATTCAAGCGAACAATTCTACAAAAAGTTTTCGGTCAAGTTAGTACTGACGCCCATAGAGAAGAATATTCAAGTAAGAACTTTACGTCCTGGACGTTTATGATGGCTTGGATATAAAAAGCGAGTGGATACCAATACTCCATTCCGCAAAGTCTATGACTTCTAACCAGACGTCTTATGCAGTATAAAAAATTTTCAAAACCAACCTCTACGAACTTGAAGTGCGCAACTGGAAGGAGTTAGCTGAGGATCGGGCTAATTTTAGAGGAATCCTGGTTGTATTCCAGGTCCATTCCGGGCTGTAGAGCCACTTATGGTGTTGATTAATCAACTCCAACACTATTTGGCTGGTAACAACATTGGCCTAGATTCGATTTTCCGCAACTAAAGATATTGCAAAATGAAGTCAACGATGGCGTCCAAAAAAACAGCCTTTAGCTCGCAATCTCATTATTCAAAGCCCTTGAACAAATATGGTGGCGGATGAGTCGATGCAAACGTCACATGTCAATCCAGCAGCTACAGCCGACCCCCCGTCCCAGCAAATTGACTAACAAAGTTTTGGCGCTATTTTCGATTGATTATTCAATCAAGAAAATATGTGTTGTTATGTTCCAACTCAGTGTTTCAACATTTTCTAATTAATTGTTGCCATGTTGCCCATGGTTTCGCGCTGAGTCCGGAAAGTAGCGTAGTTGCTACTTTCCGTGCCGACACCGGTCATTCTAACACCGCGTCTCCACGAGCAACATTTGCATGGGCTTCAGCATTTTAACCCGTGACCCGTGGCTCAAAGGCCAAGTGGAAAAAATGTCTTTACCGAACGGTATTGCAAAGGTAACAATAGGTCGCTGTTCCATCAAGGTCAACCCCACCGTAAAGGATTCCGACAAGAAGACGCATTGGTATGTGACTTGATCCTAAGCCTAGGCCACCATCGGTCGCAAACAGCAAATGATTGCACAGATTTGATATCCTTTGCGTTCACAAGCTTATCAAAGAAACGACTTAACTTCTTTAATTTTAATTTTCATAACCTGAGTGCATATTATATTACATTATCTACTCCTTATAAAACGCCTTATAAGCCTTATAAATTTGCTTACCTTCTAAACTACTACAAACCTCCAATGAACAACACTGCAAATATGCCACTTCAGAAGTCCTTCAATATCTAAGAGCTGTCTTTTTCAAAGTCCTACCTGCTTCTGGATTCTTTCATGAAACTTCCAACCAATTTCTGACAAGTATCACCTTCGTTTAATATTCCAACCACAGCTTTTCTTAAGGCTTCCCTACTCTCCGCACTTAAATCAGCAGAAATCCTTTACTAATCCAGCCGTGGTCCCGGCGCATAAACTTGTACGTTTTGCACAAAAGTCGCATCTGCCATTAGAGGCATCGAGGATAGTTTAGTGTTGTTCTCCCCGATGGATTAAAGACTAGACACTTCTAAGCATTGTACAGCAAAATCCGCGAATCCTTGCAAATCCTCCCTAAATAGTTGCGTTGTTTACCGTCAGTTGAAGCGCGATGCGGTTGGTCGTTGGTACGAGATCGTGACTGCTCCAAATCTTTTTTAATGACAAAACTTTTGCTTATTCATTGTGATTATCTGAAATTTTGAACTTTTACCAGAAAAGGGAGTATATTTATACCGTTTCTGTATCCTGTTACGCGTGCCCTTTGTTTTCATGTTACTGCTGCTCCTTTGCCGTTCCCAATTCACTGAGCAGAGATGGAAATATATTGAGAAACTTTGTGTGTGCAGTGGATGTATCGAAACGTATACACCTCGCATAGTACCAGCGCCATCGCCAGCCATAGTAGCAGGACACGACCCAACCAAGCAAGGACTACAATTTGACTTGGAATTCGCTTGACAAAGTTTAACGTGATTTTTTAATGCTAGGTCACGATTTCATTAAAATACTTCCTCTCATTCGTTGCGCGCGCCACAGTTTTGCACTCCTTCATCCGATGGGGTGATTTCAACTGAGGCGTGGGTGCTAGGGTGGTAGTGGTGATGTCGTCATGGTGGAATGTTGATAAAGCTTGGCGTTTGCATTTGCATAAATTGAAAATAATACGGAACCGTATAGAATTTTTGCCCTCATCAGAACCATCAGCGTTGTCGGCACTGTCATCATCATCTTTGTCCCCATGAGCAGATTTTTCCTGGCTGCACAATGGATACAAAGAATGCATGGCTATACTGGTGACAAAGGTTTAAGGCAGTAGAATAATTGTCCGTGACCCATTGAACCAGTATGTAGGGTGCATGCGAACTGATAAAAAAAAAGAATATCGGCTTCGAATAATAATTCATACCGTTGCGGTACTGAGCTCTGGTGGTTTGTAGTTTATATAAAACGGAATTTCAAATATGTCTTTGACTTTTCATTGTAATGAATTTAATGAAAATTTTCTTTGTAAGCTTCATGGAAAATAAGTAGTTTGCATAATTATTTTTCGATTAACAAAGATTACTTTGGAGGAGTCTCTACACAAAAACTTTTTTTTTACTCCGATGTCAAACGATAGTGAAGCGAATGATTTAATTACAAAATTGTAAAATTTTAAATCAATTCGAGATCTAGTTTATTAGAAATTTTGAAAAACCAGCTAAATATTTATATTTACTAAATTGACTCTACAGTTCGAGTTAATAAACATGAACCCAACTTATACTAATGAAAATATTCACAGGTTTAGGTAGAATCTCTTGATTCTTCATTTTTTCCAGATCCATAAAAAAGGAGACCCACAAAACGGCGCCAACTAAGAAGCCATAAGTATCCTCAACATCGCCTACAAGATCCTATCTGCAGTAACATGTGAACGCCTGAAACAGTTTACCAACAACCTGATCGGCCCTTTTTAGGCCAGGAAAGTCCACAACCGATCAAATTTTTACGCTTCGTCAGATCCTGGAAAAAAACACAAGAAGTCCAAAACCATACCCACCACCTATTCATCGATTTCAAAGCCGCATACGACAGCATTTATAGAGACGAACTGTACAGAGCCAAGTCTAGTTTTGATATACCGCCCAAGCTCGTCCGTTTGTGTATGATGAAGATAGAGAATTTTCGCTGCTTCATCAGGGTCAGAAAGGACCTCACCAACACATTCGATACCAAAAAAAAAAGGATTTAGGCAAGGCGATGCGCTGTCATGTGACTTCTTTAATTCGATTCTTGAGAGGGT
The DNA here is from genome assembly GCA_949824845.1 of Rhingia rostrata. Classification (NCBI taxonomy): domain Eukaryota; kingdom Metazoa; phylum Arthropoda; class Insecta; order Diptera; family Syrphidae; genus Rhingia; species Rhingia rostrata. The sequence continues at coordinate 48,805,989 of OX463755.1, read as the reverse complement.
TATGCAACACCAGACGCACAATTTTCCAAAAATTGGTGCAACTAAATACTAGCATACACCGACGATATTGATATCATTGGTAGGAACCAATGTGATGTCATACCCACGTTTGCTAGTATAGAGAATGTATGAAGAACGAAGGCAAAAATGGGTTTAGCAGTAAATGAGGGCAGGACCAAGCATACGCTGTCAACACGAAAGGACACACAACATGGACGAATTGGACAGATCGTCACCATTGTCAGATATAACTTTGAGTTAGTACGGAACTTTGTCTACCTCGACTCCGCTATTAACACTGACAACAACATCTAGTCAGAAACAATAGAGGAAACAAAAATGAAATTACAAAACGCTCTTAACGAGGTTATTGAATGGACAAAATCCTGCGGGTTGCACTTAACGAGAGCAAATCGAATCATGTAGATTTTTCGTATAAACGGACAAACAATTTGCCAGTATTTCTCCAAACGGTTCGAGTCCCTTTTGCAACTGAAGCGAAAAATCTCGGAATGACACTCGATGCAAAATTAAAATGGAAGTCGCATGTAAAAGAGAAATGCGAGGAACTTATAAATAAATACAGAGAACTGTGCTGCTTACTCGGATAACCTTGATAACAAGCTGCTATTATACAAGCAAGTGCTAAAGCCGGTCTGGACATATTGTATACAACTGTGGGGTTGTACCAATGAAAGGAATCTAAATATTTTACAAACTTTTGATAACAAAATGCTAAGATCATTCGTCAATGCACCGTGGTATATAAAGAATGAAGATTTATGCAGAGATCTGGGAATTCCAGCGGTGGAAGATGAAACGAAAAATTTTGAAAGCAAACATAAAAAACTTTTATTGGGACACAAATTTATTGCGGCGTTTTCAAAAAACTAAGCCCTTAGATTTGGCCCGATAGTAACGAACCGCCCTATATATTGCGGAAAAAGCAGGAACTGTCAAAGGAATGTTACTTGCCAAACATTCATTAATCGTGATAAAAGAAATTGCTATATAAGTCGCATACTTAGCTGCAATACAAATACAAAAAGGGTGGTGGTTTAAGTTAGGGTTAAAGTCCCAAACTACTTTGCTCACGTACTCATCGTGTCTTTTGGGACTTCCACCAGCCCACCGATTAAAAAAAAAAGAAAATAAACGTAGACTTTTTCTTGCCAACCTCTGTTTCTTCGGGCTAAGAAGGCTATTACTCCGGCTTTAAGAGTCTTCGATTCCTCGCCGTACGTCGGACGCAGTAGAGGAAGTCCTCTCCTTAAGTGGCGGGCACAAGTAGAAACCGACCTCAACCAACTTGGAGTGCGCAACTGGAGGCAGTTAGCTAAGGACCGGGCTAATTGGAGAGGCATGTTGGTTGAGGTCCAGGTTCGTTCCGGACTGTAGTAAGTATTAGGCAATTACAATTACAATGTACCAAATATAGATATTAATTTTATTTAGTCAAATGATATGTTTGGGGTACAAGTATTCATTTATGTTTCAAGTCTTTTGCCAATTGGCAATTTAAGCCAGCGTATAATTTGTGTCATTAGAGTGGTGAATATAGACTTAAAAACATTGACCTCCTCTGTAGCTTGCTTAAATATATCCAGTGGCTATATTTTTGACATTTGGTAAACGCACTGATGATTGAGAGACATAGAAGGCACACTCTTGGATTGGCAGTGTTCTCGCTTGGTCATATATCCATTTCCATCCTACTTGAACAAAGTACCCGTTTTAAAAAGACTAATTTTTGTTTTAATTCTGTTTGGTTATTGTTAAAAAATAATACACGTGCAGAAACTTCAAGAAGAAATTGGGTGAAGAAAGTTCACCCAATTTTGACGCAAATAGTAGACGGCCTAGATTGTTAAATGTTCAATCTGGCAGATGGCAGCAAGCATTGCATTATTTATGAATGTATCACCATGGTTATTGTTACTTTGAATGCTTTGTTTTGGTTACCGACTAAGGCGTTCTTTTGCACTCGAATTTTATGATATATGCAGGTATATAGACCAATGAAATAGTGAGCTTACGGAAAAGCAGAGTGCATTATTTCCACTAAAATGCTGTAACAATTTTTTAAAATGAGTTTTACTAGATTGGTTGGTGATAAACCAACCAAACAATATTCTTATAATTAATGGGTCGTAACTCCAGGTGGAAAAATAATAGTGCTGCAATGATGAGTTAGGATCAGAATATCTACACCCCTTATCCTATGCTATTGCAGAAGGTAAATACGTACATATCTACATAATTATTTAAAAATGTAAATCTATTCAATCCCAAAAAAAGCACCAGACCAATCTCATGCCATGCCGCTGTCCGCTACCCCATCTGCTTACGTAATCCTTCACCACGCTCGCATTGCTCAGGAAAATAAAAACACTCCTCCAAATTTTCTTTTGGAAGGTGATTCCACTGATATCTATATCTGATTCGTAATTCTCTATCCTCCGTCTCATTTTTTTTAACCACCTCAAATGTGAGTGAAAAAGTCTCCATCTATTTATAGAAACATTTTCTGTCGCAAATGTGCATATGGCCATCGCCTTCCAATCACATGATTCTTCTGTTATGTTTTTTCTGTCTAATTTTGAATTCTTCTCATTTATGACTTCTTTCACTCCATGTTTCATTCGACCAGCCCCCCGCAAGGCGTCATCACTCTGCATAGTCGAAGATACTATTTTTTCTCTACCATCTGTTTATCGGAAACCACATGCAATGCGGGGAAAAGTCCAAATTCGTATCCGCAAATGTAATACGATACATACAGATGCCTTAATGTGGCTGGTTACCTCCCCGGACTAGTAGTATCGGCGGCAAATTTAGCAATGGCAGCGGCTTGGAAATGAATATAAACGTAAAAACTTTTATATACACACACAGATGTGTATGTGTGACTTCTATCCATGTATTCTAAGCTAGATGCGCGTGCGCTCTTGTAAATTCTTTTCAAGTTATTTTCGTCACAAATTTGAGGCACTGCCAACCGAACTCGGTCGGAAAATAATCCAAAAAAAGAATGGTACAACAACAAAAAGATAAGTATCTGAAAGTTCTGTTCGATGATGGAACGTACTATATTTACATTTTTTAAACTAAATCCACTTTGTTTTTGTTTTGCAGTTGAAGATATGCCACAATCTGCTCCATACTTCTTTACATTCCATATGATGATTAAATTACTATTGAATGCAAGGAAGCATGGAACTTTCATAGGCGCAATTCCTAGTTTTACATAACACAAAATTGACTTACAAACGTGTAAAGTGCACTTTTTTCATTCTCGCAGATCACATTTCACTTTAAAAAAAAAATAATTTTTGCACTAAATATGAAGTTGGAAAAAAAACGGTTATTAAAAGTCCCTTCGGGATGATTGTCGCGTAACGGTCGCTTTTCAAATGTATCCATGTGGATGATGTTACCCGAGAGTTTAACACTTTTTTTTGTCATGTTTGAAGGCACAAAGTATTTATACGATTATAAGGCTGTGAAGGTTCACTGTTCTCTTTCGGGAGACTATGATAAGACTGTGATACATCATGTGAATTGTGTGACACTTATATTAAATTTTTTTTGTTCTTAACTCACCCCCTCTCCTGCGGCTCATATCATATGGCAGCGTTTATGAGTGCAACTGTGTGTCAGGTCAGGTCAGCGGCATCAAAACAAAACAACAACAAAAATAAAATCAGCGTTATTTTCCAAATGGAGTTCCAACGAAAAATAGAGGTAACAAGATGCACACACAAAGGACACACTTGAAAATATTTTTCCGGTGTTATGTCTGCTTGTCATGTGGTCGCAATATGCCCATTTGTTTGGTGGGTATATCTGCATACGATATACATGCTCATCTGAGTCGGTTTTTATTATTTTTTTTGTATAGTAGCTGTTTTTGTTGCAGTTTATGAATTTCATTCACAGGATATTGTGGAGTAGAAATTCCAATGACTGGGTTTTTTTTTGTTAGGGAATAATGTTTTGGATGATCCTATTGTGTGAGGAAAAAATGTTCGGCTTAAATTTTAAATGATTTTCTGCAGGAGTATTTTATATAACTTTAATTTATTAAAATAGCAAATGTTTTACAACATCACAATGTTGGGGAAATACTTGATTCGAAAGCCCCCACGCGTTGCTATCGAGTTGGGAAATGTTCCCTCAGTTATTCACACTCAAAAATATCTATATCCAGGATTTTTTTTTTACAGTTTATATACATTCTGGGTATTTGTCTTTACTTGTTATTATTTTTATTTAAATGTTTATACCATACCACACTATGACAAACATGATGAAAATTGAAAATTGAAAATATGACAGATTGATCAAATTTGATTGAAGATCATTTGGGAAAATGCGATACAATATAGAAACTTCTCGAGAAAATTTTTTTTTTCTTAAAGTCAGCCAACTATATATTATTTTAATAGTATAGGCTATGGAAAAAAGTACAATACAAAATTTAAAATTTGAATAAAATATTTATCAATACAATTAACAACTTTTCTCAATATTGGTTTAATTTAATGCATTTTTAACAGACGCTACTTCAAAAATATATGATTTGGGTTGAGCCTTCAAACATTTTGCAGTTGGAAAACCCCGTTTTATTGGCTTTCATGCCTACTAAAATAACAAATCCATATGGCAAGGAAACACCTTTCCAAATATTAAAATAAACTACCTAAATTCGCATAAAATTTGTTGGTATTTACAAATTAAGAAAATTAATTACATCTTGTGTTTTCAAAAAAAAGAAGAAATGGTAAAGTACTTATGCAGGCAAAAATATCATCAGAAGCTCTATTTCGGACAAGGAACAGTAAAATCAATAATGATTACATATTAGTCACCAAAAATCTATTATTTTGATTTTCGATTTAAATTTAAATGATATATTTAATGCAATCCCGTTTGTCGTATAAAGGTTATTGGCACAATTATTTGCTAATTTATTTTATTAAAAATGATTATATTTCGAGTTTGTTAAATTTAAGCCATAGATTTAAAATACAAAATGCTAAACTTTTAAAAATTATTTTTTTATTCTTTTAACTCAAAATGTTACATTTAATATTTATTTTATCGAAAATTTAATATTTCCCCTTTATTATAACGGCTTACAATAATTTTAAATTGGATGTTTCTCTTAATTACTAATAAAAAATCATATGGTAACAGATTTTTTTAAATAATATTTGAACAAAAATTAAAATACCTAGTAATAAAAAAATATTCTGCCCTAGCGAGGTATCAGTCGGAGCGGAAAATTATCCGCAACGTATACTTCGTCGGTGGTTCAAATTCCATTCGAGGTATGTGTCATCGGAGAAAAATTGCTTCACAACAATTCTTAAAAAAAAAACTCCGTGAAGAATTTGTGTCGGAGGAAATCGGGTAAAAAGAATTGCACTTAGCTGTCAAAAATTGCATGAAAAATGCACCTGAACGCACTTCAACGGAATTCGGAGGGGTGCGTTACAAAATATTGGAGAAATATTCCAGCTTTTCAGAAGAATACCTCGGATCCTCCGAATGGTATAAAATCGTAGAATTCTCCGCTCCGACGGATACCTTGATAGGGCTGATGGTTCAACTAATTACGTTCATTTATTTTTCAAAAATTATTTTATATTATATTTATAAATAAATTATGGCATTGGATATAAATGGAATAAAATTCTATCTATTCTAGACAATAAACCATTGATTTTGAATGTAATTTATTTCACAAGACATTTAAAATTAAATATGGCTACCTTAAACTTTATTTAATTTCAAAATATTATGCATCTAATAGAAAATAATTGTTTTAACTCGTAAGGCTCGTAAGGGATAAATAAATAGAAGTAAGTGATTTTGTGCAAAAAACAAATTTCCAAAATACTCATTAACTTATATTGAATTCGTATGTTAGCGTTTAATACGCGTTTATTTACTCAACTACCCGATCATTAGCTTCATAAAATCAAACAAATTTCTGAATAGTTGAATAAATTAGTTGGGATAAGTCATCTCTAATCATATTATATATAAATAGAAATAAATGGAATTCAATTATTTACTCAACTACCCAATGATAAGCTCCATAAAATCAAGAAAAGAATATCTGAATAGTTAAATAAATTGGTTGGGATAAGTCATCTCTAGATAGGTTCAATTTAATATGATTTAATTCAATTTAAATGAAAACAATACATGTTCTAAAATATATGTTAAGAGTCGTAACCTATTTGATCTTTTTTTTTGATAATAATAATGAAATATTCTGACATTCAGTTTATATCGAGGTTAACTAGAATGCAAAAACTTTTATACCTAGTTCGAAGAAATAGAGATTTCAATAAAAAACAAATCGAATCAAATAGTTTGCCATTCACGTTGAGTTTGAAGGGTTTTTTTTTAAATCTAGAAGTATTTTATTATGAAAAAAATAATTTTTAATATTTGAATTAAATTTCAAAATAATGGAGAATTTAAAAAAAAATATATGTTCCAGAGAATCGACATGAATTTGTATATTTGTTAGATGAATAATCCAAGTAGCATTTTATATCTTGAAATAATAATTTTGAGTAAAGAACTTTTGTTTGTGGCCTTAAATACATATTCGTTCACATAAATAAAAAAATATAGTGTTTTTTATTAGTCTTGGATTGATACTTTCTTTCTATAGATTAAGAGTAGACAAAAAACAAATATAATTTACAATTTAAATCAAAAGTCGTAAGGCAAATGATAAACTAATTGTTTATGTATAAAATATATCACCATTTTCATATCGAACTATTTCAATGTGAATAAATAAATTATTTAAATGTTTGTATTACAAGACATCTCTTAAGGAAAGTTTGCAACACTTTAAACGATTTATATAAAAATGTGTATAAAATTACCACTTGGTAAACATAAATAAAATAAAATTCCTCATTTACCTCTTGGTAAAGGTAAAACATAAAGAAAAATGAAACATTAAGAAATTAAAATTTACACCGCAATTACAAAAAGATTTTCTTTCCATTAATAGAATGATTGACAATTTTATCATGTCGTTCAAGAAATCATCTTTATATGCCCAATCTTATTGAATTATATCTTTTTGGATATATAAATATAAACGTAATTATTTTCTTTAAATTTTTAAACTTATTTTTGACAACAAAAAATTGTTTTTTTTTATCATTAAATTTGTCAATAGCATCACTTTTAAATTTTGATTGATAGCGACTCCGGACAAAAATATAGCAAATTGCAATTAAAATTAAAATTTAGGGAACTAAAAAAGTATCCAAGGTCTTTATGTTTATTGAAAAATGATTAACCACTATCACTATATTATCGTAAAAATTAAAAATGGTTTGTAGGAAGATTTTATGAGAATATATTTACTGCGCACCATATTAACTCAAGATTTTAAAAAGCCACATGGTACATTTCCATTTCATTGAGCTATTTTGATAGAAATATTGAAAAATAAAACGCGAAGTGATAAATACATATAGGTGTGACCAGCTTGCACTCAAATACTTTTTAAAGTTCAATAACATTTTTTTGTAAAGCAATACATTTTAAGTTTTATATAGAAAAATATTAATACATTTTTCTTTGAATGTAACTATTTACCCAAGGGAAATATTTAAATTTTCATTTTAATAATTAACACACCTATTATTCGCAATTAAAAATAAAATATAAATAAAATTCAAGTGTGAGCACAAACCGGTATAAAAGTATTCTTGACTAATGTCAAAGAGTCAAATAGAAATTTAGCAAAAATCAAAAAGTGGTCAAATAACTATATGTGCGTATGAACTTAGCTTTTGGCAAATTTAATAACTTTTAGAAGAAGAAAATTTCTAGAACCTTCTCAAAATATTTCACCAGAAAGCTTTCACAATGTACATATGTGTAATATAAATAAAAGTTTTCTTAGCTGAACTTAACAACAACATCAACCTAAACCAATATAAATTCACATCCAACACCTTAATAAATGGAGACTTTTCTAACGTCTAGACGCACTATTTTCAAAAAAATGGTCTAAATAAATGGAACATTCTATACCAATACCATGACAATATTGAGCAATGACTAAGCGAGTTCATATATCACAATCGTTGATATATTACACTTGATATAAAAAGCACTTGAATATCATTGACCTAGGCGTTAATATGCCGACGTGACATATGATACGGATGTTGAAATATGGTCAGAAAATCGACGCTTGAAAGACGACATGTTTTACGTCAAAGTATTTAAAAAATAATAATTTTCAAAATTTTGAATGAAATCTGATACGTAATTGCAATACATATTTATCCGTCAACACCACACAAATTTTCCATTATCATTGGATTGGAGTTGGTATCAAATGACATTTTTAATGTTATTTTTTCAATTCCGACCATAATAAGTTTTGCGACTATTTTCGTATGATTACATAATGGACAATTCTTCCACAAATTTTCACAGGTTTTATATTTTATGATATTTTTTTTATAGATAACTCACATTTTGATCCGTTTGATTTGATTTCTTTTACAAATTTTTACACTTAAATTTTTTTTTAACAGCAAAATATTTTGTATAAATAATCATGTTGAATTTATTTAAATAAATTTAAATCTTCCACACAACCTTGAAGTGAAGAAACAAAATTGAACAACCAAAAGCTTTGGTGTTTGATTAAGTATTTTGGGGGACAAAAAATTGATCCACACTGATCGACTTCTAAACAAGTAATGCACTAAAGGATGCAAAATTTCTCTGTTTAGTTTCTACCACGCATCATGTTGACTCTGTATCTTAATATGTATTTTAGTATATGAGTTTTTCAGGCTTTTCTTCTCGTTTTTAGTCGAGTTTTTCTGGTAGATTTTCACCATATTCTCTATGTGTATTTTTTTTCTTGTTTCGTTTTTAACTTTTAGTTTGTTGGTTTTTCTATTTTATTTTTGTCTATTAGAAGCGAAAGAAGATTTACAACAACAACGGGAAATGTATATATTTTAATAGAGGAGAAGACGACACGTATCTCCAAGCGAATTATCCGATGCCGAACGCAAAAGACTTAAGAATGCCACTGCTGTGAGCAAAAGATACTTTCGAGGTTTTCCTAATACCCCATCGATGAAGATCGTTGTGGCGGCTTTTTTTTAGAATTTTTTTTTGTATAATTTGCTCTTTCTAAAAAAAATACAAACATTTTTTTTTTTTAAAGATATATCTCCTCTGACTAATTGCGAGGAGAAACACAAATGGCGGTGTGGTGGTGGTGGCTGTGATTGTCTGCAAGGGGTCTAAAAATGGCCACGAGATTTGATTCGTTGTCTTCGGGTTGGTAAAGTTTTTCTTTTCAGTTGTGTGTTCAGAAGTTTTTTTTTAGTCGTCTCGCATTCGACGGATACATATAGTAAAAATAAATATTTTAGTTTTTTTTTTAAGTATCTTTTTGTATTATTTGTAGGAAGATGTGTATATGTAAGGAGTACAATGATGCTGAATGTATTTTTGGTGGCAAAATTATAGCTCCCCGGTATTTGTCCGATGGATGTTTGAATACACGTTGCGCGCATCCAAGGAACACACTTGCATTTGCATTTCAACGCTGCGCTGTGGTGTAATATGCACTTGAAATGGTTTGCTGCGGTTTGTATGACAGTAGGAGGTAATATGCCAGAAGCATGTTTCAGATAATGCACTGAGTGTGCGGAATGAGGGTCTAACAATTACGACATTTTGCTGAAAATGCGTGTACTGTACATTTGCGTAGAATTTGGCAACCGAACGTGGTCTAAATAGGGAACACGCTGATATCACCAACTGGCCCGTGTTTTTTTTTTTAATTTATTTTAGTGGGATTAATGAGTAAAGTTCAATGAAATCGAATATTTAGATGTTTATAATGAGCATCGGTGTTGCACAAATACAGCATAAATGAACGGTTTCAGAGAGAATAGAGGGGAAATGAAAATAGTTCGGGGGTGGAAAACGCTCACAATGAATAGACAAGATGTTATATTTTTCATGGTGCCTACATAGTACCTATCTGTTAACATATCCGTACAGAAACACCTGAAATTAGGATTTTCGTAGAAGCTATTGCATTTAGCCATAGGAAATGAGCTTTTTCACAAAGCAATCTATGTGTAGACAAACAGATGCAGATACAGTCGGGCAAGATCAATTCCTTTGGGAAAATGAAGCCAGAAATATTTAGACGCATATTTACGACCAAGCCTCAGATTTCAATCTCTGTTGAACGCATGTTAATACGAACATGTATGAACTTTCGTATCTGCTCCATGTACCTTAACAACGTGTGACTTAAGAAGATGTAACATACCAAGTTTGATGAAACACAACATGCAACGCCAGTTTGATATATAAAATATGTATGGGTGGCATAAGATTCTACAAACAGGGCCATATTTTCCGATTCTTGCAATTTTGTTACTTCAAAACATGATGAAAAAACGTCAATTCAGTTTGAATTTATTTAATTTTATTCCAAAGTAACGGGTGGTTAAATTTTAAGGGCCGATATTGATTTTGAATAAAGCACAAATTATTTAAAAATGTATCTGCATTTATTTTAGTTAGGATAATATTGGTATGGTTCAATTATGTATTGAACAAAATATCGGCCAAATAGCCGTCGCGTCCTAGGCGGCACACCTCCATCTGATGGTCTAAATTTTCGATGACTCTGAGGTATAATTTGGGTTCCGTTTGGCCGTTAATATGCCAAGTTATCTCATCATTTAGCTATCTATCTTTTAAACAACCCCAAAGAAAGAAGTCCTACGGTGTCAAATCACATGATCTTGGCGGCCAATTGACATCGCCACCACGTGAGATAACACGGCCATTAAATTTGTCGCGCAAAAGAGCCATTGTTTCGTTAGCTGCGTGGCAAGTGGCATCGTCCTGTTGAAACCAAATATCGTCCACATCCATGTCTGCCAATTTGGGCCATAAAAAGTTCGTTATAGTCTCACGTTAGCGAACAATATTCACAGTAACTGCCTGACCGGCCTCATTTGGAAAAAAAGATACGGCCCGATGATGCCGCCAGCCCATAAACCGCACCAAACAGCCACTCTTTGTGGTAGCATTGGTTTTTCGATCACTCTTGGATTATCATTCGCCCAAATGCGGCAATTCTGCTTATTGACGAATCTACAGAGGACAAAATGTGCCTCATCACTGAAGATGATGTTCTTCGAGAATTGGCCATCAACTGTTGCCATTTCTTGCCACCATTCTGACCATTGACGACTCTTGAAATGGTCAAGAGGCTTTAGTTTTGGAGTTAACTGAACCTTGTAAGCGTGTAAATGCAAGTCTTTATGCATGATGTTCATCAACGACGAGCGTGAGAGGTACAATTGCTGGGCACGACGACGAATTGAGGTGGCTCTTCAGCCACACTTTTGCGAACAGCAGCAATATTTTCTGCAGGACGAGCATTACGAGCATGCAACTGGTGTTTTCAAATCTCCTACAGACCCCGTTTTCTCACATTTTTGCACGATTTTTCAGATTGTACGGACTATTAAATTGATCGAAAAATTCGCGAAGAGCATTTTGATTTATTTACTCCGTAAAATTTATTTAAAAAGTCTAAAAATAAAAAGATTTCAAGTGCATTCAATCAATAAAGAACGAAGGTTTCATGGAGATTTTCATCACTTGCACGCCTGTCTTTAACAATTTCCTGAGAAATTAAAGTATTTTATCGTATGAACGACAACTTTTCCAATTTCCTCCCAAGATTTCCTAACAACAACTTTATTGTGGTAATCTGAATGGCGAAGCATCCACACGCATTGGTGTTCATGCACAAATTTAATAAACTTATTCACAATAAATAGTGAGCCAAAAACGTGTTATTGCAAAACTGTTATTTACACAGTCGATCTCCTTACTTTCAAGCCGTTCAGCAAAAATTTCAACAAACTTCAATAAATGTTTGCATTTTATATGAGCGATTCGCTCAAAAAGTTCAAAAAATTTTAACTTTAGATTACTGTCGCTCACGTCACTGACAGTCGCTAGCGATGGCCATATTCACGTTTTCGCTAAACCACCGCGCAATTATTCGCCAGTAGCGAATAAAATCATGACGCGCGACGCGAACACGCGTAGCCATGAACGCAGCCTTAATTGAAAGATTAATGGATCCGGGGTTTGCAAAGGTGTGGTCGGTTTCTTACAATTACACTCTTTCAGAAATAAATTACATTACAGAACTTCGCAGTTATTGTGGCGTAGTGGATATCCGCATTCTTACCTTGGCTGCAACCAGGTTAGTCCAAGTTAGTTAGCCTCTCGGAATTTTTGGACATCCAAAAACTGAATATGTGCGCTTTCTCTATCGCAATGTGATCAATTTGGTTGACCGCTTGTTAATTTGGACACTTATATATATATGTATAGGTGATATGTGTTGTACTAAGTGGTGTCATGTAAGCTATGCTATCGGCAATACTGTTAAAAATGTTGCTTCGCTTGAAATTTCCCAGGAAAATCTTAAAATCACACTAATTTGCTATAAGTTTGTCCATGAGCTGGTAAGGCTTATAAGGCTTATATTGGCAAAAGTGAGCTTTTTATGCATTGTTATAATACGTTTGCTAGTGCCTTAAAGCCATGCGATTCCTTGCTATCTTGTTATAACAAATTCACATCCGAATATTACTTATTTCTGCTCAGCAAAACACCGAACGTAGAACATTTCACAGTTCAAGCTCTGTTTGTCCGACCCATCCAATTGTATTTCTTGGATGGCAGTAATGTATGCTTAGTAGCAGCTTATGGCTTCCGCTGCTTGTTCACCTGCAAGTGTTCTGTTTAATTTCTCACATTTCAGGTGAAGTTTAGGACAACGACGTTCGTATGTAAATACTTTTGACGTTTAGTAATCAGTCTTTTCCATGGTTTTTGGTTGTTAGGTGATTTTCATGATTGAATAGTTAAACCAAAGTACAAAACCACAACCTGTAGGGCTAACTCAAATTTATAAGATACACCTAGACATAGTCCCGTCAGTATACACTACGGAATTGAGCAATGCCGTTGGTCTTTTAGTGCCCAACACATAAAATGTTTGTATGTAATTTTGTCCGAATATGTCAGACTAGCTCTACTTCGTAGATGCCACCGTTAATTCCAACTTGGGAATTCTATCTCTGGGGAGGATTTTTGATTGATGACTAGACTAGCTAGTTTTGTTCGAAAATGCTCGCGAGCAGAAAGCGATTTTTTTATATGCTATCCCATAGGGGTTGACGAGGCTCACTGCAATGTTTACAACCAGTGGCGTGATTTGAATTGATTTTTCTTGTTAAAAAATCGTATTAGGGCCCAGTTATAGCTACATATCATTGAAAACCCTCATTGGAAATTTTCTTATACTTCTTGTGGCTATTTTATAAATTCAATCATTGGCGAGTTTGTGTCAAAACAAAGCTTCTGAATTTTAGAACATGATTATCCAAAAATATTTAACTTTCTAATTATAGTTTTCGTAGAAAATCACTTTTTTCATGTTTTTCACTGATCAACATTTATTTTTATGAAGTAACGATTGCCATTACACCGAACTGAAAATTCCTATAAGAAGCTATGGGGGTGACATTTCAATTCCATAATTTCAATTCCATCATGTGAAGTTGTCAATGATACTTATAAATTCAATTATTTATAAATAATCATGATCTATAATTCATAAGCTTTCCTTTGACACCAACTCGCCAATAATGGTTGAATTTATAAAAATGCCACTAGAAGTAAAAGAAATTTTTCGATGAGGCTTTTTAATGAAAGCTATAACTGGGCCCTTATAAAGGGTTTTTCAATAAGAGCGCTACATAAACGGTTTTCGATATCAATGAAATTCTTTATTCCTGTGAAAGTACGTTCGATGCCATTATGTATGGAACTTATTTCTTTTGCATGGCCACCACGGGCACGCTTGCAGAAGTCCAGACGCTGAACCCAATTTTCGACGGTTTTCAAGCATAAATCGGCCGATACTGCTGCAATTTCTCGTTCGATGTTCATACGAAGTTCATCAATCGTCGCTGGCTTGTTGGCATAGACTATAGACTTGACGTAGCCCAACATAAAATAGTTTAGCGGCGTCAAATCGCACGGCCGAGGCTGTCAAGCGACTGGACCATTTCGTGAGATAACACGTTCTCCAAACTTGGTTTCCAATAAATTGATTGTGGCATTGGCTGTGTGGCTTGTGGCGCCGTCCTGTTGGAACCATATGTCCTGCAAGCCCATATCATCCAATTGGGGCCAAAACTTTTCGGTTATCATTGAACGATAGCGATTCCCATTCACAGTAACGTGCGGGTCTTGATCATCACGGAAGAAGTACGGCCCAATGACGCCGCCGGCCCATAAACCAAACCAAACCGTAATTTTTTCGGGATTCAGTGATGACTCATAGAGTACGTGTGGATTGCTGCCTGACCAATACCGCATATTTTGTTTATTGACGAAGCCATTCAGCCAGAAAAGAGCATCATCGCTGAAGATGATTTTTCGATGAAAATCCGAATCATTTTCAAGTTGTTGCTCAGCCCAATTCACGAACATATGACGCTTCTGGTGGTCAAGCGGCTTCAGTTCTTGCGTCAATTTAATCTCGTAAGGATGTAGGCCAAGATCTTTTCGCTAAATTCGCCACAACGACGAAACAGAGATGCTCAACGCTTGAGAACGACGTGAGAGATACATATTTGGGCTTTCTTCAACTGAAGCCTCAGCGGCAGCAATATTCTCGACACTACGGGCACTTCTTTGTCTCACTGGCACGGGAACATTTTGTACTGTTCCTGTGGATTTGAGTTTTTCCACTAGACGCTCAATTGTTGATCTGCTAGGACGATTATGACGACCATAAATTGGACGTAGCGTTCTTAACGTTGAGGCCACTGACTCCGATTTTCGGTTGTAAATTTTATTAATTTCGACTCGTTGTTTGATCGTATATCTTTCCATCATGAAATGGCAAACCTTACTGAAGAGAAATGTCAAAAGAGCGGCAAGAAATATGGCGTCGTTTGCTGTCCCTGTCGCTCAACTTTTGTAGCGTCCCTGTTGAAAAAACCCGATAATTGCGATAAAAAAGGTTGATTGGAGAGTAAAAGAAGGATTCTGGCCGAAAAATAGGCTTAAGAGGTTTTTGAACTTTTTGGTTCAAAAAGGAGGACTAGTTATACATCAAGGGCAACCTCGTTAAAACAAACTATAGGATAGAGATTGGAAAAATGTTGCGTTTTCTTATGTTTTATCAAAATATTACTAAATTACCTAAGTGGCGCTACAGGCCGGAATGAACCTGGGGTCAACCAACTGCCTCCAGTTGCGCACTCCAAGTTGGTTACGATCGGTTTCTTCTTGTGCGTACTACTAAAGGCGAGGTCCTTCTCTACTTCGTCCGACGTCTGGCTGGGAATCGAAGACTTTGCGAGCCGGAGTATTGGTGTCCATTCGTTCTACATGCCCTAGCCATCTTAAACGTCCTATGCGGATTTTGACAGCGGATACAGCTCGTATAGTTCTTGGTTGAATCTTCGTCTCCATAGCCCGTCAACGCAAAAGGGACCGAAAAAATGTTCATCCAAGAATTTTTCATCCGCTTTTGAGATGGTCCATGCTTCACGCCTGTTCTATGCTCCACGCTTGGAAAGCAGGACTGGGATGATCAGGGTTTTATATAAGATCTTCTTAGTAGTTCGAGTGAGGGCCTTACTACTGCATTGCCTTCTTTGCCCGCCCAAAGAAACAGCAGTTGGTAAGAGTAATTCTTCGTTTAATTTTCAAAGTTAATAGCGGAGCCGAGATAGACAAAGTCCCGCACTACCTAAATGTCCAATTCGTTGATTTTGCGTGTCCTTTCGTGTCTTTCCCTCATTTACTGATAGACCCGTTTTTGCCGCTTCCTTCTCTATACTAGCGAACGTGGCTATGACATCAGTTGAGTCCTACCAACGATGTCAATATTGTCGGCGTATGCTAGTAGTTGTACCGATTTTTGGAAAATTGTGCCTCTGGTGTTGGCTCGGGAGTTTTGCACAACCCTCTCAGGAAACAAATTGAAGAAGCCATATGGCAGCGCATCGCCTTGCCTAAATCTTTTTTTGTTATCGAATGTTTCCGTGAGGTCGTTTCTGACCCTGATAGAGCAGCGAGAATTCTCCATCGTCATCCTACAGGAATAGGCCAAAACTAGGCATAGCTCTGTATAATTCGTCTATTTGAATGCTGTCGTATGCGGCTTCGAAATCGATGAATAGGTGATGCATATCGATTTGGACTTGTTGGATTTTTTCTGCCGAAGGGTGAAAATTTGATCGGCTGTGGACTATCCTGGCCTAAAACCACACTGATAAGGGCCGATCAGGTTGTTGGTAAGCGGTTTCTTCATCGGCTGTGTATCAACTACGACATTTCCTTGTTCATCTCGACAGGATTATGTTCGAGCCTTGTATCCTTGGCTTTGACGTTTTACACTTTGGTAAAACTTGCGAACATCATTCCTGGAGAGGATCTTCTCTATATCCTCGATCGCGCTTTCCTTGTTCTTTTTTCTTCTTTCTGAAGAGCCGGTGTTCGTCACTTCTTCTCTTTCTATAGAGCTCAATGGCAGCTCTCGTCTTTATCAGCAGCTTAGACTTGTAGGCCTCTTTCTTGGCTGAAAGTTAGCTCATCTAAAATACCGGATGCGTGCTTCTTGTCTACTCAATGTGATCAATTTGGTTGACCGTTCGTTGATCTGGAGAACGCCAAGTCCCATTATGGATATCGAGGTGACGAGAACCAGACTTTAGTGCCATAATATTTTTCACTATATTAATTCACCGTCCTTTTGTACGAAATCGTATTTCCTGGATGGCAGTAATGTCTGGTTTATATGTATGGCCTTGATTTCCGGGTGCTGATATGGAAGTCGTGTTTTTGTTTTTTTTCGTTAAGCATGGTCATTAGCAGTCCGAGTCCGAGGCTTTTGGTAGCTTCTTAATTATATATTTTATTTTTCCTGACAATGAACAACCACCAATTTAAATAGCCAGGTTTTTTAGCCTAAGGATGGTATGCTTAATGAATAACAGTCTTAGCTAAGGAACCATAAAGAATTCACGAGGCTAGTAAAAAAAACTTTATAAAATGAAAATAGGCACAGTGAAGAATGATTCGTAATAGCTGAAAACGCTCTAATAGATATTCTCGAAGAAGAAATGCCATGCATTTATGACAGGAGACTTTAACAATATGTTTCTACAGCTAGAGAAGGTATAAGAATGGAAAAAAGTCAGACAGCATTTCCTAGTTGTCAAAACAAATGCTTGGGTAAGTAGAAAGAACGTGGTTTTGCACTGATATCGTTTTGATCACAAAATCTTGTTAATTTGTCAGAAATAGCGAACATATTTAAAAAAAACACCGGCTGATGGTTAGCATTACAAAAAAACTTATAAATGAATTAAAGTAAATTGAGTATAAATAAGACCAATATACAAGGTGGGCCAAAACAAGTCAACCGATGTTGTTTGGCCTTCAGAACATCGGTTGTGGCTCGAGCAGTGTGTGCCGTTGCTCTTTTCTGTTGGAACCACATGTCATCCAGTACTTATTCGTCCAATTGCGGCAAAAATCTCGGTTAACGTGGCCCTATAGCGCGCACCGTCCACTGTTGTCTTTGACCAGCGGCGTTCTCGAAAAAAATGACCCGATGCCTCCTCCAGCGTAAACAGCGCACCCTGCAGCAATTTGATCGGATGTAATGGCTCCTCGTGTATTACTCGTGGATTTTTGGTGCCCCAGAAGCGATAGTTTTGCATGTTCACGTTCACCGCTGAGGTGGAAATGAGCCTCATCGCTCATTATGATTTTGTGATTTTGTTCGAAAAATTGTAAACTTCGATTATTCCGCGTTCTTGCGGAGTGTATCGATCCATGGCTTGTTCACTTGTGTTCTACATCTGTCTAATCCACAAATGACAAAATGATTTGACATTGGCGGTCATTTGCAAAAATGAAAGCATCTTCCAATAGGATGATCTCTTTTGGCCCACCTTGTACAACTTATGCTAGAGGAAAAATTATGAAAGTTTACAAATTCGCCGAATCGAACATAAAACCATGCATCTCCTAGGCATTACAATTTTTTTTTTGTAGATATCATTGCAACAACCTGCTGTGAAGTTCACCACATAATCAGTTGCTTTCTAGCTGGCTTTAATGTTGCCCTTTTTACCGTAGTTGTTGTCTATAGTCTACTTTCAATATTATAATCAGCAGATTAGTACTTTTCTATCGACAAAATTCACATTGATTTACGACCAACTCCATTTTTCAAGGACTGCAGTCGGTCGAAATTGCATTAAAACACAAAACAAATTAAGATCTGTAGAAGATGTCACCCAAGGATGTGTTTTGGAGTTTACTGATTTTCTCCCTTTTCATAAACGATATCGCAAACCATCTTCCTTTGGGGTTTATTATGGTGAGTTGCGTGATAAGGTGTTACTCCATGTGGATGATGTTGTCAATGTTGTCAAAATACTCTAATTAAAAACTGTTTTGTGACACTCGGGATCTAAAAATTTAGTAAATAAAGTAAAAGATTGTGGTGTTCAGAATCAGATTCCGCTCTAGATGCCAATATTGAAATTGTAGGTGAATACAAATACCTTGGTTTCCGGATAAAAAATAACTTAATATTCGGGATCATATTAGGGTTAAACTAACAATAGTGAAAACTGGTTTTTGATACCAAAGTTAATAGCAGCTTTTGCTATGCAGATGAAGTTTATGATTTTTGGAAAATTGTGCCTCTGGTGTTGGCTCGGGAGTTTTGCACAACCCTCTCAGGAATCAAATTGAAGAAGCCATATGGCAGCGCATCGCCTTGCCTAAATCTTTTTTTGTTATCGAATGTTTCCGGGAGGTCGTTTCTGACCCTGATAGAGCAGCAAGAATTCTCCATCGTCATCCTACAGGAATAGGCCAAAACTAGGCATAGCTCTGTATAATTCGTCTCTTTAAATGCTGTCGTATGCGGCTTCGAAATCGATGAATAGGTGATGCATATCGATTTGGACTTCTTGGATTTTTTCTGCCGAAGGGTGAAAATTTGATCGGCTGTGGACTATCCTGGCCTAAAACCACACTGATAAGGGCCGATCAGGTTGTTGGTAAGCGGTTTCTTCATCGGCTGTGTATCAACTACGACATTTCCTTGTTCATCTCGACAGGATTATGTTCGAGCCTTGTATCCTTGGCTTTGACGTTTTACACTTTGGTAAAACTTGCGAACATCATTCCTGGAGAGGATCCTCTCTATATCCTCGATCGCGCTTTCCTTGTTCTTTTTTTTTGTTTTGGAGTTTACTGATTTTGTGTTTTGGAGTTTACTGATTTTCTCCCTTTTCATAAACGATATCGCAAACCATCTTTCTTTGGGGTTTATTATGGTGAGTTGCGTGATAAGGTGTTACTCCATGTGGATGATGTTGTCAATGTTGTCAAAATACTCTAATTAAAAACTGTTTTGTGACACTCGGGATCTAAAAATTTAGTAAATAAAGTAAAAGATTGTGGTGTTCAGAATCAGATTCCGCTCTAGATGCCAATATTGAAATTGTAGGTGAATACAAATACCTTGGTTTCCGGATAAAAAATAACTTAATATTCGGGATCATATTAGGGTTAAACTAACAATAGTGAAAACTGGTTTTTGATACCAAAGTTAATAGCAGCTTTTGCTATGCAGATGAAGTTTATGATTTCCAGCAGCTAAAAGAAAATAACGGGTGATCCAAGTAGAGATACTTTTTTCAATAGCCTTTTTTGGCAGATCACGTGTGAGTCGTGTCATGCTGTCATGTTATTTTTGTTTAGTATTGTTTGGCATTTCATAATGGAAAGGTTTACGAGTGAACAACGTTTACAAATTGTTCAACTTTATTATGAAAATTCACGTTCTGTGAGGAATGTGTTTCGTGCACTTCGCTCAACTTATGGTCAACATAATCGGCCTACTGAGCGTACTATTCGCAACACCATCACCCATTTTGGGACCCAGCATTCATTATTGGATAATATTCGACCGAATAGACCACGTCCAGCACGCTGTGAAGAAAATATAGCGGCCGTAGCTGAGAGTGTACACGAAGACCGTAGAGAGTCGATTCGGCGCCGTTCGCAGCAACTCGGACTGACGTATAGAACGACTTGACGTATTTTACGTCAAGATCTTAAATTGAAAGCGTACAAAATACAGCTTGTGCAACAACTGAAGCCGCTCGACCTTCCCAAGCGACATCGCTTCGCTTTATGAGCTCTTGAAAAGTTCCAAGAAGATCCGACGTTTTCGAGGCAAATTTTGTTTAGCGATGAGGCCCATTTCTGGCTCAATGGGTATGTAAACAAACAAAATTGCCGCATTTGGGACGAAGAGCAACCTGAAGAGATTGAAGAACTGCCACTTCATCCAGAAAAAACAACGGTTTGGTGTGGTTTGTGGGCCGGTGGAATCATCGGTCCATATTTCTTTAAAAATTATGCCGGTGCGAACGTAACCGTCAATGGCGACCGTTATCGTGCCATGATAACCGACTATTTGATGCCTGAAATTGAAGCTCGTGATCTCGGCGACATTTGGTTTCAGCAAGACGGCGCCACTTCCCACACATCGCATCAATCAATGGACTTATTGAGAGAACATTTCGGTGAGCACATAATTTCACATTTTGGGCCGGTCGATTGGCCATCAAGATCGTGGTATATCCCACCGTTAGACTTTTTCCTGTGGGGATATGTAAAGTCAAAAGCTTATGCCAACAAACCCGCTTCGATTCAGGCCTTGGAGGAAAACATCACGCGTGTCATTCGCCAGTTACCAGTCGAAATGCTCGAACGAGTGATCGAAAATTGGACTCAACGGATGGACCATCTGCGACGTAGCACGGCCAACATTTGATAGACATAATCTTCAAAAAATAAATGCCAAAGAATGTTCTTTCAAATGATAATAAACATTCTCCATTAAATTTGAATTTTCTGTGTTTTTTTCTTTAAAAAAGTAGGGAACCTCGAAATGGATCACCCTTTATATATAAACCAACAATATTTTTTCAAACGATTTTTTAAAGTACCACCAAACACTCTTAACCGCGCACATCACGAATAATGCAAATGCAGATATTTTTTATTAAAGTTATTCAGAGGTCCGAAGACAACTTTCATAGAAAAATACTTCTAACTTCTATTAGATGCGGCTATACCCCTTTTAAAAATTTCTTATATTTTATAAAAAAGGAACTCAACTGTAATACCTATGCGCATAATCCAATTTCCAACGACATGAACAGCTCAATACCAAAAATAACACGATAAGCTTACCAATCCCGCATATAGTAGTTCCAAGATGGAATAGTACTTAAATTTAAGTTTAATTAAAACTATTATCGTTAATTAATTGTATATGGGTACACATCTACTTGGAATTTTGTGTATGACCTGCTTCGATCTACTCCGACAGACATAATCGACGTAATCCTACACACTATTGCACAATACAGACTGCAGTTACAGAGATGCAGTCTATTGCACTGCTCAGTTTATTAAATTTATTTTTAGACATCATGAAGGTCGAAACGTATTGTATGTGTAATGCTCTTATGAAATTTGTTTAAACAGACTGTTGAATATCTAAACAATTCCCACATTTATATTGTTTACATACACATGTAGTACCTACAATCCTACATATGTGGCCATTTACAGGGATTGTTTCTCAATATGTCTGAAAGATATGAAAGTACATCATTCACGCATTGTTGGAATAATCCATTGCCTATACGTAGAGCTCTATTAGGTAGCTATTGTCCCTTGACGTTGTTATCTATTACTTCCATAGAAGGATGTCATAATGGATTGTTTTCCTTTTCATAATTTTTGAATAGATATTTATGGAAGCTGTTATTCCTCCCTGAACTAGGCGACCAACTGAAAGTGTCCATTGGAGGTAGGATTTAAAAAAAAAAAAACAGCCCAACACGTGTTGCAAAGTATACCAATGCGAAGATGCTTCACTTGAATGGTATTTGTGCCAGCATGGGTACACATGTTTGTTCGTATATTTTCCAATAAATTGATATATAGGGATATCACACATAGCCGTCAAACATCAACTATCAGCTGATGAAATTTTCTCATTTTTGTTGGTATTTACTTCAAAAGTTTATTTATTTAATTTATTTAACATCCAATCCATCTCGTTTATTGATGTTTTTATTATTACAGTCACGAAAAGGGAATATTTTTTCATTTTTTTATTTTTTTTATTCAAAAGTTCAAGTCACGTCGGCACCGCTGTTAACTTTTGCCAAAAAAAACTTTTCTTCCAAAAATAGCAAACAGAAAAATACGAGTAGGTACGTATTTTTGAGTGCAACCATTTATATAAAACACTGAAACAAGCATACGTAGATATACTACTTACTCGAAGAAAGAGTAAAATTCCACCCTCAAGGCGTGCAAGTCTTTTTTTTTTGTTATATCTGTCTGCTGTTGTTTACCGCCAGTGGTTACTTTAAAATGAAAATAAAATATACGTGGATACTCGCAGTCTTATATGTTTTCATATACTTAAAGATTTTTCTTAAGAAAGTTTTATCACATTGCAAACATGCAGTAGTACGCTGTATACATAACTTGTATCGAAGTTACGTATTTTGGTCACAGAACTTTTAGTTTTAATTTTGCAGAAGTGGTTGGATTCGCTAAAAAATATTTGAAATGTATGTCCTAACCTATTTTGCTGCATGAATGTAGATATGGTAGTACCGTAATCAGTTGAAGTATCGCTTATATTTTATTAGCTTTGCATTTTTCTAAAATCCTTTGGCGCAAATTTATAGATAATACATGTTTAAGGGTTTAACTCCGCACTAGTTAACATCTACTTTAAATTAAAAGCTAGCTTTAACTTATTTTCATCAATAGACCCTTTTTAACGTGGCGCTAATTTGTGTATACTAACGAACGTACCTCTAAAACTCTAAGTCAAACTCACCTAAAAAGTGACAGTTCTGACAATCAAACAAAGCCAATTTCAATGAACACTTTCAAACACACAGTGAAAAATATTTCAGCTGTTTGTGCCTTTGCCCGTTGCCCGATTGGAAAATGACAGATGACACTACGCTAACTCTGCATTAAATATTTAAAGTGAGGTTGTGGTTGCTTTAACTTTAATGCAGAGTGATAACGCTAAAGTACTCTTTTTGACGACTATAATTATCAAAACGTGGTAGTACGTCATAAAATAATTTTAAAGTCTACTTTAAACGACTATAAATTTGCGCCTTTAAATTTATTTACTATGGAGTGGAGAAATTTATCGCCAATCACTGTACAGTATCATACGATGTGATGTGTCCGACTTTCGCGGATTCAACTATCCACACAAACGACTTCGAACTGCACCAAAAAACCGCTAATAACAACATGTTGGCTTTTTCTGCGCCTGCCATACAAGAACAACGTTTTGTAAGTCTTCTCTAACCTCTTCTAAGCCCTTTATGTTGGTTGTTTTTTATGTAATTGGCACGCTCTAAAGGGATAATGAACACCCTTATAGTGTTTGAACAAGGCGCGGGTATTAGGGAAATAAATAGTAGAAAAGAGGAGATACCGATGTGCCTTGGTTTTGAATTTCTGTAAATTGTTATGGAGATGAAAAACTGAGTTTGGTATTCCACATTCGTGTCGTTCGGTTTAGGAATGATCCTCTATATTTCATAGTACGTCGGAAGATGGGCTTGAGGATGAACTGATTAGCGTTTACGGCACGTCAAGTATTACGGTTGAATTGTTGAAGGATTGGAATGCATTTGGCTATTTCATTAGAGTATTTGTTGTAGGAATAGCGGTAAAAGAGTGTAAGGCAGGAGACACTCCAACGACGTCCAAGCGTTTTCTGATTTTTTTTATTTGTTGTATTTTTTTTTGGTGCCACGATGGCTACCTAAACCTTAAAACTTAAAATTATGTAAGTCGGCCAAAAAATTGCAATTGTATGTTAACTATCTGTTACTAATTTAACCACCACAACAGGTTCTCCTGTTGTAACCTTCTCCGACGGTTCCAATCAGACACACTCCTGCTGAACCACAGGAGCTGTCCTACTCCCGACGACGACGACGTCTCGGGCGTATAGGAGCCGCCTATCCACAGTTTGTCGGAAGACATGGTAGATTAACGGAACCGCCGATCTATCCTGTATCAGCCCCCTAATATTCAAATAAAGAAAAGCTTCCGACGGAAAAGAGCCGCTTTAACGTGCACTATTAAAATATTCATCATTGGGGTCCGAAAGATGAGACTATTGTTCGAAGCCATCGCTCTTGCAGCGTGAAACCGAATGAGATTCACCAGAAAATTGTCAATTCTGCTTATGAGGCCTACAAGGCTAAGCTGCAGGTGAAGACGAGAGCTGCCTTTGAGGTTTTCAGAAAAAAGGAAAAATAGCAAGAAACGCGATAGAGGATAAAGACAGGTGCCACTCCAGGAGCGATATTCGCAAGTTTTACCAATGTGTAAAACGTCAAAGCCAAGGATGCAAGATTCGAACAGAATCCTGTCGAGATGAAAAAGGAAATATCATAGTTGAGACACCGTCGATTCTGAGGATGTGGAAGAACTACTTCTGCAAACTGTTAAACGGCGATGACGAACAACATTCCGCTGCCAGGCAGAACGATTGGCAACGACAGCGAAAATTTCCAACCACCCGACCTAAGTGAAGTGCGGATAGCATTATCTAACCTCAAGCTTAATAAGGCTGCCGGAAATGACGGCCTTCCCACCGAACTTTATAAAGCCGGCGGAGCTGACTTGGTAAGAAACATCCACCAACTCATAAGCCAAATCTGGTCGGAAGAAAGTATGCCTCAAGAATGGAACCTCCGCATCGTTGGTCCGATCCACAAAAAAGGAGACCCTCTAAACAGCGCCAACTACAGCGGCATTAGTCTCCTCAACATCGCCTACAAGATCCTATCTGTAGTATTATGCGAACGCCTGAAACCCTTTACCAACAATCTGGTCGGCCCTTATCAGTGTGGTCTTAGGCAAGGAAAGTCCACAACCCATCAAATTTTCACACTTCAGCAGATCCTGGAAAAAACCCATCGAAAAAATTCATCGATTTCTAAGCCGCATACGACAGCATTTATAGAGACGAACTATACAGAGGCCTTGTCTAGTTTTGGTATACCGCCCAAACTCGTCCGTTTGTGTAGAATGATGATGGAGAATTCTCGCTGCTCAACACGAATGGACACACAACATTGACTTGGACAGAACTTCACCATTGACAGATAAAACTTTGAGGTAGTACCGGAATTTGTCTATCTCGGCTCCGCTATTAACTCTGACAATGACATCTCGTCAGAAATTCAACGAAGAATTACTCTTCCCAACCACTGTTTTTTCGCGCTAAGAAGGCAAATCAGTAGTAACACCCTCACTCGGACTACTGAGGAGATACTATATAAGGCTCTGATCGTCCCAGTCCGCTCTACGGCGCTGAAGCATGGACGGTCTCAAAAGCGGATGAAGAAATCGTTGGTCGATTTGAGAGGAAAATTCTTCGAAAAATTGTCGGTCCCGTTTGCGTTGGCGGGCTATGCAGACGAAGATTTAACCAAGAACTATACGAGCTGTATAGCGACATGCCCCTGGTCAAAAAACTCCACATTGAACGTTTAAGATGACTAGGGTATGCAGAACGAATGGATACAAATACTCCGGCTAGCAGAGTCTCTGACTCAAAGCCAGACGTCGGACGCAGTAGAGGAAGACCTCGCCTTAAGTGGCGCACACAAGTAGTGCGCAACTGGAGGCAGTTAGCTAGGGACCGGGCTAATTGAAAAGACATGTTGCTTGAGGCCCAGGTTCGTTCCGGACTGTAGCGCCATTTAAGTAAGTAATTTAGGGGTAGAACGCCCCAAAGATGAGACTATTGTTCGAAACCATCGCTCTTGCAGCGTGAAACCGAATGAGTTTCACCAGAAAATTCTGTTTATGTTGGCCTCGTTGTATAGGACCTGGTTGGAATAATATTTTGTGTAGTCAGATACTGGTATTCTGTTAAGTCCAAGACAGCTTGTTAACAGCCGTATCTTTTCCATTTGAGATACGTTGAACCACACCGGGAACCCATAGGCAATCATCAGCCTAATGAGGGCCATATAGCGAGTCACCTTCACCCTGCTGTCAAGACGACTGCTTTGAATGGATGGATGGATGTCCATGGATGTCCATTTGGTCCAACGATCACCAGCTTTCGCCAGTTCTTTCTCGTATCCCTAGAGGCCCTAGACAACGGTGTCCTCAACAGGATAATTTCCGATTTCTGAAAGTTAATTTTCAAATTCCACAATATCTATGGATCTTTTCGAAGTTCCGCTGCAAAAGAGCTCGAATGACTTCAACAGTAGGGGCTGTTATATACGCGATAAGATCATCCGCATACGCAATTGCCTGAGTAAGACCACCTTTCATATCACTGGTGTATATGCTGAAGAGAACCGGCGAGTTTACCGATCCCTTCTGCAGACCATTTTTAATTAAAAATTCGGTGGTAGAAGCTACATTGCCACTTTTGACAACAAACGTTCTACCAGATAACATGTCATGATGTATATATAGTAGTGGTTTACTTGCACGCTTTTGTATCCTATCTAGTAGGTGTGAAATATTTCTTACATCGTTAAGGAAACCTAGACATTTCGAATATAAAAGCACCACCTCTGTTAGATGACAATAGCGATCAGATTCCCGTGGTTAAGCACAACGGAATCATTAATATTCACCACAAGAAAGTATTTTAAGATACCCAAGACATAATCAAAGTGGTGATATCAATATCTGGACTAAAGCTTAGCAGCTGATTTAAGCGGCCGGAATGGACAGACTTCCACAAGAATTGCGAAAGAAAACTTAGTAAGAAGCATACGCAAAGTTATTTCCAACTCTTTTTATGTGGGAACTTTTTTTTTAAATCGTTGGTCCCATTCACGGTTACATGCTTTTAAGAAGAAATTTTAACCTCTAGCTTAAGCTTTTGAAATACATACTTCTCAATTGCACCCTGAAGTTCCAAGGACATATAGAACAAATGAACAGCGAAGAAGCACATTTAAAAAAATAATATGATCAACCAAGTTGGTATCGGCAACTGTAGGAAATAAACTACTACAGCAATCTTGTTGGGGCACAGGTTCTCATTGCAGCACCGGATTATAGTGACAAATTGGAGAGGGATAGAATCAATTTGTAATGGAAACTCTGAAATATCAAAGCAATTGTCATGTTAAACTATACTATGACTATACTGTAAAATACTTAAATTAAAGATTTAAGAAAACAATTTCTTGAAACTAAATATTATATTTAAATGCTGTGTAATGAGAAGCATTCATAAAATGAATCAAACCACATTTAACCCCGTCAATTATGTACTTGTACAAAACTTTATATTCTGCGAACAATTTGTCAGCTACCGTAATGAATTTATTCGGAAATTTCGTGTTAAACCAAGCATTAAAATATTGCTTGCGAGTTTAAATTTTTTGTTAATTACTGGCGTATTCACAAACTAAGTGTACCTTTGGGAATATAACCGAATTAACATACACCCAGGGAAATGATTGTTCGATTTATGTTCTGGGTGACATTTAACATTTAAAGAATTAAAGTAAATGTCATACAGTCATATAATAAATATGCCTTACCCATCAACCACCAAAAACAGAACTCGTTCTCTTTACCAACAAGAGAAAATTAGACCTTATCATGCAAGGATCTGCAGCTAGAAGTGCACTAAGATTTAGCCAGGTTAACTGCTGGAAAATTATTCTAAACTGAATCCTCTGACTACATGCTGCCTCAGACTGACTTTCGAAGACCATTTTCCTTCATCTTTCGAAGTTAGAGGAGTGGGAAAGGAACAAACTGGACACCTATATCATATCCATCTATACTGATGGTTCAAGATTGGAAGTAGGGTTGGAGCTCGAGTGTTTTTCGAAACAGTGCTTTTCGTCTCCCGTAGCACCAGGTGCGTAGCGTGGGTTGAGGTCGCCCCAAGTAATTTGTTCACACACTTTTGGAGTATGTGGGGTAAATTATTAATCCGTAGGGTTTTGGTGTTATGGAACACACCCTACAAAATAAACATTGTCTACGGTTTCAAACTATTGTATGTACTTACACATATTATGTATGTCAATAAACTTGCTAAATGTCTCTTCAAAATTTTGCCAACTATTGTTCGTACTACTTTCTAGCAAGTGGAGCAAGAATGAATTCGCAAATTAAAAATTTTCTCATATTGGTTACTTTGCGATTTCCCCATTTTTGAGCGGATCGTAAACATATGTGAAGGCTGCGATCCGCTGTACAAATCGTTGACTAACCTACCCCATTCCATGCTCATATTAAACATCCCCAAAAATTGGTCGTGACATTGTCATAAAATTTAATGTTTCGACAAAAAACAACTCCTATCACCTGCTTATGTAATGGGGTAGGGCATATGCCAAAAACGCCCCAAAAAAGTGGGCGTGGGTGAAAATGACTTATGCACGATGTTCACATCAACATCCTAATTTTTTTGCATCGAATGTTTTTTTTCAAATTTTCCAAAGTTGTGTCGAACCCATTTTTTTTAACTTAAAACGTTATATGGAAGAAATGTAGATATTGAGATGGTCTTATGTGATATTCAGACACTTTTTCAAAATTGTCAACCGCTTGATCTAAAAGAACGTTTTTCTAAATAGTGGTAGTGACAGTGGGCTTATTTTAAATGTTCTCAAACTTATTATTCTTCTACTCGTCCTACTCAAAGTGCCTATTAACCAAATCTCATCACTCTAGCTCAAAATGTAAGGCAGACAGACATGGATAGATAGACTAAGCCTGATTCTGAGTCCTTATACCTACTTTAATGTATAAATATCAAAATTATTTCTCTATGTTAAAACTTAAACATCTAAAAACAAAACTAATTAACGTCTATGGGTTAGGGTATATAAAATGGGCGGGGCTAAAAATTGAATGGCGATGAAATATAGAAAATGACATTGGCAGCACATCTTGTTCAGACAGTTTATCTAAATCTTATATAGTTCGACAAAAAGCAAAGTTTTTTTCATTGCATATGCTATGAGGTAGGGTATACAAATGTTTTTTTTTATAGAAAAAAGCCCCAAAAAGTGGGCGAGGAATAAAATGATCTATAGACGCAACTTTTTACTATCATAACCAATGATAGTTTTTTTCATCAGCTTTTTCAAATATTCTAAAATTTTACCCAGAAAAGTTTTTTTCTGAAAACTTGTTGACGATAGTGAGACTTGCTAGTACGTAGACTGTAGAGTGTAATTTTTATATTGTATGTGTGCACATGAACATAAACCACGGTATGTACCTACCCAGACAGTCTCCTTCAGTTTCGTCAACGTTTATCATTCTGCGATTTACGGAATGTCTTCAGTTGTACATCGCTCACAGTTACATACACTTAAACACAACTTCTAGCCAGCAAAGACAAGAAGAAGATTTTCGAATAAAGAAGTGGTTTTCTTTCTTACTTACTTAATTGGCGCTACAGTCCGGAATGAACCTGGGCCTCAACCAACATGACTCTCCAATTAGCCCGGTCCTTAGCTAACTGGCTCCAGTTGCGCACTCCAAGTTTGGTTTCTACTTGTGTGCGAGGTATTCCTATACTGCGTCCTACTTCTGGCTGGGAATCGAAGACTCTGCGAGCCGGAGTATTGGTGTCCACTCGTTCTACACGTCCTAGCCATCTTAAACGTCCAATGCGGAGCACTTGAGCATTTGAGCATTTCGCTGTACAGCTCGTATAGTTCTTGGTTGAATCTTCGTCTGCATTGCCCGTCAACGCAAACGGGACCTAAGATTTTTCGAAGAAGTTTCCTCTCAAATCGACTAAGGATTTCTTCATCCGCTTTTAAGACGGTAAATGCTTCAGCGCCGTAGAACAGGACTGGGATGATAAGGGTCTTATATAGGATCTCCTTAGTAGTTCGAGTGAGGGCTTTACTACTATATTGCCTTCTTAGCCCGAAGAAACAGCGGATGGCTAGAGTAATTCTTCGTTTAATTATTGACGAGATGTTGTTGTCAGAGTTAATAGCGGAGCAGAGGTAGACAAAGTCCCGTTCTACCTCAAAGTTATATCTGTCAATGGTGACGTTCTGTCCAATTCGTCGATGTTGTGTGTCCTTTCGTGTTGACAGCATATACTTCGTCTTGCCCCATTTACTGCTAAACCCATTTTTGCCGCTTCCTTCTCAATACTAGCTATGACATCACGTTGGGTCCTACCAATGATGTCAATATCGTCGGCGTATGATAGTAGTTGCACCGATTTTTTGAAAACTGTGCCTCTGGTGTTGGCTCTTGAGTTTTGCACAATCCTCTCAAGAATCAAATTGAAGAATTCACATGACATCAAATGGTATCAAATGTGTCGGTGAGGTCGTTTCCGACCCTGATGGAGCAGCGAGAATTCTCCATCGTCAATCGTCATAATACACAAACGGACGAGCTTGGGCCGTATACCAAAACTAGACATGGCTCTGTATTGTTCGTCTCTATAAGTGATGTCGAATGCGTCTTTGAAATCGATTAATAGGTGGTGGGTATCGGTTTGGACATTTCAGGTTTTTTTTTTCAGGATCTGCCAAAGTGTGAAAAGTTGATCGGTTGTGGACTTTCCTGGCCTAAAACCACACTGATAAGGGCGGATCAGGTTGTTGGTAAACGGTTCTTCACATTTTACGGCAGATAGAATCTTGTAGGCGATGTTTAGGAGACTTATGGGTCTCCTTTTTTGTGGATCGGACAAACGATGCTGTCCTCACTTCACTCAGCAGTTATCGCTGTCGTTGCCAATATTGAATGGTTCGTTCTGCCTGACAGCGAAATGTTGTTGTATTTTAGGTACCAAGCAATTCTTCTACACTATCGTCAACGGTAGACGTTTTAAAAGTCACGGAATGAGTACCCAGGATTGACATTTTACAAAAAAAAAGAAGATACATACTAGGAAGTAGCGTGCATTGGATTTTATTGTATGATTACGTATATATATGTTAACCACTCCAAATTGCCCCCCCTAGTAACGTGTCGCCGGGGGCCTGTGCCTCCATTGCCCCATCTCGCTACGCCCCTGCTGTGCAACAGTACATTCTAGACTAGGATATTGGCAGCAGCAGAGGCAATCAAAGCAACCTCAATGCTGGCGATACCACCAGCTGATATCACCATTTATATTGACATTCAGGTTGCAATAAAATCAATCTCTGCTGTCTAAATAAAATCTAAGCTTATGAAGCGTTGTCATGAAGAGCTAAAAGATCAGGTCATAATATTAAGCTCTACAGGGTCTCCTGATACTGAGGCAAATAGGTCAATAAAATGGCTGATAAACTGGTGAGGAAATGCCACAAGTATTGAACTGGCAGATCAATTTGTAAAACCGCCACTTTGCTACCTCTAATTACGGATGTGACAGAAAACACTGAATATCGCCAAAAATAGGTGGAACTCCCTCCCCACCTCTGAAACATTCAATAGGAGGAGGCCTGAGTATGGCAAAGCAAGAACCCATAAATGACTTCAAAGAAACAGGAAATCTATTTCGACTCTAGTAGCGATTCTTACTGGACTTAACTTAGTTAAAAGTTAATAAATTGAAAATGTATCTTATAGCGTAGAAACTGCGGTGATGAAAAATACACGAGGATACCTTCCACTTTTTGTACCACCGTCCAGGCCTCAGTCAACTAAGAATAAGAACTGTCTGAATCTGTCAGGATCTATCCGAAATCCCTATATCCCTAATATTCTAAGGTTTACAATAACATTTGGATGTCCTGAACGACAACGCACAGTAACAGGACAAATGAAGGAACCAACCACACAAATCGACCCCCTACGAGATTCGCAATTGGGATATATTGACTTGATGGTGAAGAGGGAAGACGCACACCGCCTACCTCGTCAACCCATCAACCTTACCTAACCGAAGCCCTACCCACACTAAAAATATTGTGATGTTATTTAAAAGAAAAATGTAAACATAATGCCACAGCCATTCTAGATTTGGACCTCTAGAATTTAATTATCTACACGCGGTTAAAATGTTCTCAATACATTTTTGTCGTTTTTTAATCGTTGTAGGGTTTTATCATAGCGCGGGCGTTTTTTTTCCGTGGGCTGGTGGAAATATTCATAGACACGATGAACACGTGTCCAAAGTATTGCGAGATATTTACTCACAAAAACCACCACCCTTTTTATATTAAATTGCAACTAAGTATTTGACTTATCTAGCATTTTTTTATCACGAGTATATATAAATGTTTGCCAGGTAAATTTCCTTTGAGAGTTCCTGCTTTATCCGCAATTTTAAGCGCGGTTTTTTGACTATCGGGCTAAATATAAGGGTCAAATTCTTTGGAGACGCCGCAATAAAGTTGTTTTCTCAAGAACTCGGAGGTCTTTTTATGCCCCAATAAATGCTTTTATGTTTGCGTGCCAAATTTTTCGGTTCATGGTTAACCGCGGGAATACCCAGATATCTGCGTAGATCTTTATTCCTTATATACCAAGGCGAATTGAAAATGATCTTAACATTTTGTTTTCAAAAGTTTGTTAATTATTTAGATTCCTTTCACAACCCAATAGTTGTATACCATATGTCCAGACCGGCTTTAGCACTTTCTTGTATAATAGCAGCTTGTTATCAAGGTTAAGCTTCGAATATTTTGCGGGTAACCAGTGCAGTTCTTTGTATTTATTTTTAAGTTCTTCGCATTTTTTTTTACATGCGACTTCCATTTCAATTTTACATCGAGTGTCATTCCGAGATATTTCGCTTCATTTGCAAAAGGGACTCGAACCGTATTGAGAAATTCAGGCAAATTGTTTGTCCATTTATACGAAAAATCCACTTGAATCGATTTTGCTCTCGTTAAGTGCAATCCGCCAGGATTTTGTCCATTCATTAACCTCGTTAAGAGCGATTTGTAATTCAATATTTGTTTCCTCTATTGTTGTAATTCAACTGCTGGTATAGCTGTATCGTCAGCAAACGTGGCAACCATCGTATCGTTTGTTTGTGGGTATCACGTGTAAATAGGAGGTACAAGAGTGGTCCAAGTACGTTTCCTTGCAGTACTCCTGGCAATATTTCCTTGAACTCCGAATATTCGTTTCCAAGTTTTATACAGAAGTGCCTATGCTCAAGATACGAGACGAGGATTATATACAAAAAATTTTAGGCAGAGTCTTGTCTTAGTTTGTATTTAAGGCATCTATGCCAAGTCTTGTCAAAAGCTGTCGCAAGCTGAGCAAATTTTCTTTTCTTCGAAAGCTTTCTCAATTACATCAGTAATTCGATGAACTTGGTCCACAATCGAATGTTTACTTCTAAACCCAAATTGATGGTCAAGTTTAACATCGTTTCTGATCAATTATGGGGTGTAAGCTGCCAAGTAATATCCTTTCAAAAACTTTTGAAATTATTGGAAGAAGTGAAATGCGTCTGTAAGATTGTATTTCATTTTGTGATTTTCCTAATTATATTGCTTGTATAAACGTTGTTCCACAAAATCAAAAAACTAACTTAAGACAGGAGATGTTAGTTAGTGGCACGCTACACTGGTGGACCGACAATTCGCCGTGAATCTGATCCATGGAGGTAAAACAAAAGTGCTCTTTAAATTAAAGCACAGAGTCTAAATTAGTACTACATGCACTTTAGTTATAATACGACAAGCATAAACATGGATGTCAATTTCTGTTTAATGGCTCCGGCTGTCAAATTTCGTCCATTTGTGTGCGTCCAAGATATTTTACTGCATTTTCAAAAAAAAAAAAAGTAAAAGTCTAAAAATAAATCATAGGCAATTTATAAAACATTTAGTTTTAATGCTACTCTCCAATGTTACATTTAATTGCGGCGTCGCGTCGTATAGTCTTTCTAATCCGCCCCCACCTTATTGAGTCACATCTTAATTTGGAACCACTCAAACCTTTGACATAATATGCACACAAGTATTTCAGCGCAAAGGAGTAACGAAAAAAAAAATAGAACCCCCAAAAATAGATTGGTTGGTCATTACCAGCATGTGCATACACCTATTTCTCTTTTTCATTGCTTTTGCATCATTTAATTTATTACCCAATCAAAAGTATAATTACACACCATTAACTGTTTCCTGGGAAATTATACGAGAGCTCTTATTTGTACATCAAATGGGGAGTAGGGCTGGAAGTGAGAGTATAAGGGCGATGGATGACCACTTCTAGTTCTTCCATGGATTCATTTGAAACATGTGTCTGAAGCATTTTTCATAATCAAAAAGCTTTTAGTGGACGCTCTCGGCATTGTCCATGGGTGTCTGCATGCATACTTCAGAGATAAAAGGCACTAAAGTTGTTGTTGGTTTTTGCTTCTTCTACTTAGTTTTTGTTTTTCCACTTTTTATTCCACTTTTTATGCAATTCGTACTCTTTAATTCTGCCTGCCCATAGTGCAAGTCTGTCCATGCCAGCGCTTGCCACAGTTACAGCCACCATCAGCGCACGACCACCACCACCCATTGCATGGGTCTGGTTTATTTTTGGGGCCAAAACTTGCTGCAAATATGAGTATGTGCAGTGAACTGAAAGGAACTTCTTGCGTGTGCCGCACCACCCTCTGGGACGTCGCTGATGGGTGGGAGAACTTCAATGAAGAAACACTATATGCAAGGGAATATTTATTACGAAATTTAAAATTAAAGTTAAATTGCAGTTTATGCTCACCACAACAGAATATAATGTATTTCATAATGGTTTTGCGTATCCTTCGAGCCACAAAATGTAACTGAGCAGCAGTTGGGTTGTTATTTGGAAATGAATTGCGGGTAGCTGGGTACATGTTTCATGGGTCATATTGCTTTTTGGGGTATGATATTTGTAACCAAGGCAGGGACTTTTATCCCTTGATGGTACTTGGTGATCTATAGACTGTATTTTATTGATGGTCAGGTTTAAACCTATCTTGACAGTATTTGGCTGTTTATGGAGTTTGGTTTTCCTCACTGAAATGTTTAAGAGAATAATTGCTCTCTACCACATTGAAATTGTTTACGTAGCTACGAGGATACTTAGATACTTTAGCAAAATGAATGTTAAGTAACTTATCGACCTATATAACTATGTAAAACTCCGTCCAGCTATTACTAACTTAGTTACTTACTTACTTAAGTGGCGCTACTGTCCGGAATGAAGCTGGGCCTTAACCAACATGCCTCTCCACTTAACTAGTGAATTTCCTTCTTAGCCTGAAGAAACAGCGGTTGGCAAGAGTAATTCTTCGTTTAATTTCTGACGAGATGTTGTTGTCAGAGTTATAAGCGGAGCCGAGATAGACAAAGTCCCGTACTACCTCAAAGTTATATCTGTCAATGGTGACGTTCTGTCGACTTCGTCGATGATTTATGTCCTTTCGTGTTGACAGCATATACTCCTCGGAATGTTTGGAGATCCAAAAATACTGGACGCATGCCTCTTGTCTATCGCAATGTGATCAATTTGATTGACCGTTCGTTTATCTGGAGATCGCCATGTCCCCTTATGAACATTGGGGTGAGGAAACCGTGTGCTAGCTATAGTGGCATTTCGTTCCATAGCGAAGTCAATTAGCCTAAGTCCTTTACCAGACGTGTTGTCGTGTAGGCAATTGCTAAAGATGTCTTCTCTTCATAACTTAGCTTTAAAATCTCCCAGCACGATTTTAACTTCGTACTTCGATAATCGCTTATAGGTTTTGTCAAGGATTTCATAGAAGCAATCCTTAGCTATATCATCTCCGTAGTAGATGTCACAATTTTTCATTCACTTTTTTCCCGGTCCATTTCATCGTATTTCCTGGATGGCAGTAATATCTGCTTAGTAGCAGTTTAGGGCTTCCGCTAGTTGTTCGTTTCAGTATCCACTACGGGAGTGAGCGCTGCCGCTGGCTTTTCGGTTTGTCCGCCACTATCTCTGTTCAAGGGGCCTAACTAACCTTTGAAATTCCTAGACAACCTGTTGTCCGAATATGTCAAAGCAGCTTGCCATTTTGACCTGGCTGTTTATAGTGTTGCTGTTTTTCGTCGTGTCAGAGTTACAACCACTGGGCATTGCTAAGTTAAAGCCAATCAGAGTCTCCCCTCGTTCTGCAATACCCAACTATTACCTGATTAATTCCTACATACACAAGTCATTGATTTTAAAGGAAATATCGAGAGTGGGACTTTTCATTAAGTTTTTGACTAAAATTATTTTGATAAAAACTACTACAGCGGTTTTGTTTTTAGCTATATAAATAAAAACAATGCAACAAATAAAAATTCACGAATTTCAAGAAAAGTTTATTTTCATCGATACCGTTGAAACTTGAGCCATTTCTTCTTTCTCTCAGAACGAAGAATTAAATTCATCAACTCGTGGAAACTCTCTTGGTGACCTCGTTTTTTTTTTTAAATCAGGGACTAACAATCCGAGCTGAAGAAATTCCACATCACCTCAACTAACAAGAAAGTCGTAACTAAAGGCAGTTAGCTTAGTTGTGCCTAAATGTGAAGCCATGTTAATTGATTGCAATGGTAACTCTGAAATGAAGCGCTATACATGCAAACTTGGCAAATAAAAAGATTTATTGGAGGAGATTTGATACAGACAGACTGAAAGAATGTCATAGAGGACTAGGCAATAATACCATAAACTCTACTAGGGACTGTATGCGAGCTTCAATATAAAACTATCAAAAAAAAGGTCGATACGCGAAACTCGGAAAATAGGAATCACTGTGGATTTGAATAACCTGTGTGTAAAAGGTTTGACACCTCATGCCAATTTTTTACACTTCTCAGGAAAGCAGTTTTAAATGGGGCATTACGCCGTTTTCATTTTCAAAGAAGTAAAGTCCAATTGTTCCTCCTGACCAAATTGCACACCAATTTAACTTTTAATGGATGCAAAGGTGACTGATGAATAATTTGAGTGTTTTCCATTGCCCAGAACTGGCTATTCTGTTTATTCACATATCCATTCAAATTAAAATGTGCCTCGTTACTCATTATGATTTTTTTCATGAAAATCGGGGTTGTCATGGGCTAGTTGTAACATACAATTGGCATATGTACGGCGGTCTAAATGGTCTTGCGGAAGAAGCTCTTGTGTCAACTGAATCTTAAATGGAAACAAATACAAATCCTTGTGCAAAATTGTGGCCAAAGTTGTTCTTTGAAGACCAAGCTCCTGAGCATGGCGTCGAATTGAGGTTGATGGATTGTTTTAAACACTTCCTTGAGCAGCAGTAGTGTTTTCAGCCGATTTTGCAGTACGTTCTGGTCCATGCTTGGGCCTATTACCTACAGACCCTCTTTCCTCGAAATCACTCACTACACGATAAATAGTGGGTTTTGTTGGCACGTTGTTCTTCCCAAAAAGTTCACG
The DNA here is from genome assembly GCA_949824845.1 of Rhingia rostrata. Taxonomy (NCBI): domain Eukaryota; kingdom Metazoa; phylum Arthropoda; class Insecta; order Diptera; family Syrphidae; genus Rhingia; species Rhingia rostrata. The sequence goes on along the minus strand of OX463755.1, from coordinate 48,768,348 downwards.
TAACATTCTCATCGTCAGAGTAATCGATGATTAATTTTGATAAAATGTTTTAACGATTAAAACACGTTGGCTTATCGAATATTTTTCCATAATAAATTTGCCACGTGTCTACTTCACGACTGGCAAATATGAACTGTCAAGACTAATGTTTACCAAAATGGCGGCAAAACAAAGTAGTATACCTTCCCGGCGGACACCCTGTATATTGTCGATTTTTAAGATATCGACTCGTAAAAGGTCGAAAGTGGCAAATGAACATCATTAACCTTGCCACTGTCGATCAACAAGCCACTCTCGAAAAACTGCTAACGTTTACACTTACAGTATTACTTTAATCATATCAACAACTTTTCAATCGACATTTTATTGGTCTGGATTTTAAACTGTCAGCTTTTTTTGTCTACCAAACTTTAGTCGAAATTTTAACAGTACGCTTCCCAAAAGGGTCAGGGTCAAGGGCAAGAGTTAGCCCCACTATAGTACTAAAGCTTTTTTAATAAAAGTCGATGTACAAGAGCTACATTCGCTTCGTTGGCCAATGATTTTATCTGACATTTAACAACATTCGGTTTTGACAGCTTAGTTGTCAGTTTTGAATGTTCGAAACCACTGACGTAGAAATTGTAATTGTGCTGGCGGTAGAACTTAAGCTCTTCTTTCGTTACAAAATTTGCGTTCTCCCGTCCCAATTTTTTTTCTTGCTCCGAAAGTTTGTAAAAAAATGTGTTATAGGATAAAGTTCTTAGAAATCGAGCTAGAAATGTACACAGGCGTACTTTTGTTATTCTCTTCATAAAGGCTGATTTCATTGAACCACTCATAAATTAAACACTGTTCACAAATTTTGAGAGCATGTAGCTTATATAAGAAACGATGTTTCCAATAAGATAAAGACTGCGTAATCGGCTTAACAGTTGGAGCATGAGAATAACCTGCTTTTCAATAATCATTCCGCAATGACTAAGAATTGCAAACAAAACTTGTTCGGTTCCTTAAACCGCAGCTATATAAACTCTGTTAGGCCATTCCACATTCACTCAACATCATTTCCCCAACTAAGGTCACTGAACATTCACACTGAACCAGTCACTCAAGATATTCGATCCTGAATCTCTAAATTTGGTAGAAACACGCGTGGCTCATCCCAAACCTAGAACTCAAACAAGATTAATGAACGCACACTAGGTACATATTGCTTCCCGCTGTGGTGCTCTGCATGTTGGCTCCAGCAGCGATATAATCACATTAAGGATTAATTTGGGAACACATTGAATTTTCCACAAAAAAAATTCTATTTTCGAAATATTTTCTAAATTTGTAACCAAAAGGCAGCAGAGAACGGCCGCCTTTGTGTGATAAAGAAATTGAGATGTTTTCCCCTGGCTCACCGGCGGCGTGGCGACCCATGTGAGGAAAAGTACGAGCGCACGACCATGCGAGCGCCTCTTGAGCGTCTATCCCTTGGTCTATCTAAAAATATCGCACGACCTAACAACGAGGCTATTGCACTCCCATTTCGTTTCGCTCTCGGTGGCCCGGTGATGATGGTCCACGATCGTTGTCTTTTTAAAGAGCCTGTGACTCTATTCTGGGGATCAATTCCCTCAGCGACATTCCATCTAATGCAGTTTAGAAATTAGCATTCGATGCATGTTGAAGTGGCAGGTTATGCGGTTATGTATAGTACATCACTAGACCTACTGGATAAAATGTACAATCGCGTCTATGTATTCCCCGATAGAATTTATCGCATTCAAATTTGAATTGTGAATCTAAAAGCAAAAGAGTATTTTCCTAGTATGGCATATTAAAGCAGAGTAGATTTTTTTGAAACCAATGTTTAAGTGTTGTTGTGTTATTCTAAATCCAAGCAATCTTCAGAGCAAGCCATTGAGTTAGCTCTAAAAATTATCGGTCGTGGAATCGCCATTTGACATCGTAGGCGTTGTTTTAAATGGTTGAAACGACAAATGGATACATATTTCGAAGATCGATGAAGATCGTGGATGGGAAAAGTTTTGTCAGGAGAAGACTCGGTAACAACCTGACGTGTGAAGTAGACATTTTGAGGAGTACTTTGAGTCCAGTAAAATGTGGTCTTCAAAAGTGGTATGATCAAGCGCTGTATCATTTAATTTAACGCTAGAATTAGGTGTGGTTAACTTAAGGTTTTATCTTAACAGAAGTTTAGAAGTCACATTAGCGTAGTTTGGAGGTTCTTCTTGTTTTCGTAAATCATGTGGACGTTCTCTTTATCAGTCATATCCATACAGTTCGTCATACCTGACTTTATAAAATTCGGCAGAAAGTCCTTCATTATGTACTGGCGCCATTGCTAAAATTTAGTGAAACTATTGACATTCTCGCTTCATTTAACTATTGCAGCAGTCGGTTCGTTCCGCCATCGCCGATTTAATGGTTGCAGATATCGATCTTTCATATTATCAACATAGATTGTGACTCAATCACAATCTCTTCTTGTTCATCGTGACAGGATTCTGTTTGGCTATTGTTTTACTGAATTCGGTGTTTCATGTATTAATATAGTAAAACTTTTTAAACATCATGACGCTTGTTTTTCTTGTCGGTGTCCTTGTCTCCATTGTGTAAAAGCTCAACTGAAATGTTTTCAGTAGTTCTCATCCTTTTCTACTACGTTATTTTTTATAGCTAATTTGTATGTCCTGTTCCAAATTGTATACCAGTTTTGATATTAAATTTGTAACATGTAATAATTTAGGTAGTCATATCAATAAAGTATATGGATCGACCTAGAATCGATAGCTGAGTCGATTTAGCAATGTCTGACCGATTATTCGGCTTCAAATTTTGTGCCAGGATAGTGAAATTTGCTTTAGGTCCATTCCTACAGCACAGTTTTAAACATTTTCAAAATCCGCCGACTGTCACGCCAGGCTTAGTGGCGCGGTTTTAGCAACACCTAAATGATTTTTCACTGGTCCTCTTCTCGTGATGATCACATAAATCATCCGGGTGGTATCAATATATGCTTGTGAGAAAGCTTGGCCCTGGTTACTAACGAGCTTGTTGCGTAAAAAATTTGTATTTGAATTTTTCGTGGTCTTGGGCAAGTCGTTTACTTTTAAAAATGAATCTGAGCAAGATATTTGGAAAATATTATTATTTATATTTTATTCATACAAAATTACCCCTCCAACATCCTTTTGGAAGCGTTTTTTAAGAATTTTTGATTTAACTTTAAAGAAATTTGAAATTTATTATTTATATTTTATTCATACAAAATTACCCCTCCAACATCCTTTTGGAAGCGTTTTTTAAGAATTTTTGATTTAACTTTAAAGAAATTTGAACAAAGTTTAGATGCAAAAACTTTGATGGTATTGCTATCAAGGCCAAATCTGATAATAAATTTAAAATTAGTGATGATAAAACTGCGTTAATTAGAATAACAACATTGTACAATATAAAACCAAAAGTGAAGTCCATACGTGTATCTAATATATAACTCAGAACGGTTTGTTGCCAAAGTTTAAAATTGTGATTTTTCTGTACCAACAAGCAATATATGTGTCGAGTGTTGAGTTTGACTCATTAACAAATAAACTTTCAACAAAACAACAACGCGGTGAATAGTTCCATCATTCATTCGAGTATGTTTTTCATCACAATCCTTGGTTTAATGTACGAAGTACGATGTTAAAATCGGCAGAGAAGAAGGGAAGAACACCAAGAACACCATGATAAATAAATTAAATTGGATGACTGTGATTCAAACAAAATTATATATAAACGGGTTGCATTTGTTTGAAAAATAATTTTAGTATAATACCAAATTATTTAAATAAATATTTATCATACGAAGGTAATGATGGTGAATTTAGATATAGAAATTTAATAATTAAAAAAATGGTTCTGCATAGAAGATTGGATATGTATAACAGCCTTCCAAATAACTTAAAAATAGAACAAATTTAATAAATAAAAAAAAATTAACGAATATGTAAAACGAAGTTTTATTAAAACTTATGTATCTATGTTCATAAGAGTTGTAACGAACAATTTTAACAATTTGCTGCCAAATAAACAAAAAAAAACTTATAAGAAAGATACAATCCGCTGTGCGGATCGTTTAATACACTTTCCCATCCCACCCTTAAAACCAACATCCGCAAAATGTGGGATTTATGTCGATAAATATAGAAAAAGTATTTGTCACAACAAATTGTACAGACAATTTATCAAAACCTCTTCGTTCGACAAAAAACAACATTCAGTGCATACAAATGTTTTTTTTTTATTAAAACGCCTCCAAAAAGTGGGCGTGGGTTAAAATGAGATATGGAAGAAATGTTTACATTACCATAGCCAATGCTTTTGCACTTGCTTTTCATATTGCATTTTTTCGAAATATTTAAATTTTTTCCGAAAAAACTTTTTTACTGGCAAAAAACTTTGTATGAACATAATATAGACATAAGGATTGTCTAGATATGTTGTTCAGACACTTTTTCAAAATGTCTAACGGTTTGGCCTAAAACTATGTTTTTCTCAAAATGGGGCGTAGCAGTGGGCGGATTTCAAAAATGTTTACACTTGTTCTGCTGGGATTAACAACAAACACGTGTACCAAATTTTATCGTTCTAGCTCAAAATGTAAGATCTAAAAACTGTTGACGTACGGACGGACAGGCATAGCTAAATCGATTCAGCTATCGATTCTGAGTCGATCCATATACTTTAAGCTATATATAGCTTAATTATTTCATTATGTCACAAACTATGTATCAAAACTAATATACCCCTATGGGATAGGGTATAAACATATGAGAAGGCTACAATCCACTGTGTGGATCTTTTTATACTCTATTCCATCACTTCCTAGAAAAAAAAACCTTAAAATGTGGACTTTATGGCAAAGAAATATTGAAATTGACATTGTCGCAGCATATTGCCCAGACAGTTTATCAACATCTTGTATGGTTGGACAAAAAAACTTTTTTCTTCTGCATATGGTATGGCGTAGGGTATACAAATGGTTTTGTTGGAAAACGCCTCCAAAAAGTCGGCGTGAGTTTGAATGGTGTATGGACCAAATATTTGTTTTATCAAACCCAATTTAAATCAAAAGTTTTTAGAATATTTTAAAATTTTACTGAAACAGGTTTTTTTAATTACCCTCAAAAAGTGGGCGTGCCAAAAAACTTTAAAGGAACAAAATATAGACATTAGGATTGACTACATATGTTGTTCAGTCATTTTTTTAAAATTCCCTACCGTATGACCAAAAATAACGTTTTTCTAAAAAGGTTGCGTGACAGTGGACGAATTTTGAAAATGTTTACTCTTGTTGGAACAGCACGTACAAGTATTACATGTACCGAATTTCATTATCTTTGCTTAAAATTTGAGGCCCAAAAACTGTTGATCTACAGACGGACAGAAGGACGGCCGGACAGGCATGGCTAAATCGACTCAGCTATCGATTCGGAGTCGATCCATATACTTCGAGGTATATCTAGCTAAAATATTTTCATATGTAACAAACAATGTATATCAAAACTAATATACCCCTATGGGATAGGGTACAAAAAGGGAACGTTTTCCAAAAAAAAAAAAAACGATTTGCAATCACACCCTACAGCAAATGTAACAGAAAAACTTTTTTTGACGAACCATAAAAGATTTTGATAAGCTGTCTGAATAATAAATTGTGCCAATTTTTATTTAACAACCCTGAAAAGTTTTTACCAACGCCCACCTTTTGATGATGGGTATTCAACGATTCGCATAGCGAATTGTAAACTTCTCATGTATTAACTCTAAAAACTCTCGTCAAACTAAGAGTTTCTAACTGGTGGGTAGTAAACACCCATTACATAAACAGAATTTGTCCTTTTTGTCCTATCATCCTTCGTGAATTTGGCCTTGATGAACATTACCACTATATATTTAAACTCCTACAGAGTTTTATCGACCACTGTATGAATGGACTTTAAATAAATTGTTTAAGAGTACAGATTTCATCTAGCAATGACTTCCTATTGCTGTGTCCTTTCCTCATAATTTTAAACTAAATTCATTGGCGGAGAGAAGACGAATCTAAATGCAGTCCTATTCCAACTGCAACATAAGATTCATTTAAAGAACCACGACATATCTTTATCCACATTTAACCTAAGTTCCACTCTAAATTTATATGGCAGACTAGTAACTGCTTATTCATCTACGAGAGTAAAAATCTATCCCTCAACATTGCCAAATTGACAGACATGGTCACTGTTTCGATGAACCTTCATTCGATCTGATGTAAAACGTAAAGCGGAAGCAATCGCCCATCTATTACAGATTCTCATTTGCCAACAGCATCGTCCTTTATCCACCTCTGGTCAAAGCTTCTATTCACCTCCCACTACCAGCCAAAAGAAAAAATAAAACGAACAATGAACCACCCATCCCCAAAAGTAAGGGTGAAATGTGTGAAAAATGTATTAAAACGGCTCCATTAAGCGGTCTCACTTAATCTCTCCAACGCCTGCCTCTGCCCGCAGCCGTTCGTTTTTATGCTGGCAATAATTTCCTCTTAAGCCAAGGTAATCGCCAATTTTCGTAAATGGACCATAAGGCAAACATAGCGGCAATACGGGTATAGGATGTACGAGATCCAAACTGCGCGGTCCATATGCCCCTCAAAGATTGTTGCAATGCTGAGGTGAGGAAATTTTTTCGATTATCTTAACGCCATAGAATTTATGCATTCCCATTGGGAGTCTGAAGTGGAACTGTACCTTGCCGTGCGGTCGAAATGGGACGACGGATATAGATGGAAAAATATGCTTTATCCTTTCTGCCAATAACCGTACACTCAATCGGTAGGATTCGCCTCTTTTTTTCTTTTCTTTTTTTTATTTTCTTCGCGTCCAATACTTGTATTTGGGAGTGTGGTGTACCACTTCTTGGAATGCTTGCCGATAGCTTTTCACTTGGAGAGTCTATTGAGATGATTGTCAGATTTCGTCCGTAGAAAGTGTACAGGACAAAAAACATTAAGCACGGGTGGTATACACGTACTTAAGGACCTGTGAGGTGAAAGTGGAGTAGAATAGTGTTCAGTGCTTGTTGGTGGTGATGAAAGTAATGGCGATATCAAGTATAGCACTGCGGCGCCTTATGTTGTTCTTTGGGTGAATAATTTGGAATGGTGCGGTCTTGCAATAACAAAGGAGCACTGGTGGGATGGGTGGTTTCTAATTCAGTTTAACCTTAGTCGCATTATGTGCATATAAAGTGACTCTAACAAGGAAATCAAGGAAAGATGGTTTCGCTGTAATGGATTTTATATGGAAAGTGGGTGCTTGCCAGACTGCCCCTTTCTTGGTCTAGCATTTTTATGTTTGTGCTCCAATTAGCTGGGCAACAGCACTCGTGCTGACGACGTAAACTGCTGATAGTGGAAGGCCATTATTTCGAATTTAAGCACGTTTTTGTGCAGATCTTTAACATTTGGGATGAGTTAGAGGTTAGGTAAGCTGATATTGTGTTTTGGTAATTAGGTAGATGGATTTAAATTTGCATTAAGGAATAATTAAAGCAACTGGCTTAAATAGGAATTGTAATGTTTGGAAGCACAGCGGGTTTATGTGTGGATATTATTGGATTCTGGACTTTTAAACCTTTAAAGCTGTACAACTCTCATACGGAAGTGTTGATAAACGTTTAGTGAATATATGATTATATCACGAGCAGAAACCGAATTAAAAGTGACACAACGGGTACGACGTTTTGCCTTAGAATTTTTTTGGAGAATCCTTATAATATGAATTAACCCAGTCATATGGAATTTTTTATCCAATTTTTTCAATGCAGTAAATACTATGGATACCTAGTATTTTTATGTACCTAAATGTTACCTGGATATATTATGATCTGCAAATAAACACTTGTTTCTCAAGTTCCAGGCCAAAACCTGTCCTGGTTAATACCATCAACTTACAGAATCACTCAAAACTGATTGTGACCTAAAACGACAGCTTTGAATTATTCAAGGGTTGGTGCGCCCACTTTTCTAGAAAATATTTTCCTGTCATACACCAATCTGCCCGGCCTGCTGTCCAAGGCGAACCTAGACAAGCTGCTTCTACATATTCGGACAACAGGTTGTCTAGGAATTTCAAGGGCTAGTCAGGCCACTTGAACAGAGATGGTGGCGGATGAAACGTAGGGCCAACAGCAGCTCTCAATCCCGTAATGGATACTGATGGCCTATGGGTATCTAATAAATTGGAACTTGCCCTAAAGGTTGGGGGTTGTACTTTGGGTTAACTACCCAACCACGGAAAAACTAACGGTTACGAATCAACCAGTAGCCTCGCAAAGGACTGATTTTATTGTTGACGACCAAGGCCAAATTCGCCAACATAAGCCTCATATGCACTCACGCCCTAACGAAGGAAAAAGATGATATAGCTAAGGATTGCTTCTATGAGCCCCTTGAAAAAACCTATGAGCGACTACCGAAGTACGATGTTAAAATCGTGCTGGGTGATTTTAACGCAAAGGAAGAGGAGACATCTTTAGTAGTACTGTCGGAAAGCATATCCTACTCGAAACACATCTGGTAACGGACTTAGGCTATCCATCGATATCGATAAGGGGACATGGCGGTCTCCAGGTCAACGAACGGTCAACCAAATTGGTCATATTGCGATAGACAAGAGGCACGCTTCCAGTATTTTGGATTTCCGAACATTCCTAGGAGCTAACATCGGCTAGGAGCACTACCTTGTTGCAGCCAAGGTAAGAATGCGGATATCCACCACGCCACAACAATCCAGAAATACTGTGCAAAATTTAATGCCGAAAGACTGCAATCGCAAGAGACCGCCAAGACCTTCGCGCAACGCGTATCTCTTAACCTCTCAATCAACACCATACCACCAGCATCGAATGTCGAAGAACAATGGCAACGATGCCAACAAGCCATTAGATCAGCCGCAACTGATGTGCTAGGTTTCTCGCGCCCACCAACAAGAAACCTCTGGTTTGATGAGGAATGCCGACAGATGCTCGCAGCCAAAAACGAGGCCTACAAGACTGAGCTGCAGGTCAAGGCAAGAAGAAGGGAATAACACCGGCTTTTCAGAAAGAAGAAAAAAAAAAGCAAGAAAAGCGAGCGATCGAGGATATAGAGAGATGCTACTCCAGGAACGATGTTCGCAAGTTTCACCAAAGTGTAAAACATCAAAGCCAAGGATACGAAGCTCGAACAAAATCCTGTCGAGATGAACAAGGAAATATCGTAGTTGAGACACAGTCGATGCTGAGGATATGGAAGAACCACTTCTGCAGACTGCTAAACATCGATGACGAACAACATTCCGCTGTCAGGCAGAACGAACCATTCAATATTGGCAACGACAGCGAAAACTGCCAACCACCCGACCTGAGTGAAGTGAGGATAGCAATATCTAAACTCAAGCTTAATAAGGCTCGGAAATGACAGCCTTCCCGCTGAGCATTATAAGCCAAATCTGGTCGGAAGAAAGTATGCCTGAAGAATGAAACCTCAGCATCGTTTGTCCGATCCACAAAAAAGCAGACCCTCTAAACAGCGCCAACTACAGAGGCGTAAGTCTCCTCAACATCGCCTACAAGATCCTATCTGCCGTAATATGTGAACGCCTGAAACTGTTTCCAACAACCTGATCGGCCCTTATCAGTGTGGTTTCAGGCCAGGAAAGTCCACAACCAATCAAATTTTTACACTTCGGCATATCCTGGAAAAAACCCAAGAAGTCCAAATCGATATCTATTCGTCGATTTCAAAGCCGCATACTACAGCATTTATAGAGACGAACTATATAGAGCCATGTCTAGTTTTGGTATACCGCCCAAGCTCGTCCGTTTGTGTAAGATGACGATAGAAAATTCTCGCCAACACCTTGTCAGAAATTAAACGAAGAATTAATCTTGCCAAATACTGTTTCTTCGGGCTAAGAAGGCAATTCAGAGGTAAAGCTTACACTCGGTTTTATAAGGAGATTCCTTATAAAACCCTGATCATCTTAGTCATGCTCTACGGCGCTGAAGCATGTACCGTCTCAAAAGCTGATGAAGAAATCCTTGGTCGATTTAAAAGGAAAATTCTTCGGATGGAGACGAAGATTCAACCAAGAACTATACGAGCTGTACAGCGACATGCTACTGGTCGAGAAACTTCGCATTGGACGTTTAAAATGGCAAGGACATGTAGGACGAATGGATACCAATACTCCGGCTCGCAGAGTCTTTGATTCCCAGCCAGGCGTCGGACGCAGTAGAGAGAGACCTCGCATTAAGTTTGGCGCACAAGTAGAAACCGACCTCAACCAACTTGGAGTGCGCAACTGGAGTCATGTCATTTTGGTTGAGGCCCAGGTTCGTTCCAGACTGTATCGCCACTTAAGTAGGATTCACCAACAACCAAATATATTCTGAACAGCAGAGTTATTATCACCAGTTTCGCTATCAAATAAAGTGGAAGGAACAGTTATTCAGGTTAAAATTTGTTATCGCCTCTTCTCTGGAAACTAGTCATACGGAGGATGCAAGGTTTCTCAAATTCGGATGATGTCTGTATATATCTGTCGATTTGTGACTAGCGAAATCAGAGGAAGACCTAGCATTAAGTGGCGTGCACAAGTAGAAACCGACCTTAACAATCTTAGAGTTAGCTAAGCACCGCGCTAATTGGATAGGCCACATAAGTACGTAAGTACGTAAGTAAGAAAACAGTAGCAGTAACAGAAACAGAAACAGTAAAGGTAACGGTAACAGTAACAGTAACCAGTAACAGTGCAATGATATAATGATGCACTAGGTGTATACCGTGGTTGTCAGACCTATACTTATTTGAAGGATTAGGGTTGGTGGCCTACATTGGTCACACTACTACCAACTTGCATCTCAGCGTTGAGGTTAAAGACTACTCGTCAATGAAAAGGAATATTTTGGCAATGCAAAAATGGTCAACTACGTCATTTTTCAAAAGACACAGAAAAAAGAGTAAGATTCGATCGAACAGTTTTTCTACATATGTCCTGGTCTCTCACATATCTGAAGGGGCAATTTTGGTGAATACTCTACAGCGATCTGAAATAATTCCAGACATAAATGTTGTATGTGACCATCTATCCGCATACTAAGTGAAAGTATGGATTTCCTCTTAATTTGTCAGATAGTCATTATAACTGTAAGATCAACGCGTTTCGCCAGTTTGACGCCTCTACAATGATAGAGAACAAAGAAAAATGCCGATATTATCCCCGAATGCCCCCGAATGTAAAATAGGTGAAAAAAAAATCTGGTAAGGTGTAGAAAAATGCTATAAGTTGCAAAATATTAATTCAATGTGAACTCAGAACATGTCACCATAATCCGTCAATACAGCTATTAATATTTAGGTATAGGTATTTCAAATACGCAAAAGCATCATCTACCACTGAGAATGTATCGAATTTTATCCCCATCATAAACATGAGATATTTTCACAATGTTTCCACCGGACAGTTTATTTTTTCTACTTTTGCAATCAATTTATGTTTGATCCAGCCCATTTTTACTACTATTGTTAACCCTTCTTCCCCATACATCAGCTATATTCCTAAATAATGTCCTTTTAACACGTAAATTTTGCATTCCAATACCTCTGTCCTACATCAAAATGTCCTTTGAAATGAAATCATAATTCAAAATAACGATCACCTATCAACCGTTCGAACTGCATTGCAACCCAACCATCGAAGCTTTATCGAGGATAATGCCTTTTTGTTTCTCTTGTAAAATTTATGCAACTTCTGTCGCTTTTGCCAACAATATAGAGCACTTATCACCCACATCCCAGGCGCGCTCTCAGACATTCATCGTGCAGCGATTATAAACTACACGCTGTTGACAATTTTTACCCTGACGACATCCTCATGCAGAGTGGTGCATTTTGAACGCAACCCACTGTCATGCCATGGATAACTGACTGACGTTACAACAACGATACAAGACAAGAATAATGTCACAAAAAAAACGAGCCAGTTCCAAATTGCATAGTTAAATGTGCGAAAACGATTGTAAATCGAATCATGGTTGACATATCGATATCGTTGCGGTGGGTGCAATTGTCGTTTAGGGGTTCCCCTCGGAATGTTTCACATGTCCAACGTGGCAAACCGAGACGACCCATCCGGATGTGCTTTGGTTATATGCGTATGTTTAGCTGGCAGTGCAAGCGAAACAACCAGAACCAGGCAACCAGTGCATGGTGTACATGGTTATGGTGTGCATGTAGGAACTGTCGATGTCATGTGAAATGGATCGAGCAAATTGTCAATAATTTTTGCGTTACGATTTCCCGACAATATACGAACCCGAATGACATTTTAAATTGATGCCAGCAATGACGTGATCTGCTATTCCCTTCGTTTGCATACCCTTATGTTGCTCAGTGTACATATATCTATATGAGTTAGTGCGTTTTCGATGGCTGGGAAGGATGTAATATTTTCAATCCAAGAAGTATGGATTTTCAGAATCCTTGAGTTATGCCGAAAATATGTTCAGATGGCGAATATAGAGTGTGTGTGCAGAATTTCAGGAGTCAATTGAATTACATATCCGTAGGGATCATAATCAACGATAATTGATGAGAACGGGGACATATTATAAATCAGCATAAATTGAAATGATTTAATGAATAAAATGTAAAATATACCAACATTAATAGGTATGTTACAACAACACGTAATGACATCATACAAATTACATTCAATGAAATTTGTAGTCTTGGGGCTTTTGCTTGTGCTACGATGATACACATAGGTGTTCAAATTTGGATATTCGAGATTTTGGGTTTTTGGTGCTTTGGGTTTTGGGTTTCCGACCACCTGTGACTGGCTAACAATTTGGATGATTTTATTGGATAACATACAATATCCCGAATGAATATAGCACCTACTATCTTCCATCGAGTAGACAGAGTTTCCAAGCATCCAGCCTTTTAATCTGGTAATTCCTCATACCAGTCTAGTTTAGTTTGATTGCAAACCTACAAACGTTTTTCTGTACCTGCTCGAATCTATCTGCATTCGTTTGCTGGTAAGAAGATTAAACAATCGAAGCGCATTCCAAATTGATCAAACTAAACAAAAATCTTTGGGGGTCTTTAACAATATTATGGTTATCCCATCAATCATCGGATGATAGTAGTGCATTTTTTAGTTCTTGAAAGATCCATTTACTAACTTACTTGCTTAATAGGCGCTAGGTCTATCAACATAACTCCCCAATATGTCCGATCCCCAGCTTACTGCTTCCAGTTGCACATTTCAAGTTGGTTGAGGTCGGTTTCTATCTACTTGTGCGTGACATTGAAGGCGATTTTTTTTCTCAGCCACTTGTGACGTTGGGCTGGGCTCCGTATTGCTGTCCATTCGCTTGACATGTATTAGCCATTTTAATAGTCCAATGCAGAGAGTTTTTTTTTACCAGGTCTATATCACTGTAAATCACGTGAAGTTATCGGTTGAATTTTTGTCTCCACAACCCGTCAACGCAAACGTGCCCGATGATTTTCGATGAATTCTTCGCTCAAAATAACCAAGGATTTCTTTATTCACTTATTAGTCCGTGTCAGAATTAAATTTTAATATCGCTTCCTTTTTTTCGGGGACTGACACGATTAGCACGTGCCCAAAGTACTGTGAGATTTTTAGTCACTAAAACCACCACCCTATGCAACTTATCTAGCAATTTTTTTTTATCACGAGTGATGGATGTTTGGCAGGTAACTTTCCTTTGAGATTTCCTGGTTTTTCCACAATTTATAGTGCAATTTGTTATAATCGGGCCAAAACCAAGGGTGTATTTCTTTGGAGATGACCCAATAAATTTGATTCGTCAAGAATTTGGAGGACCGTTGTGTTAACGTGTCCCAATAAACGTTTTTTTTGTTTGCTTGCAAAATTGTTCGTTTCATCTTTAACCGAGGGAATACCCAGATCTCTGTGTAAATCTTCGTTTCTTATATACCACGGCGCAATAATCTTAACTTTTTGTTTTCAAAAGTTAGTAAAATATTTATATTCGTTTCACTGGTACAACCCCATAGATGTATACCATAAGTCCAAACCGGCCTTAGCACTTGCTTGTAACGGGTTTTTTTTCAGAGGTTGGTTTTTCGAATAGACATCTTGTGGTCAAATCGGGCAACTCTAATGTCATTTATGTTCAGTTTGGTTTGCAATTTCATCATGAATAGATTGACAAATGAACAACGCTTGCAAATCGTGCAAATTTATTTCGAAAATAATGGTTTCATTTCGCGAAGTTTACCGCAAACACCGTCCATTTTATGGTCGGCATAATCGTCCATAAGGGCAATTAATTCGTTTAACCATGGATCGTTTTCGCACTACGTTTACTCTATTTGATAATACGCATCCGAAGAGACGACGAACAGTGTGCACCGAAGAAACAATTGCCGCTGTAGAGCAAAGTGTTTAAGAGGACCCGAATGAATCGATTCGACACCATGCAAGGCAATTGGAGCTTTGTCCATCAACTTTATGGAAGATTTTGCGCAAAGATCTTGGCTACAACCTAACAAGATCAAGCTTGTGCAATAATTAAAGCCTCGAGGCCATGCAATGCGTCGTGATTTTGGTGTATGGGCCGAAAATTAGATTGTTCACGATGCTGATTTTCATCGCAAAATTTGGTTCAGTGATGAGGCTCATTTTTGGTTGAATGGCTACGTCAATAAGCAAAATTGCCACATTTGGAGTGAAGATTACGTCCACAAAAACTGGCTTTTTGGTGTGCTCTATGGGCTGGTGGTGTCATTGGGCCATACTTCTTCCGAAATGATGCTGGAGAGTCAGTTACCATTAATAGAGACCGGTATAGAGCCATGATAACCGACTATTTTGTTCCCGAATTAGATGGCATGAATGTGGATGAGACGTGGTTTCAACAATACGGTGCTACATGTCACACAGCGTACATCACAATCGATTTATTGAAGGAAGCATTTGATGAGCGCATAGTTTCTCGGAATGGACCTGTCAATTGGCCACCAAGATCGTATGATTTGACACAATTGGATTATCTTCTTTGGGGATATGTGACTTGGAAGCCAACATTCGTGGCGTTATTGCCGACTTCGGCCCCAAATGTTTAATTTGCTCTCGTTAAGTGCAATCCGCCAACATATTGTCCATTCAATAACCTCGTTAAGACCGATTTGTAATTTAATATTTATTTCCTCTATTGTTATGCCAACTGCTAGTATAGCTGTATCGTCAGCAAAAGTGGCAACTATTGTATCGTTTCTTTGTGGGATATCACGTGCAAATAGGAGGTACAAGAGTGGTTCAAGGGCGCTTCCTTGGGGTATTCCCGCCAGTATTTCTTTGAATTCTGAATATTCGTTTCCAAGTTTCATACGGAAGAGTCCATGTTGAAGATACGATACGATGATTTTATATATTTGTTAAGGTAGGACTTGTCTTAATTTTTATTGAAGGCCTCTATCCCACACCTTGTCAAAAGCTTGCGACACTCAAACTTTCTCAATTACGTCTGTAATCCGATGTTCTTAATCTACAGTCGCATGTTTAATTTTAAACCCAAATCGATGGTCAGGAAAATGACGATTCTGATCAATTATGGGGCGTAAGCGGCCGACTTATGTGTTTTTTCCTTATCGGTTTTTGCCCAGACGTCTTGAGTTATTTCAATTTGTGGCACAGCGTTTCTTGTCCGTTTTATGACATCGATTTCTTGATCCGTATTCATAACTTAGTTTTCCAATATGCAGTGAAACCCATTTCATGAATCAGATTTTTTTATAGTGTAGCTATATATATAAAGTCAGATCTGTTACGCCTCATTTGTCATGCACTAAAAGAACCGATTTTTGGCGGGGTTACCTACTTAAGTGGTTGAAATAATTTCTGGACTAATTTCAGAACTTTTCCATCGCTATTATCTAACAGTTGTTTCAAGAATGCAGACGAATATTTCTTTAAATTTCTTTTAGTTCGTCCAGGTGAAGCAGAAAGAACTCAATTCACATGGCCCTACAGCGTTCTCGAAAAAAATTGGCCCGATGACTCCTCCAGCGTGAACAGCACACCATGCAGTAACATTGAGCGGGTGTAATGGCTAATCGTGCAATATTCGCGGATTTTCGGTGCCCCAGAAGCGATAGTTTTGCTTGTTCACGTACCCCCTGAGGTGGAAATGAGCCTCATCGCTTATTATGATTTTGGTCGAAAAATCGTTCACTTCATCCTCGAGATTGATGATGACTTGGGCGTAGGTTACACCCGTTTGGCGGTCGACAGGCAGCAGCTGATGTAAGTCTTTGACAAAAATTTCACCTTAGGGACGGCCGGCTGATGGCTAATTGCGAGGCACGGCGTCTGGTTGATGTTTCCGGCGACAGCTCGACATCCTCGGCAACAGCGGCGCTATTCTCGGCACAATGAGTACTCCGGCTGAGCCACTCTTGAAAATGGATCGTGTGGTCCCATAATCTTCAAGGTTGGTGGCCAAACGCCCCAGTGTTTGCGCAGTCGGTGTCGGACGGCCGGGGAATCGGCGACGGAATTCGCGATGCGCCAGACGAATTGTTACGCAAAAAATAGACACGATTATATCGCTCCATGGCTTGTTCACTTGTATTTTACATCTGTCTAGTCCACAAATGTCAAAACAGATTTGGCATTGTCGGCGAATTGCAAAAATAACAGCATCTTTCAATAGGGTGATCTCTTTTGGCCCACCTTGTATTTCCATCTATCAAAATGTCTTAAAAAATGTAGCAACACGATATAGATCGATATATAGATACTTTTTTCGTTGTCGAAAAGGTCTGTTTCTACAACTATTCATGAAAAAAACAATATCCCTGTTCATTTCCTATTTTGTTTTATTTCGCATTGTCAGACAATATTGGCAGCCTATCGATTTTATGTTACGTATACGCCCTGCGGTCCCACACATTTTCGCACAGTCATTCTAATTTCACTCTGACAATATACCATGTCCATATACGAACGTTTTCCCTAGCTCTTTTCGGGTCAATTGTAATTAAAGGTTGGTACAACAGTACCAACAAAAAGTATCCCACTGCATTGACAAGACTTATATGTTACGCTCATATACAATGACATCGCATGGGTGGTACAGTGGTCATTCCTCCCTTCGAATCGCTGATATATGGTGAAAAGTATCTACAATTTGGCTATGTCAGGCTATTTTTACGCGCCCAGCATTCCAGCGTGAATATGCGAAAATCGAAAAGCAATTTTATTTACATACATAATATCAATTGGACAGAATTATGTTATTCTGTCGCTGGGTTTTTCTGTAACGTCCGCACTTTGTCGAAAGCGAATGCCTGCATTACGATGAAGTGAACTAGGGCTCGGTTGCCAAGGAGAGTGTGTGAGCCATGACAGCCTTATAATTGGTTTTCAGTCGTTAAACTAATATCATAGGGAATTTTTTTCACAGATGATATTTAAAATGAAATTCTGTACACGGGATGTCACAGTTGTGGCTAATTGTAATTTTATATACGTTTTGTTTTTTTTCACTACTTTTTAGCAGACAGATATAAAGTGAGGATATAAAAGACGGTTTACTGTTTTCGCTGCTACAGTTTAACATGAGGCCACCAATCTACCACATTTGACAATTATTGAGTGTAATTGGTAATACAAATATGAGCATCATTTGTATGAATTTAGGGATCAAAAGTTCATTGGTTATGGTTCCAGAGTGGCGACCGCCGACACCGTGTCGGTGTAGTTGTCAGTGTATTGTTGTTTTTAAATAATCAATTTAATTGCATAATTTAGTAAATGGTCATAATTATTCCATTGGAATTCAGCTGTAATTAGGGACTTATTTGCAAATAGAAATTTATCATGAATAAATATATACGGTGTATCACTGTTTCACATTGATTTAGGTTGTGGTTTTATATAAAAACTGTAGGATGTGATATGATTAATTAAATTTGTATGTGCATTAGTAGATAAAGATCTTGAAGTATACGCTAAGAATGTCAAACTAACTCAAGAACTAAAAATTCTTTGATTTAAGCTTAATAACACGCAGGGACTAGCTTCTTCTCACAACTATTCATCTGTGCGTGTTTACGATGGAGGGAACTCCTGTCTTATGCCACATCCAAACGTCAGATCATCATGAGAGGAGGACCAGTGAATAACATTAAGATTTTGCTGTGGCTAAGACTCAAGTCTTGAACTTCTGCACGACAGTTCATCGCACTAACGATCTCGCCACTTTACCGATCGTTTATCACAAAAATAAAAATTGCAACACTGTTTAAAAACTTAATTACTTAAGTGGCGCTACAGTCCGGAATGAACCTGGGCCTTAAACAATATTCCTCTCTAATTAGCCCTGTCCTTAGCTAACTGCCTCCAGTTGCGCACTCCAAGTAGGTTGAGGTCAGTTTCTACATGTGCGCGCCACTTAAGACGAGGTCTTCCTCTACTGCGCCCGACGTCTTGCTGGGAATCGAAGACTTTGCAACCGGAGTATTGGTGTCCATTCGTTCTACATGTCCCAGCCATCGTTCACGTCCAATGCGGAGTTTTTTGACAAGGGGCATGTCGCTGTAGAGCTCGTAAAGTTCCATTCTTCAGCGCCGTAGAGCAGGACTGGGATGATCAGGGTCTTATATAGGATCTCCTTAGTAGTTCGAGTGAGGGCTTTACTACCTTCTTAGCCCGAAGAAACAGCGGTTGGCGAGAGTAATTCTTCGTTTAATTTTCAGGATCTGCAGTAGTGTGAAAATTTGATCGGTTGTGGACTTTCCTGGGCTCTAACCACACTGATAAGGGCCGATCAGGTTGTTGGTAAACGGTTTCAGGCGCTCACATATTACGGCAGATAGGATCTTGTAGGCGATGTTGAGGTGACTTATGCCTCTGTAGTTGGCATAGTTTAGAGGGTCTGCTTTTTTGTGGATCGGACAAACGATGCTGAGGTTCTATTCTTCAGGCATACTTTCTTCCGACCAGATTTGGCTTATAAGTTGGTGGATGTTTCTTACCAAGTCATTTCCGGTGGCTTTATAAAGCTCAGCGGGAAAGCCGTCATTTCCGGCAGCTTTATTAAGCTTGAGCTTAGATATTGCTATTCTGACTTCAATCAGGTCGGGTGGTTGGCAGTTTTCGCTGTCGTTGCCAATATTGAATGGTTCGTTCTGCCTGACAGCGTAATGTTTTTCGTCATCGCCGTTGAACAGTCTGCAGAACTGGTTCTTTAATATCCTCAGCATCGACTGTGTCTCAACTACGATATTTCCTTGTTCATCTCGACAGGATTCTGTTCGAGCTTTGTATCCTTGGCTTTGACGATTTACACTTCGGTAAAACTTACGAACATCATTCCTGGAGTGGCACCTCTCTATATCCTCGACCGCGCGCTTTTCTTTTTATTTGTAGAACTCAATGGCTGCTCTCGTCTTCACCTGCAGCTTAGCCTTGTAAAACTCGTTCTTTGGGCGAAGGTCTTGGCGGTTTCTTGCGATTGCAGTCTTTCGACATTAATTTTTTTCACTGTCTTTCTGGATTGTTGTGGCGTGGAGGATATCCGCATTCTTACATTTGCTGCAACAAGGTAGTGGTCCGAGTCAATGTTAGCTCGTCGGAATCAATTCAGTTGTAAAGCCTTCACTCGAACTACTAAGGCTGATCAACCCAGTCCTGCTCTCGGCACTCGAATGGTCGGTTCGAGAGGATTAGTTAGCTTAGGACCGGAATAATTGGAGAGGCATGTTAGTTGCGGCCCAGGTTCATTCCGGACTTTAGTGCCACTTAAGTAAGTAAGTATGTAAGTTGGTCATAGCTCCATGAAATCGCCGGATACTGATATCAAGCACTAAAATTCTTAATAACACATCCAAGAAGTTCTGGTAGACATATGTAAAACCTTGTAGAACTATTAGCACATATAACTGCCTTTATTGCTTCTGGGTAATATTTGCAGACAGTACAACATAATCTATAGGAGATGCAGATACAACGTTAAGCTTGGAAGCAAGTCGTCTAGCTTTTCCAAACAAAGAGATTCGCTATCATGCGATTTTTTCAATCTTTTGCTGAGACAGATTTTGCGATATAAGCACTAAAGGAATAATTTTCAACAATTCCGTCTAACATCTTGGATCATGATATCCTTATAAACAAAACCAGAATATTATGGAGAAGATATCGTCATTCCATTGTGGTATTGCAGGAGCTCTTACGAAAATTTACAAACAACGGCAATGCGTTGGTCCTGTAGTAAAAGAAGGCAAGAAAAGTATATGCTATCAAAAAAGCAGAGTATTATCGACCCTCAAGCTTGGACAGAATACACTCTAGATAAAAACAACGTTTAAATGTTTAAGGAGTTTTTTTTACAAATGTTTACTCTGCCGGACGCGAATCCTGCCAGTCCTACTTTACGGCGCCAAGTGCGAATAATTGATCTTGCGTGTGATTAAGTTGAATGCAGAAGAAAATACTTCCGCAAATTTTAAGACATGTAGCGAGTATCAAGTGTATTAACTCATTAAGCAAATAACCAGCATTGCTTCAGACAAGAGAATCTTCGTATATCGTCCTTCAGATTCAAGGAAAGCCGGATTTCCGGTGTTAGGATCAAGGGAGTGCAGATACCAGGGCTTTGGGACAGAGCGACTGATATCAACTTTCTGAGGATCAGGCCGACGCCATGGAAGGGACTCCATTTTGTTAGTAAGTAAACCAACCCGCACACTTTCAATACAAAGCAGTAGACATTTTTGTAAGTTGATTAAACTTTCAAATTTCTTTATAATGGTCTGCTTATTGTTCTACTTTCACCTATGCACCACATCATCAAACTTGAGCTTACTACCGCCATTTAAATAATGCACCCCACCAGTACACGGACTGATCTCGCTCCATTTCCCTTGGCCTTTCACACCTAGTGAATCGTAATGACTTCAGGAATTCCACAACCCCTTATAGAAGTGCAAACTGTGTAGCAAAACCGGAACAAAAGCCAACTTTACAAATTGAGAATTGTACACTAGGTTTTTGCGCTCGCCCACATTTCCATTCAGAGCACTTTGAAAGCCAACAACTTTTCCGAATTCAATTTAATTTATCCTTCAAAAGAAACCCCGAAAAAAAATCTACGAAAAATGGACTAAGGTGAAAAGGACTTGGGTACAGTGCAGCTATCTAAATGGTAATATGCAATTGAATATAATTTGCAACTGTACACTTTACAATTTTCACACCTATCCGGAACTTGGTACTGGAGAAGTTCTTCCATATTCTGGGAGTAACTATACACCTACTTGAAGATTGCAATCGAAATGGCACAGAGATAACGACCTACCGTCCTCATCAAACATATAGGAACAGGAAGAAGGCAAAAAAGAATAGGGTCCCTACTGGATCCTGTGGTATGAAGTGAGACAAGTTTGCATTGTACATGAGAGATAATCCCGATATTTATATGTAGATTTATTTAGGGACTTATACCCGTTATTTGCGTCGTATTTTTTGTGTTTTTTGTATTTTTTTGTTGGTAGTCTTTTCGGACGTTGTCGTCGTTGGTGTTGAAGGTTTTTTTTTTGTTTGCATCCTCCAAAACCCACAGAAGTTGCAACTCGAAAGGGCGTCGTTCATTCAAATGTACAAGCATTTGCAGGAGTTTTTTTTTCTATGTGTTTGTTAGAAAGGAAAATTCAAATATCCTCTAAGCCCAAAGGTAAAGTGCTTTACGCCATTTCGGATGCATAAAACTCAGAAAGAGCGGTTGGGCCCTGGCAGAGGCAACCACTTGGTGAAGCATTTTCACCAATTGAGTCATCGTCGCGGTCGTGGGGTTGCAAACGTTTTTTTATGAATCTTCCCTCGAGGTGGGCGCTATGAATGCAACTGACATATTTACTGATGTTGTGGGGCGTTGTTGGTTTTTTTGTAAATCCGTTTCCACTTTAAATTTTGGTGGAGAATTTTATGAATTAAAAAAGGACACTCACATTCTTGTTGAGGATGAATGCATTTTTTTTTTTGGGGGGGGTGGCGGGGGGAAAGGGTATTTTTATTCAATTCAATGATTCCCATATGACTGCTTGTATATTTACACTCGTTCTCGCATACTCCCTGCGACAGACAGGGAGACTGATGCTAGGGTACATAGGGTTTTTTCTCGTCCTTTGGATACAGAAAGTACGGTTGCTGTAAGGCAATGTATGTGTGGTTTATGATTGGATGGTCCATCTAATTGGATTGCATAAATTTAGTTGGGTTTAGACTAAACTATGTCAAGGAAGTTAAGATGCGGTTAGCTGGATTGTAGGGAAAAGTGAATGAGGTTGAGATATTTTATGAAAGTTTTATTCTTAATCTAATGACAGTAAAAAATTTGTAAAACCAGATGTTTGGGTGGCGGTAAAATTGTACAAAATGGACTTTCTTATGGCCTTATACTATAATTTAGTATGAGATGATGATGGTGTTGAAATATTGTATCTTAACTGTTGAATTATTCAAATACTGATATAAATAATATTATCTTATAGATAGTTATGCAAGGATGAACATGTTTATTAGGTTTTTGTGTTCTCTACCCTGCAATAAGGTTGTAACCAGTCAGTGCTGTTTAGATTAAGTAAGATTCTGTTATGGCGGTTCTTTTTATATACAGCCGAAGAACTCGGTGATATATTACAGGCGGTCTCTTACTCCAATTGTACTCTAAGTTTGCAAGGAACCGTCAAATTTTAAAAGGCGGTTGTGAGATTTTATTACAATCTAAAATACAACACGGAGGTTGTGTCATAATGGGTTATTTTTTAAGAGGTAAGTTTTTTCAGGTTGGCAACACTGGTTAGTAATCGACTCGCATGCGTACAGTGCATACCGAAGAGAATATTGCAGTCGTAGCGTGCAGGGTTGATAAAGATCTTGATATGTCAATTCGTCGCCGTTCTCAGCAATTGGGCATGTGTTAGTCAACCTATGAAATTCAACTTGTGCAAGAATTGAAGCCGAAAGACCTTCCACAATGTCTAATTTTTGGTGAATGAACCTTAGAACAGCTCCATGAAAATCCGCTGTATAAGTTCTTTGCATTTCTTTTTCGCATGCGAAATATCTCATTCCGAAAACGTGAAAGGGACTCGGACCGTACTATTGTTTGTCCCTTTCTACGTAAAATCTACATAAATCGATTTGATAAGCGCAATCCGCCAAGATTTTGTCAATTCATTAACCTCGCTGAGAGCGTTTTGTAATTTTATATTTGTTTCCTCTATTGTTGTGCTAGCTGCTAGTATAGCTGTATCGTCAGCAAACGTGGCAACTATTGCATCGTTTGTTTGTGGGATATCACGAGTGAATAGGAGGTACAAGAGTGGTCCAAGGACGCTTCTTTGAACTCTGGAAGTATGAAAATGGATCGAATCCTTTTACAAAGGCTCGTTACTTTTCCATGACGGTCTGTTTGGGATTGTGACCGGGAAACTTACCAGGGTAAACATTGACAAGAGTTTCCAGTGTTTTCAAAAATATTTTCATGTTCGTTTAGAATTTTTGAGTGGCAAGTTTTTATATTTGACAACCGTTGGATGGCTTTAAGATGGATGGCTATGTAACCTGCCATTTCCTTGCCAAAGATATCAAGTGGTAGAAGGTGAAAAAGAAATGTCTAGTGCTGCTGAGGGTGTTGTACGAAGTGCACCACCTATGCAAAGATACATAGTTCTTCGCAGCTTAGCTCATTTATTGCTTTCTATAGCTATCTCCAGAGCTGTCCACCATACTAATACTTCATATCGGTTTTTTGAACGAAATATGGAGCCAATGCGTGATACGAGGTTTGAATCCCCACTTCAAGGCTATGGCTTTCTTACAGGAATACAATGCTACTGTCGCTTTATTAAGCTTCTATAGTTAAGCTTCCTGTCCAAAATAAGTACCAGGTATTTGGATTTTTCTGTGATGGCTAGTTCGATTCCGTTCAGTGGCGGGGATCAATGTGAGTAGTCTTATATTTCCTAGTTAACGGGACCAGTTCAGTCTTGAGGGGGTTGACGCCGATACCACAACTGGCTGCCTACTTGGAAAGTTTATGTAGTGCGTTTTGGAGAGAAGATCCTTGAGTACATACAGGTGCTTCTCTGAGACTGCGATAGCAACGTGATCAGCGAAGGCAATCACGTTACATCCATCTACTTCGAGGATGAGCAAAAGTTCGTTTACCAATAATATCCATAAGGGAGGGGAAAGGACTCCAAAATGCAGCATCCCTCTGCTGACATGTCTTCCGATCGAAGCAATACCCAGTTTTGTGTTGATAATCCGGCTATTTAATGCAAATTAATCAGCATTCCAAGTGAATACTGAGTGATCGACTTTCAGGCATGCTAGCGAATTAACGTTGAGAGGTTTAGATTAAGGATTATTAAAATAAACTTTCTAATATTGATATGTCTTAGTGCAGAATGATAGAAGAATTTTGCTAACGAGTAGGTTGTCCACTGCGATGAAAGTGAATTTGATGTATGAAGAGGTATGTATTGTATTGTAATGCCAAGTAATTTCGTGACAGAAGTTAGAAGCCACCATCACTTGAAAGTTGAACTTACACTAAAAAAAACTAACACAATTAAAGAAGTAATAATTCTAATAACTAGATGATCGATGACATGTATATCACTTATATCGCTGGGGTTCAGTTTTATCACATTTGTCTCTGATCGAATGGAAAAATGGTTGATGAAAGTTCATAGAGATTTGTAATCAGTTTTTACGTAGCTCTGTATGCATGTTGTTTGGCTGATCAGGGGCGCTTTTAGCAGCCGATTACTGCATCTTTAAATCTATGGCTAGCCGATTTAACCTAACCTCCAGTAAGTAAGTACAGTGATCACATCACTTATTATTCATATTATTAATATGAAATATTAAAAAGGAAGTTGCAACCTTAAAAGGGTACTTTAACATCATATGGCATTCAATAGTTTACCTACAACAATAAAATTTGGTGGACTTTCGTTATTTCTACAATTTATTGGATTGTATTAAAATCACTGCAGCACTCATACAAAGCTTACCTACTTACTTAAGTGACGCTACAGCTCGGCAGAAGCCTGAGCCCTAAGTATTTTGGCACTACAATTAGCCCAGGCCCTAGATGGGAACCAAGGACTGCACGGAATGTTCAAAGACTTATATAGAATCTTCTTAGTAGTTCAAGTGAGAAATTTATTACTAAACTGCCTTCTAATCCCAAAGATCTAATGGTTAGCTAGGGTAACTCTTCGTTTGATTTCTGACGAGATGAGGCAACGGTTTTAGACGTTAGTAGTTTTTGCATATTTACGATCGCAAGCTTTTTTTGTTCTTGTTCGCATTTCTTGAAAGCTGGTAATCTTCTGCCCATCTTTTCCTGCACCAGAGCATCAGTTAAAGCCTTTCGTATGGCTACCGGTAATATGCAATCATTTAAGCAAACTGACATGTATCGACACTTAGCCAGTTTAAAGACGTTCAATTGCCTCACCTTTCAATGAGAAAATTACCTAGATGTGGTTAATACCCTTAATGGCCTCTTACGACAAGTCCAATGAACGGGATATCTTCAACCACTACATCGATCCGGCTGCATACTAAATTGATGATTAAGAATTTCGCAGAATGTACAAATATTATAATGACAGAACTTCTGACCATAAATAATGACTCAATTATTAAAACCCTTATTAAAATAATTAAAAACTATTTTTCTGATAAATAAATATTTATTGCGGGTATTTATTGCCATATCTACTAGGTAAATGCAAATGTAACGCGACACATAAATAATATTTTGGTTTTCAGACTACTACTTCCTGCTATTAAAGCACATAAGAAGGATTCAATATGTTAGAAGAATAATCTGATACCCTATCTCATGTCATTCTTATCGTATCAAAAAATTAGGCATGTCTCACAATTTTTAAGTAGATATTATGATGAAAACATAGTCTAAATGTGTTGTGCATTTTTTATTGAATTCTTTGAACAGTTTATTTTTAAAACCTTCCTATTTTTAATTGCCGAAAAAATGGGCATTTTTGAAAACTGACTAAAGGTAGGATGTATTTAAATATATGGTCAAAAGGTGGTCTCTTTATACCCTATCCCATAGGGATATATAAGTTTAAACATTAAGTATGTAACATAGAGAGATAATTTCGCTAGATATACCTCAAAGTATATTTATCGACTCAGAATCGCTAGCTGAGTCGATTTAGCCATGTCTGTCTGTCCGTCCGTCTATGTGTCACCGATTTTTGAGCCTTAAATTTTGAGCTAGAGTTTTGAAATTTGGTATACAGACTATCTATCCGACGAAGCAGAACAAGTGTAAACATTTTTGAAATCCGCCCAATGCCACGCCCATTTTTTTGGTAAAATGTTGTTTGAGGCCAAACCATTAGAGATATTGAAAAAAAAGTCTGACCAATATACCGAGATATTTCGAATAAAATGTTGATGCAAAATCGTTGGTTATAACAATACAAATAATTCTTCTATATATCATTTTAAAAAACACCCACTTTTTGGAGGCGTCTTCATACAAATACCATTTTTATACCCTACGCCATATGCAGGAGAAAAACGTTGTTTTTGATCGAACATAGAACATTTTGATAAACTGTCTGAACAATATGTTGCGAAAATTTCAATTGTATTATATCTTTGCCATAACGTCCACATTTAAGGGATATTCATTTTAAGGAGAGAATGGGATAGGGTATAAAACGATCCACACAGTGGATTGTAGCTTTCTCATATGTTTTCCTATCGCATTCTTTAAATTCGTATCAGTACCGTTGTTTAAGGTATTGCAATTAAAAAGTTGAAATGAGAGTTTTAGCATTTTGTTAATAAAAACGTTTTGTAATTTGATATTGCAAAATATGCCACCAGCGAAGAATTTTGTTGAAATTTATAGACGATATGAAACATTCCATAGTTCCGTGACACTCCCTTTATTAAACAGCATCAATGCACATATGAATTCCACCCACTAATTCACTGATGCGGTAGTCGGACCCCTCCCAACAAACAATTTTTCCCCTATAAGCAAATACACAAACTATTATTTCTGTAGGCCTTTTATAGTACTTGTGAGCGGAAATTGAGTATTTTTGCTGTCGACTGTTTGGGTAGAAGCCTGTTTAAGACATTATGCAGGAAAATTCACCAGCATAACCGAAGTTATTATGGTACAACCACTGTAAGGTAAATATAACCAAAGAGTATACAACTATATAGAGTACGCATCACAGCTAAAAAATATGTAGCCGTTTCAGGCGCGGGCAGTAAGTGCGAAGGGGAAGTTTCGTAGATCGTATGCGTCGGCAAGGCTGTTGTTTGATGCTGGGGTAGCAATATGAACATTTGGGTATCAATATCAGTACCCCACATAAAAATTAGTGGTATGAGATGCGTACTCTATATTGTTCTATAATCTTTGATATAACATACGTTAAGATTTTTCGGTAAAACTTCGCAAGAAGTTATTTCGAAGCAAAGACTATATAGAGCTTACGAAAGTAGGCTTAAGATGGGGAAAAGGAGAAAAGATGGGAAAAAGGTATAAAGATCGGGAACCTACCGGAAATCTAGTCAACACGATTCAACTACTTCGTTGTACTGTGTGTACTTTTATGTTCCAGAGTACAGCCTAGTGGATAGCGTGTTGGAATGCTTAGGGGGAACACTTAGGGCCGATAAGTTAGATTAAGTAAACATATTATTGATAAGTTAGATTTAAGCATTTTTGTCTAGTATTAAGTTAATAACGGTTATCCGCCGGGAAGCTATACTACATTGTTTTGCGGCCATTTTGGTAAACATTAGTCTTGACTGTTCATATTTGGCAGTCGTGAAGTAGACACGTGGCAAATTTATTATGGAAAAATATTCGATAAACCAACGTATTTTAATTGCTGTTCAAGGAAGTGTTCAAAACAATCCATCAACTTCAATTCGACGCGTGCTCAGGAGCTTGGTCTTCAAAGAACAACTTTGGCCACAATTTTGCAGAAGGATTTGCATTTGTTTCCATTTAAGATTCAGTTGACACAAGAGCTTCTTCCACAAAACCATTTACGCCGCCGTAAATACCCTATGAATACCCCGCTTTTTATTGAAAAATCATAATGAGTGACGAGGCACATTTTCATTTGAATGGATATGTGAATAAACAGAATAGCCGGTTCTGGGCAATGTAAAACCCTCAAATTATTCATCAGTCACCTTTGCATCCATTAAAAGTTACAGTCTGGTGTGCAACTTGGTCAGGAGGAGTCATTGGACCTTACTTCTTTGAAAATGAAAACGGCGCAACGGTTAGGGTGAATGGGGAGCGATATCGTGATATGATTGAAGACTTTTTAACGCCACAACTGCATGCTCTGGGTTTGATTAACATGTGGTTTCAAAAAGACGGTGCCACATCGAATACAGCCAGGATTACAATGGAATTACTTCGATACCTCTTTCCGCAACAAGTTATTTCAAGAAAATGTGATGTTGATTGGCCTCTACGGTCGCCTGATTTGACTGCATCGGACTTATTTCTATCTATCTAAAAGGCAAGGTTTATGCCAACAATCCAAGAAACGCTTGGGCAACTCAAACAAAATATTCGTATGAAATTATTGAAATACCGCGTGAAATGTGTGAGAAAAGAAAGAAAGTAGTATACCTTCCCGGCGGACACCCTGTATTTAAAAAAGTCTTATAGAAGTAGATGGCTTCCTAAAAGTGCGCCAAATGTTTTTTTATACGACTTCTTACATGTCGGTAACCATACGTCCATTGTTTTTATTTGTCTAAGTTATAAGTTATGCGTCAAAACGAACATAACCCTATTAAGTACGGCAAAAAAAACAAAACTAATTGCGCTTACATTACTTCTATTGCATTGCGTAATTGAATTTATAATTACTTTATAAAAGTTGAAATTCAAAAACCATATACACTACATTGGTTTGTTTGAGTGCACTCATCCTCGTACATATGGGCACTGGGTGTCCTTTTACACAATAAAGTCACCATGCACGGGTGCACTGCCCGTGTCGATTGTTTAAATTGAATAAATTTCATTATTAAAATTGATTTATTATAGTAAAATGTTTGCATTTACATGGCGCTACAATAAATCAAATTTATTTATTGAATTTGCTTACACTAACGCCACTTGTGTGTATGCGTATTTGGTTTCGTTTATACGGCTAGTATTTATGTTTGTTATCGTCGTGTGGTAACTTAATGAGGGTGGATTTATTGTTGGTGAAGGAAACAAAAAAAAAAACAAGATAAAATGACATACACCATACAGAGCCAGGCTAAATTTTTCGATAAACAAATTGCAATCAATTTATTATTTATTGTTAAAATATTAATTGCATTCAAATATTTGCAGATGGTTGCTTTTGTTGCTAACAACATTAAAATGGATTGCAACCATTATCTCAAAAATCATTTAAGTACGTATGCGTTGCTGTATTAATCGATTTTCTTTGATGTAGATACGCAGGGTATTCGTGTCGAGGAATGCATTTGGTAATTTCCATAATAGTTTGCTTACCTATTATGAAAAATGGCGAAGGTATTATATATATTAAGTAATTGATCCGACACGTAAAGGACAAACTTCTTCTAAACAAACCTGTTGCCCCATTGCTTTGAACATCATCCTGGAAAGCGAAGTTTTTAATGGAAAATAATTATCATTGCAAATTTATCCATAACGCTGCATAAAGTTTGCAGTTAAGCCTTCATATTCAAAACCCATCAAAACAATCGCGACCAATGATCAACGATCGACCAACACTATTAACTTGCTTACTTTCTACACCCGCCAAACTTCTCGTATCTTATAACGGGTGATTTTTATGCGTAGTTTTTTTTTTTAAATCGAATATAACACTCAAATTTGCATCGAATATTCAAAATATTTATTGTAATCGATAAATAGGCCTTTGCCATTTACGTTTTAAAGACAACTATATGTACACGTTGTCCGCGGCTCCGTTTCAAGTGGTCCATTCGGAAGGTTAAATTTTGCGTCTTTTAGTCGAGCATTTCGGCCTGTATTTCACAAATTACGAGTTTTCTGTTAGACTAACGACTTTACATTACCCTACAAGAAATAATCAAGAGGAGTTAAGTCGCATGACCTTGGCGGCCATTGTTTCACGAGCTGTGTGACATGTGGCACCGTCTTGACGAAATCACATGTCAATTAAGTTCAACTCAGCCAACTGGGGCATAGAAAAGTCGCGTATCATGGCTCGATATCTTTTGCCGTTGACGGTAACGTTTCTTCCACGGTCGTCTTTGAATAAAAATGGACCGATGATGCCACCAGCCCATAAACTACACCAAACTGTCGTTTTTTCGGGATGCATATACATCGGTAATTCTTGTGTGGCATGTGACTATTAATCACTCCAGATGCGACAGTTTTGTTTATTTACGTTTCCGTTTAGCCAGAAATGAGCATCATCGCTGAACACAATTTTTCGATAAAACTGCGGATTTTCATGGAGCTGCTCCAAGGCGTATTCACCAACAATTAGATGTTATGGTACTCATTCGGCTTTAATTCTTGCACAAGTTGAATTTTATAGGCTTCCAAACCCAAATCGACACGTAAAACTTTTTATGTAGTCGAGTAACACATGCTAATTGCTGAAAACGGCGACGAATTGACATTTCACGTTCTGCATATACATTGGACGCCACGACTGCAATATTCTCTTCGGTACGCACTGTACGCATGCGAGTGGATGGTTTAATTCCCAACAAAGTAAATTTGGTGTGAAAATTGATGATATCAGCACGAATTGTTGATTCACCAGGTCGATTATGACGAGCATAATATGACGTTTGGACTCCATTACTAACCAGTGCTGCCAACTTGAAGAACTTAACTTTTAAAAAACACCTGTTATACGTAAAATATGGAGTGAATGTTTGTTCGTAAGTTTGTGGTTTTAAGGTGGCTAAGCCGCTGGTCTGATTTTCTTCAAATGTTCACAGGACCCAGCTGCATATATAAAAGAAGGCTATATAGGCTATATTTTTTGGATATCTCAGGGCGGCGTGGGGGGTACGACAAAGTGGACATGGAACATCCAATATTAAGTAAATATTCCATTTCATGTATCTGGAACACTATAGTGAGAGTCTTTTAAATTTGTCCAAGTGTATTGGTTGTGGTTTTGAGTCGTGACACTAAAAATGGGCATGAGCGGATGAGTCGGCATGGCATATCCAAAGCAAAACCTAATTATCGGCGGTTTATTATCAAAGCCAAAGTCTTGAATCACAGTATGATGCTACAAATTGGCAAACTATATAATTACTAATGTCTGTACCTGTAGCTTTACATTAAATTGGCATCTCCTACACATGAAAAAAATATATCATCAAATATCGCCAAATATGGCACTACAACCCGGAAAGAACTAGCCCGGTCCTTAGCTAACTGCCTCCAGTTGCGCACTCCAAGTTGGTTGAAGTCGGTTTCAACTTGTGCGTGCCATTTAAGACGAGGTCTTCCTCTACAGTACCGACGTCTGGCTGGGAATCGAAGACTCTGCGAGCCGGAATATTGGTGTCCATTCGATCTACATGTCCTAGCCATCTGACACGTCCATGCGGAGTTTTTTGACCAGGGGAATGTCGCTGTACAGCTAGTTCTTTGTTGAATCTTCGTCTCCATAGCACGTTAACACAAACAGGACCGAAGATTTTTCGAAGAATTTTCCTCTCAAAGCGATCAAGGATTTCTTTATTCGCTTTTGAGACAGTCCATGCTTCAGCGCCTTAGAGCGGGCTGGGACGATCAGGGTCCTACATAGTATCTCCTTAGTAGTTCGAGTGAGGGCCTTAGCCCGAAGAAACAGCGGTTGGCAAGAGTAATTCTTCGTTTGATTTCTGACGAGATGTTGTTTTCAGAGTTAATAGTGGAAACGAGATAGAAGAAGTCCCGTATTACTTCAAACTTATATCTGTCAATGGTTATGTTCTGTCCAATTCGTCGATGTTGTGTGTCCTTTCGTCTTGTCAGCATATACTTTGTTTTGCTAGACCCATTTTTGCCGCTTCATTCTCTATACTAGTAAACGTGGCTATGACTTCACTTTGAGTCCTACCAAAGAGTATAGAACTACATAGAGTGCGCATCTCATACAACGAATATTTTCTATGTGGTATACTGATATTGATACCCCAGTGTTCACATTGCTACCGCATCATCAAACAACAGCCTTGCCGACGCATACGATCTACGAAATTTCCCTCTGAACTAATCGCCCGCGTCTGAAACGGGTACAAAATGCTTAACTGTGATGCGTGTATGTGTATTTCCATACTCTTTGGTCCTACTAACACTCGTGAGTTTTGCACAATCCTCTCAAGGATCAAATTGAATAAGTCACATGACACCGCATATCCTTGCCTAATTCCATTTTTGGTATCGAATGTGTCGGTAAGATCACTTCTGACCCTGATGGAGCAGCGAGAGTTCTCCATCGCCATCCTACACAAACGGACGATCATCAAATATCTGGTGTTATATAATAGCCAGAGTTTTCGAACCTTGTCCAAGGATACTGGTTATAATTCATACATTACAACAGAAATTGACAA
Organism: Rhingia rostrata; assembly: GCA_949824845.1. Lineage (NCBI taxonomy): Eukaryota > Metazoa > Arthropoda > Insecta > Diptera > Syrphidae > Rhingia > Rhingia rostrata. The sequence continues at coordinate 48,735,595 of OX463755.1, read as the reverse complement.
CACAGTGTCCATTTTACAACAACAACAATTAGGTATGATAATTTTAACGAAATTATTGTTTAATGTAAGCAAATGCTTTTAAACTTACAATTAATTGTGAATATTAACGCATTAAACACACGCGTTTGTATTGTAAATTCAACTGTCACATTTTGTAAAATTCACATCCATTTTTTTTGTGAAATAAGCCTAGGGTCCTTTAATTCACCCGAAGTTGAACAAAACTTGGGAACTTTTATAGTCAACCTCAAAAATTGCTATTATTCACAAAAAGTTGACTTCTCAACTTACGGTATTCAAAATTTGAGAAAATTCAAAGTTGGTCAACTTTTGATTTCTTATCTCCCCGAAATAGTATTTAGAAGTTATCCGAGCAATATTGGGATTTTGTTTAATTTCTGTTTATTCACTATTGAACAAAGCTGTTGACAGTTCGCTTAAGACATCGGATGTCAAAAATAATTGTATTATAAAATATTAAAATTGGAATACGATTGGTTAGTAAACATGTTTCGCGCTAATTACTTCTGGGAAAAATTGTCATCATCTTCTCCGAGCAGCGAAGGCGAAGAAGAATGAGAAAGACGGCAATACAAGATGCTTCCACGTGTTGAATTCAGCAAATAGGACAACGAAAACTTTATTGTTTTCATCTCTTAAAACGGACGACAATGATGGTTCTTGAATAATTAACGGATTCTTTGATGTACGACAAGAGACGGTAGTATACATTCCGAATTGGTTCCAATTAATTCGTTTTTGATAGATTCGCATAAACTACGGCCAATTACGCAATTATTAATTGTTTTACGATATAATGGAATCGGATCAAAACAACTGGCGATTACAGATTTTATTGGGGTTAACATTACAACTGTGTACTATGTGTTAAAACGTGAATCTAGAATTATTAACAATCTTGCACCACGACTCATTCGTATGCCGGAAACGAAAGCGATTGTTGGCAGCACGTTATTTTTCGCTAAAGTCAAATTCCGTCGAACAATTGGCGCAATAGATTGCACATTCAGTCGCCAGGTCGAACCGATCCGGAGATTTTCAGAAATGTTAAGGGATGGTTCCCCTAAGTGTTCAGAAGGTATCCGATACGAATTTAAAAAGAAAAGATATTGCCGCTCGTTGTCAGGTATTGTGCTCGTAGTATTGATACAAAATTTAAAAAAAAAGTATTGTTTCCTTCTTTCAAAAGGCTCTACGCATGATCGCCGCATTTTCAAAGCAAGTTCATTTCATTTCATTCTTATTGGTGATTCGGGCTAAACAAATACGAGCTACCATGCAACGCCTCTCCTGAATGTCACAAACGCTGTTGAAAATCTATTCAATGAATCGCAGATTCGGATTTGAAATTGCGTCGAACGTTCGTACGGCATTTGGAAGAGGCGGTTTCCAGTGTTGGTCACTGGTTTAAGGTGCGCAGTTGAAACTGTGCAATAAATCATCATCGCTTGTGCCGTTCTACTATGGATAAAAATGAATCGCAGCCACCACCGGAAATGCCCAGATTCGCTGACATTCCCGTCCGCTACACTTCAATGGCCGAACGTTTGTTTTTTTTTTTAATGTAATCGCTCTTGAATAACAGTCAAATCCAAAGTTGACATATTTCTGTCATCAGTTACAATTTTTTTGAAACAGCAAGTACGCCATCTTGCAAATTTCAACTTTTAAGTCGAAAGAAAATGTTTCAACTTGCCATTTTCCGTTCAACTCTCAAGTTGAATTCAACTTCCAAGTTAGCCAACTTGGGAGTTTTAGGGAAATTTAACAACATTGAATAAAACGTCCCTTAGAGTGCCCGCTAAGGGCCAGTTAGTTAGATTAAGCAAACAAGTTAATGATAAGTTAGATTTTAACATTTGTGTCTAGTATTAGATTTATATTCTAACAGAAATGAAAAATGAATTTAAAAAAAATGTTTATATAACGGGTGATATTTCTGAATTTCAGACTAACTCAATTTGAACTATGGAAAGATACACAATCGAGTAACGCGTTAAAGTTATTCAGGCTTACTATGAAAATGGGCGTACAAATCAAAATGTATATCGTGCGCTTCGTAATTTTTTCAGTCAATTTAATCGTCAAAATGTGCGTACAATAGGAAAAATCGTGCAAAAATTTAGCTAACCAGGTCTGTAAGATGTGAAAACAAAAGTAAATGCTCGTACAGCTCGTACTGCAGAACATATTGCTGCTGTTCGTGATCGTGTGGCGAGTCCACATCGACTCGTCGTCGTGCCCAACAACTGCACTTCTCACGCTCGTCGTTGACGAACATTATGCATAAAGACTTGCATCTACACGCCTACTGCACCTTGACTCATGAACTTAGGCCTCTTGACCATTTCAAGCGTCGTCAATGCTCAGAATGGTGGCAAGAAATGGCAACAGTGGATGATCAATTTTCGAAGAAAATTGATTTCAGTGAGGCACATTTTCACCTCAGTGGATTTGTTAATAAGCGGAATTGAGTGATTGTACCCACAAAGAGTGACTGTTTGGTGCGGTTTATGGGCTGACGGCATCATCGGGCCTAATTTTTTCCAAAATGAGGCCGGTCAGGCAGTTTCCACCTTCTACAGTGAACGCTGTTTTACTTATATCCCTGGGATCCATTTCTATCTGATGAAACCCGCTTGCTAGATCTAGTGTTGAAAAGTACATGCATTTCCCTAATTAATCGAGTATCTCGTTTATAATGGGTATTTCGAGGTTCCCTACACAGAAAATTCAAATTTAATGGAGAATGTTTATTATCATTTGAAAGAACATTCTTTGGCATTTATTTTTTGAAGATTATGTCTATCAAATGTTGGCCGTTGCTACGTCGCAGATGGTCCATCCGTTGAGTCCAATTTTCGATCACTCGTTCGAGCATTTCGACTGGTAACTGGCGAATGACACGCGTGATGTTTTCCTCCATGGCCTGAATCGAAGGGGGTTTGTCGGCATAAGCTTTTGACTTTACATATCCCCACAGGAAAAAGTCTAACGGTGTGATATCACACGATCTTGGTGGCCGACCCAAAACGTGAAATTATGTGCTCACCGAAATGTTCTCTCAATAAGTCCATTGATTGATGCGATGTGTGGGAAGTGGCGTTGTTTTGCTAAAACCAAATGTCGCCGAGATCACGAGCTTCAATTTCAGGCATCAAATAGTCGGTTATCATGGCACGATAACGGTCGCCATTGACGGTTACGTTCGCACCGGCATAATTTTTAAAGAAATATGGACCGATGATTCAACCGGCCCACAAACCACACCAAACCGTTGTTTTTTCTGGATGAAGTGGCAGTTCTTCAATCTCTTCAGGTTGCTCTTCGTCCCAAATGCGGCAATTTTGTTTGTTTACATACCCATTGAGCCAGAAATGGACCTCATCGCTAAACAAAACGTCGGATCTTCTTGGAACTTTTCAAGAGCCCATAGAGCGAAGCGATGTCGCTTGGGAAGGTCGAGCGGCTTCAGTTGTTGTAAAAGCTGTATTTTGTACGCTTTCAATTTAAGATCTTGACGTAAAATGCGCCAAGTCGTTCCATACGTCAGTCCGAGTTGCTTTGAACGGCGCCGAATCGACTCTCTACGGTCTTCGTGTACACTCTCAGCTACGGCCGCTATATTTTCTTCACAGCGTGCTGGACGTGGTCTATTCGGTCGAATATTATCCAATAATGAATGCTGGGTCTCAAAATGGGTGATGGTGTTGCGAATAGTACGCTCAGTAGGCCGATTATGTTGATCATAAGTTGAGCGAAGTGCACGAAACACATTCCTCACAGAACGTGAATTTCCATAATAAAGTTGAACAATTTGTAAACGTTGTTCACGCGTAAGTCTTTCCATTATGAAATGCCAAACAATACTAAACAAAAATAACATGACAGCATGACACGACTCACACGTGATCTGTCAAAAAAGGCTATTGAAAAAAAGTATCTCTACTTGGATCACCCGTTATTAGGTAGTGGATATCTGTCGGAAATAGTTTTATCGTTTAATTTTCGATAATCTATTACTAGGCGCCATTTTTTTCCCACTGATGTCTTTTTTTTTTGGGGACGACCCATACTGGTGAACTCCACGGAGAGTAACTTTGCCTAATTATACCTTGATTCAACATATTAATTATTTGTTTTCGTACTTCTTCCTTATGTATGTAGGGGTACCGATAAGTTTTCGTGTAGATGGGTAGGTCGTCGCTAGTTGGGATTTTATGTTTTGCAATATCGGTAAAACTCAGGGACTGATTTCCTCTAAAGAAAATATCGTCATATTCTTTGCACAGTTTCAGAAGATTTCTTTTTTCTTCTGTATTAAGATGGGATGTGCGAATTAATTTTTCAATATTTTCCTCTGTGGTGGTGTTTTCGTATGTCATATTAAAGTTATTTATTTCTATAATTTTTGAGGATATACAAGATTCAACTTTTAGAGGTTGTTCTACAGTAATAATTTGCTCGAGGTTAGATTTATTTTTCACTTCAACTGAGCTGTACCAATCTTTTGCATTATAGATGCCTTCGGAAATTGTTAACTCAAGTTTTAGAGCAGTGTGTCTAATGAAAATATCGCCATTACGGATATCGACTGGTACTTTAATTACTGTTTTACTATTGGGTGGGATTAAATGTTTCCCTGAATTGAAATTGGGTTTGAAGTTCAATAGGATTATTGCGGTGTTGGTTATAAGCGTTTTGTTTCCTAAATCGACTTTCGCATTTAATTGAGTTAGTATGTCAAGTCCTAGTAAACCGTCAAAATAGCCGTGAAATTTGAAGATAAGACATTTGAATTGTCCAGGTTCTTTGAATTCCGTGAAAGAAGGTATTGAGACTTGTTTTTTAAGGGTATATTTACTTAGGATAGTTGAGATGATAATGGGGTCATATTCTTCGTGTTTAAGGAAATTCGTGAATTCGGGGTTTATAAATGAAGCAGATGCTCCAGTGTCTATCAGGAATTTTAGGTTTCTTCCAAATGGGGATGTTATGTTAAAGAAAGGTAGAGTAGATCCGTGTTTATTTACATCTACGTATCCGGTTGGTTTTGTGAGACTTCGAACCGAAAATTTGTGTCGTCTAATTCTTCGAAAGTTGTTAGTAGATCGCGATCAAGTTGATCGGGGTTTTCCTGCTCGAAGTTATCGTAGTAATCGTCTAGATATTGGATGTAGGAAGGATCTTCCGGTGGCTCTTGTGTGTTAACGTTGTGAACCTCTTCAATGAAGTACCTGGGGTTTCCAGTACTTCTTCTTGTTTGATTGCTTTGATTTGGTTGTCTCGGTTGGTGTAATGTTGGTTGCCTTAAATGGGTGTATCCGGAACTTACATCCATGGGTTCTGGTGCAGGTTGGTGATAATTATTTTGGTATGGGATGGGGTTAAGAATATTATTTCTTGGTTTGGGAGTGTATTGCCGTATATTAGGGGCGTTGTAGGTATTTAGTGGGTTATGCATTCCAAAAGAATTTTGGAAGTTGGTTCTAGGTAGGTTAAAATTGGGATTATTACAACGAGAAGTATAGTTATTAGGTTGAGGTTTATAATAACCAATATTATTTTGGTTCGGTATTCTAGAAATATAGCTAGGGTTTAGGTGTCTGTTTTGTGGTCTGTGGTTATAGTTTTATAGATGGTTTTTCATCTCTTCTTTCCTGATTTGGTCTAAGGGTTTTGGTTTCCATGTAGAACATGTTTTGTTCTTGTATACAGTAGGAAAGTGCTAATGGCAGAGTTTCAGGTCTCATGACACGGATGCTTGAGCCAAGGGGTTCTCTAAGCCCTGAAAGAAATGCATTAAGGCACATTCGAGCGAATAGGTCTTTTTTTGTCTTGATAACGTTTTTTTTTTTTCTAATTCACGGATCAGTACATTATTATTGAATGACGCTTGAATTTCTGCTTTACGGCTTTAAAATTCCTCTACCGTTTTTAATCCCTGCTTGAGTGCATGTAGATCTTTAATTAAGGAAGTTTCATTGCGTTTATATGAATAGTGTATTTTTGAATTGGCTTTTATGCTGTCCCAATTTAGTTCAGTGCCGTAAATGTTAAGCACTTCGTTTGCAGGCCCTTCAATCTTGTTTCTTATGGCTCGCAAGATAATTTGTCCGTATGGGGTTCCGTCTATTTCCCTAATGAACATCAGGATTTCTTCTACATTATGTATGAAATCATACAGAAGTCTTGGGTTGCCATCGAAACGTGGCAAGTCTTTAATAACGTCGGGAATTTTTAGAGAGTCGAAAATCTCTCTAACGTTTGTTTGCTGTTGCTGATTAGGATCAGCTGGAGCATTTTGGTTAGCTTGAAGCATGTTAGAATTAATTGTTTCAATAGAGCAACTTGGTTGAATAAGAAGAGTTTCTTCGTCTTGAATATTTTCCGGTATGGAACCTAAGCTCTTTAATAATCTTCCTAGTTTGGGATAGGGAAATTTAGGTTGTTTTTTGGTATGCCTATTAATTGGCATTTAACACTTGTAACTTAATCTTATTTAGTTTCTATAGATATTCGATAATCACTTCTTATTCTTATATTCGATATTTAATTTCTATTCAATTTAATTTTCATTATTTAGATTATAAAAGATTCAGTTTTATGAAGTTTTAATTTTCACTTCCTATTGTATTTTGATTACTTAGTTTATATGTAATTAATTTTATGAATAATTATATAACTTAGTACAATAATTGATATCTGACTCACATATACCCCAGAAATAGGAGAATGATTTGCATTGCTTTTCCATGTTGTCTTTCGTCTGGTATTGTGCTGTAGGCTTTCGTCCGATGTTCCCTCGGTGTATTTCTTTGTCCGATATGCCTTCGGTGTTTTTGTTGTAAGTCCTCTGGTCACAAGGAGTTGAAAATCGCTTGCTTATTATTTAATCCCTCGCGATTTTACTTATTACGATATTCCTCCGTAATTTTAAAACACTTGATTAGACTTTAAACCATCAACCAGGCCTATACGACTGATCTTCACCACGACGTAGTTTTAAAAAAAACGCAACTTATTCGTTCGGGTGACAGAATACAATTAATTTTTATTACATTTTTAGTTTAACATAACACCTTCGATTTTGCGAGAGTGATTCCAAGAACTTGAACTTGATTATATTTAAGTCATACACCGGATATTTGGAAGACGCTGAGTAGTCAAGTTATTGGGGTCACTTGCGCAATTACAATTGTTCGAAAAAGTGACGCAAAATTGGACCTTCCGAATGGAACATTTGAAACGGAGCCGGGAACAACATTTACATGAAGTTGTCTTTAAATCGTAAATGGCAAAGACCTATTTATCGATTACAATAAAATTTTGAATATTTGATGAGAATTTGATTGTTTTATTCGATTAAAAAAAAACTACGCTTAAAAAATCACCCGTTATTAATATGTTAGCACATTGCGGCTTAGGAAATTTGCGGGTAAGGAGAAAAGAGTTACCGGTAGAAATTGGTTTTAAAAGTCTACAAGCTATAATGAACAGGAAAATCAGAGTTTGGCGAAGACTTTTACTTTCGTGTTGTTCGATTTAAACTAATGGTACAATTTCTTAGTAACATATTTGCCCTTACAGATAGTTAATTCTTAGCCGTACATCCTAAGCATTTTAATGATAAAAAAAATGAATAAAAACAATAAAACTTTTTTTTTTCGTGCGCTGGTGGAAATCTCAAAAGACACGATGAGCACGTGCCCACAGTAGTGTGGGACTTTAACCCTAACTAAAACCACCACCCTTTTTGTATTTGTATTGGAATTAAGTATGCGACTTACCTAGCAATTTTTTTATCACGAGTAGTAAATGTTTGGCAGGTAACTTTCCTTAGAGAGTTTCTGCTTTTTATTTTATTTATAGGGCGGTTTGTTATTATCGGGTCAAATCTAAGGGCTTAGTTCTGTGAAGACGCCGCAATAAATTTGTTTCGTCAAGAATTTGGAGGACCGTTGCGTTAACGTGTCCCAATAAATTTTTTTTTATATTTGCGTGCAAAATTTTTCGTTTCATATCTAACCGCGGGAATAACCAGATCTCTGCGTAGATCTTCATTCCTTATATACCACGGCGCATTCACGAATGATCTTAAGATTTGGTTTTCAAAAGTTTGTAAAATATTTAGATTCGTTTCACTGGTACAACCACATAGTTGTATACCGTATTTCCAGACCGGCCTTAGCACTTGCTTGTATAATAGCAGCTTGTTATCATTTATTACAGTTCTCTGTATTTATTTTTAAGTTCTTCGCATTTCCGTTTTACATGCGACTTCCATTTTAATTTTTCATTGAGTGTCATTCCGAGATATTTCGCTTCATTTGCAAAATTGACTCGTGCCGTATTGAGAAATACTGGCAAATTGTTTGTTCGTTTATGCGATCTACATGAATCGATTTGTTCTTGTTAAGTGCAATCCGCAAGGATTTTTTCCATTCAATGACCTCGTTAAGAGCGTTTTGTATTTTCATATTTGTTTTATCTATTGTTGTGCCAGCTGCTAGTATAGCTGTATCGTCAGCAAACGTGGCAACTATTGTATCGTTTGTTTGTGGGATATCACGTGTAAAAAAGAAAAGTTAAGAGTGGTCCAAGGACGTTAATGCTTCCGAACCAACATTTTAAGAAGTTCTCCTGTAATCAGGTCAGAACCCGGAGGTTTTTCAGGCTTTAGTTTCTATATTTCCCATTTAAGCTCGGCAATACTTGCATGTCTTACTAGATTAGTATCGGTTGTAGTCACGAATAAATTAATGTTTTCTGGACCACCAAATAGTTTAAATGTTTACTCAAGATGTGCGGCAAAAAAAGAAAAGTTATACGTCGATAAGCCATCAACAATTCAAAAGCTAAAGGATGAGATAATTCGGCACATTAAAGGCGTAAAACCTAGACTATGCCTCAGAGTCATCAAAAATTTGGACCATCGGATGGAAGTGTACCGCCGAGATCGCGACGGCCATTTGGCCGATATTTTGTTCCATACATAATTGAACTATACCAATATTATCATAATAAAAAGAAATGATAGTAATTGCCTTAATAATTTTTGTTTTATTCGAAATCAACATCGGCCCTTAAAACTTAACCATCCTTTATAAGTCACACATACGTTTACTCCTTGTTATTTCTAAAAATCTTCATCGAGGAATACCTCTTCTTCGAATGTTACAATAAAATGCAAAGTCCAGCGAAAGACTTTTAAAGAACAAACTCGATGTTAAGACTCAAACATTCATCTCCATGTGACAAATCAACCCCTCTTCCAAAAAGTTTAACACTAATAGAAAAAAATTCAAAAGCACATACATACTGAATTCATATCACTTCCCCTACATGGTCGACAAAATCCGTACTCGTGGCCTTATCATCACATGTGTACGTTGTTAAATTTGCATTTTACGATTAATAAAAGTGAAACAAACGCGCGTACGATATAACTTTGAATTTTCATAAATTCCAGAGTTTTTATCTTTCGTTTATTTTTTTTTTCAAGGATAAGCCCCCCTTAAGAGGAGCTAGAGAAGACGGAGAAAAGTTAACAAGACATTGTGTTGAACACGCGCCCAAGCCTTGTTGTTTCAATATGACGAAAGCGACCCCCAGAGGGAGTTAAAATCAGAATTGCTGACAACGATGAACATCGATTTGGGGGGTGAATTCGGGTGAAAGGGAACGATGCCGAGATCCGGTTTGGTTTTCTTTTCCTTTTTTTTTTAAAATAATTCTCACTTTATGGTCGGTATGTGTTCAGACCCTGTGACGGGATGGCGGTATGGTGGTACAGCAGTGTGATGGGTTATCTTTACTTATGAAGTTATTTTGCCTTGATAAAGTGTAGAAAGTGCCCTCGGGTGGTGGTTTTATTGCCAAAAAGGAATCCGAACTGCCATAAGGAGTAGGAGCGAAAAAGGGTAAATAAATTCGAAATGAATGGGCTTTTATATTTTGTGCAAAAAAAATTATGCGTCTAAATTGAAAAATATATACCCGGTGTTGGGGTGTATGTTTTCCTGTTTCTCATTTCGAAGTAATTGTCCAATTTATAGCAGCATGCAAGTGTGAAATGAAAGTGCGTGATAAAGGGTTTAGTAGGATATTGGGTGCAAGAAATATTATGATTCGTATATTTGTCGAAAAATACAATACAAATAAATACAATATGCATCTCCAAAGATGGAACTTCCTATACTTTTTATTTCACATCTGCGAGGTTATTTCTGGAAAGATTGATGATCATAGCCCCTCCACATGTCCGTCTGTTATTTTTGCTTCGAGCGCATTCCCAGAGCCTGAGGATGTTTACAGATGATTATATTTTTTTTTTTAATTCTGAATATTTTCAATAGGTACAACCGAAAATAGGCTGTTATATCGCAGTTGTGCTGATAAGCATACGAGAAACCCCGAGCAGTCAATTTTCCGTCTATCACAAGAACTGAGCTTTTCTTCGACTTCCACTCTGCGAATTTTTCGTTAAGGCTTGGATATGTTCCCATACAAAATCCAACTGACCTAGGGATTGATGACCCAACCGTGACAACACAGTTGATTGTTCTTGGATTTGTTACAAGTTTACTCAATTTTTCACCGCCTTCAATTAATACTAACAAAAAAAACTGTTTCTAGACTTAACTACTTACTTACTTAAGTGGCACTACAGTCCGGAACGAACCTGGGCCTCAACCAACATGCCTCTCCAATTAGCCCGGTCCTTAGGTAACTGTCTCCAGCTGCGCACTCCAAGTTGGTTGAGGTCGGTTTCTACTTCTGCGCAACCTAAGGCTAGGTCTTCCTACTACTCTACTGTATCCGACGTCTGGCTGGGAATCGAAGACTCTGCGAGCCGGAGTATTGGTGCCCATTCGTTCTACACGTCCTAGCCATCGTAAGCGTCCAATGCGGAGTTTTTTACCCAGGGGCATGTCGCTGTATAGCTCGGCAACGCAAACGGGACCGAAGACTTTTCGAAGAATTCTCCTCTCAAATCGACCAAGGATTTCTTCATCCGCTTTTGAGACGGTCCATGCTTCAACGCCGTAGAGCAGGACTGGGATGATCAGGGTCTTATATAGGATATCCTTAGTAGTTCGAGTGAAGGCTTTACTACTGAATTGGCTTCTTAGCCCGAGGAAACAGCGGTTGGTAAGAGTAATTCTTCGTTTGAGGTCCCGTACTACCTCAAAGTTATATCTGTCAATGGCGACGTTCTGTCCAATTCGTCGATGTTATGCGTCCTTTTGTGTTGACAGCATATACTTAGTCTTGCTCTCATTTATTGCTAAACACATTTTTGCCGCTTCTTTCTCCCACCAATGATGTCAATATTTTTCGGCGTATGCTAGTAGCTGCACCGATTTTTCGAACATTGTGCCTCTGGCTTTGGTCCAGGAGTTTTGCACAACCCTCTTAAGAATGAAATTGAAGATGCTACATGACAGCGCATCGCCTTGCCTCAATCCTTTTTTGGAATGTGTTTGTGATGTCGTTTCCAACTCTCATGGAGCAGCGAGAATTTTCCATCGTCATCCTACACAAACGGACGAGTTTGGGCGGTATACCAAATCTAGACATGGCTCTGTATAGTTCGTCTCTATAAATGCTGTCGTATGCGGCTTTGAAATCGATGAAAAGGTGGTGGGTATCGATTTGGACTTCCTAGGTATTTTCCAGGATCTGCCGAAGTGTGAAAATTTTATCGGTTGTGGACTTTACTGGCCTAAAACCACACTGATAAGGGCCGATCAAGTTATTGGTAAACGGTTTCAGGCGTTCACATATTACGGCAGATAAGATCTTGAAGGCGATGTTGAGGAGACTTATGCCTCTGTAGTGGGAGCAGTTAAGAGAGTCTCCTTTTTTGTGGGTCGGGCAAACGATGCTGAGGTTCCATTCTTCAGGCATACTTTCTTCCGACCAGATTCGGCTTATTAGTTGGTGGATGTTACTTACCATGTAATCTCCACCGGCCTTATAAAGCTCGCCGGGAAGGCCGTCATTTCCGACCGCCTTATTAAGCTTGAGTTTAGATACTGCTATCTTCACTTCATTCAGGTCGGGCGGTTGGCAGTTTTCGCTATCTTTGCCAATATTGAATGGTTCGTTCTGCCTAACAGCGGAATGTTGTTCGTCATCGCCGTTTAACAGTCTGCAGAAGTGGTTTTTCAAAGTCCTCAGCATCGACTGTGTCTCAACTACGATATTTCCTTGTTCTTCACGACACGACTCTGTTCGAGTCTTATAGCCTTGGCTTTTTACACTTTGGTAAAACTTGCGAACAACGTTCTTGGAGTGGCACCTCACTATGTACTCGATCGCTCGCTTTTCTTGCTCTTTTTCTTCTTTCTGAAAAGCCGGTGTTCTTCCCTTCTTCTCTGCCTATAGAGCTCAACGGCAGCTCTAGTCTTCACCTGCAACTTAGCTTTGTAGGCCTCGTTCTTGGCTGAGAGGATCTGTAGGCATTCCTCATCAAACCAGGGGTTTCTTGCTGGTGGGAGCGAGAAACCTAGCACATCAGTTGCGGCTGGTCTAATGGCTTGTTGGCATCGTTGCCATTGTTCTTTGACATTCGATGCTGGTGGTATGGTGTTAATCGAGAGGTTTAGGGATACGCGTTGCGCGAAGGTCTTGGCGGTCTCTTGCGACTGCAGTCTTTCGATATTAATTTTTTTCACAGTATTTCTGGATTGTTGTGGCGAAACATAAGACTTCTAGCCTAAGTCTGGCACTTTTAACAAATTCTCATACGAATAGTCGCTGTTTCTGCTCACTATAACACGGTTCGTAGTAGATATCACAGTTTTTCATCCTCTTTTTGCCCGGCCCATCCCATCGCATTTCCTGGATGGCAGTAATGTCTGCTTTGTAGCAGTTTAGGGCTTACGCTAGTTGTTCGCTTACATGTTTAATGTTCCCACATTCCAGGTGCATATACGAACGTCGTTGTCCTTTTTTCGTTTAGCCGGATCGTCAACAATAACATCAGTCCTTTTCGAGGCTATTGGTTGCTTCGTAACCGTCAGTTTTTACCATGGTTGTGTTGTTGACCCAAAGCACAACCCCCAACCTGAGGGCCAGTTCCAATTTACAAGATACCCCTAGGATACGGCACCATCAGTATCCACTACGGGATTGAGAGCTTTCTGTGGCCTTCGGTTCATCCGCCACCATCTCTGTTCAAGGGGCCTGACAAACCCTTGAAATTCCTAGACAGGCTCGCCTGGGACAGCAGGCGGGGTATTCATTCCGGGCCTTTCTGACGTGGCTGTATATAGTGTTGCTGTTTTTCTTCGTGTTATCAATACTCGCGTTTATCGTTTAGAAAGTCAAATCCGGTTGGATGAGACCAGTACCCGATGGTTACCACTTGAAGGTTAAAAATAAGCACTTTATGTGTAGTCAGAGTTACAAACACTGCACATTGGCAAGTTAAAGCCAATCAGTGTCTACCCTCGTGCTACAACACCCAACCTAGACTTAACCAGGATTATTTTTAAAACTGGCCATTTGGAAATAAAGAGTTTGTTCTATTTAGATACGAAAATCGAGCATCTTCATTGAAAGACACCTAATTCCTCAGCTAAAGGAGCTTTAGTTACTTCTGCTCTTAAATTAGACTGAATGTTAGCGACAATACATCTCCGGGAAGTTAGTTCTATAATTTACATGTTCTGTATCATTCTGTAGGGTCTAAATCCAAACAGATGAATTATCCAAAATGTTTAATTTGACCACATACAGGTTTGGGAATATTTATTTATTTCAAGGGATTGAATTGTCTTGTGTTTTTGACGAACCGTAGATCAGATGTTAATTTTTTTGTTCACATAATTTCTATGGAACTTGGAAACCTTACTTTAGAATATTTAAAAATATAACGCTGTCATTTTGACCTATATTAGCTACCATTTTACGTTGCAGCTATACACAGTTCAACAACTCAACTTTGCATCTATATACAATTCAATAATTTTAAAATAAATCCAGGTGGTGGTGGACATTAGTATCTGTAAGGACAAACCATTATTCACCGATACTAAAGAAAGATTTAGACAGACGGACGCACTGTAATGCGATTTCTAAAATATTATTCTAAAATTCCGAGCCAACACCATTTGCAGAATCTTCCATAAATATTGTGAGTTGTTGTGAGTCAGGGTCGGGCCACAGAGGCATCTTCAGTGGAGGTGAGGAGGGCATGGCACGCTTGTGGTTGATCAGCTAAGCTCGTCGGATGGGGTAGTTCTAGCCTGCTTACCTCGCACCACCTGCTCGACAAACATTTTGTCCGTGCCAAAATATCAAAAAAGAAAAGGAAGAAGGGAGGAATCTACGTTACTTTAAGTGCGGACTGACCACTATCGATAGGAAAGTAGGTAATGAAAGTAAAAAGCACCATCCATGACCGATTCCATCATATCGGTGAGAAATTTAGAAACACCGTATTTTGAGTGATAGCCCCTGATGTTATCTCTCCAGTCAAAACAAATAGGTATATACGTACGAGTCGCCACGTCACGTTATATCATTGTCGATCTGAAAAAGGACGTCCTTCCCAAGAACACACACACACACCGTTCGCATTAAGAATTTAACTGCCCATACTTGTAGTTAAAAGAATTACCATCAAAGTAAATCAATAGAAACCGAAAATTCCATAAATTCGTGCCCTTTATTTAATAAAAAAAAATACCCTACCTTAATTCTTACTTAAAACTAAAAATGGAAAAGGAAATAATAAAAATTATTAAAAAAAAACAAAAAGAAAATCAAAGAAAAACTTCACTAAACATTATGGAAAAAAGGAAAATGTGGTTCAAACAATACTTAAAATACTAAAACGTACGTGGATTTTATCGTCTCCCGAAGTTCTGCCGGCAGCACGTAAAGGAGAGACGCTGTGGAAATGCCAGTTCGGCCTCTACGCACACACAAAAAATTGTTTAGCACAGTATGAATAATAAAAAAAAAATTCCTAACCTTACTTAAACTATAATTCAAATTAAAAAATACAAAGCTAAAATAATCTCAAATTAATGGCACAGTTTTCTACACTAAATCTTCCGTTGAAAAGTACACTATGGGCCGCCTTGACTGTGCAGAGGCTGCTGATTTGTTGAGTGCCCCAACGAGCACCTCTTCTTCGCCTTGCGATACACTTCAATATTATATATTTGTAATTGTGGTTTTTTTTTGGGTTAAACTTTATCCAATGGCTAATTTTTGACATTTCTGCAGGTGCTTTCTATCTCTGTCGCCCCTTAGTAGGTATATCAGATGTCAAAAATTAGCCACTGGATACAATTTAGCGAGCTGTTGAGCAGGTTAAAATTTTGAAGTCTCTAGTCACCATACTAATGTCCAAATGTATCCACTGGATAAAATTTTAACGCAATTGACACACGCCCTTAATGTCAAGCATATCCCTACGATATTTACGTCATTAATCAGACTCAACGAGGTCTCAACATTTTTTTTTAGTTACAAACATGTAGGGCAAATGAAAACATTTAGTCCGGCTTGAAACCAACTTGAAGTACGATACTGGAACCAGTTAGCTTAGTACCGGGAAAATTTGATTACGATCATCACCTATGTAGATGTAGAAAATGGCCCGATGTTTCTAAAGGAAATAGGATGATGTCAAGTTTGTGTTTTTATTTTATTTTTTATAATTTGCACGCACTCAATACCCTTTATAGGTTTAACCACAGTAGGACCGTTAAAAAAGTGGAAGAAAGCGGTAATAGGAAAGGTTTTAGATGAACTAACTTCTGGGATCCCACTGTTTCCTGTGTCTGTTAAATTTGAAGAAATTTAAAGATGGTGCATGATTTTAGGTATAACAACCGACGTTTTGGTTTTTTTTTAATAAAAGTTATATGGATTTTGGCTGGGATTAACCGCGCAACCTTCCACTCAACAGGCAAACACATTACCACTACACACTACCACACTAAAAATATCAGGATCTGATTATGCACTGTCGAAAATATAATTTGCTAACTCCAAAGCATAAGTAGGCAATTGATATGCCCTCTTAAAATCACCTTATATTAATATTAAGGAATTCTTTTTCATTTAAAGCCTTCCAAAGAAATGATATGTTATATTTGAAATAAGGATAAGGATATAAAACTACATCGCATATCATCAGCTTACATACAATTGTATTGTTTGTGATTTCATCCATAAAATACGCATCCCCTTATATTCATAGGAACTCATTAATTTTCATGAAATCCGAAGCAAAATTCCGAAAATATACAAACCCACCCTAAAACGCCATCAATTTTTGTAATTGCCCGCCCATTGAAATGTTATATGTAATCCCCTTCCTTCATGCAACCGCTGTCACAAAGTTCCACGCAAATGTCATAAATTTACCAAAATATATCGCAATTTATCTTGCCCACAAAAACAACATCACATTCGCAACTAAACGCAAAAGGATTTCCTTTCAATGCGCTCATTCTTTTAAGCTTTCACGATATAGCCCTTCATTTGTAGTAGAGCAGGCCCAATGCAAATACTCGTACTCGTAATTCTGAACGAAAAGAGCGCCTCGCGCGTGTAATTTATGGACGTTCCAAACTACAAAACAATGCGCGCCCTTTGGCCATCAATTGCATCATGGCTAAAGCACACATTTGCGCCTTTGCACTGCATCTGAGTATGGTTGGGTACACGCGTATATATTAATCCTACCCGCTTCCGGATGCGAACGCGTCAAGAATTATGGCCGCACTTAGAGTTTGTATTTGACTTCTGCTCGTGATTTACATTCAATTCGATTCTACGCGTGAAGATTAACAGCGGTTTAGCTTGGCAAATTTGCAAATCGACTTATATGGGCATTTTCCTGGTTGCTGTCGATAGGCGAGATATATCTCCCGATGTTATATGGATTTAAAGTTAAACGGAAAAGTACTGAAGGTTCTTTAAACTCAGAGCATCCATGAAAATTTATTTTCTTGAAAGATGTACTTTTCTTTGCAAGATGAGAAACACAACACACACATATTTTGGTATGACTTCTTCGTAACGTGTTTCGGTGTATCTAGGCATGTAACTATGTACGGAGGTAGTAAGGTATAAAATAGCAATTTCACAGATCGCTGATACGGGAAATTCCCTATTCCTCCAAAATGTAAAAGGAACGCATGCATATGCAATCCTTCGATGCATGTTGGCTTCAATTTAAAGGAAAATTAATGTACACGTGTTCGTAGGATGTATCTTCAGATTCCACCCCCTCCCTGTTGGCTCATTTTCCTCTTTTCTTTTATTTTACTTCTCTTATAGGGAATGTATTGCTTTTGTAAGAAAAAAAAAATAACGGTACGCTAAGACTTCTACTGATTTAAGAGTTATTTGTAATGTTAACTTACTGTAATGTTAACTTTAGCAACCAGAATTAACAGTCTTCTACCACCGAATCTTACCTATGCAATAGATTAAGTAAGCAATAATTTTGTAAAATTATTACGCAGCAGACAGGAATGGTGTATGCTTTGATCAAGGCATCTCTTACTTCAGACATCGCGTCAACGGAAGAATTCCCAATTAGGATGAACAAACTTCTCGACCTATCTACATGAGTTGCTCCAACGTACTCTATGAATCTAAGGATAACCAGACGCTTTGAACGGAGGGACGATCAATTGGGACTGGTTCATCACTTACCCCAAAGTGATGATTTGTTTTAGCTACAAAATCAATGAAAATTGTCATGATTCTGAAGCGACCGAGAGCTTCGGAAAGGTCTGATTTCATTATCGACAACCATGATAAATGAAAAATAGAATCTTAAAACCCATATTAAAAAAAGTCGCAGCATATTACATTCCGACGCTTAGAATATATAATAATGTTGACCAAAAATAGCCGTTATTTTAGGGTTATATTTTGTAAATTGAAAACGTAATCCTAATGAATGTAATCAGATGGATCCAAGTCAAAATATATAGAATAAATGGTATGCTCTTCCGAGTTGAAATTTTCTTTCGTTCTGCGTATCTACTTCACGTAAATCGTGAAATTTGACGTTTTGCTTTTTTACATTAGGAAATATACATGAAAAAGTTAATCGCGAAATATAGTTTCGGACTCTTGATAAATAAAATTCTGATTTATTAAGATATATATATATATATACGAATTTTTAAAAACATTTTCGACCATAATAAGTAAAGTTTTTATGTAATTTGGACCCACATTCAATAACGTTGAATTGTATTTGTAAAAAATGTTGTCAAGCTGCTTGAGAGTATCTATAAATTTTGCATTAGGTTTGCGTAATCCTCCCTCTGTCACTTGATCCGTCCATGTTAAAGATTCAGACAGTTCAACCTCGCAATACGTTTCAAGCTTATTTGGAATCTTGGATTTAAGGCGGCAGAGAATGTAACCTGCTAGGTACTCTAAGGCGTCATACTCCGGCTCAATCATATTCTTGTCAACTGCCGATCTGCCGATACAGCACAAATCACCATAATATTTAATTTAATTTAAATAAACACCAAAATAATCACAGAATTCACGTTCGTGTTTTTTTTTTGCCGCCAATAAATCCACAAAGTGTCAAAACTCGATACAGGTGACGTAAATTTATATAAGGGAGATGGAGATAGACATACGCAGTATCATACCATTATATTCTATATACCTAGGGTCCAAGTTATATTATGCTGCACGAATCTCTCCATCCCTTCGTGAGATATGACTTATATTTAAAAAAAGATTTTTTTAGCAAAAACAAAACTATTAAATCATAGTATTAACATACTCGAAATATACCCGAAAGGCAAAATTTCAACTAAATCCATTTGTTACACCAAACTAAGAGATTCACAAATTCGGTTAAAATTCTATGCTCAATTTTCGGGAAATTATAACATTTATGAATTACCGTTATAAACATTTTAAGTTAAAACTAAGTATGCAGCATTCTAATAGACGCCTTCATCCTCTTAACTTCTAAGCTGAGAACCGTTTTTTAGAAAATCAAAATCTACCGTTAAATAACAAGTTTTGAAAAATTAGTATTTAGTTACATTCGCAGTGTACATATTTTCCAATTCACATTTTAATCACCGCGATCGTTTTAAAGAAATCACTGAAATCAGTTTTCAAAAGTACTGTTACGTGCATTTTTGGCGAAAAACATCGTATGCCATATTATTCTTGTTAGTTGTTAAATACTTTTTATCAACATCGTTAGAGATGTTATCAAGATAATTGCGTTTTAATAGTTTCGTTATTACCACCCACCACCGTAGAATAACCAACAACACCTTGAGCCGAAATATAGTAAAATTGGACGAGCATTTTGGGTTCTAGTATCAATAACAGACTTCAGATCACAGACTCCAGAATCCGGACGCAGACATGTACATTTTTGAGCTCGGTGTACCTCAAAACATAAGAATTTGTAAAAACCCGTATAAACTCGAAAGCATATTTAGAGCAAGAACATTCGACCAAGTTGTACACCCAATACCTACTCGTTTTATTTTTTTCAGCGCTGGGAAAAAGGATATGTAAACCGATTTATCAGAAGGAGCAGGCGAAAATGTAATACCTTCCTCATAGTTTTGATATTGTATACCTTTTAAATTGGATGAAAAATGAGTATGGCTATACGCATACCTATACAATATGCCAATGGATAAATTTCATACATTACGGAAATCCATCTTACATCAGGTGTATCCTAAAGTGTATTTTTAGTATGGAAGGCTTCGCATAAAAACAATGAACTTACATATTGTAGGAGGATATTTACTTTGACCTAAATAATGTGCGGCAACATAGCTTACTTTTTTTAAATGCACGCCACTTAATCTGCATGTGTTTTTGAAAAGTGTCCAGTAAAAAGCTTCCCGGCGGAAAAAATAAGTGTCACACATATTTAAAGAAACGCATATAAAAAAAGAAAACTATGCGTAGTGTGATACCCTATCCTACCTCATTTTTAATACGAATATCCTTAAAAAGTGGGCATGGGTTAAAAAGATTTGTGTAAGTTTATCAAATCATATAAAATGTCCGGATCGTTTTAAAATGAGTCATATTTCATTGATTTAAAAACAGATGAGTTCTGCATCCCGTGAGTACAAAAGATATCAAAAATAACGCTAAAGAATCTTTTTTGACAGACGTTGTTTTTAAGTTTTGTTTCAATGACTTCTTGTCGAACGGATTCTCTGTGATCGCAGCACATCGTGCCTTCTAAAATCGCTTCATTGTAGGAACCATAACCAGTGTATCGGGCCTGAAATCATTAGCTGCATGGCTCATTAAGTTCAGACGAACTTCGAGTATGACATGACAAAGAACTGGAGTCTCCCGCCCCATCAGATCACCATAAAACATAAAGGTAGTGAAAGCTTCAATCACAAATCTGCATTCGCCTTTCCCGACTTTCCAAACGTTCAATAAAGCAAGTTCTTTCCGATGGCATTGATCCATCCATACAATTTGGCGATTGTCCAGGAACTCTCTGAACGGAAGTTGAATTCCAAAAGGAACGCATGTGAGGCTTTCTTGAAAAGCTTCAGAATACCCAATGTGTAATGAAGCCAATTTACTTTTCAGTGGAGCGTCAGCAAATAAATACTCAAAGACTTAGGATTACCATATTTTTTAAATTATGAGGTTTTCGCATTACACTCGGGCATTCAAAGCGAAGAGGAAGAAAGACGAGTATCCACCAGTCTTTGATTGTTTTCATTTCCTTGGATGAGATTTAACGCACAACCTTTCTCTCAGTAGGCGAAAAAGAGATCACGAAGATGCTCTTATTTTTGCAAATGGCAGCTAATGTCAAATCTGTTTTGACATTTGTGGACTAGACAGATGTAGAACACAAGTGAACAAGCCATGGAGCGATACAAGAACGCGGAAAAATCGAAGTTGACGATTTTTCGACCAAAATCATAATGAGTGATGAGGCTCATTTCTACCCCAGCGGGTACGTGAACGTGGGGCGAAAATCCACGAGTAATGCACGAGGAGCCATTACACCCGATCAAAGTTACTGCATGGTGCGCTGTTCACGCTGTAGGAGTCATCGGGCCATTTGTTTTTTCGAGACCTCCGCTGGTAAAACGACAACAGTGGACGGTGCGCGCTATAGGGCCATTTTAACCGAGTTTTTTTCTGCTGCAATTGGACGAATTAGGATTTGAGGACATGTGGTGCTAACAGAACGGAACCGTTAACCGAGTTTTTTCTGTTGCAATTGGACGAATTAGGACTGGAGGACATGTGGTTCCAACAGAACGGAGCAACGGAAAACACTGCGCGAGCCACATTCCATATTCTGAAGGCCAAACATCGGATTAATCCAAACAAAATTCGTTTGACACGTTTTCGAGATACTAAATGCTTTCAAAAACAGAACATCTGAACTTTTCCAAACTTGTACCGGATTCCAAAAAGGAGATGTGGTATTATGCGATTTCTTCAATCTCGTTCCGAAACATATAGGTCAGGAAGAGGGGAAAACTATTGGCCTTGTATATGATAACACAAATAAAGTACGGTCGACGCACAACCTTCGAAAAGATATTACTGATATCGACAGTTTTGAGGTACATAGTTCAAGAGTTCATTTACTTCGAATTCAACATCAACCCTATTCGTATGACACCTAATTGGAGATACGACGAAGACTATCCTTAGAAATTCGATCATATCTCTTAACTCTTAACTTGAAAGTCTAAATGCTTGCACTACCGGACCCTAATCCTACTAGTCCTACTTTACGGCACCGAGTGCTGGAGAATAAGCGGAAAAGGGAGCAATAATTGAGCACATCAAAAAGAAAATTATTCGTCGAATTGTTGGTTCTGTTCGCGAGGAAGGCGAATGTAAGAGAAGATACAACCGCAAACTTTATGAGCTGAACCAAGATGTAAAAAATAAATAAATAAATAAATAAAATAATTATGGCGCAACAGTCTCGTTAGTACCCAGGGCATAGCTTTTTCCTCACAACCATTCATGTGTGCGTGTGTACTTCTTTGCACGATGGCGGGGCCTCCTGTTTTATGCCGAATCCGAACGGCTAAGTTGTTGAGATAAGCTATTCATGACAATTGATACTACTCGGATGATTTGTCAGATCATCACGAGAGGAGGGCCAGTGAAAAATCATTTAGGTGTTGCAACGGCTGGGAATCGAACCCAGACCTTCTGCGCTGCAGTTCAACGCACTAACCATCGCGCCACTGAGCCCTTGTAAATGTATTTAAAGGTAAAAACAGGTAGACTACATTGGTCACATCGAGCGAATGAGCTGTCATGCTCCAGTAACTTAGGCAATACAAATTGGCCCATCTGCTCGTGATATACGTACTTAAATAAAAAGAAATATGTGCCTTAGAATCAGAAAAACTGCAAAATTGTTTAAAAAAAAGTCAAAACATCCAAAGTCAAATTGGGTGATTATTTAAGCGTAGTTTTTTTAAAAACCGCGGATCTGGTCCATTTGGAAGGTCCAATTTTGCGTCACTTTTTTTAGCATTTCGCCCTGTATTTCAGGAATTACGCACGTTATGTTATCCTGTAAGGTTTCAATCGTGTTTGACTTGTCCACATAGACTATCGACTTCACATAAACCGACAAGTAATAATCGAGAGGCGTTAACTCACAGGGCCATTTCGAGAGATAAGCTGCTCACCAAATTCATCCTTCAACATTGATATTGTTTCAGGAGCTGTGTGCCATGTGGCGCCATCTTGATTAAATCACATGTCAGCCAAGTTCAACTCAGCAAACTGGGGCAAAAAAAAAGTCGTGTACCATGGCTCGATATCGTTCACCGTTGACGGTAACGTTTCTCCCACGGTCGTCTTTTAAGAAAAATGTACCAATGATGCCACCAGCCCATAAACCACATATTTACATATCCGTTGAGCCATAAATGAGCCTCATCGCTGAACACAATATTTCGATTCAACAAAACATTTTTCACAGAGCACGAATTTTGATAATAAATTTCAATAATTTGCAATCGATGCTCGTTTGTAAGTCTTTCCATGATTAAATGGCAGAGTATACTGACAACTTTTCACTTTGACAGATGACGTTTGGACGCCATTACTAACCAGTGCTGCCAACCTGAAAAACGTAACTCTTAAAAAATCACCCGTTTCTAAGTTGCAAGTACTCAATTTTTTGAGATTTTGTTTGAAAATATTTGTTAAGGACATTACTGTGTACAATTCATATTCCAATTAAAATTCATTCATTACGGGTAAACTGTAAATTTATTAATTATATCTATATTCTAGCACACCTCTGTATTATCTCTGTTACACAATTAAATCGAAATCGTTTTCCTTAAAATCCAGAGTTTCTAGAAGAAAAATGTATAGTGGTCAGTGGTATTCAGATGTTAAACCATACAATAGATACCCATCACAATATCTCCTATACAACGTATACTGACGAAATAAAAGGAAATTTATGTTGCCGCATACTGTAATATCATCACCCGCTTTGATTCCATTTAGCTCATTTTGGTCGGCTAATATCCACTCCATTAGCTCGACCATAAATTTCCCAAAATCCTAATCCTTGACTATGATTAGGTCACTTATTACTGCGGCTGAACGTGAGTTGGTAGCTGCCGTCCAATTAACACAGGTTTTGACCGGATTGTAACGTAACCTTTCTGTCGAATAATCCTGGAAAATGCATTATTCATGCCCTGCAGTACAGACAAAAAAAAATTAATTTTAATGCGCCATTATTGTTGCGAATTTAATGATGTTCACAAATGTTGACTGCTGTTCGAGATAGAAGGGAATTAGATAGCTTATGCAAATAACAGGAAAACGCCACGGAATAAATATCAAATCTAATTATGTAATCGCACATAATCTGTGTATTTTAGGCACATGAACAAATTTAATACGTGATTATGTCCAAATATTTGATTTTGTTAGTGCGGAGGGTATGGGTAATTTGCGGTTTAGATCAACGTTAAAACTGACATTATATATAGAGCACGTAATGTAATGCTTCTCTTTTTTGGTTAAAAGAGTCAATGAATTATCTAATCCCATGAGTTTTCAATTTTAGAAACATAACTGAAAGTAGGCTGAGATTTGCAGTGATCTAGAATGCATTATAATGATTTATTGAATAAATCATTGTGTCTTAATGTTTTTTTTAGAATCAATATGCATTGCTATTGGATCATAGAATTTTTACCTTATTTAATGACAAGATTGATTGACAATATTTAAGCGAGCTTAATGCGGTAACAAGTATGCACCAAACACGGCGAACTGAGCCGAGTAACACAAGCATGCCATCCGGATTCGACAATTAAAACTTTTTTAATATTCTGTAGAGGTGTACAACGTTCACGAAAAACCAACGTTTGGAAATTATTAAAAGTTGTAACCGAAATTCTTAGCCGGTAGTCGGTACTTTCAAGAACACCAAATCAAATATTCGGCTGTTAAAATCGATCTACCGTTGTACTGTAGTCCGCCGGGAAGGTATACTACTTTGTTTTGCCGCCATTTTGGTAAACATTAGTCTTGACAGTTTATATTTGGCAATCGTGAAGTAGACACGTGGCAAAAGTATTATGGAAAAATATTCGATAAACCAATGTGTTTTAATCGTTAAAACATTTTATCAATATCAGTCTGTAGGTGATACATAATCATGGACCACAACGTACTGCAAGGTCAGCTGAAAACATTACTGCTCCTCAAGGAAGTGTTCAAAACAATCCATCACCCTCAATTCGTCGCCATGCTTAGGAGCTTGGTCTTCAAAGAACAACTTTGGCCACAGATTTGCAGAAGGATTTGCATTTGTTTCCATTTAAGATTCAGTTGACACAAGAGCTTCTTCTACAAGCCCATTTACGCCGCCGTGCATAGCCTATGAAAACCCCGATTTTCATGAAAAAATCTTAATGAGTGACGAGGCAAATTTTCATTTGAATGGATATGTGAATAAACAGAATATTCGATTCTGGGCAATGGAAAACCCTCACATTATTCATCAGTCACCTTTGCACCCATTAAAGGTTACAGTCTGGTATGCAATTCGGTCAGGAGAATTCATTAGACCTTACTTCCTTGAAAGTGAAAACGGCATAACGGTAAGGGTGAATGGGGAGCGATATCGTGATGTGATTAAAAACTTTTTAACAATACAACTGCATGCTTTGGGCTTGATTAACATGTGGTATCAACAAGACGGTGCTACATCGCATACAGCCAGGATTACAATGGAATTAATGCGAGACCTCTTTTCACAACAAGTGAACAAGCGACCTCCACGGTCGCCTGATTTGACTGCTCCGGACTTCTTTTTGTGGAGATATCTGAAAAGCAAGATTTATGCAAACAAACAAAAAATGCTTGAGCAACTCAGACAAAATATTCGTGATGAAATTAATGAAATACCGCGTGAAATGTGTGAGAATGGAATGAAAAATGTGCTCAAAAGGGCTCGCGCATTTATTAATATAAGATCCATTCTCTTTCATTTTATCAAAAATTATAAACAAACAAAGTAGTATACCATCCCGGCGCACACCCTGTAGTTAACTTGTTCATATTCATCCTTGCAAGATCAAGTTTTTTTTTTTTTTACAAATAAATACAAATTTTTTCATGTCACAATCGATGTATTGAAGGAAACATTCGATGATCACATTATTTCGCGGAATAGACCTGTCATTTGGCCACCAAGATCGTTTGATTTGTCACCATTGGATTGTTTTTTTTGAGGATATGTGAAGTCGCTCGTCTACGCCAACAAACCAAAACGTAAGTGGTCTTGGAAGTCAACATTCGTGGCGTTATTGCCGACATACGGCCCCAAATGCTCGAAAAAGTGGTTGAAAATTATACCTCTAGACTTGGCTTTATTCGAACCAGCCGCGGCGGCCACATGCCCGAAATCATATTTAAACATTAAACAGGTGGCCATGGCTCAGAGGAATGCGTAGTTGACTGCTAAGCCAAACGCTGCGGGTTCAAGCCCCAGCGTCGGCAGCATTTGTTTTCTACGAAAATTGCCAGCTTATCTGAGGCCACCTGCGCGATAATATGAGACGATATAAATATATGTCTCCTCGTCTGTGCCACGTAGGTTTATGTTATATGTATTTCCTTCTATGTGTCTATCTGTCTCTCTCTGTTGTATTAATGTCTTGATTTGTCCCAGCCGATGGCCTCAGTCGCCAGTGCTGTTACGTGTCTGTAGTTCGTTGCATTCATGTGCGAAGTACTGTGATGTCAATGTCAATAAACATTAATGGCATACAATTTTTATTCCAATAAAGCCAAATTGATGAACATTCAAATAATTTCCTTGTTCTTGTTCGAAGTTCTATTCTATTCTAAAAAAACACCCTTTATTTGTCTTATCCTCGTTACCCAGAAGGCCAACATGTTTAGCCTGTTCGAACAATTATCTCAATATCGCCTAACATTTCCTGAAACTGTGCAAATTTTTTAGAGATATTGTCTTCAGTACTTACACCTGGCGTAAGTACAACCTGTTTCAGCACAGAGTTGAAGTACGCGCTTTTTCGTTGCTTGAATCCGGTGCACGTTTTAAAAAGTTGAGTTCCTCCATTATTAGCCAAAAAAATACAAACTTTTGGCGCAGCAAGGTCGTTAGTACCCAGGGCCAAGCTTTCTCACAACCATTCATGTGTGCGTGTGTACTTCTGGCACGATGGCGGGGCCTTCTCTTTTATGACGACCCCGAACGGCGAATTTGAGATAAGCTTTTCTGGACAATTGATACTGCACTGCGACACAATCAATTTTCATAGAATATTTTGCGGAACAAGACACATTGATAAGTGCCGATAATGTGTGAGACCAATAGCTTCGAGCAGAAACTTTGGAAATGCATGTTTGTTAGGACACAGGCTCACCCGGATATAATATTCAAATTAAAAATTTACTGTTTACTCTATTGACAAGAGAATTTTATCTTAACTAAGTCGTTCGAATTTGAAATAAAAATTGAGGCACGATCAACGATCCTCCAGCACCCTGTTTTCCCATTTGTGTTCATAAAAATGTTTGTTTAAAGCATTGAGGCATCTGTTAGAAGCAGCCCTCATGACCATGGAAGGTGTAATAATTTATCTTCATTATCATCTCTAAAAACTACGGCTTTTTTTGTTTTGAGAGCTTTTTATTAACAGCTCTCACCCTCAGCAGTTGTTTCCTCTAATTGCCCTTCGAAAAAACCTTAATTTACCTAAATTGCCTTTCCGGAATCGCATTACACTTTCTTTCATATACTTACTCGATTGAAGTACGAATCAACATAATAACGCTCACCTGAATTTTATCGCTTTCCCCAAGCATGGCGCGATCCAATTTTAAATTGGTGTTAAATTATGTTTGGGCATGTAGAGCACCACGTGTGTACCCCCGCTTGCACTACCCCAGAGGCAGTATTCCTTTCAGTTCTGTATAGCATTGCAAATCAATTGTCGAACATACACCAAACACACACACAAACTGAATCACTCGGTTCAATGCACCACCGGCTATAAGACAGGCAACGGCACCGGGCACAGCATTGCGTATATAAATCACTACCAGTCGAAATGATATACACATGTATGTGTACAACATTCGACTCCTTATTAAATTCGTACAATCGCGCGTACGCCATACGCACGGCCCACGGGGTGATTGGTATTTCAGATGGATGCGCGAAGCGACGACGGTACTCCGCACTCGTAGTAGTCGTAGTCGAAGTCGTGTTATTGTGTAGTCACTTCGATTAAGGTTGAATGCAATGAGTGAACTGACAATTGAAATTGATTTTGTTTCCCGACTTGTTTTGCTTCATTTGTTAAATTAGAAATTCCGATGCATATTCCAATGCTAAGTGTCGTTTTAATTTTATTTTAAATTTATTCAAAAACATGAATCGAATGGGGTTGAATGTTGTTGGCACATTTAAATATTCGATGTGGGTAGGCAAATAAGAGCTGTACCTCTTCCTTTTCCCAGACGGAAGCGAAAACAATTCTAAGGTGGGCTCAACGGTGGTGTCTACAATCCCTGTTGAAGTAGGCAAAGTGATGAAGGGATACATGAGTTACTCTGACATTAGGTCAGGCCTGTTCATCTAGGAATTTAATGGGGTAGTCAGTTTCCTTAAGCAGAAACAATGGCATCTGAGGATAATTCTCAATTCCGTATTCAATACTGACACCGGAGCACCCAATCCCTTGTCGTTGGGGTGACAGTAGAATGAATTATTGGAATCTGACTCGGGGTTTATATTTAGGAGTATAAAACTAAGCTCTCACGGTATTTATATGTGTAAGTGTATCTGTACACGAGAGCTCTTACTAGAAGACTGATTGTTCGAAACACTTTCCTTACGAGTTCGGCGACAATTACGATGAGTGTGAGTGTGAATTTGACATATGGTATGTTTTCTCTTTTACACTGCGATTATCGTATATCTGTCACTTTTCCGCCGGGTATAACATTTGTATTGTAATGCCAGGTAATTTCATGCGTGCAGTTAGAACCCATCACCACTTAAGAGTCACACATGTACTCACAAAACTAACACCAGTTAGTAATCAGTTTAATATGTAGTCCTTAATATAAACCCCGGGTAAGAACTAATGAAAGAGTGAAGAAAGTTTACTTTTTCTGTTATCAGCCGCGGTAATACTAGAAGGAATCATACTCCAAGAGTCCAAGATTATACAAAATGGATATTCACAACGGTAGTCTGACTAGTTCTTGCATATGGATGCTTAGTCTGCCTAGACTTAAAAACAATCTTAAACATATTTCCAATCGACTTACAAGTCCCCTTGCCTAAATCATTTTTTTTGGTTTGTTTTTTTGGCAGCGAGAATTCTCCATCATCATCCTACACAAACCAAAGTTTGGGCGGTATACCAAAACTAGACATGGCTCTGTATAGTTCGTCTAAATGCTGTCGTATGAGGCTTTGAAATCGATAAATAGGTGGTGGGTATCGATTTGGACTTCTTGGGTTTTTTCCAGGATATGCCGTAGGTGAAAATTTGATCGGTTGTGGACTTTCCTGGCCTAAGAGCACACTTGTAGGCGGTGTTGAGGAGACTTATGCCACTGTAGTTGCCGAAGTTAAGAGGGTCTCCTTTTTTGTGGATCGGGCAAACGATGCTTAGGTTCTGTTATTCAGGCAAACTTCCTTCCGACCAGATTTGGCTTATGATTTGGTGGATGTTTCTTACCAAGTCAACCCCGCCGGCTTTATAAACCTCGGCGGGAATACAGTCATTTTCAGCAGCCTTATTACGATTGAGTTCAGATATTGCTATCCTGACTTCACTCAGGCCGGGTGGTTGGCAGTTTTCGCTGTCGTTGCCAATATTGAATGATTCGTTCTGCCTGACAGCAGAATGTTGTTCGTCATCGCCGTTTACCAGTCTTCACTAGTGGTTCTTCAAAATCATCAGCATCGACTGTGTCTCAACTACGATATTTTCTTTTTCTACTCGACAGAATTCTGTTTGAGCCTTGTATCCTTGGCTTAGACGTTATATACTTTGGTAAAACACGCTAACATCGTTTTTTAAGTAACACTTCTCTATTTCCTCGATCGCTCGCTTTTCTTGCTCTTTTTTCTTCTTTCTGAAAAACCGGTGTTTTTCCCTTCTTCTTAACCTATAGAGCTCAATAGCAGCTCTCGTCTTTACTTGCAGCTTAGCCTTGTAGGCCTTGTTCTTGGCTGCGAGCATCTGTCGGCATTCCTCATCAAACCAGGAGTTTCTTGCTGGTGGGTATGAGAAACCTAACACATAGGTTGCGGCTGATCTAATGGCATGTTGGCATCGTTTCCATTGTTCTTCGACATTCGATGCTTGTTGTATGGTGTTAATCGAGAGGTTTATGGATACGCGTTGCGCGAAGGTCTCGGCGGTCTCTTGCAGCCTTTATGACATTAAATTTGTTTTTTCAGTATTTCTGGATTATTGTGGCGTGGTGGATATCCACATTTTAACCTTAGCTGCAACAAGGTAGTGGTCCGAGTCGATGTTAGCTCCTCGGAATGTTCGGACATCCAAAATACTGCATGCGTGCCTCTTTTCTTTCGCAAAGTGATCAATTTGGTTGACTGTTCGTTGATTTGGAGAGCGCCATGTCCCCTTATGGATGTCGAGGTGAGACAACCGTGCGCTGCTAGTGGCATTTCGTTCCGTAGCGAAGTCTAAGCCTAAGTCCGTTACCAGACGTGTTTTCGTGGAGGCTATGTTTTTTTGACAATCTCCCAGTACGATTTTAACATCGTACCTCGGTTGTCGCTCATAGGGTTTGTCGAGAAGCTCATTGAAGAAATCCTATAATCATTTTTTTACTTTGTTGGGGCGTGAGCGCATATAAGGCTTATGTTGGCGAATTTGGCCTTGATGCGGATAGTAACAATGCGTTCGCTAATGTCTTGGAAACATAAGACTTCTTTCCTAAGTCTGGCACTTATAACAAATCCACATCCGAAAAGTCGCTCACTATGACACGGTCCGTAGTAGATGTCCCAGTTTTTTCATCCTCTTTTTGCCCGGTCCATCCCATCGTATTTCCTGGATGGCAGTAATGTCTGCTTTGTAGCAGTTAAGGACTTCCGCTTGTTGTTCACTTGTACCTCTCTTGTTAAAAGTTCTCACATTTTAGGTGGAAATACGAACGTCGTTGTCTTTTTTTTTCGTTTAGCAGGGTCGTCAACAATAACATCAGTCCTTTCCCAGGCTATTTGTTGCCTCGTAACATTTTTTTCCATGGTTGGGTAGTTAACCCAAATCACAACCCCTTACCTGGAAGGGCCAGTTCCAATTTATTAAAAACCCCAAGGACAGTATCCACTACGGGATTAAGAGCTGCCGTCGTCCTTTCGCTACCGCCACCATCTCTGTTCAAGGGGCCTGACTAACCCTTGAAATTCCTGGACAACCTGTTCTCCGATTATGTCGAAGCAGCTTGTCTAGGTTCGACTGATACAGCAGGCCAGGTACTCATTCCGTGCAATTCTGACCTGGCTGTTTATAGTGTTGCTGTTTTTCGTCGTGTTATCAACACTCGTGCTTATCCTTTAGCAACTCAAATACGGTTGGATGAGACCAGTAATCGATGGTTACCGGTTGGAGGTTAAAAATAAGCATTTGATATGTAGTCAGAATTACAAAGACTGGACATTAACAAGTTAAAGCCAATCACAGTGTACCCTCGTTCTACAACACTCAACCATTTAAGGCATGTATGGCCTAAAATTTTTACCGAAATTTGGTCGAATACAAGTATGCCAATACACAAAAAAAGAGAACCTCTAAACTGCGCCAAGTACCGAGCGATAAGTCTCCTCATCGCATATAAGATTCTCATCGCATATAAGATTTCCATTCCGTTTTATGTTACCGCCTGTTTGGATTTAAGTCAGGAAAGTCCACAACTGGCAAATCAATCTTAGCAAATCATCAAATCCTGGAAGAAACCCAAGAATCCGAAATGGGCCTCATCCTACTCATCGATTGCAAAGCATGCGACAGCGCTTATAGAGACGAATTATACAGAGCCATGTCTAGTTTTGGTATACCACCCAAACTCATCTGACGGTGCATCATGAATATAAAGAATTCGTGCTGCTCCATCAGAGTCGGCAATGAACTTACAGAGAACTTATTGGTCCAACTCAACGAAATGTTACACTCACATTTGCTAGTTTAGATAAGGATGCGGCGAAAAAATAAACAAAACTTTAACAGCGGCTCCGCTTTTAACTCTGTCAACGACATCTCATCAGTTATAAAGCGAAAAATTATTCTTCCCAACCGCTTTTCTTTTGGGCTAAAAAGGGAAGTTCCAATGATTAGGGAGATCCTATGTAAGACCCTGATTATGCCGATGGTCCCTTACGACACTGAATCATGGAATGCATCAAAAGCATATAAAGTAATCGTTAGTCGTTTTGAGCACAACATTTTTCGGAAAATCTTCAGTCCCTGACAGAGCTAATTGGAGTGGCATGTTAGTTGGGGCTCAGGTTCATTCCTGACGATATGTACGATACATTGTACGATAAAATCTACATTGCCCACGATAACACCGGCACTAAAACCTAGGTACGTATACTAAAATATTTATTGTCGTTTACTTGTTCAACAAAGACTTAATTGTTTGGCTCGTACCTAAGATTTTTATTAAAATGTTTTTGTTTATGCTAATACCGTTAGGTACAGTCATTTATTTGTCTGTGTAAACATATTTCTAAGCACCACTAGAACTTTAGTTGCATGAGAGTTTTGACATTTTAACAATAAGCCAAAATATGTCTAGGTAACGACGAAGATATGGTGCTGGTTCTACACTTAGTCTAACTCGGTTTAGATGGAAAAGTCTACGACTAACATAAATACTTCCGATCTTTGTTTCCGATTTAAGCTAGGTATTAATGGTTTGTAACAGCAGATGTTTACAATGCAGGATATGAATCGTGAAACATTTTTGATTTTATTTGAAATGATTTAAAATTACCTAGGTAAGTTTATTTGAAATAACTTTGGACTTACCTACTAAAAAATAATACACCTTGCTTAAGAGCCACCTTCGATATTAATGTGGATTTGTATTCCTATCAAGCTATTCACAACCACACTTTCAAACAACAAATTTAATTTTAAAATTACTTCGCTAAAAATTTACAAGTTCATGGAAAAGTCACAGGCTCATTTCAATTATCAAATAGAAATAATTCATCATCACTAACGGATTGGTTAATCACTCCACGGATAGCAATTTATTCGCTCTATATAAACATTTAAAGCATAAAAGTAAATATATCGAGCACAACTGACACTGCACGTATTCGTTTCAGTTAAATTACGCAATTGAACGTCTCTTAAGCGACACCGATCAACTGAAACGAATTGAGTGACTTCAACTCGACTTGATTATATTCTTTCGATTCAGAGTGGTTATTGTCTTCGATTCCAATGCTTTGACCTTTTTTGTTTTCACTGCAAATGAAAACGTATATTATAAACCCTATTGAAGCAAATCTGTTTGATCTTTATGACAGAGCAGTTAAATCAATTTATTTTCAATAGGTAACTCGTCTTTAACGATAGGTACTCTCTGACCATTAGACCGGAAAAGTAATTGAGGTTTGTTACCATCGATGACGTTGTAAAGTAAATATATAAGTATGGAGTATGGATGTGCTTTTAATAGACTCGATACATTTAATTTTTTTTTTACAAAGCAAAGGTGTTTTGATAATTTATTAATATCGTGAAATAGCCTACTTTATCGGTTTAAACATAAAGACTCCGAAACTTCATGTACCACCTTATAATTAAATACGGATTAGCCACACACTGACTAAAAAATTAGTTCTTCCCATTAGAATGATTCGTGCAAAACCGCTAATCTAGTTAGCTAAAATGTGTTTATTAACACGAGGCTAATCTATACCCATCTGCCATCCCACTTTTATATGGAAAAGTCTGGCAAGATCTTAGCTAGTAAAATTGAAGGTACCTACTGTTGCTGCTTAAACTAAGTCTGCTTATAAAAGACCAATAAAAACGCATAATAGATACATAATAATATATTGTAGTTTTATTTTTACAGTAACAAGAGTTGAAATTTACTGATCCACAAAATTATCGAAACTAAATAAATACCACACACATGTTAAATAACACCTTACTAGCAGAAACATTAACATTTTTGCATTAGAACTATGATACACCCAAGAATATGCAATTTCTATCTTCATACAATAATAATTTCATTGCATAACTTTTGGTTTCATACATTAGTCACAAGTGGTTTGTATCTTGAATGATTTACCAAATGCTTGCACCTAACATAATTTCGTTAAGCGACATAATTTACGCATATGCTTCCAAAAACAAAACATAGAATGTATGGTTTCAACATTGGATATATAGTAGCCATCTTGATGAAAGGAAGAAATATGGAGGCAAAAGGGAATTGCAGCGTCATCTGTTTTATAATACAAGGACTAGAATAAAATTACATTTTACAACTATGGCTCTGCAACTTTATTTTTATATGGTTAAGGTGTATACATATAGTCACCAGGGACAATGGTTTCGTAAAAATAGTAAAATTTCGACAAATGCTTTTGATATATAAATATTTATTGAGAACAAAATATGTATCGAAATTTAAAAAAGGTCAGTTATACATTTTTTTGCACTAAATCTATCTGATACCCAAATGGTGGTAGCAGATCAGGAATATGAGTTCGTTATCATATTTTATATCGAACCAAGTTAGCAGTAAGCGTACATATATCTCAAAAAATATAGTTCACCACTTACTGCTTTCAGTTAACGATATGTTAGTCTACATAAAATATAATGTATACAAAATAAAACATTCCACTGATATTGAATTCAAGTTCTAGGTTCGGTAAATAATAAAATCTAATGAATATTCAAAAGAAAACCTAATTTAGGTTATTCGTTAAGAAATTCCTCTTTTTACAGTAATAAAATTTAAAATTTGCTGATCCAAAAATTATTGAAACAAAATAATTAACATATACGTGTTAAAAAACACCTTATAATACTCTGTCCAACATAAACTTGCAGTACAGGGAATTATGTATGTAATTCGATATTATTTTTTATTTTAATTGAAATAATAAATATATGTTTCATTAATTTCCACGGTTTTTGTGTTTTGTTTTAATTTGGTTAGAACCCCAAGTGCAGGCTTGACCGGAGATAAGGACATTTAAGTCGCTTATACAAAATCTCCAATAGTTAATTTCGGAGACAGAAAATCTGTAAGTTTACACCATAGCAAGAAGATTCAACCTATTAAATCAAGTAGACCGAACATTTTTTATTTGTTTACCATAATCCAGACATTACTTCTATGTACGTACCGAACTGCAAGCTTCACGATCTAAGTATCACGGTTTCACCGGTTTGAAGTTATGTAAAATATCTTTGCGTAACAAGTTCTTATATTTAAAAAAAAAATTATGCGTGCCTGTCTTGCTGGTTTCAAGGGGGTTACGCTTTGACGAAAAGAGTGTTTCAACCCAGTCAACTTGACTCAATGGTGAAAGTCATTTGCTACATGGGACTTATTAGTCCAATACCACGTGTGGTTCAATGTAGCGCCATCCTGTCTAGGATGTTAACGAACGTGTACATAAAAGAATACCGCAAAAAAGTCCTATACTGAATATTATTGAAATTTCCTTTTTACAATCATTCGAAGGCACGTTATAAGGGTGATGCCTAGCGACAACAGTCTGGTCTTTTAATTATAAAGAGAAAGCTCATATTGAGTTTTATTCCTTCAGAAGCATTTCTTTATATCGATTCTTTAGGTTAGTTCAAGTGATGAATGGTATCCCGCCATTGTACCACTTCCTCACGACTTTTAGGACTTTAAGTCTACACCTTAGCCGTATTAGATAGATTATGGGGTCTTGTGAATGGCTTGACCAGACATCACGACATACCTCCGAGATTGGTACGTGCTGTAAAAACGGATAATCTTAGATTGCCCACTAAGGTCCAAGAGAAGAGAACTATTAAGAATAAGGTGATTGTAAGCATTTTTGCTCATTATTAAATTAAGATAATGTAAGGTACAATGAAAGTTAATTAACAAGTTAAACTAAATAACCCTTTTTGAAATTCGTAAAAATACGCACATTTCCAGTCTTGACATACAGCAAGCAAATTCAAATGACGTACCACAGTTATATATAACGCATGTAACCGTGGGTGATTTGTTGGCTTAATTGGTTGATTCTTCTTCTCCATAGCCCGTCAGCGCAAACGGGACCTAAGATTTTTCAAAGAATTTTCCTCTAGAATCGACCAGGGCTTTTGATACGGCTAATGCTTCAGGGCCGTTGAGCAGGACTGGGATGATCAGTAGTTCGAGTAAGGATTTTACTACTAAATTGCCTCCTTAGCCCGAACAAACAGCGGTTGGCAAGAGTACTTCTTCGTTTAATTTCTCATAAGATGTTGTTGTCAGATTTAATAGCAGAGCCAAGGTAAACAAAGTCCCGTACTACCTCAAAGTTTTATCTATCAATGGTGACATTCAGTTCAATTCGTTGAGTCCGAACAGTAATGTCCATGTCCGTTTCAGTTCTGTGGAATGGCAATCATTACTTCATAAAATAAATGTTGATCAGTGAAAAATAAAAAGTGATTTACTGAGAAATCTATAATTAGCTTGACCTCGCCAATGGTTGAATAGATAAAAAGCCGCAAGAAATAAAAGAAATGTTGCAATTAAAGTCTTCAGTGATAGCTATGACAGGGCCCTAAAGGCCTAAATGCAGAGTTACAGTTATCATTGAAAACCATCATTGGAAGTTTTGTTTTTGTCAAAACAAAGCTTATGAATTTTAGAACATGATTATCCAAAAATATTTAAATTTCTAATTATATTTTTCGCAGAAAATCACTTTTACCCTGACCCTTAAAACTGCCAGACAACCTGTTGTCCCAATATGTCGAAGAAGCTTTTCTAGGTTCACCTGGAACAGCAGGCCGTGTATTCATTCCGTTCTGACCTGGCTGTTTACAGTGTTGCTGTTTTTCGTCTTGTTATCAACAATGATTAGCTTATCAGCGTTTATTAATACGGGAGAAAGGCTTTATATGACAACTAATATTTTGTTCAATGGATTACAATGTCTGTATTAGACAGCTTTTTACAAAAGAGAAGCATTGATTACCGCCATCTGCAATTTAGTTTTTGCAACACATGTATATACACGAATCTTCAATATAAAAATTGATATATATACTGCCAGAAAATTACTCGTTATATAATTTTTATTTGTATTGATTTGTATAAGAGGAGTACTCTCTCTAATTTTCAAATAATGTTATAAATTGTATTTCTGCAACATCGTCCGCATATTTCGGTTTACAGCTTCAAAAGCTTACAACGTTACCCATCTCAGTTTACACACCCAATTTGTGTTCGAAATATTGTTGTTAAAGTTTTTCAACGTCGTAAATTTACCAAGTTTACAACGTTTACGATGATTTTCCGACGTTGCATGAATACTCCTATTATGTTTTCTCCATTCAAATTGTTTAATAATTTTATTTACACCCTGTTCGGCGAGATATCTAGCGACACCTCTTGTCAAGATATTGGTCAACACAAGTTGCCTACTGCCGATTCGTGTACATGCTAAATGTCAATTTTTACAAAGCTGCTTTAAGCTCATGCTATATCGGAGTGAAAGTTCAGATATGAAACGTGACATTTGCAGCATCGTCATAAAAAAATTCGATGGAAATCAGCTGAATTCAGTCGTGTAGTTAGCCTTCTGTTACTGTTTTGTACCATCTGGAAAAGAAAAGTATCTCGTGCGCTACGTGCATTTCAGGACGTTCACAATTCACGTGCGGTAGACTAACCGGGACGTCTAGTATTTAAACCAACGGCGGATGTAAACAATTCATCATTCAGTTTTCGAACTCCAAAGCAATAGCATCGCGCTTCAATACAATCGAACATAGTTCAACAAAAAAAAATTTGTAAAACCATAATGGCTTCTCTAATTGTACGTTGCACAAAAACCCAGTGTGAATTAATTACACAAATTGCCAAACAAGGTAAATTATCTCGTCGAAAGTGAAGAAATTGTGATCCAATTGGTGTTTTCTTTTTTATTATCATTCTGTTGTATAAAATTGAATTTTTGTCTAACCTCAATTCTCCTTGTGTCATTCGAAAATTTGCAGCAACTTGTTACTCAACATTTACTTCCGGACCGACAACAGATAAGCCCACCGTCAGCGCTCGAGTAGCCGATTTCCAGAAGAAAATGCGAGAGAAGACTCCCATCGGCCGATTAGATGAAATCGTTGGCAAACACCCGCAACAAGAAAAGGAACCACTCAAGCCATGGCCAAACAATGTGAACCCATATACCGGTGAAATTGGCGGACCCGCTGGTCCAGAACCCACCCGCTACGGAGATTGGGAGCGAAAAGGAAGAGTGTCGGATTTCTAGTCAGCTTATAGTTTATCGGTCACAATGTGCGATAATTAAATTACTTTTAATGAACACCTAGGATAAGGAGTTAGATGATCTAGTATCTAGAAGAGTTAAAAAATTGCAAATAATAAGTTTTGTTTTTAAAGACTGTCTCTTAAGTTAATAGTTTTAACAATTTTTTGTTTATTCCTCCCGAATAAAATTTAAAAAGTGTGAAAAATTAATTTTATTATTTTTACTGTGTATCTCTGGAAAATGAAGATGGGATGGGGCAGAAGAGCCTCAGGAATGTTAATTTTTTTCATTCGACTTTTGTGCAAATAATTGGACTAAAATGGTAAATTGAAATTTGGAAAGTGTTTAACTCAAGGTAAGATCCAGTGTTCAGAACAACTATTTTTGAATTCTTTGCCGAAGCAAAGCGTTTCGACAATTTCAAAGGTATGCTCGTGTTCGTGGTAGAAACATTCAAGCGACCATATTTTTGTGAATTTATCAAGATTGGTTTCTCTCATGTTAGTTTCCAAAGAATTCATGAATTTATCGCGCAGAAGGTGTGGGCTCTATTCCCAGCCGTAGCAACACTTGATTTTTTACTGGGACTCCTCTCGTGATGATCTTGCAAACCATCCGACCACAAATATAAGTGGTTGTGAGAACAAACTAGTTCTGGGTACTAACAAGCCTGTTGCGCCATAAATTTGTATTTTGATAGATACATCACCATCTTCAGTATTTCTTTTAAAAGCCTTTGTGCACTTTAATTAAATGATATCTACCAACAGTTTAAATTATCAAATCGGGTACCCAAGATTTCCATACTGGATGATTGGTTCACAAACATATGCAATCTAGAAATTAGACCGAGATATTTTGTTGCATGTTAACAATTGCAAAGCATGGTACCTACTGTATTGCGATTGCAATCCATTTTTTGTAGGTACATAAGTACAAACTAGCGTGTTTATTATGTACACAGACTTATATAGGGGTGATTGACCCATATTGGATATGTTGTTCATATGTTTGTAGTTGTAGGTACATGGGTTTTCTGTTTTACATAGACGTGTATGCACATCAATCTGAAGAAAACATAACTCACACAGTTTCCTACCCCCGCAGATGTTGTGCGTCATATCCAAATATTATGCGCAGAAGAATGCAAACAATGAATGACTGAAACTGAATAGTACAGTCCACACCATGGTCGACAGTATGAAGTCTACATCTCAACATTAATTACAGATTAATGTATTGTACCAAAGAGTGTAGAACTACATAGAGTGCGCATCTCATACAACAAATATTTTCTGTGTGGGGTACTGACATTGATACCCCAGTGTTCACATTGCTACCCCAGCATCAAACATCTACGAAATTTCCCTTTTACACTTATCGCCTGCGTCTGAAACGGCTACAAAATTTTTAGCTGTGATGCGTACTCTATGTAGTACTATAATCTTTGATTGTACCTAACATCAAATAAAGGCGGCAGGGAAATTCCTTAAAAATGTACTTGTAATCTGCACCTTCGTTTTATTTAAAGTCCTTTTATGGTTTTTGTTATAATGACTTAGAAATGCGTGTTTTTTTAAGTCATAGACAAAACTTATTTGTACATCAACTACCCCTGTTCTTCCGGTCTTTCGGTTGCAAATACAACGCATCGATTATTTTCCAGAACATCCGATAGCAAAAAAACTGCCCGTTGACAAAGTATCTAAGCTAGTCAGGTGCAACTTAATTGACTTATTTTAGTTAAGGTTGTTCGTTTGCAGTCTTATCAATGTAGATTGTAGACCCATTGTGATGAACACTCAGGCTCCAAGTGTGTGCGTAGCTCTTTCCCTTGATTTGGTATCCATCTCATCTAGTTCCACTCTATTCGTTTGAAGATGTGAAACTTGAAAACATTGAAAAGGGGGATTTCGGATAGAACAGTATTTGAATAAAAATGTTTATCGCAAACAAACATACGCATTGAGGCTATAAAGACTATTCAGGTTTCTCCTTCTTTTATTTTTTTTATTTAGAGACCGTATATGCTTTTACGACTATGAACACACATACTGAGTAATGCAGTTAAATAAGTTAAGGCGCTCCCTGACTTGTCGCTACGGACCTAATAGTAGTACGAGTACGAACCTACAGTTTAGTAGGTTTTTCTTACCTTACTTAGAAATTGGTAAAAATTCGCACGAAGTACACTTTACACCACTTGCGGTACTTACCAATGAAGGAAAACCAAGCACTTTCATAAAGCTATCTTGTGCCAAAGATTATAAAGTCATACAAATGACGCATTGATAACAAAAAAAGAAACGGTTGCTCACCAGTTTCAAACATATGGCACTGTATGCACGGGCTGTGCCAGCACGACCCATCATAGAATACTTTCCGGAATGAACCTGGACCTCAACCAACATGCCTCTCCAATTAGCCAGATCCGTAGCTAACTGCCTACAGTTGCCCACTCCGAGTTTGCTTAGGTCGGTTTCTACTTGGGAGCGCCACTTAAGGCGAGGTCTTCCTCTACTGCGTCCGACGTCTGGCTATAAATCGAAGACTGCGAGCCGGAGTATTGGCGTCCATTAGTTCTACATGTCCTAGCCATCTTAAACGACCAATGCGGAGTTTTTGGACCAGGTGCATGTCGCTGTATAGCTCTTATAGTTCTTGATTAAATCTTCGTCTCCATAGCCCGTCAACGCAAACGGGACCGAAGATTTTTTTTCTCAAATCGACCAAGGACTTCTTCATCCACTTTTGAGACGGTCCATGCTTCAGCGCCGTAGAGCAAGACTGGGACGATCAGGGTCTTATATAGGATCTCCTTAGTAGCTCAAGTGAAGGCTTTACTACTGAATTGCCTTTTTAGCCCGAAGAAACAGCGGTTGGCAAGAGTAATTCTTCGTTTAATTTCTGACGAGATGTTGTTGTCAGAGTTAATAGCGCAGCCGAGATAGACAAAGCTCTGCCCAATTCGTTGATGTTCTAGACATGTTCGTCTCTATAAATGCTGTCGTATGCGGCTTTGAAATTGATGAATAGGTGGTGGGTATCGAAGTGTGAAGATTTGATCGGTTGTGGACTTTCCTGGCCTAAGACCACACTGATAAGGGCCGATCAAGTTGTTGGTAAACGGTTTCAGGCGTTCACATATTACGGCAGATAGAATTTTGTAGGCAATGTTGAGAAGACTTATGCCTCTGTAGTTGGCGCTGTTTAGAGGGTCTCATATTTTGTGGATCGGACAAAAGATGCTGAGGGGTTCCATTCTTCAGGCATACTTTTTGCCGACCAGATTTGGCTTATGAGTTGGTGGATGTTACCTATCAAGTCATCTTCGATGGCTTTATAAAGTTCGGCGGGAAGGCCGTCATTTCCGGCTTGAGTTTAGATATTGCTGTCCTCACTTGACTCAGGTCGGGTGGTTGGCAGCTTTCGTTGTCGTTGCCAATATTGAGTGGTTCGTTATGCCTGACAGCGGAATGTTGTTCCTCATCGCAGTTTAACAGTCTGCAGAAGTGGTTCTTCCATATCCTCAGCATCGACTGTGTCTCAACTTCGATATTTTCTTGTTCATATTGACAGGATTCTGTTCGAGACTTGTACCCTTGGCTTTGACGTTTTACACTTTGATAAAACTTGCGAACATCGTTCCTGGAGTGACACATCTCTATATCCTCTATCGCGCGCTTTTCTTGCTCTTTTTTCTTCTTTCTGAAAAGCCGGTGTTCTTTCCTTCTTCTCTGCCTATAGAGCTCAACGGCAGCTCTCGCAAAACAAAATAAAAAACGTACAATTTGGAATTAAATTGAAAGTGGCAACCGATAAAAACATCCCTATATTAAAGTGTTTTGACTATAGAGCCAACGATTAATTCAAATATTTATTACAATAATTCTCTAAAACATTTACATTTCCACGTGTATTTTAAATAAACTTAGTTACCTAAGTGGTGCTAGAGTCCTGAATGAACCTGAGCCTCAACCAACATGCATCTGCAATTAGCACTTCAAGTTGGTTGAGGTTGGTTTCTACTTGTGCGCGCCACTTAAGGCGAGGTCTGCATCCACTGCGTCCGACGTCTGGCTGGGAATTGATACTTGGTCTTAGCTTCATTTACAGCTAAACCCTCTTTTTGCTTCCGTCTCTATATTAGCCACATAAATGACATCACTTTGAGTCCGACCATTGATGTCAATATCGTCGGTCGGCGTATGCTAGGCTAGTACTTGCACCGTTTAATGTGCCTCTGGTATTGGCTCTGGAGTTTTGCAAGAATCAGATTAAAGAAGTCACATGACAGTGCCTCGTCTTTGGAACAAAAGGAAGATTTATTTTGTTGGTTTCTGTCAAACACCTGGACTACCATAATTTGACAGTTTTCATTTTCTCACCACCCAAAGTTCTGCGTGAAGAAAATTGAGAAAATATGAATGAACCTAAATTTTTTCATTGTTCATCTTCATGTTCTCAGTACACGTACGACTTTGTGAAGTTTCACATCAAAGTTTATTCAAATTGACTTTCACAAGCTTTACAAAACTCAGTTGTCAACAGACAAAACAAATGGTCAGACCCACTTTAAACTCTTATTCATAGGCGAGGACATTATTCTTCACTAGATAGAGGTAGTAGGCAGACAGCTCTATCCACTTCTCTTGAATAACAGAAAGTAAACAATGTCAAAGTTAAAATGCGGACCTGCTAATCTTTTCTATTCATCATATTCATCAATGGCCAATGAAAGTCGATGGTCACTGACCTCAGTGAAATGCAGTGATGCTCGGCAGGGATAAAGTCATATAAAACCATGCAAGAATAGCCGATTTTGGTTTGCCCACTATTGTTAGTAGATACTTTACATTTCATTAAGAACATATCTATGTGGTTCCAAATATTAGTTTTAAAAAATCAACAAAGCATTGTTCATACTCATTGTAGGTATAAAGCTAAATTTTTATGGTGTACACACAGTTCACGTGATAATGTTGTTGAAAGCATCTTACAAAACACTTTGAGTCACCTTGAAAAAAACAAAAAAAATTAAACCTTGAATATTAAGAGTAACATTTTGTGTATGATTAGTCATTTTAAGAAACTTGCTCCATTACTTCCGACGGTAAGTCCCCAAGAAATATTATTGATATATATTTTTATTTATTAGTTACGGTCTAATTCCGAAAAAGTTTAATTGCATTGAGTTCTGCGAAATGTGATACAAAAACATTTTACAGATTCGGTTACCATTTGTTTTGCTTTTCAAAATATTGTTCTTTGGTAAAATATTATTGAATTAAATTACATATTTAAGTAATTTAAAAAAAACATTAAGGGATGGATTATTACTGTTCATGCGCTCTACATGTCCAAGCCCACGGAGACATCTAATACATTTTTTAGTGGGTTCAAATCGATTAACCTACTCTTCGTAAAGTTTGTCGTTGAGTCATCAAGCAACTTTCTAAGAATTTGCGGCTCAAAACGAATATTTTTTCATTAAATTTGTATCAAGTACAGGACTACAGGGTCTCCATACCTAGGGTATTTTGCACCAACTTATGTATACAACTCTCCCGGTACATATCAAAAAATGCTAAAATGTCAAAAAAAAAAAACGAAATTTTTGGAACTCTAATTCTAACTATGACCATTGGGCATTGAATAAATAACACGGTAACGGGTATCTTATAGGTTGGTTTTTTGAATAGAGATAAAACTGACACTTTGTGGTCAAATCGGGCAACTCTAATGTCATTTATGTTTTTGGTTTGCTATTTCATTATGAACAGGTTGACAAATGAACAACGCTTGCAAATCGTGCAAATTTAATTCGAAAATAATGGTTCAGTCCGCGAAGTTAACTGCAAGCTCCGTCCATTTTATGGTCGACATATTCTTCCATCAGAGCAATTAATTCGGTTAACCATGGATCGTTTTCGCACTACGTTTACTCTATGATAATACGCATCCGCAGAGACGTCGAACAATGCAATGTGTTGAAGAGAACCCGTATGAATCGATTCGCCACCGAGCACAGC
The DNA here is from genome assembly GCA_949824845.1 of Rhingia rostrata. Lineage (NCBI taxonomy): Eukaryota > Metazoa > Arthropoda > Insecta > Diptera > Syrphidae > Rhingia > Rhingia rostrata. The sequence goes on along the minus strand of OX463755.1, from coordinate 48,691,468 downwards.
AATTGGAGCTTTTTTCATCAACTTTATGGAAGATTTTGCGCAAAGATCTTGGCTTTCGACCTTTCAAGATCCAGCTTGTGTAAGAATTAAAGCCGCGAGACCATGCATTCGTAGCGAATTTGGTGTATTGGCCGAAAATGAGATTGATCTCGATGCTGATTTTTATCGCAAAATTATGTTCAGTGATAAGGTGGTTGAATTGCTACGTCAACAATCAAAATTGCCACATTTGGAGTGAAGATAATCCAAATGAGATCCTTGAGACGCCATTACATAAACAAAAACTGACTGTTTGGTGTGGTCTATGGGCGGGTGGAGTCATTGGGCCATACTTCTTCCGAAATGATGCTGCAGAGTCAGTTGCCCTTAAAGGAGACCAGTATAGAGCCATGATAAAAGACTATTTTGTTCCCGAATTGGATGAAATGAATGTGGATGAGATGTGGTTTCAACAAGACGGCGCTACATGCCACACAGCGCACGTCACAATAGATTTATTAAAGGAACCATTCGATAAGCGCATAATTTCGCGGAATGACTTGTCAATTGGCCACCAAGATCGTGTGATTTGACACCATTGGACTATTTTCTTTGAGGATATGTGAAGTCGCTCGTCTACGCCAACAAACCAGAAACGTTAGGGAACTTGGAAGCCAACATTTGTGGCGTTATTGCCGACATACGGCCTCAAATGCTCGAAAAATTGGTTGAAAATTGTACCTCTAGAATGACTTTATTCGAACCAGCCGCGGTGGCCCGAAATCATATTTAAAACCATTAATGGCATAAAATTAACCTACCAATAAAACCAAATTGATGAACAGGCCGTGTGTCAATTGCGTTAAAATTTTAGCCAGTGGATAAATTTTGACATTAGTATGGTGACTATAGACTACAAAATTTTAACCTGCTCAATAGCTCGCTAAAATGTATCCAGTGGCTATTTTTTGACATTTGGTATATCTGCTGAGGGGTGACAGAAATGAATAAAGTTTAACCCCCATTTTAACGCAATTTACACACGGCCTTTAAACCGTTTTCTTGTGTTTTATTTCAATTCAAAGTTCTTCTACCTCTAAAAAAAAAAACAACCTTTACTAGTAACGAGTATTAGTTTGACCGATGTTTTTACTACTAAATTTTGGATTTACGCTAGTCCGAAGGATCAAAATATGTAAAGTTAAAAAAAATGTTATCATGTGAGAGTAGGAAAAGCTTTTTATTTAATCCAGTCTAATTAATAACATGTCAACTATTAAATATACCAATTAATTCGATCCCACCGATTGAATATAATAATTAGATGACTTGACTTCTTTAACTATCTCTTCGCTGAGGGTCCACAATTTATCAGCCAAACTTTTATTTTGTGCCAACTTGCTTGGTTCGCAGAAAAAGCAGTTATTAAAATACAATCCCGTCAGTCCGGTTAGTTCACTGGCCGTTGCACAGTAAACTGACGTAGCAGCACCTTGTTGCTAAAAAATAAATAAAACAGATTCCAAACCAAAACAAAGGTGAGTCACTAGCTCCAAAAACAAACCAATGATTTAGTGAAAGGCCTGACTATTGCAAACAGCAAACGATAAAACCACCAATGTCGGCTGATGTTCGTTGATATCATGTTACCGGGGTGTACCGCAAACACCGATATACCACGACGTTTCCACTTCTAATATGATAAATTATTCGAAAAATTTCGAGTTTATTGTACAATTGTGTTTGTGCATACATCTTAGGCTAGACTTACCTCAGCCAAGTGCATGGTAAAAAGCACGTTGCACAGCTTAGCATTGTTGTATGCCATCATTGGCGAGTATTTAGATGGTGGTGGTGTAACATGGTGTCTGGTCAATTCATCTGATGGAAGGTTAGCGAATCTATAAAGAGGGGGAGAAAGAGTGATACATCATTAAAGGAGACATCAACATACAACAGACGCGTACGTGACAAAGCACACGGTGCAAGCGGCATAACTGGGTTAGGCCTTGTGCCAGCGGTTGGAAGTGAGTTTTTGGAAGTATGCCGGAAGCATACTTCCAAAAACTCACTGTAGCGGAACTACAGACATGCAGTAATGTTTGCGCTTATTATTGTTTGGAATTATATTTTTTTCTTCTTTTTTTTTGTGGGAGCGTCAACTAAATTAAAAAAGAATTTCGTCTGAAAAACCAGCAATAATTATATGGACATGCGTAAAAGATGCATTTGATGTGGGAGAATTCTTTTATTCATAGCTTTTTAGATCTATTACTTATCTCATGCTCCAAATATTTGATTTGTATACCCTGACCGAAGGCGTATCTGTCTTAACCACATCTAATTTAGAGTGTAGATATGTCGACTTTAGTGTTTAAGTTTAAGTATAGCGTCTAGGTTTATGGATTAGCTAGTTTCATAAAGCATTGCATTTGCTCCAACCATAAGGAAGGCTTTCTAAGGAAGCACGAAAAAGTTTTTAGCAACATATTGTTATCCGATTGCTGTGTGCTGTTACCTTGAAATAATTTATCAACAATATCAATTGAGGGTATGTTCTGAGTGAATTGAATGTACTGACAATTCTGAACACAATGGATATGAAAAACTTAAGGACTATAATAACCGACAATCTCGGATTTATGAAAAAAAAAACCTAAACTGAATGGAAAATCATACCCAACCACAATGTCACAGCAATTAGTAGCTCAAATGTTTAAAACCTTGTATTTGAGCTTAAACGAATTAACTTTAAGGTGATAAAGAACTGATTTGTAGCCTATGGTGGATCATTTCTCCTAGGTATTTTAAGACTTCCATCAACCTGACGTTTCGATTTGTATATTCGCGTGTTATACAGCCTTTTGGCTGGTTCGCAAGTTTTAATTGGACTCCTACCCTATGAATATCTTTTTCAACAATAAGCAACGTGTGTTCCGTCCGCTTAATCCAAATATTCTTAATTTGTATGGTGAAATTGTATTCGCTAAACTCCATCATACTAGATGTTCCATAGAAGAGGTCATTGTGAAACTCTGGAATTTTCGCCTAGACTTTATGGTCCTTTTACAGGCCATCTTTTGAAAACATAAGCTTCCTGCCCCAAAGGTAGTTTGCTATTAGGTGTTTTTTTTTTATTTACCTCATGAGCAATCATCTAATATCAGGTTTTTCAACAGGGACGCTATATTTCTTGCCGCTCTTTTGACATTTCTCTTCAGTAAGGTTTGCCATTTCATGATGGAAAGATATACGATTCAACAACGAGTCGAAATTATTAAAATTTACAACCGAAATTCGGAGTCAGTGGCCTCAACGTTAAGAGCGCTACGTCCAATTTATGGTCGTCATAATCGTCCTAGCAGATCAAAAATTGAGCGTCAGTGGAAAAATTTGAATCCACAGGCACAGTGGAAAATGTTCCCGTGCCAGTGATACAAAGAACTGCCCGTAGTGTCGAGAATATTGCTGCCTTTGAGGCTTCAGTTGAAGAAAGCCCGAATGTGTCTCTCACACGTCGTTTTCATTCGTTGGGCATCTCTGTGACGTCGTTGTAACGAATTTTGCGAAAAGATCTTGGCCTACATCCTTACAAGATTAAATTGACGCAAGAACTGAAGCCGCTTGACCACCAGAGGCATCGTATGTTCGTGAATTGGGCTGAGCAACAACTTGAAAATGATTGGGATTTTCATCGAAAAATCATCTTCAGCGATGAGGCTCATTCCTGGCTGAATGGCATCGTCAATAAACAAAATATGCGGTATTGGTCAGGCAGCATCCCGCACGTACTCCATGAGTCATCATTGCATCCCGAAAAAATTATGGTTTGGTGTGGTTTATGGGCCGGCGGCGTCATTGGGCCGTACTTCTTCCGTGATGATCCAGACCGTCACGTTACTGTGAGTGGGAATCGCTACCGTTCAATGATAACCGAATATTTTTATGATATGGACTTGGAGGGCATGTGGTTCCAACAGGACGACGCCACAAGCCACATAGCGAATGCCACAATCAATTTATTGGAAACCAAGTTTGAAGAACGTGTTATTTCACGAAATGGTCCATTCGCTTGGCCGCCTCGGTCGTGCGATTTGACGCCGTTAGACTATTTCCTGTGGGGCTACGTCAAGTCTATGGTCTATGCCAACAAGCCAGCGACGATTGATGAACTTCGTACGAATATCGAATCTGAAATTGCAGCAGTATCGGCCGATTTATGCTTGAAAACCGTCGAAAATTGGGTTCAGCGTCTGGACTTCTGCAAGCGTACCCGTGGTGGCCATGCAACAGAAATCAAGTTCCATACATAATGGCATCGAACGTACTTTCACAGGAATAAAGAATTTCATTGATATCCAAAACCGTTTTCGTTTTATTTGTAGCGCTCTTATTGAAAAACCCTTTAGATTTAAGGCTATGATCCTAATCCAGATAAAAATCAGTGTCATGTAGAGCGGTTGTTTCTCATACAAAACAATGATCTTGGAAGATCGCAAGGATGGGTGAGTTTTTATAGGGTTGGTAAAAATAAATTATTATCTCTGATTGAAATTGAAGGCTGTATCTAAATGGTTACAAAATGCGCCGTTTTCTTCGATAACTTGTTGCTATTTTGAAGGTTAATCGATTATACCTCCCTAATAGAAGACCTCTTCCACATTGCCAACAAACAGCGACAGACATTTTTTACAAGCATTTTTTGAGCTGAATTTTTCACCATAGAGATCCACCTTCCTCATCAGAAATAGGTCGATTTGGTTGCGATACAAGATGGCGTATTTTCACTTTACTGGGGTTCATATTTCATGCGCACTCTAAAAAAACAGGGTGAACCAATCACAGGTAGGTAGGTAGATTAGGCAGTTCAGGATGAACCCAAGTAGCACGTATGTGCCTTTTTGTTACCACGACCTTTTTTATAATGAATGTTCAGGATGTTACAAAATCGATATATAGATCCAGCCTGTGGGGTTTAGAAAACGGATATGATCTGGTATCCTTTTACCCGAGATGTCGGTAGGTCGTCGAAGAATGATTGGTCTATTTGTGAGAGGGTTTCTCTTTCATTTGCGTTCCCGCAAGTGCGGCATTGGGGGTTGTATGGGATCCCTAGTTTGGCCAAATGGCCTCCAATTGTCCAGTGCCCCGTGAGTCTCCCCCGTTATTCTTGCGATATCTGGGCGGGTTAGTTCTGTTCTTGTCGTAGGTAGGCCATATTGGCTTACCTTATCCATTTGGAGTGAATGTGTCCCTTAACCAAGCCAAGCGGGATATGGACCCTTGCCGCAATCAAGACTGAACTAGTCAGCTTTAACGGCCCATTACAACGTAAGACAGGTTTAAAATAAGCCGCCCGAAATCACAACATAAACATAATACCGCCGCGTCGGCTATTACAGGATCTGTCAATAGAGAAAGTCTAGTACATTCGAACACCAATGGTGGATACAGTCATTAATAAAAATTAAAAAAAAACAAGTCAAGTTTTAGTCTTTGAATTGCTATTTATAAAAAGATGAACATTTTAAAATTGACACAATTCTTCTATACCTAGTATTTATTATTAACTACGAGTGTTATTTCAGAATGGTGGATACAAATCTACATTCTAGTATTGCAGTATACAGTAAATGTACTTCAAATTCTCGTGGGTACATAGTAAAATATATACACGGTGTCCGCCGGGAAGGTATACTACTTTGTTTTGCCGCCATTTTGGTAAACATTAGTCTTGACTTGACAGTTCATATTTGGCAGTCGTGAAGTAGACACGTGGCAAATTTATTTTGGAAAAATATTCGATAAACCAACGTGTTTTAACCGTAAAAACATTTTATCAAATTCAATCATCAATTACTGTGAAGATGAGAAAGTTATCCTTCAACATCAATTCGACGCCGTGCTCAGGAGCTTGGTCTTCCAGGAACAACTTTGGCCACAATTTTGCACAAGGATTTTTATTTGTTTCCGTTTAAGATTCAGTTGACACAAGAGCTTCTTCCATAAGACCATTTACCCCGCTTTACATATGCCACTAGGATGTTACAGCTAGCCAATGACAACCCCGATTTTCATGAAAAGAAATCATAATTTCATTTGAATGGATATGTGAATAAACAGAATAGTCGGTTCTGGGCAATGGAAAACCCTCAAATTATTCATCAGTCACCTTCTCATCCATTAAAATTTACAGTCTGGTCTGCAATTTGGTCAGGAGAAATCATTGGACCTTACTTCTTTGAAAATGAAAACGGCGTAACGGTAACTGTGAATGGGGACCGATATCGTGATATGATTGAAAACTTTTCAACGCCACAACTGCATGCTTTGGGCTTGATTAACATGTGGTATCAACAAGACGGTGACACATATCATACAGACAGGACTACAATGGAACTATTGGGAGAATTCTTTCCACAACAAGTTATTTCATGAAATGGTGATGTTGATTGGCCTCCACGATCGCCTGATTTGACTGACCCGGACTTCTTTTTGTGGGGATATCTGAAAAGCAAGGTTTATGCAAACAAACTAGAAACGCTTAAGCAACTCAAACAAAATATTTGTGATGAAATTAATGAAATACCGCGTGAAATGTGTGAGAATGTAATGAAAAATGTGCTCAAAAGGGCTCACATATTCCATACATAATTGCCGACATTAAAAAAAACATCTATCAATATAAGATCCATTCTCTTTCATTTAATCAAAAATTATAAACAAACAAAGTAGTATACCTTTCCGGCGGACACCCTGTATATACAACCCACTGTTGCATTTTATAGTTAATAAATCCAATGAATTACGAGTTGATTATGTTGTTACTACAAATTACATTCGTAATGACAACAAGTCATCTGAAATGGACAAGTTTAATGTGTATAATGAACCCAAATGTTTATTAAAATTTGTTATTCACACTCTCCAACTCTATTGATCGTTCGATTGGATACTGCTGTCTAATAATATTTCCATTAGATACCCTTCCATTAATAGCTGTCTAATGTATTTTATAAACGTATGATAATTTGTTTAACCATATAACAAAATCGCATGTAATTAAGTTCGAGTTGTTGTTATCTACTTCGGTGCTAAATAATATGAATGCAATCAATTCAAATATTTATTGGCTTAAGCAGATAATATGATGACAGCAGTGTTGACAAACAATCAACGTCTATTTAGATTGTCTAAATATAAAACAAATCATAAGTCCATGTGGTCATTGTGCGTTCCTTATTCTTTTTTTCAAGCGCCTTTTCAAAATATCAATGTTGACCGAGGTCCAAAGATTACTGCAGACTTTGTACAGAGACGCTGATTTGAGAATTTGTCGTCACATATTTGGGTACAAACTCTACTCGTTAATACGTAATCAATCTTTTACACTGTGTATGTATACAGTATACTGCTCGTTATCGTGCAATGCAATATTATTCAGTTGTAAGTTATACATCAAAAGTATATTACTATGCCGGCGATGATCCTAAGTTAGTGCCGGTACTATTTATTGTGAAAGCAGTTTTCTCTGAGGCCAGTAGCTTTGGGCCCGTGTTCAGCTTAAACTGGTCAGAGAATATAAATTAATATTTCAATTAAATGTTTAATTGTTTTACAATCTCTTGAGGGAAACAAAGACAAAAGATTATGGTAGTGTCAATGTGGAAAATCGTTTCCGGAGGCACGTGATTGATGTTATTGGATTTACCTATAAAGCTTTGTTCTTAAAGGTAGAAATGCTGCTTTTATGTACGACTTCCTCATTATTGTTCTAAAAATTTTAGTCTTGATATCGATTTTGTAAGAGCACATATACGGTGCAAGATAGGAATATATAGAAGCAACGATAGTTGATAGTGTAAATATGGAGCTTTAGGTTTCAGATGACATATTTGATCATAAAATATAAATTTTAAGAATGATGATTTAATAACCAATGGCGCTAAGCCGTTGAGGATTAACACCCTGGCTTACTGGTTATTGCGTTTGACTATTTTTAAGTTGTTTTAACTAGTCAAGACCTTTGCGCAACGCGTATCCCTTAACCTCTCGATTAACACCATGCCACCAGCATCGATTGTCGAAGAACAATGCCGCAACTGATGTGCCAGGTTTCTCGAGATCATCAGCAAGAAACTCCTGGTTTGATGAGGAATGCCAACAGATGCTCGCAGCCAAGAACGAGGCCTATAAGGCTAAGCTGCAGGTGAAGACGAGAGCTGCCATTGAGCTCTATAGGCAGAGAAGAAGGGAAGAACATCGGCTTTTCAGAAAGAAGAAAAAAGAGCAAGAAAATCGCACGATTGTCAGGAAAGTCCACAACCGAACAAATTTCCCCGCATTGGCAGATCCTGGAAAAAACCCAAGATGGCTAAATCGATACCCACCACCTATTCATCGATTTCGAAGCCGCATACGACAGTATTTATAGAGACTATACAGAGCCATGTCTAGTTTTGGTATATCAATACCGCCCAAACTCGTCCGTTTCTGTAGGATGACGATGGAGAATTCTCGCTACTCCATTAGGGTCGGTAACGACCTTACCGACACATTCGATCCCAAAAAAGGATTTAGGCAACGCGATGCGCTATCATGTGACTACTTCAATTTGATTCTTGAGAGGATTGTGCAAAACTCACGAGCCAACACCAGAGGCACAATTTTCCAAAAATCGGTACAACTACTAGCATACGCCGACTTTTGCTAGTATAGAAAAGGAAGCGGCAAAAATGGGTTTAGCAGTAAATGAGGGCAACACGAATTATATGCTGTCAACATGAAAGGAAACACAACATCGACGAATTGGACAGAATGTCACCATTGACAGATATAACTTTGAGGTAGTACGGGACTTTGTCTATCTCGGCTCCGCTATTAAATCTGACAACAACATCTCGTCAGAAATTAAACGAATAATTTCTCCTGGATATAGTATGGCGTAGGGTATGAAAATGGTTTTTGTAGGAAAACGACTTTAAAAAGTGGGCGTGGGCTAAAATTCTATGTGGACGAAATGTTTATGCTATCAAAGCCAACGATTTTGCATAAAAACATTATTTCGAATATTTTTCATGTTTACCGCAAAAGGTTTTTTTTTAATGAAAACGCTTCAAAAAGTGGGCACGGCAAAAAACCTTATATGGACAAATATAGATATTGAGATTGACTACATATGTTGTTCAGTCACTTTTTCAAAATTCGCTAACGTTTGGCCAAAAATATTGTGAGCGAGGCTGTGGGCGGATTTTGAAAACGTTTACACTTGTTCGAAGATCACATGTATCAAATTTCACTATCCTATAATAAGTAAAGTAAACAGTAAAGTGAGTAAAGTAATAAGTAAACATATACTTTGGGGTTTATCTAACTAACTAAGCTAATAATTATATACCCCTGGGGTATAATTAAGTTGTATTCATTTAACTTAGAGCACTGTTTTTCAAACTTTTTGAGTTTGCGACCCCTTTGTTATAGTAAAAACTCCACAAAATTTTACTAATTCGCGTTTAAATTTCTCACGTTATCAAAAAATTAAGTGTTGTGTTATGATTATGCACAAGTTTCTCAAAAGAGCGTTGCAGCCTTGCACATCCGGTGCAAGTAGAAGCGGAGGAAGCAACGAAAAAATGTAGACTTTATGACGAAAATTATCTTCAATATGCTTTCACAGTTTTATTTTATTTTGCAATGCTCTTCCTCCTAATATTTACTACTGCCCAGTATTTGTACGAAATGTTTTTAGAAAGCTGGTGGGACTACAACATTGATTGGACAAAATATTTTGCTATTTGTAGCGATTGTGCTAAAGCTTTGACGGGTAACAAAATTGGACTCATTGCAAAATTATTTTTTTTTAATTAAAATTTATAACGCCAAACGTCTCATGGACACACTGTTTTTCTCATCGATATGTTCTGGCATCCAAGGTGTTACCATCTGAATTAAATCATGTGGTCAAAGATGTGATTAGAGTTGTAAACTCCATTAAAGGCAAGGTCTTGCAAAGTCGGCTGTTTAGGATCATATTTGATGAAATGGGTTCACTCCATCAAAATCTACTTTATCACACAGAGATCAGATGGCCATCAAAAGGAAAGGTATTGGCACGAGTTCTGAAATTAAAAACTGACTTTTTGATGTTTTTACAAGATTTCAAATCTGGAAATTCCAATCATTTTTCTGATCGCACCTGGCTTTTAAAATTATCATTTCTCGCGGATCTTTTTGAAGGGAGAGAAGATAGTATTATAACTACAAAAGATAAAATCAGAGGATTCCTCGCAAAACTTCGTTTGTGGTCAGAGTCTTTAAAAAAAAAAAGTTTGATTATTTTCCCTTCGTTCAAAAGATCCTCGAAAAGATCAGAGGAATCGATATCAGTAAGCTCTCATATTCATCTCAAGGTACAGAGTTTGCACAATTTAGAGAAGAAACTATTAAGATACTTTCCAGAACTGGATTCTGAAAGTGGAGATGGACGGAGATGGATATTTAATCTTGTTTTGGATAAGTTAATCGAACTCGCCGATCTTCCATCGGTAAAGATGAAGGAAAATCTTATAGACTTAGCTGCTGATGGCATGCTGAGAAAGGAATTCAATTTAAAAACTATTGATAATTTCTGGATCAAAAGAAGGGGAGAGTATCCTAAGCTAGAAAACGAGGCTTTGAGGTTGTTACTGCCATACGCAACGTCATACCTGTGTGAAGTCTTTGATAAAGGCGAAAAGGCCGTCGACATCGCACGTTCTCTAGGACTTCCCCAACTGTGCGCAACATAAAAATAAATATAATAAATGAATAAAGTTTGGCGTCAAATTTGTATTCCATCTCCACCTAGTGCTAATGTTGATATTGTGCAAAACCCTGACGAGCAAATCCATTCAGACATACTTCGTATGTATAAATAGAATTTTCTGAACTTAATGAAGACAACATAAAAGATTTAATTAACGTTGAAGAAGCACCACTCTCCACTGACGAACTAATAAGAGTTTTAGAAGATTCAGAAGAGGCGAATGCCAACCCTGATTACGCTGGTAAAGAAAAATTAACGTCGAAACAATTGGCAGACTTTTCAGATTTCATGGAAAGAGGCTTGGATATATTAAAGAACGATTCAGATTGAGAGAGAAGCGAGACGGTCTCGTTTCCAGTTTCAGAAAATATATCATGCTACAAGGATTGATTAAGTTAAGTTAGAAGCTTCTCAAACCACACTGACACAGTTTTTTTTAACTAATACTGCAGAGCCAGAGCAAGCTGAGGTTGAGGATCTGCTGGCTAGTGACGAGGATGATAACACAAGGGAATAGCATTTTTGTTGCATTCAATATTATGACTACTATTATAGATTTTCGAGGTGCTGATTTTAGATCTGAAGTCTGATTTTTTGTATCAGCTTTAGTTTTTGAGTTATAAAAAAGAAAAAAATATATTAATCAAAAAAAATATTTAAAAAACAACTACTACATATCAAACATTTTTTTTTTTATTTTATCAGTTCATTCACAAATGCTGTTTTTTATGCTCCAGCAATAGTCCGCCATCATGTGGGCATCTCAGTGACTCCGGTACCGCCCCTCCATAGGTCGAATATCTTGATGGAACCGTTCCCCTTGCTCTTCACTCAGGTCACCAAGATTTTCAGCGAAATGGTCTAAATGGCTGCACTTTGATGCTCATATTACAACCAAGCTGCTTGAAGTGCGACAACATCTCTTCTACGTGCTCAGCATAGCCATCATCCTTTTTGTTTCTACGATATTTTTTTTGCAACCCAAACGAATTCATTCCAGCTTTTTTTCGATATCAGTCATATGACTGTTAAAGTTTTCGCCTCTTATTAACCTTCTTATTTGTGGACCATAATAAATTCCGGCTTCAGTTTCTCTGTACTTAAATTATGGAACTTTTTAGAGATGTATCAACAATCACCATCCTTGTTCAGAGCTTTGACAAACCGTTTCATGAGTCCTAGTTTGATATGCAAAGGTGGCAGTATTAAGCGATCCCTAGATACTAGTGGTCCATTTATCACATTCAGTTGTACCGAAACTATAGTTAGCCTGGAAGGCCAGTCTTTTCTAATCCAGTGCTCAGACTTAGCTTTGCTATCCCACAGATAAATAAAACACGTTCATTTTGTATAGCCTCCTTGTAGGCCGAGAAGATTATTCACCATTTTCAGATTCACACATAGCAGCCACTTGTATTCGTTGTACTTGATTTTACCTATAACAAAAGCTACAGTAGCATTCTCTTCTTTGACTTTAGTTGAATGTGCAATCGGTAACGAACCCAGCTTTTGCCGTTATGCATGAGTACACTTTTTAGGCTACGTTTAGAGGAATCAACAAATAAATGGCATTCATTTTGATCATCATTTTTTTCTCCCATTGTCTTCAGAAAAGAATGAAAGCCAGTCTGTCTCTCTCTCTTACGAGAATACGAAATTCTTGTTTCTAGGGTTGAAAGATTTTTGCCTTAATCGAGAAGTTAGAATCTCCGATGCTTCTTTAAAAAGGCCAAGGGGTTTGACTAATGCGCTGAGCTCTTCCTGATTAAATGGCCGGGGCTCAGAAGAAATATTTGGTTTAAGCTCAATTGTCACACTTTCATCACTTGAAAGGTTTTTTTCGTCGTGATCGTCGTGATCATTTTGTGTAGATGAAGATGCTGGAGGTACCGGCAGCGGCACTAGTCGACAGGGTAAAACCATTTGCACCGTTTTTTTTTTTTTTTGTTAATCCCGTTTATATTAGCCACACAAAAGTAACAATCATCCTGATGATTCGAAGGTTCCCGTCAGATCATTGGTGTTTGATACTTGAAATGGGGTATTTTCTTATTCACCCATGACCTCAAAGACTCGACGCATGTCTTACACGTCATAGGTACCCAGTACATGTCGCGGGTGTTCAAAAGAAATCCAAAGTAATCCAAATACACCCGTTTTGGGAACTTCGACACACTAAGTCTACAATTTTTGAAGATATATTCACCGCAGATGTTACAGAAATAGTTGGGATCGTTTTTGCAGATATTTCTTGAAGTGGACATTGTGTAAAAAAACAAAACTTAAAAAAAGCAGATCGGTTTTATAAAAGTTAAGAGAAACTAATAAGAAAGATGTTCGGTAGCTGTAACTTAAAAAACTGAAGCTGCTAGAGAAACTCAGGTCATATTTGAAATCAGCGACCACGAATTAGTTAATAACAGTTATAAAATTCCATGCAACAAATGGAATACATATACATATTACATTTCATTTTAAATTTGTAACGTTGAATTGTAATGTGAAACACACTGTTATTGTTATTATTATTTCCTTATTAATTTATCATTTAATATACGTAGTTTGTACATAATATTTGTGTTTGTTTGATCTGCTTTTCTTCGGCGTAAGTCGATTTCGACTTACGAAGTGTTTTCCCGGAACGAATTAGTGACAATAAGTCGAGATATTCCTGTTTAAGTACCCCACATAGTAAATTTTCGTTGTATCAGATGCGTAGTCTATGTAGTTCTATACTCTTTGATTCTAACCAGCTCTTTTTGTTAAATAAAACAACTACTTCTTTTCTCTAAAGATTTTTGTTATAACATACTTAATGTATATATTATATGTATATAGGTACATGTTTTGTGGTCTCATCTGATCCAATTATATATCATGCCAGCAGAAAAAAAAACGCCTAGCAGAAAGCAAACACCCTTAATGTTTTATCATGATGATATTCTTCGTAAAACTCATAAATCCAAAAATAAATTTTTATTGCCATGTACAGAAAATCTATTCAATTCTATTGCACGCCTAACTTATCTTACTTGACCTATTTACCATCTGCTTTAAAAAGTTGATTTGTTTACATACGATTTCTCGCAGCCCTTTGTACATTTCGAAATAAGTATCGCGAGCAGGCTTGTTAGTGATCACGTGCTGTGGCGCACACATGCTTCGCAACATGTACGCACTATGAGTGAGCAGACAACGCATATGCAATCGAATAATGTTTACTTAGTAACCTTAAGTTCAAAGTAATTGAATGTTTGTGGGTACACGTTATCTAACAAACGTTGTTGGGCCATTAAATGGGTGAGTCTGATATTTTGTTTATCTATTTAGGGTAAAAAACGAACGTTGAAGCCTAATCTATTTTAAAGCAAAACGCGTTTAGTCTCTTATAATTTTGTTACCTGTGTGATTCTGACGAAAGGACAATAACCCGTGATGTATGATCTAACAACTCATCTAGTTCAAGTGTCAAGTAGAAATGGGACAAGTGGCAGATTTGAAAAGTCGCCTCGAGACCGTCCTCAGTAATGTGATAGGGATGAGAAAATACACCCGCATTGAGAATAAGAAAATCTATATGCCTGTAAGAAAAAGGAAAAATTCTAATTACGCAAAGAACAAATTTTTATATGCAAGTTAATTGTACTTACTTAACAGATTCTTTAAGATTATCGACAAATTCTTTTAAAGATCGTAAAGGCACCAGGGGAGCACACATAAATCTGCACTTGCGTCCAGCGGCTGGCTTTTCAGTCGCAATTTTTTCGATAGCCTCCTCTGCCGCATTTTTATTTCTGCAGGCGAATATTATTTCGCAACCATGCAACGCCAAGGATCTGGCAGTTTCAAAGCCAATGCCACAATTAGAGCCCGTGATAACTGCCAGTTTTCCTGACAAATCTTTTCCATGGAGAATCTGCAAGGCAGTGCTGCTGGAATCAAATCGCTGACGCACTCCAGCTATATCCAATGACGGTTCCTCTGTTGCAAATGCTAAACGGGGATCGGTATAAGTGACCTGATTGGTGGTCGTGTGCAGAAATGCTGGACGCTCTGTTTTGTCATCAATTATTCTTTTCCATCCGATGGGCAGTTCGCCGGAGACACGTTTTGATTTGCCAGTCCTGGGATGAACCCATTGAGTGGATTTGTTTTGGTGACTGAAATTGAACAAGGAGTATTCAAATTTAATATGACAATTCCATACATTTTGATTCTTCATCTAACTTAGTGTAAAAAACATGTCCATCAAGAGTTGCCTTTTCTTCCCATCCTGGTGGTAATTCATCTTCGCTATCAGAGTCTGGTAAGAATCCAGGCATCGCGAATCAAGGAATGTACAAATATTTTAGAACGTAAATAAAAGAAGTTTCTTTTGCAATCGGAATTGATTTATCTAACAAGTGTCAGTATGAATATAATAATATTGTTGTTTGATAACATTTAATATTTTACAACGAAAAATTCACTAAACCTATTTATATTTTTAGAGAATGACAATTTTTTTTAAAATTTTATCAGATATTCATATATTTTGGTTGTTTGTTATCTGTTTTCTTTTTGCAATCATTTGAACTGTTCGACAGTAGGATATATTTTCTGACAAATTCAACTATAGGTCTGTTGCTTTACTTATTTAGAGTGTGATACACAGAAAATGAATAACATTTAATAATCGAATGCTCGTTCAGTTAGTAGGAAAAACCAACTCGCCAATAATTATATTTAAAAAAAAAACGCAAGAAGCAAAAGAAAATTTCCAATGATGGTTTTCAATGATAGCTATAACTGGGCACTAACTTTGCGCATTACGTTTGACAGCTGAATACCTTCCCGAATTTGCTGTGACACAGCAAGTTGACTTTTATATTATAAACGAAAAATATATCCAAAGAAACTTGCAATAATTCTTTAAAAAAGTTTAAATAACTTAGTTTGTGGTAGTACTATCAATTCTAAGATGAGTCCGAAAAAAACAGAGCAAGCGGAACATGCAGAAACTTAAGTTACGGATTCATATGTTGTCGACACTGACATCAAAATGGAATAATCCGAGGAGGTTCTGGGCGATGGTATGTTCATACATAAATAATGTATAATAGAACTCCAAAAAGGATTTTTTTGGAGGAAGAAGTGCCGGCGAATCTGATGAAAGTTCTACATATTCAGTTTGAAGATTTCAATTGTTTGCATTTTAAGTGCCTTGGTACACGTTCATAGAAAAGAAAGTCATCTCCAATGAGAAAAGTAGATTTCATGAGAGAAAACATGAGAAAGCATGATTGCTTCGAAAATCCACCGAGAATCCATTTCAAACTGAACTCTTGGTGTGGACGTAATCGTAAACCCTTTTGAAATTTTTATTTTATTTTTCCCCGTGTTCCAGGTAAAAAAGTTGACTTCATTCCAACGACGCTTTTTTTTTACTTTTTGTGTGTGCCACAACGTTTATGGGAAGGAAAGTCGTTGGGATAAACGCGTGGCCATAGGCTCTTAGGCTTCAGTTATAGCTATTATTAGAAACCATCGTTTGATATTTTCTTCTACTCATTGCGGTTTTCTTGATAAATTCAACCATTTGCGATTTGGTGTCTTATTAATTTTAAACCATGATTATATAAAAATATTTAAATTATTAACTGAAAATCACGTTTTGCTTTCCACCGAAATGAAACGAAATTTTACAATGATTCCTATATAAGCAGCTTTGGGGCTAAAATTTATTTATGCCTAAGTGAATATTTATTATGGTTTGTAATTATTAATGAACAAATCCAAAAGTAAAAATCCTTAATCAAGAAAAAAAAAACAAATATTTTCTCAAGTTTATGTTTGAGTGTGACAGTTAGAACCTTAAATCTGAAAACCTGTCTGAATTCCAAAACGCAGTACTTCTGCATTACTGCTGAATCAAAAGTTCCAAAACGTTAAAATTAATAAATAGTTTGCAACGCAAAACAAAACAAACAAAATGGTGCTATATGTACAGCCCGATTATGAATAACCCCGCAGTTTTTTTTCGAGAATCAATTCTCCCTCCCAATGCAGGTTTTATTTTAATTCGGCTTTTTCCAAAATTAAGTGCCGTGTTTCGAATTGGTCAAATCAATACAAATTAGTTTCATAAATATGCTCTAATATATATATGCGCTATTTATGATTGTTCTTCGTGAGAAAATTAGCGTTAGAGTAAATAATGCAGAATACATATAATTATGGCCGAGGAGTTAGCAGCTTTTGAACACCAAAACCGGAGAAGAGCAATTAGGAAGTCAAATACTTATGCGTTCGCAGTTTGGTTTTACTTGCAAATGATTTCCTAATATTTCATAATAATTCAAAAGTAATTTGCAGACTAAAAAAGTTGATTTATTTTCAAGGATCATGGCCGCTTTCCAACAATTTTTGTTCTTAACATTTAATAATTGTATGTTCTTTGGATTGTTTGAGAAATCCGAGCGCTTTCCGGCAGACATTTTTGATATCAAGGATTTTCGTCTCTTTTTTAACTTTTCTTAGTGCACTATTACGCGGTGTATGTTCAGAGAGATTCAAATGAGTGCAAAAGAGAGGGATAATGAAACAAAAAATACGCACAACAAACAAGCATGGCGGATGAATATAAATGGACGAAGGAAATAACCAGGGAATTGATCTTCAATTACGAAATGCACCCTATCTTATATAATCCCCGCCACCCCGATTATATAGAGTAAAAAAATGATGCATTCGAAAAAAAAACTGCAGTCGGTATCCATGCAGTAAAAAATTGTTTCTGCAGAGTCCAAAAAATCGTTTAGTTCTTTAAAAGACATTCTTGTTTTTAATTGTTTATACAGAGTACCAACGATAAGAATAAGCAATGAAAGATAGCTGTCATATAACACCTAAAACTGCGACTGAGGAAAAGTCTTCGTGTAATAATGCGCGAATTGCGGAATGACAATTCAAAAGAAAATAACAAAACTTGCGCATCAAATACATGCACCGTGTAATAGTGCACTTAGGAATTTCATTAATTTTCTTAGGAATTTCATTCATTATTTTTCATCAATGTAGGCAAACACACCTAAGAACTAATTTTAGTTGGTTCGGTTTTTTTTTTATATTTTGTAATTGTTTCTGATAAATAAATGTGATCGTATTTTTTTTACTATAAAACCACCAGCTTTGTTCGAAACATTTTGCTCGCAAGTTAGGTTGACAACTCCATAAATGTGAATTTGACATTTAAGTATTGCTTTCTTTTTCAATGTGTCTATCGTCAAATATTTGTTATTTTTTATCTTTCTTAAACCTATTCGGTATTTTTTTATTACAAAAAATTATAAAGAAAGGAATTTTGTTGCAAATCTTTTGGGAAATTATTGAATAATATCCCATTTAATGCAATTGACACAACAAAAAGCCAATTTTTTTTACCCCTGCAGAAATTTAAAAAATTAACCAGTGGACGAAATATAACCGTTGTTTTCACGTAATTGACACACGGCCTTAGTAAGCAAAAAAGAAAAACGTTTGCTTCATCATATTGGACAAAAATCGATGTAAATGATCATCAAACATTAGTAAAAAATAAATTTACAAAACTTGTTAATTTATGCGTCAATAAGTAAATGTATTATTGTTGCAGAATTTATTGGGAATAACTCTTTAGTTTTCCATCCTTTGAATAGATGACGATAGATACGTCGCTGTGGAAATGAATCTCTTGTCATAAGTTGCCGCTCTCTTGGTAGCATGGCGATGTTACTATGGAAATTTAGACTTGACGGCTGTGTTTCATTGCTAATCCGCAGTCAAACAACGGCGCATGTGCATTTTGGAACACATTGCTATTAGTAGGTATCAATTTTATTTTAATTACTAAAATCGTTTTTCAGTGGAATTATCGGAGGATGACAATTTCAAGCTTTATGTTCTATATAGAAAACGAATCAAAAAAATATTCAGAATTTAGATAATCATTCGATGAACACTAAGGTATTGCAAAGTGAAGTCTTTCGTTTCCGATTCACATTATCAACATATGCATGATTAAAATAATAACAATATATTCACATTTAAAATGGCAAAATATCACTCACTTTAATAAAACTGTTCTATAATTTATAAATCAAACAGCTCTAACGCAAACTGTCAAAAAGTTTTTTTTAGTTAATCTGACAGCACAAACTGCCAACTAATAGTTTTTTTATATGTTGTCGGCGTGCGAGTTATGTCAACAATTGTTTTAGATTTAAAATCACGAAATACCAATCAATCTCAAACAAATGAAAATCTAATTGAACAAATTGACCAAAGCGAACTATCTTACAATGATTTTTATTGGAATTACATGAAACGCAATAGACCGGTAATCATAACATCAGTATCTAACAATTGGGAATGTCGCCTGCAATGGACAATGCAGACAAACACTTTTTCGTCAAACAACGAAACCACCGAAATAAATTTCAAATACCTCAAGGAAAAAATTGGCAATTGCAAAGTACCGGTAGCAAATTGTTCTAAAGAGTATTTTAATAGTCATGTAAAATGTGAGATGCAATTTTTCGACTACTTAGATCAATGGCAGATGGTTGCAAACACAAGTGACGATAATAATAACCTCTACCTCAAAGATTGGCACTTGAAGGCGCAAATGCCAGACTATAATTTTTATAAAGTTCCTAAGTATTTTGCGTCCGATTGGCTAAATGAATACCTCATCGATAGAAACGAAGATGATTACAGATTTGTTTATATGGGTCCAATGGATTCGTGGTAAGTACATTTACTTACTTTCTTAAAATATTTGTTAGTAAGATGAAGTTCAGTCGCATTTGCCTTTCAATAATGCACGTTTCACTTTTACTAATATTTACGCTAGTGATCTAACAACAATAGCTCAATAAACTCCGATCTCGAAGCACATAATCACACCTGTGCCGAATTGCGAAGAAAAATGTCACTCATACGCCACCAATATATCAATTTATATTTTTAGGACACCTTTCCATGCGGATGTCCTCGGCTCCTTCAGTTGGTCAACAAATATTTCAGGCCGCAAGCTATGGCTACTCCTTCCGCCACTTGAAGAACTAAAACTAGCCGACTCTCTGGGAAATTTACCATTTCGCATAACTGAACAATTACTCAACGATAAAAATGTGAAATTTTGTACCATTATACAAACAGAAAATGAATCTATTTTTGTACCGTCCGGATGGTATCATCAAGTGTGGAACCTCACCGATACCATATCGATCAACCACAATTGGTTCAACGCATGCAACGTGCCAACAATTTGGCGCAATCTCGCTTTAAATATGCAACGAGTGATTCGCGAAATCGATGACTGTCGCCAGATGGATAATTTCGATGAGCATTGCCAAACGATGTTGCGCGCTAGTTTCGGGATAAACTATTGGGACTTTTTGAATATTTTACAGCATATCATATCAAAACGAGTGCGCAGCAGCATAACCACCAACAATAATAACAACAATAACCTAGAGAATATACTTTTTGATAGATTTATACTGAGTGACTTTCATGTGCGATATGATTTGGCAACAATTGCAGACGTTTTAGATGCAATGCAAAGCGATAACGTTGTGCAAATGCAGCCGGAATTATGTGATAAATGTAAGGAATTGACAGAACAAACTAAACGTTTCAAACATGAGTTTAAATTTGATGAAAAATAAGTTTTGTATAAATTATAAAAATGCTATCGACAGTTAAAATATATATTTACTTTTTTCCATTGAAATATAAGTATTTATGTTTCTTGTCTTTTAAAAATATGTTCGAAATACAAAACACTGTATGTAGATACCCAAATTACAACCACAATAATACCAATTATTTGTTTAACACGTCTACCTAATTTATTTATAATTTACCACTTGTTGGAAGCATTAAAACACCTTCTTCCATCAATTCCCTTACATCGTTTAAAGTCATATTAGCATCAACTAGAATTTCCGTAGCAATCTGAACTGGATCCACATTCACAGAGAACTTAATTTCTCCCGGCGTTCTACTTAATTTTGGTGCAGGTTTCGGGATAATTTCATCGTCCGCTATTTGTAAAAATGATTCCCTTTGCTTATTATGATCATGTTTCATGACATCTTTCCAATGAACAACCGGATATACACAAGCGTCAATATCTTCAAAGATTATAGACCATTCATCTTGTGTCTTCGATAGGAATGCTTTCGTTACTAAATCCTTACATTCTGTATTGAGACCAAACTGGAACAAATCTGGTAATCCTAGATGATCAACAAATTTTTCAAAGAATTGGGGCTCCAGTGCACCAACAGACATGTATTTGCCATCCTTTGTTTCATAAGTATCATAGAAAAACGCTCCCGTATCTAGGAAATTAGTTCCGCGCTCAGGTCCACTCCAAAGTGGTAGTTTTTGTGTCATTAGCAGCCAGCTTGAAACATATGCCGCTCCTTCGACCATAGAATTATCAATAATCTGTCCTTTGCCAGAATTGTGTCGCTCTAACAAAGCCAAACAAATTCCCATTGCACACATAAGTCCCCCTCCAGCAAAATCTGCAAGAATATTTACCGGTGGAGTTGGTTTTTCATTTTCTCTGCCCAACAAAGAGAGTATCCCTGAAATAGCAGCGTAGTTTATGTCGTGTCCAGCACGATTTGCCAATCTTCCAGACTGTCCAAAACCTGTCAGTCGGGCGTATATTAGCCTCGGGTTCTCTTTACATAGCAACTCAGGTCCCAGATTTAGTTTCTCCATAACGCCAGGCCTATATGGTTCCAATAGGACATCATATGATTTGATTAGTTTGGTTAGTAGTTCCTGACTCTTGGGTTTCTTTAAATTAAGAGGTAGTACTCTTTTCCCATTATTGAATACATTAACAGGATTCTCGAATAGCTTAGTGGAATAAATACGAATGAGATTAAAATTTATTTTTTTAGGCATAAGTGTTGTTATATACCTTATCGACTACAGTCACACTTGCACCAAAATCTGAAAGAATTTTGCCACAAAAAGGAGCTGGCGCTAGGCCACCAAATTCCAAAACCTTGATCCCCTTTAAAGGCATGATTATGACAACTATAAATGGTGTAGCTAACTGATATCAAGTCGTGTAAGATTTAATTTGAGCTGATAACATTTGCACTTCTATAAGAATAGAATTTAATCAGTTCGTATCACATTTTAGGAATAATCAACAAATCAGCAGTGTATATTACAGAAATAAACAAACTTCAGAAAAATTCAACATTTCAAATTGTCATTTTCAGAGAAAATAAAACTACAGAAAAGTGATGCCAAGTCAAGTACGACAACTGAAACGTTTGACCCGGGGAGCGACCGTGTGTCAATTGCGTTAAAATTTTACCCAGTGGATAAATTTTGACATTAGTGACTACAGACTTCAAATTTTAACTTGCTCAACAGCTCACTGCAATGTATCCAGTGGCTAATTTTTAACATTTGATATACCTACTGAGGGGTGACAGAGATGGAAAGCACCTGCAGATTTGCCAAAAAATAGCCAGTGTATAAAGTTTAACCCAATTTTAACGCAATTGACACACGACCGTATTAAATTTAACTTTCATAGTATTTATATGCGTTAAGTACACGAGAACAGAGCAGAGCTCAGGTGTTACAGATGCTTAACATATGTCAAAGTGGCTAATTAAATGTCAAAATAGAATTTCAATAGTTACAACGTTTACCACCTTAGTTGACACACCCAATTCCTATAACAAAATACCGATGTCGTTGGAAAAGATTTTTCATACAAATTTTGACAGTTCGGGACAAATTTCCCTTAGCGCGCACTCACTTTTTCCACTTTTTTTTAATCCACTCATTAAATTATGTAAAAAATTGAGGTAAAATTTAAAATCGTCGATCTTGATTACTTTCAAAGTTATGAAACAATAAAAATTCAACAATTCCCTATACAAATCAACCATTTTTTGGTGGTTCACACAAAGCAGAGTAATAAATAAATAAAAAGAAACGCATTCCAATGGAGCGTTGCGAGATTAAAAAAAAAACTAAATATTACTTATATTCCAATGATTTTAACTCTCTTTCTGGGGGCAGTCTACGCTCACACAATTTTATCAACATCTAAGTTAGCATTTTTTTTTTGTTAACGGTATTTTGAATAACTTTTAAACTAAATGTAAAAACATTTAGTAATCAGCACGCAGTGACGAATCGGTTAACATAAAAAGTGAAAAAGTTAGTGCACGCAAAAGTAATTTTATGCCGTCAGTTCATTCATTACGTCGTAATTTTATCACGTTTACAACACTTATGACGACTTCCCGACGTTGCATGAAATGGAATGGAACAGCTAAAATGTCAAATTGGAATTCATATGACAAAAATAAGGATTAGCTATTGTAAAAATATAAGCATTGGAAACTTTCTCCAAAAAAATGTGTTTTTTTTTCGAGCCTTCTATTTATACAACAATTAGTACATAATATTCTCTGTATTTGCGGCTTTTATTCAGTTACAGAACAATGTAAGCATATAATGTATCTTAAACCAGAAGATATAGTAGCTGTCAATGGAGAACTATTTGGCAATACGATACCATATTATTGCATTGTCAAGTATATTGGTCTAGTGCAGGAGATTGGTCAGGGCTACTATTTTCAGAACCTCCTCGGAGTATTCCATTATAATGTTAGAGTCGACAACATATGAAAATCGGAACCGAAGTCGCTTGCATATTCCGCTTCCTCTGTTTTTACCGACGAACTTTTTTGTTGATATTATTTGCCATCTAATTAGCCCTACTTTTTAGCAACAAGAGAATCACTTTTTAAATTCCAAAATAAAGCAATATGTCAAACGTTATTCGAAATCTTAGTCACAAAAATATGCTCTTTTCAGCTCCAGTGAGAACGTAGTATAAAACTAAAATCCGGAACACGGCCATTGAAAACCGTTACAGCTTTATTCATAAGCAGTGTACAAAGTTCTGCACTCCTCAAAATCCCTCTGAACGCAAAAACCTTATTCACAAAACGTATACAACGCTGAATAGAGGCTGCATATCCTAAACGCGTCTGATGGTTTAATATAGTGCATGTATAAGCGCATTTCCGACCTCGAGATTTTGATTGATTCTAACATTACGATGAAAGCGGAACCCAAAAAACTGGTTTTTGGTATCCGTAAACGACTTTACCGATTTTCTTCAAAATTCGTATCCATCCAGCATATTTTTGGTCACAATTCTAGTCCATTTATTTTGTTTGCTTTTAGCCATGTTATTACCGGTACCTGCCATATAAAAATCATACATAACCTCTATTTTCTCGAAAACGGCTCTCACGATTTTGATCAAACTTCATATATACTGTGAGCATATCAGTTCCAGTAAAACTACATACCCAGTATTTTTTCAAGAAAATCCATACAGCGGAAAATTGTCAATTCCTCGCAATGATAATTACGGCGTTGCACTCAATAAATCTCTTCTGGTAATACTACGTGCCAAAATTACATCAAAAAAACTATTATTAAGCTTTAAAATTGTAGTAGTAAGATTAAATCAAATCACAAACAAACAACCTGTGTTACTGGAAACTTGACAGCTACACCGACACTAACTTCACAGACACGAAACTACAACAATACAACCACAGAAAAAAAATCAAATTGAAATCATGTTCCATTGGTAACGAAAAAGATCAAATATCATATCAAAATCCAGATTTACTAATGGAAAACGCCATTAAAAAAATCTGTTCTGGCAATACTACATGCCAAAATTACATCGAATAACATTGACATTGCATTCTAATGTCAAAAACAGCAAAATAGAAAACGAACAAAACAAGCCATGCAATCCATTTTGTTGTCTCTTCCATCTGCGTGTTGTGCAAAACTTCTACGTCTCATCAGCCCGAGAAAAAACATAAACAATATATAATTTAATTTAAAAATACAGTTTCAGTGCGCGTATGATTCATATTGCGTTGGATATAAACATATTTAAAAAGTGAAATTCGGGTGAACCAAAGCAAAACATAGGTTTCTCGTTTTTTTTTGTTTTCTGCCTCTTCAGAGCAGAACTCTGGTTGGAATTGAAATCAAATTTCTGCTAAGAACATTTAATAAGTGAGCAAATTAGATAATTCGAACCAAGAAACGTGACAAGGAGCAAATCAATAATAGGTACTAACTAAACGTTAATTTCTAAATTCGTGATTTTCCCCTTGAAAACATATTTTCTGTCTGTAAGTATGAACGAGTAAATTGCATGCCCTTGCGATTACCTCACAGACAAACGATAAAAAAACGAGCCGTAGTTCAATTTTCGGGGTTTCTTTTTGTGTTTTTTGTTTTCTTATCGATTATAAAGTTTTTTTTCTCTGTTGGCCATCAAGGTGCCTACAAAAAAAAAAACAAGACATGATGTTTTTCATGTTTCGTCATCCCGCTATTGATTGCGTTCTACACTTCTCACAAATAATTATGAGACAGACATTCTATGAATTGGCAAATTAGTGTTGTTGGGGTACAAAGTCTGGTTAGAAATTTACTTTTTCTCATTTTTACAACCTTAAAAAGAGCATCTGGAGTTGAGTGTTAACTATATTTATTTGTTACAAATTAGAATATAATGTACATTGTACATATAGTTTTCCATTATTAAAAAAATGATGTTATCGGAAACAATTTTATCCCCCCTTCAAAAATTGGCCATAATATGTTTCCAATAACTTTTTTTTGCATTGATAACTTTTGAACCTAAATGTGTTCCATCACATCCATAAACATAAGCGCAAGCTTGTATGAAACCTTTTTTGCCTAATTTAAATGGCAAGCTTGTGACCTAGCATAAATTACTCTTAAAATGTTAAATAAATCAATACAAAACAAAAACAAGAACATTCAATTTCTCACCTCAATAAACATTTTTGAGTTTCTGTTAGATTTTTTGATAATATAGGTACTTGGTTGCAGGTAGACCAATTTGCCGGAGTAACAGTTCGATTGGTTTCTAACAAAGTGTCGTTGCTTATTTACTTAAGTGGCTCTACAGTCCGAAATGAACCATGGCCTCATCCAACATGTCTCTCATTTTAGTCCTACTGCATCCAACGTCTTGTTGGGAATCGACAACAATGCGTCGTTGTCCATATTAATAACGAAGCGGTCCATTGTTTACAAAAGATTATAAACTTGAAGTAGTTGTTTTCAGTCGATAGGATCCAATTATAGGCTTTCCCAACACATAATTATTAGCTCCTAGGCTCCCACTATTTTTGTGAGAAGTGTGGCAACACCCTTAATTTTCTATTCAAATACTTATTTATTTTCTTTTCCTATTATTTCTTAAAAAAAAAACAACAAGTAGAACAAAATGGAAGTTTACAACACAAAATATGCAGTTTTAACAAAACTTACCGACCTGCGACTCGATCTCTGTGCACTTCAAGACGAAAAAGAACGTGAACGAATCCCCATCGAACCAGGTACATTGGTGAAAGTCTTTGACAGCACCACTAATGGCGGCAGTAACAACACAGTCAATGCCCTTAACAACAATAATGTCCATAGTAACAGCAAGACAGCCTCAGTACAGATTCTTGACTACTTCAATCACAATCCAATCAGTGAGAATCTATATGTATGTCCAACATCACATTTAAAGCGAATTCACCAGGACCTCTGGCCCTTTGGTATAGCAATATCAGATCCAATACGCCGTCTACAGTTCTTTCAGAATACAGAACAATGTAAGCATATAATGTATCTTAAACCAGAAGATATAGTAGCTGTCAATGGAGAACTATTTGGCAATACGATACCATATTATTGCATTGTCAAGTATATTGGTCTAGTGCAGGAGATTGGTCCGGGCTACTATTTTGGGCTGGAAATTTTGGTAAAGAACATTCAAAAACAGAGCGAACTTTTATTTGGTTCTCCTGTTTTATTTATTTTTTGTTTTTATTTATTGTCTCTTGTGTTATATAATTTTCATTGATCTGTTCATAGTTTATTGTATATTTCCCGTTCACTTGTATTTGCGCACTACTTTGGAAATATTTTACTAAATTGTTTCATTTACCAAAATCATTACGTGTTAAGAATTATGTTGTAGTTTTGTTCAGAACATGGGAAAAATCATACGCAATCGAGATGCTAAAACACATTCATTGTCACACAATACTTACTCATCCATAGCTAACAAATAATGTACACACTCTTCACTTTTCATTTGTAAAATTTGTATTGTAATCTATTATTATTATCTAAGCAAGGCATCAGTCTAAAAGTTGTGGGTTAGTTTAAAAAGCAGCTCATACTCTTTATCAAATCATAAATTTTTAAGATAACTGCCGACATTTATTGACTTTTATAAAATAAACAAATAACCATTCTTCTTTATTTGTTGGAGTGGCGAAATATTCCTGGTCCTATAACAAGATAGTGGGCAATGATAACTTAACATACATATGTACTTTTTGCATGACCAGGGTATTATTCATACTGCCAGTTCTCACAAGAATACTACAAGTTTTATAATTTGAGTTTTTTTTTTAAACCTGTTAGCCATAAAATCAAGCATTTCCTTACGAGATTTTAACCGTCAGATGATTTCCTGCACATTTTACACACCGCGGCTCTTTCTGACAACAGGTTTGCGTATGATTATATCCATGGCAGTGCTTGCACTGATGAAATAATTTTAAATCCTTACGCATGGGTTCGATTTTTACAACAATATTAAGTATTGTTGTTTATTTCATAAAATTTGTTCAGACTTTCTGTTATATCGAAAGTGAGAATAAATAAAAGCAGAGCGCGTTTTATTAAATTTTCTTCACCATCTTTTTGCTGTTTGTTTCACTTGACAATGTTAAGGCATCTATAACTTTATATTGTCTGTTTTTCAGATCGCTAACTATGTCATCCTTTAAGCACGACGCATGTAACCCTCTGGCTACAACGAGTAAACACCTTTCAGATTTATTCTCAAATAAATTCAAATTCATTCAATTTGATCGGTATGTATTTAGCTTCAGAGATAATAGACGGTATTTTTCTGGATCTTTTCCGCAGACTTTCCGTGTATTTTTTTTAAGTGAAGTTACTTGGTAGCCTGATAAAGGTAACGATTTCATCAAGGTATGCAACTTGTTATAGTCGTCTATACCGATCACATTAATTGGCGGTAAGGGCCGTTGTTTTAGCTGTTTCGCTCTATTAGTATAGCTTTCCTTTTTTTCACCGGTCTTTTCTTTAGAATCCAGTCGATTTATGGACTGAGTTATTGTTCGTCGGTATGGTATTCTGAAATAACTCGGTTTATGTTCATTACTTAATTTTAATGAACTCTTTAGGGTCATGTTTTCATCCTTAAAGTGGAGATTTTCTTTCCGAAGCTCTTCGCAGAGCAGTTCTACTTCGCTTAGCATAGCTCGAAGAACGTCGTTTTTGTCAAGGCTTTTAATTTTCACTGAGACTCGTTTTTCGTGAGCCGACACTTCTGGCGTTGTCGAGACGCATATAATTTTTTTTGAGGTGCATATGTAGGTGACCTCGATACCCTTGAACTTTTCCGAAAGGGTTACAAAATTGCAATAATTGGCTCTCCTCAGAATCCGTAGAGCCTATCTCCGAAGATGGTGGATTTTCAAGTGAAACTAGATTGCCACCTGGGGTATTACATCTTTTCGTTTTATGGCTTATCGACGTACACCTTTTCTTTCAAATAACCCTAAATAAAGATGAAACCACATATCGTCCACATCCATATCTTTCAATTCGGGCCATAAAAAGTTCGTTATCATCTCACGATAGCGAACACCATTCACAGTTACTGCCTGACTGGCCTCATTTTGTAAGAAATACGCACCGATGATGTCGCCAGCCGATAAACCGCACCAAACAGTCACTCTTTGTGGGTGCATTGGTTTTTCGACAATCACTGTTGGATTATCATTCGAACAAATGCGGCAATTCTGCTTATTGACGAATCCACTGAGTTGAAAATGTACCTTATCACTGAAGATGATTTTCTTCGAAAATTGATCATCCAGTGTTGCTATTTCTTGCACCATTCTGACCATTGACGACGCTTGAAATGGTCAAGAGGCTTTAGTTCTTGAGTCAATTGCACCTTGTTAGCGTGTAAATGCATGTCTTTATGCATCATTTTCATCAACGACGAGCGTGAGGGGTGCAACGGTTGGGCACGACGACGAATTGAAATGGACGGCTATTCAGCCACACTATTGCCCACAGCAGCAACCTTTTCTGCAGTACGAGCTGTACGAGCATGCACTGTTGTTTTCACATCTCCTACAGACCAGGTTTGCTCAATTTTTCCGACTGTACGCACATTCGGACGATTAAATTGACAGAAAATCACGAAGTACACGATATGCATTTTGATTTGAACGCCCATTTTCATAATAAGCCTGAATAACTTTAACGCGTTGTTCGATTGTGTTTCTTTTTAGGGTTCAAATTGAGTTAGTCTGAATAACTTAAACGCGTTGAGAAATGTCAAATGAAATGCAGAAAAAAAACTTGACGGTTAGGTGTGGTTCACATTCAATATCGGCCCTTCAAATTTAGCTCGTCTGCTATTTGCCCTTGCCGCACCAATGCAAGTGCCGTATGTTTGTTTTTTTTTTTGCATACGTGCGCTTGCACTGGTGGAGCGTAGGTAATAACCGATGAATAACGGGTCGTCAATTGAAGATTTGTTAAGTATTCAGTGCAAATTGTCGTAAGGGCATAACACCTATGACAAGTTGTATTTGATATTTTTTTAAAACGAAACTTCATTTCGCTTCTCTGCTTAGTTTGTCTTCGGTATTGTGTCTTTTATGTCTGCCTGTGATAATGGATAGGAAATTTAGAGTGCACGTGTGTAATATTCGTGGGTTAACGTCAAATCCTTTTTCGGCTTACGTCCATATTTCCAAATACATACCACCTGTTTTGGCACTAGGTGAAACACAGGTGGGGCAAAATTCTTATCTTATAATAATTAACCCTGCATGGATATAATTTGGTGCCAATTTTCTTTTTTCACCGCGGTCTCGCCATATACATACGTAGTGACGTAGCCTATCAAATTCAAACTCAATACGGCCAATGCTCCAATCCGGAAATTAATTTTATATGGCTTAAATTCCATGTCCGTAGGCATTTAATTCACTATTGTTTGATTTATAGAAGCCCAAACCGTGACATCAATTCAACTTTTAATAATTTCAATGTACACACTTCTACGTGGCTTCAACTTTCTGAACAGACAACACCAAACTTTCGGTTATGCAAAACCAATCCAACAGAGGAAAACCGAACAACATTCAAAGAAGCCAGAAATAACTGTAATTCTCACTAAAAACGTGTCAAATTCCTATACGACCAAAAGTTGAGGCAAAAAATTCTATAATGTCCCAGAGGTAGTAACAATTTTGGCCATTTGTCAAAGAAGCTATATTTGAGAGAGACAAACTTTCGGTTATACAAAACCAATCCAACAGAGGAAAACCGAACAAAATTCAAAGAAGCCAGAAATGACTGTAATTCTCACTTAAAACGTGTCAAATTCCTATACGACCAAAAGTTGAGGCAAAAAATTCTACAATGTCCCAGAAGTAGTAACAATTTTGGCCATTTGTCAAAAAATGACGCTCATTCACAATGACATTCCAGCTGTCAGCTCTTTTGACAAAGCCAATCTGCTTGCTGTGCATTTCGCAGCCAGTTCTGCATTGCCAGATTGTGCTCAGTCTCCTCCTGTACTTGAGAACGTAAATCATTCTATGGGACAAGTTCATTTTTGTACTCGTACAGTTGCAAGAGTTTTATTTTATCTTGACATTCACAAGTACCAACGGACAGATGGTATTTCCCCCGTTATTCTGAAGAGGTGTTCTTCTACGCTAGCAAAACCACTGTGTAATCTTTTCTATCTATCCTACTCATCAGTTCTCTTTCCGAGTAGATGGAAAACTGCATTTGTTCAGCCTGTAAAAAAGCGAATCTTCTTCTCTCTCCAACTACCGACCAATTGCACTTACTTCATTCCAAGGTCATGGAAACGCTGATAAATCGTCAGTTTATGAAATATCTCCAAACACGAGATTAATGACCGGCAATATGGCTTTCGCAGCAACAGGTCTACCGTTGATTTGATGACATATCTCATTATGGTGGAGAAAGTAAGATTGTTGCACTTGATATTTCAAAGGCATTTGACAGGGTTTGGCATCAAGCCCTTTTTTCGAAAATGCGTGCATTTGTAATCGATGAAAAACTTCTTCTATGGATTATAAATTATCTTTCGTAACGTTCAATTCAAAATGTTTTGGACAGATTCAAGTCTGCAACTCACCTAATAAATGCAGGTGTCCTGTTCCTCAAGGCTCAGTTTTGTCTCAGACTCTCTTTCTCATTTTCATAAATGATCTCCTGTCTGCAACTTCTAATCCAATTCATTCCTTCGCTGATGAGAGTACTCTCAGCTTTTCATATTCGTTTTCAGGTCCACCTCCCTCATCTTCGAAAGTGGAATCTAAACGACAACATATGTTAAGCTCTTTGATCTAACAGAATTCAATGCTTCCAAAACACAATGCTGTCTTCTGTCGTTAAAGCGAAACCAAAATCTAGAGCCATTATCCATGAATGACACTTACGTCGAGGAAACCGAAAAACTTTCCATGCTAGGTATGTATGTGTGTTAGTAACGACTTACGTTGGAACGACCACATATTCCAAGTCGCTAAAAACGCAGCGAAATGTCTAGGTTTCCTTTATCGATGTAAAAAATATCTCACCCCTTCTGATCTGTCCACAATATATAAAGCGTTTATACGCTCTAAACTTGAGTTTAACGCCCACATCTGGTCGGTTGCACCAAAAACAACATTGCACCTCCTAGATAGGATTCAAACGTGTGCGAAGAAACTTATAGGAGACATTAGAATATCGAACTCTTTAGTTTCGCTTTAATACCGTCGAAATATCTCCTGCCTTACATTGTTTTATCGCTATTTTAACAACCAATGCTCAAATGAAATAGCCTACATCAGGCGAGGTGGCCCTCTACTGGCTTGCAATGGATGATTAATCAGGCTACATTATTGTTTTTCAACTTGCAAGTTAAACGACTCATCCATGTTATTCGAAGCTCAGAATAGTTTTAAACGAGTAGATGAGAAAAACCATCAATATCCACAAGTTATCTCGACGAGTCATTGCACATTTTATACATGTTTTGAAATAACAAAAGACTACCTTAATGCTACATTATCTAATTTCACTATCCACAGCTTTTGGACCGATTAATATGCTAAAACATTCTTCGCTATTAACGCTGTTTGTATTTTAAAGCATTATAAAAAATTTGTTGTTTTATTCCAATTTTCATTTTTAACAGCCTACAGAGAGTGGTTACTCTC
The DNA here is from genome assembly GCA_949824845.1 of Rhingia rostrata. Taxonomy (NCBI): domain Eukaryota; kingdom Metazoa; phylum Arthropoda; class Insecta; order Diptera; family Syrphidae; genus Rhingia; species Rhingia rostrata. Next base: position 48,659,236 of record OX463755.1, on the reverse strand, counting down.
CGCAGCAATTCGACTTACCCTTCTTGCAAAACTACGTGCAATGTGAAGCAAATCTTGCATTAATAATCACCGCCAACTGGATCGTTTCCATTCCAAGTGATGTGAAAAAGAAATTCTCCGCCCGAGAACTGTTCTGTGGTACTCTAGATAAAGCGTATTCAGCAATCGGCCTGGCACCGCGTCAATCCTCATCACGAAATAGCCATAAAAAATCTCCAACTAAAAAGGATTCTCTACTTTATCCTACATCAGATACACAGTTCTACGTGCCAAATCCAACAGTAGCTGATGGTGGTTACACCAGCAGCAGTGGTTGTGACGAACCCGATACTACAATGGATCAAAGACGTAGTCTAGCATCGGCACAAAATCCAAAGCAACCGAGAAAAGAAAAATCCACAGTTGTTGGGCATACTTTTTCCAAAGACGATTTTCCTCCGCTCGAGCAAAAGGTCAAATCCAATCAAAGCGAAGAGAACTTAATTCCACTGGACAACGAGGAGTTCAGCCAATGTGTTGAAAACTACGAAAGAACTCTAGAACATCGGCAACAACACGACCAAAACATTCCAACGGGTATCTTAAAAACGAGTAAAACTCCTTTGGTTTCTGTCACCGTGACAACGGCGGGAACTTCAAAGAAGAAGCCCCAGATCAACACCAGCATCGAGGTACCCGTCAAGCCAGTTACCATATTGAGTCTAGAAGATCGTGATATTGTTGTTATCGATAAGGCTGACATTAAAGAATCGACCAAAAACGAGGCTAGTGTGATAGTTGTCGACAATCCGCGACAGCAAAAAGATGTCGATTTGGCTGATCTATTGGGTGGTAATTGGCCAAATAATGCCGGTGATGCTGCAATGGTTTTAAATACTAATATCGATCAAAACAGCAAACCGGCGAACATGAGCAATGGAGCTGCAGGTGGTGGTAGTACGATTTACGTCAGCAGCAGTAGTAACAGCAGTGTGAGTAGCATGAATCAGAAACTAGATAGTAGGAATAAATCGGCAAATCCGTTATCACATATAACCACAAAAAGTTTGGATCGAAAGAATCGTGATACAATTTGGACACAGACAGAAATGGCAGCGGCAGCAGTTTCATCAACGGCGTTAGTTACGGGCATAGCTGATGCTGGTGGCACATCCAGAAAGGAAAAAAGTAAGTACATATACAGGGTGACTGGGTAGGGTTATTTACGTTAATATAATTTGTCCTCAATAGTTTGACCAATACTTGACATCTCTATAGTGAATCATAGCTAGTGTACCCTATATTGGCTGTTTAATAATGAATCATACAAGAATACTTTGCATGGTGTTATCAATTGATGGTTTTATTGTTGGGTTATTATTATTATTTTAGAATTAATGCACGTTTTTTCAGTTGTTGCCGAGAACTTTAGATTGTAGCTATCAGTTGCAAGTAATAAGATCCCTTACACATTATTTGAAGTATTTTGTAAAAATTTTCAGAACATTGTTCTCATAGTTTTCAAAATGCAACTGCTCTCTTTTTCTGTCTAATACCTCTGTAATTTATTAATAAATGTCCATTAAGCTCCCTTAATGATTGGTCTATAAATCGAGTCCGAGGATTTCTTTCCTCAAAGTTCAGCTCACGCTACAGGACATACAATCAAAAAAATAATTACAAAATAAGCAAACAGTGAAACAAACTATCTTTCTTCAGCGTTATATATCATTTTAATTCATAATCTTTTGATCGCTTGCTGGTAGTGCCATTGTACTTTATTGCAATTGAGATCATAAAGAAAAATCAATCGGAAACTGTAATGTCCTGTGGTCTATCCAAATCTAATTAAAAACTCCAATCAATACATTCAAAAACAATTCTTTATGTTATATAATTTTCTTATTCACATTTCTGACACAATAACTCAAACGTGTTTCTACCTTCCCGGTGACTGCGATTCTCCCATGTGTACATGTCATAGGTAGGTGAATAGGTGAATAGGTGAATAGATTTTGATCCCGGAGAATCCGGTATTCTTTTAAGATGACAAATATTTCTCCAAAATACTTTGCCGTCCCCATTTCCTCGAACAACGACATCGCTCCCTTTCCGCTCAATTACTTCGAACATTTGTGGGTCAAAAGCAGGTGTTAGTTTATTTGGGAAGATTGCATTTCAAAGGACCACTTTGTCTCCCACCCCTATCTCAGAGACCTTGGCTTTCGATCTCTGTCTACTCTCTTTTTCCCCTTCTGCTTGTTCATAAGGTCCAAGTCTCGTGCTTCTAAAATATCTTCGTTGATGTCCTTGATCGAAGGTATTTTGTCTCGGATGGCGCGATTTAACAACAGCTCTGACGGAGTCTTCCCGGTTGTCCCGTGCGGAGTAACGTAGTATATTAGAATGAACTTTTGAATCGCTTTTTAGGAGTCGGTTCCTTTAGAGTTTGCTGTTTGTAGCCGCTTTAAACCGAACGATTCATTTTTTCTACCTCCCCATTAGCTTGTGGCCAATAGGGTGGTGACGTCATAAGTTGCACATCATTGTTTGCACAATACTGCTTAAACTCCTCGCTCACAAACTGACGTTCGTTGTCGGCAGTTATCGATTTCGGATATCCTAACCTTGAAAACATTTCCTCCAAAGAGATCATAAGAAAAAATCAATCGGAAACGAATATCCAGTCGATTGTCATTCCACTTCCCTACTACTGACGGTTCTAAACATGGCCTCATTGCATATCAATGCCAAGCCTATTTATTTACGCAGTAACAGCATACACGATTCCCTATTATTTTTCGTACATCTGGTACATCCCGTCCTAGCGGCAATTTGTATATTGATTCGAATGTCAATCCTATTCGAAATAACTATTTGTTCCGTTTGAATTGGCACATTCGAAAAACAAAAAAATTTACTACACGTTGCCAGGTAAAGTGTGTTTTTCTTAGAGGTATAGTACTTCGAAGAACACAATAAAATCGTTTTAATGTCCACCAATTTGACTTTATTGGAAGGATGATATGATTTCAGGCATTTTGCCGCTGCAGCTGGTTCGAATAAAGCCAAGTCTAGAGGTCCACTTTTCAACCAATTTTTTCTTCCCCTAAAGTTTCTGGTTTGCTGGCGTAGACGAGCGAGTTCACATATCTCCAAAGAAAATAATCCAATGGTGTCAAATCACACGATCTTGGTGGTTAACTGAAAGAGGTCCATTCCGCGAAATTGTAGCTCTATACCGGTCTCCATTTACGGTAACTGATTTTCCAGCATAATTTCGGAAGAAATATGGCAAAATGACTCTACCAGCCCATACAGCACACCAAACAGTCAGTTTTTGTAGATGTAATGGCGTCTCAAGGGTGTCGTGTGGATTCTCTTCACTCCAAATGCGGCAATTTTGCTTGTTGACGTAGCCATTCAACCAAAAATGAGCCTCATCACTGAACAAAATTGTGCGAATCGATTTATTCGGATCCTTTTCCACAATTTGCTACCAAAACTAGACATGGCTCTGTTTAGTTTGTCTCTATAAATGCTGTCGTATGCGGCTTTGAAATCGATGAATATGTGGTGGTTATCGGTTTGAACTTCTTGGGTTTTTTCCAGGATCTGGCGAAGTGTTTGTGGACTTTCCTGGCCTAAAACCACACTGATAAGGGCCGATCAGGTTGTTGGTAAACGGTTTCAGGCGTTCACATATTACGGCAGATAGGATCTTGTAGGCGATGTTAAGGAGACTTATGCGTCTGTAGTTGGCGCAGTTTAGAGGGTATCCTTTTTTGTGTATTGTGCAAACGATGCTGAGGTTCCATTCTTCAGGCTTTCTTCCGACCAAATTTGGATTATGAGTTGGTGGATGTTGCCTACCAAGTCATCTCCGCCGGCTTTATAAAGCTCAGAGGCAAGGCCGTCATTTACGGCAGCCTTATTAAGCTTGAGTTTAGATATTGCTATCCTTACCTCACTCAGGTCGGGTGGTCGTCATCGCGCGCCGCTTAACAGTCTGCAGAAGTGGTTCTTCCATATGATCAGCATCGACTGTGTCTCAACTACGATATTTCCTTGTTCATCTCGATAGGATTCAGCTCGAGACTTGTATCCTTGCTTTGATGTTTTACAGTTTGGTAAAACTTGCGCCACATTCTTGGTGTGGCGCCTCTTTATATCCTCGATCGCGCGATTTTCTTTCTCTTTTTTCTTCTTTTTGAAAAGCTGGTATTCTTCCCTTCTTCTCTGCCCGTAGAGATCAACGGCAGCTCTCGTCTTCACCTGCAGCTTAGCCCTGTAAGACTCGTTCTTGGCTGCGAGCATCTGTGTGCGTTCCTCATCAAATCAGGGGTTTCTTGTTGGTGGGCGCGAGAAACCTAGCACATAAGTTGCGGCTGATCTAATGGCTTGTTTTCATCGTTGCTGTGTTAATCGAGAGGTTTAGCGATACGCTTTGTGCGAATGTCTTGGCGGTCTCTTGCGATTGCAGTCTTTCGACAATAAATTTTTTTTACAGTATTTATGGATTGTTGTGGCGTGTTTGGCTACAACAAGGTAGTGGTCCGAGTCGATGTTAGCTCCTCGAAATGTTCGAACATCAAAAATACTGGATGCGCGCCTCTTGTCTATCGCAATATGATCAATTTGGCTGATCGTTCGTTGATCTGGAGACCTCCATGTCCCCTTATGGATATCGAGGCGAGGAAACTGTGTGCTGGCTATAGTGGCATTCCGTTCCGTAGTGAAGTCAATTAGCCTAAGTCCGTTACCAGACGTGTTTTCGTGTAGGCTATGTTTTCCGACAATACTGCAAAAGATGTCTTCTCTTCCTACCTTTGCGTTAAAATTTCCCAGCAGGATTTTAACATCGTACTTCGGTAGTAATTCATAGGTATGTCAAGGAGACCATAGAAGCAGTCCTTAGCTATATCATCTTTTTCCTCCGTTGGGGGGTTAGCGCAAGTAAGGCTTATGCTGGCGAATTCGGCCTTGATGCGGATTGTTACAATGCATTCGCTAATGTCTTTTAAACATAAGACTTCTTGCCTACGTCTGGCACTTATAACAAATCCGCATCCGAATAGTCGCTGTTTCTACCCACTAGAACACGGTCCGTAGTGGATGCCACAATTTGTCATCCTCTTTTTGACCGTCCCATCCCATAGTATTTCCTGAATGGCAGTAATGTCTGATTTTTGGCAGTTTAGGGCTTCCGCTAGTTGTTCGCTTGCACATTTCAGGTGCAGATACGAACGTCGTTGTCCTTTTTTCGTTTAGCAGGGTCGTCAACAATAAAATCAGTCCTTTCCGAGGCTATTGGTTGCTTCGTAACCGTAGTTAATCCAAAGCATAACCCCCAACCTGGAGGGTCAGTTCCAATTTATTTAATACCCATAGGACACGGGGCATCAGTATCCACTACGGGATTGAGCGCTGCCATTGGTCTTTCGGTTCATCCGCCACCATCTCTGTTCAAGGGGCCTGACTAACCCTTGAAATTCCTAGACAACCTGTTGTCCGAATATCTCGAGCAGCTTGTCTAGGTTCGCCCGGGACAGCAGGCCGGGTACTCATTCCGTGCCATTCTGACCTGGATGTTTATAGTGTTGCTGTTTTTCGTCGTTTTATCAACACTCGCGCTTATCGTTTAGCAAGTCAGATCCGGTTGGATAAGACTAGTACCCGATAGTTACCACTCAGAGTTACAACCACTGGGCATTGCTAAGTTAAGGAAAATCAGTGTCTACCCACGTTCTACAACACCCAAACCATTGCGAATATGACTCATAAAATAATTTCTGTTGATTTGACCACTCTCAACAATACGGGCAGAGGAATGTTTTCATTTTCTAACCGATTGGCGTACTTGTGGGAATCTTCTGTGAAGCTTATCTTGTCTCCCTCCATCATTTTTACGAAATTGTTAAATAACGATGCTTGCACATGGATAAATTTTAACCACAGCTCTGAGCTTTTGTTAGACAAAAATTGGTATAGTACAGCAGGACATTTTTCTTTTGATAAACAGTTGTGTTCTCTTTCATTATAATTGATTGCGTATAAGGATTTAAATCAATCCTTTTTACCTATTTTCACTCTTGCGAAAACAATACAACAGGTATTTGTTGTAGTGTTTTGTTTGGTTAGTACGAGTTGCATACGTATGGAGAGTGTACCTACTCACTGTAAGTAGATATAATCTGGTACCTATCCCGTCGTTTGTTTGTTTGTTTTTTACACATTGGCTTAACTTCCAAATTTATGAAAAAAATATTTAATATAGACATGGGAGAGGCTATAGTGGTTTCGCAGGACTTAGTTATTAATGTTTGCGATGGGGGATTACAACTGCCATTGACCACTTAACTGTGGTTTACCTTTCCAAATACTTCTCATGTGTTTGATGTATGTTTCACTACGTATAGTCGCAATATGTTCAGCTATTTGGAAAATAAAAAAGTCTAACTGCTGTTCATCTTCAGTCGTCAATTGTGAATCTGTAAACAAAACAATATTTGCAGGTGTTTATATCAATAACATGTATGGGGACGGATTGTCTATGATTTGTGTCTTACCCTAAGCAAGCAGTGGCTATAAATTCTAAAAATAAGCCATAAGTTCACATAATTTAATCTGATTGCATTCACTCAAAATTTATACTTTTGAAGCCGAACCACGATCGTGAGAGTCTTAGACGACTATTTCGTTTGTAATGTAAAAAACAAATCAAAGTTCAGCTACCTTGCGAAAGGTATTCCTTGGATTCTGAAAATAAAAACATTGAAAAAGCTTACCCAAGCAAATACCATTATATGACGAAATAACTCACCGTCCTCCTCCCTTACACATATTCAATTTGTGGAACTATTTACACTAAGTTAGAATATATCATCCTGACCCATGACATTTATAGGTATAGCTGCTTCTCCGCTGGTATAACGCAATTTTATGTTTATAACGATGATGCTAAGTAAAAACTTCGCCTTTTCTCTTTCCAATTGTTTTATGGTGTATTCCTCTCACATAATATATTGCAATTTTCAAGTGAGCAAACATGCCAGCGTTTGAACTGCAAAGCGAGAGAATAATTTCTCGCGATTCAGTCTATTTTTAGTCCTGCCTCTCAAAATAGACGAAATGTTCGGTTGACACATCATGGGAGCGCAGATCTCATAGAAAAGGGAAAACTCACCCAAATATACAATTTACAACTTTTGCGACAGGCAGTTGTCCATTATTGATTCTTCTAGTCGGCTGGCGGAAGTATTTACGTTTGCCTTGGAATAGCCCCCGAGAGATTCAATTTAATTGGCTTGCCACATGACGTCAGTTTCACATAAATCCATTTTCAATTAAAACAAAAAATCGGTAATAAACGATGGAAACAGCCACTGAATTCTACCACTACATGAATGAAATTCCACTAACTGTACTCGAGCTATTTTCCTTCAACGGTAGTGAAATTTCCTCGGGCTATGGAGGTTACTCTGCATTTATTTGTTTATCTTAGACTTTATGTGTAACTAATGGATTTTTCGTTGTCGTTTCCAGAACTGAGGAATACACTAGAACCACTGTATGATAATGTCAACACACTTCCAGCGCAAAATATCGCACTTGCATCGCCTGAAGAGGAGTTCATTCAGGCATCACCGATGCACGATGTCCCAGGTACCAATTTGGGTGTAGGTTCAATGGTTGAGGTGTCAACGGAAATTTTTGAGGATTTATACGGAGTGATACGATGGATTGGATGTCCACCCAGTACTAAGACTGTTATGGTAGGTGTAGAGTTGGAAGACGAGCAGGAGGACAAGCGTTTGCCTTTGACTGATGGAGTCTACAATGGAGCTAGGTAAGAGGATGCAACTACTTATGTGAATTTATTTATTTTTGCAAATTTTTCATGCAGGCTCTTTAAATGCCAAGAAAATCGTGCACTATTCCTGCTTCCAAATCAAGTTTCAAAAGATCGACGTTTTGTGGAAATTGACACGGCACAAGCGGTAGGCAAATCAAGTGCAAAACCATTAGACTCGAAGATGTTTGGCCAGGTCGAGTGTCTGCCAGTACCAGGGGCTGTTTCACCATATAGTTAGTTGAAGTAGCATCTGTACTTAAGAACGCGTATGTAAATTTTTAATTTTGTTTAAAGAAATCTATAACCTGGAGGAACTTGATGAGGTGTGCGGCAAATTTAAAGGAATCCAAGGACACCATAACTCCTGTTACTTGGATGCAACATTATTTTCGATGTTTACATTTACTAGTGTGTTTGATTCATTGTTGTTCCGACCACAAGAACCTGAAGTAAGTTAATAAAATATGCTTTGTAGGAAGATGAAAAGAATTTTTTCTTTTTTTGCAAGGACATATCGAACTACGAAGAAGTGCAAAAGGTTCTTCGCGAAGAGATTGTGAACCCTCTTAGAAAAAACATGTTTGTGCGAGCAGATCGAGTAATGAAACTAAGACAGTTGCTGGATAAGCTAAGTTCAGTAAGCGGCTTGACCAGCGAAGAGAAAGATCCTGAAGAGTTCTTGAACAGCCTTTTGGCGCAAATTTTACGGGCTGAACCGTTTTTGAAGGTAGGTTTACGGTTTTTTTTTCACGTTTTTAGTTTTTTTTTTTGGCGTGATGTTGTTTCCAGATTTAGTGCCGGAGCCGTGGTTATGTATTCCTTATATTGCTGCTTTTTACGACTTCCTTTTCTATATATACTTCCAAACAAAGAGATGTACCAAAGGTGTTAATGTTACTTACTTAATAAAGTGGCGCTACAGTCCGTAATGAACCGGGGCCTCAACCAACATGCCTCTCACATTAGCCGGGTCCTAAGCAAATTGTCTCCAATTGCGCACGCCAAGTTGGTTGAGGTCGGTTTCTACTTGTGCGCGCCACTTAAGGCGAGGTCTTCCTCTACTGCGTCCGACGTCTGGCTAGGAATCGAAGACTCTGCGAGCCATTCGTTCTACATGTCCAAGCCATCTTAAATGTCCAATGCCTAGTTTTTTTTGACCAGGGCGTATTGCTGTACAGCTCGTATAGTTCTTTGTCAAATCTTCGTCTCCACAGCCCGAAGATTTTTCGAAGAATTTTCCTCTCAAATCGACTAAGGATTTCTTCATCCGCTTTTGAGACGGTCCATTCTTCAGCGCCGTCCGGAATGATCAGGGTCTCATATTGGATCTCCTTAGTAGTTCGAGTGAGGGCTTTACTACTGAATTGCCTTCTTAGCCCGAAGAAACAAATTTTCCTCTCAATTCGACCAAGGATTTCTTCATCTCCGCTGACTTTATAAAGCTCGAGGGAAGGCCGTCATTTCCGACAGTCTTATTAAGCTTGAGTTTAGATATCGCTATATGATATTGTCTGACAGCGGAATGTGTTTGTCATCGCCGTTTAACAGACTGCAGAAGTGGTTCTTCGATATGATCAGCATCGACTGTGTCTCAACTATGATATTTCCTTGTTCATTTCGACAGCATTCTGTTCGAGCCTTGTATCCTTGGCTTTGAGGTTTTACATTCTCTCTTTACACCTCTCTGTATCCTCGATGGAGCACTTTTCTTGCTCTTTTTTCTTCTTTTTAAAAATCCGGTGTTCTCCCGTTCTTTTCTGCCTAAAGGGCTCAATGACAGCTCTCGTCTTCAACTGCAGCTTAGCCTTGTAGGCCTCGTCCTTGGCTGCGAGCGTGTGTCGGCAATCCTCATCAAACGAGGGGTTTCTTGTTGGTGGGCGCGAGAAACCTAGCACATCAGTTGCGGCTGATCTATTGGCTTGTTGGCATCGTTGCCATTGTTCTTCGACATTCGATGCTGGTGGTATGGTGTTAATCGAGAGGTTAAGGGATACGCGTTGCGCGAAGGTCTTGGCGGTCTCTTGCAATTGCAGTCTTTCGACATTAAATTTTTTCACAATATTTCTACATTGTTGTGGCGTGGTGGATATCCACATTCTTACCTTGGCTGCAACAAGGTAGTGGTCCGAGTCGATGTTAGCTCCTCGGAATATGACATCCAAAATACTGGATGCGTTCCTCTTGTCTATCGCAATGTCATCAATTTGGTTGACCGCTCGGTGATCTGGAGTCCGCCATGTCCCCTTATGGATATCGAGGAAACCGTGTGCTGGCTATAGTAGCATTCCGTTCCGTAGCGAAGTCAATTAGCCTAAGTCCGTTACCAGACGTGTTTTCGTGTAGCCTATGTTTTCCGACAATACTGCTGAAGATGTCTTCTGTTCCTACCTTTGCGTTAAAATCACGCAGCACGATTTCAAAATCGTACTTCGGTAGGCGCTCATAGGTTTGGTCAAGTAGCTCATAGAAGCAGTCCTTAGCTATATCATCTTTTTCCTACGTTGGGGCGTGAGCGCATATAAGGCTTATGTTGGCGAATTTGTTCTTGATGCGGATTGTTACAATGCGTTCGCATAAGACAGAAGACTTCTTGCCTAAGCCTGGCACTTATAACAAATCCGCATCCGAATAGTCGTTGTTTCTGCTCACTATAATACGGTCCGTTGTAGATGTCACAGTTTTTCATCCTCTTTTTGCCTGCCCCATTCCATCGTATATTTGGATAGCAGTAATGTCTGCTTTGTAGCAGTTTAGGGCTTCCGCTAAGTGTTCGCTTGCACCTCTCCTGTTAATTTTCTCAGCCGGGTCGTCAACAATAAAATCAGTCCGTTCCGAGGCTATTGGTTGCTTCGTAAGAATTTATTTTTTCCATGGTTGGGTAGTTAACCCAAAGCACAACCCCCAACCTGGAGGGCCAGTTCCAATTTGTTAGATACCCCTAGGACACGGACCCATCGCCATTCCGTGCCATTCTGACCTAGCTGTTAATAGTGTTGCTGTTTTTCGTCGTGTTATCAGCACTCGCGCTTATCGTTTAGCAAGTCAAATCCGGTTGTATGAGACCAGTACCCGATGGTTACCACTTGGAGGTTAAAACTAAGCACTTGATGTGTAGTCAGAGTTACAACCACTGGGCACTGCCATGTTAAAGTCAATCAGAGTCTACCCTCGTTCTACAACACCCACACCATCGGTGTTAATATTGGCTTATGCTAATTCTTGTTTATCTTGACATAAATCTGTTCGGGATTTGCTTCCCCGAATATTATTCCACGAGTCACAAAACTACATCTTCTATCGAGCGATTTTGCTCTTATTTCTGAAAAGCTGGTGTTCTTTCCTCTTTTTTGGCTATAAAACCTAATGGATCCTATTACATGCAACTTTGAGCTGTAAGCCTTATTTGCTGCGACCTTCCGTCGACATTTTTCGCCAGACCCTTGTTCTTGTTTGTGGTCTGGAGAAATATAGGTCATCATTTGCGTCGGATCTTATATCTGTTGACATTGTCGACATAGATATATACAATACCATAACACTCTCTTATCCTTTTAAAACGTTCGAATGAATATTTCCTAATAGCGGTTTATATTAATCTTATTTGCACACCTTTCAGCTAAGTTCCGGCCAAGATGCATTCTACTATCAACTTTTTGTTGAGAAAGATGAACGCCTGTCATTTCCCTCAGTTCAGCAACTATTCGAGCAGAGCTTTCTTTCATCAGACATCAAATTAAAGGAGGTACCATCACGCCTTATCATACAAATGCCACGGTTTGGCAAGAACTACAAGATGTATCCTAGGATATTACCATCCCAATTGCTGGACGTCACCGATATTATCGAAGACTGTAAGTAAAAACACAAAGTCCATAGATTTTATCGAATAAAACATATTCAATTGATCTTCATTTTTGTAGCCCCTCGCATATGTACTGTGTGTGGGAAATTAGCCGAATATGAGTGCAGAGAGTGCGTTGGCTTATGTGGCGAGGGATTGGAAAGTACAGCGTTTTGTCGAAAATGCTTAGAAAAAGTGCATTCCCATGCAAAGAGGTTAGTAGTTGACTTTACCCTTGAATTTTTTTCTCCAATAATAAATCAATATTTCTCCAGAACAAACCATACTACCAAAGAGATCTCAGTTCCACACGATTTCAAAATTATGCCTGAACATTTACCTGTTCCACGACTGTATATGGAGCTCTTTGCAGTTGTCTGCATTGAAACTTCACATTATGTGGCATTTGTTAAGGCTGGCTCGGGAGAAGGAGCACCATGGTGTTTCTTCGATTCCATGGCTGATAGAAAGGGTATACAGTTCTTCAATTTGAGTTTGAATCCTATTCATTCGTTTTTTTTAAATAGGCGAGCAAAATGGTTATAACATCCCGGAAATGATTTCGGTACCCGATCTGCCACTGTGGTTGTCTGACGAGGGATCTCGCGCGGTTAATGAGACATCGTCCAATGATAAAATGTTACCAGAACATGCCAAACGGTTATTTTGCGATGCATACATGTGTATGTACCAGAGTACAGATGTCATGATGTATCGTTAAACAAAGGGTTAAGGATACAAAACTTGCATGTATACACATTAAAACCATAAATATAAGTACACATTACACACCATACACACACATAAACATACATAGTATCCACTGTGAACTAAATGTAGTAAACATAAAAAGGAACAAGTAAATGCAAAGCATTAATAAAATTTATTAATTTATATTAATATAATACATACAACATTTTGTCGTATTGTTGCCTACTTTTAATGATTTTACATTCGGTAAATATACACCACTAACAAATAATACATTGCGTATTCATTTTCTTTGTAAAAATGAAATGGTCTGGAGGTGAATTGTTCATTCCATTGCCGAGAATTTCAGCTGAAATGTTTTTTTCTAAGGATTTTCGGTGTAATCTATTCATTGACTGACGAAAAAGGACGTTAAAAGTTAGGAAACGACAAAATCCTGTCAAAGAAAAATCGTTATTGAGTCACACTCGATGCAGAGAATGTAGATAAATCAGTTATGCAGCCTACGGCGATGGAGAAAAATCTTACGCTGTAATGCATAACAAATTATTTAATTTTGGCGGCGAGAATAAAAAATGTTGTCAACCCTTCCAAAATGAAGTGAGGATACCAATGTCTAAACATGAAATTAGCAGTTGCCTGCGGAAGATAAATTGTAGGATCATGTACTAACTCTTAAAAAAAATTGTTTAGGTAAGAGTATGCTGCAAGAGTGAAAAGTCTTTATCTTTGTGGATCAAGTAGAGGAGGATTCACAAGAACAAGGACTGAATCACAATGGAATTCAAAGAAGAACCAAAAGAGATTACTTAGACTGGTCAACAAACTATCGCACATATAATTCATCATAACTCCCTTCCATTTCCGATCAAAAATCTGACATTATGAGCACGTCTAACGTTAATGAAAACACCCCATGTCCGTCCGTACGTCACCAGTTTTTGGGCCTTAAAATTTGAGTTAGATTGATTAAATTTGGTACATGTGTTCGTTGTTGCTCCCAGCAGAACAAGTATAAACATTTTTGAAATCCGCCCACTTTTTAGAAAGATGTAGTTTTAGGCCAAACCGTTCTCAGTAAAAAAAAACAGTTTTCGCTAAAATTTTTAACATTTAGAAATGATGCGAAATCGTTGCTTTTGGTAATATAAACATTTTTCCATACATTATTTTAACCCACGCCCACTTTTTTGAGGCGTTTTCATACAAAAACCATTTGTTTAGCATAATGATACTGCATCCAAAATTATGTTTATAAAAGCATTTTTAAAAAAAACAGTTTTTTTCGGGTTACATTTTAGAGTTTTGCGAATCGAATTCCCAGCTAATGCTTCGACCGATTTTGATGGTCGACCACTCATTATAAAGCTGAAGTGGTCTAGTTAACGAAAAAAAGCACAACATTTGTTTTTTATCATCTTAAAGCTGGACATACACGAGAGAGCCATTTGGATCGAAGCCATTTGGACTCAGTCCGAATTCGGGTGTCACACACGAACGAGCCGAGCCAATTTTTTTGACAGTTTGCTCCTTGTCGCAATCATCTGTTAAGTTTTGTTTGGAAGGAGGAATATTTCATTAATGTTATTAATAAAGAAAAGAAAACCAAAAAGTAAATGGCAAACAAATGGCTTTCAGCTAGAATGCAATTGACTCACTTAAATTTGGTTCAACAACTCTCGCTCGAGCCTGCTGATTGGCGAAATTATTTAATGATGGATGAGATGACATATAATACGTTGCTCCAAATAGTCACACTTTGACACTTTGATGTTGTTTGTGGATTTAACAAGGAATTGTATTCGTTTTGAGAGAAAGAGAAAGTGGTGTGTTTTTGTTTGGTGGAGGGCGCTATGGCTCGAAGGCTCGGGCTCGTGGATTTTGGACTTGCCGAAAATCTAACCGAGTCTGGCGAACGCGAACCACACAGAGGCATCTGAGTTTCCCCACACACGGTGGATCTTGGTTCGACGCGAAGCCATTTGGTTCGTTGGCTCGCTCGTGTATGCTTAAAACTAACTTAAATGCTAGACAAAAATTAATGTAACTGGTCTTTTTATCAACTACTTAACTAACTTACTAGACCTACGTGGGCGCCCTAAATTAAACACTGACAACTTACTTTAAATGCCTTTCGTCTAATAACCTAGCATGGAAATGAAATATTATAACGTGTTTTAATTTAAGTAGTATATACTAAGAAACATTTAGAAAAACTTGGTTTCATTTAAATTTTTGTATTTTATTTAAACTTACATGCTAATTCACACTACTTAAAAACTAAATAAAACTTACTAAAATAACTTAAAATTTAGAACAGTCACGATTCATCGGAAGACGTGGTAGATTAGCGGAACCGCCGATTTATGCTGTATCAGCCCCCGACTATCCTTCCATTTCAAGATGGTTCAATGTAATGATGTTTCCTAAAAAAGAACATCGATGCCAAAAACATTGGCCCTGAAAACATCGATTTTTTTTCAATTCCAAAAGTTAAAGCAAAGGACTTCACAAGCAAAAACTCCGCATGCAAGAGCAGGCGGCAATTTTGTTTATCAGAAATATTACCAAAAATAATATTGTGAAAGTAAATCGTTTCTGAAATATTTTTGTGCTTTTAATACAGGACGTACGAGGTACTACTGGTTATTTTTTTAATTAAATATATCTACATATACAAATATATTTATATAATAATAATATGTATGTTTATAAAAAATAACATTAGCAATTAAATTAACCAATTAATACATGGTGTCCGCCGGGAAGGTATACTACTTTGTTTTTATTTTTGATAAGATGAAAGAGAATGGATATTATATTGCTAATTTTTTTTTATAATTAATTATAATTATGTATGTCCGCCTCTGTTAGTCTTGAAAAGAGGTCTCGCAGTAATTAAATTATAATCCTAGCTGTAGTCGATGTGACACCGTCTTGTTGATACCACATGTTAGTCAAGCCCAAAGCATGCAGTTGTGGCGTTAAAATCTTTTCAATAATATCACGATATCGCTCCTCATTAACAGGTACCGTTACGCCGTTTTCATTTTCAAAGAAGTAAGGGCCAATGATTCCTCCTGACCCAATTGCACACCAGACTAACTTTTAATGGATGCAAAGGTAACTGATTATTCACATATCCATTGAAATGAAGATGTGCCTCGTCACTCATTACGATTTTTTCATGAAAATCGGGGTTGTCATGAGTTATCTGTAACATCCTATTGGCATATGTACAGCGGCGTAAATAGTCATGTTAGAAGAATCTTAAATGGAAACAAATGCAAATCCTTGTGCAAAATTGTGGCCAAAGTTGTTATTTGAAGACCAAGCTCCTGAGCACGGCGTCAAATTGAGGTTGATGGATTGTTTTGAACACTTCCTTGAGCAGCAGTAATGTTTTCAGCCGATCTTGCAGTACGTTGTGGTCCATGCTTGGGCCTGTCACCTACAGACCCTCTTTCTTCGAAATCATTCACTACACGATAAATTGTGCGTTTTGTTGGCACGTTGTTTCTCCCAAAATTTCACGTAACTTTCTTATCGTCACAGTAATCGATGATTGATTTTGATAAAATGTTTAAACGATTAAAACACGTTGGTTTATCGAATATTTTCCGATAATAAATTTGCCACGGGTCTACTTTACGACTGTCAAGACTAATGTTTACCAAAATGGGCGCAAAACAAAGTGGTATACCTTCCCGGCGGACACCCTGTACAACAACTTGTCCTAAAGTTCCTTTATCGGATATTAGAAAAACTTCAGCGGGTGAAATAATGGAAGTTAAAAATGGAGATTTGAAAAAAAAATCTGAATGACAAAAAAACCAAAAAACATCGCTCCAAATAACGTCGATGAATCGATGTTTTTGGATTCAAAACATCAAAGTTTTTGAACAGAAAAAAACATTGATGCATCGTTTGCATCCCTAGCTAGAAGGCCCCTAAGATGAGAATATTGTTTAAAGCCATCGCTCTTGCAGAGTTAAACCCGAATGAGTTTCACCAGAAAATTGTCTATTCAGTTTATGTTGGGCCCGTTGAATAGGACCTGGTTGGAATAGTATTATGTGTAGTCAGATACTGGTGTTCTGTGAACTCCAAGGCAGCTTCTCAAAACTGCCTCGCAAACACCCGTAGCTTTTTTAGTTGAGATGGAGCATCGTTGAACCACACCGGGCACCCATAGGCAATCATCGGCCTAATGAGGGCAAATCACCTTCAGTCTGCTGTCAAGACGACTGCTATAAAACGTCCACATGCATCTACATGTCTTCCGAAATATAGATACTGACCCAACCAAATGCCAAGGTACTTTAATACACTTTTTACACTGGCAGTCCGTTGGGTACAACGATCAACAGCTTGCTCCAGTTTCGTCTCGTATCCCTAGAGCCCCTAGACAACCGTGTCCTAAACAGAATAGTTTCCGATTTCTGAAAGTTGATTTTCAACTTCTAGTCATCACAATATCTCTGGATCTTATCGAAGTCCCGCTGCAAAAGAGTTCGAATGACCTCGACAGTTAGAACTGTTCTGTACGCGATAAAATCGCCCGCATACGCAATTGCCTGAGTAAGACTACCTATCATATCATTGGTGTAAATGCTGAAGAGAATCGGCGAGCCACTTCGACAACAAACGTTCTACCAGTCCACATGTCATGAAGCATATATAGTAGAAACCAAACGGTGTCAAGAGCCTTCTCTAAATAAACCAGACATGCATCTGTGCACTGTTTTTGGCTTTGTATATCCGAGGGGAGTTTGGAGGCAGCATGAATAGTCATGTTCCGCCTTAAAACAAACTGGTTCTCTGGTATAATATGATAGTCCTCAGACCACTTAACAAAGCTCGATTGAGAATCTTTTCGAATACCTTGCTATTACTCGGAAGGAGACTTATCAACCTCACTTCTTTGAGTCTTAACGTGGCGATAGCCAAACAACAGATGTAGCTGTGTGAAGATTTCCGCAAGGACAATAGCACAAGATAAACACAATAATCTGTTTATTTTAAGAACAGCTGTTAAGTGACTTCTTAAATATTTTGTTGGAATACATAATGCACAAGCCAGGGCAACAATGTAACCTACTGTTTTCCATTTCACCATCATAATAGTACAAAGTTTAGTTATGAATTTGTTTGTATATTCTAGAAATAAAAACATATAACATAAAATTTAATACATTTCGTTGTAAAATTTAAAAATTTGATAAATGTGTAAATAAATGCAATTGACAGACTTTTCGGTAGTTTGAAAGTGTTGATAGTCCAGATTTCATGGGCGTAATTTCTTTACGATTTAAGATTGGTCGTCTTCAAAGTGTATAATCGCCTTACCCTTCAGCACACTATTACCTTCCTTCGCTTCGATACTCTTAATTACACCATCACGTGGTGCTTTGAGCACATGTTCCATCTTCATTGCTATGATCACAGCAACATGATCACCCTTTTTCACTAAATCGCCAGCCTTAACCAACAGTTTCTCAAGAACTCCGGGCATTGGTGATGCAACATATTTACCACTGCCAGCTGCTGCTTCTTCACTCGATGTTAGGAACTTTGGTTGCATAACTTTGAACGAATGTTTACCTTCGGCATTAAAAATGTCCAGATCGCCGTTAGACAAAATCGAACTAAAGCTTGAGATGTTTCCATCAATATTGAGTTGAATGGTACAACGGTCATCGCAGTTGACTAAAAGAATTTTGACGCTCCTCCATTCACCACCGTTTACTCTCATTAGGATATCATCCGAGCAGCTTTTGAGATCAATTTTGACGGACTGCCCTTCCATTTCAAGAAAGTATTCGCGGACAAAGTCGTGGTTTACACGATAGCGCAAGGCATCGAGGAAAGGGTCACCTTTGGTCAGTGCTTCCAGGCTAGAGTTCTTTTTAACGGCATTGTCTTCGTTGAGGAAGAGAGTTGCTGCTGCTTTTATGGCCATTTCTTCAGTGACCTCTAGTGTGGGGAAGAGTGAATTAAAGTGCTCATCAATAAAACCAGTATGAACATCCCCTGCACTGAAATGTGGATTAGAGGCAAGATCAATGAGGAAGTTTACGTTTGTGTCCAGTCCACCGATGTGGTACTCTCCAAGTTTGGCGATCAATAAGTTCAATGCGTGAACACGATCTTCACCCCATACAACCAACTTCGCAATCATAGGGTCATAGTGCACGGAGACTTCATCTCCTTGTCTTACTCCAGTTTCAATGCGAACGTTGCTTTCTGGCTTTGGAGTGGTCAAATGCTGAAGTTTGCCCGCTCCCGGTAAAAAGCCATTTCGCGGATTTTCTGCGTAAATTCTGGCTTCGAATGCATGTCCCCTTCTTATGATTTGGTCCTGAGTGAGAGGCAGTCGCTCGCCGGAAGCAACTCGGATTTGCCACTCCACCAAATCGGTGTTGGTTATCATTTCAGTGATTGGGTGCTCAACTTGTAGACGAGTGTTCATTTCCATGAAGTGGAAGGAATGATCAACTTTATCGAGAATGAATTCAACTGTTCCAGCGCCAACATATCCCACCGCTTTCGCTGCTCTCACGCCAGCTTCACCAAGAGCTCGCCTAAGATCTTCGGATAAACCTGGTGCTGGTGCTTCTTCGATAATTTTCTGATGCCGTCTCTGAACTGAGCAATCTCTTTCAAACAAATACACAGCGTCTCCATATTGATCAGCAAAGACCTGCACTTCAACGTGACGTGGTGAGCGAACGTAACGCTCCAGCAAAACAGAACTGTCACCGAAGGATTTTGCTGATTCAGTCCTAGCCGAATTCAGCTGATCAAGAAACTCGTTTGCGCTCTCTGCTATTCTCATACCTTTACCACCTCCACCGCGAATGGCTTTGATCATCAGAGGGAAACCAATTTTGTTGGCTTCCTCGATGAGCTTTTCGTCACTTTGATCCTCACCATGGTAACCATTTATTATGGGTACACCAGCTGCATCCATAATTGACTTTGATGTGCTTTTTATGCCCATATCACGAATTGCAGATCCAGGCGGTCCAATAAATATCACACCTTCCTCCTTGCATTTTTCGGAGAATTCAAAGTTCTCTGATAGAAATCCATAGCCAGGATGAATACCCTGACATTTAGTTTCTTTTGCTATATCTAGAATAGTAGAACTTCGTAGATAGGATTCAGAAGAAGCAGCCTTTCCAACACGATAAGCTTCATCGGCCATTTGAGTGTGCAACGCGTTCTTGTCAGCATCTGAGTAAACTGCAACGGAGCGAATACCCAATCGTCTTGCAGTTCTCATAATGCGGCAAGCAATTTCTCCACGGTTTGCGACAAGAATCTTCTTGATCGGCTGAATGTTAACATGTTTATGCGCTTGCCTCGTCGAAATATGCAATTGCTTGAAGTTGTTTAACGTTTTTAAATGCTTTAACATTTTGAAATGATACTTTTAGAACGTTTCGACAATTGATAACCACGAATTATGACATTTAAAATTTAATTAAGTTATGTAACAACAATTTCTTTACAAAATAAACGCGAAGAACTTGAGAGGAACGTGCGAAAATTAGAATATTATTTGAAGTTGCCAAAAAAAGGCCAGCACACTTCAACGTTTTTATTTTTGTTATTGTTTTGACAGTGACAGATGTTTGCGTTCAGATAGGTAAGAAAAGCTGTACGATGGTATTAGAATCGTTAACGTGATAAAATTACGATGTGATAAATAAACTGTCAAAATTAGAGTGGAAAATCCTTTCCACTCACAGGAATTGGGTGTGTAAACTGAGATTGTAAACGTTGCAAACTTTTGAAATGCTATTTGACATTTATCAATCACTTTCACACATAAAACGTATGCACTAAACTGGAAAAAAAATTACGGAAAATAGAAAGAGAAAAATAGAAACAATAATCTATCAATAAATAAATAACTTGATTGAGATTGAGATTCATTCAACATTACTTAGTGTTAGAGTTTTAGGTTCGTTCATTAAACGTCGTCGTAAAATTACAATCTTTCGCACGTAGTAAAATAACGACATTGCATGAATATCCCTATTAATCTATTTTCAACTTTCTCTTATAAAGAAAAAGATATTGTGTCATGAAAATTTTCGACCTCGAGATTTTGATTAATTCTAACATTACGATGATAGCGGAACTCAAAAAAGTGGTTTTTGGAATTCCGCGTGTCGGTTCGGCGGTACGTCTGTCCGTACAAACCTCTCCAGACTAAACGACTTGACTGATTTTCTTCAAACTTCGTATCCAGCGTTTATTTGGTCATAATTCTAGGCCATTTTTTTTAATTTGCTTTTAGTTATTACTGGTACCTGCCATATAAAAGTCAAACATAACAACGATTTTGATTAAAATTCATATACACTGTAAGCATATCAGTTCCAATAAAACAGTATACCCAGTTTCTTCGAGAAAATCCATATAACGGATTTTTGCATAGGCCATATACAGAAAATTTTCAATTCTACGCAGACTATTTGGCCAAATTGAATAAAATTTAATATGTGTACTTCAATTACAGTTTTCATAAGTAACACGTAATTGGTTTTGGCCCAACTATCTCTAATCGGAATTTTCAGTTTTGGCCAATAACGGAAAATCATTGTTATTCACATGGACACCGATTAGTTTATTGTAGCGTTTGCGACATTTTTTTCAGATATGGATGGAGCCCAAAGTGCATGTTACCTGTTTATTGACTGAAAATATCCACGAAGTGTTGTTTTCCCGGCACATAGTGAGCCAGAGATCGGAATTTTCCAAAAATGGTTACGTTTACACTGTGGACTATATTTGGATTTTAGTCTCAGACTTTTCTGTTTACACTGCACTGGACCATGGGCGGAACCAGCGACCTCTATACTTCCTAAAACATCTTTTTGCAGTCAAGAGATAAAACATACCCAAAATTAAATTCACCTTTATAGCAGTTATCAACCTACTCGTTTTCCAAATACTTTTAACATTCAGCTCGCGATAAGGAGCTTTCGTGTACAGATACACTCACACATTTGAATAATAGAAATCATAATTTTCATACTTTCCAATCTAAGATAGCTGTGTGAGACAGAAGACAGCTGGTTGTTTGTGATGAATTTGTAGCTACGAAGAAAGGAAACGTTATGCTAAGAATGTTGTTTTAATGAATAAAAAATTCTTAGCTTATTGACGGAGGAAGATTTAGGGGTTCCGGAAGTGGAGCACGCCTAAAGGAACTTCTTCCGTCACTCTAAAAACGATTATCGTTGACGATAGTGTAGGGACTTGGAAAAGTGTAAGTCCTTTTCTTTTATTTTTCCATTAGCATTATAATGTATGTCCTTCATGTTTTGAAAATGCAAAACGAAGTTCCGTTAAATAAAATATTATATAAAAATGTTTCTCATGTTTCTGTATGAAACAATGAAACATACAGGTTGTCCGCCGGGGAGGTAAAATACATTGTTTTGCGGCCATTTTGGTAAACATTAGTCTTGACAGTTCATATTTGGCAGTCGTGAAGTAGACACGTGGCAAATTTATTATGGAAAAATATTCGATAAGCCAACGTGTTTTAATCGTATAAACATTTTATCAAAATCAATCATCGATTACTGTGATGATGAGAAAGTTACGTGAAATTTATGGGAGAAACAACGTGCCAACAAAGCGCACTATTTATCGTGTAGTAAATGATTTCGAAGAAAGAGGGTCTGCAGGTGATACGCCCGAACACAGACTACAACGTAGTGCAAGGTCGACTGAAAACATTACTGCTGCTCAAGGAAGTGTTCAAAACAATCCATCAACCTCAATTCGACGCAGTGCTCAGGAGCTTGGTCTTTAAAGAACAAGTTTGGCCAAAATTTTGCACAAGGATTTGCATTTGTTTCCTTTTGTGATAAAGTTGACACAAGAGCTTCTTCCACGAGGCCATTTACGCCGCCGTACATATGCCAATAGGATTTTAAAGCTAGCACATGATAACCCCGATTTTCATGAAAAAATCTTAATGAGTGACGAGGCACATTTTCATTTGAATTTATTCATTTTCATGTAAATAAACAGAATAGTCGGTTCTGGGCAATGGATGCCCACAAATTATTCATCAGTCACCTTTGCATCCATTAAAAGTTACAGTCTGGTGTGCAATTTAGTTAGGAAGAATCATTAGACGTTACTAAACTTTGAAAATTCAAACGGCGTAACGGTAAATGTGAATGGGGAACGATATCGTGATATGATTGAAAACTTTTTAATGCCACAGCTGCATGCTTTGGGCTCGATTAACTTGAGGTGCCAAGACGGTGCCACATCGCATATAGCCAGATACAATGGAATTACTGCGAGACCTGTTTCCACAACAAGTTATTTCAAGATATGGTGATGTTGATTGGCCTCCACGGCCGCCTGATTTGACTGCTCCGGACTTCTTTTTGTGGGGATATCTGAAAAGCAAGGCTTATGCAAACAAACTAGAAACGCTTAAGCAACTCAAACAAAATATTCGTGGTGAAATTAATGAAATACCGCGTGAAATGTGTAAGAATGTAATGAAAAATGTGCTCAAAAGGGCTCGCATTTGTGAGACTAACAGAGGCGGACATTTACCTGATATGGTATTTCATACATAATTGCCGACATTAAATAAAACAATTATTAATATACTATCCATTTTCTTTTATTTAATCAAAAATTGTAAACAAAGAAAATAGTTTATCTTCCCGGCGGACACCCTGTACATAGCCGACCAGGATAACATGAACGATGTAAAATCGATGTGATTGACAATCGACGATCGATAAATATCGATCGTTGTTGATAAGGGAGGTGACAAGACGTACAATGTTTAAAAAATCGGCCTATAATCCACAACCACGTATATTTGGATTCATGCCTTACAGGATCCTGATGCACCTGTCCCACTCTTCAGCGAAAAACAGGATGGCAAAGTAAATATAACCCACTTTTGAAAGAACGACAAATTTCAAAACCTACAACAAACTGAATTATTAATATTTTCTTTTATTTACAGCAATTCAAATCAATAATATTATTACATTTATTAACATACATATTGCATTAAATTAACTTATTCCCTTCTTAATTAGTACGGTTTTGTGTTATTATTTTATTAACATAATCGATGTATTTTAATCATGTTCTCTTAAAAACTAATCATTAATAATGTTTGATATTAATTTATTTCTTGGTATAGTTTTAAGTAGTCGATAAAATTCCAAACTAAAACTAAACATTTTTTTATTTTCAATTTTGTTTGCTAAAAATAAATTAAAACATTTATTTAATATATTTATACACACATATATATATGTGTTAATAATTTAATTAATGTAGATTTAATTGATTTTCGTTTCTTTGCATTTCATTGTTCTAAGCATGGTACATAGAAATTGCTTAATAAATCGCTTTGAATTGAATTATTTATATTTTCTTTCGTTTTATTTTAGGTTTATAGACATTTTCGAAAATATATATTTTTTACTTATAACTAAGGCTATTAAAAATAATAGGTATCGTTTTTTGTTTTGCTAATTATTTTATTATGTTTTATGCATTTGTATTATGATTTTTGTTGTTAGTTATAATAAGCTGCATTTTCACGTATTTAAACAATTGAGCAGTACTTTTTTTTATTATGCTTAAGCTTAAGGTATTAAAATAATGTCTTTTTTTAAAAAAAGCTACTTAGAAGATAAAAATAAAATACCAGATAAATATAAAATTCAACAAAAAGGGGGAAGTTTTTATTTATGTTTGGAAGCATATTTCTGACAATCACCCTCGTTTTAATAAACGCCGAATAGCTGTTTCGGAACTGTTTAATTGTTGCCTTTATGAGATTAACATGGTGAGATGTTATTGAATAGCTACGCAGATGTTATTAAAAAGGGAGGTAATACGTCAGTAGTTGAAACCACATATTTGCTCAACTATAACGAGATTTTATTTTGTACTTTTATAACAGTAAGTTTCAAACTCTTATAATATACATTACTTGACTTTTGAACCTATTACCTACGAGACCAGAAACAAATCTTAACATTAAACTCACCTTATATACATTTGCCTAGAATTTTGCAATTATATCGATATTAATTTATTAGTTTTAGTTAAAAAGAAAATAAAAAATAAATTGATCCTGTAGATTCCTGTTTTCATTATCAATAAATAACAATAGCGGATTGCAAATTAAAATCGAACTGGCCAAAAAAAATTTATATAAATGCTATTTATATTATTTTTTCTTAAGGGAGATAAATTGTATTAACATTCGATACAATTCTATAAAAATTAATTACTTTTACCGCCTGCTCTAGAGAGAATGAAAATCAATCATTTCAATTACATGGGCTACACACAATTTCAACAATTGGTTCGGTGTATTAAAGTGAAATTGTTCTCATGTATTTTTATCTAATTATCGCTTGGGCGAGAGAAATAATGTCATTGGCGCCCCACAAATTACCACCCGGCCGGATTTTTATGTGGCAAACTCTTCGTCCCGTCACTATTCTCTGCACAATGACAACGCTTCGGGTTGGTTTAGTTCTGCCACATTGTGATCAAATAAAGTGCACAGCTGAATATCCTTGCTGCGTATCGCACATACAATACATATATGTACCAACGCTGGTGAAGTCTACCATCGGTAAGTGAGTGAAGTGTAACATAATCTAGCTATGCGAAAACACGTCTGTTGATTACTAACACCATCAATATTTTCTTAAGAGGATTTCATTTAGTCACATTCCTTCAAAGTGCTAACTGAGAGGCGATGGGTCGGACGACATACAAGGATGCAGTTAATTAAGTAAATGACAGAAGGCTTGTCGTTAGACGAAAGGGTTAAGACACGCTAATGCAATATTATGACTCAAACAGGCGATTCTTGAAAAATGTGATTGTCTTCTACTTAGCGATCATTGTCAAGCATGATACGGAACTTTACAAAAGAAAATTCAATATAGCTAATTCAATGATGTGGATGTGCTTTTTTTTCATATTTTAGAAAGCGTTTTGTTACATCTTTGAAGGTTTTGTTTTTTTAAGCAAATTTCGCAAATATAAATATTTTCGCGCATACCTAAATCACTTGACATATGAATATGTAAAAATAAATTGACCGCGGAAAATTTTGAGTGACAGCTTCTTGATTTTGGAATATGGATTTCCCAAATGAGGAACTGGAAATTAATTTGACCACGGAACATTTTAAGTGGTAGATTCTAGATCATGGAATATAGATTCCTAAAATTAGGAACCGGAAATTTGTTTCAATTTGTGGAGACTAACATTTGTTGAATTCATATACTCAAAATGTTAAACAAAAAAAAACATCAATTATTTTTGACAGAATAACAATAAGATTTCGCATTTTATCAAGAGACTTAATTTTTTTTCATTTCATGTAAGCTTCCATTGCATACATATGTTTAAGCATAAATTTGAATAAACTTGGATGCAAAACTTCCCGTAACCGTTCGCATACTGAGAAAGTTGTAAGAGTTGTAAAAGTTGTTGTAACGAAGAAAAAATTTAGTTTTATTATCAATATCAATATTTGACTTCGTAAAAATAATCTTAGAAGGTTGGATAAGCAAAACACCACAGTGGTGAGTACTTTTTTTAAATATGAGAACATTTTCGAGAGTCGAATTTTTTTTTCAAACAAAAGTAAAGGGTGTTTTTTTAGAGGTATAAAACTTCGTATTGAAATAAAACACAAGAAAATTACTTTAATGAATTTATTGGAACGATAATTTTATGCCATTAATGTTGAAATATGATTTTGGGTATTTGACGACCGCCGCGGCTAGTTCGTATAAAGCCAAGTCTAGAGGTCCAATTTCAACCACTTTTTCGAGCATTTGGGGTATGGGCATAGGTATGTCGGCAATAACGCCACGAATGTTGGCTTCCAAGTTCCCTAACGTTTCTGGTGTGTTGGCGTAGACGAGAGACTTCACATATTTCCAAAGAAAAAATCCAATGGTGTCAAACCACACGATCTTGGTAGCCAATTGACAGATCCATTCCGCGAAATTATGCGCTCGTCAAATGTTTCCTTCAATAAATCGATTCTGACCTGCGCTGTGTGGCATGCCATCCAGTACGGGAACAAAATAGTCGGGTATCATGGCTCTATACCGGTCTCCATTAACGGTAACTGACTCTCCAGCATCATTTCGGAATAAGTACATCTCTTCACTGCAAATGCGGCAATTTTGCTTGTTGACGTAGCCATTCAACCAAAAATGAGCCTCAAAAATCAGCACCGAGGTCAATCTCATACACCAAAATCACGACACATTCTAGAACAAGCTGGATCTTGTAAGGTCGTAAGCCAAGATCTTCAGCCAAAATCTTCCATTAAGTTGATGTACGAAGCCTCAATTGCTGTGCACGGTGGCGAATCGATTCATTCGGATCCTCTTCAACACTTTGCTCTACAGCGGCAATTGTTTCTTCGGTGCGCACTGTTCGACGTCCCTGCGGATGCGTTTTATCACATAGAGTAAACGTAGTGCGAAAACGATCCATGGTTAACCGACTTAATTGCTCTGATGGACGGAGCTAGCGATAAACTTCGCGAACTGAACCATTATTTTTGAAATATTTGCAAGAATTGTTAATTTGTCAACCTGTTCATGATGATATGGCAATCCAAGCTGAACATAAATGACATTAGAGTTGCCCGATTTGACCACAAAATGTCAGTTTTATCCTTATTTGAAAAACCAACCTCTAAAAAAACACCCAACATAAATTGTGAATTGGATGATTTGGCGACAAAACCTGTGGCGACACTGATGGAAAAATTGGATATATTCATAGAAACTCTAGTCGATCACAAAAACTAATAATTTTGGTTTTGTATTTCGCAAATAGAGAAATTAAAAAAAAAAAAAAAACGATATCTATTAGCATTTTTTTTTATATTCTATAAATCCTGTGTACAGGATGACGTACCACCACTTTTTTTGCATTTTCGATGACAGCATTCGATAACAATCGCATAATTAATTATTTAGATAGCACATTTTCTATCCAGGCTAATGGCTGTCAGTTATATAGAGCTTGTGTTAAACGTTAAATGCGTTAAATAAATCATCAATGGGAGGAACATGTACAACAATTAGCTATTTCGAAGTTTTTTACATAACAATTTTTACGTTGATGGCTAGTTTTTCAATTTGAAATTGTTATTTTACATCACTGGGCTCCATTTACTTGTGGCTTACGCAGGTGAAAGTGAAACATATTACCCTGTATTAATTATGTATTCCATATTATAATCTGTGAAATTACTACTAACGGGTGGTTAAATTTTAATTGCCGATGTTGAATGTGAACCACACCTAAACGTCACGTTTTTTCAGCATTTCATTTGAGATTTATCAATTTCAGACTTACTCAATTTGAACCATGGAAAGCTACACAATCGAGCAACGCGTTAAAGTTATTCAGGCTTATTATCAAAATGGGCGTTCAAATCAAAATGCATATCGTGCACTTCGTGATTTTCTCGGTCAATTTAATCGTCTAGATGTGCGTACAATAGGAAAATCGTGCAAAATTTGAGCAAACTGGGGCTGTAGGAGATGTGAAAACACCAGTGCATGCTCATACAGCTCGTACAACAACTGCACCTCTCACGCTCGTCGTTGATGAACATTTTGTATAAAAACTTATATTTACACGCTTACAAGGTGCAATTTACTCAGTAACTAAAGCCTCTTGACCATTCCAAACGTCGTCAATGGTCAAAATGGTGGCAATAAATGGCAACAGTGGAATGATCATTTTCGAAGAAAATCATCTTCCGTGAAGGGCACATTTTCACCTCAGTGGATTCGTCAATAAGCAGAATTGCCACATTTGAGGGAATGATAATCCAATTGTCGAAAAACCAATGCACCGACAAACAGTGAATGTTTGGTGCGGTTTATGGGCTGGCGGCATAATCGGGCCGTATTTTTTTTTGAAAATGAGGCCTGTCAGGCAGTTATTGTGAATGGTGTTCCCTAAAGTGAAATGATAACGAACTTTTTATGGCCTGAATTGGAAGATATGGATGTGGACGATATGTGATTTCAACAGGACTGTGCCACTTACCACTTGCCACATAGCTAACGAAACAATGGCTCTTTTGCGACAAATTCAATGGCCGTTTTATCTCACGTGGTGGCGATGTCAATTGGTCACCAAGATCATGTGATTTGACACGTTGGGGTTATTTGAAAGAAAAGTTGTACGTCGATAAGCCATCAACAGTTCAAGAGCTAAAGGATGAGAAAATTCGGCACATTAACGACATAGAACCTCAATAGAACCTCAGCATCATCGAAAATTTGGACCATCGGATATTTTGTTCTATACATAATTGAACTATACCAATATTATCATAATAAAAATAAATGACAATAATTTCCTAAATAATTTGTGTTTTATTCAAAACAAACATCGGCCCTTAAATTTTAACCACCCATAACAGTAGTTGAAACACTAAATTGATTTTACTTTGTTCACCAATTTAGTACCACTTTCCTCTTATTAAGTGTTATATGAACTGAGTTTCATACATATGTTTGTTTATAGCAGTTTCAATGTGAGATTATTATTTTTAATCAAATGAGTGAAATAAGTTATTTTTCTCTTAAACTACACTCAATCGAAGAAATAGCTTAGCTACATGATAAACGACAACTAAGACAAAAAATTGTTAATTGTAGAATTGATAGGAAAGGGATATGCTGTATTCCAAAAGAAGCATTTCATACAATTTTAGATACTAAATTTAACAAAACCGCATTTTCAAAGTAAACAAAGTTCAAATAACTAAAATCTATGTATGTCGGACAGCAACCCGTGTGACAAAAGCACAAATTTGATCAACAAAAAAGGAAAAAGAAGTTGCATTTAGTCTGTTCGGATACTTTTGTGTAAATAATATTAAAATTGTCAAATTCTCTTTTTCTTTTATTTGAACGAAAAGCACCCTTACAAATAAATATATGAATAAAATAGACAATCATTTTGTTAGTTATTGCCAAACTTCTCGACTATCGTTCTTAAAATTTTTGAATTTTTTCACAAAAAAAACATAGCGAAATATCTTCCTATATAATGTTTGTAGGGATATTTTTGTTGTAAATAAAACATTTTCGAAAGAGTTCTTACGAACACATCCATTTTGATAATGTAAATCACACAAAACTATCGATTAGTTTGATCGAAAGTCACTTCAGACTAAAGGTCGAGTTAAAATTTATTTCAAATTAAAAATGCATAAACGTCTAGGAATGGTATAAATTAAAACAAGTATACGCCACATATATATATATATTATTTTTGCATGTTTTTGACGTCAAAGAAGTGCTTACAGTTATGATTTTCGGATCTCTCGATTTTACAATGTCCTATTTCTTGTTTTCTCCTTTCTATGCCAGTTATAAATGGATCAAAACGCTACTACTTTACTGTATCCCTAATTGTCTGCTTGGGAAGCTATCCGGTTGGAAAAAGTAAATAAAAAAACAGAATGATTCCATAGCTAAATTCCTGAACCATCACCCTCTACTTAACTTGACTTAATGCTGCAACGATTATGGTCGTAATAATAAAACCATTGAATTCAATTTTCATAAAATAGGAGTTTTATTTTTTTGGTCGCATACAAATAGCACGCGCGTTCAACCTACGCCTGAAGCTTTCGAAAACAAAAATATTATTCTCCAAATGGAAAGTAAAAAGAATTGACAAAAACTATAATAGTTAAAAAGCTTAAAAAAAATTCTGCAATAGAAATGTCTAAAAGAGCTACCTATTTACATTAGTATACCATAAAATCACAAAGCGGTTTTTTTTACTTTTATTTTTTTACTCGTTATTTTAACTTCTTTTTTTTTGTTATTTATCCTATGAAGCTATTTATCCTGCTGTTTTTTAATCAACTACAGTACTTCACTCGATGCCAATGAAAGGAATATCCTTTTTCTTAATAATAATAATAAATAGTAAATGGTTTTCTTTAAAACTTACAATAACAACTACATTAGTCCTTTGTTTGCAGGAAGCTGCTTTGTGGGTGGCTTTAGTAGAAATCCTCCCCAAATTGTTGACCCTGAGTCGCGAACTTATATAAACTCCCGGAAGGGTTGGCCGAAGTTAGGATTTGTGCCATTGAATATCGCTGCTGTGCTCTCAGCCATGACATTTATATTATTAATGACAGTCACCGGTTGCTGCTGCTGTTGTTGTTCATTGTTTTGTATTATGCTTGGATTATCCGCAAGGATGCTGCAATCAAAATGCTCAACAGTAAGATCACCACCATCACTGCCGGTTGGAATTTCTTCGCCACGCATCAAAAGGATTACATCGGTAAGAGCTGTGATGTAATTCTTTGCCAATGTGAGTGTTTCAATCTTAGACAGACGACGTTCCTTTTTTACATGAGGAATAACCTCACGTAAGGACTAAAGGGTTACATTTTTTTTTATGAGATAACAGATAATAATATTATTGTTCTTACCTGAAATGCATCATTTAAGCTGTGCATTCGCATGCGTTCCCTTTCATTTGACTCTAGTCGACGCAAATTTCGTTCTTTCGCATTGAGTGCACCTTTCCTTCGTCGATTTTGGGCTGATGTGGAATTTCTACCTCTACTCGATGGTCTAACACTGCCGCCATTGCTACTTCCACCACCACCACTCGTATCATCACTCTGGGAGCTAGAGTCTGTCATTTCGGGGTCGTAGTTACTGATGATAGTAGCGGTGGTAGTAGTATTATTGTTATTATTTGGAATGCTGTTGATTTGAGAAGTTCGTCGACTTGCGCGCCTGATGGGACGAGAAATCCTCTCCTGTTCAGATTGGGTTGCACCTTCACAGAAATCCAGATAATGATTTGTGGCTGTTTGAATAGAAAAGTCCTGTGATGAGAGGAGTTCACTAATTCGTTTCGTGTCCATTGTGGTGGAGTTTCTGCAGCTAGGAATTATGACGTGAAGGTAATTCTAGTCCTGTCAATTGATTGGGTATGTCCTTTGTTGATTTTTTAAACAGATTATTTGCACATTTTATACCTGAAAGTTAGACGGTAGTTTATTAAAAGTATATAGGAATATATTCAAATGAAAAAATAAATTAGATAAAAGCTACACTAGAAATCTATAGATAGGTAGAATAGTTCATGACCTGTAGGAGAGTACGGTTTGGTTTGGTTTTATAGTTATTTGCTTTCGAAAATTCATGGTAAAGCAAACATTTTTAATACTAATAGAGCATTTTAAGCATTAAAAATGTATATGCAGCATTTAGATAGCTTATATGTAATTAATTTGCCAACTGACACCATTTCTTGGTGCAAATCACAAGCCTAGTTCCATGTACGGATCCATTCAAGAACTGTGCAAGTCAGTACGGGGGAATACGATTTTTTGGATGAATATTTTCCACTGAATATTTCCATTTTAAGATTCTGTTGACACAACATTTAATGCCAGTATGCTATGGAAAGTGCCAAACATTCGCAGAATGGTTCTTAAAGCAAAAACAACTGAGTTAAGTGGTTATTTTCTGAAGAAAATGATCTTTTCCCTCGTCTTTTCGTATGAGACGCATGTCGAACTCCATGGCTTGATGGCTTGTTGATAAAGCAGAATTGTTTCATTTGGAAAGCTTAGAATTCAATAGTGATCCATCAACGGCCTTTAGTTAGATGATAAAGGAGTTTCTTCTGGGCTCTAATTGCAGAAATAGACGTCTAAGATAAAACTTAATTACTTAATTGGCGCTACAGGCCGGAATGAACCTGGGCCTCAAGCAACATGCCTTTCTAATTAGCCCGGTCCTTAGCTAACTGCCTCCAGTTGCAAACTTCATGTTGGTTGAGGTCAGTTTCCATTTATGCGCACCACTTAAGGCGAGGTCTTCTTCTACTGCGTCCGACGTCTGGTTGGGAATCGAAGACTCTGCGAGCTATTGAGTGTCCATTCGTTCTACATGTCCTAGCCATCTTAAACGTCCAATGCGGAGTTTTTTGAATAGGAAAATGTCGCTGTACAGCTCGTATAGTTCTTGGTTGAATCTTCGTCTCCATACCCGTCAACGCAAACGGGACCGAAGATTTTTCGAAGAATTTTCTTCTTAAATCGACCGAGGATTTTTTCATCCGCTTGAAGGTCCATGCTTCAGCGCCGAAGAGCAGGACTGGGATGATCAGGGTCTTATATAGGATCTCCTTAGTAGTTCGAGTGAGGGCTTGACTACTGAATTGCCTTCTTAGCCAGAAGACAAAGCGGTTGGCAAGAGTAATTCTTCGTTTAATTTCTGACGAGATGTTGTTGTCAGAGTTTATAGCGGAGCCGAGATATACAAAGTTCTGTCCAATTCGTAGATGTTGTGTGTCATTTCATGTTGACAGCATATACTTCGTCTTGCCGTCATTTACTGCTAATCCCATTTTTGCCGCTGCCTTCTCTATACTAGAAAACTAGGCTATGACATCACATTGGGTCCGATCAATAATGTCAATATCGTCGGCGTATGCTAGTAGTTGTACCGATTTTTAGAAAATTGTGCCTCTGGTGTTGGCTCGTGAATTTTGCACAATCCTCTCAAGAATCAAATTGAAGAAGTCATATGACAGCGCATCGCGATGCCTTAATCCTTTTTTGGTATCGAATGTGTCGGTGAGGTCGTTTCCGACCCTTATAGAGCAGCTTGGAATTCTCCATCGTCATCCTACACAAACGGACGAGTTTGGACGGTACACCAAAACTAGACATGGCTCTGTATAGTTTGTCTCTATAAATGCTCTCGTATGCAGCTTTGAAATCGATGATGTATCGATTTGGACATCTTGGGTTTTTTCTTCTTCCGAAGTGTGAAAATTTGATCGGTTTCCTGGCCTAAAACCACACTGATAACGGCCGATATGGTTGTTTGTAAACGGTTTCAGGAGTTCACATATTACGGCAGATAGGATTTCTTGCTGGCGGGCGCGAGAAACCTTGCACATCAGTTGCGACGGATCTAATGGCTTCGTTGCCATTGTTCTTCGACATTCGATGCTGGTGGTATGGTATTACTAGAGGGGTTAAGGGATACCCGTTGCGCGAAGGTCTTGTCGGTCTCTTGCGATTGCAGTCTTTCGACATTAAATTTTTTCACAGTATTTCTGCATTGTTGTGGCGTCTTGGATATCCGCGTTCTTACCTTGGCTGCAACAAGGTAGTGGTCCGATTCGATGTTAGCTCCTCGGAATGTTCGGACATCCAAAATACTGGATGTGTGCCTCTTGTCTATCGCAATATGATCAATTTGGTTGACCGTTCGTTGATCTGGAGACCGCCATGTCCCCTTATAGATATCGAGGTGAGGAAACCGTGTTTTGGCTATAGTGGCATTTCGTCCCGTAGCGAAGTCAATTAGCCTAAGTCGTGTAGACTATGTTTACCGACAATACTGCTAAAGATGTCTTCTCTGCCTACCTTTGCGTTAAAATCACGCAGCACGATTTTAACATCTTACTTCGGTAGTCGCTCATAGGTTTGGTCAAGTAGCTCATAGAAGAAATCCTAAGCTATATCATATTTTTCCTCCGTTGGGGCGTGAGCTAATGTGATGAATGTAATGAATCCTAATGTAATGAATCCGCATCTAAATAGTTGCTGTTTCTGTTTCACTATAACACGGTCCGTAGTAGATGTCACAGTTTTTCATCCTATTTTTTCCCGGCTCATCCCATCGTACTTCCTGGATGGCAGTAATGTCTGCTTGTAGCAGTTTAGTTTTTTTTCCGCTAGTTGTTCGCTTGCACCTCTCCTGTTTAATTTTCTCACATTCCAGGTGCAGATACGAACGTCGTTGTCCTTTTTTCGTTAGCCGTTGGATAGTTAACCCAAAGCACAACCCCCAACCTGGAGGGCCAGTTTCAATTTATTAGATACCCCTAGGACACGGGGCCATCTGTATCCACTACGGGATTGAGAGATGCCGTTGGTCTTTCGGTTCATCCGCCACCATCTCTGCTCAAGGGGCCTGACTAACCCTTGAAATTCGTAGAATACATTTTGTCCAAATATTTCGAAGCAGCTTGTCTAGGTTCGTTCTAGGTTCATTCCGTGCCATTCTGACCTGGCTGTTTATAGTGTTGCTGTTTTTCGTCGTGTTATCAACACTCGCGCTTATCGTTTAGCAAGTCAACTCCGGTTGGATGATACCAGTACCCAATGCTTACCACTTGGAGGACAAAAATAAGCACTTGATGTGTGGTCAGAGTTACAACCACTGGGCATTGCCAAGTTAAAGCGAATCAGAGTCTACCCTCGTTCTACAACACACAACCCAAGCTTATTCTAAGTACTTTTCAGAGCATTGTGCAACACCTGATATACCTTGTATTGTCTTGGGCTTCTCATTAAACCAATAACTGAATTTTAGGAGCAGGTAAAAACACACTCAGCTGGAAACCTGTTATGGTATGAAACCAATTTATGACTATCGACTATGAAACAGCACGGAAAGTTCACAAATGTTGCCCTCGATATTTTCAAGGCTTTCGATCGCGTTTTGCACAGAACTTTGTTATATAGCATTTCAGTCCAACTTATTTAAATATTGTTATGGTTTATATCTCTCACCTTCTTTAGTTGTGCTATACGTAGATACTCTCTTAGAGACAGCAAGTAATCCATGCCAAGACTTACAAGGGTTGTAGATTTAAAAAAACTTTAAAATAAATTTGTTTCTTGAAGTGCCGAAAAAGTATATATATATATAAAATTCAATATCTCGCTATATTGTCTTGGTGTTATATGTTATAAAATTTAACCTTAAAAAATCTTTCGGTCAACAATACAGCATAACGACTTTACTGATATTACAATATGTGTATTATTATAATATTATTATTAACAAAGAACCATCTTTGAGGTTATATACATACATAGGTTATATACGTACATATTTGGTCATAGGAAATCAATCCGTTTTTTTAACAATTTAGTAATTTAATTTTAATTTAAGTAAGAAACCATTTTTTTGTAGTACATATTCATTTTGAAAACCATTTTTCCTCCTCACACCAGACTGGAATTCTAGCCCTTTTTTAGGTCTCATTAGAACTTAATTTGGCATTTAGTATTTACATCTACTAATCCTAGTATTGAAGGCGTCCCGGTGAGTGGGTTGTTCCATTACCATTTTCCCATATATCCCCGTTTATAGAAGTTCCCCAGGCCAGTGCTGATAAACTCTCATCGGGCTCATCGACAGCTATGCACACAGCATATTTTATAACAAAACAAAAATTGATCCGCTTAGTAGTGTTTAGCAAATCAATATGGCGCTTGTACACATACTCGTACGTAGTCGCTCATGTGCTAGCAAAAATAAATTGTAAGTCAAACAGGCTTTAGTATGTCTCCTTCTATTTTTGAAGTTGTTAATTAAGGGATAAAGATAACAGGCAGACCCTTGTGTCGCTTCACATAAACACTCTGTATGTGACTGTATGACGTGCCGGGGTGTATTACGCACGGTATGTGTGCCATAGTCGTCTACTCCAGCACACAATGAATTAAATGCGGGAGACGGGATAAAACTTAACATGGAAATCACTTTATTACCACCTCCATCAGCACTTCGTTGCTATTTGGCGCAACAGTTTGTCATCCAGTTCCAGTTATATGGTGTATACACAGTACACACGTTGAATAAGCGGCAAGGGGTGGTGGAAATCAAGTGGAAAAGTCGGTAATTAAAGTTGTCCTTTTTACATTTGTTCACGTTGACATTTTATTTATTTCCTACGTCCCGTCGCGTCGTTTGGTTTGGAAAACAAAACTGGCACTGGGATGGAAAAATTAAACCGAATCGAAAACAACGAATGTAACTTCTGCATCCTCATTGAACGGCTGAACCTTATTATGTCATAATTAATTTGGGTTTTAAGGTTGATGTGTGGCAGCGAGTAATTATTTTGATCCCGATGCCCGGGGGATGTCCTGTGATATGGCCGATAATACTTTGTGAATGGAATGTATGGTATTTTGAAAGACAAATGACATGATAGACTTAATGGCCGATAAGATTTCTTTCCACTTTGAATAAAGTTGGTTCGTAGCAAAAGCTACATGAACGATCTTTAAAAGTTTAAAAATAGAACGTGTTGCTATGTTTATTAAAGTTGGCCAAATAATTATTCTGTTTGATTTACACAAACGATTAAATAAAAAAGCATTCTTACATAGCTGATTCACCCTTATGTCTCTGCCAATTGGCGATCTTCCGATTCCTAGTACCATATCTAAGGCCAGTAGGCCTCTCCAGCCGATTTTGAAAACTCAACAAAATTGATCCAGATGTGCTGCACCAAAACATTGAAGGATACCCATTGCATCATTCTTGCACAATCGTAATTTTGCCTTACTTAATAATTAATATACTTTTTCAAGTGGTTGTACAGTCCATGGTGAATCTGAGCCTCTCCAATTAGCCTAGCCTACTGACTTCCTTTGCTCACTGGTTGCGGTCGAATTTATTTCGCTTTTAATATGGCCTATATGCAAAAATTCTTTATATGGATTTTCCCCAAAAAAAACTGGGTATGCAGTTTTATTAGAACTGATATGCTCACAGTATATATGAAGTTTAATAAAAAAAGTTAGAGCCGTTTTCGAGAAAATTGAGGTTATGTATGATTTTTCTATGGCAGGAACCGGTTATAACATGGCTAAAAGCAAACAAAAATTGCCTAGAATAATGACCAAACAAACGCTGGATACGCAGATTGAAGAAAATCGGTCAAGTCGTTTAGGCTGGAGAGGCTTGTACGGACCGACGAACCGACAAACCGACGGACGGAATTCCAAAAACCACTTTTTTGAGTTCCGCTATTATCGTAATGTTAGAATCAATAAAAATCTCGAAGTCGAAAAATTTCACATAAACAATATCTTTCTTTTACAAGAGAAAGTTAAAAAGGAGATAATAACGGTAATACACCAAATTGGTCATATTACTAAAGTGTATTCCTTCAATCTTTATAAAATATAAAAAAATAAATTTATGGCGCAACAGGCTCGTTAGTACCCCGGGCCTAGCTTTCTTCTCACAACCATTCATGTGTGCGTGTGTACTTCTTGTACAATGGCGGGACCTCCTGTTTTATGCCGACTCCGAGCGGCTAAGTTGAGATAGGCTCTTCATGACAACTGATACTACTCGGATGATTTGTCAGATCATCACGAGAGGAGGGCCAGTGAAAAATCATTTAGGTGTTGCTACGGCTGGGTATCGAACCCAGACCTTCTGCGCGGCAGTTCATCGCTCTAACCATAGCGCCACTGAGCCCGTCAATCTTTCTTTCAAACATAAAAATCTTCTTTATTTCTGGGGAAGTTTGTCCGAGTTGTGTCGGACTA
Organism: Rhingia rostrata; assembly: GCA_949824845.1. NCBI lineage: Eukaryota > Metazoa > Arthropoda > Insecta > Diptera > Syrphidae > Rhingia > Rhingia rostrata. The sequence continues at coordinate 48,621,397 of OX463755.1, read as the reverse complement.
TTATCTGTGGATGGGTCAAACGTTGTTTAAATATTATGTTCTTGAGACCAATAGTTTATATTGCTAAATTTTGAAAATGGTCCTGATTACAGAAGAGCAGAAAAGAGGGCCCCGTAAAATATGAACTGTGAAGGAAAAATCGCGATAAATGTTCTCTAATATGCAAAAGCCTTTATAAAGATAAAATTTAGTGGTAGAGTTTAATTTCACAGTATGCTGCTTACTAGATAAATTCTTAAATTCATACAGATGGGTTACGCTCGCCGGATAAAAGGTTTTTATACCCTATTCCATAGGATTCCATAGGGGTATATAAGTTTTGATACACAGTTTGAAACATAGAGAAATAATTTAGCTAGTTATACCTCAAAATGTATGGATCGACTCAGAATCGATAGCTGAGTCGATTAAACCATCTGTGTACTTCCGTCCGTCTGTAGGTCATCGGTTTATAGGTCTTATATTTTGAGCTAGAAAATTCGGTACATGTGATCCTTGTACTTGATGTTAGAACAAATAACAACTTTTTTTAAATCCGCCTACTGCCGCGCCCACTCTTTAGACAAACGTTTCTATTGGCAAGTGGTAGGTAATTTTGAAAATGTGACGTAGTGAGAAATGTAGTCATATAAAGTTTTTTTCCACGCCTACTGTTTGAGGGCGTTAACAGTAAAAAAGACGTTTTTCGTTTTTAAAATTTACTAAAAAAACCATTGCTAAATCATTGGATATGACAAAATAAATATTTCGTCCATATATTGTTTCAACCCACGCCCAATTTTTGGATGTGTTTTCCTACAAAAACCATTTGCGTAGGGGATGCCATACCATATGAGGGCGAAAAACGTTTTTATTTTGTCGAAACATAAAAGATTTTGAACAAAACGTTGTGACAATGTCAATTTCAATATTTCCTTGGCATAAAGCTTACATTTTAGGAATATTAATTTTAAGAATGGGATGGAATAGGGTATTAAACAGTGGATTGCAGACTTCTCATATGTTTTGTTATTTATCTCGTAAAATTTATGTTCAACATATTCTTTTCTTGGTTGAATGTATTAAATATTCGTTATAATGAATCCTTTCATGAATCATTGATTTGGCAAGAATTTAAATGTATTGTGATATGCATACTAGACTTTAAGTTTAAGAATTCAGCCGCAAATAAAGGCATAATTGCCAAGCAATAAAACAAACTGTAGTTGGGGTCTTCCAATATTATGAATTATATGAATTTATATGTCTTTTTTTCTTTATCTTGTTAAAATAATGTTAGACACTTAATAACTAACTGACTAACTAACTAAAAGAGGAAAGCTAAATGTTTGGTTTGCGGGGAATGCATCGATTTATTTCGAAGAAACATCGAGTTGACGCAGATGATGGGGGCCAATTTTTGAATCCCATTTTTCATTTTGTTTTTAAATTTAATGGCTACGTTATAACAAATATTTTTTGTTTTTGGCACAACAGGCTCGTTAGTACCCTACCCTTGTGTCTTTGCTTATCTCAACAAATTTCTATTCTGTCTTTGAAGTTGAACGCTTGGTAAAACTTATTAACAACATTACTGGAGTATCTCCTCTTAATATCTTTCATCGACCGAACTTCTTTTCTTTTTCTGAGTTTAAAATGGCAACTTTTCAGTACAATATTTCTGAATATCTTAAATTGTTTTTATTCTAGTATAAGGAAGTATCATGTTATCAAGTTTTTGAGAATGTTAAAGTTTCAATATTAATATTTTATTTGATTACAGTTTATGTCTTAATTATAAGACACCAAACTGCATAGCGGATAATAGCCCTTTCATATGTTTTTTTTTTAATTTTCTCAAGCGAGGCAAACCTATAACGCTTCCGAGACGTTAAAATATTTTGATAAATTGGTAAGCTAGCTCTGATGTCACCATCTATATTAAGTAAGCAAGAAAACTGCTTCTCTAACGAAAGGAAAACCTCTGAATGTAATTGTTTGCTGTGGATCACATACCGCTCAAAATGGAAAAATATGGTGTTTGTTCTCTTCTTAACTTACCTATTTCTAGTGATCTGATTAAATTTAACGCAATTTACCAATGACAACTTTCATAAATGGTTGGGTGTTGTATAACGAGGGTAGACTCTGATTGGCTTTGGTAATGCCCAGTGGCTGTAACTCTGAATAAACATCAAGTGCTTATTTTTAACCTCCAACTGGTAACCATCGGGTACTGGTCGCATCCAACCAGATTTGACTTGCTAAACGATAAGCGCGAGTATTGATAACACGACGAAAAACAGCAACACTATAGCAGCCAGGTCAGAATGGCATGGAATGAATACCCGGCCTGCTGTCCAGGCGAACCTAGACAAGCTGCTTCGAAATATTTGGACAACATGTTTTCTACGAATTTCAATGGTTAGTCAGGCCCCTTGAACAGAGATGGTAGCGGATGAACCAAAAGGCCAACGGCAGCGCTCAATTCCGATATTGATGGCATCGTGTCATAGACCCCTATCTAATAAATTGAAACTGGCCCTCCAGGTTGGGGGTTATGCTTTGGGTTAACTACCCAACCATGGAAAAAAGCAACCGGAAAGGACTGATTTTATGGTTGACGACGCTGAACGAAAAAAGAACAACGAGGTTCGTGACGGCACCTGGAATTTAAGAACATTAAACAGGAGATGTGCAAGCGAACAATTGCCATTTAGAAAATACGATGTGATGGGCCGGGCAGAAAGAGGATGAAAAACTGTGACATCTACTACGTACCGTGTTGTAGTGAGCAGAAACAGCGACTATTGATGCGGATTTGTTATAAGTGCATGACTTAGGCAAGAAGTCTTATTTTCCAAGACATTAGCGAACGCATTGTAACAATCCGCATCAAGGCCAAATTGAGAAACATAAGCCTTATATGCGCTCACGCCCCAACGGAGGAAACAGATGATATAGCTAAGGATTGCTTCTACGAGCTTTTTGACAAAACATATGAGCGACTACCGAAGTTAGATGTTCAAATCGTGCTGGGAGATTTTAGCGCGAAGGTAGGAGAGAAGACCTCTTTAACAGTATTGTCGGAAAACATAGCCTAGATGACAACACGTCTAGTGGCGGACTTAGGATAATTGACTTCGCTACGGAACGAAATGCCATTATAGCCAGCACACGGTTTCCTTACATCGATATCCATAAGGGGACATCGCGGTCTCCAGATCAACGAACAGTGAACCAAATTGATCACATTGCCATAGACAAGGGGCACTCATCCAGTATTTTCGATGTTCGAACATTCCGAGGAGCTAACATCGACTCGGAACATCGACTGCAGCCAAGGTAAGAATGCGGGTATCCAACACACCACAACAATCAAAAAATATTGTGAAAAAATTTAATGTCGGAAGACTGTAATCGCAAGAGACCGCCAAGACACCATACCAAACGCATCGAATGTCGAAGAACAATGGCAACGACGCCAACAAGTCATTAATTAGATCAGCCGCAACTGATGTGCTAGGTTTCTCGCGATCACCAACAAGAAACCCCTGGTTTGACGAGGAATGCCGATCTATGCTCGGCACAAAGAACGAGGCAGAGAGGCTAAGCTGCAGGTGAAGACGAGAGCTGCCATTGAGATTTTTAAGCAGAGAAGAAGGGAAGAACACCGAATTTTTAGAAAAAAGAAAAAAAGGTTAAAAAAAAGCGTGCGATCGAGGATATAGAGAGATGCCACTCCAGAAACGATGTTCGCAAGTTTTACCAAAGTGTAAAACGTCAAAGCCAAAGATACAAGACTCGAAAAGAATCCTGTCGAGATGAAACAGAACAGAACAGAATCCTGTCGAGATGAAATATCGTAGTTAAGACACAGTCGATGATGAGGATATGGAAGAACCACTTCTTCAGACTGTTAAACGGCGATGACGAACAACATTCCGCTATCAGGCAGAACGAACCATTCAATATTGGCAAGGACAGCGAAAACTGCCAACCACCCGACCGGAGTGAAGTGAGATGACTGCTGAGATGACTAAATAACATCCACCAACTCATAAACCAAATCTGGTCCGAAGAATGGATGCTTGAAGAATGGAACTTCAGAATCGTTTGCCCGATCCACAATAAAGGAGACCCTCTAAACTGCGCCAACTACAGAGGAATGAGTCTCCTCAAACGCGGCAAAAATGGGCTTAGCAGTAAATGAGGCTAAGTATATGCTGTCAACACGAAAAGATAACAACATCAACGAATTGGACAGAACGTCACCATTAACATATATAACTTTGAGGTAGTACGGACTTCGTCCACCTCGGCTCCGCTATTAACTCCGACAACAACATCTCGTCAGCAATTAAACGAAGAATTACTCTTGCCAACCCCTGTTTCTTCGGGCTAAGAAGGCAATTCAATAGTAAAGGCCTCACTCGAACTACTAAGGAGATCCTATATAAGACCCTGATCATACCAGTCCAGGTCTACGGCGCTGAAGCATGGACCGTCTCAAAAGCGGATGAAGTAACCCTTGATCGATTCGAGAGGAAAATTCTTCGAAAAATCTGCAGTCCTGTTTGTGTTGACGGGCTATGGAGACGAAGATTCAACCAGGAACTATACGAGCTGTACAGCGACATGCCCCTGGTTAAAAAAAACTCCGAATTGGAAGTTTAAGATGGCTAGGGATGGACACCAAAACTCCGGCTCGTAGAGTCTTCGATTCCCAGGCAAACGCTGGACGCAGTAAAGCAATACCTCGCCTTAAGTGGCACGCAGAAGTAGAAACCGACCTCAACCGACGTCAACCAACTGGAGCAACTGGAGGCAGTTAATCAAGAACCGGCCTAATTGGAGAGGCATGTTGGTTGTAGCGCCACTTAAGTAAGTAACTTTAATAAATATTAACCGCTCATATGTTAAGAAATACAGTGTTACTCAATACATATATCATAAGGTATTTAATATATTTCTTCTGTTATCCATTATATATTTCCACAAATGGTTAAGTCCCAACTATATCACTGATTAAAACGGTACCTAACCTATCATTTTATATGGATAAAACGTTTGTATCTACTCGCAAAGTATTTTATTGACGATATTTGCCTACTTTTAGGTTATCTTATCAGCTCACACCCAACTGCTGATAGTGACAAGATTTAGATGATAAACGGTTGGACGCTAATGTATGTGTCGATATAGAGTGGCAAGGAATTTGAATCCTAGCTAGCCACCAAATACATAGTTGGCTTATATTTCAACTTTCCAAAAACTCAACTAAAAACAAAACTGATTACAAATATCAAATCGCTAATCGATACGATAAGTGGTAATTTGAATTCCGCGATATGAATGTGTGCTACCATGCCTGTCTGAACAACGCCTGATGAAATATCCTCGCATTATTTGGAAATTTATAATGGCAAACATCTAACGTTGACGAGTCTATGACACAAATTCAAGAGGCGTCGTAATGCGATCGAAATAAGCGCTTTCTAATTAAACGACTGCCAAATATAAACTTCGAATGCAATTTGCATTTTCTACGCAAATGCACACACAATTTTCGATTATTGTTTTTGGCAATTGATCGGCTTTTTATGGAAGTTCTGAATTATCAATGCAAATGCAACGTTTAATCTTTGAAGAACAACCATCGATTGGGTAGCTGGTGATATATGGAAATTATTTGTAGATGGACTTTAGCGACTGCTTTTGGGTTGCAGTTATTTATACAATAGTTGTACATTCGAATTTTATTCGTATGCCATTTTGTATACTCGAAATGAGAAAATATAATGGGTATCTGCTAAAATGAAGAATTAAAAAAAACCGCCAGTAATATAGCAGAGCTTTTACTGTTTAATATTAAGTTATCCTGAGCATGATCTTAGAACTTAAACAAATATAACAACAATATGTCAATTTGGTTTTACCTAGGTGGCGTCATTTTTAAAATTAGGTTATTGTAGTATATATGTGTAACACCCTGTATATTAAAAAAAAAAATTGGTGGAATTAATTTAAAAACTTACATTTAAAAGCTTGTGTCGTATTTTGGAAGGGAATTTTTTTAATACTAACAAAGATAGCACAATAAAAGTCACTCCTATTTTGGCATGTTTTTACTGAATAGCCTTCATGGTTCGCAGTTAATAAGCATATCTTTAAAAATTATTAGACGAATATTTTAACCAAGCCAGACTACTTTAAATTTTACTGAAATATGAGGTCCAACCTGATGGTTTCCCAGTTAGTGATTATGCATTAGTTTACTACTCACACTCAATCTACCTATCTCTGCTCATAATCATAGCATTGGAAAGGAAGGATTTAATTGTTGATGACCAAATGTTTTCTTATCGGAACCTGTAACGTTTAGAAAGGATGAAGCTGAATTGTGAAACTAAGTAATCCATTGGCCGTTAGTATTCACTGCCCATATTAAATCTTAATCGAACACCGAAGATCAAATTATGCCTTGACTCAGTCGCCTGCAGGACTACTGCGTGGGCGGAACTGACTGCGGCAAATGAGTTCAAATCATTTGAACTTGCGCAGCGGCCCAATAAGGTGCTGTTTGGGATGAGCAAACGTGTTAAAGTGAGCTCCAGCTAGAAGATAAGACTTACTCTGAGCGGTACAGTCTACGAAACTATTATATGTTCCTACCAGACGACTAACCTCCAAGTAAGACCACGTAAATATTAAAAAATAAAAATCGGAAAAAAATGTAGTTTTCGTAATCTTAATTTCCTCAAACACTATAGAAGACATAAAACCATTTAATTCTCAGTTTTGGACTAAGAATTAATAGGTACAGTGAAAAGCCGATTAGGTACTTAATTTCACAGTTTTTAATGAAAACATTATTATGTTTTGTACTTGATGTTGAAATTTCATTCAGCATAAAAAACACAATAAAAAAAAATAAGAGAAGGCTACAATCTACGGTGTGGATGGTATTATACCCTATCCCATCCCACCCTTAAAACAAATATCCTCAAAATGTCGGTTTTTTGGCGACGAAATATAGAAAATGTCATTGTCAGAACATATTGTTCGGACAGTTTATCAAAGTCATTTATGGTTCCACAAAAACATCGTTTTTCGCCTGGTTATGCTATGAGGTAGTGTATAGAAACAGTTTTTGTGTAAAAACGCCTCCAATAGTGGGCGTGCGTTTAAATTATATATGGAAGAAATGTTTATAGAACCAATTTCGGTATGTTTAAAATTTTACCGTAAAAGGTTTTTTTTCTGAAAACGCCCCAAAAAAGTGGGCGTGGCAAAAAACTTTGTGTGAACAAAGTATAGAAATTAGGATTGTCTAGATATGTTTTTCAGACATTTTTTCAAAATCTCTAACGGTTTGGCCTAAAACTACGATTTTCTAAAAAGAGGGCGTGGTAGTGGGCGGATTTCAAAAATTTTCGCACTTATTCTGCTGGGAGCGACAACAAACACGTGTAGCAAATTTCATCATTCTAGCTCAAAATTTAAGGTCCAAAAACTGGTGACGTACGGACGGACGGACGGACGGACAGACATGGCTAAATCGACTCAGCTATCGATTCAGAGTCGATGCATATACTTTGAGGTGTATCGTGCTCAACTCTGTTACAAACTATGTATCAAAATGGGATAGGGTATAATAACATAAAAATGTTTGCTGTGGTATAAGAAACTTAGGTTTTATCCGGACACGATTTGTAAGATTTTTTGAAAGAGATCATGCTTATATCCTATCCCTTAGGGGCATATTTGTTTTGACATTAACTTTGTACAAAAATTATTTTCATGTTTTGTTACTTAAAGCAAAGATGAAATAAATTTAAAATGCTATAACATATCGTTTCAGATATATATTGAAGCTAAAAAATAATGTTGTCGCGTTTTTGCATGACAGACGGACCGACGAACCGAAGCACTAGGGAGTAACTAGTGCGTCGGTTCGTCTGTCCGTCTGTCCGTAATGGTCTCTCCAGCCTAAACGGCTTGATCGATTTTCTACAAACTTCGTATTCAGCGTTCTTTTGGTCATAATTCGAGGCCATTTTTTTTACTTTCAGCCAAAAAAATTGTACATAACTTCAATTTTGTCAAAAACGTCTCTAACGATTTTGATTAAAATTTATATATACTGAAAGCATACCCGTTTTTTTTTTAGAAAATCCATATAACGGATTTTTGCATTTAGGCCATACAAAGAAAATTGTCAATTTATCGAAAGTATTTGGTCAAATTGAATGATATTTATGTGCAAAAATTCCACAAATTTAGTTTTGGCCCAACTAACCGAAAGGGAATTTTCAGTTTTGGCCAATGACGGGAAATCATTATTATTCACATTCACACTGATTCACCGACTTGGGATTTGTTCTAACACCCAACTCGCTGTGAAAGAGAAAGTTGCGTACGACCCAGTCGCGCACCCACCACTTGTTGTACAAAAAGAAATTGTTTAGCTAATAGCTTTACTTTTGCAATATATTCATAAGTAAAGTGATGTCAGGAACATTCTTTTGTTTTAAGGAACCCTTAGTTAAAAAAAAGTTGTTTTAGACAAATGTCTGCCTCCGTTTTGGAGGTCGGAGTCTGTTTTTGATACTGAATCCCAATCATCTCGCTGGATTTGACTGAAATAAGTTACATACAGGGGTTTTTTTTAATTGGAAGAATATAAAGGGTTTTTCAATAAGAGCGCTACAAAATTTTTTTTTTAACAAAACAAAAACAGTTTTGGATATTAATGCAATTTTTTATTCCTATGAAAGAACGTTCGATGCCAATTTGTATGACACTCGATTTCTTTTGCATGGCCACCACGGGCACGCTTGCAGAAGTTTAGACGCTGAACCAAATTTTCGACGGTTTTCAAGCATAAATCGGCCGATACTGCTGCAATTTCACGTTCGATATTCGTACGAAGTTCATCAATCCACATAGACTTGACGTAACCCCACAGGAAATAGTCTAACCGCGTCAAATCGCACGACCGAGGCGGCCCAGTGACTGGACCATTTCGTGAGATAACACGTTCTCCAAATTTGGTTTCCAATAAATTAATTGTGGCATTCGCTGTGTGGCTTGTGGCGCCGTCCTATTGGAACCACATGTCTTCAAAGTCCATATCATCCAATTGGGGCCAAAAATATTCGGTTTTCATTGAATGGTAGCGATTCCCATTCACAGTAACGTGCCGGTCTTGATCATCACGGAAGAAGTACGGCCCAATGACGCCGCCGGTCCATTAACCACACCAAACCGTAATTTTTTCGGGATGCAATGATGACTCATGGAGTACGTGTGGATTGCTGCCTGACCAATACCGCATATTTTGTTTATTGACGAAGCCATTCAGCCAGATAAGAGCCTCATCGCTGAAGATGATTTTTCCATGAAAATCCGAATCATTTTCAAGTTGTTGCTCAGCCCAAATATATAAAAATTATATTTAAATAACAAAATTAACAACACCTTCTACATAATGGAATTTTTCAACCCCGGTTATCTCAAAAACAGTTTCACCGATGTTGTTAAAAATTAATAACTGAACTTTTACTTATTTACAATGCAATTAATGACACAAACAGTTTTCTGCTTACAATACACTTTGGGATAATTTTCAAAATGGCTGATTTCTTTAAACCGATCAGTGTGAAATAATAAAAATGTCAAAATAATGTCACGTCATAATGTGAATTGGATGTCATTTTGTTAGATATGATTGACTCTGTTTCAACGAAGTGATATGGATTTAAAAATTTACTATTGTTGTGGTTTGAAATCGCAAAGGCGAGATTTAAAAAAGGCCGAACGGAAGATGTTTTTTTTTAAGTTCAAGATACGTTAAAACAACAAACAGAAAATTGGAAAAATAAGCATTTACAAGAATTTTATTATCTTAAGGTATGTTTCGCTTCATTGCTTGTTGTCAACATCATTTTGGTACAATTTTTAGCGATCTTATAAATTAAACAGCATTGGATAGGGTATTAAATGTATCGCAGAGCGGATTGTAGCCTTTTTATATGTTTTTTTATAAACTAATCTCAAGTGAAGCTAACCTATATCGCTTAAAGAGCGGCGCTCTGAGATGATGCTTGCTGATTTTTATTGACTCTGCGCTTGAATTGTTGTGAAATGTAAGTTTGGTGAAAATAAGTCTCCTGGAAGTCTGTTCCATTGTTCGCTTGTTCGGTAAGAAAATAGGTTTGATACTTCATTACGATTCGCGGAATCACTAAATAAATATGTAAAGTAGTTTATAATTATGATTAGTTGTTAGGGTCAGTATGGTCAAGCTAAACGGACAAACAAAAAATTTGTCTATACTACCTAGCACAAAGGAAAATTCATTATTTTTTGTTTGTATGGTTTGTATGGCAACTGCCTTAATTTTTGCAATGGAACTAGAAATAGAGAAAGACATGCCACAAAAGCAATGCATCTAGATTAGCATGTATTCATGTATAATAGTCGATTGAAACCGGTGAGATATAGTTCGTGCAGCAAGAAAATACTGCAACACAAATACAAATACAAATTTCTGGCGCAACGGGATCGTTAGAACCCAGGGCCGAACTTTCTCACAACCAATCATGTGTGCGTATGTACTTCTTGTACAATGGTGGGACCTCCTGTTTTATGCCGACTCCGAACGGCGAATTTGAGATAAGTTTTCTTGACAATTGCTACTACTTGGATGATTTGTCAGGTCAGATCATCACGAGAGGAGGGAATCGAACCCTTCTGCGCGGCAATTCATCGCACTAACTATCGCGCCACTGAGCACATGTTTTAAAAATGACAATGTAGAATGCCAATTTAAAATCTGAAAGGGTTTAATTATTCTTTTCTACGGCCTGCCATTATATCTTCTGCAACTATATGTTGGTCAAAAACCAAACTATTAAGAGCACAGCAATCTATTTGTGGAAACATTTTCACAATTCGTTGGCACGGTGGGCTAGTGACTAGTGCGTTGGAATACTATTTCCCGCTTTCCTGGTTCAAATCACCAAAGTAACAACAACATCACCGGTCTTAGGAATCGAGTTCAATCGTAATTTAAGCTTCCCCGATGGACCTCGTCCCGTCAAACATTGGGCGAAAATAGAATGCAACCAAGTATTAATTTCCTTGAAATCTTTTCGTTTTATTGAAATCTTATAAAAATAATACAACAATGGTTGTGTTAAATGTTAGGCTGCATAATATACAACAGTTTTTGTTTTCGGCTCCGTGTCATAGAGCAAAGATGGTTTCCTAACTCGAGAACACGCCACATATAGCCGCACGCTTCCAGCGACTGCACTTGTGACTTGCTTATGGTGATCGTAAATGCAAGATTCACTGGGATGTGAATGCGTTAAGGTAAAGGGAAGTCGCGTGATTAGGCACTCTTTTGAAAAGTCCTTTCAAAATACTTGCTTTGCCAAGTCCAATATTCTTCATTGTAAATGAGTCCAATATTCTTCGTTGTAAGGAATCAAACGAAAGTTGGTACATATATGGATCTTGAAGAAAAATTTAATCCCGTTGGTGGTCCAGTCCAAAAACAAAACAATAAGGTTTCCCAGATACGTAAATGGAAGTTTCACTGGTATATGAATGCGTTGGGACTGGAAAATCAAATCAGTTAAGGTCAAGCGAAGTCGCATTCTTCTGAAAAGCCCTTAGGAAATACTTGTGACTATCACATTGCTTATTAGCTTTGTCAATGACAGTCGGGTTCCATTGCACAGTTTGAGGGCATGAAGATTTCCTAACATAACCATGACGGTTTAAAATTTAAGACCAGTCGCTTTCAAGTTTTAAGCATCTAAACAAAGCATGATCCATTTTAATATGGACGGCGAGTTGCGATCACCACCAACCCACGGCCCTTACACTGTCTCTGGTAGCACTCATAAGAAAAACTGTTTGTGAACAATCCAAAGATCATACAAAATCAAGACAAGAATATTATGCGGCGAGTGATCATAAAAATAATGAAGGAAGAAAATACAAAGGAAATATGTAGAAGAGCTTGAATGGAAACAAAATTCCTAACATTGAATGTCTATAGTTCCTGGTCGATCAGGCTGAAAAAATCAAAATGTCAAATCGATATGAAAAATTTGTTCATTTAATCTCAGCATTGAATTTTTGGCTAGTTGACAACCCTTCTCTTATTATTTGTACCAATGCCTAAATTTTTCGCAACTATGTCCACAAATAGAAGACCACTCCTTTCTAAGAGAATGGACAAATTTACCCCATGTATACAAAACCACACTTACAAGAAAAAACTCCAATAACTGAGTGTCAATAATGATCCGTTTCCTTATCCTATGATATTTACTTTTGGCTTAAAGTCCAGCCCATTATGAAGTCACTGCACTAGCCACAAATCAAAGATATACATGCATATTGCTGTATACACGAGCATAGAGGATGAAAGACCTACAGTTCTAACTCCCACTGTTATGTGAGAAGTTCATCATCAGCGAAAGGATTTTTTTTTTTGCTTTGTAGTAAGAACTTTGTTTCTACGACGGGCATAAAATTTCCTAGCGATATTGTTTTTGTATGCGACAATAATAGCTCACTACATGCGACCAGAATAGTTCATATTATTTTACAATGGCCCCAAGTCATTTTTATATGACGGCCATCATGATGTCAAGCTGTACAAGATGTTTTACTCTGTTTTGTGTTTTGTGTAATGTAACCTTATAACCTTCTGTAACAGTTCTATACGACTCGGTAAAAGCCACGACCGATTGTGTGTTGATGGTGCAATGGTGGTGATGGTGAGTACGCCAAGGCGGCAACAACTTTCATCTATTCAGACTTTTAAATGAGCCACAAAAGTAAAGATATGAGGGTTAAGTAACGGCGACCGACTTGCACCCCTTTTATCCATATCCGTACAAAAAAAAGAGTACCCTAGCATAAGTTTACCACCCGAACGCAAACAATATTGGGTCGAAATTACAAAGAAACATGGGGGTGGTGATTGTTTTGTTTCCCTCGTAATATTCCGCAGTTGTCCCTTTTTCGATTGAAAAACGCAGTTGAATGCAGAATTTCCTTCGATAGTGGCGGTGATGTGATGGTGGCGTAATATTTGCAAGTTGTCTATCACTTTCCATGTTTGGATGATTTGCATTCTGTACTTACTTGAAGCTGAGCTTATCGATTCCGGATGATGATTGTAATAATTTTGATAAACTTTGCTTAAAAGGACACTCGCGCGGTCACTAAGTCCTTATTATAATCCTTCACTTGCACTTTCACAAATAGGTTCTTTTGAAAAAAAAACATCCTTGTTGTGTCAAAATTTAAAGCTTAGTTTTTCAACTTTTTATCCCGAAAAAAATCCTGCAAGTGCAAGATTTAAATCACTTAACTTGAAAAGAACAAATTGGTTCACTTGTTGACTATATGACCGATTTCCGCAACAGCTGTTTGATAACTGAACGGAAAGGAGGAACTCGATTGTTTCCGCCGTCGTCGTTTTCGCACCACGCACCGTCGATGTTGTCGCTACCACTTGTGGAGTTGTTTTGGCATTGCACAATCAACAAGTCAACACACCATTACCGTTTCTTCATCATCGTACCATCAACATGGTGGTAGTTGTTCGTTTCTATTGCTTGGAGGGCTGTACCCAAAAGCGAGCGTGGATTGATTCCTTCGGAAGGCTCCAATGCGCAGGTTGAGATACTTTTATTATTTGTTGGGGGTGCTTGCGTCCAACAAGTAATGCCGGTTGTAGCACTGGTATTCAACACTTATGAGTGAAATTCTTCAGTTTGAGTGATGGTACAAGCTAGTGAGTGAGTGAATATATGAGGGGGTGGTTATTGCATTCAAGGGTATGCTGTTTGGGGGTTTCTAAAAAGTCGCGTGATAGTCTGTTTTGAAATTATAGTGTGTCAGTTGAGTTCAAGTCGCTGTTAAATATTATCCATTGGCAATTGAAGAAAGATAGGAAAAGTAAACAAAAACCTAATTTTTTGGTGTGGCAATTTTATTAAAAAGGTTTAATAACTACCGCATAGAATTGAAAAAAAAAATAATTTTTTTATTATTATTTAATATACCGAATTGATAAAGAATAATAAAACAAAATATGTAACCAACTGTGTAGATTTTTCTACTCGGACAAGTTGAACGGACTTCTGACTTAAACAGGGCACCCCTCAATCCTCTTCTATCTTGAGTATAGTCCTTTCAATCACTCAGTATAAAAACAGTCAGGTTCGGTCATTTTTTTCGTCTATTGGTTGGAAAAGATTCAGTTTTGTACTACAGCTCAGCTCGAAAACCTCAGTTGTAACTGGTGGTTAAATTTTAAAGCCCGATGTTGATTTTGAATATAACACAAACTATTTACGAATTTATTGTCATTTCTTTTTAGTATGATAATATTGGTATGGTTCAATTATGTATGGAACAAAATATTGGCCAAATGGACGCCGCGACCTCGGCGGCACACCTCCATCCAAAGGTCCAAATTTTCGATGACGCTGAGGCAGAATTTAGGTTCTATGCCGTTAATGTGCCGAATTATCTTATTCTTTAGCTCTTGAAATGTTGCTGGCTTATCGGCGAATACCTTTTCTTTCAAATAACCTAAAAGAAAGAAGTCCAACGGTGTCAAATCACATGAACTTGGCGGAAAATTGACATCGTTAACACGTCAGGTAACAGCTATTGTTTCGTTAGGCAAGTGGCACCGTCCTGTTGAAACCACATTTCGGCCACATCCATATCTTCCGAATCGGACCATAAAAAGTTCGTTATCATCTCAAGATAGCGAACACCATTCACAGTAACTGCCTGACCAGCCTCATTTTGGAAAACATTCGGTCCGACGATGCCGCCACCTCATAAACCGCACCTAACAGTCACTCTTTGTGGGTGCAATAGTTTTCCGACAATCACTCTTGGATTATCATTCGCCCAAATGTGGCAATTTTGCTTATTGAAGAATTCACTGAAAAAAAACGACGAGCGTGAGAGGTGCGTTGGGCACGACGACGACTTGAGGTGGACGGCTCTTCAGCCAAAATTTCCATAAACAGCAGCGGTACCAGCTATACGAACATGTACTGGTATTTTCACATCTCCTACAGACCCGGTTTGCTCAGATTTTTGCACGATTTTTCCGATTGTACGCACATTAAGATGATTAAATCGAACGAACAAATCAAGAAGTTCACGATATGCATTTTGATTTGAACGCCCATTTTCATAATAAGCCTGAATAACTTTAACGCATTTCTCGATTGTGTATCTTTTCATGGTTCGAATTGAGTTAGTCTGAATTGGAGAAATGTCAAATGAAATGCAGAAAAAATCTTGACGGTTAGGTGTGGTTTACATTCAACATAGGTCCTTAAAATTTAACCACCCGTTATATGGATCGACTCAGAATCGATAGCTGAGTCTGTCCGTCCGTCGGTCACCAGTTTTTGGGCCTTAAATTTTGAGCTAAAATTATGAAATTTTGTACACGTATTTCTTGTAGCAGCAGAACAAGTGTAAAATTTTTTTAAATCCGCCCACTGCCACGCAGCTTTAAAAAAAACGTAGTTTTAGGCTAAAACGTTAAAATTTTTGAAAAAGTGTCTGGGCAACATATCTAGACAATACTAATGTCTATATTTTGTCTACACAAAGTTTTTTGCACGCCCACTATTTGGGAGCGTTTTCAGTAAAAAACGTTTTTCGGTAAAATTTTAAATATTTTGATAAAACTTTTGATGCAAGGTCTTGGCTTTAATATTATTAACATTACACATCATTTTAACCCACGCCTACTTTTTGAAGTCGTTTTCATATAAAAACCATTTGTATACCCTACGCCATACCATAATGCAGGAAAAATATGTTTTTTTGTCGAACCATACGAGATTTTGATAAACTGTCTGAACAATATGTTCTGACAATGACATTTTCCATATTTTATAGACAACAATTCCACATTTTGTGGATATTCATTTTAAGGATGGGATGGGATAGGGTATTAAATGATACGCACAGCGGACTGTAGTTTTTTTTCTTCCCATTTGCTAGTTCTCGTTCTAGTTGTATTCAGATATAAGCGTTTTTCACAGTCTTTTCGTGAATAATTTTTATTGGGTCATGTATTTTGTTTGTTGTTTTAGTTCTGGTTAGTTAGATCGTCACTTTTTTCCACTGACTTTCTAAAAGTCGATGATAATAATAAATACATAGATGAGTCCAAAAACGTTCATAGGTTTTCTAATGTGCATATTTCTTTAGGTACAACAAACCGAAAATAATATTTTTTTACCATTAAACCTTACATACTTATAGGTGCAATACACGACACAGATACGTCGCTGCAGACAAATATATTGTTTTTTTTTTGCACATGTCTGCACAGACCACCTGTGTCGTGTGTATCCTTGTCGACTGTTAGCAGCGACGGACTGCGTGAATTCAAAACTTTTTGAATTTTTCTTGGTCTGCAACGACATGTTTAGGTGATGGTGTATGGTGAATTTTTCACAAAACGAGCCAAGAAATTTATGGCGTAAACATGAATAAAAATAATGAAAGACAATCCTGAGTAGAGTTGTTAGAACTTTATAAATAGAAGTTTGCTGGTTTTGTGGAAAGTTAAAAGTGCTGATTATTGTAATCGCGTTTTCAAATTAGCAATCCTTGCTCCAAATTATTTTTTTTTCTACAGCACAAGTAGTATCTGCCCTTGGCTACGTTTACACCGTGGACTATATTTAGTCTGGTATATAGTCTCAGAAATTTTCTGTTTACTACGTACATGACTAAATACAGAACTCCCAATATCAGCACCAATGGCTACGTTTTCACCGTGGACAATAACCAAGACGAGTGGCAAAGTAGAAAAATCCATCTGCGTGGGTACCCAGCCTTCTAGCCTTTTTGCGGTAAATTATTTTGACAGTTAATATTTAAATAAACTGAAATGAACCATAGTGGCTGCATTCAGAGAAATGAATGAATTTATTTGAATATTTCATTGTTTTATGCTAAGACATGTTTTTTTGTAGAATCTGTTTAATTTGCTGAATTACATAATCATATCATATTAAGCGTATCCTTAATAAAAAACAAATATTATTTAAACTCAGTAATCACAATATGAAATCGATAAGTTCTCCAGGATAAACATAAACAAGCGAATAGAATGAACAAAAAAAAGTTTAAATCCTTACGTCAATGCAATTGAGTGGGTACGCGGATAGAAAAAACCACACTCATCAACAGCACACTGAAATTATTTCTCTCTAGTATTTTTCTTTTCATATATATTTATATTCATCATAAGCTGGCTTTTTTAGCCACTTGTCGAGAACAATGATCGGTTTAATATGTTAGAACAACGCCAGAAGTAGATGTACCGGCAGCCGAGCAGTTTCCCTTGTCCCAATCTCAATGGCATTTCCAGGACCAGAAGTGCTGTTCTTATGCACTTTCTTCATCCTTCTCTATGACAGTCAATATTTACATAATCAACTCCTACAAGTATTCTTCCATCTTACGGTGCCGCCAGCCGCCCCCTAACCCGCTCGACATTTTTACTCACTTTAGCTGTTCAATCCTTAAATCATTTTATCTGTCATTGCACGTTTATAAGGATTTACGTTTTATTTTAGTCTGAAAAAAAAATGGATTTGTGTAGTTGCCATGCAGAGATGAAAGAAGTGGCTTCCAATTCGTTTTTGTTTTCTACATAAGTTTATTGTTTTTCTCTTTGATTCGATCACAACAGGGTGAATGGATTCATTGGGGCTATAACAGATGTGGTTTGGTAATGTTGATGAGACAAATGTCTAATACAGGTTAACAGAAAAATTGTCAATTGAATTTCTGCAACTTATTACATAAATTTGTTCCCATTTTAATGTCAATTAATTGACTATTTATTAAAAGGGTTGCTTGAGTTATAAGGTCGTTATATGATGCCTTTTGAATAACTGAGATAAATGAATTGGATGTTGAATTTGAAAGCAGTTTTTGTTACTTTTTGACAGTTGTCCGAAATGCATTTTTTTGTTAAGTATATAAGAGAATGAAATTGAAAGTCGTTTATTCTGTTGAAAAGCGATTCGGTGCTTATTTGATCGAAACGTACCTTTAAAGCGTCCCACAAATGCATAGTTCTCAAGACTGTCGTCTAAAATTTAGATTTATGGATTTATCCGATAACCTTCATAAATAAGTGCAAGTTTCTTTCTAGTATTATAATCGAAGTATTCCTCAAACCAGGGACCTCATTCCCTAAAGTGATTATCATTTGGCGATATCGTTTCGAAGATGGTCTTGCATCACATAAGATCAATAATCGTTTTTGATGTCGGCGATATCACTTTATATGCTTCACGTAAAATAATAATCGTCAAAACACAGACGATTATTGAGCGATTACTCATGAAGTATCGACTTGCATTAATTTGGATGTTGTATATACAACTAAAGCATATTTTATGATTACTATATGAGACCCCAGTTTAAGTTTTTACTTTCAAATGTGGGGTGTATTCCGCAAAGGTGATTTTCATTCAGCGATAGGTACTAATAAAAGGAATGAGAAAAAATTAGACAATCTAACAACTAAAGGTTGGTTACATTTTAAGGGCCGATGTTTGATGTTTGAATAAAACACAAGTTATTTAGGAATTTTTTTTCTTTTCTTTTTATTATGATAATATTGGTATGGTTCATGTATGGAGCAAAATATTGGCCAAATGAACGCCGCGACCTCGGCGGCACACCTCCATCCGATGGTCCAAATTTTCAATGACGCTGAGAAATAATTGAGGTTCTATGCCGTTAATGTGCCGAATTTTCTTTAGCTCTTGAATTGTTGCTGGCTTATCGACGAACACCTTTTCTTTCAAATAACCGCAATGAAAGAAGTCCAACGGTGTCAAATCACATGATCTTGGCGCTAAATTGACATCGCCACCACGTGAGATTACAGCCATTGTTTCGTTAGCTGTCGGGCAAGTCGCACCGTTCTGTTGAAACCACATATCGTCCACATCTACATCTTCCAATTCGGGCCATAAAAAGTTCGTTATCATCTAACGATAGCGAACACCATTTACAGTAACTGCCTGACCGGCCTCATTTTGGAAAAAATACGGCCCGATGATGCCGACAGCCCATAAGCCGCACCAAACAGTCACTCTTTGTGGGTGCATTGGTTTTTCGACAATCACTCTTGGATCATCATTCGCCCAAATGCGGCAATTCTGCTTATTGACGGATCAATATGTCAAAATGTGCCTCATCACTGAAGATGATTTTCTTCGAAAATTGATCATCCACTGTTGCCATTTCTTGCCACCATTCTGACCATTGACGCTTGAAATGGTCAAGAGGCTTTAGTTCTTGAGTCAAGTGCACCTTGTAAGCGTGTAAATGCAAGTCTTTATGCATAATGTTCATCAACGACGAGCGTGAGGGGTATTGCACCCCTGGGCCATGGCAAGACGACGAGTTGAGGTGGACGGCTCTTCAGCAACACTATCGCGAACAGCAGCAATATATTCTGCAGTACGAGCTGTACGAGCATGTACTGGTGTTGTCACATCTCCTACAGACCCGGTTTGCCTACATTTTTGAACGATTTTTCCGATTGTACGCACATTTGCGCAATTAAACTGACCAAACAAATCACGAAGTGCACGATATGCATTTTGATTTGAATGCCAATTTTCATGATAAGTCAACGCACTGCTCGATTGTAGCTCTTTTCATGGTTCAAGTTGAGTTAGTCTGAAATGGAGAAATGTCAAACCTTAAAATTTAACCACCCGTTATAGGAGCAAAATATTTATAACAGATGACTACGTTCCGAGTTTGAATCGCCTAATGCGTTAAAAAATGGACAGACTTTCTTTCTTTAATAAAAAAATTTAAGAACATGACATTCTTTGAAGAAAAGCCTTTCTCGAATGGTGTCCAATCGTTTTACCTGTCTTGCCATGGATTTGTATCACCAACTAAATGTCTAGATCGTATGGTAGTGGGTGAGTTAGGAGTAAACATATGAGAACGCTACAATCCACTGTGTGGATCGTTTTATACCCTATCCCATCCCATCCTTAAAACAAATATCCTCAAAATGTCATTGTAAGAACATATTGTTCAGACAGTTTATCAAAATCATTTATGGTTCGACAAAAAACATCGTTTTTCGCCTGGTTATAGAAATGGTTTTTGTATGAAAACGCCTCCAAAAAGTGGGCGTGGGTTAAAATGACATGAAAAAAAAATGTTTATATTACAAAAACCAATTATTTTGCATCAAAGTTTTTTACGAAAAATGCCCCCAATTTGTATAGACGAAATATAGATATAAAGATTGTCTAGATATGTTGTTACGACTTTTTTTTACAAAAACTATAACGGTTTGGCGTAGAATGATGTTTTTCTAAAAAGAGGGCGTGGCAGTTGGCGGATTTCAAAAAAATGTACACTCGTTCTGCTGGGAGCAACAACAAACACGTGTACCAAATTTCATCATCCTAGCTCAAAATTTAAGGTCCAAAAACTGGTGACGTACGGACGGACGGACGGACAGACATGGCTAAATCGACTCAGCTATCGATTCTGAATCGATCCATATACTTTGAGGTATACCTAGCTCAATTATTTCTCTATGTTACAAACTATGTATCAAAACTAATATACGCCTATGGAATAGGGTATAAAAACGATTAACGGTTTAGTAACTTAATTCGTGGTTATGTTTACTTACATACTTAGGTGACGGTATATGATACCCCATGGCATAGGGGTATATTCGTTTTGATGCATAGTTTGTAATATAGATAAATACTTCAGCTATATATACCTTAAAGTATATGGACCACTTCCTAATCGCTTGCTGAGTCGATGTAACCATGTCTGTCTGTCCATCCGTAAAACGCCAGTTTTTGGGCCTTAAAATTTGAGCTAAGATGATAAAAGTCGTTACATGTACTGTTTGTTTCTCCCCTCAGAGAACAGGGGTAAACATTTTTGAAATCCGTCCACTGCCAAGCTCCCTTTTATGAAAAACGTAGATTTGGTCAAACCGTTCAATATATTTTGACGAACTTAATATCTATAGATCGTCCATATACATTTTTTTTCTACTCCCAATTTTTGTGGGCGTATTCTTTAAAAATGAACTGTTTTCGGTAAAATTTTTGGGATATTTCAAAAGACGTCTAAGGACCATTTTAATCCAACTCCACTTGTTGGGGGCAGTTTCCTACTCAAACTAATTGCATGCCCTACTGTAGAACCATAAAAGATTTTGATAACTTGGATGAACAACATGTTGTGACAATGCCAATAATTTATATATTTCATTCGCGTAAAACCCACATTTTGGGGATTGTAACCTTCTCATTTGTTTTTGACTAAGGGTGTGTCGCTGTACAGCTCGTATAGTTGTTGGTATAGTAATCGCCATAACATGATTTTTTCTCTTAAATCGACAAAAGATTTCTTCTTCTTTGTATATGAATGATTGTTCAGCGCCGTTGAGCAGGACTGTGATGATCAAGATCTTATATAGGATTTTCTTAGTAGTTTAAGTGAGGGCTTTACTACATAATTGTCTTCTAAGCCCGAAGAAACAGCGATTGGCTAGAGTAATTCTTTGTTTAATTTCTGACGATATATTGTGTTATAGTTAATAGCGGAGACGAGGTAGACAAAGTCCGGTACTACCTCCAAGTAATATCTGTCAATGGTGATGTTCTGACCGATTGGTCGATGTTTTGTGTCCGTTCGTGTTGCAGCATATGCTTAGCCTCACCTTCATTTACTGCTAAACCCATTTTTTTCGCCTCCTTCTCTATTCTAGCAAACGTGGCTATGACATCAAGTTGAGTCCTACCAATGATGTCAATATCGTTGGCCAATACTTGTAGTTGCACCCATTTATGGAAGATTATGCTTCTGGTGTTGGCTCAAGAGTTTTGCACAATAAGATTAAAGAAGTTACATGACAGGTGTATCGCCTTGCCTAAATAATTTTTTGGTATCGAATGTGTCGGTGAGGTCGTTGTCTTTCGCTGATGGAGCAGCGAGAATTCTCCACCGTTATCCTGAACAGACGGACAAGTTTGGGCGTTAATCTAAACTAGACATAGCATTGCATAGTTCGCTTCTATAATTGCTTTTGTATGTGGCTTTAAAATCGATGATATGATGGTGGATATCCATTTGGACTTCTTTGGTTTTTTCCTGGATCTGAAGAAGTGTGAAAATTTGATCAGTTGTGGACTTTAATGGCCTTAATCAACATTCATAAGGGTCAATCAGGTCACTGGTAAACGGTTTCAGGCGTTCACATATTACGGCAGATAGAATGTTGTAGGAAATGTTGAGCAGACTTATGCCTCTGTAGTTGGCTCAGTTAGTCAGTTCAGAAGGTATCCTTTTAGTAAATCTGCAAACGCTTATGTTTACTGCTAAAACTATTTTATTGGCCTTTTTCTCTATACTCAAAATACTCAAAAATTGTTGGTGTTGGCACGGAAAAATCCTATCAAGAATAATGTTTATGAAATCAAATAACAAATTTCAATACTTCACCTGTCTCAACGCTTTCGTCTATTAAGAGGTAATGGGTTTTAATTTAGACTTCGTTAACTGGTAGACAATGTTATTACACGAAGACAGAAACTGTTTCCCTATTTGACCAACTACGACTTTGACTCCTAACTTTTTGTATCCCAGGCCTTGATGTAACATTTTTATATGAATTCTGAACATCATTTCATAACTTCTCTACACTTCTTATTTTTTCTTAAAATGCGATATTCTTCTGTCTGCTTTTCTTTAACACCGCGTCTGCACGAGCAACAAGTCACTTTTCATAGAAAGAAATAATGCTATGAAATGTAGGGTGGGCATTTCCATTCCTTACTTTCTCAAACAATCTTACAACTTCAAGCAGAAATGACAGCCCATAGCATACTATCCATAGAAAGCAATTGACTGAGCAATACATAGCAAGAAATTTTTCATAGAATATTATTTAAGGTCTCCACAAGCAATTTCCATAGAAGGACATATTGCATGCTATGAAATATTGCTCGTGGAGACCCCGGGTTAGGGACAGGGGCAACTTTTTTTTGGGATCTCATCTTTGGCAGCTCTGAAGATTGTTCGCATTTCAAAATATATCTCATAATAATGAGTTACATCGATGTGTTGGTATGTAGCAAAAAATAGGCTTTACGTCGTTGTTAGATAAGACATATAGATATAGTTGAGTTGCAAACAAAGATTTTGTAATCCACATTATCATACTATTTTGAAACAAATAACTGAATATGTAATTTTCACTTAAAATTCGCTCCACCCTTGAATAATATTTATATTCATCGGTACAAGTTTGAGTGTCAACAGTTTGGCATCGACCAAGTGTCCCTTCCTGAATTAAAAAAAAAAAACCTACACAAACATGTCTGCTGTAAGTTATCTACACATATTAAATAGGTTGCACATGTTTTGAATTTCAACATCAATGCCTATTTGCACTGCTAAGCCCTAAATGCCCAAGGGCATTTAGACAATCTGAAACCGAATTTCATTGAAATATCCAAACGAAAAACCACACGTTGACCTGATAGCCATTTTTGAAGTATACTTACCATAATTAAATAGAAATTTTCATAAATTTTTTCATTTGACCCAAATATATTTATGTGACTAATTTTTGCAAATATTTGACAAATGCGTTAACAAATCACGGACACATAAATCAAGGCAAAGCTTTGTTTATGGTGTCCCTACCGTAAAAGCTTTCCCTATCCACATACACAAAGAGAATTAAAACCTTGATGCTTAACCTAGAACAGCAACAGAACAACACAATAATGTGTCACGCCGCATGTTCGGGCATCTGACAAAGTGACATCCTTTTGCGACATCATTTATTATAATTCATTCCTTGAAACACGGTGCACGATTAAATTTGATTCGACCTTCTTCCAACGGTCCTCTATATGTGTGCTTTAGCATCATCGTCATAGATTTACACTTGTTTATGCAAACGGTCTGGTGTGCAGTTTTGTTTTGCGAATCTATGAAAGTACAAAATCCCCCGCAGTGTCAGGACCGAATGGGGGATGATTACCCAGCGACAGCACCTTCGTCGGCAGTCCCCGCATTTTCATCACTGTAGCCAGCAGTGCGATGTAATTCAATCAATAACAATCATTGCAGGTGAGTCCTAACAGAAGGAAATGCCTGGTGGATCTTCTACAAGGCGGATTCGTGATGTGCATTGTTTATTATTCCGAGAATAATTTTTCTACGCAAGGACATGGAGGGAGTTAAGCATGGTTTGCTAATGTGTCTATTTATCGAAGACTTAGGCTGAGCGTACACGCACTTTGAAGGACATTTTTTCGTTGGCAGGGAATTGAATTAATTGAAACGTTTAGTGTTGACAATTTGTTTGAATGAAGGAAGAAATCACTACGAAATTGGTGGGTGGATGAGAGAGGATTTGGAATATCAATGTGTCAAATGCGTTAGATACATGTGCAGAATTTTGCATACCATGGAATAATTTATAATTATTGCAGATGGCGGCAAATGTCACTTTGACATTTGTGAAGTAAATAGATACAAATTACACGTCAATAAGACATGAATCGATAAACTAACGAGGAATAATAAACAAAATTGCAGACGAAGAACATGGGGTAACTACTTTCGCGATACCTTGTAAAATAACTTTCATGAGAAGCTCCTCAAATTTACCGTTCGTAGTCTCCGGTATGTAAATAGGAGGTCCTCTTATTAATTGCAAAGATAATAGTATTACATATTAACGATTGCCAACAATAATTCCTTGATTGATCCTAGATGAGATGTCACAGTAAAAAGTGAAGCCGACGACGACGTAGACAAAGTCTTTTACTACCTCAAAGTTGTATCTGTTGATGTTGACGTTCATCGATTTTATGTGTACTTTCTTGTTGGCAACATATATTTCGAAACTTGAAGTTTTGCACAATACCATCAAGAATGGTCACATTACTGTAAATCCTTTTTTGGTGTTGAATGTATCGGTTTGGTCGTTGCGGACCACAAAGAATTGTTCATTATTTAAGGTGTATACCGACACTGGACATGGCTCTGTATATTTCCTTAAGTGGCGCTACAGTCCGGAATGAACCTGGGCCTCAACCAACATGCCTCTCCAATTAGACCGGTCCTTAGCTAGCTGCTTCTAGTCGCGCACTTTAAGTTGGTTGAGGTCGGTTTCTACTTCTGTGCGCCACTAAAGGCGAGGTCTTCCTCTACTGCGTCTGAGGTCAGGCTGGGAATCGAAGACTCTCCGAGCCGGAGTATTGGCGTCCATTCGTTCTCCATGTCCATATTAAACGTAAAATGCGGAGCCTTTCCATAGCCCGTCAACGAAAACGGGACCGAAGAATTTTCCTCTCGAATCGACCAAGGATTTTTTCATCCGCTTTTGATTCATCGCCATAGAGCAGGACTGGGAGGATCAGGGTCTTATGTAGGATCTCCTTAGTAGTTCGAGTGAGTAGTAGTTCTACTGAATTGCTTTCTTACAGCGGTTGGCAAGAGTAATTCTTCGTTTAACTTCTGACAAGCTTTTGTTGTCAGAGTTAATAGCAGAGCCGAGATAGACAAAGTCCCGTACTACCTCAAAGTTATATCTGTCAATGGTAATGTTCTGTCCAATTCGTCGATGTCGTGTGTCCTTTCGTGTTGACAGCATATACTTCGTTTGGCCCTCATTTACTGCTAAACCCATTTTTGCCGCTTCCTTCTCTATACTAGCAAACGTGGCTATGACATCACGTTGGGTCCTACAAATGATGTCAATATCGTCGGCGTTTGCTAGTAGTTGAACCATTTCGGAAAATTGTGCCTCTGGTGTTGGCTCGAGAGTTTTGCACAATCCTCTCAAGAATCAGATTGAAGAAGTCACATGATAGCGCATGATAGTTCGTCCCTATAAATGCTGTTATATGCGGCTATGAAATCGGTGAATAGGTGGCGGGTATGGATTTGGACTTCTTGGGTTTTTTCCAGGATCTGCCGAAGTGTGAAAATTTGATCGGTTGTGGACCTTCCTGGCCTAAACCCACACTGATAAGGGCCGATCAGGTTATTTGTAAACAGTTTCAGGCGTTCAAATATTACAGCAGACAGGATCTTGTAGGCGATGTTGAGGAGACTTCTGCCTCAGTAGTTGGCGCAGTTTAGAGGGTCTCATTTTTTGTCGATCGGGCAACGATGCTGAGGTTCCATCCTTTAGGCATACTTTCTTCCGACCAAATTAGGCTTATGAGTTGGTGCATGTTACTTACCAAGTCATCTCCGTCGGCTTTATAAAGCTCTGCGGGAAGGCCATCCTTTCCGGCATCCTTATTAAGCTTCAGTTTAGATATTGCTATCCTCACTTCACTCAGGTCGGGTGGTTGGCAGTTTTCGCGGTCGTTGCCAATATTGAATGGTTCATTCTGCCTGATAGCGGAAGGTTGTTCGTGATCGCCGTTTAACAGTCTGCAGAAGTGGTTCTTCCTATCCTCAACATCGACCGTGTCTCAACTATGATTTTTTTTTTGTTCATCTCGATAGGATTCTGTTCGAGTCTTGTAAGCTTGGCTTTGACGTTTTACACTTTGGTATAACTTGCGAACATCGTTCCTGGAGTGGCACCTCTCTTTTTTCTTCTTTCTTAAAAGCCGGTGTTATTCCCTTCTTATCTGCCTATAGAGCTCAACTTCAGCTGTCGTCTTCACCGCCATGTCCCCTTAGGGATATCGAGGTGAGGAAACCGTGTGCTAGCTATAGTGACATTTCGTTCCGTAGAGAACTCAATTAGCCTAAGTCCGCTACCAGACGTTTTGTCATACGAAAGATCTTTTAGGCGATGTTGAGGAGAATAAGGTCTGATGGTCTACTTCTTTGTTGAAATATTCTGAAGTTTCTTTCTTCAGTTTGTGTGTTACTCATTAAATTATTTCCACCTTGTATAGCTTGGCATGTAGGCCATTATTTCGAAACCTTGGTAGCTCTTAGTTTAAATTTTGCTATTCGTATGTCATTTAGGTCGGGTAGCTTGTAGTTTTTGCAATAAACGCTAATATTCATTGACTTCTTCTGCTTTACAGCGGGAGATAGGTCTTCATCGCCGTTTTAAATTATGCAAAAGTGGTCCTTCCAAAATTTATCTCAACAAAGATCTTCCTTCTTTATCTCGAAACGGTTCTGTTTGAGACTTGTATCCCTGGCTTTACACTTTGCAAACTTTAAGCTTTGTGCACATAATTTACAAGTTACAAGTGAATTCAAAAATAATTATTAGTGCTGTAGTTTTATAAAAGAGACCTCAGAAAGAAGTGGTCGAACATTAAAGCTAGAATGCAGTTCATTTGTGGCCATATATTCAAAGGTATCTGTCGGCTTTTAGGTATCGTGATTCTCTTGCTCAAGCTAAATGTGTTGTTTTATTTTAATTTAAAATCATATAACCCGTAAATAAAATGTTGTAAAAATTCCAACCATGAAATAGCTATAATTATTTTGGAACTGCATAAGACATATTTCAAAAATATATATCGGCTTCCATTTAAGACCAAATGCAAACCACTGTGTTTCAATTAAAATGTCAAACAAACACTCTTTAGAGGAATTCCAAAACAAGATTGATTTACTCAACCTACTCTCAAGACGAATAACATCAGAAGACCATTAAATCTACAACAACATGCATCTGAATAGAAAAAACACTCAGCAGGGATGCTCAAAGAAAAATGGGAAATTTTAAAAGAAAACCCCATCCCTCTAGCAAAGTTAATCAACCTTGCACCCTTGCAATCAGTTGTAGATCTCCTTAAAGTACCCTTCTTAGCATGATTATTTTTTCCCCTACACAAGCCTATATTACTTGAATTAGATAGCCGTAGGCCTTAAGGTGTGGATCAGCCCAATTGAATAAATGGAAACATAGAAAGATAAAGAAAAAGAAATTAAATTTAATTTGCAAGTGATAATCTATGCCACATCCCCTTGAGTGTAGCACCAGACGCAATAACCATATCCTGTGAGACACCAAGCCCAATCGGTTTCATGCAAGACTAGTAGCAGATATATAAATCTGTAAAGAGCCAAAGCGTAGAACAACGTCGTTAAATTTTAATTGAGCATCACATAACAACCATCATGACCTAAATGACCATATCCGATGTCATTTGATATTCATGTGTCCCGCTTTTTTGCTTCTTGTGTTTTAATTGTAATCCTATGCCTTGGCGCAAGGATAAATCAAAAATTAAATACACGACACTACGGCCGGCGCGCAAAGAAACCTTAACTATCCGGAGTAAGATATTACACTCTTTCTGTTGTGTACGAAGGGGATGATGATGATTGTGATGCGTATGACGGGGGATGCAAAAGTGAGTGAGTGGTTGAGTGAAGCTCCCTTCGTACAAAAAACAACAACCAAACACAAGGAGAGTTGCCCGTACGAACTCACTCACTTTGTTACATCAGGAGGGCTCGCGATTCCTTAACTGAACGAGTGAGTAGGAGAAGGACAAGAACTGAATGCATTTTGCCGGTTATTACGTGAAAAATTGTCAAATTCAATTGTCGTGAGTTTGCCACAGAAACGGTACTTAGTAATGTAAACCCTTCACTTGTGATGTGTGGAGCACTGCTGCTCCACGATGATACTCGGTATGCATGCGATAAAATGTGGAAACGATGCTAATTGGACTTTGTTTTCTTGTTGCAAACTGGCTGGAACACTCTTCAGTTGGAGAAGGGTAATCATCATATGGGGTACGGAATATTAAGGTATTGTCACGTTCCGGTTGTTAGCACAATACAAGAACGGGTTGTTGTTTAGTTTATTGTCCTGGAATAAACAGACAAGTGCGTAAATACGTCATGAGGGCGATAGAGTTGCACGATTTAGGCATTTTACAAAAGGTTTGCTCAAGGACTCAAGGTAGAAATCGAGGAGAAAGTACCACTAACAGTTGATGGGAATTCATCCGATGCCATTTACTTTACACAACGCGAATGGAAACGCATTTACTTGGCGGATGTTATGTGATCTGTTGTCATTTGTTTTATTTGAAACTAAATCCTTTTACTTGTTGGGAGGAAAGTGGACAGACGTGATGTGAAACCGCTAATTTAGCTTGGAAATGCCATAATAAAGGATGTATGTTCAAAGGTTTATAAGTTATTCGATTTTTTAATAGTCTAAACGAGAGGAAATTTAGAGAATCAAACGTGTTGTTGAATTCATATTCAGTTTTTCATTGCTGAGCTAATAAACAGCTGAAATTTTAATATGCATTTTCAGTTTTTCAAATCCGTTTTGATTAAAAATAAAACACCTTGGACAGATTCCACATGGCTCACAGAATATATGACGTACTGCCCATCGAACAAAATTACATTTTGTCTCGAAAATATTTCAGTTTCAGTTGTTTTCTATCTTTGCAAATAGTTTTTACCAAATGTCCTCAAGATTTTCAACTGGAAAAAGAAAATTTATGCAAAAATCTGTCTAAACGGAGTGGATTATTATTATTCTTTTGAAACATCAAACAAAACCTTGATGTGAAAGCTTCCAGTAGTTTTCGAAAACTATGTCTTCGGTTCGGTGTGAAAACTCTGAAATTAACTTCTGGAAATACTCGAGGGTTTATACAAATAAAACCTCTGAATTACCAACTTACCACCAGCATCGAATGTCAAAGAACAATGGCAACGATGCCATTAGATCAGGCGCAACTTATGTGCTAGGTTTCTCGCGCACACCAGCAAGAAACCCCTGGTTTGATGAGGAATGCCGACAGATGCTCGCAGCCAAGAACGAGACCCACCAGGCTAAGCTGCAGTTGATGATTAAGTCTGCCGTTGAGCTCTATAGGCAGAGAAGAAGGGAAGAACACCGGCTCTTCAGAAAGAAGAAAAAGAGCAAGAAAAGTGCGCAAACGAGGATATAGTTTTACCAAAGTGTAAAACGTCAAAGCCAAGGATACAACGCTCGAACAGAATCCTGTCGAGATGAACAAGGAGATATTGTAGTTGAGACACAGTCGATGCTGAGGATATGGAAGGCGGCGATGACGAACAACATTCCGCTGTCAGGCAGAACCAACCATTCAATATTGGCAACGACAGCGAAAACTGCCAACTACCCGACCTAAGTGAAGTGAGGATAGAAATATCTAAACTTATGCTTAATACGGCTGACGGAAATGACGGCCTTCCCGCCGAGCTTTATAAAGCCGGCGGAGATGACTTGGTAAGAAACATCCACCAACTCATAAGCCGAATCTGGTCGGAAGAAAGTATGCCTGCAGAATGTAACCTCAGCATCGTTTGTCCGATCCACAAAAAATGGAGACCCTCTAAACTTCGCCAACTATAGAGGCATAAGTCTCCTCAACATCGCCTTAAAGATTCTATCTTCCGTAATAAGTGAAAAACCGTTTACCAACAACCTGATCGGCCCAGTGTGGTTTTGGCCAGGAAAGTCCGCAACCGATCAAATTTACACACTTCGGCAGATCCTGGAAAAAACCCAAGAAGACCAAATCGATACCCATCACCTATTCAGCGATTTCAAAACCGCACACGGCAGCACTTATAGAGACGAACTATACAGAGCCATGTCTAATTTTGGTATATCGCCCAAACTCGTCCGTTTGTGCAGGATGAAGATGGAGAATTCTCGCTGCTCCATCAGGGTCGAAAACGACCTCACCGACACATTCGATACCAAAAAAGGATTTAGGCAAGGCGATGCGCTATCATGTGACTTTTTCAATTTTTGTCTTGAGAGGATTTTTCAAAACTCACGAGCCAAGACCAAAGGCACAATTTTCCAAAAATTGGTACAACTACTACAGTACGCCGACGATATGGACATCATTGATCGGACCCAACGTTATGTCATAGCCACGTTTGTTAGTATAGAGAAGAAAGCGGCAAAAATGGGTTCAGCAGTAAATGAGGGCAAGACGAAGAAGAATTGGACAGAACGTCACCATTGACAGATATAACTTTGAGGTAGTACGGGACTTTGTCTATCTCGGTTCCGCTATTAACTCTGACAACAACTTATGAGTAACGATATCGGGGTTTCTACGCCAGGATTAAAAGAGAGGATAGCTTTAGCTAGTGGCGCAATGATAAGTGCAATGAACTGCCGCGCAGAAGGTTTGGGTTCGATACCCAGCTGTAGCAACACCTAAATGATTTTTCACTGGCCCTCCGCCCTTGATGATCTGACAAATCATCCGAGTATTATCAATTGTCCAGAAAAGCTTATCTCAAATTCGCCGTTCGGGGTCGGCATAAAACAGGAGGTCTCGCCATCGTGCAATAAGTACACACGCACGCATGATGGTTGTGAGAAAGCTTAACCTGTTGCCCCAAATTTTTTTTATTTTTTTTGATTAGCAGTATTGTCAAGCAAAGCTAAGCAAGCATAAACATTGATTCCGGATAGCTTACATATACGGTAGCAACTGCTGTCTGCCGTGAGAATGCAAATATTGAACATGCCACAACAACGAAAGACCATTGCAGAATGCGTGTTCTTTCATTTATTTATGAATCCTGTTTTGCAAAAGTATGCCATCGACAAGAATAAGGCTTTAAAGCAACGCTAAAGGCGAAAACAATTCTTCGTAAAAATGTACGGTCTCGTTTGCTTGGACGGGCTTAAAAAACCACACTTTGTTAGATATGATGAATGAAGTGGACATCAATGTATTTATTTCATTTCAATTTCAACTTCAACGATAACCCAACACCAGTACATCGACGAAACGCAAGAACTGCCAAAAACATCGCCGCTGTCCGCGAGAGTATGCAGGAGTATCCAAGACAAGATCTCGGCCTTTCGTAAACCAAAGCTTGGGGAATTTTTTTTGTCGTGAGTTGAGCCAGCAGCCGTATAAAATTCAATTGACCCAGGAGCATAAGTTAAACGACCATGTGTTGGCTAAATGGACTGAGAAGCAATTCGAAAGTGACGCTAATTTTAATCGATAATCTTCTTAAGCGATAAGGCCCATTTCTGGATGAATGCGTGCGTTAACAAACAAAATTGTCGAATTTGGGACCATACTAATTCACATGAGATCCAAGAGCAGCCAACGAGTTCAGAAAAAAATCACTGTTTGGTGTGGATTTTCGGCTGAATGGCGAAGTCATCGGTCCATGCGGCGAGCGCTATAGGTCGATGATTACCAACTTCTTTTGGTCCTGAAGTTGATGATATGGATACCAACGAAATGTAGTTTCAACATGATGGAGCTACTTGCCATTCAGCTTACAATTTTGCACGAGCGATTCGAGGGCATGGTCATCTCACGTGGAGGTGAGGTAAACTGGCCACAGAGCTGCTGACTAGGCTAACTAGAGTAGCATGTTAGTAGAGGCTTCCGATTACAGCGCAACATTCGTAAAGCCAATGAATTTATCATAAGAAACTGTAGCAGAATAATTACGACTTAAAACAGTTTTTTCGTCGTAGTTCCCTGCTTTATTTTTACAATTCCGTCAATTAACAACATTTCTATGCAAGCTTATACGGATTCAATCAGTATGTCCTAATGAATCCATACTAATACCCATCATTATTAATTGATCGAACGAGAACCATTTGAACTAAAACTGCCACTGACTTCATCATATCCAAGTTGAGGATGAAAAAAAGGAAGCCCTTCTGCCGAAGCAATTCTATTTAGTAATTGCTTTCGAATTCGATTGACATATACCACAGATGCGGCTCAGTGCACCACTGGCAGAGAAGAGCAATTTCCTCGCCTACGTAAAGGTCAATTACATTGCATCTCAATTCTCAAGCAATCAAAATTTTACCAATTTTGAACAAAATAATTTTTAAATTTTGAAAAGACTGTTTTAAAATTTCGAACGAGTCTTCTTTTTTTTAATTCCAAGATATGTCAATGAAGCTGTACAATGTTGGTTATACGTATCCGTACCATCTCATTTCCCTCCCCTTACAATCAAACACACACATATCCTTATATATATTCTTACTACTCACACTTCAAATGCACCCCACTACCAGTGTTAATTTCATGGCTCTTCTTGAGTTATCGACATAAAACCCTGTTTGTGTAAATAACCATGTGGGTGGTTGTAAATAGGATTTGATTAAAGGGTAACTTGTCACTGTGGCGCCACAAATTTCCATAAGCCAAAGCGAACAGAAAAAAAAAGAAATCAGTTCTAGATACTTATATAATACGGTGAATAAATTTCGTTTCGTTTTTTGGACACACGCATTTTAAGCCTCACATCCGAATAAATGAAACTGAACCTCAAAACGATGAGCCAGTTGCCAGTACCACTTCGTGTTCGACACTGTAATGCCGTCAGTAAATATCAAGGATATACATCAGTGCTCCATCGTGATGGGATGCGAGCCTGATTGGGGAATAATAATTTTATCACATGGAAAAAGGACTGAAATAATTATTATTTGCACAGCATTAAGATTGAGGGGATCATTTCTAATGCTAATTGTTGAGCAAGAGTAACACGGTCTTCTGTTATTTTTACACTGCAGAGCGCTGTATTCATACGCTGGAGTGCTGCTGAAAGTAAATTGTCTGGAATTGTATTACGCGGGTGCCGTCAAGAGGACAAGGATGAGTTTATTTATATACTTGTTTTTGAATATTCATTAAGCTGTCTCCTCAGGGTCATTTTATTGCGTTTTGTATATTTTTTTGTTGTTGTCTTATATGGTGGCAGACTACAATTTTAAGACTTTTGGAATTATTATCGGCATTTATGTATATATAATCTGTTGCAGTTTTTGCTATTTTAATTGGAATAAGACTATCCTCAAATGGATGGTTGAGGTTAAGGAGCGTTACATAAAACTTGATCGATGATATAGGATGATTTTTTAAGAGTTGATTTTTCAGGTTGGCTGCACACAGGTTGGTAATGGCGTCCAAATGTCATCTGTCAAAGTGAAAAGTGTTCAGTATACTCTGCCATTTAATCATGGAAAGACTTACAAACAAAATTATTGAAATTAATTATCAAAATTCGTGCGCCGTGAAAAATGTGACCATATTATGGATATGGTCGTCTTAATCGACCTGGTGAATCAACAATTCGTGCTGTTATCACCAAATTTCGCACCAAATTTACTTTGTTGGACATTTAACCATCGACTCGCATGCGTACAGTGCGTACCGAAAATAATATCGCAGTCGTAGCGTCTAATGTTAAAATGACGATCGTGAAATGTCAATTCTTCGCCGTTCTCAGCAATTGGGCATGTGTTAGTCAACCACATTGAAAATTTAACGTTTCGATTTGGGTTTGAAACCCTATAAAATTCAACAAGTTCAAGAATTGAAGTCGAATGACCTACCACAACGTCTAATTTTTGGTGAATGGGCCTTAGAACAGCTCCATGAAAATCCGGTGATTTATAACAAAACTGTGTTCAGCAAGGTGCTCATTTCTGGCTCAACGGATACGTATATAAGCAAAACTGTCGCATCTGGAGTGATGAACAGCCACAAGCCATACAAAGATTACCCATGCATCCCGAATGGGCTGGTGGCTTATGGGCTGGTGGCATCATCGGTCCGTCAACGGCGAACGATATCCCGCCATTTTTTTTTGCCCCAGTAGGCTGAGTTGAACTTGGTTGACATGTGGTTTCATCAAGACGGTTCCACAAGCTCGTGAAACAATGGAAATGTTGAAGGATGAATTTTGTGAACAGTTTATCTTCGAAATGGTCATGTGAGTTGGCCGCCAAGATCATGCAATTTAAAGCCTGTTGATTATTTCTCATGGGATTTTGTAAAGTCGTAAGTCTATGTGGACAAGCCGAACAACACAAATCGATTTATCGATTACAACACAAATTTTGAACATTTGATGTAAATTTGAGTGTTTTATTCGAATTAAAAAAAACTACGCTTAAAAAATCACCCGTTATAAGAGTAATTGATTAAAAAATTAAACAGCAAACAAACAATTCAGTGCTCCCAGAACATGGATTAGCGTTTTTTCTCATTTTTATTCAAGCTATCGTAGTCTTAGCTTAAGCATCCCCTAAAAATGGGCGAAATTAAATACTTTATGTGGTTGAAATATAGCCAATGAGATTGTCTGAATATCTTTATCAAAATTACTTTTCGTTTGACCAAAAATGTCGCTTTTTGCTGAAAGTGTACGTGGCTGTGGGCGGATTTAAAAAATATTTATTCATGTACTGACTCCAAATATAGCAAATGTCGTGATAATCAGCTCATTATCATTTTCAGGCTATCATACTCAAAAGCTATGGGATATGCTTTAAAATCGTTTTTATAAGAAAACGCCCCCAAAAAACTGGGGTTAAAATGTACTATGGACGAAAAGTTTGTATTAATAGTTATTATCAAAGTATCTACATAGAACGATTTTTCGAATTATGTCCATTGAAATTTCCCCTAAAACGGTTTTTTACTGAAAACACCCTAAAAAAATGGGTGTGGCTAAAAAAAACTTTATATAGGCAAAAAATTGTCTAAATATCTTGTTCAGACACTTTTTCATTGTAGCACAAAACTAAGACCAAAAAACTGGTGACGGACGGATGGACAGACATAGCTAAATCGGCTGAGCTGGGGATTCTGAGTCGATCCATACACTTAAATGTATATCTAGCTAAGTTATTTCTTTATGTTACAAACTCTGTATCAAAATCAACATACAGTGGGATAGGGTATAAAAACAAAAAGAAATTATGTTTGATGTGACAGCCTCTGAGGCCTTCTGTTTTTTGTGAAACGGGCAAAAGCTAGAAATTCCATATTTCATTCTTCAGGGATATTTTCATCCGACAAAATTTGAGTTGGTGTGTGCAGTTACCAAATCATCTTCATTAGCTTATAGAGCTTTCTAAAGGGTGCTCCAATAAGAGTTTCCTGAATTTTTTTTTTAAATAAAACATGAAAAAAATCAATGTATTGAAGAAAATCTGTATCTGAGATATTAGTTTGGCTTATGCCATTTAATGTTTTATTAATGTTATGTTGTCTCCAATCTTCAATCGTCTAGGGTTAATCGACGTAAGCAAGAGATTTCACATATCTTTAAGGAATGTAATTAAATGGTGTCAAGTCATAACATTTTAGTCAACAATTAACAGGACTAGATAGGTAGATACATAATATACAACTATGTTTTCTTAATTGAATAAAGTTGTGCATGGTATTTCTGCCGTCTGCCCGAGTGGCTGGTATGTATTATTGTTTATAAAATGATTACGTAATTTGTATATTTTTTTAAACGTTTATTTATTCACATAATATATATTATTAAATAATTAATAGCCTAAATAAACATAAAAGCTATACATATAAACAGTTGAAAAAAGTAATTGACCATTAGGTCCTCAATATATTTTTTTTGTATTGTCTTTTATAACTATTTATAGGTACATTTTGATATTTTGTTATACATTTTTTTTTATTATATTTGTGTATTTTATTTTAAAATGGGAAAATGTGAATAAAACCCTATTAGAAGACAGTCGCAACTTTTTTTTTAATTATATAAAACTAGAACTTACGAGACTAACTTAACCTATCTAAACCTATTTTAATCTATGTAAAGTTATCTAAATCTATCCAAAAATATCTTAATATATCTAAACCTATCTAGGCCCTGTCATGTGATATTTATTGCATCGGCTAACCAGTTATTGTTCGATCAAAAATCACATGACAGGGCCTAGTTTTACTTAAGCCTAAGTTTCGGCTTCAGTCCAGTCTAGCCACCAGCGTTTATCTCTATTCAACCTTTTATTATTACTTTTATCGCATTCAGGTATGCTAGTGCAGTACCTTATTCGATCAGTATTTCCAATCCCCGACTCAAAAGGCTCGTAAAGGATCTTTTTATCTGTTGCTCTCCTTGCAGCATGGTAATGGGTGTTAGAGGTTGATTTTTCGAACAGAGATAAAACTGACATTTTGTGGTCAAATCGGGCAACTCTAATGTCATTTATGTTCAGTTTCGTTTGCCATTTTATCATAAACAGGTTGAAAAATGAACAGCGTTTACCGCAAGCCCAGTCCATTTCATGGTCGACATAATCGTCCATTAGAGCAATTAATTCGGTTAACCATGGATCGTTTTCGCACTACGTTTACTCTATGTGATAGCACGCATCCGCAGAGACGTCGAACAGTGCGCACCGAAGAAACAATTGCCGCTGTAGAGCAAAGTGTTGAAGAGGATCCGGATGAATCAATTCGCCACCGTGCACAGCAATTGGAGCATTGTCCATCAACTTTATGGAAGATTTCAAGCAAAGATCTTGGCTTACGACCTTACAAGATCCAGCTTGTGCAAGAATTAAAACCGCGAGACCATGCAATGCGTCGTGGTTTTGGTGTATTGGCCAATCTCACCTTTGGTTGAATGGCTACGTCATCAAGCAAATTTGCTGCATTTGGAGTGAAGAGAATCCACATGAATAATCCAGAGATTAATTCGTTTTCGCTTAAACTTGCCGAAAGTGCAGAGTGATTCCTTACAAAATCCAGTGTGACATTGTCAATTCTAGACACGCCGGAAGCATCCAAAAGTCTTTTGTTTGAGACGTAGTGTCTTAAATCGGAATGTGCACTCCTATACATCTTCATGCAGGTTCTGAGACATTTGTGCTCGAACACTCAAAGCGATCGGTTAATTTTCCCCAACACAGGACTCGCATAAGACAGAATTGGACGAACGAATGCTTGGCAGCAAATGATCTTCACATCGGATCTTAGATAGTTGGAATAAAAAACGGTTTTTAAGCGACATGAATGCCGCTCTTGCCTTCTCTAATTAAATATTTAGGTGCTCATTATAATACAAAAATTTGAAAAAATGAACACACAAATATTTCACAACGGTCTTTGACTCGATCTGAAGACCACTTGAACTCGTTATTTTTAGATTTCTTCAGTTGAGCCTCAAATCTCAATTACCACGTCTTATTGTGGTGCGGAACAGTATGG
This sequence comes from Rhingia rostrata, assembly GCA_949824845.1. Classification (NCBI taxonomy): domain Eukaryota; kingdom Metazoa; phylum Arthropoda; class Insecta; order Diptera; family Syrphidae; genus Rhingia; species Rhingia rostrata. The sequence continues at coordinate 48,583,316 of OX463755.1, read as the reverse complement.
TTTCACATTTCGTATAGTTGATTAAGTTTCCATTCGGACCAGAAAGCTTGAAACCTATGAAACTTGCTTTGAAGTTGAGTTTTGATGTTTTGAATTGTTTAACCGCTGGCATACAGTGTAGCATCGTCGGCAAATGCTAGTGAATTATCGAGTTCCCTAAGCATATCAGAAATGAATATATTAAAAAGCTGTGGAACAGTTACTCTTCCTTGCAGAAGACCATTAGTGACCTTTAAAGTTTAGCTGTTTCGTATTATCTATCTGTTACGACAAATTTCCTTCCGTATGTCATGGATTCTATGATCTTTGTTAGATGAGATTCATGAGAAGGAACTTCATATCGAAAATGTTTAGAAATTATTCCGTCGATCCAAACGGTGTCGAAGGTTTCGATCGACCTTTAGTTAAGTAAAAACCAAAAAAATGTTGATAATACCTCTTAGTTAAGTTATTACATGGCTTTATTGGATCTAATTTTCATTAATAATTCTGCTTCTGTATGACATCGCTTCTGTTGATTGATGTCTTCTTCTTGCAGGTAATTCATCCCACAGAATACCCTCCTTAGCTCCCTTAGAATTGGACATATTCCTATGAAATGATAAATGTTCTCTCTTGCATACATATTGCATAGAGAGCAAATATCATACAAATCGTCCATGTGCGGCATATAGTTGAGTTTAAGAAGTTCCCACCTTCTTTAAAAATAAAGCTTATCATTTTTTTGTAAAATAATTTTTATCATTTAAATTATAATTAATTTTTGCGTAAATTGTTCTAGCACTTGATGACCTTGCTCTCATTTTCGTCGATATTTTAAATAACTTCATAAAGTTTCTTTCTCCATTGAAGAGGATTCGCGTCCACTAGTTTGAGATTCCATTCACAGTTAGCTGCATGATCAATCCAATCTTTGTAATAGAGCGATTTTTGATGTACCGCATTCAAAAACACTGCCTTAGGCAATCTGATGTATTTCATTTGTACTACTCTTATCAGGTAATCCGCATTAACCTTCAGTGCACAAAATTTCATTGATAATTGCTCTGTGAATCGATCTCTTTTCATTTAAAGGAAGAACGATACGAAAAAGTGCATTTTTGGGGTTGCATCGAGAACGGAGATACGAATACTCTCTGCTACTACATGCCCAATAGTGTAAAATTGAGTATATTTGGTCATGGTTTTATTTACAGTGCGTTCCTTTGGAAGATTATGAAGACCAAAATATGGTCGAAGAACTCTTTAAACGTTTTTAACTGACCATTGCTTTTAGAAATTCATGATGAAATGGCACTGTATACTAAACACAAAACGGTCAACCAAATTAATCACATTGCAATAGACAAGAGGCATCCAGTATTATGAATGTCCGAACATTCCGAGAAGCTAACATCGACTCTGACCTCTTCCCAACAACAATCCAGAAATACTGTGAAAAAATTTAATGTCAAGAGACTGCAATCACAAGAGACCCCCAAGACCTTCGCGCAACGCGTATCCCTTTACCTCTTAATTAACACCACAACATCAGCATCGAATGAAGAAGAACAATGTCAACGACGCCAACAAGCCACTGATGTGCTAGGTTTCTCGTGCCCACCAGCAAGAAACCCCTGGTTTGATGAGGAATGCCGACAGATGCTCGCAGCTAAGAACGAGGCCTACAAGGCTAAGCTGCAGGTAAAGACGAGAGCTGCCGTTGAGCTCTGTAGGCAGAGAAGACGGACAGAACACCGGCTTTTCAGAATGAAGAAAGAAGAGAAAGAAAAGCGCTCGATCGAGGATATAGAGAGGTGCCACTCCAGGAACGGTGTTCGCAAGTTTTACCAAAGTGCAAAACATCAAATTCAGGGATACAAGGCTCAATCAGAATCCTGTCGATGTGAACAAGGAAAAATCGTAGTTGAGATACAGTCGATGCTGAGGATACGGAAGAACCACTTCTGCAGACTGTTAAACAGGCAGAACGAACCATTCAATATTGGCAACGACAGCGAAAACTGCCAACAACCCGACCTCAGTGAAGTAAGGATAGGAATATCTAAACTGAAACTTAATAACGCTGTCGGAAATGAAGGCCTTCCCGCCAAGTTTTATAAAGCCGGCGGAGATGACTTCGTAAGTAACATCCACCAACTCATAAGCCAAATCTGGTCGGAAGAAGGTATGCCTGAAGAATGGAACCGCAGCATAGTTTGCCTGATCCATAAAAAGGGGACCCTCTAAACTGTGCCAACTACAGAGGCATAAGTCTCCTGAACATCACCTACAAGATGCTATCTGCCGTAATATGCGAACGCCTAAAACCGCTTACCAACAACCTGATCGGCCCTTATCAGTGAGATCTTAAACCAAGAAAGTTCACAACCAATCAAGTATTCACACTTCCGCAGATCCTGAAAAAAACCCAAGAGGTCCAAATCGATACCCACCAACTATTCATCGATTTCAAAGCCGCATACAACAGCTTCTATAGAGACGACCTATACAGAGCCATGTCTTGTTTTAGTATACTCTTCCGCTTGTGAAGGATGACGATGGAAAATTCTCGCTGCTCCATCAGGTTCGGAAACGATCTCACCGACACATTCGATACCAAATGCCAAATGCAATACCAAATGCAAATGCAAATGGATTTATGCAAGGCGATGCTCTGTCAAGGTGTTCATCAATTTCATTCTTGAGAGGATTGTGCAAAACTCCCGAGCCAACACCAGAGGCACAATTTTCCAAAAATAGGTACAACTACAAGGATACGCCGACGATGTTGACATCATTGGTCGGACCCAACGTGATGTCATAGCCACGTTTGGTGGTAAAGAGAATTAAGCGGCAAAAATGGGTTTAGCAGTAAATGAGGGCAAGACGAAGTATATGCTGTCAACAAGAAATGACATACAACACTGACGAATTGGACAGAACGTCACCATTGACAGATATCCGCTGTTTCTTTGGGCTAAGAAGGCAATTCAGTAGTAAAGCCCTCAGTCAAACTACTAAGGATATCCTGATCATCCCAGTCCTGCTCTACGGCGCTGAAGCATGGACCTTCTCAAAAGCGGATGAAGATATCCTTGGTCGATTTGAGATGAAAATTCTTCGAAAAATCATCGGTACCGTTTGCGTTGACGGGCTTTGGAGACGAAGATTTAACCAAGAACCATTAGATGCAACATTGAGTATGGTATTAACAAAGGAATTAAGGGAAACGTGTTCTGCGGAGCTCTGGTCGTTCACTGGTACATAATATTTGTTTTCCGGTGTGTTGCGGAGTGGTGGATATCCGCATTCTTACTTTAGTACCGACAAAGTATTGGTCCGATTCGATGTTTTCCCCAGAAATGATTGTACATCCGATAGGCCTCTATTCTATCTCTATGTGATCACCTTGATTGACTGTTTGTTGACCGTTGGTTGACCGTTTGTTATGGACAACAAGATGAAGAAACCTTATGCTGGCTTGAGTACGATTTTAAAATCCCCATCTTTTTCCTCCGTTTGGCGTTGGATCCGTTAGAGTGTAACGTTGATGAATTTGGCAGATTTTAAAAAAGCGTTCGTTGATATCGCTTATAATAAATCGGCATCCCAATTGTCTCGATGATTGCTTGCTATAACTAACCTTAAATCTTCATAGCGACCCTATGTTTTGGATTCAGTAGACAGGATAATCAACACTCGCTCTTATAAGCCAAATATTTGAAAATTCGATGGGAGATAAAATAACAACAGTCAAAATTACCAAGCCAATTATAAATTTATTGTGATTAAGATCATTGTACACTTTGAACAATGTTCGATACCTTCCGCCGGGAAGGTACACTACATTTTCTGTTTATAATTTTTGATTAAATGATAGAGAACGGATCTTATATTGATGAATGTTTTATTTAAAGTCGGCAATTAAATGTCCGCCAGCCCTTTTGAACACATTTGTCATTACATTCTCACACATTTCACGAGGTAATTCATTAATTACAACTGGAATATTTTATATGAGTAGCTCAAGCGTTTCTGGTTTCTTTGCTTTTCACATATCCCCACAAAAAGAAGTCCGGGGCAGTCAAATCAGGCGACCGTGGAGGCCAATCAACATCACCATTTCTTGAAATAACTTGTTGTGGAAAGAGGTCTCGCAGTAAGTCCATTGTAATCCTGACTGTATGCGATGTGGCACCGTCTTGTTGATACCAAATGTTAATCAAGCCCAATCATATCACGATATCGCTCCCAATTCACAGTTACCGTTACGCCGTTTTCATTTTCAAAGAAGTAAGGTCCAATGTTTCCTCCTGATTGCACATCACACACACACCAGAATGTAACTTTTAATGGATGCAAAGGTGACTGATGAATAATTTGAGGGTTTTCCAATGCCCAGAACCGATTATTCTGTTTATTCATATTATATCCATTTAAATGAAAATGTGCCTCGTCACTCATTATGATTTTTTCATAAAAATCAGGGTTGTCATGGGCTAGCTGTAACATCCTATTGGCATATGCACGGCGGCGTAAATGGTCTTGTGGAAGAAGGTCTTGTTTCAACTGAATCTTAAATGGAAACAAATTCAAATCCTTGTGCAAAATTATTGCCTAAGTTGTTCTTTAAAGACCAAGCTCCTGAGCACGGCGTTGAATTGAGGTTGATGGATTGTTTTGAACACTTCCTTAAGCAGCAGTAATGTGTTTAGCCGATCTTGCACTTCGTTCTAGTCTGCGTTCGGGCGTATCACCTGCAGACCCTCTTTCTTCGAAATCATTCACTACACGATAAATAGTGCGTTTTGTTGGCACGTTGTTGCACCCAAAAATTTCACGTAACTTTCTCATCATCACAGTAATCGATGATTGATTTTGATAAAATGTTTTAACGATTAAAACACGTTGGTTTATCAAATATTTTTCCATAATAAATTTGACACGTGTCTACTTCACGACTGCAAATATGAACTGTCAAGGCTAATGTTTACCAAAATGGCGGCAAAACAAATTAGTATACCTTCGGACACCCTGTACCTGCAGGTTATTTCTCAACAAAAATACATTCCATCTCAACATACAAATTCGCAGTTTTTACCTTATCCAATTTAGGAAATTACTTGTAATGCTCGTTCTTTTATCACATACGTTTACTCGGATTGGTATCTGATAACTAAGTGTAAACTTTTTTAAAGCCTAATTTCGCATCTGCTTTCCTTACTTTTATTACATCTAACACTTGACCGCAATTTCACTTCAACCCCTACTTCATAAAACATCAACAAAATCCTGCAAATATTTTTCTAAAAGATACGTAAATACTTGTGTGCTGAAGTTTTTAATTTTATTAGCACACGAAGAGCAAGGGATGAAATGGAAATCTTCTCAAGTGTGTTTGCAAAGGAGAAATCAATGTTCATTGCAAAAGGATTAGGTTCTCCTTAAAGAAATTTAAGATTGCTGTGGCAAGGAACCCCCGCGTCGGCCAATTGCCTCTCAGACATAAACATTTGCATTTAAATGTTTGCAGTAACCAAACTATCGGAACAGATGTACCCTCTTACAAATGCGTTAATGCAATCCCATTTTGGTATCACTATGGCGCCAGAGAGTGTGCTAAGTATACATTTGTAGATTATCATCATTGGATTACCAACACACATGTTCTTTATTTTTTTTCCTTCCTTACTCATTACTTCAAAAGAGCTAGCTCTTAACTAGTGTGGACATGAATATGAAAAGGAGCGAGAAAGCTTTGATCCTGTAAATGGACAAATGACAGTGCATTACAGCAAATTATAAGTTATAATGAGCCATTGTGTCATTACAAATAATAGCTGAATGATATTCCAAAAGTAGTCCTTTGTATGTGGTAATTCACTTTGTTATCTCAATGCCAAGGGAGTATTCCGTTGTTTAATTTGAATACAAAATTTAAAATTTTAAATCAGAATCCTTCGTCACACCTATGACATCATCATCTGAAATTATATTTTCGAAACCTCTTTGGCTTCGTAAACAGAATCGATATCGTTTTTTTTTATGACACCGAACGTGTTTAAAATTTACTCTTCCATCAACGACTTTAATCATATTACAGCTTAAAAATCCATTGTACTATGGTATTATATTACGGCAAATAGAAAATCAATTTCGAAAACCTTAAATTTTGTCACAGCGCTAGACAAGAACGACGCGGCGGGCGTCGCCGTTGTAGCCGTCATCGTTGGCAAGGACGGACGCCAGCAAACACCAACAATACCAACTCCCAAACGTAATTTGTGAATTCATTGAACTGCGTAAGTGTGAAAAATATCAATTTAGATAAAAATACACAAGTATTGGTGAATATGTGTGCTTCTTTATACATGTGTTCCTGCTATGAATTCTGGCGCAGCAGCAAAGAACTTGACTCCTATAGGAACTCAGTATTAATATAAATTAACGAGGCGGAAAATTTAGTTTACTAGTGAAGGAAAATAATGTCGCACGTAGAGAGGACATCCGTCATCTTAAAGCCGGAAAGCAATGGGAAATCTAAAGGACTTTCCATAGACGTATGCGCGCATGTTAGGTCATTCAAAGAATGTTGGAATATGTTAACTTTGGTCATTTGTTTAGTTAAATTAATTTGTAGCTAGAGATATGAGAGTCACACGTGTTGTCGCGTTAATCAATTTATTTTGGAACACGAAAGGCGACCAATTATAAATCAAATAGATATAAGAGATATGATTGAAATAGAATTATAAATACATATGGAATTTGATGATAATGTTATGTTTATGTTGATAATTTCAAATCGTTGCATCACCTATCCCATTCCATACTCAAATTTAACATCCCAAAAAAAAAACATTCCACAAAAATCAATGCTTGTGTCCTGCATTTGCTATGGGGTAGAGCACACATATGGTTTTTAGCAAAAAAAGCGTCCAAAAAGTGGGCATGGGTATTTATGTCCTATAGACGAAATGTTCACATTAACATTATCAAAGTTTTTATATCGAAGGTTTTTTTTCCAAATTTCCTTAAACATTTTCGAATCGCGTTTTTAAAACGCCCACAAAAAGTGGACGTGGCAAAAGACTTTATATGGTCTAAATATATATATGTCACGATGGTCTAGTTATGTTATTCAGACATTTCTTAACTCTAAATTGTTTGACCAAAAAATAACTTTATTTTAAATTGAGCGTTTCATTGGACAGATTTTGCAAATTTGTACACTTGTTCTGTAGCATCGGTCAATGATCCTAAATACCAAATTTCATTGTCATAGCTTAAAATTGAAGACATAAAAATCGGTGACATTCAGACAGACTATGTGACAAACTATGTTTTAAAACTAATATACCCCTATGGGATATGTTATAAAATACATATCTTTGTTAATATAAACATTTCGCCTATATATCATTTTTATCCACGCCCGCTTTTTGGAGGCGCTTTTATACAAAAATACCATATATGCAGGAGAAAAACGTTGTTTTTGGTCTAACCATACCAGATTTTGATAAACTGTCTGAACAGTATGTTGCGACAATTTCCATTTTAACATTTCTTTGCCAAAAAACCCACATTTTGTGGATATTAATTTTAAGGATGGGATGGGATAGGGTATAAAACGATCCACACAGTGGATTGTAGCCTTCTGATATGTTTTTAACTATCTCTTACAAAGAGAAAGACATTGTTTTCGTGGAAATTTGCGACCTCGAGATTTTGATTGATTCTAATATTACAGTGAAAGCGGAACCCAAAAATGTGGTTTTTGGAATACGGTTCCTCGGTCCGTCTTTCCGTACAGGTCTCTCCTGCCTAAACGAGGTGATGGCATAGGGTATAAAACGATCCACACAGTGGATTGTAGCCTTCTGATATGTTTTTAACTTTCTCTTACAAAGAGAAAGATATTATTTTCGTGGAAATTTGCGACCTCGAGATTTTGATTGATTCTAATATTACGGTGAAAGCGGAACTCAAAAATGTGGTTTTTGGAATACGGTTCCTCGGTCCGTCTATTCGTACAGGTCTCTCCTGCCTTCACGACTTGACCAATTTTTTTCAAACTTCGTATGCAGCGTTTTTATGGTCATAATTCAAGACCACTTTGTTTTTGTCTGCTTTTACACATGTTATTACCGGTGCCTGCCATATAAAAATCATACATACCTTAAATTCTTTTGAAAACGGCTTTAACGATTTTAATTTAACCTCATATATACTATAAGCATATTTGTTACAACGAAACTGCATACTCACTTTTTTCGAGAAAATACATATATAACGGAATTTTTCAATAAAGGCCAGACGAAGAAAATTGTCAGTTTCTCGTAAACTATTGTTCTAAACGGAATGAATTTAATTCGTATACCACTATTACTATTTTCATGAGTTCCACATAATTGCTTTGAACCAATTATCCCGAATCGGGATATTTTGGCCAATAACGGTAAATCATTCATATTCGCATGGACACTGATTACTTTCAATTACGGAATAAACGTATCACATTTCGACATTAATTATATAATTTTCAGCATCATTAATCAAAATAAATATTATTGTGTATTTTGGTCAAATTAATAAAAACGCCAAATTAACTCGCTGTGAAAGAGAAAGTTGCGTACGACCCAGTCGTGCACTCACCACTCGTTTTCGTTTAATTCTCACAATCATTTTAATTAAAATTATATATATTATTACAGATCGATGAAACCGTAACAAGAACGGCGAAGAACTTAACAGAACTTAAAATATGTTACATAGAATGGTACTGGTTGATCGAAACAATAAGCTAGGTTAAGTTATTTGTTTATTTATTTAAGTCTACCAGTATTTTAACAATTTGGAGCCTAATTTGAAAATTGTCGATATTACTAACCTACATAGAATGTTAATTAAATTGTACAAATCAATTGGGCTCCAGTATCAATAACAGGCATTAGATCACAGATTCCAGAAGGCTCACCAACCATTTAAAAACCACATTTTTTGAGATACAAATTTATTAACAAACACAACTCAATTCTAATTTTACTGCAAGTTCCAAAAATTTCTAATTAGAGTGACCTTGGCGGCCAACTTACAGGGCCATTTCGAGAGATAAGCTGCTCACCAAATTCATCCTTCAACATTTCCATTGCTTCACGAGCTGTGTAGCATGTGACAACGTCTTGATGAAACCACATGTCAACCAAGTTCAACTAAGCCAACTGTTGCAAAAACAAGCGCTTATCATGGCCCTATATCGTTCGCCGTTGACTGTAACGTTTCTTGCAAGTTCGTCTTTGAAGAAAAATGGATACCACCAGCCCATAAACCACACTAATATTTTTTTCGGGATGCATCGGTAATTCTTGTATGGCATGTGGCTGTTCATCACTCCAGATGCGACAGTTTTGCTTATTTATGTATCCGTTGAGCCAGTAATTATCCTCATCGCTGAACGCAATTTTTCGATAAAACAGCGGATTTTCATGGAGCTGTTCTAAGGCCCATTCACCAAAAATTAGACGATAGGCTATCAAACCCAGATCGACATGTAAAATGTTCCATGTGGTTGAGTAACACAATATGTCCAATTGCTGAGAACGGCAACGAATTGACATTTCACGATCGTCATTAATATTGGACGCTACGACTGCAATATTCTCTTCGGTACGCACTGTACGCATGCGATTCGATGGTTCAATGTCCAACAAAGTTAATTTGGTGATAACAGCACGAATTTTTGATTCACCAGGTCGATTATGACGACCATAATATGGTCGTAACAAACGGTGCACATTTTTTACAGACCACGAATTTTGATAATAAATTTCAATAATTTACCATAGTTGCTCGTTTGTAAGTCTTTCCATGATTAAATGGCATTTCAATATTTTCTTGTACTACTCAAAGTTATAGTTGTCGTTTGTGAAAATCGCACGATTTGCCGATGATATGTTTCTTCGTCGAGGTATGCTAGCAGTTGGACAGATGTATTGAAGAATATTACCCTGTTGTTGGCTCGCAAGTTTTGCATAACCATCTCAAGAGAAATATGTAAGAAATCGCATGTCTAAACACTATAGAATGTATTCATGGAGCACAATGTTGTGGCGACAGTTATCTATAAAGAAGATTTTCGGGGAGAATATATCAGTTCCGGAATATGGTCGAGTGGGTACGAAACTTGTACTTTTTATGTGAAACGTTCACTAAGGGTACAGATATAGCTATCATTGAAAACTCTATTTGAAAATGTTCTTTTATTTCTTGCGGCTTGTTTATAAGTTCAGTCATTGAAAAAAAGCTTATGAATTTTAGAACATGATTATCCAAAAATATTTTAATTTTTAATTATGGTTTCCGCAGAAAATCACTTTTTATTTTTCACTGATCAAGATTTATTTTTTTGAAGTACCTAGGTAATGATTGTCGTTCCATCGAATTAAAATGGAATTTTTCAATTTTCAAAAAAAAAAATTAAACATTTTAATAAAGGGTTTTTCAATAAAAGCGCAACAAAGTAAATAAATAAATAACACAAAAACGGTTTTGGATATTAATGAAATTCTTTATTCCTGTGAAAGTACGTCCGATGCCGTTATTTATGGAACTCGATTTCTTTTGCATGGCCACCACGGGCACGCTTGCAGAAGTCCAGACGCTGAACCCTTTTCGACGGTTTTCGGCCGATATTGCTGCAATTTAACGCCAAGCGACTGGACCATTTCGTGAGATAAAACGTTCTCCAAACTTGGTTTCCAATAAATTGATTGTGGCATTCGCTGTGTGGCTTGTGGCGCCGTCCTGTTGGAACCACATATACTCCAAGTACATATCATCCAATTAGGGCCAAAAATATTCGGTTATCATTGAACGGTAGCGATTCCTATTCACAGTAACGTGCCGGACTTGATCATCACGGAAGAAGTACGGCCTAATGACGCCGCCGGCTCATAAACCACACCAATTTTTTCGGGATGCAATGATGACTCACGGAATACGTGTGGATTGCTGCCTGACCAATACCACATATCTTGTTTATTGACGAAGCCATTAAGCCAGAAATGAGCCTCATCGCTAAAGATGATTTTTCGATGAAAATCCGAATCATTTTCAAGTTGTTGCTCAGCCCAATTCGTGAACATACGACGCTTCTGATGGTCAAGCGGCTTCAGTTCTTGCGTCAATTTAATCTTGTAAGGATGTAGGCCAAGATCTTTTCGCAAAATTCGCCACAACGACGCCACAGAGATGCCCAACGCTTGAGAACGACGTGTGAAAGACACATTTAGGCTTTCTTCAACTAAAGCCTCAGCGGCAGCAATATTCTCGACACTACTGGCACTTCTTTGTCTCACTGTGCCTGTGGATTAAAATTTTCCACAGACGCTCTATTGTTGATCTGCTAGGACGATTATGACGACCATAAATTGGACGTAGCGCTCTTAACGTTGAGGCCACTGACTCCGAATTTCGGTTGTAAATTGAAATAACTTCGACTCGTTGTTGGATCGTATATCTTTGAATCATGACATGGCAAATCTTACTGAAGAGAAATGTCAAAAGAGCGGCAAGAAATATGGCGTCGTTTGCTGTCCCTGTCGCTCAACTTTTGTAGCGTCCTTGTTGAAAAACCCGATATTTTTGGATAATAATGCTGCTTTGTTTTGACAGATTTAAAAGAAAATTTGCAATGAGGGTTTTCAATGGCAGCTATAACTGGGTCCTAAACTCCTAAGGCGGTTTATTTGAAGGTGCTCGAGCTGCTCTCGAGACTATGTCGACTTGCAAGTTTGCTCTCGAGGGCTTCTTACAGCAATTTTTTTCTCAAATGGATATTCGCTCACCTTAAGAGACACACACCAGCTAAGAACAAATTTAATCAACTTGCAGTGCAGAACTGGAGGCAACTAGGTACTTAGCTGACGAAACGAACATAAGAATGTTGTTTGAGGGTAAAGCTTAAACTTTTCTCGCGGGTTATGTTCTAGAAAGAAGATCGTAACCCTCCCCTTTTGTCCAGCAGAGGAAGCATCTTCTAAGTAAGAAAATAAAGGAATTATAATTTCAAATTGTTATTTTGTACGACTAAATGTCTTATGACCCAGTCGTACGCTTTGTTTTGCATTTATCCCACAAGGAATAAATAAATATATTAAATTTTTACATTCAATAGATAGCCACTTTTTTAAATAAAAATAAGCCCTGTTCTTCAATATGAAATGTGACATTTTTCACACTTTTTTGTACGATATCCTTTTTAGTAATTCTCCTCAGTCTTTTATCAGACACACGGCTACACAAGGTAATTCAAATGATGCAATTTTATCAACCCCAGAGCACTTTTATGTTGGCAAAGATGGTAAAGAGTTATCGAATTCATGAATACATTTTGTTTGGCTATCCTTCTGTCCTCATTATTGCAAAACACGTTTTTCTTAAATTTCAAACATATTTAAGTATGTTTTTGTAAAACCTACCTTAGTACGTATAAGGTGTACCGACATTCTGCTTGGCATGGTATGGAAATAAATTCATAATTCCCACCTTTTGATTTACCATTGAACTGGAATTAAATTGGTATTACAACTTTGTTATTACATTATAATTTCAAATTAGTAAGAGGTCATACTTATACACTCATCCGTCATAATCAGTGATTTATTAGGAAAGTTTTTTTCAGGGAATACCTGGGAATAATCCGCAAACGATAATAATATGTTTATACAGGACTATGCATTGACAGAAAAATTACTATGCATCTACCAGATACAAAACAAAATTAGTTTAATTTGCATTTTGCTTTTCACTTGTTTCAGAATGTTTTACCATGGAGAATTTCAGCCAGGCTTCAGAATTGTTCTACGAGGTCGTTTACTATTAGCGGGCTGTTAGTTAAAAGAGAAACAATGGCATGTGATTATAATTACTGCGTTCCTTGGCTGGATATTTTAATATATGCGGCTATAAATAAAGTGGGAGTGACTACTTCTGCTTACGTAAGTGAATGTATATTTTTATTTAGAAAAATTGTAGGTACTGTCGCTGACAAGTTGCGTATCTGCGTGAAGCATTTAAGGGGATTGTTGTGGACAAGTGACATATAATTATGAGTCTTGAGAATATTGGAATATATGGAAAGCATTTTTTTTTTAAACTACAGATGTGGTTTTACGTAAATCTGGATTTTTAGTATTTTTTCAATCATTTGTTTTTAACAAATTTTCTCGTCACCATGGAAGTTGGGTTAAGAACTAAGAACATACCAAATGATGGACAAGACCTGGAAAAACTTTCGCAGATATTTAGGAGGGTATTGTGTTAGCTATAAAGTTTCTACAAAATCATTTTGATAAAAAACGATTTGGTGTATTATTTTGATTATTATTTGTTGAAAAAAACTGGGAATGCAATTTAATTATGCGCGAGAAAATCATGTTATTTAACGTGTTAAAGTGGTTTTCTTATTTGAAAAATGAAAAAAATACAACTTGATACAGCATTTCAGTCCTATGACTTACCATTTTTTTCGACAGATAAGCAATATATAAAATACTAAACAAACAGTCCTGAGGTGCAAAAAGGATGACATTTCCAAGGACATATCTTTGTTATTTTTAACTTTCTCTAAAAATGCGACAGATATTATTTTCTTGAAAATTTTCGACCTCGAGATTTTGATTGATTCTAACATTACGATGATAGAGGAACTCAAAAATGTGGCATGTATTTTTGGGACAAATTATTCAAATGCATTTAGCTGTTGGAAAATGAGTTAAAAGCACATATCAAGCATTTAAATATTAATATTTTGTGTTTTAATGTTGAATAGAATGAATTCAAGAAGAAAGTATCTACAAGAATTAGCTGAAGTTATATTCGCAGATATGCGGGAAGTTTCCGAAATAAATGAGTAGGTAGTCAGGTGCCTTCAATAAATCCAAAATATCCTGGTCAATAGTATTGGCCCGTTTTTGGTGCAGTTTTCGCAAACTTGTTATTAATGGGTTCGAAGAAATCAAGAGCTAGCTCAAAATATCATCATTATTTTTGATACGCAAACGGCTTGACCGATTTTTTTCAAACAAAGTACACGTAGTATTTTTGGTCACAATTCTAGGCCATTTTTTTTTTATTTTATTTTAGCCATCCAAGGATTTTTTCATCCACTTTTGACACGGTCCATGCTTTAGCGCCTTAGAGCAGGACTGTGATGATCAGGGTCTTATATAGGACCTTCCTTGTAGTTCGAGTTTGCGCTTAACTACTGAATTTTCTTTTTATCCCGAAAAAAAGTGGTTGGCAAGAGTAATTTTTCGTTTAAATGGTTGTTGACAGATTAAAGAGCGGAGCCGATGTAGATAAAGTTCCGTACTACATTAAATTTATATGTATCTGTCAATGGTGACTTTCTGTCAAATTCGTCGATGTTGTACTTCCATTCGTGTTAACATCATATACTTCGTCCTCATTTAATGCTCAATTCATCTTTGTCGCTTCCTTCTCTACACTAGCCAACGTGGCTATGACATCACGTTGAGTCCTAAAAACGATGTCAATATCGTCGGCGTATGCTGGTTTTTTTTTCATGGGCAGCCGAACTGTAAAGATTTAATTAATTTTGGACATTCATGGCATAACACCACACTGATAAGGGCCGATCAGATCGTTGATAAACGGTCTTAGGCGTTCACATATAACGGCAAATAGGATCTTGTAGGCGATGTTGAGAAGATTTATGCCTCTGTAGTTGGCGCTGTTTAGAGGGTCTCATTTTTTGTGGATCGGGCAAACGATGCTAAGGTTCCATTCTTCAGGCATACTTTCTTCTGAACATATTTGGCTTCTGAGTTGCTGGATTTTACTTACCAAGTCATCTCCGCCGGCTTTATAAAGCTCGGCGGGAAGGCCGTCATTTCTGGCAGCCTTGTAGATTAGTTAAGATATTGCTATCCTCACTTCGCTCAGGTCGGTTGGTTGGCAGTTTTTGCTGTTGTCGACAATATTAAATGGCGCGTTCTGTCTGTCATCGCCATTTAACAGTCTGAAGAAGTGGTTCTTCAATATTCTCAGCATAGACTGTGTCTCAAATACGATGTTCTTCCCTACTTCTCTGACTATAGAGCTCAATTGCAGCTCTCGTCTTTACCTGCAGCTTAGCCTTGTAGGCCGAGCATCTGTCGGCATTATTCATCAAACCAAGGGATTCTTGGCGGTGGGCTCGTCTTGTTGGCATCGTTGCCATTATTCGACAGTCGATGTTGGTGGTATGGTGTTAATTCAGAGTTATGGGACACGTGTTTGGCGAAGGCCTTGGCGGTCTCTTGCGATTGCAGTCTTTTGAAAATACAATTTTACTCAGCATTTCTGGTTTGATTTATCGTGGTGGATATCCGCATTCTTACCTTGGCTGCAACAAGGTAGAGGTCCGAATCGATGTTCGGACATCCAAAATTGTCTATCGCAATGTGATCAATTTGGTTGACCGTTCGTTGATCTGGAGACCGCCATGTTCTTTTGTGAGGAAATTGTGTGCTGGCTATATTTTCCTTCCGTGTACTGCTTAAGATGTCTTCTCTTTCTATCTTTTCTACCATCTCCCAGCACGATTTTAACATCGTACTTCACTAGTCGCCCAAAGGTTTTGTCAAAGAGCTCGTAGAGGCCATATTTATCTATATCATCTTTTAGCTCCGTCGTGGTGTGAGCGCATATAAGGATTGTGTTGGCGAATTTAGAATTGATGCGGATTGTTACAATGCGTTCGCTAATGTCTTGGAAACATAAGACTTCTTGCCTAAGTCTGGCACTTATAACAAATCCGCATCCGAATAATCGCTGTTTCTGCTCTCTATAACACGGTCCGTGGTAGATGTCACAGTTTTTCATCCTTTTTTTGGTGGGCTTATCCCATCGTATCTCCTGGATGGCAGTAATGTCTACTTTGTAGAAGTTTAGGGCTTTCGCTAGTTCTCACATTCCAGGTGCAGATGCGAACTTCGTTGTTGTTATTTTAAATCAGTCCTTGCCGTATCGTAACCAGTGTTTTTATTCCATTGTTGGGTATTTAACCCAAAGCACAACCCCCTTACTGGAGAGTCAGTTCTTATTTATTAGATACCCCTATGAGCCATCAGTATCCACCACGGAATTGAGCATTGCTGTTGGCCTTTCGGTTTATCTGCCAACATCTATGATCAAGGGGCCTGGCTTACCCTTGAGATTCCTAAATAATCTGTTGTCCTAATAAGTCGAAGCAGCTCATCTATGTTCGCCTGCTCTTTTCAACACCACTGAATAATTTACAACAAAGTTCAGTTGCTTTAACAGCAAAATATTGTTTTTTATACAACAAAACAATATTTTTTTATACAAATCTCGATTTCAAGTGATGCAATGCAGTTTGAAGTATGCATTTCGCAGTTTGATTTGATTTTCCCCTTCTTTGTTCATTGTAAACATATTTCACAAAGAGCGAATTAAGTGTTGTCATAATATTTTTGAAACCATTTTATTTTAAATCCAATTTCAGTTTATTTTACGATTTTCATTACATTGTCTGCTATAAATTACCTGCTATTTGCTTTTTATTCAATAACATGAATGATGTACTATATTCCCGCAACATGTGAACACCTGTTACGAAGAATAATCCATGAGTGTACTTTCCATTTCTGTCACTCCTCAGTAGGTATACCAAATGTCAAAAATAAGCCACTAGCGAGCAGTTGAGCAGGTTAAAATTTTGAAGTCTCTATTAACCATAGGTACTGTTAGCGATCTGGTGACTTTTATTAAAATTTAATAAATTTTAATACATAATTATAAACTGGCATTATTATTTCGATCGGTTATTATAATACTAATGTCGAAAATTATCCACTGGCTAAAACTTTAACCCAATTGACACACGCCTTAGAGTCATTTAGAAATAAAATAAGTTTATGTACATAATCTACAACAAGCAACAGTTTCCTGGATTTCCATAAAAACGATTCCTCATTGATTGTTTACCCCAAAATTTTTCTCATCCACCAATAAGATAAGCAATGAGCTGTCAAACAGCACACTTACACACATACAAAGAGATCAATGTCTTTAAGTTCGATTTGGACGAAATCTGATAGCAAATCGGAAAATCCCAATCGAAAACGCTATTCTCAATAATCAACCGAACTATTTAGTCACGTGCAATGTAAGGGGAAATTCTGAAAAACATAAGGGAAAAATAAGATAAACAAATTGAAAGCCTTGAAGAGAATTTATTGTTTTAAAAATAGCAAAACAAGTGTGTACTTGACAGAATGTTTATTATTATTGAAGTCATAAAGAGAATACAATTGCTACCAACATGAAAAGATGATGCTGTAGAATGAAGAAACGTGTAAGAAAATCTAGTTTGAAATGAAGTTTTGCAGTCCTCTATTGCTCTCGTTTGTTAACATTTGATAGTTCATATGATGTTGGAAATTGACAACTAAAAGTTCGGTTTTTTGTGCAAACGTTATGTTACCTTTTAATAGTTTATACTTTTCATAAATCCCTGTTACTGCACCCTGAAACATTTTCATTCGTTATTGGCCTCCGTGTTTTAGTTTTACTAAGTTCACTTTGCCGATGCACTGTTTTTATTGGTTAAAAATTTCCACATGGGACTTCAGATATGAGTGGAACAGCTAATTTTTCTTCGACCTCTTATTTTATTTTGAGTAAAATTACCCCATAACATAAGTTCGATTTAGTTATTTTTTACTTTTCCTAGAAAGAAAATTATTCTGAATAGATAAAAGTATAAACAGAAATCTATATAATGTATAATGACAAATAAAATTACAAAATATTGGTTGGAATAGTTTGACATTTACATTTCAACTTAGTAAGATTTTGCGTTCCACTTTACCTTACCTCAATTTTCTGTTGTAAACTTAAATGCGGAACACGGCCAGTGTCAATGCAAATGTCAATGTTTCATTGTCATCGAATGTTGACAGTGATCTGCAACAAATACAAAAGTGAAACACGCTTATTTGTCAATGCGGAGGTTTTCTGCAATATGCTGAGATTAAAATTAGTTGTATCTATCTCCTAACCCTATCTGCTAAAACAGTAAAGTTATTATTTTGTATGTACAGGGTGTCCGCCGGGGAGGTATACTACTTTGTTTGATTATAATTTTTGATGAAATGGAAAAGAATGGACCTTATACTGATAAATGTTTCATTTAATGTCGACAGCTATGTATGGAACACAATATCAGGTAAAGGTCCGCCTCTGTTAGTCTCACAAACATATTTTTCATTACATTCTCACACATTTCACGCGGTATTTCATTAATTTCATCACGAATATTTTGTTTGAGTTGCTCAAGCGTTGCTGGTTTGTATGCATAAATCTTGCTTTTCATATATCCCCATAAAAAGAAGTCCGGAGCAGTCAAATCAGGCGATCGTGGAGGCCAATCAACATCACAATTTCTTGAAATAACTTGTTGTGGAAAGAGTTCTCCCAGTAGTTCAATTGTAATCCTGGCTGTATGCGATGTGGCACCGTCTTGTTGATACCAAATGTTATCCAAACCCAAAGCACGCAGTTGTGGCGTTAAAAAGTTTTCAATCATACCACGATACCTCTCCCCATTCACACTTACCGTTACGCCGTTTTCATTTTCAAAGAAGTAAGGTCCAATGATTCCTCCTGACCAAATTGCACACCAGACTGTAAATTTTAATGGATGAGAAGGTGACTGATGAATAATTTGAGGGTTTCCCATTGCCCAGAACCGACTATTCTGTTTATTCACATATCCATTCAAATGAAAATGTGCCTCGTCACTCATTATGATTTTTTCATGACAATCGCGGTTGTCATGGGCTAGCTGTAACATCCTATTGGCATATGTACGGCGGCGTAAATGGTCTGTCCATTGCAAAATTGTGGCCAAAGTTGTTCTTTGAAAACCAAGCTCCTGAGCACGGCGTCGAATTGAAGTTGATGAATTGTTTTAAACACTTCCTTAAGCAGCAGTAATGTTTTCAGCCGATCTTGCAGTACGTTGTGGTCCATGCTTGGGCCTATCACCTACAGACCCTCTTTCTTCGAAATCAGTCACTACGCGATAAATAGTGCGTTTTGTTGGCACGTTGTTTCTCACAAAAATTTCATGTAACTTTCTCATCTTCACAGTAATCGATGATTGATTTTGATAAAATATTTTAAAGATTAAAACACGTTAGTTTATCGAATATTTTTCCGTAATAAATTTGCCACGTGTCTACTTCACGACTGTCAAAAATGAACTCTCAAGACTAATGTTTACCAAAATGGCAGCAAAACAAAGTAGCATACCTTCCCGGCGGACACCCTGTACTTGAAGGGAATTTATCACTATTATATACTGCTAAGCAAGGAAACTGTATTTGTGACTGGAGTTGTTCTTTTTTAGTTCAGAGAAGAGCTCGAAATAGAGCTTTAGGATTTTAAATTTGTTGTTATACTTATATTCTTCTTATTTACTTATCGACTCCTTTTTTAAAACAAAAACATGACGTCATTTTTAACAATATCGAACTTTAAGTTATTGATAACTTTTTAATCCATTCTCCATTCTCTTAAGCGTATGTCTACTTAATAAAATAATTCGCATCAAGGTAATTTAAGTTTGTTCATTTTAAAAATTGAATCGAGAGATGTTGTGGAAACAATCTCCCGCTGCTAAGGGATAATAAAATTCAATATAAACAGGAATAGACTTAGTAGAGTTTTCATTTACTTTAAACACGTGTTTATCAGCAGCTCATTGCTTTTAATCACTTTAAACTTGTTAAATATGCATCGTTATTATGGGATTATTATCGATGGTATAATAGGATGTCAAGACAAGCGTAAGGGCGTATGTGCTGCTTCAGAAATGTTCGAACTAATCAGGTATAAAGTGACAGTATAGTGTAAACGTATTAATATCTTGATTACCAACTCAGCTATAGTTTTGTTTGTGTAGACTATAAGTTAAACCTTGCCCATGCAACTTTTCCCCTTGCGATGAATTGAATAAGTATGTCCATTTGAAAATCTCTTGTTAGCAGATTAATGGCTTGTAAGTTATTAACACTGCCCGGTAGATTTTTTTTTCGATATAAATAATAAACATAGCAACAATTTAATTATAATTCTTCAATTCGATTTTTTTTTAAAGAACTATAAGTCATTGAGAAATTGAATAAAGGTAAAATGTGACATTGCAATTGTTTTGAAGATATCACATACAAATTATAAAGCAGTTTGGGGCATCCAGCCAAGAAATATTTGGGAAAAAACTATTGCAAACAATAATAGTAATACAGATATTTAGCCCGTGTGTCAATTGCGTTAAAATGGGGGTTAAACTTTATCCACTGGCTAATTTTTGACATTTCTACGGTTGTTTTCCATCTCTCGTCAACCCACAGTAGGTATATCAAATGTCAAAAATTAGCCACTGAATACATTTTAGCGAGTTGTTGAGCAGGTTAAAATTTTGAAGTCTCTAGTCACAATACTAATGTCAAAATTTATCCACTGGCTAAAATTTTAACGCAATTGACACACGGCAACGCAATTTGAGAGAAATTTCTTTGTCTGGTCAAAATTTAAAAATCCGAAAATGGCCAAGACATTACGGACATTACAGAATTGCAAAAAAAAAAGTTTTTTCTTGTGTTTCCCTATTAAAAGAACGTTAGGTAATGTTAGGTTTGATGGGCCAGGTGAGTCGCCAAACTATCTTAGCAAGACCAATTGTAATGTTAAAATCAAAATCTCGAGGTCGAAAAAGTTCACAAATTCTCGCGAAATTTTTATTCATGACAAGGCTGAATAGAGAGTAACACAAAATATCGGTGGTAGGATGATCAGGGTTATCGGGAATTTTTTTTCCCACCGAATATTCCCCATTCAGCAATGTAAATTGATTGCTGAATAGAAAAAATTCCATGGGAAAAATAATTCCCGATAACCCCAGATATGTGTTTAATAGAGATGACAGAAGAGGCACTTATCTATAACGCAAAGCACGTGCCGTGCTGGAAGATTATCACAAGAAAGAATAATGTATTTGTATTCAGAATTCATTTCCAGCAGCTACTTAATGGGCCTAATGTCGAGAGAGTGATATATCAAGCAACCAGGCCACCTTCAGTCAAAAAATAGTTATCGCTCGCTAATAGTATTGAATAAGTTAGTGCAGCATTCAAAATACTACAGAATAACAAGGCAGTCGGTTCCGATGGATTACCAGCAGAATTCTTTAAATACGGAGATGTTACTACAGAAGTGTGCATGTACCAAACCATCAACAAAGTCTGCATAGATGAGAGCATGCCCAATGACTGGAATATTAGCTCTAGAATATATACCCCATCTACAAAAAAGGCGATCCCAGGCAAGGGTACAATAACTTGGGCGCCAAGAAATAATAACGGGTTTTTGTAGAACAATTCGAAACAAGCATTTTTTACAATGGGTGGGGGTTAACCTCCCCTTGTTTAAGCGAAAGATACAATTTTATAAAAAAGTAGGTACTAAAAATGGAAAATTTATGAAATCTATGCAAGGTTTTCAACAAAATTGGTCTTAAGCTTAAAAACACAGAAAATCATCTGTTTTTCGTTTTTTGGTAAACAATTAATTAGAGCAACGAATTTAAGAACAAAAAATTTTAAGTTGAAAACAAGTTTAAAAAAAAGACATGCATAGATTTAATTTAATTTAAAAAGTAGCTTTTAGAACAATGTAGTGGCTTTAATTGTAAGTATTTCTGCTATTTTTAATTTGTTTGCTTAGAACCTATTTATGAAATAGCCCCTTTCAACAAATCCGTCCAATGGCATCATTGATTGCTCCCATCGTTCCGTTGTAGAAACATTTACATTGAGGAATAAGCGAAAGGACAAGACAATGTATATGTAATCAACAAACAAAGCACTGTAGAACTACAACCTTGGACAAAATATCACTTTTGATAGATGCAGCAGGAACTCTCAAAGGAAAGTTACCTGCCAAACGTTCATTACTCGTGATAACAAAATTCCAAGATAAGTTGCATACTTAGTTGTAGTGCAAACGCAAAAAGGAAAAAGGGTGGTGGTTTTTTAGAGAGTAAGAATCTCACACTATACTGTTGGCTCATCGTGTCTGTGAAGATTACCACAAGCCCACGGAAAAAAAATATTTTTTTTTATATGATAGCAACAATTTTAAGGTAGGTTAAGAGCTCATCGACCTCGGAGTCAACATGAACCCCAAGAATGATACCTTAGTGGATATACGACGAAGACTATCCCTAGAGATCCACTGCTATATCGGCTTAGCAAAACTAATGGGATCAAAACTTTTAATCCGAAAGTCAAAATGTTTTCTCTACCGGGTCATAATCATACCAGTCCTACTATACGGCGCAAACTGCTGGAGAAGCTGCAAAAAGCTGAAGAAAATTTAAGACACTTTCGAAAGGAACATTTTTCGTCGATTTTTTCTTCAGTTATTGGGATATTGACAGTCAAGCAAGTGGTTGATTCCAACGTGTCGTTGTATGATTTCTAAATCAATTTGTGAACAGGCGAAACGCGGTAATCTTCTTGTATTTTATAGCATATACCTTTAACACGGTACTGTCGACACACAACCTTACGCAATTACAAAATTTTTAGTATGCATCTTAATAGACTGAAGTTAGTTTAAGCTTAAGATGTTTTCATTCGATTTTCAGACCTAAAAAATAGTCCCAAATATCTTACAGTCGTGTGAACTGTCGATATTGTTCTAAAATAATTTCCAAAAAAATTAATTTAAAGGCTATAATCTATTGCGGATAATTTAATCACACATAATCACACAAAATCTATGTAGCATTTTAAGAAATTTAAACAATTCATATTCATTATTTTATGAATTTCCTTTACATATTCATAAAATATAAAAAATACTGAATTTATGAGAACTAATTTGAAAATAGACACTTAATTTGAAAATAGACACTTACACCGTACCGTATGAGTACTTAAGTACTCATTTTAGTATACATCTACATATTACTTTTTCTCTACTAGCCGTAAAAGTAGCCTTTTTATACTTAAATTATAATTTAATCGCACAGCAATTCATATTTTCAGAATGGTCATGATTTATTTATTTAAATACTATGCTTACTGATACGCGTTTGAATTTAGGTCTCAATATAAAATCATTTTTCATATTATTTTTTTCAATAATATGTAGAGGCGCTTTTTAAACTTTTTCACTTTTCAATTGTGTAAGATAAAATACAATAAGGGTATTCATGCAACGTCGTAATTTTACTAAGTCGAAAGATTGTAATTTTACGACGACGTTTCATGAACGACCCTAAAAATGTACATACCACTGAATAATACGGTAACCCACTGAATTGAATATCAATTTAGTAATTTTTGTATTGATAGAATTTTGGTCGTATTGTTCTCTTTCCGTTCTACACAATTTTTTTCAGTATAGCGAATACGTTATGAGTAAAACTGACCGATTAAATATCGAAGTAGCATTGCAAAATTTTACAACTTTTTTTTTATTCCGATATTGTTGGAAAAGATTTCCCATACCAATTTTGACAGGTCATTTATCACGTCGTAATTTTATCACGTTTACAACGTTTACGACGACTTTCCGACGTAGCATGAATATCCCTTATCTCTCACAACCCTCCAAAGAATAGGCATATTTAGCCACGGGAATTCGGGATACATGTTTAACGAGTATAGCACATTAACATTTTGAAACCCATATTCACCACACTAAAATCAAAAACAATACTGTGGTAAAGTTGACCTCACTTTTAACACAATTGACATAGACTTCTACCATATTATTGCTTTGCGCTTTTTGGATTTTCCGGATATCAGCAATAGTGGTACTAAAAAGCTTTTATATGTTACATCTTGTGGACAAAATGTAAGCTGTGTGTATCATAGAAGGTTTTTAGTACCACAATGTCCACAAGTGCTTTTATATTAATGTTGCCAACCAACCAGTCATCAATTCAAATTACAATAGATTGCGTCTCCTGCTTTTTTATTACATCTAATAGAGTAAGGTGAATTTAGGAAAAATATTCTATTTCCAAATTATGGCAATGAATTCCGCAGTAGAGTTAAAGTGTGAATAATTTTTCAAGACTCGAGACAAATATTTGCATTTCTTGGAATTTTATTTTGATTAATGCCGTTTTCTACTAGTAAAACAACCAATTTTTTTTAGCAAGATCTGACAATTTTGACGGCTTTGAACCGGAAAGCAAAGTTTACTCTACTTTGGTTCTCTATGTAGCATTTCATTTGACAGTTTGTTTGCATTTTACTTTCGAATAAATTCTTAAATAATGACAAAAACATTAAGAAAACGTATCAAATATTCATTTGATTAATTGAACATATTCTTTATATTCATTAATTTCATATATTTAATAAAATTATTTATTGACGGCGAAATCAAAACGTAGGAAATTGTTAAATGAGGTTGTGCAAAATGATGTAAGTCCCACTTGAAATTGAGGTTTTTCTAAATTGATATAGGGCACAAGATGAGTATCCTTTTACCAATCAAAAACATAAACAACAAAAATGGTTTCATTTTTTCTCCACATATCGTAAAATCGTAAAATCTTGAACGATTATCGTTTTACGTAGTCGTATTTAAACGAAAACGAAGTAGTTACAACGATAAACGTTTTATGAAATACACCAGTGGCATCTGTGGACCGTTTTCGTTTACGAGAGTCTGTTTAATTCAGTTTACTATTTATAGGTGCCAACAAAAATAAAACAAGAGTAAAATATATATACACACTAGGGTTATTTCAACGAAAATCTCAGCTTTGTCCGTAAACGGTTATAAGCATGGTGAAATGGGCCCTTACCTTTTTCCAAGTGGTCAAACTATTGTTTAAAATGTGTGTTATGTGTTCATTATGAAACAAATTTTGGCATAAAAATTCATTAACATTTTTTACCATTTCCGATAGAGGCATATTAGTTTTGACACTTATTGGCGCAAATTTATAGTCAATCGATGTTTATGGTTTAACTCCACACTAGTTAACCTCTACTTTAAATTAAAAGCTAGCTTTAACTTACTTTCATCAACAGAATTTTTTTAATGCGGCGCTAATTACTGTATACTAACGAACGAACCATCAAGAACTCTAAGTCAAACTCATTGACATTACGCTAACTTTGCATTAAACATTAATGCAGAGTGATAACGCTAAAGTACACTTTTTGACTACTATAATTATCAATACGTGTTAGTACGTGATGAAATAATTTTAAAGTCTACTTTAAGCGATTATAACTTTGCACCAATTATAGTTAAATGATAACATAATGAAATAATTTAGGTAGGTACACCTTAAAGTATATCCATCGACTAATCATCTCTGGCTAAGTCGATTAAGCCGTGTCTGGCTGTCCTTAATCGATTTTAAGATCCTACATTTTGAGTTCTGGTAGCGAAATTCGGTATCCTATTCCATGCCTACAGAAAATGTGTAAACGTTTTAAAAATCCCCCACTGCCACGCTAACATTTGAGAAAAACGTTCTTTTGGTCAAACGGTTAAGAATTTTGATAGTGTCTGAACAAGATATTTGGAGAATCATAATACCTATATTTTTTGCCACGTCCACATTTTGGCAAAGTTTTCTGAAAAAAAAAAAATACGATGCAAGGTTAGGTTAGTTTAGGTTGCAGTGGTTGCTCCTTGACCGCGATGCGCATGTACACTCTAAACGTGGTACCACGTGGATCTGTCGACTTTACTATATTAGTTCGCCTAATTGAACCATTCAGAGCTAACTATAGAGCGTAGGAGGTTTCTGAAATTGATATTAGCCAGCTCACCCAGATTTTCGAAGAAGTAGTTTTCCAGATGAAGCCGTTTGCATCTACGGTTTGCTTTCTTGATCGCATCCAGTTTGATCTGATATTTACATGTCGCGAGGGCCATACCTAACATATCTACTGGCAGTAGAGTATCAAATGTAGACCCCTGCCTGGTAAGCTCATCTGTATGTCTTTGTGGCCTGGCACCCAAAAGAGGTTAATAGTAAAATGCTCTGCCATCTCGTTAAGATAGTCGGCATTCGTGGGCTGATTTCGAATTGAACGAGATGGCTTCTAGGGATTTAATTGCTGCTTGGCTGTTGCTGAAATTGTTAATATACTTTGTGGATATTACCTTCCTTTTCAGCTAGGGCAAGGCTTCTTTGATTGCCAAGGATTTGCTTAAGTTAAGCGTCTCGGAGAAAACACTTCCAATCCATATTCTGAATGAGGCCCATCCGTGAAAATGTGAATCGTGGTATTAGATCGGATCGAATCTGACTCCCATTCAAGGCAACTGGGAATGGTTGTACTGAAGTTATGCTCAAGACTGAGGTGTTTCCTGTTTTTTGTCGAACCATAAGCTGTCTGAACAATATGCTGTGACAATGTCATTTCATATCCTTAACGCTAAAAAAGATGCTTTCGGTAAGCATGGCTTCGTTCTCGTCCACCATTCGTATGATCCCTATTGCAAAATTCGAAGCGAATCAGAAAGCATGTGGGTTTAAATCTACTAAGCGGATAATTCTGGGGCTCAACTAACATGTAATTTTTAGCTACCGTCTTCATGTTGCACTATAATTAGGTTGAGGTAGGGTTGTACTTGTGTATTCTTCTCGTTTAGTGTGCATGCGCTCTACGCGTTATTCCCATATTATATTGCTGTGGGGATTTTTGAGATCCATTCTTACTAGGGACCATACCTTGGACATTGTGGACCATAGTATGGTCTGCTTTGTAGCAGCTTAGGGCTATCGTTTGTGTATACGCTTAATCGATTCTGTTAAGGGTTATAAAATACAGGATAACTTTTATCATCGAAGTTGTAAGACATCTGGTTTCTACCCAAAGGACGCGTTTAGTTTTTTTTCTGCAATTAGTGTTCTGTTATCTTGTACAAAAACTACTAGCTACATACTAAAAAACAAAATTAATTCGAAAGCTTTAAAATACAAAGCGCAACATTTCTAATACAAATGTATTAACTAACGATTTAAAACGACGATGCAAATTCTTTACGTTCTATTGCTTTAAATGGTTGGCCTGAACTCATGTCACTATTCATAAAAAGTGATTTAAATATATTCAGAATGTGGGTTCCAGATTTTATAAGCTAGCTTGGCTGTAATGTACTCTATATGACCTACAAATACAATTTTGTTTTTTTATTAATTTGTTTGTACTTCTTTTTGGTAAGGCCAACCAACAATACTCTAAGATAACCCGGAGATAATGCTTACAGTTCATTGACTCTGCTCTGTTCATATTGACTCTGCTCTATGTTTAGTGGTACGTCTCCTGCATGCTCTTTCCATTTATTTGCGCGTTCTAATGCAAAACAAGTTTTAACACGGGCCCACTGCGAAGATCAGTTTTTATCTATTTCAGATTGTTTGCTTACATACTTAATTGGCGCTACAGTCCGGAATGAACCTGGGCCTCAACCAACATGCCTCTCCAATTGGCCCGGTCCTTAGCTAACTGCCTCCAGTTGCACATTCCAAGTTGGTTGAGGTCGGTCTCTACTTGTGCCCGCCAATTAAGGCGAGGTATTCCTCTACTGCGTCCGACGTCTGGCTGGGAATCGAAGACTCTGCGAGCCAGAGTATTGGTGTCGATTCGTTCAACATGTCCTAGCCATCTTAAACGTCCTCGCTGTGCAGATCGTATAATTCTTGGTTGAATCTTCGTCTCCATAGCCCGTCAGCGCAAACGGGACCGAAGATTTTTCCTCTCGAATCGACCAAGGATTTCTTCATCCACTTTTGAGACGGTCCATGCTTCAGCGCCGTAGGCTGGGATGATCAGGGTCTTATATGGGATCTCCTTAGATCGAGTGAGAGCTTTACAACTGAATTGCCTTCTTAGCCCGAAGAAACAGCTGTTGGCAAGAGTAATATTCGTTTAAGTTCTGACGCATATTGTCAGAGCGGAGCCGAGATAGTCCCGTACTACCTCTAAGTTATATCTGTCAATGGTGAGGTTCTGTGCAATTCGACGATGTTGTGTGTCCTTTCGTATTCTAGTTCTACCAAAGATGCCAATATCGTCGGCGTATGCTAGTAGTTGCACCGATTTTTGAAAAATTATGCCTCTGGTGTTGGCTCGTTAGTTTTGCACAATCCTCTCAAGAATGAAATTAAGAACACATGACAGAGCAACGCGTAGCCTAAATCCTTTTTTTGGTATCGAATGTGTCGGTGAGGTCGTTTTCGACCTTATGGAGCAGCGAGAATTCTCTATCATCATCCTACACAAACGGACGAGTTTGGGCAGTATACCAAAACTAGACATGTCTCTGTATAGTTCGTCTCTATAAATGCTGTCGTATGCGGCTTTGAAATCGATTAATAGGTGGTGGGTATCGATCTGCCAAAGAGTGAGTTTTTGATCGGTTGTGGACTTTCTTGGCCTAAAACCTCACTGATAAGCGCCGATCAGGTTATTGATAAACAGGCGTTCACACATTAGGGCAGACAGGATCTTGCAGGCGATTTTGAGGAGACTCTGTAGTGGGCGCAGTTTAGAGGGTCTCCCTTTTTGTGGATCGGGCAAACGATGCTGAGGTTCCATTTTTCAGGCATACTTGCTTCCTACCAGATTCGGCTTATGAGTTGGTGGATGTCATTTACCAAGTCATCTACGCCGGTTTTATTAAGCTCAGCGGGAAGGCCGTCATTTCCGACAGCCTTATTAAGCTTGAGTTTAGATATCGCTATTGTCTGACAGCGGAATGTGTTTGTCATCGCCGTTTAACAGACTGCAGAAGTGGTTCTTCGATATGATCAGCATCGACTGTGTCTCAACTATGATATTTCCTTGTTCATTTCGACAGGATTCTGTTCGAGCCTTGTATCCTTGGCTTTGAGGTTTTACATTCTCTCTTTACACCTCTCTGTATCCTCGATCGAGCACTTTTCTTGCTCTTTTTTCTTCTTTTAAAATATCCGGTGTTCTCCCCTTCTTTTCTGCCTAAAGGGCTCAATAGGCCTCGTTCTTGGCTGCGAGCATGTGTCGGCAATCCTCATCAAACCAGGGGTTTCTTGGGTGGTGGGCGTTGAAAACCTAGCACATCAGTTGCGGCTGATCTAATGGCTTGTTGGCATCGTTGCCATTGTTCTTCGACATTCGATGCTGGTGGTTTGGTGTCAATCTAGAGGTTAAGGGGTACGCGTTGCGCATAGGTCGTGGCGGTCTCTTGCGCTTGTAGCCTTCTGGATCGCTGTGTTTGGGGTGTTGGATATCTTGGCTGCAACGAGGTAGTGGTCCGAGTCGATGTAAGCTCCTCGGAATGTTCGGACATCCAAAATACTGGATGTGTGCCTCTTGTCTATCGCTAATCACTGAAAAATAAAAGATTTCTAATTCCTGAAATAAAGAGCTTATTGGTAGTCCTTTTGAATTTCCGAAAGTTGGGAAAATCCAGATTGATGAAATTATTATTTACAGCCACTTTGGTACAAAAAATGCATAAGAATACCCACGTTGGCCTAAACGGGAAGATAATTGGATGATTGGTTCTGTATTGGCTTTACCGATGTTATGTTACAATTGCAGATGGTAATGTTGTCTGGGAGGTCATTCCGTAACTTTGAAAGCGATTATCACAGAGACCTCATGTAGAACGAATGGACACTAATGCTCCGCCTCGTAGTCTTCGCATCTGTTTACTTCAAAAACATTCAAAAACAAAACTGATAGTTGACACAATTTGCAAAGTTTATATCATCTCCCAACAGGGTAACAATCATAATTTTATGCAAAATCATTTGCGGCAAATACGAATTATGCCACATTTTTCTAGAACTCGTTGTCAAACGATCAGAGTGGTCGCCAGCCATCCAAAATGCATCTATCCATCTTCCCGCTCAGGATAAGAAGTACCGTGGCTGTTTTTTGAAGGCCCCATAAAGAAAAACTATAAATTTATTTTTATATAACCCTTTTTTATATATATATATATTTTTTCTGTAAATATAAACACACCTTTTATTACGCTCAAACAAATGAAATCTCTTCACAGGGTGCATTTCGTGCTTTTTCTCTAAAGGGTTTTTTTTTGTATCTGGCCTGTGTATTACGGATTCAGTCGAAACAGCTACTAACTAATACGCTAAATATATTCCGATCCGGTAGTTTTCTCTTTAGGATCCCGTCATTAGCGCCAGAAATTAGTCAGCTTCAGCAAGACTAAACCAAAACAAGAAACCACTGTTTGAACGTATTAAAAAAAAGTGTGTATGATGATAAATGTTTTTCTGTTGTATAAAAAAATAATAAAAACATCAAAGAAATGGAATTTGGCTAACATGAAGAATAACTTTACAAAGAAAATACGAAATTGTAATTTTGCTTACAAATACAGATTTAAACTGAGTACAAAGTAAGACCAACTGTTGTTGAAACATATACGAGGGGCGCTTAATAATAGAGAAAAACATTTAAATTTAATATTTATGAACATTAGTGTTATTCTATTTAGATTAATTATATTTAATGTATTTTCATTGACGATTTTGCATGAATGTAGATTTAAAAAAAAAAAATTCTCGGCTTGCATGTGTCCTTCTTCTTGTTTTTTTACAGCTTCTTGTTCTGGTAGAATTCCCGAATCAGTTTTTTCAGGTATTTAGCCTCACGTTTGCGTTCCGCAAGAGTGGTAGCCAGCTCCTTGTTGCGATTGGACAAAGTCTGTTCCTCGCTTAGAACTGTCTCCATTTCTTGTTTCTTCTTTTGACGGTAACGAGTGGCCGCATTCTTGTTCTGCTCTTTTTTACGATTCTTACGGTCTTCAGGTCCACGGCCGTAGGGACGTGTACGCTTTTTGGCGAGACTGCTGCTCGTTTGCATTTTACCACCACCATCACAGCTGGATGATGATGAGGACGACGACGAAGAATCCCCAATCACGGATGATGCTGACGAATGGGAGGAAGATAGTGACGGCGATGTGCGACCCCAGTCTTCATCAGCCGACTGAGAGGGTGGTGACATTGAAGACAGGAAATATGGATTGTACTCGATGTTGTCATCGTGCCAGTCGGGTAGCTCCTTAGCGCGAGTTTCGACAATTTCGTCGACAATTTGACAGTTTTGCGCAATAACCGATGATTGAGTTGCATTATAAGCGTTCGGTGTGTAGGGGAGTTGAGAAGAAGGGGTTGACAAGGTGACATTGACCGAAGCCTGTACTGGAGCTGGAATCGGGTTGACAATGTTCTGATAGATGGTGGAGATTCGACTGGTCGGAATAGCATGATACGCTTGCTGTTGTGGTTCTGGCGACTCGTGCTGTTGATTGACCTGTTGGGATGAGAAGTAATCGAAAATCTAAGAATGCAAATTTTCGATTTGGAGAGAAGCAAACCAAAAAATAATTTAAAATCAAAGCTAGAATGAAATAAAAAATGGACAGAACAGAAGAAATTAGGCCTTGGAAGTTTTGTGTCTAAGTTGCTAATGATGTATGATAAGGTTTTTCTTTATTGGCTTTAAATAAAGATTTCACCCTTGTTGATATTGCTTCGACAATGACATACGACTTGAACATTCCTTACAGTGATAAATACCATTTGCAACATAGACAAGGAACTCCAAAGTAAAATTCCAAATAAAAAACATGAAATTAAACAAATAGTTGCTGACACCGATTTATTTACCTCTTTAACATCTTGGGATTCCTGTGGCGGCGATTGTGGTGGTGTAAGAGCAAGTTGAGGAGGTGACTGTGGTGGCGTTAATTGGGTTAATATTGTTGCATTATTGTATAATATTTTGCTGCAGTTATCTCCTTCATACGGATTTTGTACTTTTGTTACCAAAGATGGGTGATGAAAAACTGATTCAAAGGATTCAAAGTCTATCAATGGTTGGGGTAAAGATGGTTTAGCTTCAGACCATGGTTCTGCAAATAAAAAAGGCAAATTTCATTTATTTTTTAACTAACGAAATAAGAGTACAATAAATAATCCATGTGTGTGGTATATTATGGGAATCATTTTGGAGCAATACATTAACAGTAGTTATTGAGTACAGTTTGATAACATAGTCAACATTTCTTTGCCGAAGGGATTATGTATACTATAATACTTTTAAAAAATGTCCTCGTTTTTCCTCAAAAATAAACCAAAAACATTAAAAAAAACACGAAAGCATGAAGCTCCAAAATGATCAAAAGCCCCAAAGCAATCCAAGCAACATTTACACTCAAAAGATGACAGGTAAATCGACAGCGACGATGCTTTCGACAGTGGAGATGGCGAAGCTGGAAATAGCGTTAAAAGTACATCAATGATGAAGAAATACAAGAAACTGCACAGGACAAACGTCTGCGTCTGGCAAAGAAGTACGAATCGAGAAAGAAGAAAAGTACCGAGCTGAAGACAAGGAGGTGTACGACTATGTGTCACATCGATTACAAGAAGAGTACCTGGAATGTGTTGGAAGGCTGATCCATCAAATTGCCGCATCTATTGTTACCTGCAGCATAGAAACAGTACTGAGGCATAAGAAACAGAAACTTCCTGTAACCGCCATGGCGCTGACCAGCGATGGGAAGTATCTCTTTTCCGGCGCTAAAACGCAGAACGTAGTTAAGTGGGATTTTTTTACCTTGAGACCTGTTGGTACATTTTGATGTATGTACAGCCGCTTACAGAAGACCCCGATCAGGCTATTAAGCGACGTTCGCATTTCATAGTGTTGTGTTTGTCGACAGATATGAAATTCCTAGCACTCGAAGAAGGTGGCAATAGCATTCAGATATGTTGTCCTAAAGAATTAAAGCATTTGTAAAACGTTTATAGGCCATAGAGATATTGTAAGTGCGTTGCTGTTTAGAAAAGATACACATGAACTGTATTCAGGTAGTAGGGATCGTTCAGTGAAAATTTAGTCACTCAAAGAACTGGCATATTTTGAGAGTTTATTTGGTGACCAAGCGCCTGTAACAGGGATTGACTCACTGTATCGGGAGCGTGCCATTACATCGGGGGGAAGCGACTGCAGTCTTAGGATATGAAAATTTATCGAAGAGTCGCAGCTGATTTGTAATGGCCATCTAGGCAGTGCCCTCTATACTGCCTCAAGTTCATAAATGATGAAAATTTCGTTTCCTGTGGTGATGATGGATAACTTTGCTTTGGAGCGCACTGAAGTTAATAATTAGTTACACAACCAACCGTGCATGGCATGCAAGAAAACGGCGAATCAAACTGGATTTCTACTCTCACTGTTGTCGTCAATACCGAGTTAATTGCTTCAGGTTCCTGTGATGGTTACATTCGGCTCTGGCAGATGAGCGTCAACGGTCGCTCACATAAATCCATGAAATTCCCTAGGCCGGCTTCATCAACAGTCTGGCGTTTACCGCCGATGTACTCAAACTGATCTCATGCGTTGCAATGTGAATATAAAGATACACAATACACAATTTATTCTTAACTAGCACATCCAGACGTTATGGCAAACTATTTGCTTCGTCAGCCAAACATAAAACAAGTTCTTAATCCCTATCTGTTCGTCCTATCAATTCGTCCCCCATGAAGAAATTGATCCCAATAACCCTAGGCACCTCGTCAAGTGACTGATAAGAAACAAGTGCTTTGAAAACGAGACCATACACAATTTGCATAGCTAATCATATTTTCCTTTCACTTAATATGAGAGTTTTTTTTTTTGTTATATAGCGGCCAGTTAGTTGTTTGCCAATAAATAATCTTAATAGCCTATATGTATACATATAACATTTTACATAAGCACTCAAAACCAATGCAACTAATGTTATGTAGTTGGGAAAAATTCCACTTGTGCTAGGTAGCTGTTAGCAACAAGTCTAGATTAGCTGCTAATAATAATATTCTCGATTAATTGATATAGCGCAACAAGATACGACAGTATGCCAACAAAATTCAAAAAGGAAATCAGGTTGTGTTGCACCATTGACCTAACGAATTTGTTTGTTACTAATAAATGAACGAAGAAGATTAAAATAACAATTATACCTTTTTATTAATTCCGTCTCTTACAATTTTATAAAATTTAACTAGTCTGACTCGTTCCATAATAATAATTGAATCACTGAAATGTTTAGTTAGTTAGCCGTTATACGTGAACGCCTTAAAGCGTTTACCAACAACTTGATCGTCCATTATCAGTTTGGTTTGGCCAGTGAAGTCCACAACTGATCACACTTCGACAGATCCTTGAAAAACCAAAGCAGTCTAAGTCTAATTTTGCCATGTACAGCTTTGGTATACCGCCCAAACTCGTCGGTCTGTGCAGAATAACGATAGAGAATTGTCGGTGCTCCATTAGGGTCGGAAACGACCTAACCGAAACTTTCGATATCGAAAAGGCATTAGGCAAGCCGATGTACCAAGTCAAGTGGCTTCTTTAATCGATAAATCGGTGTAAATACTAGCAAAGGCCGACAATATAGATAAACATCATTGATCGGAGTCAACGTGATGTCATACCCATGTTTGCTAGTATATATATATGGAAACGGCAAACATGGGTTAAGCATTAAATGAGGGTAAAACCAAGTATTAGCTGTCAACATGAAAGGACCCATAACACCTCGCGTTAAATGGTGCACACAATTGGAAGCCGACTTCAACCAACTTGAAGAGCGCAACTGAAATCAGTAAGCTAAGGACTGGGCTAATTGTAGAGGCATGTTGGTAGAAGCTTTTCATTCCGGACACTTGCGCCACTTAAGTAAGTAATGACTACTGTAGAAGATGTCTAGCCGATGAGGAGGAAAGGGTCATTGCCTAATTGTGCTCTTCAATAAAAAAAAGACTTCACATCGGTATCAAATATTAACGCTTAATCTAATGCTCAGGATGGTTAACACAGTTAGACGAATTAAGGGAAGATCCATGGTTTTTATCCGTTTGTTAATAAGTTATATGTTTATAAGAATAGTGAGTGGATGTATTTTCTTAGAATAAACTTTGGAATAGAATGCAACAAAAAATATGTAGATATTTGAATAACTAAGTTGATTCCATTTACTTTGGAATAAATAAAAACACAATTAGTCCAAGAAGTCCAAAAGAAACCAATTCGCAAAAGTATATAACAAATCAAAATCATAAAATTATTTCTCATAAAAATGGCTGCAAATAAATAAAACAAGTAAACGTAATAAACGTACATAAACTAATATTGTTGTAGACTCTACTTTGAATGCTACTCTCTAAAAATCTGGTGGTCGTAACTACAAGCAAACTAGATTAACTTTATGGAATAATTCTTGATCTTATTAACCTATTCCTTGTCAGGCAATAAAAACAGGTTATATATTTCCAAAACAAATCAAACATTCAAGAGGTACATAATATTATGTCCGCGTTAAAGTTATATCTGCATAATATATAAATTACTATTTTAGGAATATTCAAATTATTCTCTGTGATAACCTAATTACTGAGTGTACTCAAAATTTAGACTATAGAAAGGCACACAATACATCCTCGTATCATTTGAATGACCCAGAAAAACATGTTTCCATACCATAAACATTGGCCTGCGTTATCAATCTTATTACGCCTTAACATCATTAATCATCTCTGCAACTGAATAATTTTAGAAAAAATAGTTGTCCGTTCTGATTTCAGAAAAAAAAATGAAGTTGAAATAATAAAAGCTTGGTGATAATTTATTTCAACAGACAAAGAATGCAATTAAACGGGTTGGGTGGCGGCACTTTTTGCAACCGATAGCATACGCTTAATGCACTCCTTCTATATTCAATTTGTCGCACCTTTAAATAAATCTATGCAATATAAAGTGGTAATCTACGGTTGAATGCATTCAGAATAAACAGCTGCAAGGTTTAGCTTGTTAAGATTTTACATAAACATTTAAATCAGGTTTTGAGTTTAGTTTTGCTACTTTATAAAATAGGTTTTGCATATTTTTATGAATTTGTAAGTAGAAAAAAACCCTTTTTTTAGACTTCAGTTAATATTTTTATAAATAACCAACTTTATATTTACCAAAAAAAAATAATTATTTGAAACAACATGTGATTTTTTGATAAAGTCAATCGTTTTTTTGAAAAACTAATTTTGTGAGTACATATGACGGGTGATTTTGTAAGCGTAGTTTTTTTAAAACACTCAAATTTGCATAAAAAAAAAACAAAAATTATGGCACAGCAGGCTCGTACTCCAAGTTGGTTGAAGTCGGTTTCTACTTGTGCGTGCCACTTAAGGCGAATCGAAGGAAGGAAGGGAGGAATCGAAGACTCTGCGAGCCGAAGTATTGGTTTCCATTCGTTCTACATGTCCTAGCCATCTTAAACGTCCAATACGGAGTTTTTTTGATCAGGGGTCGCTGTACAGCTCGTATAGTTCTTGGTTGAATCTTCGTCTCCATAGGCCGTCAACGCAAACGGGACCGAAGATTTTTCGAAGAATGCTCAGCCAACTGGGGCAAAAAAAGTCGCACATCATTGCTTGATATCGTTCGCCGTTGACGGTTACGTTTCTTTCACGGTCGTCTTTAAATAAAAAATGGGCCGATGATGTCACCAGCCCATAAGCCACACTAAACTGTCGTTTTGTCGGGATGCATCGGTAATTCTTGTATGGCATGTGTCTGTTCATTCACGTCACAGTTTTTCTTATTTACGTATTAGTTAAGACAGGAATGAGCCTCATCGCTGGTCACCATAATATGCTCGTAACAAACGTGCAAATTTTTGACAGAGCACCAATATTGATAATAAATTTCAATAATTTGCAATCGTTGCAATTAGTATGTATACTGAAAACTTTTCACTTTGACAGGTGACGTTTGAACGCCATTACTAACCAGTGCTGCCAACCTGAAAAACTTAACTCTTAAAAAATCACCCGTTATTAACATTCACGGTTATTGATTTTATTTTAGATGGAGAGGAAATCTCCACTAAAACATTGATACATTGGAAGCGATTCTGATGGTGAATTACTCAATGATTTGAAAACAATACTAGATTTATTCCGCTAAAATCGATTAAACGGTGACGACGACAGATGACATGGTAAGGTAATGCCTACATTACATAAAGTATATCGGATAGATGGCCATCCGCCGCTTTGATGACAGTTATTTACCTTTTTGAATTTTTTTTTTTTGATTTTATGATCGTTTTTTTTTTATTTCATTTATGCACCACTTAACTTGTTCTTTCTTTATGCGAATGGTTATATGCTTGTTGGCAAAAAACTTATATAAAAATAGATCATCGAAAAAAAATCCGACGGAGTTAATTTGCATGATCTGGACAGTCAAAACGAGAAATAAGAGTTCAGGAAATGACTCATGCAATAATTGATATGGTTTTCAGGTTGTCCTGCAGATCCATATCAATCTGGATAATCTTGTCACTACAATACAAAAATAGAGTAGCCTGATGCGTTCAGTCAAAAATTATGCAAAAAAAGTGACACGTTATGGATGCATTTTTCCTTCAACGGTTTCTCGTGAATACATTTTAGTTTTAACCAGAAATGCAATTTTAAAGACATCAAGATCAAAACGTATTTTACCGCTGAAAATGATTTTATTGTTGTTGCTGTTTCGAAATGCATTTAACGTAATATCTACTATGTTCGTGGCGATTAGCAATCAATTTCTTAAAAACCATGGAGAAATCTAATTGGGTGCGCCATACCAAAAGACATGTGGCTTTGCTATGAATTGATCAGGGCATCTGGCCTCATAAGCAGATCCCGAAAAGAGGTTTTTAGGGCTACATATATTATTTCAGGATAATGGCTGATTGGTGATCAGTGATTACTCTAAGAGTGGGTATGCCATCATCTTAAATACCATGGGTTGATGACACTTAAAAAAAACACAACAAGTGTTTGGTTCTTAGGAGACGAACTAAGAACAGCCAAAAAAACTTAATAATTTTTTTTATTTGGGCTTTCAAAACTTGTAAATTTTTATGATTAAATACCTTTAAAGGCACAATCAACCAAGGATCAGGAATGTGATTAAGAGTACACTAAAATTAAATGAGACGAACTTTACCGAATGTTAATTCCGAGAGCTGCCTATTATTAGAAAAAAATTCTACTCCAAAAAAGGTTTGTATTAGTGATTAGCTGTTCGCATTCCAAAAAGCTGGTTGTGCTGGTAATTCACCCAAGAAGTATCCATTTCCATTCTTAGAGGAATCATAAGAAATCTTTTCCATTCCGTTTCCTTATTGAAGTAGTTGCTACCTATATTGAAGAATCAAAACTCAATTTTTGGCGTGAAAAATATTTTGACTCTTTAAATTTACAGCACTAGCGCCATAATATACTAGTGAATGGCATGTTCTGGCGGGCTCAGTGGCACGATGTTTGGTGCGATGTACTGCCACGCAGAAGGTCTGGTTTCGATTCCCAGCCGTACCTAAATGATTTTTCACTGGCCCCACTCTCGTGATGATCTGGCAAATCACCTGAGTAGTATCAATTCTCATGAAAAGCTTATCTCAAATTCGCCATTAAACAGGAGGTCCTGCATTCGTGCTAGAAGTACAGACGCACACATTAATGGATGTGAGAAAGCTCGGCCCTGGCTACTAACGAGCCTGTTGCACCGAAAATTTGTATTTTTATTTTATTTTGAATGGCATATTTTGGCGACTTGGTATCATTTTTGAACTAGAAGTCACAGAAAACCCATAAATAATTGAATGAACTGGTGTCTATTTATCAGGATCAGCTAATAATTGAATCTCACAACAATATGGGTTGCCTTTAAAATAATTTGCAAAGAAATTTTTGTATGCATTGTGCGAGTTCCCAAAAATCTTGGCACATCAAAAGGTGACAGCATAAAACTAAAAACAAACCTGACTGCTGACCGTCATAGTTTTATATAAATCAAAACAATTAATTTGACACATCCCCTCATCCTCAAGTTACAAGCACCTGTGTTGAATCATAGTAGTAGCAATAGTAATTAGGTAAAGTTTCAGTGAAAAATTGTCGTGTGCTCCAAAGAACGCACAAATTTACGAAGGCGTATAGTCACAACTTCGCCTACGACATACAGGGCAAATTAACATTAATTCTCCGAACTTCAGGCAGGTGAAAAAATCCATCAGCGCACACAATTTCAAACCGACCTCAACTAACTTGAAGCCATTTAATGAACCATTTACTATTGGCGAAGCCAGGATAGCTTTGTCTAAACAAAAAAAGAAACGCTAGACCTGGTGCACGTCAGAACCGTAGCAGTCGGTTGTTGACAGCAAAGAAAAATTGCGATGGTTAGGAACTCAGAAAGCAACCCAGAATTGAACGTTAACAATTAGAAGTATGTTAGGTTGACGAGGTCGGATTGCCAGTAGTCATTGAAAAACTTAGGGTGTTTTCATAAACGTCAACTAAGATCTGCGTTAGACGTGTTCATAAAGTCAGATTTTTGATCGAACAGATGCAGATGAAGTGCAGGTATGTTCATAAATGTCATAAGTCTCATCAGCATCTGGCAGATTGTGCATCCATATTTTTTTCGACTGCAGAAACAAATTTTAAGTGCGAAAATAAAAGTTTTATTGACAATTTTTTAATAAATTGTGTGTTTAGAATAACTTTATCTTTTTTTAAAAGAAGCTGCACTGTGGAATGTGGCGAAAACTAAGCTTGTAATTCATAAAAGAATTCTGGTGCAAAAAGAATTAATTTCTGCGAAATTAAAAAAAAAATCATTGTTGAGGACATTAAAAAAGGTTGATCCGTTCTTCTCTTTTGTTATTAATTCACAATTAAGATTGAGCACAACTTCTTCCGCGGTCATTTTTTTTCTGACGTTTATGAACATTCGGTGACTACTTAAAATTGTACTTAAGCCAGGCCTGCACCCGTTCTGCAGAATGAGTGTGTTCATTAATGCAACAAAGAAGAAAGACGATTGGACTAGCGCAGATTTCCGACGTTTATGAAAACACCCTAAGTCAGAAGATCGCTGAACTGCAGAATGCAATAAAAACCCCTTGACACATCCATTTTGTTAGAATCAAGCAATCGGCCCTAGCGGGGTATCCGTCGGAACGGAACATTCTCTGATTTTGTAGGATTTTAGGTTAGAAGTATACTTCCGAACAGTTATTCGGAATATTTCTCCGACATTTTGTAACGCATCCGGACGAATTGCGTTGAAGTGCTTTCAGGTGCATTTTTCGTGCAATTTTTGATAGCTAAGTGCAATTTTTTCCGATTTTCCTTCGACACAAAGTCATCGCGGAATTTATTTACGAATTGTAGTGCAGTAATATTTCTCCGATGACACATACCTGGAATAGAATTTGAGCCTCCGACTAATTATGTATTGCGGAAAATTATCCGCTCCGACGGATACCTCACTAGGGCAGAATATCACGAGTTCGAAAATATTCATGTAAGCGAAACATTTCTCTTGTATGAGAATAACAAATTTGACCTATAATTTAACGCCCAACTTCGAAGAAAACATTCAAGCACATCGTCATGATTTTTGTATACTCTTTATACTTATATACTCACTCCTGAAAATGCGTATGGATTGCTCATTCATAAACTTTTTACAATGATGAGTAGAGGCTGCATAAGCCAAACGCCTCTGATGGTTGAATAGTGTCCATTTAAGGGTATTTTAAGTAACAAAGTGTTAGTGTTAAAATAAGAAATTAAAAAAAAAAAAAAACAGAAAAAATCCCATATACGAAAATAGGTATTTGTGTTTCGGTAAACATTTTTTTCAAATGGAAATAAATAAATATTTATGCACAATATTCAATCGTGGAGGTGTTTAAGCGAATTCAAGTTGTGATACTTAAAAAAAAACTTGAAATGTTGCTTCTTTCGAAATTAAAACCAGGCATCTCTCACTATAAGCAGTCCAATGCACTATCCAAAACCACCTGTGAATCACACAACTTTTACTACATTTTGTGAAAGCAAAAGGTGTTTTCTTTGTATTTGAATATTCTGTGCTAAATGTCATAAAAAATTCACACATTTAAAATGAAAACTGTCATTCCCGATTAAATGTCCGCAGTTCAGATTACATGCTAATGACAAATAACAACACTGAATATACAAACTCTTGAGGAAATAAACTTCACTTAAGAAAATCTCCAAAGTAATCTCAATCTTTATTCTATTCGGCTAAAACTTGCAACATTATAACATGCCAACTGATTACATTCAAATCTACATCTATGCATAAATCAATAATAGTAATTGCATTTTATAAACCACTTACATTTAGATACCTGTCTGTACAGGTATAGAAAACAGGTGTGACTAAACTTGTAATAAACAACAATAACAACAAGGTCATCAAGTGCGAGCTACACGACATTCGATTGTTGAGTTTATAAACCACAATTATCATTGTAATTGAATTTGGTCAAAAAATCATCCAAATATCTTCCATTTTAATGCCTTAACTGAGACAAAGTAAACACAATTAAACGACATACAGTGTTTGTGTTTATTAAATTAATAATACAATTGAGCTATCATTATATGACATGCATACATATAAGGAAAGACTGCATTTTGTTTTGTTGCTTTTTTCAATCGTTCAAAGATTAAAAAGCTGTAAATCAACGATTGGGGATGTTTTTCTTTCGCTTCGTGATGGGATACGATTTGGAAATGAGAACAACGACAAGATAACCTTTTGGACTTTTATTGACTGCGACAAAAAAATAGATCATGCACATGTACCTGTTATTGTTTATATGTTATATATTTTTGATTGAACAAAGAAATTTAAGTAATCGTTAAAAAAAAACTTGGTGGTGTTCAGTGGGGAAGTAGCAAGGTCAATCACCAATTTCGCAGTAATTACTTATACTTATATTTTCTACCAAACTCTAATGCAATATTTTTAACTATCAGGTGTTTTTTTTTTTGGAGGTATAGAATTTCGAATTGAAATAAACACACAAAAAAATTCATCAATTTGAGTTTATTGGATGGATAATTTTATGTCATTAATGTTTAAATATGATTTCGGGCATGTAGCCGCCGCGGCTGGTTCGAATGAAGTGAAGTCTAGAGGTCCAATTTCCAACCACTTTTTCGAGCATTTGGGGCCGTATGTCGGCAATGACACCACGAATGTTGGCTTCCAAATCCCCTAACGTTTTTGGTTTGTTGGCGTAGACGAGCGACTTCACATATCCACAAAGGAAATAATCCAATGCTGTCAAATCACACGATTTTGGTGGCCAATTGAATTGCATCAAATCTCATCCACATTCATGCCATCTATTTCAGGAAAAAAATAGTCGGTTATCATGTCTCTATACCGGTCTTCATTAACGGTAATTGACTCTCTAGTATCATTTCGGAAAAAGTAGTGCCCAATGACTCCACCCGCCCATAGAGCACACCAAACAGTCAGTTTTTGTGGATGTAATGGCGTATCAAGGGTTTATGTGGATTCTCTTCACTCCAAATACGGCAATTTTGCTTGTTGACGTAGCCATTCAACCCAAAAATGAACATCATCACAGAACAAAATTTTGCGATAAAAATCAGCATCGGGAGCAATCTTATTTTCGGCCCATACACCCAAATCACGACGCATTGCATGGTCTCGCAGCTTTAATTCTTGCACAAGCTGGGTAAGGTCGTAAGCCAAGATCTTTGCACGAAATCTTATATAAAGTTGATGGGCAAACCTCCAATTGCTGTGCACGGTGACGAATCGATTCATTATGGTCCTGTTCAACACTTTGCTCTACAGCGGCAATTGTTTCTTCGGTGCGCACTGTCCGACGTCTCTTCGGATGCGTATTATCACATAGAGTAAACGTAGTGCGAAAACGATCCACGGTTAACCGAACTAATTGCTCTGATGGACGTTTATGTCGAGCATAAAATGGACGGAGCTTGCAGTAAACTTCGTGAACTGAACCATTATTTTCGAAATAAATTTGCACGATTTGCCAGCAGCAGTTTTTATAGGTCCGAAAACGTCACTTCGAAATCGTTTGTCAGTTGTGATTCGTGCTTGTCATTAAATTAAATTTACGATTTAAGCATAATGGCAGCATGAAATGCGAAATAATGTTGCAATGACAAGTATAATGTCAAAATGAACAGTTAATACACGATATTGGCATTTAGTTAGGTAGCAACTTGAATGAAATGAATATGCCACACAGTAAGGGTCCACTGTTCGTCAATTTTTGTGGGAAGATCTGAAATTTGACTCTTTTAAGATTCGATCGGTGTTAGAATTAAAGGTAATTTAGAAGGTTTTGCAAATGTTTTCCGCGTTCACATCAATGTGCACGTAAAAAAACAAACTGATTCTAAATTCTCCGAAAACGTAAACCCTTACATAAGCACTAACGACAATTACTCATATTAGTGTTTGATGAGGACTATAGGAGAAAAGAAACATTGGAAACTTTAAAAATGACATCGAGATAACATCTCAATTTATGAGCACGTGGTCTACAAGATCTACAAGATTCCACATAACGATATAACTAGAACCCGCATAAATTAGTTGTGTAAACATTTCACATGATTATCAGCTCAGGTCGTGGTCTCCAGACTTAACCTCCATGTTGTTCTTTTTAGACAGTACATAAAATAAAATCTACAATAACAAACTGTTGTCTTTCATGGAAGCTCAAGATATTTTTTCAATTTTTTTTAGGTTGCACAATGTCATCCCCACTTCATCGCACACAGATCAATATCCAATTTGACCATACAAGACTGTTATGTCAGTGTGAATGTAATGTTCTTCCACTGTAAACTATCTTGAC
Source organism: Rhingia rostrata (assembly GCA_949824845.1). NCBI lineage: Eukaryota > Metazoa > Arthropoda > Insecta > Diptera > Syrphidae > Rhingia > Rhingia rostrata. The sequence continues at coordinate 48,539,447 of OX463755.1, read as the reverse complement.
TATTCATAATTGCATTATTATAAGCACCCTGTATATGGGTTTAAAGTACCAAATTGTTTAGGCTAACCGGGGATATAACATCTCTAAAATCTCTTAAAGATAAAGCAAAAGGTTTCGAATGCAAAAGTATATTAACCTCCAAAATGTTATAAAAATAGCAGGAATCCTATTTTTAAAATCATGTTTTTTTTTCAGATAAATAAATTATATGTTGGTTACTCTGCTGAGTTCTATATATCTATCTTTTGAAAGAGCTAATTGCAGTAGATTTCCTTCATTTTCGAAGACAAGTTTACACTATTTACTAATATTGATGCGGAAATGTTTTATGAATACGGACAAATGTCACATAAATAGTTATACAGTAAGCTTGAAAGCTGGAAACCATTACAACATATTCATTAGTCGTCTATTAAAAAAATAATTAAATAAAACATCTTCCTGCATAAAATTACCCCTATAGATAATCAGACCTAGTAACCTCGGTCCGTCGGAGCGGAAAATTCTCCGATTTTGTACGATTCGGAGGATTTTAGCTTCGAGGTATTCTTCCGAAAAACCCTTCGGAATATTTCTCCGACATTTTGTAACGCATCCCGGCGCATTGCGTTGAAATGCGTTCATATGCCATTTTTGGTGCAATTTTTGACAGCTAAGTGCAATTCTTTTTCCGATTTCCTCCGACACAAATTCTTTACGAATTGTATTGAAGTGATTTTTTTCCGATGACACATACCTCGAACGGAATTTGAACCTCTGACGAAGTATGAGTTGCGAAAAATTGGCCGCTCCAAGGGATACCTCGCTAGGGCAGAATGCCATGATATTTCCAGCAAAGCAACAGCAAAGTTCATTTGTCAAATTTGAGATTTCCTAATTCCTGTATTCCTTTCAATTGGACAAATTTGGGAGTTTTGGAAATTGGGGATACAAATACACTCTAGTACTCAGAGACTCAAAGACCACCAGTGACGGGTATAACAATGCCAAGCAAGGAGAACATGGAAGAGTCAGGAGTCTTATGAATTTGATTTTGTAAAATTTAATCGACATACAAATGTTTGTATTATAGAATTGTTCGCAGTTATACATTAACCAGCGTATTAATAAACGCTGATTAACTAATCGATGAATTCCTTTTGACATTTGCCGGGGTATTTCTTATGGGAAACACTGTCATGTTTAGCTAATCAGCGTTTACTTAAACTTTCATTGAACAACACCATTAGATCACAAAACAAGATCAAATTAGAATGTTACTGGGTAATATTTATAGTTTATGGCTCAACAGGCTCGTTATTACCCAGGGCCTTGCTCTTTTCTCACAACCATTCATGTGTGCGTGTGTACTTCTATGCATGATTGCGGGATCCTCTGTTTTATGCCGAATCCGAACGGCTAAGTTGAGATGAGCTTTTCATGACAATTGATACTACTAGCACGATTAGTCAGATCATCACGAGAGGAGGGCCAATTAAAATCATTTAGGTATTGCTACGGCTGGGAATCGAACCCAGACCTTTCGCGCGCCAATACATCGCACTAACCATCGCCTCACTGAACCCGTCAGTTGGTTATAGGAATCATTTGGTTTCATTTGGTTGGAATGTCAAACATTACTTCAGAATAATAAATCTTAATCATTAAAAATAAAAGCGATTTGCTGAGAGTATGTACTTAAATTCCAAAATAAAATATTTTGCGACAAGCTTATTCTTAAATGCATAGGTTTTGTTTTAACACCAACTCGCCAATAATTCGCTTTATGAAAAATCCACAAAAAGTAAAATAAAATGTCTAATAAGGGTTTTGAATGATAGCTAACTGGACCCTAAGACAGTGACGGTCACATCGACTCCGCAGCATTATTTGCTTTCGGAAATATATATATTTCCTACTGATGTCGAAGTTTTTAATGTGTCATTGCATCATACGAAATACACTTCATATACAACAAATATGCTGTTAATGTCGATGTCGATGAAAACAAGAGAATTTTGGTCCCCCAGTTTCGCATGATTGAATTTTATTTTAATAGTTAAATTAGAAACAGCACGAATAACCAAAACAATGATCACATGTGCGAGTAAAAAACCGTCCTCGTAAAATAGTGCTTAATGAAATATCACTTGCAGAAACGCAATTATTCAACTAACATGTGGTTAATTTCTAAAAATCAACCGGCAAATACCTATATATAAAGTTGAATTATTATGTTGGTGCGAGTCACTTTAAGAATGGAAGACTTGGACAATGAGAAACATAAACCAAAGACTACAAAGCATGAAAGCATTCTATTCAAATGACATGAAAACAGAAAGCAGTATTCCAAAAAACAGGAACCTATATATGATCATCTTCTCCTTTTATGATTTCACAAATTACCTGCCCGATTACACCACAAACTTGTCATTAGTAAAAAGTATTCTGCCATCTTTTTCTGGATCATACGAAAGTTGCCGGTTTAAATAAAAGCCAAATAGTGTGGCCCATTTCAAGAAACTATAAACATAATAAACGCCTCAGACATTTCGGGTAGCAATATACCCAAAAAAAACCAACTATCTTCCTAATATCGTAGCTCTCGCCTTACTCTTAAACTCTCTTTAAAAAAGTGATAACGAAATCTCACAATCATTTGAAATTCAACATGTCATACTCTTTATCGACAGTCAAATTGGCTTACGCAAACTTTTGGAAGATTGCCAATATACCCACCTACATTTGGTTCAGTGGAATACTTTGGAATGGCCAAAAACTTGATATGTGCCATAAAATAATACGTCACACAGCCTTGGCCACTTTCATTTCCAAAAAGAACAGCCATAATTGTTTATCACAAGTGAGTACTTTTGTTTACATCGAGGCAGATCGGTTTATTCTATGAAAAAGAAGAAAAAAAAAACCAAAACACCGGTATTTATCTTAGTGAGTAAAGCATATACTAAAATAGACGGAGAAACAAAATACCGTCGGTCTCTGGTATTTTTCCACTCATTCTTTAAGTATGCCAAAATGCTCGACCCACAAACACCTGATAGATACATTTAATTTAATACATATCTAGTCAGTTGAGTATGCAAAAACTATCCTCGACCAATAAACACCTTATAGATACATTTTGATTTTATTCATGCCCAGCATTTCTACGAAACTCTCACGAAACCAATGTACATAATCCATAGAAATTTAATTATGATAATTGTTGTATAAAAACAACAAGTCTGGATACATACATACACCATCTATACTCTGAAATGTAAAGTAAATAGATAGATGAAATGAAATACTAACCGAACGTGTTTGTAGTCCCATAGGCGTTCATAATTGCAGCAGCAAGAATTTTAAATGTTTTTCGGCGCGATACAAATAAAAAAAGAGAATGAAAACCTAACAAAGACTTGATTCCTTTGCAAATATAAATATATGTGTAATTTATATATAAGAAAAATTAAAATTATTTACGCGACTAAAAATATGATAAAAAATAATTAATTTCTTTGTTAATTTTTTTGCTTTAACTAGAACCGAATGGCTAACGAATCACAGATGTATCTTTTTTTTTTTGTAAATTTAGGACCCTGTATTTTGAATTGAGTTTAAATTATGTATATGAGTCTATAAAAAAAAATTGCATATATAAGTGTCTATAAAATGTAAAAAAGAAATCAAAATATTTCTTCTTGGATTTAATTAGAGAAATTGTTTTTTTTTTGTGCGTATTTGATTTTTTTTTGTGCGATTCAGCAAATTGACGCGGCGCTTGCTGCTGCAAATTATGTCGGTTTGGTTGGCTATTGAATTTAACGTCTTTTCACCAATTTCTGTGAGTTGAACACAATTTCACGGTTCCATGTGTAACGATATCCGCAGTGAGGTATCATGCTCACGGTTGAGCTTTCCAGATGTGATTTATCTTTTACATGCAACACCAATGCGAGCAGATGTTGCGATGTTGAGAAATTGTCCCTCCAGTGTCGTTTGGTAAAAGGGAATGTTTTCTATCCTATGGGTAACAGGGTATAATCCAAATTCGGTGAAAGAATCCAAGAGGGGATTTAAAAATTCCGAAACCGAACAAAACAAGTCAAAATGTGAGAGGACCGTAATCGAAGCGAATTAATGCGTCGTTTGTATATCGCGGCCGATTGAAAGTTTGGAACTGTTTCGCTAGTGCGAGTTTCTGCTCTTGGGTTGCTTGTTGATGTTAATTATTATTGTTGCTTCTACTTGAGCGCGCTCGTATCTCGGCGCTCTGTTAGTGGTTGGGCGGTAGGTGTGGTGGACGTGGACGGTGGTGGCGTTTTTCGAGATAGTGTTGCCACTTTGCGGGTATTCAGTGGGTGGTGGGTAGAGACTTGAGAGCTCAAGTTTGACTACTTTTCAATTTGCATTCTGGTTCTACAGGTTATATTACTGCCAAGCAATAATTATTTATATGATAATTTCGTGTGATTTAAATTATCTTATTTTAGTGATTAAGAGAAGAGATTTAAGATTATTAGATTTGCTAGGTGTAATTGAAATGCTTAGAAGATGAAGGGCCGAAGCTTTAAAGTTGTTTACATTTTAACTTTTTTTAAATAAAAACAATCAAAATTATTGACAGATATTTTGAAGTAACCAAATTGAAGTGTTTTATATTGTTTGTAATATTTTTAATTGAAAAGACAGGATTTGCGAAATATTTGCAGTATGTGTAGGCAAATTTAAAAAAAAAAGTCTCTTAGGCCTTTCATCTGCTAAGCGCTTTAGTTATTGAAAATATGGTTTCCAATTATAGATTCAGTTAGAAAACGTATTTTTGGTCAATTATTAAAATTGAATGTGTCTGAACAACCTATTTAAATATCTACTTTTTATATCATCAAGTTTTTTTTAACAAAAATGTTTGGATGCTTAGTTCGGGAGGAAAGTGAAGATTCAATTTATAAACTTCTATTGAATACATTTTTCAAATTTTAAGGCACGCTCACTTTTTGTATCTATTGTAACATCGTCATTTCCATAGGATTCTCTAATATTTTATCTGATTTAAAAAAAAACGGCTGTATTATACAACTTTTATCAAATTGTGTAGATAAGTTCTTTAGCGGAATAGCAACCTATTGAATGGTTTTACTCAAGGAATTGTATATTCCTAGTGCAATCCATTTGACGTTTGAAAAAATAAGATACACAAACTTGTATTACATATAAGTGTTTTCTGTTATAGTCTAAAGGCTGAACTATAATAGAAGATGGTTTCGGACGACCACTTCCGTAACTATGCGAGCACATGCAATTTGTATTGGTAGACAATAAAAGCTTTCCACTTCTGTTCATTCAAGTTTTCGTTCACTTTTGCTCACTTGCGAAAAAGCGAATTCATTCGCTCTTTCTTTTGTTCTTTCATACAAAAATTTGACATTTCACTTCAACATTTAGATTTGTAAGTTCATAAGCAACAATATTTTGTTTGGAAAAACGACTTCCACTCTGACAATCGCTTACATTCAGAAAGTCTATTATGGGCAACTCGAGTAATTGACATTGCTGAAGAAAACTTAATGTAAGTAAAACCACCTTTTAAATTATATTCAGCCCTATCGAGGTATCCGTCGGAGCGGAAAATTCTCCGATTTTCTACGATTCGGAGGATTTTAGCTTCGAGCTATTCTTCCGAAAAACTTTTCGGAATATTTCTCCGACATTTTGTAACTCATGCTGGCGAATTGCGTTTAAATGCATTCATTCAGGTGCATTTTTCGTGCAATTTTTGACAGCTTAGTGCAATTCTTTTTCCGATTTCCTCCGACACAAATTCTTCTAGGAATTTATTTACGAATTGTAGTGAAGTGATTTTTTCTCCGATGACACATACCTCGAATGGAATTTTAACCTCCGACGAAGTATGCGTTGCGGAAAATTGTCCGCTCCGACGGATACCTCGCTGGGGCAGATTAATTGCAATATAATGACATCTGTCTGCTATCAAGGTTGTTTCAAAATATAGTTAGAGCGTTCTAACCGAACTCAGCTAAAAAATATAAACCTTCCCGGCTAAACATCTGTGGTGCCAGCTTTATACAATCGATCGACACAAACTAGAAAACGACGATTGAAACATAACTTCAAGCTCCATAGCAAATATTACTTGTTGGTAGTAGAGTGTTTTTTATAGCGAAAGGGAAAACTAAACAAAACCCGTCAGTTAATAGAAAAAATAAATAGAAATTTAATTAAAACAATTATTTGTTGCAGATAATTATTATTCATACAATACGTATTTAATAAAAAAAATTCACGAAAATTACGTATTCGCCACCCCCACCAGTATCGAGGTATCCGTTCGGAACAATCTCCGAAACTTAAGTGAGCTCCAATTTGCTTTCGAGGTACCCGTAGCAGAACAAAAAAAACGCGTTCGTCTGATTACGCACCAATTTTTCGTCGGAGAACTTCCAAAGAAGTTCAACGCGTAGCTGTCAAAAATTGTTGACTTAACGCATTAAAGGGCCGCCCAGAATGCGTATCTGTAGATGATGCTTGTAGCTGATGAGAACTTCAAAATAAGGCAAGCCGTATGCGCTTACACAATGAGTGTCTACATCGTGAATCAGTATCTTGAAATTGAATTGGCGGCAATTTCACGCTACAAATTCACCACCTTTGAGTTTAATTTTTGTACTTGCTGTCTGCAGTTTGTTTTGGATTAACGACGCCAAAAATTAAATTTGTGTACTACAGGTAGTGAAAAAAGTGAAACTAATTATTCGATTTGTTTTCCTCTTTAGTGTTAAAATAAATGTGTGTTTTATTTCTTAATACTAAGTACTGTGGGGCTATATTTATATGTGCTAGGTTTATTTTGTTTTAGAAGGGTTGGTTTTGATAAGGATTATGTTTTGATCATTTTGTTTAAGAAAAATGGGCTGTGAACTATTCATCGAACTCATACGAAGAAATGAACTATTGTGGAACTTCTTTATAAAAAAAAATTGTTTTGTTTAATTAATTTTTAATTTACAGCATAGATTTCCTGTTTCAATCTATTTGAATCGTAATACCTTGTAAGAAAACACATATTTATATTTAATTTCTTTTAAAATGTATTTCTGAGAAGTAAACACATGGCTAATAAATTTCAATTTTTAACAGGAGAGAGATTCTGTCAATGCTTCAGCTGGACTTTTGACAGCGACACAAGATACTAGCTACAGATACGTAAGCCGTCGCGTGATCATGTGCGATATGGATACCTCGATAGAGATGTAAATTCAGAAAATTTGACCAATAAGTCAAAATAAAAATGATATTAAGAATATACAAATTAAAATAAACAAAACAATTTAGACAACGTACAGCCGTAATTATCAGATGTTAAGTTAAGCATGCTTGTTTAGTTAAGCATTCTTAAATATTTAAGTTGTCTCTAATCAACGTTACGTACAGGGTGCGTTTTATATTCAAACCAGATTTTATTTGGCTATTTTTGAGCGGAGTGCTCCAGTTTTACAGCTCGCAGCAGACGACCGCCATGTTTGGCAAAAATATTATAAACGACAAAGCACATTTTAAATTGACTGGCTTTGTAATAAAGAGCATAGCCGCCATTGGGTGACTGCAAACAGACGATTGATACACCAAACATGACTACATTCTCGTAGACCCGGTCGGCGGCGTCATTGAACCATACTCCTTTTAGGATGCCATTGGCAATGCTTTTACAGGTGACCGCTATCGAGACATGTTGGAAAATTAGATCAATCAATTAGGCCTACAGAACAAGACGGTGCCACATCACAAACCGCTCGTGCTGCCATGCGAATTTTACGATCAAATTTCCCCGGCCGAAAGTGGTAATATCGACTGGCCACCAAGTTCCATTCCGAACATATCCGTTCGGAACAATCTCCGAAACTTAAGTCAGATCGAATCGGAACTCAATTTGTTTTCGAGGTATCAGAAGAAATTCAACGCATAGCTTCGGTTGTGGCTCGCGCAGTGTGTGTCGTTGCTCCATTATGTTGGAAACAAGTTGCCCCCAGTCCTAATTCGTCCAATTGCGGCAAAAAGAAAACTCGGTTAACATGGCCCTATGGCGCGCACCATCCACTGTTGTCGTTTGACCAGCGGCGTTCTCGAAAAAATGGCCCGATGACTCCTCCAGCGTGAATAGCACACCATGCAGTAACTTTGAGCGGTTGTAATGGCTCCTCGTGCAATACTCGTGGATTTTCGGTGAACCAGAAGCGATATTGGACATTGGACATCACAGTACTTCGCACATGAATGCAACGAACTACAGACACGTAACAGCACTGGCGACTGAGGCCATCGGCTGGGACAGATCAAGACATTAATACAACAGAGAGAGACAGATAGATACATAGAAGGAAAGACATATAACATACACCTACGTGGCACAGAGGAGGAGACATAGATTTATATTGTCTCATATTATCGCACAGGTGGCCTCAGATAAGCTGGCAATTTTCGTAGAAAACAAATGCTGCCGAAGATGGGGCTTGAACCCGCAGCGTTTGGCTTAGCAGTCAACTACGCATTCCTCTGAGCCATGGCCAACTGCCAGAAGCGATAGTTTTGCTTGTTCACGTACCCGCTGAGGTGGAAATGTGCCTCATCGCTCATTATGATTTTTGTCGAAAAATCGTCCACTTTGATTATTCCGCCTTCTTGGTTTTATCGCTCCATGGCTTGTTCACTTGTATTCTACATCTGTCTAGTCCATAAATGTCAAAACATATTTGACATTAGCGGCCATTTGCAAAAATAAGAGCATCTTCCAAAAGGGTGATATCTTTTGGCCCACCTTGTATGTATATAAAAGTTTCCATAATTGAAAAGTCATTCGTTTCCGAGTCTTGCTTTTTCTAAGAGACCTCGTACTGCCTTTTCTCACATGCGCCTTAGGACAGTTAGGTCAGTTTTTTTTTTATCATCTTGCAATCAAAGAGATCGTATTATAATACAGATATAGAATAATTGTATCGCAAAATGAAGCATGCGTTGCAGCAAATTTGCAAAAAATTACTACGAAATTCAAACGAAAGCTATTCTTTACTGTTTGAGTGCTGGAGCAAAAAAAAAATTACATAAGCGGGTGTTGACATTAAACGGAGTTCACGCAGGAGTGTATTGTATTACATTTCCCCGTTTCTTGCAGTTTCAATACAGAACAACTGAAATATTTTCTTTGCAAAAATTGAATTCATCGAAAAATATTTTTAATCAATTTTTTTATAACGTTTTTAAAAAGTTCGATTAACAAACAAGTGTTGCAAAATTAACAAAAAAAAAACATATTATTTACTAATTTTTTTATTTAAATAGTTAAAATTAATAAATAATATATATGGCCAGTAACTTTTAATACAAAAAAAAATAAAAAAACAAAGTGGGAACCCACATCCCCATGGACCTGACATAAGCTACAAGTCTTTGTCTGACTTGAGTTAAACGATTTTCGATGAGAGAGTGTGATCGGAGATTGTACGAGAGGCCACATCGTGTAGGTTAGCTGCTTTCGAGCAAGCGAGAAAAGTGATGGAAAAGGAGGTAAAGCATCAAGAGAAGACTGTTGGTGACAAGCGAGTTGTTAAGTGAAATGTTGACACCACACGCCACGCTTGTGGTGTTTGCCGTCACAATTCGAAATTGAATAAATGTATAGCGTATATACTTATGTAGTACATACACACTGTCTGTATTATTTAATTTTTTCACTTACTTGGTTCTGATTTGTTTCTTTACTGAATATTGCCTCATTGTAGACATTTTATTTCTTATCAAAAATAAATTCTCGTGACGAGCGAGGAAAAGGGAGATGTTATTGAGATCGCACTACCACAGAAGTAAAACGTTGCATTTTGAAATGACAGTACCAATAGCAACGGATTATATTGTAAGGATGTAGAGCTTTTTTTTGTTCACTTTTATTGCAAATAAAACATTGATTTAGCATGTAAAATGCTAAACATGTTTACACCCTTGACTTGCAGACAAGGTTTCTAAAAAAATACGCATAAATTTACACATACAGTAGGAAAACGTGTACTGGGGCACCTTGAACCAGAAGGTGATCAAGAAATAATTTGTTGTTCGTTTTTTACATCACAATTGCTTTGTTCATAAACAAATTGTAAGAAAAATCTTTTTTTTTAATAATCCAATCGAAATGGTTAATTTAATTTTATATTCAGGGTTGAAGTTTTCAGTTAGACAGAAAATATCCTTTTTTTTATTGTCCAACTTCCAGATTTTTAAATCTTGACAAATCTATACCAAACGAATGGGTGATTTAAATAAATAATCTGATTAAACTTAAGATTCATTATTCAGTAACAAAATAAAATAAAATTGAGCACATAGTTTGGATGATGAGTTTATGACATAGAAAATGGTGGACTTTGCACTATTGGAAATAGTGGATTTTTGAACTTGACCAATACAACAAACCATTGTGAAAATCACAAAAAAAAGTATATTTCATGTGGGTGTTTTTCTAAAAATAATTTAAAAAAAAATCCTCTGGACGTAATACACATATATATGCAAATACACATCACATTAGTGAAACAAAAATTTGTATAATTGTACATAAAAATAATAAAACAGAAATTTATCTTTTTAGTAATAGTAATAGTCTTTCGAATTTTTACTGATAAAAGAATAAAGACTGTTGCGACGAGAATCTAGCAAGTGTCAGGGAATTTATAGCGACATACCATGTCAACATCGACGAAATACTTGTTTATTAACAAAAGTGAAAGTGAATTAAAATTTTGTTTTCCTTGCTTCCGCGTTTTTCCATACTGACTCCCAATTCGAAATTATCCCATCCTTTAAATTAATATCTATAGCCAAAATGTCGGCTTTATGGGCATGAAATACAGGGTGTCCACTGGGAAGGTATAATTCTTTATTTGTTTATAATTTCTGATTAAATGAAAGAGAATGGATCTTATATTGATAAATATTTTGCTTTTAATGTCGGCAATTATGTACGGAATACAATATGAGGTAAATGTCCCCCTCTGTTGTCTCATAAATGCGAGCTATTTGAGCACATTTTTCATTACATTCTCACACATTCCACGCGGTATTTCATTAATTTCATCACGAATATTTTGTTTGAGTTGCTCAAGCGTTTCTGGTTTGTTTGCATAATCCTTGCTTTTCAGATATCCCCACAAAAAGAAGTCCGGAGCAGTCTTGTATTTGTGGGAAGAGGTCTCGCATTAACTCCATTGTTATCCTGGCTGTATGCGTTGTGGCACCGTTTATACCGCATGTTAGTCAACGATATCGCTCCCAATTAACAGTTACAGTTACGCCGTTTTTATTTTCAATGAAGTAAGGTAGAATGATTCCTCCTGACCTAATTGCACACCAGAATGTAACTTTTAATGGATGCAAAGGTGACTGATGAATAATTTGAGGGTTTTCCAATGCCCAGAACCGATTATTCTGTTTATTCATATTATATCCATTTAAATGAAAATGTGCCTCGTCACTCATTATGATTTTTTCATGAAAATCAGGGTTGTCATGGGCTAGCTGTAACATCCTATTGGCATATGCACGGCGGCGTAAATGGTCTTGTGGAAGAGAGTCTTGTTTCAACTGAATCTTAAATGGAAACAAATTCAAATCCTTGTGCAAAATTATTGCCTAAGTTGTTCTTTAAAGACCAAGCTCCTGAGCACGGCGTTGAATTGAGGTTGATGGATTGTTTTGAACACTTCCTTAAGCAGCAGTAATGTGTTTAGCCGATCTTGCACTACGTTCTAGTCTGTGTTCGGGCGTATCACCTGCAGACCCTCTTTCTTCGAAATCATTCACTACACGATAAATAGTGCGTTTTGTTGGCACGTTGTTTCACCCAAAAATTTCACGTAACTTTCTCATCATCACAGTAATCGATGATTGATTTTGATAAAATGTTTTAACGATTAAAACACGTTGGTTTATCGAATATTTTCCATAATAAATTTGCCACGTGTCTACTTTACGACTGCCAAGTATGAACTGTCAAGACTAATGTTTACCAAAATGGCGGTAAAACAAAGTATAATACCTTCCCGGCAGACACCCTGTATAAAGAAATAGCATTGTCACAACATATAGTTCGGCCATTTTATCAAAATATTTGACGGTTCGACAAAGAAAGACGTCTTTATTACATATGCATGGGGTAGGGTATACAATTTTGTTTGTTAATAAAACGCCCTCAAAAAGTTGGTGTGGGTTAAAGTTATATAAGGACGAAATATATCTTGCATTATTTTCGAAGTTTTTGCATCAAAACTTATTCGATTTTTTTTAACTTTTGCAAGAAACATCTTTTTTTTTAGAAAAACTATATATTTTGTCGAGACAGTTTTTCAAAATTCTTTACCGTTGGCCAAAAAAAAAACTTTTACCTGACTAGCAGGAGTGGCAGTAGGGGGATTTTGAAAATGTTCTTGCTTCTTCGGTCAGCGAGTCTATGTACCAAACATTAACACTCTAGCTCTAAACACTCTAGCCAGACAGACATGGCTAGCGATTGTGAGTCGATCCATATACTTTGAGGTACATATATCTTTGATGATATTAGAGAGAAGAAAACTGCAAAAGGATAGCTGTTCAATGACTTGGTCCCCTTAGAAAGAAGCTAAGCCTAAGCTAAACCAAGGTTCAGCCAACTTTTTATGTCATTTCATTGAAACACGTGGAGAAGTTTAAGTATCACGGGGTATTATTGACGAATTTTGAAATGGCAATACTCAGTTATCATGACCATTACCACATGATTAGGTCTGATAGGTTCAATAATCAAGCTTGATCATTTTTTAGACAGCTTTTTCAATCTATTAGCGGAAATTTATAGTCTCTTAAAGTAGACTTTAAAATTATTTTATCACGTACTAACACGTTATCACTCTGCATTGCAACCGAAACCTCACTTTAAATATTTATTGTCAGAACTATCACTTTTTAAGTGTGTTTGACTTAGAGTTCTTAAAGGTACGTTCGTTAGTATACACTAATTAGCGCCACGTTAAAGTGTCTATTGATGAAAATAAGTTAAAGCTAGCTTTTAATTTAAAGTAGATGTTAAACATCGATTGTATATAAATTTGCGCCATTGTCTTTAAAGTAGAAGTAGCCGCGATTTAAGCAGCTTTCGCCTATGACCAAACTGAAATTTCTCCATACAGTTCCGTTTCAGTTTTCGAAAACTAGTCAAAACCACTTCGCAGACGTCATTACGTAGAGGGTTGTTAAAACGAACACAACTTTTCACACATTCCGCACGTGTGTTATACACGTCCCACAGAATATCTGTCGTAATATAGCTACCAAAACAAAATTTGATGTTGATGTTGGTTGATGTTCGCTGGGAAAGGGTCGAGTAGTTTTCGAAACAAATTTGAGGAAAACTCAAACGGTTCGATGTGAAAGCAGTATTTAAACCATTCTGGGCACTCATGCGTTATAAATTTCGTCAGAAGATCTGTTCGTAATGCAAATCGAAACTGATACCTTATACAAATTATCTGTTATCGAACAAACCGAAAAAAAAACTTTGTTCTGAACGTATAGGTAGGTAGGTATACAGAAGACGCGGTGTACTTGGTCTAAATGTTGAATTTCGTGTCTGTTTTAAGGTACTAGTGCATTTTGTACTTTGATTTATTTTACGTTATTTGCACAGAACAAAAACGTTCTGCATCTTGAATTGATGTTGGTATACGGATTTAACAAGAGCTAAATACGACCGACTTTAGCTGCATCTAACTTCAGTAAATAAAAAAAAACTTCCCAGGTTTTTTCCATGCATAAATTTAAACTCGTGATTATTCAACTAATTTCGTTTGTACCATGACGTCTCATGCTTTGAATAATCAAATATCAAACAGAAGAACAACAATTCATATTGAAATGTGTGAGTGAAATCCGTTCGTCTGTGGTGATTGCCTTGTATAACACACCCCTTTTTAAAACAAAATTATAATTTATCTTCGCTTAATATACATACACTTGTGCGCTGCCAAAAATAAAAATCTTACCTTTTGGCCATTTGATGTGGCGAACGCGAAACAGGAACAAAATATTAATATATAGTTATATATCTATAGATAAATGCATGCGGATATGTACATTATAAATAAGGGGTTATATCTGTTTGCGTTTCACTTGGGTGTTTTTCATTTAGTTCATCTTCGAGATGTAGGAAAGAGCACTGACCTCCTCCCTGTAATCGGAAAGACAAAAGAAATGAAAGGAAACACCACAAGAAGAACAGATAACATACCAAGCCACAGATGTGCCATCATAAGTGTGACAGAGAACGAGACTCCAATGAGCATCAACATCACTTTTTTGCTTACCAAAGAGATAATTAATTGGTTGTTGTTCTTCCACATGTGTGTTCACCTTTAACAAATTTTAGTTTTCTTCTTTCTGGTAAATCCAGTAAAACAAAAAAACGTTCAACTTTCATGTGATTAAAAATAAATGCATCTTCGTATAATAAAGCAGCAAACAATATATATATCACCCAACTCAAAATGTCGTGGGTCGTGATCCGTGCAATCAAGTTAATTATAATTAAAGTATATATTATGGGGATATTATTTCAAATCAAATTCAGCAGAAATTTTATTAATCATGGAGAATATAATGCAAAGAAAAAATCCAACGCAAAAGTACTCGACTAAAGTGATTTCCAAAAGCAACAAGAAAGCAAAAATTCGTTACAGTATTGCCTACATTTTATAAATGTGTATGGTAGTCATTTTTACTATCGCAAAAGAAAAACTGCAAAGCAGACAAAACAAGTTTGTTGCTCATTGAGGTTGCCATGAATAACAATGCAAATGTCAATAATTTTGGTTTAAAAAAAATGCAACACATTATTTTTCGTTTAAACTATTGCCAGTCACAGACGAATAATCTAAATTATGTCTTTATACGGTTTTTGTTTTGAACTGAAAACTGCGTTTTAGTGAAAACACTCATTTTTCAGTTTACAAAACACCGTCAGTTATGGAGTATTACTACGTTCTCACTGAGCAAAAAAGGTCTTTTCGGCATTGCTCTGTATTTTCGGCTATTATTTCGTTCAGAACCTCTTCGGAATATTTCCATTATAATTTCGTCAGGGTCGACAACATATGAATCCGGAACAGAAGTCTTGCATATTCCGCTTCCTCTGTTTTTCTCGACGAACCTTTTAGTTGATATGATTTGCCATATAATTAGCCTTTTTTTAACAACTCGAGAATCACTGATTTGGGATAATTTATTCTATGGAGTTGACCACAAATTAAGTTATTTAAATACATTTCAAAGGATTTATTGTAATTTACTTTGGTCTTTTTTTGTTTGTTTACAATATAAATGTCAACTATAAACTGTCACTGGAAACTCGGAAAAATAACAAGATGTCAAAAGTAATTCGAAAACTTAGTGACAACAGCTTTTTGGTGAATTTGGAAATGTGCTCATTTCAACTCCAATGAGAACGTAGTTTAATATTCTCGAAACCTCTTTGCAGAAGTTGTTTAAGGTTATCGCAGCGAACACACCTTTTGAAACATTCCACATGTCAGCTGACAGATTGTATTTCATTTTCAGTTTCTTTTTTTTTATAGTTACTTTCGACAAAAACAAACGACAATATTTGTTCGCATTGATGGTTTGAGGCAAAATATATGCCGCCATGTATGAAAATATGGAGTTCACATTTTTAATATTCAAGTATCGGCTCATTCTGTGTACCAAAAGAACAGCAAAGCAATAGAACTGTCAAACATCGGTGAGATAATCTGCAATACACAATATAGGAAGTATATTTGTGTTAGTGGTTTTGAGTGAATTCTGAAATGAAATCCAGAAACAAATTTCTGTTCTTAGAATTTTCTTAATTCCGAACGCTTCCAAACGCATTTATTTTACAAATCGAAAACGCCACTAATGTTGTATAGAAAATGAAGCATTGATGGTTGGATGCTGTTAAACGAGGGAAGACTCTGATTGTCTTTAACCTGGCAATGACCAGTGGTTGTAACTCTGAATACACATCAATCGTGCTTATATTACTTCCAAGTGGTAACCATCGGATACTGGTTTCAACAACTGCAGAGGCATTTGTCTCCTAAACATCGACTTTAAGATCCTATCTGCCGTAATATGTGAACGCCTGAAACCGTTTAAAAACAAGCTGATCGGCCCAGTGTGTTTTAAGGCCAGGCTAGTCTACAACTGATCAAATCTTCACGTTGCGGCAGACCCTGAAAAACCCAAGAAGCCCAAATCCATACCCACCACCTTTTAATCGATTTCAAAGCCGAATACGACAGCATTCATAGAGACGGACTATCCATCATGGTCGGAACGGACCTCAACGACACATTCAAAACAAAAACAGGGTTTAGGCAAGGCGATACGCTGTCATGCAACTTCTTTAATTTGATTCAGAGGCAAATATATACAAATTTTTGGCGCACA
Source organism: Rhingia rostrata (assembly GCA_949824845.1). Taxonomy (NCBI): domain Eukaryota; kingdom Metazoa; phylum Arthropoda; class Insecta; order Diptera; family Syrphidae; genus Rhingia; species Rhingia rostrata. Next base: position 48,522,944 of record OX463755.1, on the reverse strand, counting down.
ATGGCGGGACATCCCGCTTATGAAGACTTCGAACGGCGAATTTGGGATAAGCCTTTCTTGAGAATTAATACTACTCGAATGATTTGTCAGATCATCACGATAGAAGGGTCATTGGTATCATTGGTCGGACTCAACGTGATGTCATTACCAAGTTTGCTAGTATAGAGAAGGAAGTGCCAAAACTGGGTTTGGCAGTAAATTAGGGTAGACCAAGTACATGCTGTCAACATGAAAGGACACACAACAACGACAATTTGGACAGAACGTCGCCATAGACAGATCTAACTTTGAGGTAGTACGGAACATTGCCTACCTCGACTCCGCTATTAACTCTGACAACAACAACTCGTCAGAAATTAAACGAAGCTCTTCGGTCCCGTTTGCGTTGGCGGTCTATGGAGACGAAAATTCAACCAAGAATTATACCAGCTGTACAGTGACATGCCCCTAGCTAAAAAATTCCGCATTGGACGTTTAATATGGCTAGGACATGAAGAACGATTGGACACCAAAACTCCGGCATACAGAGTCTTCGATTCCCAGCCAGACTTGTCGAAGCAGTAGGGGAAGAAGTGGCACGCACAAGTAGAAAGCGACCTCAACCAACTTGGAGTACGCAACTGGAGGAAGTTAGCTAAGGACCGGACTAATTGGAGAGACATGTTGATTGAGGCAGAGGTTCATTCTGGACTGAAGCATACCACTTAACAAACCTCCAACTATCGAATGCATACCTCTGGAAGTTGAAAATATTCAGTTATACTTGGGCCCGGTTTTTCAGTGCTGAGTTATCCCAGGATTAAATTTGACTCCATGAGTGGTGATTCATAAACAAATGAACATGGTTTGGTTGGGATCTTATAGGACTTTTCTTTCAACAGTTTTACTCAATATTTCAAACAATTCAGAGTTGTTGAGACCTGAATATAGCATATCGTGCACTTATTCGTGGTCACATAAACAGAATTGAAAGTAATTGTTTTCTTGCTGCCAAAACATTTATCATTTAATCGTTTTAACTCAACAAATATGCTGGGTTACCTCAAAGTAACTATGGATTTAAATTGTCTGAAAACAAGTATCTTGAGAAAACTCGAGTTTTATCTTCAAACTAGGATAATATCGCACTGAAAAAACGGGACTTATACACAGAAAGCCCGATTGAAAATAAATCCCAATAAATGAGTTTAGAAACACCGAATGCAGTCTATGAATGCAACCGTATATTCGGCATAAAATGGGGACCCAACCCACAAATTAAATTTCTGAACGCAAATGGCATTAATGTGACCAATATTCGCATACAGCAGTAGTCTGATGGCAAGCAACAAACACAACAGCAAATTAGAAGGGTCAACTAAAGTAGGTGATTCTTAATCTGCTACTTCTGGCGCTAAAAACATAGAAATCAGCAGTCAAAAGTCCTTTGAATTAAATAGGGAACAGCGTAAACTTCAATAACATATCTCTCTACTTAAGTCTTGAACAAACACTCACTAGCTCTTTTCCGAGCAGGTTCGGACAAGATTGAAAGGACAAAAAAATCGATATCCATGGAATGGATGGAAAAAAGATGGTCTTATGAAACGATTGTGGCTCGCCGTTTGGTATAGTCACCATCCACACTCACACACAAGTAAATGTGTTTAATTCCAATCGAGACTACAACCGTTATTTTAAAATTTGCAAGTATTGCTGGCTTAAACGGGAAATACAGAAACTAAAGCCTTAAGAAGCTCCGAATTACGACCTGATAACGGGAGAACTTTTCAAGCATTAGCATTCGCTTTGTTATAAATGCGGCAATTAGATTAGAGTACTTACCAAGGCAGTGGAAAGACAGAAGTTTTAATTAATTAAAATCATACCTGCATCATACTGGCCTATTTCACTTCTTTCAATAATTTCGAAAGTTTTTGAAATGATATTACTCGCTTACACCCCATAATTGATCAGAAACGCCTTTTACCTGACCATCAATTTGGGTTTAGAAGTAAACATTCGACAGTGGACCAAGTACATCGAATTACAGGTATAACTGAGAAAGCGTTTAAGGAAAATAAAATTTCCTCAGCCGAATTCCTTGACGTGTGGCAAGCTTTTGACAAGGTGTGGCATAGAGATTAGAGGCCTTCAATACAAATTAAGGAAAGTTCTGCCTGAACAATTAAATAAAATCCTAGTGTCGTATCTTGAGCATAGACTCTTTGGTGTGAAACTTGGAAAAAAATATTAGGAGTTCAAAAAAAGGTGTACCGCAGGAAGCCGTCCTTGGACCACTCTTGTCCCTCATATTTACTCGTGAAATCCCACAAACAATCGACACAATTTTTGCCACGATACTGCTATACTAGCAGTTGGCACAACAATAGAGGAAACAAATACGAAATTACAAAACGCTATCAACGAGGTTAATGAATGGACATAATCCTGGCGGATTGCGCTTAACAAAAGTAAATCGATTCATGCAGATTTTTCGTATAAACAGACAAACTCTTTGCAGGTTTTCTAAATACGGCTCGAGTCCCGGTTGCAAATGAAACGAAATATCTCGGAATGCCACTCGATGCAAATTTAAAATGGAAGTCGCATGTGAAAAAGAAATGCGAGGAACTCAAAAACAAATATAGAGAACTGAACTGGTTGCTCGGAAAATATTCGAAGCTTAACCTTGATAACAAGCTGCTATTATACAAGTAAGTTCTAAAACCGGTTTTGAAATACGGTATGCAACTATTGGGTTGTTCCAGTGAAACGAATCTAAACATTTTACAATTTTTTTAAAACAAAATGTTAAGATCATTCGTCAATGCGCCGTGGTACAAAAGGAACGAAAATCTACATAGAGTTCCGCGGTTAAAGATGAAAAAAACAATTTTGTAGGATAAAATAAGAAACGTTTATTAGGACACGATAACACAACGGTCCTCCCAATTCTTGACGAAACATATTTGTTGCGGCTAAAGCAGGACCTCTCAAAGGAAAGTTACCTGCCAAATATTTATATATACTCGTGATGAAAACAAATAAGTCACATACTTACTTGCTAGTTAGTGACTAAAAATCTCACACTATCTACTGTGAGCACGTGCTCATAGTGTCTGTAAAGATTTCCACCAGCCCACGAAAAAAAAAAATTCCATCCGCAATGGATGACAGGCTGGGATGTTTTTTTTTTTTGTTATGAAAAGTAACCTGGCAATTTTTTGAAAGATTTAACCCGGTTAAATCGGTGTTTCTATGGGCATTTCATTTAATTATTAACCACTGTTGGATGGGCTGATTCCAATGGCTGAGACATCTGCCATTTATGTACTCCTTGCAAAGAAACGTAGTTCTCTCCCCCTAGTAACAAACAAAATCCTAACATAGCAGTGATTGTTTCAATTGAAATACCAATCCATACCATCTTCGAATCCGAACTAACACCTTCCCAATGTAGCTGATATTTGAGACCGATTTCAATTAAACACTCTCAGCATCTGGGGATATTTATATAGTCCGGTCTGGGCATATTTAATTGGTATCTATCACATTTCATTTCCATTCAACGTAAATTGGAATAATTCCTACCAATGCTTTGTTTTTGTTTTTCCCAATCGACAAAGTAGCACCTCAACACACAATTCTCTCTGAGTGTTTTTCAATCTTTTTGATTTGATTGCAACAAAAATATTCAAATCAAGTTTGCATTTCGTTATATCGATTTCTCATGGTTGGTGTGTGTACATGGATCAACGTTCTGAAAGAGTTCGACCTTGATATAGTTTGCACCACAGCAGTGAATTGATCAGGCATGTAATATCGATCACTTAATGGCAACAAATGGGAACAAAGTTCAACTAGAATTCGTGTTTTTGATCAATTGCTACTTTTTTACCATAGTAGCATAGTTAGCAACATAGTTAAAAAAAAAGTTTACAATTAATTTACTTCTCATAGAGGGTAACCGATAGGAGAACCAAGACGAAATGTAGAAAACATGACATATGCCAATTATATGGCTTACCTAAAAGGCAACAAACTGAACTTACGGCACGTTTTGCTTGCATGAGTTGGATTTTTCAGTTTCCTTTTTTTTTTTTATTAAGTAAGTCAGCAAGTAGGTGATCACGCTTTGAAAGGCTGATACATTTCAGTATGTATTATGCTGTCTGATTTGATAATAAAATTGTGGCCAAATGACATACAAATATGTTCATGTCATTGCTGAAGTTATATCTGGAAGTGTTATGGTAGGAAATCAATTCAAATGTCAAGTATATCTGTAGTGGACTTCAAATTAACGCATGCCAATCTAGATTGAAATAATTTCAACATCGTAGGTATGAAGATTTCTATTTTTGGGACACTTGTGTTACAATTATTGATTCAGTTAAAAATAAATGTTTACGAGAGACCAAAGGCGTTTAGTTTTTTATAGTTCAGAGACGAGCCTGAGGTGTAAAAATAAACTTTTGTGTATTTTAAATAGCGCAGGGACTTTGAATTGTGTTTCGTTTTTTTAGAGCACTATCAAATCATGTTTTCTTTGATTTAATGCCTTTTAAAACCGTTTCGTTTCGTTTTTTTAGAGCTCTATCAAATCATGTTTTCTTTGATTTAATGCCTTTTAAAACCAACACCAAATTCCAAAAATTAAGGCTTAAGCATGTAAGTAGTAACACACATGGAAGTTCTGACATGGCTAAATCCATTTTTATTGGTCGATGTTTATTATACCCTTTTGTATCTAAACAAATAGACACCCATCTAAAAGATAGACAGCCATATCTATAAATAAATTTTGGAGGTTGTTTAGTTTTTAAACACCTATAAGAATAACTTAAATGCAAAATCGGTAGCTGTTATAGATTTTCACATTTAAGCATCGTTGCTTAGAGGTCGCTTAATTTTAACACGATCGACCAAGTTTTGAGGTTGTTTAGTGGCATTTAAATTAATTTTGACAGATCAGAGAATTTCCATCTTAATATTTTTTTATATTTATTTTGCGTTTCTGTGTTGAAAAGTGATAGCAAATTAATAGAAATAGACTCAAGCTACATTTCTTTTGTAAATGATTTAAATTTAGGGAATGTGATAAATACAAACAGACCAACAGCTACGAGACCAAAAATGATAAACAAAGAATTAATCCAATTAAACCTCAGGAGAAATATTTTCGGCAAAAGTATCGAGTTTCTAAGCCCAATATGGAAAGGCTTATTCAACCTTGCTGGACCCGATCTGAAAGGATCAAATAGTAGCGGTCACATTTCTGCTGATCTTCAGAGCCGATGTTGAATGAGAACCACACCTAAACGTCAAGTTTTTTTCTGCATTTCATTTGACATTTCTCAATTTCAGACTAACTCAATTTGAACCATGGAAAGATACACAATCAAGCAACGCGTTAAAGTTATTCAGGCTTATTATGAATATGGACGTTCAAATCAAAATGCATATCGTGCACTTTGTGTTTTTTCGGTCATTATAATCGTCCTAATGTGCGTACAATCGGAAAAATCAGGCAAATATTTGAGCAAACCGCGTCTGTAGGAGAAGTGAAAACACCAGTGCATGCTCGTACAGCTCTCACTGCGGAAAATATTGCGTTGTTCGCGATGGTGTGGCTGAAGAGCCGTCCACCACAACTCGTCATCGTGCCCAACCATTGCACCTCTAACGCTCGTCGTTGATGAACATTATGCATAAAGACACGCAATTGACTTAAGAACTAAAGCCTTTTGACCATTTCAAGCGTCCTTAATGGCCAGAATGGTGGCAAGAAATTGCAACAGTGGATGATCCATTTTCGATGGAAATCATCTTCAGTAATGAGGCACATTTTCACCTCAGTGGATTCGTCAATAAGCAGAATTGCCACATTTGGGCGAATGATTGTTGAAAAACCAATGCACCCACAAAGAGTGACTGCTTGGTGCGGTTTATGGGCTGGCGGCATCATCGGGCCGTATTTTTCCAAAATGAGGGCGTTCAGCCAGTTACTGTAGATGGTGTTCGCTATCGTGAGATGATATCAAACTTTTTATGGCCCGAATTGGAAGATATAATATGTGATTTCAACAGGACGGTGACACTTGCCACACAGCTAACGAAACAATGGCTCTTTTGCGCGACAAATTCAATGGCCGTGTTATTTCACGTGGTGGCGATGTCAAGTGGCCGCCAAGAGCATGTAACTTGACACCGTTGGACTTCTTTCTTTAGGGTTATTTGAAAGAAAAGGTGTACGTCGATAAGCCAGCAACAAATCAAGAGCTAAAGGATGAGATAATTCGCCACATTAGCAGAATAGAACCTCAATTATGCCTAAGCGTCATCGAAAATTTGGACCATCGGATGAAAGTGTGCCGCCGAGGTCGCGGCGGCCATTTGGCCCATATTTTGTTCCATACATAATTGAACCATACCAATACTATCATAATAAAAAGAAATGACAATAATTTCCTAAAGAATTTGTGTTTTATTCACAATCAACATCGGCCATTAAAATTTAACCACCCTTTATAAGATATTGGGGTCTAAATGAAGTATGATAAACAATCTACTATGTCACTACAATATAATTCTTTAAACATTCCATTATACTCTTTTAGATGCAAGATGACGGAGCTGATATTGACGGATTTATTTATTTATTCGAGGGTTGCAAATACATTTGCCTAAGTGAGATCGCAATTTGTAAAAATGCCAACAACAGTTTATCAGCAAATAAGAGAGATAAATGGGACAAAAACTTGTATGAAATTTCCTCTTTTTTTTTACTAGATTTGGAAATTTTATCACGTTTTTTTAAACAATCATCGTTTAGTTAAGCTGCAATGAAAAATCCATTATAGATAAGAATTTTAGCAACATTGCTTAGCGACAACTTAAATATTTAAGCACGCTTAACTAAACTACCTCTGAGACACATTTTAAGAAAATCCAGTAAATACGACTGAGAGTATACTAATCAATGAAATAGAAGTCACGAATCCGATCGAAAAATTCAACATTGGCTCTGTCTATAATACAGGTGGGTATCCAATCTTTTGATACAGACTCATGAGAGTATTTAACTGGAATAAGATCTGGCGGTCTGCAGAGCAGCAAATCCAGTATGTATTTTAGATGTCTCCGAGGCGTTACTTTCAATTTGGACTACTGCCTTGTTGCTGCCGAGGTCAGAATACGGATGTCTACTAAGAAATACGGCAATCTCAAGAGACCACACAAAACCAACAAAAATCGCTCGATTAATTCTATTTAATCGCCATCTAATGTTGAAGACTACTAGTCCATAAATCGGTCACATTGAATGTTCCATAAATTGGTGCAACTACTAGTCTGACGATAATGACATCATTGATCGAACTCAACGAGATGGACGAAGACACACAACATCGATGTTTCGGCAGAACCTCACCATCGGATGGTACAATTTTAAGAGAGTAAAGGACTTTGTCCAAATCGGCTCCGCTACTAACTCTGAGAACGACATATTGTCAGAAATCAAAAAAAAAAATTTCCGACTAAAAAGGAAATTCAGTAACACCGTCCTTATTTCAACTAATAAGAAGATCTTGTATAAGATCAGTCCTGCTCTAAGGTACCAAAGCATGGATCGTATCAAAAGTTTAGAAATCCTTCGTCGTTTTGAGCGAAAAATTCTTCTTCCCGTTTGTGTAACGCGAATAGAGCTGTCCAGCAACAAAAACATAAAGAGCGGATGGACACCATTACTCCGGGCTGCAGAGTCTTCGATTTACAGCTAAATGTGTCGAAAGCAATAGAAGATGACTTCGCAAGTTAGTGAGGGCAAAGTTTATTGGACTGTAGCGCAAGTAAGTAAGGAAGAGGCTCGGCAACTGTAACTACAATATTTTTCACGTGTTGGGGCAAGCTGAACAGCTAACTGATGAAGGTGTTGGGTTTGATTTCGAAAACGCAGAAAATCGATACGGCACATAATAAAGGGTGAATGGCGTCCAAACGTCATCTGTCAAATACTCTCATGAGTAACTGTCAAAGTGAAAAGTTTTCAGGACACTCTGCCATTTAACATGGAAAGACTTACCAACCAACAACGATTGCAAATTATTGACATTTATTATAAAAATTCGTGCTCTGTGAAAAATGTGCACCGTTTGTTACGACCATATTATGGTCGTCATAATCAACCTGGTGATTCAACAATTCGTGCTGTTATCACCAAATGTACTTTGTTGGACATTAAACCATCAACTGGCATGCGTACACTGCGTACCGAAAAGAATATTACAGTCAAATGTTTATGAAGATCGTGAAATGTCAATTCGTCGCCGTTCTCAGCAATTGGGCATGTGTTACTCAACCACATGAAAAATTTTACATGTCGATTTGGGTTTGAAAGCCTATAAAATTCAACTTGTGCAAGAATTGAAGCCGAATGACCTACCACAAGTCTAATTTTTGGTGAACGCGCCTTAGGACAGCTCCATGAAAATCCGCTGTTTTATCGAAAAATTGTGTTCAGCGATGAGGCTCATTTCAGGCTCAACGGATACGTAAATAAGCAAAACTGTCGCATCTGGAGTGATGAACAGCCAAAACGACAGTTTGGTATGGTTTATGGGCCGGTGGCATCATCGGTACATTTTTCTTTACAGACGACCATGGAAGAACCGTTACCGTCAACGGCGAACGATAACGAGCCATGATACGCGACTTTTTTGTTGCCCCAGTTGGCTGAGTTGAACTTGGTTGACATGTGGTTTTATCAAGACGGTGCCACATGCCACAAGCTCGTGAAACAATGGAAATGTTGAAGGATGAATTTGATGAGCAGCTGATCTCTCGGTATGGCCGCCAATGTCATGCGATTTAACGCCTATTGATTATTTCTTTTGGGGTTATGTTAAGTCATCAGGCTGTGTGGACAAGACGAACATGATTGAAGCCTTACAGGATAACATAACACGCGTGATTCGTGGAATATAGGTCGAAATGCTCGAAAAGTGACGCCTATGGACCTTCCGAATGGACCATTTGAAACGGAGCCGCGGAAAACATTTACATAAAGTTGTGTTTAAAAGGTAAATGGCAAAGGCCTATTTATCGATTAAAATAAAAATGTTGAATATTTGATTCAAATTTAAGTGTTTTATTCGATTTTTTTAAAAAAAAACTACGCTAAAAAAATCACCCGTTATATGCATGTCATATATCGAAAGTCCCAATTTAAAACAATGTCAAGAATCTCCCTAGCAAAAACGTGGGTTGGAGTGTTAACCGATCAAAGATCGCACGTAGTTTTTGTGATTCTCTGTGAAAGCGAAGAGGTATTCCAAGATGCAATTTAACGGAAGAAAACCAAAGAAATAGAGCAAAACCGCTAAATGGAAGAGAATGAGACATAACAGCATAAATGGTTCTAACAAAAAAAAAGTTATTTCCGCTCTTGGTTTTTTCGTTCTTGTCCTATTTTAATCTACGATGCAAGTCACAAAGATTCAAAGCATTTTTAGGCCAACTGTCGATTGATCGAATTTTGTAGGTAAATACTTTGGTTTACATCGACCATGAGGAGAGTATTCTACTTAATGCTAGTAAAAACTATATGCAACACTAAACACAACATCAAGCAAAATACTGTTTTTTGATTTAATTTCAACCGCGAAACCAGTGTTTACTTGCTGAATTATATTTAGAGGAAAGCCATCTGTATTACAGAAGATTTTTGTCATACTTCAGAATAAAACCTTTAAGCTCATTGTGGTATTTTAAGGGATCATTATAATTATTACAGATAGGACAGACGTTCAGCAGAACTTGGGGAAATCATCCAGTAGCGTTTTTGACACAAGATAGATAGTTAGAGGACATAGATATACCTAACAAAGACACGAACGCTATAACGCTGTACCATATCTCCCTTTGGTAGAGAAGATTAAAAAAACAGAAGAAATATTTCACACCAATGTACAGTCTTCAATAATTTAAGAGTAAATTGAGCAAACATCAGCATGAAATAGATTTTAGAATGATCGTTCATTCTCCCATTCAACTTTCACCTTCAAATGATTCGCTTTAAAGAAATATATTTTCCTTCTTTTTAACTTAACTCACCTTGTTTGACGTCAAACTCAAGCTCCAGAATGAGTTCTTCACCATGATCCATCAAATCATCGTAGAGTTCTGCGGGACTGTTTTTTATATCTACATTCTTATTATCTATGAAAAAAATATCTGCAATAACAAGAGAACTGTTAGGAAAAATATCACAAAAGAAATTGAAATCTAAGTGAACATACCATTTGCAAAGTTATCTTCTAGTAGCCAACAAGACTCAACCGATTCAGAAATCGGAAAGAGCTCGCTGCTGGGCGGCGATGTTGGTTCCATTTTGCCGTTCCAATATAAATCCTGCGGAAGGGCTAACGACTCCAGAGTAGAAGTTTGGGGAATCATACTTTAAGTCCGATATTAAAGATGTTTTATGTTGTATTTCAACAAAGTAATCGGAGGCGTAACCGGATGGTAAACTTGATTGGTGTAGGGGCGCCATGGTGGCACTAGAGGGAAGAAAAGATTGTTTAAACATAAAATATATAAACTGTCATTATGACTTCAATAGTTAACATATAAATTGAAATGTTTCACGCGCATCGGACAGTCGAAAGAAGACCTTACCATCGAAACCCTTCAGTTCGGAAGTAGAAAACAATCGCTGCTGTAGCTGCTGCCATACAAAACAGTCCAAGAGTTTCGACAAGAAGCTTATCTGCCCAAATGGGTATAAGCAGAAAGCCATTGCAGTCAATTATGTACAACGATTTCGACTTATTCCCATATAAAATTCAAATGGCCAACAAACTCAGCACAGCAGACTTTTCGATTCGTTTGGAAATTTGCCAGAAGATGCTTCAAATGGTGGAAGAGGACGGAAGCATGTGGAACTGTCTTTTTATGTCTGATGAGGACCATTTCAATTTTAACGGCAACATAAACAAACAAAATTCTCTAACATGGAGTGCTTCCAACCCACAGATTCTCCATGAGATGGAATTGGATCCACTTCGTGTCACAGTATGGTGTGCAGTTTGATCACGCTGCATTGTCGGGCCCTACTTCTTCGAAGAAAACGGTCACACCGTTACGGTTACTGAAGACCATTACTTGAGCATGTTGAGATAGTTTTTCTATCCAGAATTTCGCCAAATGAGAATTTCTTTCAACTCTGTGTGGTTTCAAGATGGTGCAACTCCTCATATAGCCCGGCCTGTTATGACAGAATTACGACGAAAATTTCCCAATAAGCTGATATCCAGAGATTCCACATTCCGTTGGCCCCCAGGTCGCCTGACCTTACTGCACCTGACTTTTTCTTGTGCGTTTTTTGCAAAAAGTAAGCCCACAAAGCAAAATCAACAAATTTGAATGAACTAAAGCAATCCAGAAACAATAGCCTGTCCCAAACAGGAATAGCCTGTCCCAAATTTCCAAGCAGTAATGAACAACTTTTTGGTAAGATGCCGCACATGCATCAACGAGCAGGTGAGGACATTTAAATTCCATTAAACGATATGAGCTATAACATGAATAAATTGAAAATGAATTTCATACACTGAAAATAATTTATTTGAGTTTCTTAATGTACAATCATGAGCCACCTGCATATAGCGAGCGTTCGATGCAAAACTCATTAAATTACTTTTAAATACAATTAATTGTAATTCAGCAATACTATGACTATGGTTGGAAGTTCTAAACATCTATTGCAGTCCTGAGGCCCAAGAGCTTGTTTATTATACACAGACTTTCTGGTGGAATATGTTTGTTGCCGAGAAATCCAACCGCTTAAGGTTGTCGCTAAATATTAATACATTCCAGCTCATCTGATAATCAGGGCTATTATTGTATTGAAAAATTATTTCCAACTATATCGTTGTGTCGAAGCGCTTATGCTGCTACTACTCTTAGCAAATTATCCACAATACCTACCAAGATTGGCAGCTATACTACTAGTTAGGTTGTAATTGAAAACCTTTTTTCGGTCGCCTTCCAAACATTCGAAACATGAGCAAACTTCTAGTTGAAAAAGCAACCACCCTGAACCCTGAAAGGACGGGTTTTAAAGGACGACAATGTTAAAGGAAAAAGGCTAGAAACATTCTAATATCTTTGTAGAATGTAAAAGGGGTGGTGCATGCAAACAACCAACGGAGGAACTTAGCTGATACGAGGAGATATCACTGCTATTTAGGGTATGATAGGTCGGAGGAAACACGATGAACAGTTGTGACATCTACGATGATCTATTAAAAAATAACAAGATCGAGGCAAACATACACATTATATCGCCTCACGCTTGTAGAAAACCAATGACGATTGCTGGAATACGACGATAAAATCGTTGTAGGTTATTTAAGAATAGAGCAGAGCTCTTAAGAAGTGCTAATGAAAACACAGCCTACAAGACATCCAATGGTAAGTGACTTTGCCACGGACCTAATACCATGCACTGCACACTACTTTACTACCCGTTAAACAGTACGAGGATTATGGCGTGCCCTGTCAATACTCTGGAATCTGGTGGTCAATAGCCTTCTAGTAAATCCTGAAGGGAAGGTCCATCACAAAATGGCCCAGCAGGTGGCAGACTTGGCGAAGTTCTAAACAAAATCGATTTGGCAAGAAAGCGAACGAAAATGACGTCAAGAAATTAAATTGGAGAGCCAATATTACAGAACGCGTAAGAAAAGCCACGCACGTTCTGGCTTTACTTAGCAGGTATAAGACCTATGGCGCGAAACAGCCAGAACCCAGTAAATTTCATTTATACTCTTGCAAATGCATCACAGCGACTTATATATCACCCCTACATGTAGCGCTCTTAGGCTTTCTTTACAAACAAACCGCAGTTTGCATAGATGTGAGACTGCGAAAATGCAAAATTTTTCTAGATAACTCGAGTGTAACTTCCAAAAGAGCATCACCTATCTTCTTGAATGGGGCTCAAGAAAAATACGCGCTTAAAAATAACAGCCCGATTCACATCTACACGAATGGTGTTAAACTGGTTCCAATGTAAGTGGCCTTAAACTAGTTCGGGATAGGTGGAGACATCGGTTTTAAAAAAAAAATTAATTCTATTAAAGGAATAGTATCCTGTGTAGTGAGTAAAGTAATATCCACTAAGAATACCTTTGTCTACACTACCGATCGCGATCAGATCTTTAGGATGTGACTCTTGACTTAGATAAAATCCCTAAATGTAGTGCTCTTAGGCTTTCTTTTCAAACAAACCGCAGTCTGCATAGATGTGTATTGAGAAAATTAAAATGTTTTCACAGAGCACACAGCTTCTATACAACTCGAGTGTAACTACCTCCTGTCTTCTTAAATGGGGCTCAAGCTAAAACTCGGTTAAAAATAACAGCCCGATTCACATCTACACAAATGGTGTAAGACTGGTTTCATGATAGGTGGTCTTAAACTAGTTCCGGGATAGGTGGAGACATCGGTTTTCAAAGAGAAATCATATCAATTAATTATCCTGTGTAATGAGTAAAGTAATCACCCTTATTCCACATGTCGTTTTTATTAAACGACAGATGGAGTTTTTTTAAATCGGTATTACATCTGGCAAGTCTGAAGGCGTTTTTTTTTTTTGTTTATCAAAAACGGATGGGAGTCGGTAGCTGTGTCACTAAATTATTTAGGACCACCCGTAAGAACTTCGAAAAGAGTGACAGAAGGTTAGCATGTAAAATCAAAATTGAAGTGTAATAGGTACTAAACGTATATTTAACAGGTTTGGTTCAATGCGAAATTTAAAGAGAGTCTGGAAATCCAAAGGATCGGATTTTAACCTGATTCTTCTTCTGATGTTTTTCAGCTCTCTTTTTGCAATTTCATCTTCTTCTTCGTCTTCGTATTGCCATGATATAAACATTGCAATGCTATTCATTGTTTTTATTATATTTTTTGTATACGATGTAATGTAAACAAAATCAGAGCAGAGGCGTTCAGAGAATAGAATACCGATACTTAAACACCACTAAAGCGACTCGACTGAAAAAACGCCATCTGTCGTTTAACAACAATTTTTGTAGAAACAATCCTTTAAAAAAAATGCAAACTTTTGGTACAAGAGGCTCGTTAAGTACCCAGGCCGAGCTTTCTCACAGCCATTCATGTGTGCGTGTGTACTTCTTGCATAATGGCGGGACCGACTCCGAACGGCGAATTTGAGATAAGCTTTTCTTGACAAATGATATTACTAGGATGATTTGTCTGATCATCACGAGAGGAGGGCCAGTGAAAAATCATTTAGGTGTTGCTGCGGCTCTGGGAACCGAACCCAGACCTTCTGCGCGGTAGTTCATAGCACCAACCATTGCGACATAGAGCCCATCTTTTTTCATTTCTTTTTCTCTGGCAAAATATATTAATGATTTACATTGACAAGACGTATTTGGATGAAGAAGAAGACATGAGTGTTGTCACCTTGATCTCACTACAAAAATATAATTTGGAAATTATGTTTAACAAAACAGGAAACATATTCATCTATCGGTTGACATTTCTATGACCATAAACAAAAACTGGTCTGATACTGATAAACAAATTCCTTCAGTTTCAGTTTATGCACTGCTAACACCCTTTGCCAATATTGTATTCCCTACACATGTTGTTAGATAAGTTCAGCGTCTCAAGCGGTATCGATAAAGCTTTCTATTATCAATGTACAGAAACAAAATGAATAGAGTGGGTACACAACAAGTGGTTAAAGTCGTGTCAGATAGGTAAATCGTATATAAATAGAATTAATTGTTTCCGCATTCAAAAACTGAACTAAAATACTATGTAAGACCGGGTAACTACACAAGAATATGTTATCTTGCTCGCTATGGATAAGCGTCCGTCAAGTTGAACTTCACAAACACTATCAATTGGCTTAGTAAACAACCTACACAAACAACGAGACGTCTACCCCAGATAGTAGGTAGTTAACCCACTACTCTTGCTCTGCTAATCGGTTCTAATTAAATCACACAGACCGACCGCTCTCACAAACAAAACAATGATCTATGAGAATCACTATCTGCGAGTCATTCATGCGCACGTGTAGCCAAAACGACAGATAACAGAAATAGTTCCCCCCAAACAATTGACGCAACTCATCTAGTTTCACAATATTTGGAAATGGCACTAACTTACGATTGCACTTCTTTTCGTTCTTCAATTCCATTATTGAACGAAAATTACTTGGATAAAACTCGTTTTGGCGAACTAAAAATTCAACAAAAGCTTTAACTGAAACCCCTATGCGTAGTGTGTGTCCGTGTCGATATGCGATGCATAACCAGCAATTTTTGCAATTAAAATGAATGATACTGCATACTGAAGGATTGCGTCATCCAAATTTCCAGGAAAACAAAAGGGTGACGCGGCGGCAAATTGACTCTATCCCATTGTGTCGCTTGGTCCATTGCTAATTCCTAACAAATATCCCCAGCTCATTTGAGTTGTAAAGTAAGAATTCAATTTTAAAATTCAAACATATTGTATTCTTTGTGGGTAATCAGACCTATTGTAGAAAACAATTTTCGCCAACGGGTAACAAATATGGCCGCTCTTTGAGTGGGTCGCTTTGAGTCAAGTATTTATTTATACAATTTTTGTTATTAAAACGATACTTACATTGGCTTTGAAAGCATTTTTAGAATATTTAACTTGTGTGGCACGCAATGTGCGTTAGTTTGCGGAAAGCAAAACGATTAGAAAGCCATTTTCACCTCAAAATAAATGCAAGAAATTCACTATAAACTTTACTCTTTTTCGGTTTCATTGGGAAAGATCTATGGCTAAGGAAAAAGCACCTAAAATAGCTGTAATTTTGTTTGACGTTTCGTATTTTGTTGACATTTAGCATGGTGAAGAACCACATTAGGGCAAAATGCTTGTAGAAATGGAGTAGATTTAAGTTTTGTAAATATTTGTTTTAAGAAAATCGTTGCACTTAATTAAATGATGTGTGTAGGTATATAAATGGGAAAATAACAAAAAAAACTACTGTAATATCGGTAGACTCTGGAAACATATTTATTGATCTGATCTTGGAATGGATTTGCATTACAAAATTGGAACAACATTGACCTACAACAAGATCCAGCTTTCGTTTATTGGGTGGCACCTGCTACTGCGATGCTCATGCTACTTCTAGTTCTGAACAACATTTTGTTTTAGATGCAGGCAATCGAATAATAATTATTAAGTCTATTGTTATATCGTTAAATGTTAAGAAGAACTCAATCACATGATCTAGAAATATATTAACTTATGGGACTTAAGGCTTATCGCCTCAGGCTCAGAAATAATATGAAGTGCACTTGAGTCACTCACCGGTATCAGTAACACACATTGTTTTTACTTACAACAACATTTATAAGCCGGCAGTTTAAGATGACGAAATAATTGAATGTTGAACATAATTCATTTTAATTTTGAACATTTATCTCATGATTGATGTCGGTCTGTAGTCAAAAATAATTAGTAGTAGTTGTGTCTTTGGATTCATAGTTTCTCCTTTCGTTGTGGTTTTACTTGGTGTATATCGAGTTTGCTCTTGTCTTGTGATACATTTTTTGTGCGCTTTTTCATTTGAAATTGTTAAATTAGCTTTGATTTCTTTATTAAGTCATGCATGCCGTCCCTGCCTGCATGTACCTACAGCCAGAGTTAATTACCTTTTTTTTAATCTTTTTGATAAGGTATTGCAATGCATTGTATTGTCTTTAACACTGTTCTTAAAATGATTGTGCGAAATTCATGAGCCAACACAATGGGTACAGTTTTTTTTTTATAAATCTGTCGGCTACTAACATGATACTAACCCCTATTTCTTCTGGCTAAGAAGGCAATTCAGTAGTAAAGCCCTCATTCGAACTACTAAAAGGCCATATATAAGACCCTGATCATCCCAGCCCTGCTGTAAGGCGCTGAAGCATGGACCGTCTCAAAAGTGGATGAAAAAAGCCTTATTTCGATTCGAGAGCAAAATTTTTCGAAAAATCTTCGGTCCTGTTTGCGTTGACGGGCTTTGGAGACGAAGATTCAACCGAGAACTGTACGATCTGTACAGCAACATGTCAAAAAACTCCGCATTGGACGTTTAAGATGGCTAGGACAGGTAGAACATATGGACACCAATACTCCGGCTCGCAGAGTCTTCGATTCCCAGCCAGACGTTGGACGCAGTAGAGGAAGGCCTCACCTTAAATGGCGCGCACAAGTAGAAACAGAACTGGTTGAGGCGCAGGTTCAGTAAATAAGTAAAATGCTGACACTAAAACTTGTTGGATTCGTTTACCTAAACTTTCTGTTAATCATTAATATATGTAGCTTATTATTTCGTATCTGTCATGAAAAGAATTTATAATAATTTTGAGCTAGTAAGGAATTTGTTCCTTGAAAGAAAAAGTCCCTGCTGCTGACTCAACAAATAATCTAAGCAGTTGCAACGAAGCAAAAACGTTGTACGATAAACAAGCTAGTTGAACTTATTCTGATAAGAGAACGGTTTCCCTACATCGCAGTAGAACGGGCGAAGAGGCGAATCCCAGAAAATGTCTGTATCAGAGTCTTGCCGAAAATTATTTTTCTAGTGATGAATCGTGTTCGACTTATGGACATCTCGGAGGGATCAAAGTGGAACACGCTACACGCTTTTTAAATAGAGAGCGCCTATTAGAATTCACTAAAACACATTTCAACTGTTGTATAGTAATACAGTGCATAAGCATTTATACTACTTTTATTCAGGGTCACACAAATTCTTATTCATAAAATATTTTCTCAAACATAATAGTTATACAGGTTTTTTGTCAAAAAAATTACCAAAAGGAGGGAAATCTATTACAATTGTATGTTTCACAGCTCGGCAGAGTTACCAAGTTATTATTTTTATAGTTGTGAATTCCATAGCAACAACTTTATTTTTAAACTTTAATAACATTTGACTCACTTACATAGTTTACATTGTTGAGTCTGTAGGTAAAGAAGAATTACAATTTGAATAAATTAAACCGTGAAACACAATTGCTAAAATACAAAAATACACTTGACAAAGTTTTTCAACTTACAATTGGAACATTGGTAGCCCTGATGAACAGCCGCCAATGTATACAGTTATAAAAAAATTAAATGCGCTTATACAGGCACTATTCAACCATCAGACGCGTTTCGGATTTATGCAGCCTCTATTCAACATTGTATAAATTTTATGAATAAGTTTTTGAATAAGGCTGAGAGTTGTAAAGAAGAAGAAGATAAATGTTTTCTGTATTAAACAAAATATATAAAATCAGCATCGCCAGTGTTTTTCCGAGTAATGGTTATTTTGGGTTAGAAAGGAATTTTTTAGTTATGGAAATGATTAATGATAAACGCTATTATGAGAAAAAAAATATCGTTTAGTGCGAATGTATATTAGAACCATCCCTTCTCTTATTGTGAAGACTGCTGAAATGTAAATTATTCACATAGTTTTAGTACAAAAGTAATAGATTTTTGTGACTGAATATTTGAATGTAGTTCCTGACACAGAGATACCACAAATGTAATTGAAATGTTTAATATATGATTTTCATTTAATTATTTAAGAAATTGGGTATAAAAAGTATAATTATATATAAAAAAATTTCACACTCCTTGACTTCAACTACTTACCCCCAGGTGTCATGGCACCAGTTAAATTCGAGAATCATTGTACTAGAAGATCCGTCAAAGTACTAAACAACAAAATGAGATTAGAAAACTTCATTTTCTAAACGAAGTGAACTTGTCCAAACAACTTTTTCTTCCAAATTATCTGCACAAAAACCTGATTTACCATTCAAAAACTCTCCGAAACACATCAGCTCTTCATTCCGTTCGTAATCAAGTGTTCTAATCGTCCCACAAACCCGTGAAATCATCAATAACCAAGTGGAAAAAAATCAAAACATTCGACCTGAATGACATTTCTCATACACTCTCTGCAGTGTTCATTATCATTGTCGTTGTCCACTGCCCCATAGTAGTCCTGTTCAAACCAAAGCAGCACCTCCATCACCAAAACCAACATCATTATTATCATTTTAAATGAACAGCCAATTCCACAATCTCAAGCACAGCTGTTTATCGTTGGCGCTTCAGCTGCTTGTTGGTCGAACCACTTCATCGTCATCGTTGTCATACGCGCTACCAGAACTGTGGACGTTCGTATCATAGTGGACGACGTAATTTGTTCAGCACCAGCATATCGCTTGGTGGAAAAAAAATCTCCAGCTATCGGTCAAGCTTGTCACTGGAGAGCAAGAGTGCCGTGTCGCGTGGAAACAAGTGTAATAAAATATTTTTTTAATTTCGTTCTCGATCAGCCCAGCAATGTTTTTCATTGCGTGAAATCGAAATTTTTAGTTAAAAATATTCCGCTTATGTTGTTTAGTGATTTGTTTAGCATTCGTGTGAAAATTTTCTAACGTTGGGTACTGAAACCAACAAATGTGCGACGTGAAAGCCTTACAGTTCGTAAAAAATCTCAAAAAAGAACGAAATTACGTCGAGAGTAGTGCATGCCGTTAACCAGGGCGAAGTAGAAAAATATGTTTTCCCAAAGTAATCAGAAAAATATTAATCGGTTGTGCAGCAGAACTGTGATGAATCGCGAAATTATCTCGTTGTAAGTCGGTAGTTGTTCGGTGCCATCAAGTTGTGATTTTTTTTTATTTTATTCGTCTTGTTGTCTTTCTCTCAATTAATACAAAAAAAAAAGTAAAAGAAAATAAGAGAAAACACCCCTCTCCGTAAATTAATAAAAGAATAAACCAAAGAATCTAATACAGTGAGTTTCATAAGTTATCATAGAAGTGGGTGGTGTGTTCATTTGGGCAGATTTGGGACGTGTTTCAATTTCAATTTGACGACATGATTGTCAAGAATGTACGCTTTGATCTTCTATTTTCGAAGGAAAAGCGGGTTCACATTGAGATAATCGCAGATAGGATTCCAACCACAAAGAACATAAATGCTCTTATCAAGTTGTTTATCGCATTTCGTTATTGAGACTTCAATAAGAAAAACAGAGTTGCCATGCATTCACTAGTGGAGTAATGTTTGCTGTTGAAAATGTGAATTTCACTGATACAGGATACAGACAATGCTTATGTTTTTCTTGTTTGGAAATGCAATTTTTTAAGGGGTTTCAGTTTTGAGTTACACTAGCCACATCTGGCATTGATTTTGCCAAACGTGGGTGAAATGTCTTGGAAATGTCTCTTCCTTTAGACAGCGCTGTTAAAGTTTATGAGATTAACACGGCTGGTGCTAATTGCTGCTATGTTAAGTGTCCTCTGATTGCTAAACTGGCTACTGGCATCAACGCTTCTTGACTTCTTGCCTAACTAGTGAAATATATTAGTTGTGAGTTTTCACTACATTTGAGAAATAGGTCGGTAAAAGTTGAGGATAAAGCGTGGTTACGTTACAATATCCCTTTAATTATCAAGAAACCTTGAAAGGCAATTCCCGAAAAGGTAATTCCCTGCTTCGTCCGAAAGCTTCATGTGGTTTTCCATGGCTTTCTTAAAAATATCCAGTTCTACATTAAAATCCCTTCGCCTTGCACTTTTCAAAATAAACTCAGAACATTTCATCGTTGAGATTTGATTAAGTGGTTCAACCATCAGCAAGGCGAGCCATTTACTATGGGTTTTCATTTAGCCATAGTAATGAGTCATCAGCTCTGTAAAATGAAGGGCCGGGATATCCCCCGTTTGCGGTATAGATTCGGTTTTGGTAATTACTACGACTAACACATCTTTGTACCTTCAGTTTGGGCATTTGGAATATTCTCTGCTTTTATTTAGAAATCTCAAAATTAAAAGCCTAAGAGTTCCAAAATTGTGTTCTTCAGCGGAACCAACTATATCGATGACATCACCTTTATGAAGGTATTCTATGATTTTATTAAGCAATGCTTGCCCTTGCATGTGTTGTTCTGCCTCCTTTGGTTATCTGGTGGTGCCGGTAATTTATACCGAAAAAAAACGTCCATCGGTAGAATTTCTTGAAAACATGAATTCAAAGGTCACAGTATTTTTAAAGTTGTGTTTGTCGTTGATCCACATACCAAAATCATTGCAGAGTTGATGCCGCCAACTTGTTTTTCTTTTGCTCATTTGCCCTAGCAGGCCAGAGTCCCGCTCAGGTTGAACTAAGCAATCTTCACGATTTTCTGTAATTTAAAATAACAACAGTTCTAGCAGGCAAGAGTCCCGATCAGGTTGAACTAAGCAATCTTCATGATTTTCTGTAATTTGCAACCAACAACAGGTCTAGTTTGCCCTTTAAGCAATAGGAAGAGAAAAGAGTTTTTGAACGTGTGTTGTGCGAGCCACATCTAGGCACTTTAAGCATGTGGTTAGTATTTTGCGTTCGTGTATCCTTCATTCAACCTATCCGGTTTGCATGAAAAAAAAAAAGAAAATTTAGCAAAACTTCTCCTATATTGTGACCACGTCAACGACTTTGCACCTTTTTGTCGAAATGCCAAAGATTGCACAAATTTCATCAATTATTTAACGATGCGTTGAGTTATAACAGACTTTGTCTTATTTTTCTCATATTGTTCTACTTAAGCTTCCTACTTTAGGTTCACCCAGCAATTTGAGCACAATTTGTGATCCCTACAAGTATTGCTCTCTGTCTTATTTTGGTTCTTGAGGAAACTGTTTTTTAGATTTGCGTTTTAATTTTTAGACGACCGAACCAATCAATTTCAGCACAAGAAAGTTATCCTTGTTCCGACACCACTATCGCGTCCAGTCTTATCCTTATGTTGTTTCTATTTTGGCCTTTTTTTATAGGATTCGCTATTTCTGACTCTCTTTTCAGTATCTTTCCTTGTTGTCAGTTTGCTATTTGAGTCTTCCTTGCGATTTTGTTGTGGTGCGTGTTTTCCTTCCGATGCGAAAAATGTTTATCTGAACAAAGTTTTAATTTAGTCCCATAGATTGTGAAATACTAAAGAATACATTGCCTATCAATGATCGTCTTTAATTCTGCTGCCTCTTCTCGTAATGACTTCATTGTGCCCGGGCTTCTTACTAAATCAATCAAACGATGTTAAGATTCCTTATTATATGCATACTTTCATCTGACAAGTTTTGATAATCGGCCCTTGTGGAAAATTCTTCGATTTCTTACGATTCGGATGATTTTAGCTTGGAGGTGTTCTTTCGGAATATTTTTCCGACATTTTGTAACGCACACCGACGAATTGCGTTTAAGTGCACTCAGGTGCATTGTTCGTGCAATTTTTGACAGCAATGTGCAATTCTTTTTCCGATCTCCTCCGACACAAATTTTTCGCGGAATTTAGTTACGAATTGTAGTGAAGTGATTTTTCTCCGATGACACATACCTCGAATGGAAGTTAAGCCTCCGACGAAGAATGCGTTGCGGAAAATTGTCCGCTCTGACGGATACCTCGCTAGGGCTGAATATGGTGATGTACGCTGTTTAACATCAAGTCATCTCCAGCAGTCCTACACAGCTACCAAATTAGGTATCGTAGATGCTAGATGTTTGCTGTTGTGACCAAAATTAGATTATTTGTTCTACCATACAGCAAGGGATTAATCGCCAATTAACACTTTGACTGCTAAGCTGTTTTAAAATTTGGGGTCGCTTCAAGCCAAAGTATATTTGTTTTTAATTTGTAACTATTATTTCCTAAAAAGTAGTTCGCATTGTTATACTCACAAAAATTATCCTAGGGCCATGTAAGTAAGACCAAAATGTTCAAGACAGGCCACACAATCCGAAACCGATACAAAACCCCATATACTGTGGCACAAAAACGTATGACATGGCCTGAACTGAAGTGTTATGCGTCGCATGAAAATTTGCAGCGTAGGCCCAAGAGAAATATTCACCCCTGTCGTGGTATTCATTCGGAACAATCTCCGAAACGAAAGTCAAATCTAATCGGAATTCAATTTGCTTTCGAGGTATCCATCGCGAAACAAAATAAAAAAGCATACAATCGCGTTCGTTTTTTCGTCAGACAACTTCGGAAGAAATTCAACGCATATCTGTCCAAAATTGTCCACTTAACGCATATCGCCGATGTTCGATCACGTGCTTTACACTTCATCGGAAAATATGTCCGAAATGCATATCGGAACGGATACCTCGGTAGAAAATTCTATGATTTCGAACAACTTGGGAACATGTTTCTTCCGAACGGATACCTCGACAGGTGTGATTATGTGCAGCATGAAAACGTGTGACATGTTATTCTGAGTTCCCCTGTTATTCGATATGTTTTGCCTTCCGACCATCAATGACATCAGTTCAGCTTAATTCAGTAGGTATCGCCATGGCTAGTAGGTTTGCCTTGTGCGCCTCTTTCTTGATTGCAAGCATTCGTTTCAATTCTTCGCTAACCCAGGGTTTATTATTGATTGCCTGGGTTTTCCAGAAATATCATCAATTTAAAGTTTTAGATTTGAAACCCGGAGCACGTTTTTAACATCGTACTTAGGAAGACGCTCATAAGTTTTGTCGAGGAGGCAGTTGTTCCACAAGCAATTTTCTGCAAACATGTTCTTAACTCTGTCAATAGAGAGAACTGTTTTGCTCTCCCTTTGCCGCTCTTTTTGTAACTCGCAACTTCTTATATGAAATGGTGCAGTTGAAATGTGATAAACATAGAAACGACTACGATTTGTTTATTTCTGGTTTTCAATAAATAATGTCCACTGCCTCAAGTTCAATCGCGCAATAGGATATCTGAACAGTTTCGAGTTTAAACGCAAGCGAATGATTCGGGCGTGCGAATAAGGTTCCACACTTGTGGAATGTTGACAGCTTCTTAAAAACCCTGGTTAGATTGTGTTAAACTCATTTTTATAATTAAGAGACTTAGTTTTCTGTTTAAAAAATGCACACATAGTTAATTTATTTAGAACTTTAAGAAACTGCTTCTAGCAGTTGTTAGTAACTGCTCCTAGATGTAAGTACATCTAAAAAGCAAAGGAACATACTGTGAATACAGATTATTTCATCATAGAATTTGGCAAAGAAAAAGTCATTGATTGAAGCATACATCAATTTGTACGTTCCAAACTCTCAAATGAACACCAACATAATAAATGATTAATAAAATAATAAAATCCCTATAAACCTATGCTACTCACCGCTTAGTATTAAGTTTGTTATTTCAAACCTTAAATAGCCCATCTCACTGGATAATAAAAAATTAAATATTGTGTGTACAAAAAAAGTGGGGAAAACAAAGTAATAATGCTCACTATGTCCAATCAATTTGAAATGTATCACCGCCAGCAGCAACAGCAACATCAGCAGTGTACCTCAACTTCGTCGATAACTTCCAATAGTGATTCTTTACCCATGGGAGGTCCTGGTTCGAATTCTGGCGCTGGTAGTGGGGGAGATTCCCCCTCAAGTGCAAACAAGGAGTCAATTCACTCTGGACAATTTATGGTATCCCATTTCGAAGCCGAAGAAGCTCAAGATGATGATGATAGTGAGATAAAAATGCTTGATCCTGAAGATCCTAGTCTCCTGAAAGCAGATGAGCCGAATCCATGCACTGAAGTGCAGCTCTATGTCCCACTTAAGGCCAAGGAATATGGATCAATGACTCTTATCACATCGCATTTGGAAATAGAAACTTCCTTGACTAAGCTGTTTAAGTGTATGAATCTAGCATACAGGTGAGTTTTTTTTTATATCAACTTGGTGTAAATTATATCTAAGGTTATCATGAGTGGTTGGGAGCTGAAAAATTGTATTATAACTTTTTCTCTAAATATGTATTATGATTAGAAATAGCAGACATCACAAATGACTTACTTACTTAAGTGACACTACCGACCGGAATGAACCTGGGCCTAACAAATGACAGTACCCGTAAAAATCGTCTGGTTTGTTAGCGTACGTCAATTTGTGGAGATAGTTATAGTGCCAGTTCTATATCACTGTACTGCTCTACATAGTCTGTGATGACAAATGGGACCGTAGAGTTTCCAAACAATTGTTCGCACAAAACGACCAAGGATTTTATCATCCGCTTTTAAAACGAGAGATTTTTGGGAACCGAAGAGTAGAATTGGTGTTATAATGGTCTCATATCGTCACCTGGATGCGAAAAGTAAGCAACTTCAATCTCCACACTCTTGAAAAATCGGCAAAAAACGTTTTGCAAGGCCCTTGTTGCTAAATTGCCTTCGGAGCCCGAAGAAACAGACGGTTGGCAAAAGCAATTCTTCATTTGATTTCTGACGTGAAGAATCAAAGTCGACGTAGACAAAATCTACTCAGTCTACTGACTCAGATAAATCGAAGATTGTGATCCTTGTGTCTGGAGTTTTGCACAGTCCTCTCAAGAATAATTTCCAAAAAGTCAACATACGATGTGTCACCTTGCCTAAATCCTGCACCAATGGAGCTAGAATTCTTCATCGTCATCCTGAACAGAAGGGCGAGTATGGGCGGTATACCAAAACTAGACATGGCTCTGTATAGATCGTCTCTATTAAGTGTCATCGTATGTGGTCTCGAAATCCAAGAATATATGGTGCGAATTGACTTGGAGTTCTTGGTTTTTTTGTTTCCAAAATCTGCCAAAGTGTGATGATTTGATTAGTAGTCCACTTTCCTAGCCTAAAATCAAGGCGATAAGGGTCGAGGTTTCTGAATGGCTTCAGCTGCCCACAGATTTACAGCATGTTGGATCTTATAAGCGAATTTGAGAGGCGGAATTCAGAGGGTCTCCTTTTTTTGTAGATCGAGGACACGATTCTGCGGTTCCATTCTTGGGGATAACTTTCAGCCGACCAGATTTTCTTACCTTGGCTTCAACAAAGTAGCGGCCCGAGTCCAGGTTAGCCCCTTGGAAAGTTCGGACATCAAAAATGAGTGATTCGTACTTTTTGTCAATCGGAATGTGGTCAATTGGCCGTTTGTTGGTCTTAAGAACTATATGCTGGCATTTTATCACACAGCGAAAAATAATTTGCTAAGAACGTTGCCAAATGAGTTGACGTTCTAAGATTCCATCGTCTAACATCGTCAATTTAGTTTCTTTGCAAAAAAAGTTTGAGAAAGATTTTTTTATGACCCAAATAAGTTGGATCATCTCATGTAGGTTATTCACCCCATATTAAGAATTCTTTCGCTACCGTCTAAATGGCTTCAACTGCCCACAGATTTACAGCAGATTGGACCTTATAAGGGATTTAAAAGGCTTAATTAACAGGATCTCCTTTTTTTGTAGATCGGCGACACGATGCTGTGATTCGATTCTTGGGGAATTCTCGGGCGAACAAGTTTGGTAATAAGTTGGTCTATGTTACTTACCAAATCATCTCCACGGGCTTTAAATAGCTCAACAGGAATTTCATAATTTCCAGCACTTCATATAGTGCGGGTGGCTTGGTGGTTCTGGTTAACAGTAGGAGATCGTTGTCTTTGCCAATTAACAGTATTCGGAATTGGTTCCTCCATATTCTCAGCATAGAATATGCCTAAACTTTGATTTTTTCTTGGGCGACTCAACAGTATTCTGTTCGGGTTTGCATCCCTTAACTAGACTTTTTCCACTTTAATAAAAATTACGAACATTATTCCCGTGGCACCATTCTATATCGTGGATGGCTCTTTTTAGCCATTGTTTCTGTTTTTGAAAAGCCGGTGCCCTTCCGGCTTTCTTTGCCTATAAACCTCAATGACAGCTATCATTTTCAGCCCTTTCGTAGGCCTCATTTTTGGCTGCAACCATCTGTCGCGATTTTTCGGGGTTTCTTGCTGGTGGGAAGGCGAAAACCTACACACCAGTTGCGTGCGATATTATGTTTTGTTGAGATTGTCGCCATTGATCTTCGACGTCGATTGCAGCCTTACTTGGTGAATATCCGTTTTTTTTCCTTGGCTTCAACAAAGTAGTGGTCCGTGTCCACGTTAGCCCCTGGGAAGGTTCGGACATAAAAAATGTTCGATTCGTACTTTTTGTCAATCGGAATGTGGTCAATTGGTCGTTTGTTGGTCTGAAGAAGTTTATGCCGTCGATAATGGCATTTAATTACCCAGCGAAATAAATTTGCTAAGAACGTTGCCTAATGTGTTGACGTTCTAAGATTACAGGGGCAGAAACAAACGTCATTGTCCTCTTTAGGTAAGCATTTTAGTTTGTTTGCAAACAAAGTTTGAGAAAGATTCCTTTATGACCCAAATAAATCGGATCATCTCATGTAGGTTACTTACTTTTTCTATACTTACTGGGATTGTAAACGCCACATTTGACCCAATCTTAGGGATTCTTTTGTCTTGGAAAACAAAGAGGTGCCTTAGTGTAAGGACACATCCTCCCTAGCATTAATCTGCTGCCGCCAAGCCTTCACTCAGCGACTTACACCCTATTTGCGGATAAGGTTTTAGGCACCCAGCAGTCGACACAAGGAGGCTAAGTGTTGGAACTGATAGTCATCAGCTTGGTAAAGTCGCTAGTGTTTTCATAAAATGACATTGCCTACAATTTGAACATCAATAAACTGTTCTGTTGGTGCTGGTTTCAGACTACAGACAAACATTTTTCAACAATTTTGGTCTTGGATTCAACTTATTCAATTTTCTAAAGCTAGTATTACGGTCGATCCTTATAAAAAAGAGTAGAACAAGACTAGGAACACAAAAGTGAACATGTTACTTCTAAAAAAAATAGGATAGACACCTTAAAAAACAACAAATCGCATAATATTTTTGTTATTTTTAGGTCTTCACCATAATTAAACACCGTTTCAAAAACACAACAAACTTGCTTATCGTTTAGACTGAACACATACGTTCTTATCTAGTGCCGGGTTATTAACAGGGTAAAGGTGGTTTTAA
This sequence comes from Rhingia rostrata, assembly GCA_949824845.1. Lineage (NCBI taxonomy): Eukaryota > Metazoa > Arthropoda > Insecta > Diptera > Syrphidae > Rhingia > Rhingia rostrata. Next base: position 48,495,014 of record OX463755.1, on the reverse strand, counting down.
TTAAGCTTATTATTCCCACTCTTATTCTATTGAGGGAGAGCTAGGGTTGCCAAATCGTAGTTGCATTTGTATTATGAATATACTCCTCAAATAAAGGGAAAGGCAATCAAATCTAAAAAAAAAACAGCGACCATCGATAATTCTAAAATGTTAAATCAAATTAATAATAAAAAAAAATACTTAAACTGCATTCCTTTTTTCGTTCTAATTCCGGATAACAAACTGTGTTATGATTCATTATTCCATTGCTTATCATTATCAACGTATACTGTGGCACACAATGTCATAACCACATCACTTGTCAAATATAAATTTTGTTCCAATTTTTTCGCATGCCTTTTGCTTCTATAAAAAGAAATTTCTTTACCGAAAATATAAACAGAACAATAAAATCATTCGAGTGGGGTCACGTCAACTTGCGTCGCAGATATTAACTTTGTTATTACGTCTGTACCGTGCTTTTAACCATATAAATCTCATTGCAATAGGGATCTGCCTTTCTGACTTTTGTCGTGGAGTATATATCGGACTATCATCTCATGATCGGTATTATACGTCTTAAAATGTGTCCAAGAATAGCAATTGCAATCACAATAATAAAACATTTCAAAATAATAAATTTCTTAATATAGCTTTTAGAAGTACATATTCAGAAATTCTATATAGTCGGTGTATTCTATCTATTTTGAGCTGCCGTTTTTGACATGGCAATCAATCAATTTATGGAACTAGGATATTCAGGAGAAGTATTCATCTATCTTATAGGTTTATGTTAGTCTTGATACATAGTTTGTAGGTTAGGTTTAATGGGTTTGCTGACGCCCAAGTGAGTCGTCAAACCCGCATAGGCCTGCATGGTCCCATAGCGATACCCTTTGTTGTACCTGAAAATAAAGCTGCCTTAGTTAAAAGAGTGATACATAGGTGATTTGTGCTGCACCATTAGCTTCAAAAAGGAAGTTTTTCCAACCCGACTTGCAGCATAAACTGACTATATGTGCAATAAGTGTTGTGGCTAGATCCATCAAGTCCTCGTAGTAGAAGCTGCCTAGGATTTTGTTATGGCTGTTGCTGATCGCGGGGCAGTGACAAATTAGGTGGACATTTTCCTCCTCGATGCCTGTGTCTCCGCACTTCCTGCAAAGTTGGTGCGAGTTACTTAGGTTAATCCTATGGGAGTGTTTACCCAGCACATTGTGACCTGTTATGACTCTCACCGCTATAGAAATGGAAGCTCTCTACAGAACTATAAGCTTGTTAGATTTGCTACCGCTTATTTCCGACCAAAGGACTTTAGTGTGTTTGCAGGTGTTGATGTTTTGCCACCTAGATTTTGTTTTGCGTGAATCTGGTTGTTTTCTGTTTTTTGGAAGCAAGTTGTCGCATAAGGAGATCCAGCTGGATCCTAGTCTGGCTAGCTCTTAAGCTTTTACCTTTCCTGGAACGATATTGTGTCCTGGCACCCAGATAATTTGGACTTTGTTCTAGTTACAAAGAGCCTTGAGCTCTGAGCGGCAGCGTCCAACTACTCGTAATTTCATTCAGCCCTAGCCCTAGATTCGGAGGATTTTAGCTTCGAGCTATTCATCCGAAAAGCTTTTCGGAATATTTCGCCGACATTTTGTAACGCATCCCTGCGAATTCCGTTGAAGTGTGTTCAAATGCATTTTTCGTGCAATTTTTGACAGCTGAATGCAATTCTCTTTTCCAATTTCCTCCGACACAAATTCTTTTCGGAAATTATTTACGAGTTGTCGTGAATTTTAACCTCCGACGAAGTATGCATTGTGAAAAATTGTCCGCTCCGACGGATACCTCGCTAGAGCAGTTTATGTTGGATTCTAGAGCTTTTATGGCAGCTTGGCTATCTACATAAATGGAGATATCCTCTTGTGATATGTCCAATACTCTAGCTGATTTGGCAGCTTCGAGTATGTCTAAGATCTCTGCTTGGAAAACACTGCACGAGTTTACAAATCGAATGGATGTGTTTAACACCCCAGAGCCCACTTCTATTTCCATTTTAGATCCATCGGTATAGATTGGTCTTTCGTTATTGGATACCACGTTGTTTGACTACCATTCGTCTCTACTAGGTATTCTGTGACCAAATGTTTTGACACATAGGTTGCCAGCTTCTTTGAGGCGTGCTGCGCTTTTCGCTGCTGTGTCAATGAGCTGTAGGTCGATTGGGGGAGATTTAGAATTGTTTCCTGCTGTAGGGCTGGTGCGCATAGCTTTTGTTATGAATACACATGCTGTTCTTTTGACCTTTGTCAGTGCAGTCATGTGTTTCGTCTTTTTCATGGAATTCCACCAGACCAAGCAACCATAGGTAAGGATTGGCATGACAACATCTGTGTATAGCCAGTTTATTACCTTCGGGGAGGGACCCCATTTCTTACCGCAGATTCTACTGCAGCTGTATAGTGCAATATTATCTTTCTTTACCCTTTCGTTTATGTAAAGATTCCAGTTTAGCTTGCTGTCGAGTATCACCCCGAGGTGGTTGGCTGAAAGTGAGAGGGTTGACCCTCCCAGAGTCGGTGCCGCAAACTCTGTGATTGATCTCTTATTAGTGAAGAGTATTAGTTCGGTTTCTTGGGTTTACACCCAGGCCGCAGGGTTCTACCCATCCGTTGAGTATGTTCAGGCTTATTTGCATGATTGCGCTTAGAGTCGATGGAAATTTTCCATATATTCCATGAGAACCACATCGTCTGCGTAAGCCACCATTCGTTCGTTCTGCCTGACAGTGGTATGTTGTTCATCATCGCCGTTTAACAGTCTGAAGAAGTGGTTCTTTCATATCCTCAGCATCGACTGTGTCTCAACTACGATATTTCCTTGTTCATCTCGACAGGATTCTGTTCGAGCCTTGTATCCTTGGCTTTGAATATTTTACACTTTGGTAAAACTTGCTAACATCGTTCCTGGAGTGGCACCTCTCTATATCCTCGATGGCTCTTTTTTCTTCTTTCTGAAAAGCCGGTGTTTTTCCCTTCTTCTCTGCCTATAGAGCTCAACGGCAGATCTCGTTTTCACCTCCAGCTTAGCCTTGTAGGCCTAGTTCTTGCCTGCGAGCATCTGTCGGCATTCCTCATCAAACCAGGGGTTTCTTGTTGGTGGGCGCGAGAAAACTTGCACATCAATTGCGGCTGTTCTAATGGCTTGCTAGCATCGTTGACGTTGTTCTTCGACATTCGATGCTGGTGGTATGGTGTTAATCGAGAGGTTAAGGGATATTCGTTGCGCGAAGGTCTTGGCGGTCAATTGCGATTGCAGTCTTTCGACATTAAATGTTTTCACAGTATTTATGGATTGTTGTGGCGTGGTGGATATCCGCATTCTTACCTGGGCTGCAACAAGGTAGTGTTCCTAGTCGATGTTAGCTTCACGAAATGTTTGGACATTCAAAATACTGGATGCGTCGCTGGATAGACTTGTCTATCGCAATGTGATCAATTTGGTTGACCATTCCTTGATCTGGAGACCGCTATGTCCCCATATGGATATCCAAGTGAGGAAACCGCTTGCTATAGTTTCGTTTCGTAGCGAAGTCAATTAGCTTAAGTCCGTTACCGGACATGTTGTCGTGTAGGCTATGCTTTCCGACAATACTGCTAAGATGTCTTCTCTTCCTACTTTTGCGTTAAAATCTCCCTGCACGATTTTAACATCGTACTTCAGTAGTCGCTCAGAGGTTTTGTTAAGGAGCTCGTAGAAGCATTCCTTGGCTATATCATCTTTTTCCTCCGTTGGGGTGTGAGCGCATATAAGGCTTATGTTGCGGAATTCGACCTTGATGCGGATTGTTACAATGCGTTCGCTCATGTCTTGGAAACATCCGCATCCGAATATTCGCTGTTTCTGCTCACTATAATACGGTCCGTAGAAGATGTCACAGCTTAATTCGGAATTATTAGATATCCCTAGGACATTGGAAATTGGAATTATTAGATACCACTAGGACACGGGGCCATCAGTATCCACTATGGGATTGAGCACTGTCGTTAGCCTTTCGGTTCATCCGCCACCATCTCTATTCAAGAGGCCTGACTAACCCTTGAAATTCCTAGACAACCTTTTATACCCTGAATACCCACATATATTCATATTCGGACATATTCGGACATGTCGAAGCAGCTTGTCTAGGTTCGCCTGGGATAGCAGGCCGGGTATTCATTCCGTGCCTTGTCAGACGGAATTGCTGAATTAATTTTTTGGGTCCCCCTATAATCATATTTATGTAAGAATCACTCAAAGTCTCAAGGTCGAACATTTTTATGAAAACTACATTTCTCTTAGTTGGAAAAAAAAAGAAAAAGAAAAGGAACAAAGGATCGAAAAACAGCAACAAATGTGTGTATAGACAGAAAAAATTCTAGTTGCTCTCAGTTCATTCAATTAAGCAATTCGACTCTCCTCAAACCAAGACCTCAGTGGCGCAAGTGGTAGGCACTGGGCACGCAATTACAAGTTGAATCCCCGGTTAGAGAATAAAAGTTGTTTCAATAATTATACAGAGAACTGAACGTTCCATTAGCGCCACAATTAGAAGGAATCTTATGAAGACACTTGGTAATGTCCAAAATAGCTATAATTCCAACCAAATATTGTTGTTGTACACAAATTGTTATAATTTTTCTCATTCAATCGAAACAAATATTCTTCGACAGAATTGTAGAACTTTGTCAGTAGACGAGCGGTTTCGCAAAATTTCATACCCGATTTCTTTCAAATCGCTCTTGAATATAAGTACGCGAACTGACCTATTCTGATAATTTGTAATTTAATAATTTCTTTTCCAAATGTTACCGCAAATAAAACATCAAGAGATACCATTTGTTTAAAAAAAAAAGAATTTGAATATGCAAAAATGCTTTGAAATTCAAATAGCTATCGCATCTAAAATTAAAATCTGTTATTGACATTTGAGCTTCCGCTTTTTAAACACAAGGCTTGTTATGGAAGCGTATTGTGATTTTTACTGCAACATAAATATGCATATTGGTGTGTTGAATCAATTGTTAATCTGGTTGATTTTTTTGTACCGCATCTCTACCGTACTTAAAAGCATTTAGCACTGGAACCAATTATTGTGATGATACTTCAAACTGCGATTTATAGTTTAATAAACTGAAATGTAAAACACAAACTATATCGACGTATCTGTTTGCTTGCCCTTCCTATCTCTTATAAAATATTCACACACATGCGCTTCTTAGTTTACAACTTGTTTTGGAATTTAAATTTCAACAAGAGAGGAGATAAGACAAGTTGATATAACATGTAATGGCGCATACGATAAGCGATCGAATCTTATCTCTGTTTTGCCATAATCTGCTTGTATAGGGTTCACCAGAGGCATACAGACAATACCGAGGTTCCCGCTTGGTGTATCAAGTATTTAAAGATAAGTGGCCGATTGACTATCAGAAAGGCGTCGGCGTCAAGTTATTATAAACAGATGGGAAATTTCCATCAATCAATGTTATCTTCCATTCTCCAGCATAGGGAACATCAGAACAAGATGAACCATCGAAGCTAAACTAAACTGTCAAGTCAACACAAAAGCTATCTGACTGAACTTTATTTGTCACTTGTTCTTTTCATGTTTCTATTATGGTTGAGAACATAATGGAAACATGAAAGCACAATGTTGCATAAACTGCATTTGGAGTCTCTTATCAGCAACCTTGCCAATAATCACTTGAAAAACACACCCCATTACACGCCCTCAGCAGTGTTGGTGTTTGTCTGTGTTTTCTTCCGTTGATTTACTCTGTTAGCACATCGTGGTGTGATGAATTTTATTTGTTGGTTTGATAAATCCTATTTTAGTATTTTTTTTGTGTTGATATTTAATTTTTTGCAAATAGATGCGTAAGGCACGTACTAATATCTATCATGTCTTTGATATATAGATACTATCTACGCTGCTTAAAATTGTAGGAATCATTGCTTTAAATTATATTTTATTAGATGCATTCAGCGTTTGTCTTATAAGCGTTCAAGTGGCAACAGGTTTCAATTAGTTTTAAATGGTATTGTTATGTATGTTTTAATATATAACAGGACAGTTATGAATTATGGGGTAGAAATTTATTTTGATAAGCAATAACATTTTTAAAATAATACATCTGAAGAGAGTTTTTTTTTTAAATGTCACGATGTTTTTAAATAAAAAATTGTCATACTACCAGCCTCACGATTCTTAAAGAATGAAATGGGCGTTGCTCAAAACTTTATGCAGATGAAATAAGAAAATGGCATTGTCACACCATACTGTTCACGCAGTTGATCAAAATCTTTTATGGTTCAACAAAAACGACGTTTTCTTTTTATTGCATATGCCAGGGGTAAGGAATACAAAACATTTTGTTAAGAAAACGCCGCCAAAAAAGTTGGCTTATTATAAAGTTATGCCGTTGACGCACTCAATAAGAAAATGGTGGTCGTACTAGAACAGACCGCTATATGTTTGGATCTCGTTTCTCATGTGTGCACGTGCACACCGCCCGCCCGTACCATGAAGCTGGTGAGCAAAAGTTTATGTTTTTTGTTCTCAAAGCGTCATCTGTATGACTTTATAAACTTTGATAAAACAAATGATTCTGCATAAAACTCTTTTTTTTTTTAAATATTTAAAAATTTGGATGAAAATAGTTTTTTAATGAAAACGCCCAGTGGCCTTGGCAAAAACTATGTAAAGACAAAATATAGGTTTTGGGATTCTCTCAATATGTTGTTCAGACACTTATTCAAAATTTCCTACTGTTTGGCCAAAAGCAACATTTTTGTGAAAATTGTACTTTAAATCGCACAGGGATCTAATATACCAAATTTCATTGTTTTAGCTCAAAATTGAAGGCCTTAAGATCGGTGGCATACAGACAGAACGACGGACAGACAGACGTAGCTAAATCGACTCAGCTATCGATTCTGAATCGATCCATATACTTTAAAGAATATATAGCTAAATTATTTCCCTATGCTACAAACTTTGAATCAAAACTAATACACCCCTACTGGATAGTTATAATATACATCAACCAGTGAAATATAGCCAACCAAAAAATAGAAGCCACAAAGAATGACTTACAGCAAAGAGTAACTTAAAAACTTCTGACATGTCCTGGAGGCTTACGGATATTTTGGTAAGGAAAGGGTCTTTTTTTTTAGAGGTATATAACTTCTAGAGGTCAAATTTTCAACCACTTTTTCGAGCATTTGGGGCCGTATGTCGGCAATAATAGAAAATAATCCAATGGTGTCAAATCACACTATCTTGGTGGACAATTGACAGTTCCAATCCGCGAAATTATGCGCTTATCGAATATTTCCTTCAATAAATCGATTGTTACGTGCGCTGTGTGGCATGTAGCGCCGTCTTGTTGGAACCACATCTCATCCACATTCATGCCATCCTATTCGGAAACAAAATAGTCGGTTATCATCGCTCTATACCGGTCTCCATTAACAGTAACTGACTCTCCAGCATCATATCGCAAGAAGTATGGCCCAATGACTCCACAAGCCCATAGAGCACACCAAACAGTCAGTTTTTGTGGATGTCATTGTGTCTCAAAGGTCTCATGTGGATTTTCTTCACTCCATATGAATTGCTTGTTGAGTTAGCCATTCAACCTCATTACTAAACAAAATTTTGCGATGAAAATCAGCATCGAGATCAATCTCATTTTCGGCCCATGCACCAAAATCACGACGCATTGCATGGTCTCGCGGCTTTAATTCTTGCACAAGCTGGATGTAATAAGGTCGTAAGCCAAGATCTTTGCCCAAAATCTTTCATAACGTTGATGGACAAAGCTCCAATTGCTGTGCACGGTGACGAATCGATTCATTCGGGTCCTCTTCAACACTTTGCTCTACAGCGGAAATTGTTTCTTCGGTGCGCACTGTTCGACGTCTCTGCGGATGCGTATTATCACCTAGAGTAAACGTTGTGCGAAAACGATCAATGGTTAACCGAATTAATCGCTCTGATGGACGATTATGTCGACCATAAAGTGGACGGAGCTTGCGGTAAACTTTGCGAACTGAACCATTATTTTCGAAATAAATTTGCACGATTTACAAACGTTGTTCATATCTTAACCTGTTCATGATAAAATGGCAAGCCAAACTGAACATAAATGACATTAGAGTTGCCCGATTTGACCACAAAATGTCAGTTTTATCTCGAAAAACCAACCTCTTCTAAAAAAAACCACCCGTTAGTATGATGGATCGCCAAGCTACAACATAAAAGATGCAATAGGACTTACTAGTTAGAATGTTTTCAGCAAATTTAACATTAAACTCGGAGAAACGATAGAGGGTACGTGTTCTATCGAATGATGGTTGAAGTAAAATTTCGAACTCCAATAATTATACGAATCCTATACAATTCAGACTTTAAAACGGAATTCCACTTATTGCGCAGATTATTTTTTCTATGCCATATTATCAGCAGGTTTTCCTCAGTAGCTTGGAAATTGTTTCAATCCAACCGTCCCTTAATGTTTTAGGTTCGCCTCACCTAAGACAAATTTAAGAAAACTTTTGTCTGCGGCTCCGTTTCAAATAGTTCATTCGGAAGGTCCAATTTTTCGTCACTTTTTCGAGCATTTAGATCTGTATTCCACGAATTACGCGTGTTATATTATCCTGTAAGGCTTCAATTGTGTTTGGCTTTTCTACATAGACTAACAACTTTATATAACCGTGATCTTGGCGGGCCATTTCGAGAGATAAGCTGCTCACCAAATTCATCCTTCAACATTTCCATTGTTTCACGTGTTGTGTTGCATGTGGCACCGTCTTGATGAAACCACGTGTCAACCAAGTTCAACTTAGCCAACTGGGGCAAAAAAAGTCGCGTATCATGGCTCGATATCGTTCGGCGTTGGCGGTAACGTTTCATCCACGGTCGTCTTTGAAGAAAATTGGACGTATGATGCCACCAGCCCATAAACCACTTCAAAATTTCGTTTTTTTTCGGAATGCATCGGTACTTCTTATATGGCAGTTCATCACTCCAGATGCGACAGTTTATCTAATTTACGTGTCTGTTGAGCCAGAAATAAGCATCACCGCTGAACACCACAATTTTTTGATAAAACAGCGGATTTTCATAGAGCTGCCCATTCACCAAAAATTAGACGTTCTGCTAGGTCATTCGGCTTCAATTCTTGCACAAGTTGAATTTTATAGGAGTTCAAACCCAAATCGACACGTAAATTTTCCATGTGGTTGAGTAACACATGCCCAATTGCTGAGACCGGCGACGAATTGACATTTCACGATCTTCATTAACATTGGACGCTACGATTGCAATATTCTCTGCGGTACGCACTGTACGCATGTTGAACAAAGTAAATTTGGCGCGAAGTGCAAACGGTGCACATTTTTCACTTAGCACGAATTTTGATAATAAATTTCAATAATTTGCAATCGTTGTCGTTTGCAAGTCTTTCCATGATTAAATTGCACAGTATACTGAAATCTTTTCACTGACAGATGACGTTTGGACGCCATTACTAACCAGTGCTGCCAATCTGAAAAACTTAACTCTTAAAAAATCACCCGTTATGTATACCATATTAAATATTGAGATTGATTGTTATAAGAAGAAAACGACTTGTAAGATCGCGACAAAAGTATTTTTATTTGCTTAGGGAAAAAAATAACCAAACAGCTGATAACTGTGCTGTTGCAAATTCTATACATTTCGATAACTTTTTGACAGCAAAATCGATAAATCATGAGTGTAACCAAACTAAATCATCACACCCGGAACCAAATTCAATCCCGCACTGAAAACTGTTTCATATGTTAACTCTGGATTAAATTAATTCCAGGATTAGTTAACTCTGGGTTAACTCAGAGTTAACTCAGCAAAAAAAAAAAAAAAAAAAAAAACTGGGCCTAAGAGACGCATGGTTCGATGCGGTACACGTGCTTATGAAATTTATGGGTTTGCTTGTAGAGATTGTCAGGATCGAGATAACATATCTAATTAAGCAATTTTCAGGTACAACTTCAATCAATGGGAAATATCAACACGATTTAGCATTGTATGCGACAAATATTCCAAATGCCCGAAGTATCACATCAAAACTGACAGCCAAGAGGGTGCTATCGTAACAAAAAATACTTAAATCGCCGTAAAGATTATTAAAATTCAAAAGTATTTATAAGCGATTGAGTAACCTTTCTAAACAATCACATCTGAAGACACAGCTGTTGAAGAAAGACACTGCATACTGCCCGACTGAATTCTTGAATCACTCTTGAATCACTCTTAATACCAATTAAACTCATAAATCAAACAGATTTTCCATTTCAATTTAAAAATTTAAAAGGATTAGAGTTTGTTTTGGTATGTCTAATAATAAGTCACGTGGTAAAGCCCTGAATTTTACCTTAGTTTACCTCAGTTTATTTCACTAGCCCAACTCTTGCGAAAGCCTGACAAACCTCCATGTCTATAAAACTGTCATGAGAAGCTTTTCAAATTTATGTTCATATTGGTTTGCCATTTCATCATGAACAGGTTGACAAATGAACAACGCTTGCAAATCGTGCAAATTTAATTCGAAAATAATGTTTCAGTTCGCGAAGTTTACCGCAAGCTCCGTCCATTTTATGTTCGACATACTCGTCCATCAGGGCAGTTGATTCGGTTAACCATGGATCGTTTTCACACTACGTTTACTCTATGTGATTATTCGCATCCGCTGAGACGTCGAACAGTGCGCACCAAGGAACAGTGTACCGCTGTAGAGCAAAGTGTTGAAGAGGACCCGAATGAATCGATTCGCCACCGTGCACAGCAATTGGAGCTTTTATTCATTAACTTTATGGAAGATTTTGCGCAAAGATCTTGGCTTATGACCTTACAAGATCCAGCTTGTGCAAGAATTAAAGCCGCGAGACCATGCAATGCATGGTGATCTTGGTGTATGGGTAGAAAATGAGATTGACCTCGATGCTGATTTTCATCGCAAAATTTTGTTCAGTGATGAGGCTCATTTTTGGTTGAATGACTACGTCAACAAGCTAAATTGCCGCATTTGCAGTGAAGAGAATCCACATGAGACCCTTGAGACGCCATTACATCCACAAAAACTGACTGTGTGGTGTGCTCTGTGGGCTGTTGGAGTCATTAATGGAGACTTGTATAGAGCCATTATAACCGCCTGTTTTGTTCCCAAATTGGATGGCATGAATGTGGATGAGATGTGGTTCCAACAAGACGGCGCTACATGCCACACAGCTCAAGTCACAATCGATTTATTGAAGGAAAAATTCGATGAGCGCATATTTCCGCGGAATGGACCTGTCAATTGTCACCCAAGATTGTGTGATTTGACACCATTGGATTATTTTCTTTGGGGATATGTGAAGTCGCCTGGAAGCCAATATAAATGCTCGAAAAAGTGGTTAAAACTTGGACCTCTAGACTTGGCTTTATTCGAACCGCCGCGGCTGGTCCACATAGCCGAAATCATATTTAAAAATTAATGACATAAAATTATCCTTCCCAATACACGGGTTTAAATGCAGATCAATGGTAAAAAGTGATCGAAGCTATGTCCAAATTACTGTCGGCGAATCGGGCCGGATATCTCATTTTGAACAAAAATAGAGTACTGGTATGTCTTTTAAAATTAAACGACATTTTAAAATTGGTTCTTGTTTTTATTTTATAACCATTTTGAATTCTTCAAATGCACGGATTCAAAGTGTCAGATCTGTAAAGATTCCTTAAATAAATCACGCTTCTTTTATTGGCGAATTACCATAAAATATTTCATATAAAGGCATAAACACAGAGATTTAAAATAATTATCAACTAAGGGTAGGCTTAGTTTGACGTCTACCTGACAAATATGGTAATGCTTTCTCTTCGAATTGGGTTTGGTTACAAAACAGATGAAGTCATGACAACATCCACAAAATTCCGTTGGTTCATTTGTTACATAAACCAAACCATCAAATGTCTAAAAAATTTCAATAACAGGTGTGGAGTAGATGAATTTATCTAGAAATTATAAAAAAAAAACATTTGAGGTTATATTGTTCAGACACTGTGTTTGCAAACGTGAAAGCTTCAGAAGTTGCGGCCATTTCAATGTAAATACAAAAACTCATCCGAACTATTGTAAATCAGCTTATTTGTATAAATTATAACCTCGACAATGTCAATATAATCATCGTCATCGTGTTTTCCCCCTTTAAAATTAATAAATAAAACAAAATGTTTCCATATAATACATTAATGCACGCAAAGACTGCATAAATGGTTTCGTGTTAAGCTGTGGGTACGTCACATTCTAATATATCGAACCACTCAAAGTGTCATTCTACTTGCTTGGTGGCTCTGTGACTGGCAATTTATCAATTGCAATGACAAATTGCGATTCATATCAACAAATTCTTCAGCACATTTTATGCTCTAGCACTGTTTATATTTATTAACATGCAAACAATTGTTAATTGATCCGGTGTGAACCTAAATATGTATGAGGAAACATTTTTCTTTACGAACACACCCGTTCATTTTGCTAGACCTTTCAAAAAACGAATGACTTGTAGATTTTGAAAATCAATTAGTATGCGTGTCTTTAAAGTAAAGCCTAGCTATAAAAATTTATATTTATTCCATTTTTATCTACTCCGGTATCATACTATTAAGATTAACCCTATTGCGTATAAATCACTTGCACAAGCGCTGATAAAACATCAAAATGTCATAGAATTACTTTCCAAATATTCGCTTTTCCTGTGTGCAAGTACTGGGATACTTTTCCATGTGTGTTACAATTTCTTTATAATTGTTCAGGCAATTGCAATTAACAAGAATATACATATACCGGAACAAATAGAGGGTGTGTCATTGAGTGCGTGTGTTCATCACATACAACATTTAAGTACTGAACTTGGACGTATCTACTTATAAGAGGAGGCTTGTACCAGCAAATGCTTTTTAGTATCTAAAATTGGGTCCTAATAAAATTCAGGATTTACATATGTTGATCAAACGTTTTGTTAAAAAAGCAATTATTATTAACAGTTCAAAGGTTACAATTTATTCGGTAGTTTAAATACCGCATAGGTTTGTCAACCTTGCTCGCATTAATAGCGTCCGACGACGGTGCAAGCTGGAGTATTGGTGTCTGTTCGCTCTTAAGTCCAGCCATCTTAAATGTTCAATCCGTTTTTGTTTTATAGTTTGTCATTGAATCGTCGTCACCACAGCGCGTCAACGCAAACGGAACCGACGATTATTCGAAGCATTTTTCTCTAAAACCGACCTATGAGTTCTTCATCCGATTTTGATTTTGATCACAATTTTGCACTGTAGAGCAGGACTATGATGATCAGGTTCTTGTTTAAGATCTCCTTTGTAGTTCGAGTGAGGGCTTTACTACAAAATTGCCGCCTAAGCCCAAAGAAACTACGTTTGGCAAGAGTAAATTTTTCGTTTTATTTCTGACGAGATGCTGTTTTCAGAGTTAATAGCGGAGCCAAGTTAGACAAAGTCTCGTATTATCTTAAAGCTATATCTGTCAATCGTTATATTCTGTCCGATTCGGCGGTGTTGTGTATCCTTTCGTGTTGACAGCATATACTTATTTTTACCCTCATTTAATGCTAAACCCATTTTTGCCGCTTCCTTTTCTATAGCAAACGTGGTTATAACATCACGTTGAGTTCGACAAATGATGCTACGAGTAGTTGCACTTATTTATGGAAGATTGTGCCTCCGGAGTTGGCTCTAGAGTTTTGAGCAGTGCTCTCAAGTATTTTGTGAAAAAAGTCACATGACAGTGCTTCGCCTTGCCTAAATCCATTTTTGGTATCGATACTTCGGTGAGGTCGTTACCGACCCTGATAGAGCGGCGAGAATTCTCCATCGTCATCCTACACGGACGGACGAATTTGGGCGTATTTACAATTTTCATCTCCATAAATGCTGTCATATGCGGCTTTTTTGACTTCTTGGGTTTTTGCAGGATCTGCTGAAGTGTGATGATATAAACAGTTGTATAGTTCCCTGACCTAAAACTGCACTATCAAGGACCGATCAGGTTGTTCGAATATAGTTTTAGGAGTTCACGTATTACGACAGATAACATCTTTTGCCGGGCTCAGTGGCGCGGTGGCTAGTGCGATGAATTGCAGCGCATAAGGCGTGAGGTCTATTCTCAGCTGTAGCAAGACCTAAATGATTTTTCACTGTCCCTCCTCTCATGACGATCTGACAAATAATCTGAGTAGTATCATTTGTCATGAAAAGCTTATCCGAACAAAATTTTCTTAAAGTTGGCGAATGTCACTTCCCAAATCATTGGCAACAGCTTTATAAACTCGGCGGGAAGGCCGTAATTTCCGGCAGCCTTGTAAGTCTTAAGCCTTAAGTCACTTTATATAATTTGGGGTGGTTGACAGTTTTCGCAGTCGTCGCCAATATTAAATGAATTGAATTTAATAGGCTTTTATATCCTCAGCATCGACTGTAGATTCCATTCCCGCCTCGTACCCCTGGCTTTGATGTTTTCACTTTGGTAAAACTTGCGAACATATTTTCTCTAGGGGCGCCTCACTATGCCCTCGATAGCGCGTTTTTCTGTTTTTTTTTCTGAAAAGTCCGTGTTCTTCCCTTTATCTTTGCTTATACAGGGTGTCCGCCGGGAGGGTATACCACTTTGTTTGTTTATAATTTTTGAATAAATGAAAGAGAATGGTTCTTATATTAATAAATGTTTTATTTAATGTCGACAGTTGTGTATGGAATACAATATGAGGTCAATGTCCGCCTCTGTTAGTCTCACAAATGCGAGCCCTTTTGAGCACATTTCTCATTACATTTCACGCGGTATTTCATTAATTTCATCACGAATAATTTCTTTGAGTTGCTCAAACGTTTCTGGTTTGGTTGCATAAACCTTGCTTTTCAGATAGAAATCCGGAGCAGTCAACGTGGAGGCCAATCAACATCACCATTTCTTGAAATAACTTGTTGTGGAAAGAGGTCTCGCAGTAATTCCATTGTTATCCTGGCTGTATGCGATGTGGCACCGTCTTGTTGACACCACATGTTCATCAAGCCCAAAGCATGCATTTGTGGCGTTAAAAAATGGTCAATTATATCACGATATCGCTCCCCATTCACAGTTACCTTTACGCCGTTTTCATTTTCAAAGAAGTAAGGTCCAATGAGTCCTCCTGACCAAATTGCACACCAGACTGTAACTTTCAATGGATGCAAAGGTGACTGATGAATCATTTGAAGGTTTTCCATTGCACATAACCGACTATTTTGTTTATTCACACATCCATTCAAATGAAAATGTACCTCGTCACTCATTATGATTTTTCATGAAAATCGGGGTTGTCATGGGCTAGCTGTAACATCCTATTGGTATATGTACGGCGACGTAAATGGTCTTATGGACGAAGCTCCTGTGTCAACTGAATCTTAAATGGAAACAAATGCTAATCCTTGTGCAAAATTGTGGCCAAAGTTGTTCTTTGAAGAACAAGTTCCTGAGCACGGCGTCGAATTGAGCTTGATGGATTGATTGTTTTGAACGCTTCCCTGTGCAGCAGTAATGTTTTCAGCCGATCTTGCAGTGCGTTGTGGTCCATGCTCTGGCCTATCACCTACAGGCCCTCTTTCTTCGAAATGCGTTTGTTGGCACGTTGTTTCCCTCAAAAATTTCACGTAACTTTCTCATCGGCACAGTTATCGATGATTGATTTTGATAAAAAGTTTTAACGATTAAAACACGTTGGTTTATCGAATATTTTTCCGTAATAAACTTGCCACGTGTCTACTTCACGACTGCCAAATATGAACTGTCAAGACTAATGTTTACCAAAATGGCGGCAAAACAGAGTAGTATACCTTCCCGTCGGAAACCCTGTAGAACTTAACTGCAGCTATCGTAGCTTTTCGTTCCGCAGCGAACTCAATCAGCCTATATTGGCAGACGAAGTGTCGTGTAGGCTGTCTTTTCTCCCGATCTGTGTGTTAAAATCTCCCAGCACTATTTTAACATCGTGCTATAAGTTTTTTCCGTGATGAATTTCATTATTAATATTTTGTTTCAAATAGTTAGGGAAGTCGGTTTTTTGTCGTAAACTTTGGATTTGAGATAATAAGTTCATGGTATGTTATCTTTCCTTTAGATCAATTTGCAAGGGAAAATTTTACGAACTCATAGTAGAAACTAGGGTGTAGATTAAATTCTTTGTTCAAAATGCGTTGATGAATCGATGAACCGAACGTCACGAACATATTGATTAGCACTTTCCACATATTTTATGATCTTTGTCACCCGGATTTTGGTTTTTCCAGTGTTTTGCCGACCTCTTACGTGGGTGCTCAAGACCTACGAATATGGATTTTATTTTACATTTTGTTGTGCATAACATATAATGGAGTTTGGTTCGTATAGAAGTAAATTCCATTTTGAGTGCTAATAAATTTTGAATTGCAATTTAGTTCGTATAAATAAAAATGAGCATGATGGTTACTTGTTTAAGCCTCAATGTTACTGCTTAGTTTATTCCAACCGAACCAGCAGGCTACCTTGAGTCCACATGAGCTTCTCACATTGAAGGACCATCATTATAGTCATCGTGATCAGCTGCCAAGATATCAATAAATATCGACATTTCCATTTATTGAGGTTACTTGATCCATAGCCAACCTCAATCTTCGTTAATTAATACTTTAAATGTGTGATGGTGTCAGTTACCAAAATGCGCCATATATCACACTCTTCAAATCGATCTCATATGAATCAACTTACCCGTACTAAACTAAATGCTTTTTGAGTCAAAAAAAAACCTAACCGCCAGCGAATGGATTTGACTTGATAGGGGCCATTGCCTTTTAATGCTTACGCATGACGCTACAAACAGAGTGACCCAGTGACTGTCACACGTACCTACTCGTACACTACGTGAACGCATGATTTATTTCACCGGCAAAATAACTGACAATGGAAATTTTTTGATTTTTAAATATCAGAATACATAATTAAAAAAAAGGCACATGAAACATGAACCTACAGTATGATCGCTGCTGCCAGCGTAACATTACCTGCCAACACACATACAGTGACAAAAAAAAAATTGGACATATATTACCCTTAAGTTGAACTTGAAATATCACAGCCATTTTTTAATATATTGAAACGAAATAATAACCTATTAAAACATAATGTGATTTCAGTAACATCTCTTTTTTTAATGTTAACAACAATAAAATAAACATTTTAAATTTTATAAAGTAATCGGCAAAATAATAAATGGGGCACTTGCTTAAAACAAGGCCGGCGTGCGGTGGAAACATGATGGTTTGGGGTGCAATGGCAACAAACAAGAGTTACTTCCCTTCATATAATTGAAGGGTTTTAACAAAATTTGAATATATTGACATCTTAAAACGTTATATCCTGAAACAAAAAAATTGGAACTAACACCAAGTTGCATGATAACAATCTAAAACAAAGAGCTAGTATAACGCGAGATTTGTGTGGTTGGAACAAATAAAAGGTGTTACCGCATCCTCTCCAAAGTCCGGATGTAAATTCCGTAGATCACCTTTAAACTTTTCTAGAAAGAGAGGTGCGAAAAGAACAATTCGTTCAAGAGAAGAGTTAAAGAAAGCGTTATATGAAGAATGGCAAATAATTCCAGCGACTGTAACAAAAAACCTGGTCGGATCGATAAATAGAAGATTGCAAGAAGTTTTGAAAGCCCAAGGGCAACACACAAATCAAGATAGTTTTAATGGCTGAGATATTTCAAATTAAACTTAAGAGTAATATGTGTAACAGTTTTGTTTTTTTTGTTGGTTCATGCCTGTCTGCAAACATTTTGGCATACTGTATACCAAATATAACGCGTGATATACTAATCTTAATAGTTTGTAGTTTGCCAAACATAAAGTAAAAATGAAGTCAGTCATTTGTGGTGACTGATAATTTATATTTAATGCTGTAATTTTCCTAAAAAGATAATCAACAAGTAAATGTGCCTTCCTCCATCAGCGGTTTATTTACACTGGTGTGGGGTTTGTAAACATGCAATTTTGCAGTTTCGAGTATAAGTGATATCAGTTTGCAAAGGTGCATTAACTACTGTTTACAGTTCTTCGATCGAATGCACTTTTGCTGTCATAACGATGACATGTGGTTGACTATCCTAAGAATTTTTCATGGCATGTCATTTAACACTTTTTTTTTTTTTTTTAAATGTGAGAGCACATTGGAATATGAACCTTTGGACAAAGAAACAGTTTTGTCATGCTATTGTTGAATGACAGGTATGGATTAATGACAAGAAATAGATGGGGAAAAGGTGTTATGCTGACAAGGGAGATTTATATAAATATCTTCATTTGAATGACAGAACTGATAAGTGTATTAAATTAAAATGTAAAAATAAATTTTGTGTGTATTAGTTAATCAAAATTATTCGCGGCTTTTAGTTATAGGAAAAAACATATTATACCAGTGTACTATTAAGAAAAATGGTATGATTATTGGTTAGTTTACCAAAACACTATGAAACGATTTTAGTTTTATTTAACGAACCTAAACTGTACAGGTAAGAACATAAAATTGCAGACTTTGGCGTTTCATGAGAAAACATGCTACATGAAAGTGTTCTGCCTTTTGTTTCATGTGCCTAAGCTGGAGAACATAAAATTGAATATCGTTGGGATTCACAATGTTTACACATATACAATAATACTAAGTATGTATCTACAAATATAAATATTTAGCGCTGCATGCTTGTTAGTTCCCAGAGCACAGCGTTTTCTCATAATCATTCAAGTGTGCGTGTATACTTTTCGGCTGAGTTGAGATAAGGCTTTATTGACAATTGATACTGCTCGGATGATTTGGCAGATCATCGCGTGTGGGGGGTCAGTGAAAAATCATTTAGGTTAAGGATCTTATGCGCGGTATGGAGCACACTAATCATGGCGCCACAATACAATAATATTAAAACGAGTGCTGAGTGCACGACTTGGTCTTACGTAACTTTATCTTTTACTACGAAGTAAGCGTATATGATTAAATACATACCAACCATGCGAGGATTTGAAGATTTCCATAATTCGGACAAATGATAAAACCCTGTCATTCGTTTTGGTTACTGATTATAAAACTTACAAGGAGGAGGATTATAAGAACTTTTTTTTTGAAGTAAATTGTTGTCCATGTGAATTATAATGATTTTTTTATAGGCCAAAAGTGAAAATTCCGTTAAGAAATAATAAACTTATCGAGTGAAATTATTAAAAACGGTAATAGAAGTGTGTATATAAAGGGTGGTTAAATTTTAAAGGCCGATGTTGATTTTTAATAAAACACTAATTATTAAGGAAATTATTGTCATTTCTTTTTATTATGATAATATTGGTATGATTCAATTATGTATGGAACAAAATATCGGCCAAATGGCCGCCGCTACCTCGGCGTCACGCCTCCATTCGATGGTCCGAATTTTCGATGACGCTGAGGCATAATTGAGGATCTATTCCGTTAATGTGTTGATTTGTCTCATCCTTTAGCTCTTGAATTGCTTTTCTTTCAAATAACCCCAAAGAAAGAAGTCCAACGGTGTCAAGTTATATGATCTTGGCGGGCAATTGACATCGCCACCACGTGAGATAACACGGCCATTGAATTTGTAGCGCAAAAGAGCCATTGTTTCGTTAGCTGTGTGGCAAGTGGCACCGTCGTATTGAAACCGCTTATCGTCCAAATCCATATCTTCCGATTCGGGCCATAAGAAGTTCGATATCATCTCACGATAGCGAACAGCATTCACAGTAACTGCCTAACCGGCCTCATTTTGGAAAAAATAAGGCCCGATAATGCCGCCAGCCTATAAACCGCACCAAACAGTCACTATTTGTGGATGCATTGGTTTTTCGACAATGACTCTTGAATTATCATTCGCCCAATTGCAGCAATTCTGCTTTATTGACGAATCCACTGAGGTGAAAATGTGACTCATCACTGAAGATGATTTTCTTCGAAAATTGATCATCCAATGTTGCCATTTCATGCTACCATTCTGACCATTGACGACGATTGAAATGTTCAAGAGGATTTAGTTCTTGAGACAATTGCACCTTTTAAGTGTGGAAATGCAAGTCTTTATGCATAATGTTCATCAACGACGAGCGTTAGAGGGGCAATTGTTGGGCACGACGACGAGCAATATTTTCCGCAGTACGAGCATGTCCATGCATTGTTGTTTTCACATCTCCTACAGACCCGGTTTGCTCAAATTTTTGCACGATTGTACATGATATGCATTTTGATTTGAACACCCATTTTCATAATAAGCCTGTATAACTTCAACGCGTTGCTCGATTGTGTATCATTCCACGGTTCAAATGGAGTTAGTATGAAATTGAGAAATGTCAAAAGAAATGCTGAAAAAAACTTGACGTTTAGGTGTGGTTCACATTTAACATCGGCCCTTAAAATTTAACCACCCGTAATATTAAATTTCATTTCATCAAACCGTTTGCGAGAAAGTGACAATTTCTCTGACATGGCTTAATCCTAAAATCCGTTGTATGGAAAAAAAACTGGTATGCAGTTTTGTTGAAACCACTATATTAACAAAATATGTTTAATGGTTAATAAAAATCGCTACAGCTGTTTGCTTGAAAACTGACATTTTATGTACCCAATTGACATTATGTTCCTTAAATTAAAATGGCTAAGAGTACTATAAGAACATGGAATTGTGTTCAGGCTAGAGAAATCATTACGGTCAGACTGACAGACGCAGTATGGGGTAGGGTATTTTATGATGAAGTTTTTTTTATCAATATTGAAGCCATAATTAAAGATATTGGATTTATAAAAAATTAATGCAAATCTGCAGTTTATTTTTTCGTTTTTTTTTTTGTAAAGGGTGATTTTTTAAGAGTTAAGTTATTCAGGTTGGCATCACTAATTAGTAATGGCGTTCAAACTTCATCTGTCAAAGCGAAAAGCTTTCAGTACACTCTACATTCAATCATTGATAGAATAACAAACGAGCAACGATTGCAAATAGTTGAAATTTATTTCAAAATTCGTGCTCTGAAAAAAATGTGCACCGTTTGTTACTATCATATTATGGCGACCAGCGATGAGGCTCATTTTTGGCTCAACGGATACGTAAATAAGCAAAACAGTCGCATCTGATGAACAGCCATATGCCATACAAGATGCATCCCGAAGAAACGACAGTTTGGAGTGGTTTATGGGCTGGTGGCGTCATCGCACCATTTAACGTGGAATAAACGTTACCACCAACGCCGAACGATATCGAGCCATGATACGCTACTTTTTTTTGCCGCAGTTAATTGAGTTGAACTTGGTTGACATGTGGTTTAATCAAGATGGTACCACATGCCACACAGCTCGTGAAACAATCGAAATTTTGAAGGAGCCCTGTGAGTTGAACGCCAAGATCATGCGATTTAACGCTTCTTGATTATTTCATGTGGGGTTATGTAAAGTCGTTAGTCTATGTGGACAAGCCGAATACGATTGAAGCCTTACAGGATAACATAACACCGAAATGCTCGAAAATAGTGACGCTAAATTGGACCAATGGACCATTTGAAACGGAGCCGCGCCCAACATTTACACGAAGTTGTCTTTAAAACGTAAATGGCAAAGGCCTATCGATTACAATCAAAATGTTTATTAAACAATTACCCGTTTTTATGGACCTTTTGTTATATTATTGTGTTCTTTTGGATAACATTTTTTACAGCAGCTTAACGAGTAAGATGTCAAGAAGCTTAAAAAAAATGCTGCCTCATTCTGAATCCCCGATTAGATCGTCCCTGATTTGTGCCTCATTTAATGAAAAATGTTATCATCAAATACATTCTTTTGATTTGGTTTTTGTTTTGTGCATTCTTACTTAAAAACAGTGATATGATGTTAATATTGAATGTAAAGAAAATAATTATGAATATAAATAAGATCACCTTAAGAGGTTTTTGCTCAATAAAGCGTCTTGCACGGAAAAAACACTAAAAGGTTTTAAACCGACATTAGGAAATTTAAGATATGTAGTTAACTTAGTTAAACTTTATTTTCATAGGTAAATTCAACATCAAATCTATTAAAGGGTGATCCTCTCGTTCATATCCCCACAGGAAAAAGTCTAACGGTGTGATATCACACGATCTTGATGGCCAATCGACCGGCCCAAAACGTGAAATTATGTGCTCACCGAAATGTTCTCTCAATAAGTCCATTGATTGATGCGATGTGTGGGAAGTGGCGCCGTCTTGCTGAAACCAAATGTCGCCGAGAACACGAGCTTCAATTTCAGGCATCAAATAGTCGGTTATCATGGCACGATAACGGTAGCCATTGACGGTTACGTTCGCACCGGCATAATTTTTAAAGAAATATGGACCGATGATTCCACCGGCCCACAAACCACACCAAACCGTTGTTTTTTTCTGGATGAAGTGGCAGTTCTTCAATCTCTTCAGGTTGCTCTTCGTCCCAAATGCGGCAATTTTGTTTGTTTACATACCTATTGAGTCAGAAATGGGCCTCATCGCTAAACAAAATTTGCCTCGAAAACGTCGAATCTTCTTGGAACTTTTCAAGAGCCCATTGAGCGAAGCGATGTCGCTTGGGATGGTCAAGCGGCTTCAGTTGTTGCACAAGCTGTATTTTGTACGCTTTCAATTTAAGATCTTGACGTAAAATGCGCCAAGTCGTTGCATACGTCAGTCCGAGTTGCTGCGAACGGCGCCGAATCGACTCTCTACGGTCTTCGTGTACACTCTCAGCTACGGCCGCTATATTTTCTTCACAGCGTGCTGGACGTGGTCTATTCGGTTGAATATTATACAAAAATGAATGCTGGGTCTCAAAACGGGTGATGGTGTTGCGAATAGTACGCTCAGTAGGCGGATTATATTGACCATAAGTTGAGCGAAGTGCACGAAACACATTCCTCACAGAACGTGAATTTTCATAATAAAGTTGAACAATTTGTAAACGTTGTTCACGCGTAAGTCTTTCCACTATGAAATGCCAAACAATACTAAACAAAAATAACATGACAGCATGACACGACTCACACGGACAAATATCGGTTTTTAATACAACAATTAGCTAAGCTTCTAGGAGGATTTGAGGTACCAAACTTGGATGAACGTGACCTGCCTTTTAAAGATTTTATCAAACTGTAAATTCATGAGCTTCAAAAGTGCTTCCAAATACCATCGATTCTCTTGAGAGCGTAAAAATATATAAAAATGCTTGTCGAATAGTTTCAGACTTGAAAAATTATCTACTCTGAAAAATTATCCCAAATTATCTACTCTGAACTAGTACAACAAACCTTTTCCTTGCTACAGTAAAGCGAAAAAAAATACAACCCAATACTTGAGTCAAATATTGTAAGAGAAACTTTGCCTAAAGTAAACTGCATAACTCATTAAACCAAACAGCTATACTCCTATTGTTGTATTGCAACGCAATACAATCGCTTAAAAATAACTCCGATTTTTTACTTAATTAATCAAGTGGCGCTGCAGTCCGAATGAACCTGGGCCTCAACCAACATGCCTCTCCAGTTAGCCTGGTCATTAGTCAACTACCTCCAGTTGCGCACTCCAAGTTGGTTGAGGTCGGTTTCTACTTGTGCGCTCCACTTAAGGCGATGGCTTCCTCTACTGCGTCCTACGTCTGGCTAGTAATCGAAGACTCTGCGAGCCGGAGTATTGGTGTCCATTCGTTCAACATATGTACAGCATGTCGCTGTACAGCTCGTATAGTTCTTGGTTGAATCTTTGTCTCTATAGCCCATCAACGCAAACGGGACCAACGATTTTCGAAGAAATTTTCTCTCGAATCGACCAAGGATTTCTTTATCCGCTTTTGAGACGGCCCATGCTTCAGCGCCGTAGAGCTATCCTCCTCCTTAGAAGTTCGAGTGAGTGCTTTTCTACTGAATTGCCTTCGTAGTCCGAAAAAAGAGCGGTTGACAACAGTTATTCTTCGTTTAATTTCAGACGAGATCTTGTTGTCAGAGTTAGTAGCGGAACCGAGATAGGCAAAGTCATATCTCGTGTTGACAGCATATACTTTGTCTTTCCCTCATAAACCAATTTCTGTCGCTTCCTTCTCTGTGCTAACAAACGTGGCTATGACATCACATTGGGTCCTACCAATGATGTCAATATCGTCGGCTAGTAGTTGTACCGATTTTTGGAAAATTGTGCATCTGGTGTGAGTTTTGCACAATCCTCTCATGAATCAAATTGAAGAAGTCACATGACAGCGCATCCGCCTTGCCTAAATGCTTTTTTGGTATCGATTGTGTCGGTGAGGTCGTTTCTCTGATGGAGCAGCGAGAATTCCCCATCGTCATCCTACAAAAACGGACAAGTTTGGGCGGTATACCAAAACTAGACATGGCTCTGTATAGTTCGTCTTTATAAATGCTGTCGTTAATCGTCGAAATCGATGAATATTTGGTGGGTATCGATTTGGACATCTTGGGTTAATTCCAGGATCTGCCGTAGTGTGAAAACGTGATCGGTTGTGGACTTTCCTGATAAGAGCCGATTGTTGGTAAACGGTTTCAGGGCTTCATATATTACAGCGGAAAGGATCTTGTACGTGATGTTGACGAGACTTATGCCTCTGTAGTTGGCATACTTTCTTCCGACCAGACTTTGCTTATGAGTTGATGGATGTTACTTACCAAGTCATCTCCGCCAGCTTAATAAAGCTTGGCGGGGAAGCCGTTATTAAGCTTGATTTTAGATATTGCTATCCTCACTTCATTCTTATCGGGTTGTTGACAGTTTTCGCTGGTGTTGCCAATATTGAATGGTTCGTTCTGCATGACAGCGGAATGTTTTTCGTTATCGCCGTTTAAGAGTCAGCAGATGTGGTTCTTCCATGTCCTCAGCATCGACTGAATCTCAGCTAAGATATTTCCTTGTTCATTGAGAGGATTCTGTTCGAGCCTTGTGTCCTTGGCTTTGACGTTTTACGCATTGGTAAAACTTGCGAACATCGTTTCTGGTGTGGCACCACTCAATATCCTCGATCGCGCGCTTTTCTTGCTCTTTCTTCTTTCTAAAAAGCCGATGTTTTTCCCTTCTTCTCTGCCTATAAAGCTCAATAGCAGCTCTTGTCTTCACCTGCAGCTTAGCCTTGTAGGCCTCGTTCTTGGCTGCGAGCATATGTCGGCATTCCTCATGAAACCAGAGGTTTCTTGCTGATATTTTCATCTGATTCATATGAAAATATCTTTCAAACACTTGAGTGCAGAAATTCCTGGTTCATAATCTTTACACAAGTTTGACGAAAATACAACATCAAATGATGAAGAAACAGATGAACAATATATTGATGAGGACGAATGAGTACCAGTTCATTAAATATTTAATTTCTCTCAAATGAAAAATGAATTATGTTAAATAGAAGGTCATAAAAATGCCAAATGCCTTGACCTATTTTTATGTTACCTTGTCACAAGCTGTAATTTTTTGTTCGGACAGATTTAACGAAGTTTTGCTATTTAGTCCTGTCCTGTTCTAATTTTATCTTCATCAAATAATGCTTATGACAAGGAACGATATCGATACCGATACCAACAAAATTTCAAACACTTGAGTGCAGAAATTCCTGGTTCATCATCTTTACACAAGTTTGACGAAAATACAACATCAAATGATGAAGAAACAGATGAACAATATATTGATGAGGACGAATGAGTACCAGTTCATTAAATATTTAATTTCTCTCAAATGAAAAATGAATTATGTTAAATAGAAGGTCATAAAAATGCCAAATGCCTTGACCTATTTTTATGTTACCTTGTCACAAGCTGTAATTTTTTGTTCGGACAGATTTAACGAAGTTTTGCTATTTAGTCCTGTCCTGTTCTAATTTTATCTTCATCAAATAATGCTTATGACAAGGAACGATATCGATATCGATACCAACAAATAATTAGAAATCAAGTTAAACACATTTGTTCATTAAACATGTGATTGCCTTAGCCTCTAACTTACCCTTAAATTCGTTATCAAATTAGCCGGTACATTTATGATCTTGAAACTTTGCACGTTTCTTTCTGATACCATTATTAAAATATTTGAAAAAAACCATTTTCTTCGATAACCGCAGAGTTTTTTGGCAGTCTGTTTAACATTTGTTATCAAAAGAACGATGATTGGTGTTGAATTTTCGGATATTGCGCAGTTGTAACTTGGACTACTATTTAGATATGGCAAGATTGCTAAAATGACAAGGTAGTTATGAAAGCAAAAAAGCCTCGTGCCTGAAAACGATTTAGATCAGTATTGACAGTTTTCCTTAATCGTTCTCAAAATATGGTTCTGTTTTTCTTACACGAATCTTGTGTGCTTCCGATTTTTAATTCGAATGCAATAAAATGTCTTTCATTAACCGACAATATGCCGTTCGGAATCGGCATACAACAGGAGGTCCCGCGTGTATCGTTTATATGTTAAAGAAAAGTTTTTTGACTGACTTTGATACAGGTATCTGAGACTTTCATTCTACAGGGGCTTGCAAGTCGACATTTGTTAGTCGGCATACCATATTCAAGTGTAAACCCAAACCACAGTTAAGATATTTTCCTAAAAAATTAAACTAGTTCAGCTTTTCAAACATGTATTTGACTTCTTTTATTGAAAGGCGTATACGTACTATAATTGTTAATGATATTTCTATAGTCACTACAGTTAAAGGGGTGCTTTAGATGACTGTTCCCAAGATGTTTTAATGTCTGAATGCAGTGATGTGTTGATAAATACGTAACAGCATAATATTAAGCGTATTCACTTAGGGCCCAGTTATAGCTATCATTGAAAACCCTCATTGGAAATTTTCTGTTACTTCTTACGGCTTTCAATCATTGGCGAGTTGGTGTCACAACAAAGCTTATGAATTTCAGAACATGATTATCCCAAAAATTAAATTTTTAGTTATAGTTTTCGCAGAAAATCAGTTTTTATTTTTTTTACTGAACAGAATTTTTTTAGATGACGTAATGATTGCCATTCCACCAAACTAAAACGGAATTTTCCAATAAGTCCTATAAGAAGCTATGGGGATGACATTTCAATTCCATCGTGACGTGTTGGGTTGCTATAACTAGACCCTTAAACTGATAAATTTAAGCATTTCGTGTTTTTTTTTTTGAATTTACGATGCGCTTTGAATGAACATCCCTTGGGAACCAGTTGCGTACTTGAATTAGCTGTTCTGCAACTGTTATCAATCCGTCGCGTCGGTCGCCAAAAACATCAAAATGCCGAAAATAAGTGGAAAGAAAAAAACTTATTAGATTTTTAAAGGAGACTGCAATACAAAGTATTAATTTTGGAGATATTTGACAAGGGTACACCATTTTGTTTAATTCATAATGTGAATATAATTAATTTCATACATTTGTATTCCCACCTCTGACATAGTTTAAATCAAAGCAGCTTACAATGTGTGTAATTTTCTGAGGGTTATTTCCAAGCCAAAATCGTCGTTTACGTGGCTGAAGTAAATTATTTTTCATATAAAATTTGACAGATAAATTTGTAAATTTATACGGCTTACAAGGTTTACGAGGGTTTTAGGAGTTTAAGTGAATATCCTTATTGTAAAGTACAAATTAAGAGATTGTGAATCTATATTAGATATTCAAAAAAAGAAGAGTCCTTTAGCTGAACATGTACAGGCCAAACTGCTATTCCTCGAATCGATTTTTTAAATTTATATGTGCAAATGATGGTGCAATGGCTTAGTGGTTAGTGTGTTATACCACAAAGCGTGGCGTTCCTGGTTCAACTCCTGAAAGAGACAAGACCTAATTGCGAAACCCTGACAAACATCCAAAAGTATCGCTGTCATTATTTAACTTTGAATTTTACCAGAGTTTACTAATTTTCTATCAAAATCTTTCCAGTTTTTACCACAGGATTAATGCTTTGTTTTAAGCCATGAGAATAATTATTAAATGCAATCGCTATACTCCAATAAGATCAATGTTGAATGTGCTCAAGCGTTTCTTATCAAGTGTTTCTTACCGAAACCTTAAAACTTTAAAATTATGTAAGTCAGCCATACAATTACAATTTTAAGTCAGCTATCTTTAACTAATTTAACCACCACAACAGGTTCTCCTGTTGTAGCACACTCCTGCTGAACAGCAGGCGCTCTCCTCCGCCCTGAGCGGCAACGTCTCGGTCGTATAGGAGGCGCCTATCCACAGTTCGTCGGATGACGTCGTAGATTAGCGGAACCGTCGATCTATCCTGTATCGGCCCTCGACTATCCAAATATACTATACGACTATCTAAAGGGCGGAATAAAGCCGCATAAACGCGCACTCTCAAAATATTCATCATTGGGGTAGAAGGCATTAAAGATGAGACTATTGTTCGAAGACATCGCTCTTGCAGCGTGAAACCGAACGAGTTTCACCAGAAAATTGCCTATTCTGTTTGTGTTGGCCCCGTTGTATAGGACATGGTTGGAATAGTATTTTGTGTAGTCAGATACTGGTGTTCTGTGAAGTCCAAGGCAGCTCCTCAAACACTGTCTCTCAAACACCCGTATATTTTCCATTTGAGATGGGGCAACGTTGGACCATGTAGCAAATCAATTTCACCCTGCTGTCAAGACGACTGCTATAAAACAATCGTCTTGTCAGGGCAAATGCTCCCCTAGCTCTCGCCAGAGCAGCATCTACATGTCTTCCGAAATATAGATACTGATCTAACCAGATGCCAAGGTACTTAACTGCTCTTTTACTCGCCAGTGGCTGTCCGTTTGGTCCAACGATCACCAGCTTTCGCCAGTTCTTTCTCGTATCCCTAGAGGCCCTAGACAACGGTGTCCTAAACAGGATAGTTTCTGATTTCTGAAAGTTGATTTTCAACTTCCAGTCATCACAATATCTCTGGATCTTGTCGAAGTCCCGCTGCAAAAGAGTTCGAATGACTTCGACAGTAGGAGCTGTTCTGTACACGATAAGATCGTCCGCATTCGCAATAGCCTGAGTAAGACTACCTATCATATCAATGGTGTAAAACCGCTCCCTGTTGCAGACTATTCTTAATGAATAATTGCAATGAAATGCAACTATTATAGTGCTATTGGTAGGATAAAATAGTTTGTCAAATATTTTCGAACTGTATTTACCGAAGATTCTGCAAAGTTGAAGTTTAAATACCGACAAGTGAGCTGACAAAGGCGGTATCGGTATCCTCTCGGTAAGGTTAGAAATACCGATTACATATACCGTACCGACAAGCCAGGGAGCGGCCTAAGTTTACACCCGGGCAAGAAGATTCAACCTGTTAAATCAAGTAGCCCGAAAATTTTTCCGCACATAAATAAAGGAAATCGAGTTCGTAGGATCTTTGTGTACCCTGATCGTGATATTGACTAAATAGCCTTTCTAAAACACAAAATAGTACTGTTTATAAGGGGTGTCGATAGATTAAATACCTATTAAGTTTTAAACTGTAATTTAAAAAATGATAATGAATTCTAATAGCAAAGTTTGCTAAATAAATATCAATAAAAAAAAATATTAATTCAGTAGTGATAAAATATAGTAAAGTTGTCGATTTATCTACATTGCTGTAAAAAATAAAAATGATTACGTCGCAATTTTATAATACTTTTTCTTTAAATTCTTTCAAAAGTATGAAAGCAAACGGATGCAGAACTTCTGAATTAATAGCACAAGCGTCTGGAATTTCAAACAAGTGGTAACTTATTTCAATCCGACAATTCGAACTTATATCACAAAGATGATAATTTCAGTTGACTTAAAAAAATAATCAGAAGGAAGTGTAAACCTCTATAAAAAAAATCCGAACTAATATATTTTTGTTCTTAATCATTATGATTCTTCGGTATCCGTTAAGAAGGCTCTGGGGTCTATTTACTGACCGGTAAGTTGCAAAAAACGGATTACGAATTCAATCGAAATATGGTAAGGTGAAACATACCAATTCGATTATCTCAAAAATTAGTAAAGAACATATGAGAAGGCTATAATCCACTAGGCGGTTAATAACCTATCCATCCCATCCTATCTTCAAAACTGATATCCTCAAAAATTGGTCGTGGTTATAAGTTTTATGGGGATGGGATAAGAGAATGAAGTTGCCGCAACATACATAGTTGGATCAAAATCTTTTATGCATATTATGCTATGGGGTACCGCATAAAAATCGTTTTGTTAAGAAAACGCCCCCCAAAAAGTGGGCGTAGCAAAAGACTTTTTAAACACAACATATAGGTATTGTGATTGTCTAAATAGCATCACACTTATTCAAAATCTCCTATCGTTTGTCCAAAACAACGTTTCTTCGAAAAGAGGGAGTGGCAGTGGGCTAAAATTGTTTACATTTGTTCTGTAGCAACGCAACGCAAGTGTCCAATAAAAAATTTTCATCATTCTAGCTCAAAAATGATGGCCTAAAAATCGGTGACATATTGACAGACGGACGGATGGACAGACAGACATGGATCAATCGACTCAGCTATCGATTCTAAACCGATCCATATACATTCTTTGAAAACTAATATAATCCTATGTTATGGGGTATACTCACCAAAGGAATTTTGGGTTTTTGGGAATATGTATGAAATGCATAAACTTGTTTAATTCTTACTATAAATATTAACTAAGGTTTTTATTGTTTTTTTTTTTTCAGTCAAAAACTCACATCGCCGAAATGGAACCACTTCAAAGGAGTTCGTCTACGCTGGAAAGACAAAATTCGTCTAAACAATGTGATTTGGAGGTGTTGGCACATGCAGTGTAAGTCATCATTTTCTTTTTGTAAAAAAAAAACAGATTTTAAAATAACGGAAATATTTCGTTAAGTTCATAATGCTTTTGGCAGAGAAAATTTAATACACTTTTGGTCATTATAAAGCCCATTCTCTGCTATTGACGAATGAAGGATTTTTTTTGGGGCTTAACTATACTTTTAATAACTGATTAAATGTTGAAACTTAAATTTAAGAAAGTTAAGTGAACAGCAAATAAGTCAGATTGCAATGTTTATCTTGAAAAGGAATCGTATAGTTCTATTAAAAAAAAATGTTGACAAATGTTGTTGTGAGTGCTCCAGGGATATTATACAATTTTTCACATTTGTTTCTTTAATCACATTTCTCGGGCTAAGAACGTCAGTTGAAAATATCGCCACCGTAGCTAAGAGTTCCACCTTATAAACACCTGGGCGTGTTTATTTGGAGACCAGCACAGAGTGCATAAATGTCAATTATGTACTTTTTAAGTAGATTGGATTCTGTCTTATGAGTTCATGAATCTTATTAACTTTCTAGAAGTAATCTACATGTAGCTCATTTCTGAATAAAGATAAAAAACAGATGACTTATATTTTTAACTTTCGCTTCCAAAGAGAAAGATATTGTTTTCGTGAAAATTTTCAACCTCGAGATTTTTATTTATTCTAGCATTACGATTATAGCGGTACCCTAAAAAAATGGTGTTTTGATTTCCGTCCGTCGGTTCGTCTGTCCGTAATGGTCTCTCCAGCCTAAACGGCTTGACTCATGTTCTTCAAACTTCGTATCCAAAATTATTTTGGTCATAATTCTATGCCATTCGTTTTCATTTAGGGCATTTAAAGAAAATTAGTTATTTCTCGCAAACTATTTTGTCAAATTGAATGAAATTTAATTCATATATGTACTACTATTACTGTTTGCAACTTTTCACATAATTACTTTTGAAATAACTATACCTAAACTGAATTTTCGGTTTTGCCCAAAAACGAAAAAATCATTATTATCCACATATACACCGATTCCTTCAAATTCCGAAATAAACCCAGTCGTGCACGCACCACTCGTGTTTTAAAAAAACAAAATATTTTTACTGTTTTTTTTTTTTGTGTCAAAAGTAAAAGAAATAATATATCTGGCATTTACACCTCATACAGGGTCTCAAATCCAGCTTCTCCATTTAACCTCCAGTTTACGATTCATTCACAGAAAAATGAGAAAAAGATGAAGCAGTTGACACAAGAGCTTCTTCCACAATACCATTTACGCCGCGGTACATACGGAAATATGATCTTACAGCTAGCCCATGACAACCCCGATTTTCATAAAAAAATCCTAATGACTGACGAGGCAGATTTTAAAAAAAAAAACCTCAAATTATTCATCAGTCACCTTTGCATCCATTAAAAGTTACAGTCTGGTGTGCAATTTGATCAGGGGGGATCATTGGACCTTACTTTAATGAAAATGAAAACGGCGTAACGGTAACTGTGAATGGGGAGCGATATCGTGATATGATTGAAAACTTTTTAACGCCACAACTGCATGCTTTTGGCTTGATTAACATGTGGTATCAACAAGACGGTGCCATATCGCATACAGCCAGGATTAGAATTGAATTACTGCGAGACCTCTTTCCACAAGAATTTTTTTTTTTTTTTAAGAAATGGTGATGTTGATTGACGTCCACGGTCGCCTAATTTGACTGCTTAGGATTTTTTTTGTCTGGATATCTTAAAAGCAAGGTTTATGCAAACAAACCAGAAACGCTTGAGCAACTCAAACAACATGTTCGTGATGAAATTAATGAGATACCGCGTGAAATGTGTGAGAATGTAATAAAAAATGTGCTCAAAAGGGCTCGTGTTGGTGAGACTAACAGAGGCGGATATTTACCTGATATTGTATTCCATACATAATTGCCGACATTAAAGAAAACATTTATCAATATAACATCTATTCTCTTTCATTTAATCAAAAATTATAAACAAACAAAATAGTATACCTTCCCGGCGGACACTCTGTATATAAAATATATATATATATATATATATATATATATAAATAGCTTTGTAAGATTTTCGAAATATCCCATAATCGATACATATTAACAAAATAAATACCAACTCTTCGATACGGATTAACGAATCAGATGTACCACTATTTACCAAATTCACGTGAGCCCAAACACTTCAGTTATTGTCAGTCAAACGATTGCGAATATGACATACTAATATTCATAACTGCCTTCGTCATAATCATCTTTTCACAGCGTGAACCCCAACAACAAAACTAATTTATACCCCCACCGTTATTAACACGTTTGAATACCACAATTGTCCTTATCGCTCGTCAGCAATACACCACTACATAAAAAAATTAAAACGTGCCACAACAGTAAGCCCTCTTATGTGTCATTAAATCTAAATCATACCACATACAGTGCCTATTTTTGACACCAAACTTCACCCACCCACCAAAGAGATTGCAATCTCTGTGCCCAATATAAAATGTTAATACACTCTGCCTGATAAGAAAGCTCAGAATCATGCAAAAAAAAAACAAAAAAAACTATTTCGCGCACGGCCCACTTTTAGCCCTGACACTATATCCGAACTGCTCACCTTTTCACAATCAGTTTCTAAGCTAAAAACGATGGCCCGCCATACTTCTACTACGGTTTTCAAATCGGTCACCAGAACAGAGTTTTGTAGGCTTCCAAGGCCAATAGTCTTATGTCGAGTTTTCTTCCCCCCTCTCATTTATCGGTGAACTTTGCAAATACAGAAAAACCGTGATGTGTTAAAGATGTCTTTCCCAAAGTTGCTTTTAATTTAAAAATCGTTAGACAGAGTCCCTCTTATCAACGCTACTTTTCGATTTCGCTTTTGCTTTGTGCGCTTGTGTGTGGAATTTATTTTTATCAAAGTGGATCGTAATTTTGTTTTAATTTATTAGTTTTGTTGTTTGACTACAATTTCTAGACTGATAGCTAGACTTGAATGCTTGATACTCCTTTTAGTCGGACAATATAAATACCCAGGGGTATTATAAAGTTTCTGTTGAAAAAAAATTTAAAAGTGTTGTGTTTTTTTTATCCGAAATTTTTATATCTTTTAAATCTGTATATAAGGAAAGGAATTATTTAGTCCTGTTTTTAGTCCGAACAGGTTTAAACAGTTCAAGTACATTGTTTCGGTTTTAATTTAACACAATAATAAGTAAAACTAATACATTCATGGGTAGAATGATTGAGAATAGTTTTGTATTCTGTGCATTAAGACGCAGTCGCTACAAACCTCTGATGTTTAATGGATGTATTTAGGTAATTGTAAAGAAATTTATTTTGTATGTATAAACCTCTATAATTGGTAAGGTGAAGTACAGTTTTAAACTTTTTTTTTAATGGTAAACTTTTTTTTATAAATCTTACAATTATATTGTAGTTTAGGCTCCTGCCATCACGTCAATGTACGGTGTCCATTTACATAGAAGAAGTAGGTCCCAAAAAACCGCCTATTTTCAATTTTCATATCAGATAACTGATGTACTAGACTGATTAACCCATGGAAACAATTGTTTCGCTCTTGACGTCACTGCAGTTTAATTCACGTTTTTGAAACGTGATTTAGGTGATTGTTACGAATGTTTGCTATTTCACTATTGCTCTTCAGTTACTAGGGCTAATATTGTATTCCCACAATCATATACCATAATCATATGATTGTAACTAGTTTCGATAGGCCTATTTATAGGTTAAGATGTTCTAATAATTTGATAGCACATTTTTACATGCTCAGAACTTTTTGCCAAAAGCAATGTTGATAAGCTAACCAATTAATGACATTCTACCAGATAATATTTACGAGTAAACAGCATTCTCAAACCATCATGTACATACCATTCTTACGTCACATCAAAACGCGGCTTGTGATTGACATATGCCATGCATGAAGCACTGTAACATGTACCTATCAACAATTAAGTGAGAACACCAGACATATTTCTCTCCAGCCGAGTTATTTTAAAGGGTTTTCTGATAAGGGCGAATCTCTGTTAAAATGGAATAAAACAAGCTGTGTTTGAAGTATTAACGAATATTTTATTTCAACAATCCATGATTTGACATTTTGAAATGTCCGCCGAGGCTTTGCTCGATCCCAGAAAGTTCCAATTTTCAACTACCCTGCCTACAGATCCGGCTGAATTCAAGCAATGGGCTGGATTTTGCTGTTTTTATGTAAATCAGTTGATTGCCGCTTGCAATTCCATACAAGGTAAAATCTATTGAGATTAAATCGTACAATCTGGGTGGCCAATTCACGTCACCTAACCGAGCGATAATGGTACCCTTAAATCGTTCGTACAGTAGATATATCCATTGTAGCGTTGACTGTATGGCACGTAGCACTGTTCTGGCTTCGTCCCATATACGTCAATTTTTTTTATTATCACAGTCATTCCTCAGAAAAATGCACTTCGTCACTGAAGATAATTTTTCATTCAAAATGGTGGTCATTTCCAAACGCCCCAAAGTACAGTCAGCAAACAAACGTTTTTTGTTATCAAATTGATGACTATGATAACAAAAAACGTTTGTTTGCTGACTGTACTTTGGGGCGTTTGGAAGAGACCACCATTTTGAATGAAAAATTATCTTCAGTGACGAAGTTCATTTTTCTGATGAATGACTGTGATAATAAAAAAATCATTTCGTTACTGAAGATAATTTTTCGTTCATAATTGAGGTCTCTTCCAAACGCCCCGAAGTACAGTCAGCCAACAAACGTTTTTTGTCATCATAGTTATTCATCCGAAAATGCACTTCTTCACTGAAGATAATTTATCGTTCAAAATTGGGGTGTCTTCCAAACGACACGAAGAACAATCAGCAATCAAACGGCGTGCACCTGGGTCAGTTGGATCCTGCACGCCTGGAGGTCCAAAACACGACACATAATTCGACAAGTTGAAGTCTGTGAAAGAGCGAGTTCTTGTGTACGACAATGAACCGATTGCACACTTTCACGGCCATCGCTGATCTGTCCTTTTGACGTACGAGTACTGACTGATTGCTTACCGAATCGGTTGTCTTGAATCTGTAAACCAAACAATGGAATGTCGACTTTGAAGGGCCGTCTGTCGTAAAATGGGCGAAAAGTGTGTATCGTTTGCAATACCGAACACTCATTTGGATAGTAAAGTTTTTTTATTCGGATGGCCCGTTTAGTCGGGTAACTTGTCATGGTGATTTACGATCAATGAATGAACATTGAATGTAGCTATTTTAAAACCCTTTGTAACGGATGATTTTAATGTTTTTTTTTAATCTAATAAAACACTGGAATTTGCATCAAATATTCAACATTTTTATTGTAATCGATAAATAGGCCTTTGCCATTTGCGTTTTAAAGACAACTGCATGTAAATGTTGTCCGCGACTCCGTTTTAAATGGTCCATTCGGAAGCTCTAATTTTGCGTCACTTTTTGAAGCATTTCGGCCTGTATTCCACGAATTACGCGTTATACTGTAAGGCTTCAATCGCTTTC
Source organism: Rhingia rostrata (assembly GCA_949824845.1). Lineage (NCBI taxonomy): Eukaryota > Metazoa > Arthropoda > Insecta > Diptera > Syrphidae > Rhingia > Rhingia rostrata. Next base: position 48,458,567 of record OX463755.1, on the reverse strand, counting down.
AACTTGCCCACATAACCTTACATAACCCCACAAGAAATAACGAAGAGGCGTTAAATCGCATGATCTTGGCGGCTAGCTCACAGGGCCATTTCGTGAGATAAGCTGCTCATAAAATGCATCCTTCAACATTTCCTTTGTTTCACGAGCTGTGTGGCATGTGGCACCTTCTTGATGAAACCACATGTTAACCAAGTTCAAATCAGCCAACTGGGGCAAAAAAAAAGTCGCTTATCATGCCCATAATATGGTCGTAACAAACGGTGCACATTTTTTACAGAGCACGAATTTTGATAATTAATTTCAACAATTCGCAATCGTTGCTCGTTTGTTAGTTTTTACATGATAAAATGGTATACTGAAAACTTTTCACTTTGACAGATGAAGTTTGGACGCCATTACTAACCAATGCTACCAACATGAAAAACAAAAAGCATCCTGAGTAATGATCTCCATTCGTTGGAGATATGCGAAAGTTTAATAGGAAATTTAGCAGAGGCAGGAAAAGCGTCCTAAATGTTGGCGATACCACAAGATGATATCACCATTTTCATTAAGAGTCACTAGTCAGGCGTCAATTAAAGAAAATGTTCTTGTCCAAAAAAAAAAACTAAGGTTTTTAAATGCTGCCACAAGAGCTTGGGTCTTGGCGTTCAACATAATGTTAAGGTCTGCTGGATTCTTTGGGATCAATGTATGAAAATGTTGATGAACTAGCAAGGACTGATTCCGCCACCAGGAAACAGGTAGACCTGTCTGTCACTTGAAAGACCAAATTCTGAATATCGCCAAAACTTGTTTTAATTGCACCCATCCACAAATTCATTGTGAAATCTGTTTTGACGCTGATGTACATATTTACTGTTGTGCCCAGCTAATATGTCCATCAACTCAAGGCCTTAAATGCCCCTTAAACCTAACAGAGTGCTCACAAATGCGCTATAAAGAAACATTCTTTTGCCCTTAAATTTCTAATTTAATTGAACATTTTATTTAAAGATGTCTTAAAAGGCGACTTAAAAGTATACAATTTCCTTACTTGTCCTTCAAATTTAATAGCTGTCGCAACTGACGTTGACGCGAACTACTCTATTTGTCAAGCCTTAGACCGATTTGTGAATTTTTTCGTTCATATACCGGTCTTAATTCACTTATACACATCAATTTCACCCGAATCCTTTGACCAAAAATCTTACACCACGCTTTGTCTGTATGTGATGCAAAGTTCTATGATCCAAGCCTTGGGATTCTACGTTGTTCTCTTAGTTGTCGCAACAACTCAAATGCAATGGGCTTCATCTAAAAGGTTTTCTAGAAGATTCTCATATGTGTTCCTGCAATCATTTAAGTCGCATTCGGAGAGTTCCTGCAAAATTCCCAACCTGTACAGATGGTAATGAAGTTCATCGTGAAGAATTCGCCTCACTTAGCGAGGGCATTCGCCCTCGGCTTACCGTAGAACGGAATTTGCTATTCCAAAGCTTTCACTGATGCGCATGAAGACTCCAGTACATTGAATTGATTTCCCAAGGCCTGCTGGGTTATCACAGAATCCTCTTAAAAAATAGACCTCGACGACAAACGCTCCGCCGTCTGACCGGGTTAAGGAACTTTAGCAACCAATCTTTCCCAGCCCCGCTACAGGCTGAATGACGTGCACTTCAAAAAGTTATGTTGCCGCACCCTGCATAAGGCAAAGCATTTATGTGGATTGCCAGAAAGTTTTCAATAACTCTTTCATGTTTTTAAAGACAACTTGCTGTTCTGCCGTCCATGACCAGGCAACTTTTCTCTTCGTTAGTTGACTCAATGGCTTTGAAATGCTTGCAGAATCGGGCACAAATCGCCTATACGAAGAAAGGCTTTGAAGAAAAGATAAAACCTGTTTCAACTTTAAGTGATTCTGGACGGTTCTGTATCGCATCGATCATTTCTGAATCCATGATTCTGCCTTTGAGATTCAGGACATGACCTAAATATTTGACTCTTTTCATCAAAATCGACACCCATCCACATGTAAATTAAACTCTCTGAGTCTTTGTAAAACTTTCTCGAGATCGTTAAGATGTTGTTTAAACGATGGTGAACATATAATTTTATCATCCAAGTAATCGAAATTTGTCGATTAACTTGTTAAATGTAGCAGGAGCGTTCCTTAATCCGAAAGGCTTTCGCTTAAATTTATACATTCCGAACGGATTCACAAATGCTGTTTTTTTCTTGGTCATCTTTATGTACCTTTAATTGCTAATATCCTGCTTGCAAATCGTATTCCTGGCTTCGTGTAGTAAATCGTCTATTCTGGGCATGGGGTATTTGTCGGGTATAGTAACCTAGTTGAGTTGCCGGTAATCTATAGATACTCGTACAGTTCCAACCTTCTTGGGAACCATTGCCAAGGTGATTCAGTTTCTTCTATGATTGAGCGCTGTAGCTTCATTTGGACTTCTTTATTGAGCCGATCTCTATTGGGGGCGGAAGTCTATATGGTGGTAACGTAATAGGATCACTTTTCCAAGTACTATTCCGATGTTATGCAAATTAAGTGATGGCTTGATTATATTGGCATTTCTTTGTAATAGATTTTCTAAACGTTTCTTCTCACTAACCTCTAGGTCAAATCCATCCGTAGATTTAAAAAAACTCAATGTCAATGGATATTATTGGCAAAAAGTATGTGTGAAATATACTTCCTTACTCATCTCTTTCATTGAACGCCCATTTTCAGCGCCTAAATAATTTTATCGTAACTTAACTTTATCATATATCCTGGATATTATTAACGACGGACGTGGCGCGATGGTTAGTGCGGTGAACTGCCGCTCAGAAGGTCTGGGTTCAATGCCGAAAATGATTTTTCACTGGCCCTCCTCTTGTAATGATCTGACATATCATCCGAGTAGTACCAATTGTCAATAAGAGCTTATCTGAAATTCGCCCTTCGTAGTCGGCATATAGCAGGAGGTCCCGCCATCGTGAAAAATACACACGCACACATGAAAGGCTGTGTAATATCTGCTTCGTAGCCACTTATGGCATCCGCTTGTTATTCTGCAGCATAATTTCTGTCTAGGGTAAACATTTCAAATGTAGATGTAGAACGACGTTATCCTTTTTTATCTTGGTCGAAAAAATAAAATAAGTGTTTTCCAAAGCTCCAGTTGCCGAACATCATTTTTTCCAAGAGTATTTCGCATTTTGTGGGATCCATCATCATGATGATAACATTGCATCTTTTTTCATAGCTCATTCCACATCTTTACAATTATCTCTAATTTTAAGGAAATAATTACCCAATGCTGTAGTGGCATTTGATTCTCAAAATACATTTACTGATCTTTATTTAATTGATTAATGCTTTGTTAATTTTCTTCTCCTTACAGTTATATTGAAAAGAAGAACGCCCGTGTGCCAATTCGCTTCACCTTTGGACGTAGATATTCACAGCAATCCACAGGTTAGTCTATTATTAGATTTATATTTTTGTGAATTCATTCACGCTTAAGTTTGTTGGTCGGTTGTGGATTTTTTTTATTCGTCAGCGTTTTTGTTTTGCTTTGTACTATATGATAACATGACTTAAATACGAAAAAAAGCTTAAGCACGTGAGGAATAAAAGCTGACAAAAGCCCAAAACATTTAGAAGTACAAGATTTCGTTTATCTAAATTAAATAGTTTATTAGTTACAAAGCGATTTGCACTTGGCAGATGATAAAATTCATACTTGATGAGATATGGGTAGGTGTATTTGCGCGAGAGATGGTATTTTGTACAAATTAATTGGGAAAAAGAAATGTATCTTGGCAACTTGTAAATACCAAAGGAAGTGAGGTGACACCTATTTAGCCGTTTATACGAGCAGCTTAACTTCTAAGATTGCTGTTACGTTGCATTTTGAGTGTTTCAGTTTATGATTGAAATGCTATGTCTATACACATATTTTAATATGAACCACAAAAATGTGTATACTTATTTTTTTTGACTTGTTCGGAATTTGAGATCATTTAGGATCCAGGTAAAACTATTATGGAAAAACATCATTGGAACACAAACTGGATGGAACTTTAATTTTTTATTTGAGAAGTTGGTTATAACAGACATTGGAAAATCCTCGCATTTAACTCACTACAGTGGTTAGGGACGAATGTATTTTATTGTGATGGAATGGCAAACATTTCTTCAAAACATAAAGGTACAACATTTTTCGATAGACAAACATTTTTAAACCAGAAATGAAGTTCGTCATATCCTCATCACTCTCATTATAAAAATCAGTAGGCTACATGCATTGTGAACTAATTAATACCCTATCCTATTATAGGGTGTTTTTTTTTAGAGGTATAGAATTTCGAATTGTAATAAAAAAAAGAAAATCGCTCATCGAATGTTTCCTTTAATAAACCGATTGTGACGATGAGTCACATCTCAATCACATTCACGCCATCCAATCCAGGAACAAAATAGTCGGTTATCATGGCTTTATTCCGGTCTCCATTAGCGGTAACTGACTTTCCAGCATCATTTAGAAAGAAGTATGACCAAATGACTCCACCAGCCCATAACAGTCAGTTTTTGTGGATGTAATGGCGTCTCAAAGATCTCATGTGGATTCTCTTCACTCCAAGTGCGGAAATTTTGCTTGTTGGCGTAGCCATTCAATCAAAAATGACCCTTATCACTGAACAAAATTTTGCGATGAAAATCAGCATCGCGATCAATCTCATTCTCGGCCCATACACCATAATCACGCATGGTCTCGCGGTTTTAATTCGTGCACAAGCTGGATCTTGTAAGGTCATAAGCCAAGATCTTAGAGCAAAATCTTCCATAATGTTGATGGACAACTTTATCATACACACGTTCAGCTTTAACTGCGCAATAAAAACTGCGTGTGTGAAGCCGGCTTAAGATAATTGAGGTCATCAAAAGAATTGTAAAATAATCCGACACCATCTTCGTTTTTTGACTCACTCTAATCTGCAAGTACACTCTCAATTCTGCTTGACCTAGACGTCTTGCCGTTTTATCAACTGAAAATGATAACAAAATCTTTAGACATGTCCAAAAATAAAGTGTCTACTGGTGGCCACGCTGTCCCACGAGGCAAATTTGCACCTTGGGACCACGCACCCAAAAAACACAAAAAATTCTCACGGGGCTCACATAAAAAGGGTTTTGGTATTACTTTCAGTAACATAATTTAAAAACGAATTAAAATAAAAGAACAGATTTCTGTAGTACATTCTTCAATGTTTCTGTTGTTTTAAATAATTTTTTTTTCAGTTTTGGCACTTCTGACTAAGGCGAATTAGAACACGTTACTTAGCAATTTAGACATTTTTAAGAATCCTTAATTATTTTGGCTCACCTAACTTAAGGTCCTCGTGCCAGGATGAAAGTGAAATGCTAAGCGATACGTTTGAAAAACTAAGCTAACAAGCTAAAATAATATCCCCGCTTAATTAGGAAAATATTAGATAATTGGACGCTATAGCTCACTTTCTTAAATTTGCAGTATCCTTAGAAAATCTATTTTAATTTTTGTTTTTAAGTTTTTTAGTTTGATAATGATATTTTCAGAAATTGTTGAATTCGTCATAGCAACTTTATTAAAAAAAACGATCCAGCCTCAAGTTGAATTAATAGTACTCAATGTACTCCAGTTAATATAATTTTGTTAGTTTTGATATTTTACCCGTTTTGCGCACAAAACTAGTTTAGCAGTTCGGTTTATCAATGATGTAACCATAATATTTTTGACATAGTCTTGACCGAATTTATTTCTCTATTGCTACTTGTAACGGCTTACAAGAATTTTTAAATAATTTATGAATTTGATTTGACAATGACTTAGCAATTATTTTTGTGAAGCAATTTAATTAATTTGTTTTTCTTTTTTCCCCTTTTTGCATTTTAAAAATAAACCAGGAATATTCTTTATGGCTATTTTGTATTCTGGATTTTGTATGTTTTTATTGAATTCAGAAAATCAAATTACGAAGTTGACAAAAACCTTTTCTGCCATTTTCGAAAAGAATATGATTGTGTGAACAAATATTTACACCAACAATATGTACTGAATATTCAAACCAGCATTTCATGTATTCCAAGGGCTTTTTTTTACTTTTTTGAACAGTACAAAGCGGTCTTCTGCTCTTTAGGAAAATATGGAATTTAATGGTCAAACATCAAGTGACATACAAAGTTCGTGTGAACTTTTTTTCTAAATTCTTTAAATCAGTTTGTGTTGAACATTACGCATTAAATATCGGTCAAACAGAAAGCTATTCCACCAGTAATGCTAATATTTCAACTCTCAGTCTTTTTGAAACCGATATCCTTAATGGTATCTGTAAGCTTGAATACTGGCCCAGACAGAATTCCATTTTTAGTTCTAAAGCAATACATATTCTTATAAGCTTTTCCGCTTCTCATTATTTTTCATAAATCACTTTCTACTGGAGTTTTTCTAAATTAATGGAAATTCTCATATGTAAATCCTGTTTACAAATCAAGCGCAGAAAACTTGGTAATTAATTATCGTGCAATTTCGAAGATGTCTGCAATCCCTAAATTGTTTGAGCTTATAGTTATAGATCATCTATTTTTTAACATAAAAGAACACATTTGTGATGAACAGCTTGGATTTATGTCAGGTAAATCTACCTCGACAAATCTAATGCTGTACTGTAGTTTTGTCACCGATTCCTTTGAATCTGGCTACCAGGTTGATCTCGGAACACTTCTTTTTTTAATTTTTAGTAAATGAAATCCCATTTTTTTAAAGAATGCTTTATATTTAATGAATGCTTATGACATAAAAATATATCTATGCATTAAAAATAAAACTGATCATCAAAATCTTCAAAATGATTTAAATGCTTTATCCGTCTGGTGTGAAAAACATGTTCTTCCTTCGAATATTAAAAAAATTAATTTTTTTTACAGCATATCGTATTTTAGTTGCAATGATACACAACTACCAAATTTTCAACCAGATTCTAGATCGCAAATCTGAGATTCGTGATCTTGAAGTAATTTTTGATCTAAAGTTGTCATTTTCGTTCCATGTAGACAATAAATTATGGCCAGGGCTATGATGCTTGGTTTCGTTAAGCGAATCTGCAACGAATTCTCTAAAAACATAGATACAATTATGGTTGTAATGAATCTTTTTCTAGATGTATAAAACTTTTTAATTCTATGAGTAATGAACTTGATCTCTCAATAACAGATTAGAGTTTAAAATAAAATTAGAAAGTATTGTACATTAGCTTTAAGTTATTTTTTGTTTAACACTATCAGATCTGTGTCGTAGCAAGCTTAATACAAGCATCATCTACGAGCAGAGATTTGCCACAGCATTTAATATGCATCCACAGGCTCATTATTTAGTGCATTTGTTAGTGGGAACACAAAATTTATTAAGTTAAATATTACTAACAAAATCAATAAACGATGAAATTGCATTTATACTATATATTATTGAATAAAAGACATACTCTCATTACGATTCTAGTATACAAATTCGCATTTTTTTGAAAAGTCTCGTGCCATAGTTGTAAACATTAAATTTACGAATGTTATATGTACCGCCCGGGTGTTAAAACCAATGGCACTTAAAAGATCAGAGCATCTATTTTTCCTGATAATAATTGGTGTAAGAAAACCATATCATTGTTAAGTCTACGTTGAACAAAGGCAACAACTGTAGCAGTTTAATTCGAAATCTATACGGAGGCAAATTGTGTACATCATGCAACGGAAGTCCTCTCAAAGCAAATCTTATGAATTTAAGTTAGACTGCCTAAATTCTATTTGAATGAACTACATAGAAGGGTGTCCACACTTGTGAGGCATACTCCAAGTGAGGGCGAACTAGACAATTATATAGCGAAAGGATGACAGAAGGGTCATAAAATTTTGTTGACCACCCATTTATAAATCCCAACATAGAGTTGGATTTATTGACAATAACGTTTAAGTGTTTATTAAACTCCAATTTAGGATCAAAATAAACACCAAAATCTTTAAAACTGTCTACACGACAAAGAGTGTTCCCGGACAAATTATAATTCAAATTTGATGGAGCACGTTTTCGCGAAAATGACATATGCTGGCATTTAGTAGGGCTCAGACTCCAACTGTTTATTAAGACCCCATATGTTAAAACTATTTAAATCAGTTTGTAGTGAAAGTGAATCACTTAGATCTCCTACACATTTGAAAATGTTCATGCCATCAGCATATATCAATATTTTGCTCTCTCGAATACAATCTCTTGCATCGTTAATAGTAAGTATAAATAAGATTGGGCCTAAATGACTGCCTTGAGGCACTATGATTGAACCCAATTTATGAAACCTAGAGAGAATCCATATGCCTTAAGTTTAAAAATTATGATGTTATGTGATAACTGATCAAGAGCTTTGGAAAAGTTAGTGTATGTACAATCGACTTCTTTTTTATTTTCCAAACTATTGGAACAATAATGCAAACAAGTTAAGAGATTTGTGGCAGTGGATAGATTTTTTACAAAACCATGCTGTTCTCTACAGATAATGTTTTGACAGAGGAAGAACAATTTATCACAAATAATATGTTCAGTTAATTTAGGAATGCAAGATAATTTTGAAATAGGTCTATAATTAGAGATCTCCCTCGATCACCTTTTTTTAAAAACGGGTGTGATAAATGCATTTTCCCATTGAGTTGGGAATACTCCTGGGGCAAGGGAGCTTTTAAACATATACTTAAGGTATGGCAAAAAAGCAACTTTGCATATCTTTACGACTATTGGTGGGATTCCATCGGGCCCCGCAGAATAGTCATTGCTTCGTAATCGTAAGGATTCAGACTTTTTATAAAATTATTCCAAGCCCGGTTACGTCTGTTACGAAGAGACTTAAGCTTTCATATAATATATACAATTACTATGAATAATTATTATGAATTATTAGGAATCTGTAAGATTTTATATCCTTATATGAATAATCAAATAAATAATAAAGGAAATCCATAAAAAAAATTCGGCAATTCTGCTTGTTAACGAATCCGCTGAAATGAAAGTGTGCCTCGTCGCTGAAGATGATTTTTTTTGTAAAGTCACCTTTAACTTCTGTCTGTTCAACAAACCATTCGGCGTGTTGACGTAAAAGACTTCAACAATCTTTACGCGCTTCTCAATTATGTATCTCTTAGTGGTTGAATTTGCCAAACACTGAAACAATGAAATTTCAATTGACATCGTGCATTATGGTTGGACCACCCTTTAGATGTTTCTTACTTCTTGAACAAAATCATATCCAGAGCAGCTTCCGACAACCGAAGTTATACCTATCAATAATCAAATTTTGACCAAGTCTGCGGGTGGAGTTGACTTTTGTTGACGAAAACATTTATCGTCTTGCTTTTATGAACAGTTACATTATGCTTGCCGCTGACACCATGCTTGACAGAGCTGTGATCTTTCTACAATGTCATTCTGATTATTCGTATTAGTTTCGCATGTACCAGTGCTGGATATGGTCCTATATACTTACTCTCTTCTTGAACTGTCATAAGTGGCTTTTAAAATAGATAAATAGATTGTGGATATCGATAGTATTAGTATGAACATATGTATCTGTCATTCAGTGCTAATTTAAATAAATGCTTGTATTCATTTTTAAGTTCAACTTTTATTTCCTCCAGTATTGAGTATTTGAAATTATAAAATATCACTAACCTCAATCCTCAATTAATAACAGGTAATTTTGCTTCTAAAGTCGAAAGTAATTAAAAGAAATTGACTTAGCTCTATCGATTAGCAGACAATACAATTTTGTTTCTCTAAAAACTTACCCCTTGCTGTATTTATACATTTTTTTTAAATTTGTTTATAACAATTTGACAATTTTGTGTGTTAAATAACTCTTGATGAACTTTTATCAAAGTTCAGACATCTTAAATTTAAAGATGAAAATAAGTTGGTTAGAAGAATTTAATGTCTTGTAAGTTTACTTTGTGGAATGACACATTTTTGTGTATGAACGCAATTCCTTAGATGCTGAGGAAAACGTGTCGTAGCATAAATGGTTATCGTGTTTGTGTAAATTAAGTATCACGCAGATCTTTGTACGAAAAGTTAATTTTTTGATAAACATTTCCGTTGCGATAAAGTTATGCTAATGCAAATATGTTTTGCAAATATTTGGAAATGATTTGAACCAAAATAGCACTAGGAGATTACTATTTATTTATTCCTTCAACTGAATTGAGTTTTGTATCTTTGGGAGTACGTGTTTTAAATGTGTTCATCAATTTCTTTTATATCTTTTTAAAACTCAAAGTACTTATTTTTTGAGTAACTCGAGAACCAATTATACGACTTAAATGTCAATACAAAGCTTTCCTCTTTGGACAAGTTGTCGAAGTCGAAGAAAATTGGGCTGTCGCTCTAAATAATAATAGGTATTACCAAAGAGTATAAAACTACATAGAGTGGGCATCTCATACAACGAATATTTTCTTTGTGGGGTACTGATATTGATACCTTAGTGTTCACATTGCTACCCCAGCATCAAACAACAGCCTTGCCGTGGCATACGATCTACGCAATTTCCCCTTCGCACTTACCGTCCGCGTCCGAATTGGCAACAAACTTTTTAGCTGTTTAGCTGAACTCTATTTATTTCTATACTTTTTGGTATTACTTACTTACTTAAGTGTCGCCAAACTTAAGTGCCTCTCCAATTAGCCCGGTCCTTAGCTAACTGCCTCCAGTTGCGCACTCGAAGTTGGTTGAGGTCGGTTTCTACTTGTGCGCGCAACTTAAGGTGAGGCCTTCCTCTACTGCGTCCGACGTCTGGCCGGGAAGCGAAGACTGTGAGCCGGAGTATTGGTGTCCATTCGTTCTACATGTTCTAGCCATCTTAAACGTCCAATGCGGAGTTTTTTTTTTTGACCAGGGGCATGTCGCTGTACAGCTCGTATAGTCTTAGTTGAATCTTCGTCTCCATAGCCCGTCAACGCAAAGGGGAAGATTTTTCGAAGAATTTTCCTCTCAAATCGCTCAAGGATTTCTTCATCCGCTTTTGAGACGGTCCATGCTTCAGCGCCGTAGAGCAGGACTGAGATGATAAGGGTCTTATATAGGATCTCCTTAGTAGTTCGAGTGAGGGCTTTACTACTGAATTGCCTTCTTAGCCCGAAGAAACAGCGGTTGGCAAGAGTAACTCTTCGTTTAATTTCTGACGAGATGTTGTTGTCAGAGTTAATAGCGGAGCCGAGATAGACAAAGTCCCGCACTACCTCAAAGTTATATCTGCTAATGGTGACGTTCTGTCCGATTCGTCGATGTTGTGTGTCCTTTCGTGTTGACAGCATATTCTTCGTCTTGCCCTAATTTACTGTTAAACCCATTTTTGACGCTTCCTTCTCTATACCAGCAAACTTGGCTATCACATTACGTTGGGTCCTACCAATGAGGTCAATATCGTCTGCGTATGCGTTGTACCAATTTTTGGAAAATTGTGCCTCTGGTGTTGGGTCTGTATATCTCGTCTCGATAAATGTTGTCGTATGCGGCCTTGAAATTGATGTTCTGGTGGTGGGTATCGATTTGGACTTCTTGAATTGCCCATCGCTACATGTAATTTACAAAAAAAACAAGGAAGCCAATCGCAGATGGATAAACGGCTCTAGGTGTCAAATATCCAGGCAACTCTGGCCTAACTTTAACCAGAAGCGCTCCATCTGCTTGACAAAGCTGAACAGATCAAACATCAGCAGCATTATCATTGTCCTTATAGGACACTGTCCGATAGGCCTACACGCAAGAAGACTAGGCTTTTTCAACAATGACTTCTGTAGAAGCTGCTTAGAAGAGGAGGAAAGTATTGCTCACCTTCTATGCTCTTGTCCTGCTCTCTCAGTAAAAAGGGTACTTCATCTGGGAGAGTACTCCGTCGACAATCTTAGTGAGCTGGGTAACATCAATGTCAGAAACCTCTTTCACTGCATAGTTAGCTCTGAATGATTCAATTAGGCGAACGATTATAGGAAAGTCGACAGATCCACGTGGTACCACAACGGACCTTTATAATCTAAGTGTGCACTCGCATTGCGTGCAGCCACTACACTACACTACACCCAAAATATTTATTTATAATATTTATTTTTCATTATATTTATTGGAGTACGAAAGGGTTGCCTATAATTCACGAAAAATTGGAATTTAGGTATACTGTGCTACCAACGGAAAAAAAGATGACAATCTGACAGATAACAGGGGTTAATAAAACTGAAGCCCTATACAAAAGAACAACGCATTTTCGTCGTTGAGTAATATTTAAAAAATAAGAAGGTTTGCCAGCTACAGTCCGCAATTTTCATACAAAATATAGCCGTCATAGTGATTAAAATCCATCAGCTGTAAAAAGAGTAAAATAAAAAATTCAGGGAGCCTAACTTATTTTCGAAACCCTGGGTGTTCTGTTACAAGTCGTTGAACAGAATACACAAATGCAGTTCACGAGAGTATTGCTGATCAGAGTCAAAATTTGGACATTTCGAGAAGAGACCTTCTCGCGAAAGACTTGAAACTTCATGCATACAAAGTTCAATTGACTCATGAACTGGATACTTCTGACCATTCAGCGCGAAGAGGAAACAACAGCAAGTGAACGCTGATTTTTCGAACAAAATCATCTCAGTGATGAAGTTTATTTTCATCATGTCACACTTGGGATTCAGAAAACCCACGAGTAATAGTTGAGAAACAAATGCATCCACAACGCGTTACTGTTTGGTGCGAATTTTGGGCTGGAGGCATTATCGTACCATTCTACTTCGAAAATGCGGCTTGTCAAGCAGTAACAATTAATGGTGTTCGTTATAGTGACATGATAACCCAGTTTTTAGTGCCTAAATTACAATTATTACGGATGTGACCAACAATTGATTTCAAAAGGCTGTGCCACATGCCATACAGCCAGAGAAAGAATTAAATTACTGCATGAGTAATTTTCTAATCGCGGAATCTGGCGTTTTTACTATCAGAATTTTCCATCCGGATCTTGTGATTTAACGCCATTGTATTTTTTTCCTTGTGGGGTTTTAAGGGGGGCTCAGGGGCGCGATGGTTATTGCGATAAACTGCTGCGCAAAAGGTCTGGATTCGATTCCCAGCCTCCTCTCGTGATGATCTGACAAATCAACCGAGTAGTACCAATGGTCAAGAATAGCTTATCTCAAATTCACCGTTCCGAGTCGGCATAAAACAGGAGGTCTCGCCATCGTGCAAGAAGTACACACGCACACATGAACGGTTGTGGGAAAGCTCGGCCCTGGGTAATAACGAGCCTTTTGCGCCAAAAATTTCTATATATTTTTGTTTTTAAGGTCAAAGATCAATTCAATTGACCACGAAGACCAAAGCCTTGAAAAATTGAATTGGGCCGTATAAGAATGAAATTCAGCAACATTAAATAAAATAGTACGTTCTTGCCAGCAAAGCTGATGCTGCCATTTATCCGGTGTGCCATTCCTTACATATCTCCAATCTGTATACTCTATGAATTAATCAAAGATTTAAGCCTTTTAAGCTTTTTTTTTTCGAATTATGGGACACGTTTTATAGCAGTTGTCGTAAAAAGCTTATCTCAACTTCATGTTCGTCATAAAATGCTTAGTTCCACCATCATGCAATTACTTCATACACGCCCACAAACTTATATACATCACATGCCTTGACAAATTTTCCCTTCTTGTTAGCTCAGTCTTGAGTTTACTTACTGGTTGAATTTTTTTGTTTAGGATCATTTCTGCTGGGCCAAAATAGTTCATCCTAATGGATGATGCTCTTATTTTTGCAAATGACCACCAATGTCAAATCTGTTTTGACATTTGTGGACTAGACAGATGTAGAATTCAAGTGAACAAGCCATGGAGCGATACACTCCCCAAGAACGCGGAGTTAATCGTGTCTATTTTTTACGTAAGAATTCGTCTGTAGTGTTGGCTCAGCGCGAATTTTGTCGCCGATTCCCCGGCCGTCCGACACCGACTGCTCAAACACTGCGCCGTTTGGCCACCAACCTTGAAGAGTATAGGACCACACGAGATGTTGCCGGCCACTCTGGCCCCGGAGCATAAGTTATGCCGAGAATATCGCCACTGTTGCCGAGAATGTCGATCTGTCGTCGGAAACATCGGCCAGACGCCGTGCCTCGCAATTAGCCATCAGCCGGTCGTACTTAAAGCGCATGTTCCCGTAAAAAGTCCAGTCCGTGCATCAGCTGCTGCTTGTCGACCGCCAAAGACGTGTTAGCTACGCCCAAGCCTTCATCAATCTCGAGGACGAAGTGGACGATTTTTCGACTAAAATCATAATGAGAGATGAAGCTCATTTCCACTTCAGCGGGTACGTGAACAAGCAAAACTATCGCTTCTGGGGCACCGAAAATCCACGAGTAATACACGAGGAGCCATTACAACCGCTCAAAGATACTGCATGGTGCGCTGTTCACGCTGGAGGAGTCATCGGGCCATTTTTTTTCGAGAACGCAGCTGGTCAAACGACAACAGTGGACGGTGTGCGCTATAGGGCCATGTTAACCGAGTTTTTTCTGCCGTAATTGGATGAATTAGGACTGGAGGACATGTGGTATCAATAGGTCGGAGCAACGGCACACACTGTGCGAGCCACAACCGATATTCTGAAGGCGGCGACAACATCGGATGACTTCTTCTGGCCCACCTTGTACTTGTACGCTCCACTTAAGACACGATCATCCTCTATCGCGACTGGTGACTGAACCATCGGTTCCGATTCGTTTTACTTTTCCTTAAACATTCTGAACTCTCCACTAAATAGTTTCTTTGAACAGGACTATGTGGCTTGGTGCAGTGATCTAGTGGCTATAAAACTCTTATGAAACGCTTCTTAAATTCGTCGTTCCGAGTCGGCGTTCCATTGAGTCCTTGTATGGACCCGTTGGAGTAAAATTTTCATCTCAAGCTTTCGAAATTGGATCTAACGATTCTACATAAAATTGTTCGCTCGAAACAATCAAAAATTTCGAATCCTGAGTTTTGTTATGCCTCTCACAGTTCGCTGATATAATGTCAGTGTCCCATGTGTAGGCTATCGGCGTTTTGTGGGAACAAACCTTTGCGAATGGACATTTTCCGTTTGATTTCTGGCAAGGTGTCATGACGTACAACGTCTCTTACAATCTTTAAGGAATAGCTGTCGAACTATAAGGTGTAGCTAACAGCATGCATTTCTTGCTCCCAATTACTTCAAAAAAAATGTTCTCTTTAGTCGAAAACCCAGTGATAACTTTTTCTTGATATTAACCAAAGATTGATCTTTGTAGACTTATGCACTCGGATATATGAAAGATTGTGTCCCCGCTCTTGGCTCAGAAGTTAAGAACTTAAAACAATTTTTAAGAAACTGCATGGCAGCGCATCACCTTGTCTTGAATTTTTTTGGTAACGAATGTTTCGGAGAGCTCGTTTCCGACTTCATCGAACAGAGATAAATTTGAGCTTTAACATATGAGGATAGACAGGATTTTGTAGACAATCTTGGAGAAAAATATGTTCAGAGACTACCTCTGTTGTTGATCGGGTGAACGATGATAAGGTTCCATTCTGTAGGTGAATTTGATCTGACCAAATGTTGCTCATTAGTGTGTATTTTCCAAGCTACCTGCGGCTTTATACAGCTCGGTAGGAAGGTCGTCATTTCCAGCAGTCTAGTATTTGCAAATATACAAATTAATTAAACAATTTAAAAGTTAACAATATTTTTGTTCCATAATAGTTTTTTTATTTATGTTTTCAATTCAATTCTTTTCAGAGCGTTGTCCTTGAAGGGAAATACTGGAAAAGGCAATTAGCAGTCATCAAAGCTGAATACAGGAAATGGAGACGTAATTTCAAAACCAACAATACTGGCTATTTGATATACGACACAGTAAGTTATTCAAGTTTTGGTCTTATATTGTTGGCAATTTCTTTATTTGTATTCTCCATTCCTTTGAATTGCACCAATATCACCATGTATGTGAAAATAGCAGCGAAAATCTAAAAAAAAAAAAAATTATCAACATAAAATTCCGTATAAAGTGTCCAAAAAGGGTGTAATTACCTTAAAAAGTGTTCGTTTGTTAAGTGGGAAAAATCCATATGCTGTTAAGATGGGTTTCTGATGCATGTTCTTCATTAAAAATTTATCGACCTAAACAATCAAAATCATACATAATTTTTATTTAAATATTATCTAGAAAAGGGGTTATTGAAAAAAAAAATTTTACTTACCATATTTTCGATGCCAGTTCCCTTTCGGGATATTCTGGAAAGAATTCTTGCTGTTTTGTTTGCCTGCAAATAAATAAACGAATTATGAATGAACGAGTTTTTTTTCTAATTTCAAATTATAACCTCTTGGTATACTCCATCGCAAAGAAAAACACTCATAAAGACACAACATTGCGGACAAATTAAGCCAAGCAATAATATATCCTCATCAATTTTGCTAACAATTAACTCTCCTAAAAAAATATTTAGAGCACGCCGTGAAGCTATTAGAAAAACGAGTGACATCAAAATGAATGCTGGGCCATAGAGCTCACTAATTGTACATTCGCACAAAATCAACATTTCTGTTCGAACCGTACAAAGCTTTTGAATGCTTTCAAAGTGTTTAGCTGTTAAAAGATTTTGATTAATGGATTGTAATATTTTTTGTATCGCATGAACTAGAGAGACGTAGGAGGACATTAACAGGACACTGGTACAAAATTGCAACATGTACACTGATTCCATGACTAGAACTTCAATTTTGTAATTGTTCAACAAAGAAATAACAAAGGCAGATGAAAAAGCAATGGCAACCATTATAAATATAAAAATCAAAAATGGCGTCCTCAGAGCGTCATTTGTGTTTATTACAGAATCCTTGCGGATGGTGTTAATTTTCCGAATAACATTTGAATGGCGGTTACGGTTGATTGTCATCCAGAGGTTAATAAAAATTTGACAAACTGCCGTCATAATAAAAAGCGGTAACTCCAAAGAATCACTAAAATCACGTTTTAGACAGACAGCTAGACAGGTAGCAAAAATTAAGGAAATGTTCACTAAGACTGTGATTATTATTGATTGTCCATCATCGCGGGAAAGTGTTATTCCAAAACATTTCAAAAGCCGTATGTGTAACGTAAGAACCTTTGGAATGGACATGTTTTCACTAACTGGATAAAATCTGGTCGAGAAAATCTACCAACATACAGTTTGTTTTGATAAACTGTTCCGAATCATAGGTTTTCGTTGGTCGATTTGTATTAGAAGTTGGGGAAGTTAATTATCTTTTATTAGTGATAAGTGAAAGTACATTGTGTCCGCCGGGAAGGTATACTACTTTGTATGTTTATAATTTTTGATTAAATAAAAGTGAAAGGATCTTATATTAATAAATGTTTTATTTAATGTCGGCGATTATGTTTTGAATACAAAATCAGGTAAATGTCCCCCTCTGTTAGTCTCACAATTGCGAGCCCTTTTGAGCTTATTTTTAATTACATTCTCACACATTTTACTCTGTATTTCATTAACTTCATCACGAATATTTTGTTTGAGTTGCTCGAGCGTTTCTGGTTTGTTCACATAAACCTTGCTTTTCATATATCCCCCCAAAAAGAAGTCCGGAGCAGTCAAATCAGGCGACCGCGGAGGCCAATCAACATCACCATATCTTGAAATAACTTGTGGAAAGAGGTCTCGCAGTAATTCCATTGTAATCCTGACTGTACGCGATGTGGCACCGTCTGTTGATACTACATGTTAATCAAGCCCAAAGAATGCAGTTGTGGCGTTGAAAAATGTTCAATCATATCACGATATCGCTCCTTATTCACGGTTATCGTTACGCTGTTTTCATTTTCAAAGAAGTAAGGTCCAATGATTCCTCCTGACCAAATTGCACACCAGACTGTAACTCTTAATGGATGCAAAGGTAACTGGTGAATAATATGAGGGTTTTCCATTGCATAGAACTCCAGTCCATTCAAATGAAAATGTGCCTCTTCACTCATTATGATTTTTTCATGAAAATCGGAATTGTCGTGGGCTAGCTGCAACATTCTATTGGCATATGTACGGCGCCGTAAATGGTCTTGTGGAAGAAGCTCTTGTGTCAACTGAGTCTTCAATGGAAACAAATGCAAATCCTTGTGCAAAATTGTGGCCAAGGTTGTTCTTTGAAGATCAAGCGGCGTCGAATTGAGGTTGATGGATTGTTTTGATTGACACAAACACTTTCTTCAGCAGCAGTAATGTTTGCAGCCGATCTTGCAGTACGTTGTGGTCCAGGCTTGACCCTTTTTCTTCGAAATCATGGCACGTTGTTTCTCCCAAAAATATAACGTAACTTTCTCATCGTCACAGTAATCGATGATTGATTTTGATAAAATGTTTTAACGATTAAAACACGTTGGCTTATCAAATATTTTTCCATAATAAATTTGCCACGTGTCTACTTCACGACTGCCAAATATGAACTGTCAAGACTAAAAAATGGCGATAAAACAAAGTAGTGTACCTTCCCGGCGGACACCCTGTAGAAATGTTGTCGTTTATGGGACACAATTTAATTGAGAGTGTATGTTTGACAATGTACATTGAGAACGCAGTTTTCGTAAATCGCCCAGTTATTCAGTTGTTCCAGCCGCATCTAAAACTGAGTTTTCGATAACTTAAGCCGGTTCTGATTTTATGCAATAACGTATGGAATTAGAAAAAAAAAAATTGTTTCCTTATTTTACAAACTATGTATCAAAACTACTGCCCCTTATCAGATAGAGTAAATTAAATGAGTATAAGCTAAACAAAAATTAGTTACCAGCTGGATGAATTGATAAATCCATTCTCCAAAACGTTTATTTTCAAGAGGTATAGAACTTTTAAATGGAATAAAACAAAGATAATTTTTCCAAATTGACATAAAATTTATTTTATTTGAAGGATAATCTTTTGGCATTATAATTAAAATATGATTTCGGCATATAACCGCCACGGCTGACTCGGACGAAGTCTAATCTGGAGGTCCAATTTTTGATGACTTTTTCCAACATTTGTGGCCGTATATCGGCAACAACGCGGTGAATGTTTTCCTCCAACTGGTCAATCGTTTCGGGCTTATCGGCGTAAACTACCGACTTCATATGTCCCCACAGAAAATAGTCAAGTGGCGTTAAATCGTACGATCTTGAAGGCAAATTCACAGGACCAAAAGGCGAAATAATGCGCTCACCGAACGTTTCCTTCAACAAATCCATTATGTTACGAGCTGTGTGACGTGCTGCGCCGTCTTGTTGAATCCACAGCTCCTGCACATCATGGTTGTTCAATTGATGAACCAAAAAGTCACCCTTGAATGTAACTTTCTGGCCAGCAGTGCTTTTGAAAGAAGTACGGAACAATATCCCATCAACTCATAAAGCACACCAAACAGTCAGTTTTTGTGGATGTAACGGTGTCTCAACATACACTTGAGGATTATCATCACTCCAAATACGGCAGGTTTGATTATTGACTTGTCCAGTATAAAGTGAGCTTCATCGCTAAACAAAATTCGCTTATGAAAATTGGGGTCGACGGCAATCTTTTTTTGGCCCATTCACCAAACCTACGCCTTGCTATGTGATCCGGTGGCTTCAATTCTTGCACGAGTGTGATTTCGTGAGCACACATAACATGATCTTTCCGCAAAATCTGCAGTAAAGTGGATCGACACATTTCCAATTGCTGTGCACGATGGCGGGTCTGATTCTGGTCTTCCTCTACGCTACGCTCTAAAGTAGCAATGACTTCTTCTGTACGATGTCTCTGTGGATGCGGTTTATCATTTAGAGTAAACTTGGGCGAAAACGTTTCATACTTTATCGAATTAATTGCTCTGATGGACGATTATTTTGACCGTAAAATGGAAGTAGATTTTCAAAATAAATTTCCACAATTTTTTCAGACGTCAGTCTATTCTATTCGGTCTCTTCGTGAGCCATAGTTGCCTTATTATAAAAAAAAACGTCAGTGTCTAACTGTCAAATGACAAACTGACAAACTGTATGAAAAACAAAACTTTGGAACAAACTTTTGCACAGAATACTTTTTGTTTTTCTCATTGAAATTGCATTTATATTCACACTTTGCAATGATACTGGTCATAAATTCCACTCTTTTTATATCAATTTTATGATTTAACATACTATCTTGGTATTTTTATAAATTAATAATATGTGTTTCACAGTAAATAACTTATATTTTTATGTTTTTAATGCAATATCCCAATAAAACAGCATTCCCACCATATAATTGTTTCCACATTGTTTTCATCCAAGTGATTTTGACGTTTTAATGAAAGCGACACAATGCATGTGTCTGATAAAATGAGTTCTGCAATTTTTAGACATCGACTGCATGCGATCCAAAATCACATGGTTGCATTAATATGACTTAAAAATGCGATTATATTCTGTCGTAAGTTGTGGACATTTTACTGAATGCTTCCAAACCATAGCTCCCCAATTAGTTACTGTGGTTGCACATCAATTTTTTTATATTTGCTTTGTTACGGGAAGATCCCTATGTACTTTAAATTTTCAGGCATTAATACAAGTCTGTACGTATTTGCATCGTAGGAATTTCTGCACGTTGGAGAACTGTTGTACAGCTCACTATAAATCGATATTGAAAGCAATTGTACTGTGTCATTGGGTCTAATCAAAAATTCAATTAACTGAAAAGGTTTGCCAACAGAACAATATGTGACAGCAAAAATGAGTTGACATTCAAAAACTTAAAAACTGGCCAAGATTTTTATCTAACTCTGATTATTAATTAAAACATAGTTAACTCATAAAGCATTTTTGCAGCTTCCATAAAAATAATTGTTTGGGTGCCTGTAATTTTAGTAACGATACAAAGTATAAAGTCAAGAGTCATTCCTATGGTGTTCGAGAGAAATTATGGAGTGTTTCCTATTAGTTTTATCAACGCTTTATAAAGTTTTTTTTTATACCGCCTTTGTATACCTTGGAGTATACTAATACCGCACAGAAATAACACTGGTAACACTAGGTCCTTTTTGCCGGTTATCTTATTATATATGTTCGCTTTGAAACAGAAAAATAATTAAAAGTTTTATTAAATGGAAATAAAAAAGGTGAATATTTGCTGTACTAGTACAAACGAAGATAAATAAAAAAAAACACATGAGAAGGCTACAATTCACTGTGTGGATCGTTTTATACCCTTTCCCCATCCCATTCTTAAAACAAATATTTTTTAGGATATTTGGCGATGAAATATAGAAAATGTGATTGTCAGAACATATTGTTCAGACATTTTATCAAAATCATTTATGGTTCGACAAAAAAATATCGTTTTTCGCCTGGTTATGCTATGAGGTAGTGTATATAAATGGTTTTTGTATGAAAACGCCTCCAAAAAGTGGGCGTAAGTTGAAACGATATATGGAAGAAATGTTTATATTAACAGAACCAATGCTTAAGCATGAACATTATTTTCGAAAAAAAAACTAAAAACTTAAAACGCCCCCAAAAAGTGGACGTGGAAAAAAACTTTGTATAAACAAAATATAGACATTTTTTCAATATCTCTAACGGTTTGGAATAAAACTACGTTTTTCGGAAAAGGGGGCTTGGCAGTCGGCCGATTTCAAAAATGTTTACACTAGTTCTGCTGTGAGCAACAACAAACACGTGTACCAAATTTTATTATTCTAGTTCAAAATTTAAGGCCCAAAAACTGGTGACGGACGGACAGACATGGCTTAATTGACTCAGTCGATTCTGAGTCGATCCATATACTTTGAGGTATACCTAGCTCAATAATTTCTCTATGTTACAAACTGTATCAAAACTAATATACCACTATGGGATAGGGTATAAACAGCAAAAATTATATGGCTTCCATTTGTGAGAGTGTTCCTTTTAAAATTTATTTAAACATTTAAATATTTGTTTAAACAAAGCAAACCAAAGGGGATATGTCTCAAAACTATTTTTGTATACACAAAATTCAATCAAATATTTTCAGTAGATACACTCCGAAGGAATATTAGTTCATATATCATTCCTTCATAAGAAAATGCTTCCAAAGCATTAGACTATTTGCTGAATTTTACACGAGCAAACGAATGCCTTTTACGAGCTGTCGTAGCTTTACTCAGTCTCCATTCGTACGATTAAATCGCTAGAGATGTATCTTAAAATTTGTATACCCTATCCCGTGGCGTATATTCGTTTTGGTAAATATTTTGTAGGATAGAGAAGTAATTTAGCTAGATATGCCTCAAATTATATGGATCGACTCACAACCGCTAGCTGAGTCAAATAAGCTATGTATGTCTGTCCATCCGTCTGTACGTCACCGATTTTTAGGCCTGAAATTTTGTGCTAGGATATTGAAATTTGGTGTAAAGGATCCTTGTCCGTGCCTACAGAATAAGTGTACAATTTTTTTCAAATTCGGTTACTGACACACCCTTTTGAAAATGCTGCTGAACAAAATATTAATAAAATTATATCGGGTGACTTTTTAAGAGTTAAGTTTTTATGATTTGCAGCACTTGTTAGTAATTGCTTCCAAGCGTCATCTGTCAAAGTGAAAAGTTTTCAGTATACTCTGCCATTGATTGATAGATAGACTTACAAACGAGCAACGATGCAAATTATTTAAATTTATTATCAAAATTCTTGCTCTGTGAAAAATGTGCATCGTTTGTTACGACCATATTCGTCATAATCGGCCTGGTGAATCAACAATTTGCTAATATCACCAAATTTACTTTGTTGGACATTAAACCATCGACTCGCATGCGCATAGTGTGTACCGAATAGAATATTGCAGTCGTAGCGTGCAATGTTAATGAAGATCGTTAAATGTCAATTAGTTGCCGTTATCAGCAACTTGGCATGTGTTACTCAACCACATGGACAATTTTACATGTCGATTTGGGTTTGAAAGCCTATAAAATTCAACTTGTGCAAGAATGGAAGCCGAGTGACCTACCACAACGTCTAATTGGTGAATGGGGCTAAGAACAGCTCCATGAAAATCCGCTGTTTTATCGCAAAAATTGTGTTTAGCGATGAAGCTCATTTCTGGCTCAACGGATACGTAAATAAGCAAAACTGTCGCATCTGAAGTGATGAAAAACCACATGCCATATAAGAATTCCCGATGCATCCCGAAAAAAACTACATTTTGGTGTGGATTATGGGTTGGTGGCATCATCGGTCCATTTTTCTTCAAAGACCGTGGAAGAAACGTTACCGTCAACGGCGAACGATATTGAGCCACGCTACTTTTTTTTTAACCCAATTGGCTGAGTTGAACTCGGTGGACATGTGGTTTCATCACGACGGTGCCACATGTCACACAGCTCGTGAAACAATAGAAATGTTGAAGGATGAATTTGGTGAGCAGCTTATCTCTCGAAATGTAACTGTGAGTTGGCCCGCAAGATCATGCGATTAAACGCTTCTTGATTATTTCTTGTGGGGTTATGTAAAGTCGTTAGTCTATGTGGAAAAGCCGAACACCATTGAAGCCTTATAGGATAACAAAAAACGCGTAATTCGTGGAATACAGGCCGAAATGCTCAAAAAAGTTACTCAAAAAAGTTACTCAAAATTGGACAGCCCGGATGGACCATTTGAAACAGAGCCACGGACAACATTTACAAGAAGTTGAAATGTCACCCCCGTAGCTTCTTATAGGAATTATTGGAAAATTTCGTTTCAGTTCGGTCGAATGGCAATCATTACTTCACAAAAATAAATTTTGTGTGATAAATAAGATAAGATGGGATTTTCCGCGAAAACTATAATATTTTTTTTTAATGTTTTTGGATAGTCATTTTTTTAAATTCATATGCTTTGTTTTGACACCAATTCGCCAATGATTGAGTTTATAAAAAAGCCGCAGGAAGTAAAAGCAAATTTCCAATGAAGGTTTTCAACGATAGCAATAACTGGGTCCATATTAATACAATTCTATAAAATGATTTTAATTCAGTTTTCAAAAATAAATGTTAAATAAAAAATTCAATCTGTGCAAGAAGTTAATTGAGGTAGTGATAAGAACTTAAGTAGCTCTCAATGAAATGTCAAAACTCCGTACATTTCCAATTGGTATACTGGATACCAGCGAATGAAGGAAACTTTCGTTAATCGTAGCTGTAAATGTTATTCTAAATACTTTTGCTTTTCTGCGGCAAGTTACTTACTTGCATTAAATACAAGTTTTATCAAACAAAGCAAAATTGTTTTCTGATACATTTTAATAACTCAGTGAGTACAGAAACAAAAATACCATCAAATAACATACTCACCTCTTTATCAATGTTGTCCACATAAAATGTTGCAACTAAATTTATTAGGGTTTGTGTAAACCATAATAAAGACACGATTATCACCCCTGAATTATTTAAGACGTTTCCAAAATCGATATAAACGCTGACATACAATGGAAGGCTAACAAAGTTCGTAAGATTGTACAACACAACAAATGCAATGACTATGCCATGCAATTCGCTGATATTACTCCTGCATAGGCTCACTATTAATGTCCTATCTTGCAGTAGCTTCTTAAGCTCGCTTCGATAGTACCCGTTCTGGAAACTCACAGCATTATCAATTTTTATGTTTATCATACTGAGTATTTCAATTGCAATTTGAACAGTGGATATATAAAACAAATTTATCAATCCGGATGATAAAATTGCTAAACAATGAATATATGCCTTGACTACATATAATATGAAATATAATTCCACTGTTGCAAAAAAATAAAACGATATTGTGCTGACTATTACAAGAAAGATGGAAACCAACCATAATGTCAAAAGTCTCATTGTTTTATCGTTGTTAATGTTGTGCTTAAAGTACAGATATTTATAATCCAAGCGTTCGATAAGTTGAATGATTCTTAAGCCATTTTTGCGTCCAAAAAAAAAACATACACTGATATTGAAATGTGTTACACTTGCGATGGTATAAATTATGTTGTCACAGATTGCAACCGTTATACTGACTGTATCATGTTTATCCAAATGGGCGATTGAAAATGAAGTGACGAAACAATATCCAGTTAATAGATATATTACACTCAATGTTATGATACATCTTAGCAAATCAGATTTTGTGCAAACTATTTTGAATCGAGTCGTGTCATATGACCACGGAAAGACACCAAAGAGTCTTAAACACATCAAGCAATAATATAAGCCTTTCCGTATTTTCATGGTATGAACTTGCGCTGCGATTCGGAAAACTATTGTGTGCTTATGTTCCCACTCTGAGTCTGAGTCTGAGGAAACAGGGACAATCAATTTAATTTGTCACTGTATGACAAAGTATCGGATGTGTCAAATTATTAATTCAATTAACTATAGTGTTTGCTAGCAATAATAAAGCGAAATACTGAGTTGTACATGTTGTCGTTTCGCAAGTCAAAACCATTGTAAAGCTTCCGTTTTATTCCTATATGTAAATATGTGTGAACTTTAGTTGTGGCCTGTTACAAAAAAAAAAAAACTACTGGTGTGTGCACTGCTGATTTTTCGTTACTGGCCAAAACTAAAAACACAGTAAAGAGACTTGAAAGACAAAACTAATTATAATGGATTGTTACATATTTTTGACATTTTATGGATAGTATGATAAAAGCGTCTCCTTTTATGCGGACCAGGAACGATGCTGAGTTTCCATTCTTCAGGCATACTCTCATCCGACTAGATTTGGCTTATGAGTTGGTGGTCGGTGGATGTAACGGTGCCGTGGAATAAAGCCGAATTTCCATGTTCGGTCTTATTTAACTTTGCTTAAGTGGAAAATTCCTATTTAGTCTTATTTCACTTTGCATACATCCATTTTCACCATTCCCGTATCCAACAGTGAGCCCAAGAAGGGGGCATATACTTTGAATACATCCGATTGCGAGTTTGGGTGTCTGCAAAGTTTTAAGCCCTGAGTGAGCTCACTATATAGGTTGCATGAGAGGTTGGATGTATGGACAAACAAGCTTCCATCAACAGTTAGCCCAAGCAGGGGGGTTGCATACAAATTCTAAATTCACTTACATTCATCCTCGCACGTACATGCACTTAAAAACTTTTCATACACGCAATCTCGCACTCCGATGTGTGCAAAGTATGATTCCCTCTCTCTCTTTGGATTCAGCTTTATTTCACAAATAATTTGCGGTGTTATTTCAATTTATCATTGTGAAATAACACCGAATTCCAATTTAGCGTTATTTCGTTTTAAAAAAGTGAAATAATGCCGAATTTCGGAATGCGTCTTTCTTTCGCTCCGCGTTATTTTATGGCACCGATGTAACTTACCAAGTCATCTCCGCCGGCTTTATTAAGTTCGGGAAGGCCATCATTTTCATTGGCTTTGTTAAGCTGAAGTTTAGATATAGCTATCACATTGTCATAGCCAATGTTGTCATAGCCAATGTTGTCATAGCCAATGTTGTCATAGCTGTCATAGCCAATGTTGAATTCTTTCTGCCTGACAGCAGACTGTTGTTCGTCATCGCGGTTTAACTGACCGCAGAAGTGGTTCTTCCATATCCCCAGCATCGATTGTGTCTAAACTACCATATTTCCTTGTTCAACTCGACAGGATTCTGTTCGAGGCTTTTATCCTTGGCTTTTTCACCTTGCAAAAACCGTTCCTGTAGTTGCACCTCTCTATATCCTCGATTGCGCGTTTTTTTCTTCTTTTTTGCCTATATGACTTCATGGCAGCTCTTGTCTTCACCTCAGCTTAGCCGTATAGGCCCTGTTAGTGGCTGTGAGCATCTGTCAGCATACCTCATCAAACCAAGCGTATTTTGCTGGTCGCAGCAAGAAACCCAGCACATGAGTTGCCGCTGATCTAATGGCTTTTTGGCATCGCTGCCATTGTTCCTCGACGCGCGATTCGTTGCGCGAAGGACTGATTGGTCTCTTGCGAGTGCAGTCATGCGTTTTTTTTTTTTGTTGCAGATATGTCTGATTTGTTGCGGCGTGGTGGATATCCGTTTTCTTACCTTGGCTGCAATAAGGCCGTGGTACGAGTCGAAGTTAGCACCTCGGAATGTTCGGACTTCCATAATACTGGATGCGTGCCTCTTGTCTATCGCAATGGTTGACCGTTTGTTGATCGGGAGACCACCATGTCCCCTTATCGATTTCGAGGTGAGGAAACCGTGTGCTGGCTATAGTGGCATTTCGTTCGATAGCGAAGTCATTTAGCCTTAGTCAGTTGCCAGACGTGTTGTGGTATAGGCTCTGTTTTCCGACAATACTGCTTAAGATGGATTCTCTTCCTACCTTTGCATTAAAATATCCCGGCACGTTTTAAACATCGTATTCGGTAGTCGCTCATAGGATTTGCCAAGGACCTCGTAAAAGCAATCTTTCGCTATATCATATTTTTTCTCATCAAGCCGTGAGCGCATTTAAGTCTTATTTTGAATTCTTACAATGCGTTCGCTAATGTCTTAAAAACATAAGACTTCTTGCATATGTCTTATAACAAATCCGTATCTGAACAGTCCCCGTTTCTGCTCACTGTAACACGGTTCATAGTAGATGTCACAGATTAAAGAATTCATTATAGAAAATTTGATTCGATAGCATAATTGATTTGATACTTTGTTGGTGGCGCCATAACTTGATAACTACTGGACCGATTTGATTTTTCTTAAATGTGATCACTAACCAAGTATCGATACATTTGCTTATATATGAATGTAGATATGCCTCATCCAATTAAATATTTAAGGCCAATTTCGATAACGTCGGTCGTGCAGCTAGCTTTCTTTTATAACTTTGATAAGTCAATAAATACTTAACATATAACAAACACCAAAAATAACAAACTCACCTCTTTATCTATACCGTCTGCATTAAATACCGCAACTAAATTTATCAGGGTTGGTATAAACCAAACAAGATACGTAATAATTATCCTTACAGATTTAAAACCATCACGGAAATCAACATTTACTTTGATCTGTATCGGAAGGCTAGCAAAGGACGAAAGAGTGTACAACACAACAAATGTAATAACTATTCCATGGAATTGGCTGATATCACATCCGCATAAGCTTATTATTGATGTTCTATCTTGCAGTAGCTTCTTAAGCTCGCTTCGATAGTACCCGTTCGGAAAACTCACAGCATTCTCAATTTTTAAATTTATTAAACAAAGTATTTCCATTGCAATGTGTATAATTGACAAATAAAACAACACCAGCAATCCGCATGATAAAACTGCTATGCAATGAATAGATACCTTGACTGCAAATAAAAAATAAACCTCCTTTGGTACAAGGCGATATGCGAATATTGTGTTGACCAGGATAGCCAAGGCTAAAACCAACCATAGTGCCAAAAGTCTCACTGTTATGTCATCCCGATAGTTATGTTTAAAGTACAGATATTGATAATCCAGTCGTGTGATGAGTTGAATAATCCTTAAGCCTCGGTTTCTTTCGATCAGAAAGCATACACTGATATTAAAATGAATTATACTTGCAATAAGGAAAATTATCTTTTCACAGATTATATTCGTTTTGCTGAAGGCGTCATCTATATCCCAATTGCTGATTATAAATGCAGAAATCGAACAATATCCTATTATTGGATATAGTACACTCAATGTTAAAATACATCTCAGAAAATCCGATTTTGTGCAAACTATTTTGGATCGAGTCTTGTCATGTGACCACGGAAAGACACCTAAGATTTTTAAACCTTTCAAGCAATAATATAAGCCTTTCCGTATTTTCATGTTATAAACATGCCCTGCGATTCGGAAAACTATTGTGAATTTAAATTTTTCCCCACTCGGAATCGATAAGGAAACAGGGACAATCAATTTAATTTGTCACTGTATGACGAAGTGTCGGGACGAAGTATCGGATGTGTAAAATTATTAATTCAATTAACTACAGTGTTTGCTAGCACTAATAAATCGAAATACTGAGTTGTACATTAGTAAAAATCGTATCCTACATGCATCAGAACGATTGCTATTTGTAAATATCTGTAAACAATAGATCTTGGATTGGAATAAAAACTAGTGGTGGGTAGGCGACTGTGTCGCACTAGCTTCTTTCTATTTAACTATTACTTTGATACAAATTGATAAAGTGTTTTTTTTTTATATACATGCTCGATGTCTAATATCTATAGTATGGGAAGTAATCTTTATATTCAGGACAACTAAAATTATAGGATCTCTCTAAAAATTATTGCAGCTTTTGCGTGACAGAAAATAACGATTTTCGCAAGGACGAAAAACTGAAAAATCTATTAAATTACTTTTAAACTTATTATGAGATATTGTTACAAACGTTGTAGTAATTGAGATATTTGTTTTTTTTATAAGACCATATTTTTAGGTTTATTTTTGAAAACTGGATACGTGGTTTTGTAGCAAATGTAAAATGAATACACTTTAATTCAAATCGTTCGAACCATTTTGTCGAGAAATTGAAAAACCGTGATTTGGAAAGTAACGAGTGATTTTTCAAGAGTTAAGTTTTTTAGGTGGGCAGCACTGGTATGTAATGGCGTCCAAATTTTATCTGTCAAAGTGAAAAGTGTTCTGTATACTCTGCCATTTAATCATGGAAAGACTTACAAACGAGCAACGATTGCAATTATTGAAATTTATTATCGAAATTCGTGCTCTTTGCAAAATGTGCACCGTTTGTTACGACCATATTTTGGTCGTCACAATCGACCTGGTGAATCAACAATTCCTGCTCTTATCACCAAATTTCGCACCAAATTTTTTTTGTTGGACATCCAACCATCGACTCGCATGCGTACAGTGTGTACCGAAGAAAATATTGCAGTGGTCCAATGTTGATGAAGATCGTGAAATATCAATTCGTCGCCGTTCTCAGAACTTCAACCACATGGGAAATTTTACGTATCGATTTGGGTTTGAAAGCCTATAAAATTCAACTTGTGCATGAATTGAAGCTGAATGACCTACCACAACGTTTAATTTTTGCTGAATGGGCCTTAGAACAGCTCCATGAAAATCCTCTGTTTTATCGAAAAATTGTGTTCAGCGGTGAGGTTTAGCAAAACTGTCGCATCTGGAGTGATGAAAAGCCACATGCTATACAAGAAATACCGATGCATCCCGAAAAAAGGACAGTTTGGTGTGGTTTATGGGCCGGTTTCATCATTTTTCGTCAAAGACGACCGTGGAAGAAACGTTATTACCAACGCCGAACGATATCGAGCCATGGTACTCGACTTTTTTTTGCCCCAGTTGCTTGAGTTGAATTTGGTTGACATTTGGTTTCACCAAGACGGTGCTATATGCCACACAGCTCGTGAAACAATGGAAATGTTGAAGGATGAATTTGGTGAGCAGCTTATCTCTTGAAATGGCCCTGTGAGTTGGCCCGCAAGATCATGCGATTTAACGCTTCTTGATTATTTCTTGAGGGGTTATGTAAAGTCGTTAATCTATGTGGACAAGCCGAACACGATTGAAGTCTTACTGGATAACATAACACGCGTGATTCGTGGAATACAGGCCGAAATGCTCGAAAAAGTTACGCAAAATTGGACCTCCGGATGGACCATTTGAAACGGAGCCACGGACAACATTTAAAGAAAGTTGTCTTGAAAACGTAAATGGCAAATCGATAACCATAAAAAAATTAAATATTTAATGCAAAT
The DNA here is from genome assembly GCA_949824845.1 of Rhingia rostrata. Classification (NCBI taxonomy): domain Eukaryota; kingdom Metazoa; phylum Arthropoda; class Insecta; order Diptera; family Syrphidae; genus Rhingia; species Rhingia rostrata. The sequence continues at coordinate 48,427,788 of OX463755.1, read as the reverse complement.
TTGATTTAAAAAAAAAACTACGCTAAAAAAATCACCTGTTAGTATTAATTTTAGACCTATAATGCCTGAAGGAAGATACCATGTCATAAATAGAATGCATATGCCACGCAGTTTACTGATTTCCTGTGTACATAGGCTGCATAATAATGACTTATCTCGCAGCAACAGCTTCAGCTCATTCCTGTAGTAGCCATTTTCAAATTAAAGGGCATTCTCAATTTTTAATTTTATCCAACAAAATAGTTTACTTACAATTCGAATGATTGATGTATTGGAAGTCACTAACAATTCAGACAATGCTATCGCTGTCCAATGAATGAAAATCACTGTAAAATTTCTCATTCACTAAGCTGACTGTTTTAATTGGGCTAATTACGTTAATCCATCCGACAATTGACCACGAATTTATTGAAAATATAAAAAAATATACACAAAAATATAATTTCGAGAATTTCACCTAAAAGTTGTACAAGTTGGGCCAAAAGAGATCACCCTATTGGAAGATGCTCTTATTTTTGCAAATGGCCGCCAATCTCAAATCTGTTTTGACATTTGTGGACTAGACAGATGTAGAATACAAGTGAACAAGCCATGAAACGATACACTCACCAAGAACGCGGAATAATCGTTCCTTTCTTTGCAAAACAATTCGTCTGTAGTATTGGCGCAGCGCGAATTCCGTCGCCGATTCCCCGGCCGTCCGACTGCGCCGTTTGACCACCAGCCCTGAAGAGTATGGGACCACACGAGACGTTAACAAGAGTGCCCGTTGTGCCGCGAATATCGCCGCTGTTGCCGAGGATGTCGAGATGTCGCCGGAAACATCGACCAGATGCCGTGCCTCGCAATTAGCCATGAGCCGGTCGTCCCTAAGGCAAATTTTGGTCAAAGACTTGCGCATCAGCTGCTGCCTGTCGACCGCCAAACGCGTGTAACTTACGCCGAAGCCATCCTCAATCTCGAGGACGAATTGACGATTTTTTGACCAAAATCATAATGAGCGATGAGGCTCATTTCCACCTCAGCGGGTACGTGAACAAGCAAAATACGAGACGCCATTACACCCGCTCAAAATGACTGCATGGCGCACTGTTCACGCTGTTAAAATCGATTTCTGTGATGTGTTGAACAATCCTTAATCATCAACTACGTCTGGTGCAGAAACACTAGCACTAGAGGTATTATTAACATACAGGATAAAATTAAAAACTCACAAATTGTTAGCACTTGACATTCTAAGAACTCTCAGTGCTAAAATTGAAGCAAATTATTATCGTAAAGGCCTTCAAGAGACAAATAAGATTTCGCCTACGTGGTGAAAAGCACTGAAAAACCCGTAACGAGGAATTGATAAACAAGTAAAGTTATAGGAAATTTTTTTTCCCAACATTTCTTGACAAAAAAAAAATTCCTGATAACCCTAAAATTTATTTAATAATGTTGAGTAGTCGTTACAAAAATAAATAATTATTCAGATATTTAATTTCATTCAACTAGACAGTGAAGTTCGCTCAAAATTGATGATTTTCGAATTTGGTCAAATGCAAAAATAAGTTTTGATTTTTTTTTAAATATATAAGTAAATATTTACGTTATTGAATGGGTTAAATTTAATCAAATTTTTTACAGCTATTTTTGAGAAATATCAATTTTTTCAAAACCTTTAAATTAGGGACTTTGTGCAAAATGTTTGCTAAAGAAAGCCGAAATATATTTTTGCTAATATTCTAGAAAGACATCAACACACCAATGACAACATCGACATAAATTTTTATATTATTGATAACCAACGATTAACGTTGAGTTAGTACTAACACATCGGTTAACTTGTAATTCTTATCAAAAAAAAAAAACATTCGTACAACGGATAACTTAACTCATCGAATTTCGTGTAAAAGGTGCGGATAACTTTAAATATTTGTGAGATGACGTTTCGCTTTTAAATTTTTAAATATTTTTCTGGATTTCATTCTTACACATTATCGTACTTTTTATAATTTTCATGCGTATACATCATGCGTATACCTGGATCGTATTATTAAGTACTTTTTAGTAAAGTGCTGCCACGTTCTGCCGGGATTTATGTGATCAAAATTGATTACTAACAAAAGATGAAAACTGATAAGTTAACTATCCGTTGGCTACATAACTCGTGTATTAAGGAGCAGATAGTGATTTTTTATTAATACAGAGGCTAATGTTTTTGTCAATGTTGCTTAGTCAAGGTTCTTAAGATCATTCATGAACCTCATAACTCATAGCGGAGTTTTGTCTCAGTTTTAAATCAATTCAGTAGGAAAGCAGGTTAAAAGGATTTTATGTTCTTAACGCCACTAGTGAGAAACACCCAAAAGGTTTTGACGACCTAAAAGTGAAAGCGTTTCGGGAATTAGTTACCACTTTTGGCGTAAATGCACTCTACCATATCAAGATTTGTCTTAAATGGTTAATACAGGGTGTCCGCCGGGAAGGTATACTACTTTGTTTGTTTATAATTTTTGATTAAATGAAAGAGAATGGATCTTATATTAATAAATGTATGTAATACAATAGCAGGTAAATGTCCGCCTCTGTTAGTTTCACAAATGCGAGCCCTTTTGAGCACATTTTTCATTACATTCTCACACATTTCACGCGGTATTTCATTAATTTCATCACGAATATTTTGTTTGAGTTGCTCAAGCGTTTCTCGTTTGTTTGTATAAACCTTGCTTTTCAGATATCCCCACAAAAAGAAGTCCGGAGTAGTCAAATCAGACGACCGTGGAGGCCAATCAACATCACCATTTCTTGAAATAACTTGTTATGGAAAGAGGTCTCGCAGTAATTCGATTGTAATCCTGGCTGTATGCGATGTGGCACCGTCTTGTTGATACCACATGTTTATCAAGCCCAAAGCATGCAGTTGTGGCGTTAAAAAGTTTTTAATCATATCACAATATCGCTCCCCATTCACAGTTACCGTTACGCCGTTTTCATTTTCAAAGAAGTAAGATAGAATGATTACTCCTGACCAAATTGCGCACCAGACTGTAACTTTTAATGGATGCAAAGGTTCCATTGCCCAGAACCGACTATTATGTTTATTCACATATCCATTCAAATGAAAATGTGCTTCGTCACTCAATATGATTTTTTTAATGAAATTTGGGGTTGTCATGGGCTAGCTGTAACATCCTATTGGCATATGTACGGCGGCGTAAATGATCTTTTGGAAGAAGCTCTTGTGTCAACTGAATCTTAATTGAAAAAAAAAAAACACGTTGGTTTATCGAATATTTTTCCATAATAAATTTTCCACGTGTCTACTTCACGACTGCCAAATATGAACTGTCAAGACTAATGTTTACCAAAATGGCGGCAAAACAAAGTAGTATACCTTTCCGGCGGACACTCTGTATAAATTATTATCAATGACAAAGTTTCATTATTTAGAAGACTCACCTCTTTTTCGACATCGGGTCCATAAAGTACAACAACAATATTCAACAGCGACATTAAACTCCAACTGGATATTTGTATCATCGTCAATACGGCTTCAATTTGCTGATGTCCATCGAAAACAAAATAAGATACCAAGTATATTGGTATGGTTGATAAAGCCGAAAGAAGATACCAAAAAATGAATAGAATACATTTGCCATGCAATTCACTGACATCATGGATACATAGGCACCACAATAATGATCTATCACGCAGCAAAAGCTTCAGCTCATTCCTATAGTAGCCATTTTGAAAGTTCAGTGCATTTTCAATTTTTAAGTTTATCAAACGAAATAGTTCACACACAATTTTAATGATTGACACATAAGATAACACAATCAAAATAGACAATGCCAATACCATCCAGTGAATACTATTAGAGGCCACATGTAGAAATAGGAATTTTTCATTTACAAAGCCGATACTAATAATTGCGTTCATTAGGTTAACCGATCCGACAATTAAGTACGCAGCCAATAGCTTAACAATAACATAATTTCGACAATTGCCTTTAAAGGGCATGTATTTAAAATCAAATTCTGTAATGTGTTGAACAATCCTTAAATATCTATTACGTTCAATCCAAAAGAAAACACGGATATTTATCTGAGCTATAGTTGCGATAATGATCATAGCCCTGGCGCAGATTTCAGAAGTCTTGCTTAATGAGGCCTTTATTCCCCAGTTGGGAAGAGCGAATAAACGAGTCAAGAGGAAAGCTGTGATTACATAGTTACCAATTGATAACAAGATACATTTTAGCGAGTCCGATTTTGTGCAGGCGAATTGATTTTTATCATATGACCACGGTAAGACGCCGATGTACTTTAAACCTTTCATGCAAAATAGCAGACCTCCGCGTAATTGCATTTTACGGGCTTATACTGTGAGACTGAAAACGGTTGTGTTTTTGAGAGAAATTGAAAGTACTAGTAATCGTCATATATTAAAGCATAAATTCAATTTACTTAAGTGCTTTGCAGTTTGACTAATCGATGGTATTAGTAATTATTTAATCAATTTCGCACTTTGAATTAGTAGCATCCAATAAATTCATGAAATTGAATTTTAACTTTTATGATCGATGGATGAGTCAGAGATTGTAAAAATGAATCTTAAATACATTGGAGTCCAGTATCTATACATAGCTTTTAAAGATGGGAACATAAAATTCGGTACACTGCTTGGATCACTAATAGTCTGACATATTCATATCATTGGTTTGCGAATTTGTCGAGTGTTTTTTTTAGAGGTATAGAACTCCGAATTGAAATAAAACACAAGAAAATCGTTTTAATGCGCATCAATTTGGGTTGGCCATTAATGTTTAAATATGATTTCGGCATATGGCAGCCACGGCTGTTTCGAATAAAGCCAAGTCAAGAGGTCCAATTTTCAACCATTTTTTCGAGCATTTGTGTCTGTATGTCGGCAATAACACCACGAAAGTTGGCTTCCAAATCCCCTACTATTTCTGGTTTGTTGGCATAGACGAGCGACTTCACATATCCCCAAAGAAAATAATCGAATGATGTCAAATCACACGATCTTGGTGGCCAAATTGACAGGTCCATTCCGCGAAATTATTTGCTCATCGAATGTTCCCTTCAATAAATCGATTGTGACGTGCTCTTTGTGGCATGAAGTGCCGTCTTGTTGGAACCACATCGCATTCACATTCATGTCATCCAATTCGGAAACAAAATAGTCGGTCATCATGGCTCTACACCGGTCTCTATTAACGGTAACCGACATCATTTTGGATGAAGTATGGCCCAATGACTCCACCAGCCCATACAACCAGTCAGTCAGACAGTCAGTTTTTGTGGATGTAATGGGGTCTTAAGGGTCTCATACTGATTCTCTTCGCTCCAAATGCGGCAATTTTGCTTGTTGACGTAGCCATTCAATCAAAAAAGAGCCTCATCACTGAACAAAATTTTGCGATGAAAATCAGCATCGAGATCAATCTCATTTTTGGCCTATACACCAAAATCACAACGCATTGCATGGTCTCGCGGCTTTAATTCTTGCACAAGCTGTATCCTGTAAGGTCGTAAGCCAAGATCTTTGCGCAAACCCAAACTACTTACTTTTTGCATAACTTTTGATACTTTCAAAGATAGTTATCAACGAGATCGTTGATTACTTAGAAATGGTTAATGGATACATATCCAAGGTTTTGAAATCGAGTTTGCGATATAAACCTTGGTTCTGCTGAAGTATAGTTCCCTCGTGAAAAGCTTTCTTAAAGACAGATCTCTAGAAGTAGTAGTGGATGTCGTGGATGGCTAGCGCGAACTATCGCACTCGCTTACTAGCGTTGGTCGTAACCGCTCCCTAACGCAAATGACACATCCATTATCGATACTGTATGATACCAGCAGAGTTGCGCACTAATTTGTTTTTTTTTTTTTAAAGAAAAGTAAAACACAATATACCGCGTTTACAAAGAAGAACAAGTAGTTAAATGAGAAGAATCCATCCATCTTCCAGGCATCATCACTATTTCAGATGTATCATATGAATCTCTATTGCTTAATCAGTAGGGACTAAACTTAGTTTCCGTTTGAAAGAGATATTTTACACCTACTCAGCTCCTTCTTCTCCAAAAACCACATATAAAAACATGCCTTGAATACTGTCCTCATGTTTGGAATTCAGGCCAGAAACAATCTTATTAGACTTTATCAATTCGAAACATAGACGATACTTTCCATACCTCAAATCTTCTACATTTGGCTCAAGGAAGATCTGTAACGGATGTATTTTTAGAGTTTTATGACATTTTATCATGTAGACAAATGAACAACGCTTGCAAATCGTACAAATTTATTTCGAAAATAATGGTTTAGTCCACGAAGTTAACCGCAAGCTCCGTCCATTTTATGGTCGATAAATTCGTCCATCAGAGAAATTAATTCGGTTAAGCATGGTTTTCGCTTTACGTTTACTCTATGTGATTATACGCTTCCACAGAGACGTCGAAAAGTGCGCACCAAGGTAACAATTGCCGCTGTAGAGCAAAGTGTTGAATGAAACGAATGAATCTATTCGCCATCGTGCACAGCAATTGGAGCTTTGTCCATCAACTTTATGGAATTGATGTCCATCAACTTTGTTCCCGAATTGGATGGCATGAATGTGGATGAGATATGGTTCCAAGAAGACGGCGCTACATGCCACACAGCGCACGTCACAATCGATTAATTGAAGGAAGCATTCGATGAGCGCATAACTTCGCGGAATGGACCTGTCAATTGTCCACCAAGATCGTGTGATTTGACACCATTGGATTATTTTCTTTGGCGATATGTGATGTCGCTTGTCAGCGCCATTAAGCAAGAAACGTTAGGGGACTTGGAAGCCAACATTCGTGGCGTTATTGCCGACATTCGGCAAATGGGACCTCTAGACTTAGCTTTATTCGAACCAGCCGCGGCGGCCACATGCCCGAAACTATATTTAAACATTAATGGCATAAAATTATCATTCCAATAAAGCCAAATTGATGGTTATTAAAATAAATTTCTTGTGTTTTATTTCAATTCGAAGTTTTATACCTCTAAAAACAAAACATCCTGTCCCTTGTTACATTGGCACAAGAAAAAGTGACTCCCCGAAGCTAGTTCGGACACCACCCATGGAGTTTAAGTCTCCACTACATCCAAAATCTTTCCTATCCTCTCTTTCTTCCCCTTCTCTAACGCTCGTACAATGGTAACATATAAAAGGGTATTCATAACCCCTTGAGTACGTGTAAATTATATAAAAAAAAAAAAAAAAACATTGCCATCGACACTCAAGATTAATCTCCTAACAAGAAAACATGGAACGAACGAAAGTCCAGCGGACTCATTTCTACCAATACAGAATCTACAAAAATTCAAGAGGATCATCTTTCAACGCTCTTCAAGCTATAGAGGTTGAAAAAAGAAAATGACTTGGTATAGAGGAAACAGCATAGCATTAGCCAACTATGGTCAGACGCCTAATAAATAGAATCTTCTCAATGTTTTTCTGGTATTGAATTATGATATTGTCTATCAAAGACATCCCTACATGGGCAAGACTAGTGAAGCTCAATTAAATTTTACTATAAGCTGTGCGAACTACAAAGGTACATGTTTCCAAAACATGTGACCTCCTAGAAGCGTCAACTTTCTATCTACTTCCTAGTGTTATGGAATTTGTCAAAAACAAAAGATAACTCAAAAGTAGGATATTCGGTTCTTGTCGATGGTGACGAGAAGCCTTTCGATCTTCCCTTGGAAAAATAATTTCGACCGGTAACTAACAACTATATTTGTTTCGTTTTCCTACGTTGTTTTGCCCTAATTGGGTTTCACCAAAGATTTTAAAGTCATACAGATGACGCATTGAGAACAAAAAAACAGAAACTCTTGGTCACCAGCTTCATGGTACGGGCACGCGGTGTGGACTTGCACACATGAGAAACGAGATGCAAACATAATATGGCGGGCTGTGCCAGTACGACCCGACATAGAACAATTTTTGTTGTATTCAGTGCGTCATCTGTATGACTTTACAATCTTTGGTTTCACGTACTCCTGGTGCGAATTTTTGTTTCCGAACTATAATACTTTTCGCTAGTACGTGTACAGATGTATCTTTACTTCTCCAAAGAAACTTGTACGAACCTCTGCCGCAGACGCAAGACCAGTTCTAGGTAACATTTTCAGGATTCGAAGGGAGCTCACCATGTTCTAGATTTGCAACCATAAATCAAAACAAGTGGAGCGGATGTTAAGGATAAGGAATAAAGTTTTTGCGTACCTCTTCGCACCTTTGCTTTTATTATATATAGACAATTAATACAGAACAACAATAAATATTCATTAACTTACCTCAACATCAATTTTATTCGACGACAAGGCTAAAATGTACAACGTTAAGTGTGGTGCAATCCAAAACATCGTTGCCTGAATGAGTCCAAAGAAATGCGAACCTGCCGTCAGGTTATTGTCAGACAATAGAGACAATATCATGAAATAAGGTGGTGCGGGAGTCGAAATAAGAATATAACCCGAAATCAACAACATTACAACTCCATAGACATGATTAACATCAATTGTACAGGTCCGCATTAAATGTCCCCGCATTCGCAGTAACGCAATCAGTTTTTTTCGTCGCCTCTGCTCCTGACCAATGATCCACAATTTATTAACTTCTTTTTCCAGTTTCTCGTTTATAACTCGTATCATGTCACAAATCACAATTGAATTACAGGTAAATACAATTTTTACGAGTCCGGCTATGGCAAAGTGTAGTGGAAATACCAGTAGCACGAAAAGCATTTCAATTCCTGGTAACTCGATGGCGACAAATGATTGCCAAATGTTCCAAAAGTAACTAAAAAACATGATCACATAGAACCCAAGCAGTTTAACAAAAGTCTTATATTTGGGACTACTAGTATTCGATAGAGCTTGCTTTATAGAACTAATTGCTTGAATAACTTGAAGATGTCTGTAACGGTAATAGTACAGATAAAAGCTGATTAATGCTTGTAGAACTACACACGCTACAAATTGCACGTAAAGATAAACATTTGTCGTTGGTGTGTATGCATTAATGGTAAACGAATCTGAACTTGAAATTATCGAAACAGTTGCACCAGTTAAAATCACATAAACGCCCACTTGGGATATAGCCATTCGAATTGAATCCGCCCGAGTGAAATAAAGTGTCTGTCCATCTTCACGGCTACTAACCGATAGAATACCGACATATTTTAGAAAATTCAAAATCAATTGTAAGTCCTTCTGAGAGGACATTTTAAACGAAACTAAATTTGGATTAAGCTGTACTAAGTTGCATGAGATATTGTATTTACATAGAAAAAACACAATTAGGTAATGGTGTGATAATTGACATCAATTAATTAAATTTTATTTGTCGCCATTACACAATCAATTGCATTCAATTAATTCTTCAAATTAACTTTATTCTTACGAAAATGTTTTTGTACCTGCTTAATTAATTATTTTATATGAAAGACATCTCTACATGGGCAAGACTAGGGGAGCTCAATTAGATTTTACTATCTCTCATCACACATCATCAGGTGGAAATCGTCAAAGACACGATGAGCACGTGCTCAAAATAGTGTACAGGGTTTCCGCCGGGAAGTTATGCTACTTTGTTTGTTTATACTTTTTGATTAAATGAAAGAGAAAGGATCTTATATTGATGAATGTTTTATTTAACGTCGGCAATTATGTATGGAAATGTCCGCCTTTGTTAGTCTCACAAATGCGAGCCCTTTTTCACATATTACACGCGGTATTTCATTAATTTCATCACGAATATTTTGTTTGAGTTGCTCAAGCGTTTCTGGTTTGTTTGCATAAACCTTGCTTTTCAGATATCCCCACAAAAATATGTCCGGAGCAAACAAATCAGTCGACTATGTAGGCTAACCAACATCACCATTTCTTAAAATAACTTGTTGTGGAAAGAGGTCTCGCAGTAATTCCATTGTAATTATGGCTGTATGCGGTGTGGCACCGTTTTGTTGATAGCACATGTTAATCAAGCCCAAAGCATGCAGTTGTGGCGTTAAAAAGTTTTCAATCACATCACGATATCGCTCCCCATTCACAGGCACCGTTACACCGTTTTCATTTTTATAAAAGTAAGGTCTAATGTTTCCTCCTGATCAAATTGCACACCAGACTGTAACTTTTAATGGATGCAAAGGTGACTGATGAATAATTTGAGGGTTTTCCATTGCCCAGAACCGACTATTCTGTTTACTCGCATACCCATTCAAATGAAAATGTGCCTCGTCACTCATTATGATTTTTGTCATGAAAATCGGGGTTGTCATGGGCTAGCTGTAACATCCTATTCGCTTATGTACGGCGGCGTAAATGGTCTTCTGAAAGAAGCTCTTGTGTCAATTGAATCTTTAATGGGAACAAATGCAAATACTTGTGCAAAATTGTGGCCAAAGTTGTTATTTGAAGACCATGCTCCAGACACGGCGTCGAATTGAGGTTGATGGATTTTTTGAACACTTCATTGAGCAGCAGTTATGTTTTCAGCCGATCTTGCAGTACGTTGTGGTTCATGCTTGGACCTATCACCTACAGTAGAGACCCTCTTTCTACGAAATCATTCTCTACACGATAAATAGTGCGTTTTGTTGGCACGTTGTTTCTCCCAAAAATGTCACGTAACTTTCTCATCGTCACAGTAATCGATGATTTGATTTTGATAAAATGTTTTAACGATTAAAACACCTTGCCACGACTGCCAAATATGAACCGCCAAAACTATAAAATGGCGGCAAAACAAAGTAGTATACCTTACCGGCGGACACCCTGCATTTGTATTGCAACTAAGAATGCGACTTATCTACCAATTTTTTTAATCACGAGTAATGAATATTTGGCAGGTAACTTTTCTTTCAGAGTTCCTGTCATTCCGCAATTTATGGCGCGGTTTGTTACTATCGGGAAAAATCTTAGGGCTTAGTTCTTTGAAGACGCAGCAATACATTTTTTTCGTCAACACTTTGGAGGACTGTTGTGTTAAAGTGTCGCAATAAACGTTTTTTATGTTTGTGTGCAAAATTGTTCGTTTCATCTTTAATCGCGGAAATACCCAGATCTCTGCGTAGATCTTCATTCCTTATATACCACGGCGCATTCACGAATGATCTTAAAATAATGTTTTTTAAAAGTTTGTAGAGTGTTTAGATTCGTTTCACTGGTACAACCCCATAGTTTTATACACACCATATGTCCAGACCGTCTTTAGCACTTGCTTATATAATAGCAGCTTGTTATCAAGGATAAGCTTCGAACATTTTCCGAGTAACCAGTACAATTCTCTGTATGTATTTTTCAGTTCTTCGCATTTCTTTTTTACATGCGACTTCCATTTTAATTTTGCAACATAGGTGTCATCACTGAACACGGTAGGCATGCAGAAAGAATAGGCCTTTAATCTAACTGCAGGGGCTGTATGGACGAAGAGGAAGAAGAAACAATACTTCATCTTCTTTATAACTGCTCGGTCCTAAGCTTCATCTTGGAGCTTATTTCTTTCAAAATCTCAGCGAGACTGTTGTAATAATTTTGGAGATGATTTGATAAATTCGATAGGCAGGTGGTTTATAAGTCATAAGGGCTTGTTTTTTTAGTTTTTGAAATATTATTTATACAATTCCAAAGAATTGTAAACATTTCATTTGTATTTGTAGCCTTTTACGATTGGACATTGCTTAGTCGCGAGCACAAATTCAACTAAAGAAAGGATCGATTTTATAACTGTTGGAAGGAGCAAATTAATGAAATTGGTTGGTGGTAAGCAATCATGTTTGGACACTTGGTGTTTTTTTTTTAAATGAAAGTGAATATTGTGTCCCAATGTATTATGAAATAAGTGGTTGCCTAGTGGTCAGTGAGTTCAACTACTAAGCACTAAATCTTATGGATGGTTGGGTGTTGTAGAACAAGGAACAACACTGATCGGCTTTAACATGACAATGGCGAGTCGTTGTACTTGCGAAGTCTGAGAACTTGTCCAATATATGAAAACCGTCTTGAGAAGCTTCTCAAATCTCATTCTTTGTGGCAAAAATAAAACATCGCACACACAAATGAATGGAGAAGCTAGGCTCGAGATATTTCTATTCACAATAGTCACACGTGGGGAGTTAAAAAAATATTGAGATTGTTATAACTGATGATTTTTTAAGCAAAGTTTTTTTTTTTAATCAAATGAAACACTAAAATTTGCATCAAATATTCAAAAAAAATTTAATGCAATCGATAAATAGGCCTTCGCCATTTACGTTTTAAAGACAACTTCACGTAAATGTTGTTCGCGGCTCCGTTTCAAATGGTCCATTCGGATGGTCCAATTTTGCGTCACTTTTTCAAGCATTTCGGCCTGTATTCCACGAATTACGCGTGTTATGTTATCCTTTAAGGCTTCAATTGTGTTCGGCTTGTCCACATAGGACGACTTTACATAACCCCTCAAGAAATAATCAAGAGGCGTTAAATCGTATGATCTTGGCGGCCACCTCGCAGAGCCATTTTGATAGATAAGCTGCTCACCACATTCATCCTTCAACATTTCCATTGTTTCACGAGCTGTGTGGCATGTGGCACCGTCTTGATGAAACCACATGTCAACTAAGTTCAACTCAGCCAACTGGGGCAAAAAAAAGTCGCGTATTAGTGCTCGATATCGATCGCCGTTGACGGTAACGTTTCTTCCACGGTCTTCTTTGAAGAAAAATGGACCGATGATGCCACCACCCATAAACCACACCAAACTGGAGCTTTTTTGGGATGCATTGGTAATTCTTGTATGGCATGTGGCTGTTCATCACCGCAGATGCAACAGTTTTGCTTATTTACGTATCCGTTGCGCCAGAAATGAGCCCCATCGCTGAACACATGCAGCAGTTCTAAGGCTCATTCACCAATAATTTGACGTTGTGGTAGGTCATTCGGCTTTCATTTTTGCAGAATTTGCATTTTATAGGCTTTCAAACCAAAATCAACACGTAAAATTTTCCATGTGGTTGAGTAACACATGCCCAATTGCTGAGAACGGCGACGAGTTTACATATCACGATCTACATTAACATTGGACGCTTTGACTGCAATATTCTCTTCGGTACGTACTGTACGGATGCGAGTCGATGGTTTAATGTCCAACAAACTTAATTTGGTGATAACAGCACGAATTGTTGATTCACCAGGTCGATTATGGCGACCATTATAGGATCGTAACAAACGGTACACATTTTTCCCAGAGCACGAATTTTTATAATAAATTTAAACAGTTAATAAATTTAAACAGTTAATAAATTTAAACAGTTAATAAATTTAAACAGCACGCTTGTAAGTCTTTCTATGAATAAATGGCAGAGTATACAGAAAACTTTTCTCTTTGACAGATGAAGTTTGGACGCCATTGCTAACCGGTACGGCCAATTTGAAAAACTTAACTCTAAAAAAAAACACCTGGTAATAAGCACAAATATTTTAAAAAAAATAAAATCAGCCCACTGCCACGCCCACTTTTTTAATAAACGTCGTTTTTTAAAGAAATTTGAAATAAGTTTCTGAACAAGATATGTAAACTATTTTATTGTCAACAATTCATTCATATAAAGTTTTTAGCCACACCCACTTTTTGTGGGGGATTTATTTAAAAAAAATCGATTTTCCGCAAATGTTAAGTTAACTGCGAAAAGTGTTGATGCAAATACTTCTGAAATAATGTAGGATGTATTTCGTCCATTTAGTATTTTCACTTGCGCCCACTATTTGGGGGTGTTTTCTTACAAAAACCATATATAAACGTTGTTGTGACGATCCATAAAATATTTTGATAAACTGTCTGAGCAGAATTTGGTGAAAATGTAAAGATTCTGGATGTTTAATTTAAGGGTGAAATGGGATAGGGTGTTCAACGATTCGCACTGTGGATTGTAGTCTTCTCATATTTGTTTTGTTGTATCAAATGATTATGTGAGGTTGTTGCCGATCTTGATCCACGGATTTACAAGGTTGGGCAGTATACCAGAACTTTATGTGGTTCTTCATAGTTCTTTTTATAACGGTGATCAGAGGATAAGTAGCTTGTAACGATCTCGTTTTTTTCTTGATCTAGAACTAGTGTGGTATTGCTTTCGGAAATGGTCTTCACTTCTCTTTTGGTTGCAGTCTTTTTGTAAGCTGTTCGCTATGCTTTTGATCTTTAAAAAAGATTTACATTTTATACACGTTTCAAGGCAAAAGGGGTTTATACTGTTGATTTGTTAAAAACCACTGAATAATAAGTTGCCGTCAGCTGTCAAATTTACTATCATCTGACTAAGTCATGTAGATCAATGTAACGGTATGAAATTAAATTAAGTTACCAAATTAAAAAATGGCCAATTTTTGCAGTTTGTTCACAAAAATCTATAACATTTCAACCAACCTAAAGTCGATTGCGATTATTTTTTACATTTGGCATTTTATATCATTACGTCAGGCTTGACACTTTTACAGATAAATACTTATGGAAAAATGCAACAAGTTGTTAACCATTTTTGTTTTTTTTTTTTTGCAGAAAAGTGAATTTGATCTTTTTGAATGGTCGCCATTGGCAAATGACAGAAATTTAATGCTCACTGAAGACTGGACCACAGATACTTTATTCTCAGCCATTAATGTTCCGTTTCCATTTCCCGATCCAAGAGAAATAGGTAAAACTAATAAAAATTATTGTTTATCAAGTTTTGTTTTACCGTTTTCAATAATCCCATAGCTAGAGGAGCTGGTAATGCCGATTTCATTCAGCCAAGTTTGGGACCCCTGCAACCAAATTTGGACGACATCGATCTAACATTTGAAGGTCAGAGTTCAAGATTTATTTACCTGGTTCGTCATAAATGTTTTTTTTTTTTTTTTTAGAACTTTTACAAAACACACGTCTTCCACCAGTTCCCGAAGAGGGTAGCGATGATATGTTGAAGAACGTAGATTATGGGTTTTCGGCAATAATGGGTAAATTTCTTGTGACAACTAGCTTGCTTTTATTGTGACGTCCAAAATATGTAAATTCTTAATAGGTCCTGATCAAATGGGTGCCAGCCACATTATGGATGTAACAAATCAAAATCAATCAATGTCCAACGGAGAAGACACGGACATGATGGAACTGAACACACCGTTAAATTCAATGCAATATTCCGAGTTAGAGCGACAGTTTAGAGAAAATGCCAACCAATCATCGCTCATGGGGAGTCAAACGGATTTAAGTAATTCTATGATGATGGGCGGTAACCAGTCATCCGATTCAGATTTTAATAGTTCACCCAAAAGGCCGTCGATCAAAACATTTCCCATTTCAATGGATAACACTGGTCAGATGTCGGGTTTATCTGGGAAGAGCGTTATAAAAGGACGCGTTTCGAAAAGTTTACAGCGGCCGTTTCGGTTAGTTTTTTACTTTTATTTACAATTATTGCATTAATTAATAAAATTAATGAACCATAATAATAAATAATGAACCTGTTTTTATTTAAGACGTGAACCACACAATTACGATAAGGCACAACCAACGTTACATCAAACTGAAATCTATCAGCAAATGCTGGCGGAACGCCAACAGCAACAGCATTTGCAACAATCGATCGCACTTCAATTGCAGGCACAATCAGCGTCGAATCAATCCCACCAATCAAACATGCAGCTATCTCAACAGTTCCCCACGACGATGTTAAACAACAACAACAATAACAACCAATACCCAATGGCTCAGGCTGGAGGTATGCTCAATTTACCCACAAATTCAAATATGAAAACATATCCCGTCGTGCCGGCAAAGAACAATCGATTGCCAAACGTAAAGATCGAAGCGCCAGCGTCGAGTAATAACGTCATTTCAATGTTCACAATTAATCCAGCCGATTCAGGCTATCACCATCAATCAACCGGAATGGTCAATCAAGTCAGTCCGTCTATCAACAATAGCACCTCATCGCCTTCCTTTAAGCCATACCCCAATGTACAAACTTTTCAAAAGTCAGCATCAACTGGTAACTATATTAATGTTCGTGCGGCCATAACAGCAGGTGTTGCGTCGCAAATTAATGCACTCCTTCAGGATCATGCACAGCTACAACATACTCACCAATCCAATCAGCAGCACCAGCCGCAACAACAGCATTCGCAATCGTTACCGACGCCGTTGCACCAGCATCAACTTATTCTTCCATTGCCTACAATAAATTCCACATCTAGTCAGCAGCAACAGCAACAGATTCTACCCAAAGAGATGTTTCGCTCAAATAGTCTGCCGCTTAATTCTTCGCTGCAGAAGTTAGAAGCACGAATCGAGCATTTTGCAGTGCCCAAGTATCAGGCGAAGAGTAGTAAATCACGCCCACGCAGCAACTCCATTCAGCAGCAAAGCGCTCCAACTATGGGCAGCGCAGTTATGCCCAGTGGATCGACGCTGCAGATACCCCAGCTGCAGAGCGCCACCAGTGATCCAATGTTGAACAGTACCTTGGCGCAACTCTTGACGGCACCAAGTTTGCCACCGCCTTCACCGAGTGCGAATAGTAATTATGTGACTTCAGTCAGTGCTACGCATGGGTCGCATGGTACACATGCATCTTCACCACAACAACAGCACCAACAACATCAACAACAACATCAGCAGCAACAACAACAACAGCAGCAGCAGCAGCAGCAGCACCATCATCATTCACAACAACAACAGCAACATCAGCAGCAGCATACTTCGCATCAGGCAATGCCTAAATCCATATCTCCAAAGAAATCAACGTCATTACCTGTCCCTGCACCTCCAATTATGATGCATAGTCCTCCCGGAAATAAGGTAGATAACATCCTCAGAAAAACTCTCTTACATTTTGTTAAACCTCGTTTTCTTCAGATGCTAAGCTTTCCACCACCATCTGGAAGTCATATTCCAACAAGCAATATAAGTCTATCGCCTGATTCATTTCAAGATCAGGACTCCCCGCTTTCACCAACGCACAATTTGAAATATCCACGAGATACACAGCGCCGTGCCGGTCACATACACGCTGAACAGAAGCGCAGATATAACATTAAAAATGGCTTTGATATGCTCCACTCGTTGATACCGCAACTGCAGCAGAATCCACACGCAAAGGTAGGATAACTAAATAAAACATTTGCCCATCATTCAATTCTTTATTTTCAGTTGAGTAAGGCAGCAATGCTGCAGAAAGGTGCCGACTATATCAAACAGCTGCGTTCGGAACGAAATGTTCTCAAGGATAAAATGGAGTTGTTGCGCAAGGAGAGAGATAACTTAAATAGCTCGCTATCGTAAGTCGAATAATGTCCGTGCTACGATTTAAAAAACAGTTATCAATTTTTTTCTCTCGATCTAGTCACCTTCATTCAATTCTACCTGCCAATGGTGCTCCGGTGGCACGACAACGCACGGAACACGTCCGACAATTGTACGAACACTATGTTCGGTGTCGTACAATGCAGAATTGGAAGTTCTGGATTGTGAGTATAAAACTATCCGTTGTTGTTCCATGTTTTAAAATATCTTTTGCATTTCAGCTTGGTTTGATACTTGAACCATTGTTGACCTCCTACACAACATCTGTGTCGAGCGCTAGTGCAGATGAACTACGACGCACGGTTTTTCTATGGGTAGATCAGCATTGTTCGCTGGTAGATCTGCGTCCAGGTATGTACGTTATTTAGTTTAGCTTTGTAATCTAATCAACTTTTTTGAAATTAGACTATATTGGGAGTTTGTCATGGCTCCCATATGAAATGAGAGTTGACCATCCGGAGCTATTTTATGCTCCAGTCTACATTTTTGGTTCAAAGAGTGGTTTCATTCTCAAGGCGTGTGTTATTATTAAAAAGATTGATACAAAGTGGAAAGTACTAGTCGTTGCCTTCTAATTAATTGACACGTTCTAGATTGACACGGCGTTCTAAACTCTCGACCCGTTAAAATGCTGCTGTTTCTCCATCCTCTTTGATCCAAAGTACGCTGTTTTCAGCTTTTAAGTTTAATTGTTCTGATATACGCGATATATATTTTAATTACTTAGGATAGCCGTCCTGTTAATGTTGTATTTTTGCTTTTTCGAAGCGTGAACTCTTCTGCAGAAAAGTCGTAGATTCTTCTCACTTTACTAGAAGAGCTTAGGGGCCATCGACAGCGCTCAATCTCGTTGTGGATACTGATGGACCCGTGTCTGAGACGACCTCACCAACACATTCGATACCAAAAAAGAATTTAGGCAAGGCGATGCGCTGTCATGTGATTTTTTCAAATTGATTCTTGAGGGTATTGTGCAAAACTCCCGAGCCATCACCAGATGCACAATTTAAAATCTACGGTCCAACTACAAGCAACCAAGAGCCTAGGAAAGGACTGATTTTATAGCTGACGAACATTCTAATTCCTACACAAAACTAATGACCGACTACCAGAGTACGATGTTGAAAAAGTGTTTGGAGATAGGATATCTTTAGAAGTGTTGTAGGAAAATACAGCCTACATGACAATTAGGCTAATTGACTTTGCTGTCGTACGAAATGTCACTAGCCAGCACACGGTTTCTTAAAGGGGACATGGGGGTTTCCATATCAACGAACCAGAGGACGAGAGGCAAAGGAGGAGAGAAAAATACCGTCTTCCCAGAAAAAAAAGAACTCGTGATAGAGAGGTGGAACTCCAAGAAAGATGTTTGCAAGCTGTGCCAAAATGTTAAACGTCAAAGCCGGGGATACTAGACGCAAACTAAATCCTGTAGACATGAACAAGAAAAGGTGATAGTTGAGACACAGTCGATGCTGAAAATATGGAAGAACCACTTCCGCAGACTGTGTTAAACAACGATTATAATATTGGCAACTACTGCGAAAACTAGTTATCACCCAAACTAAGTGAATTGAGAATAGCAATATCCAAACTTAAGCTTAACAAGACTGTGTGAAATGACGGCTTTCCTGCCGAGCTTTATGAAACCGGTAGAGATGATTTGGTGATTAACATTTACCAACTAATAAGCGAAATTAGGTCGAATGAAAATATGCCTGAAGAATGGAAACTCAGCATCGTTTAAACGATCCATAAAAAAAGGAGACCTTCTGAACTGCGCCAACTACAGAGGCATCAGTGAGCCCAAAATCGCCTACAAGTTCCTATCTGCCATAATACGTGAACACTTGAAACCGTTTACCAACAACCTGATTGGCTTTGGGTTTTAAGTCATGAAAGTCCACAACTTCATACTTCGATAGATCATGGACAAACCCCAAGAAGTCCAATTCATCGCTTTCAAAGCCGCATACGACATAAGTGTCGCAGTTAAAATGCGCAACTGTGGACAGTTATACAAGGACCGGGCTAATTATAGAGACAAGCAAGCGTTTACAACACCGGTCGTCGTCGTCGAATTTCGTTCGATAAGTGTCGAGATGTCTTTACTTTTAAAGACTTCAATTAGTTTTCGCTTGTGCTGCGTTTGAAGCCACTCGATTGGAATATCGCATTGTTCAGCAATATTTTGTCATACATATGGCATTTGGGTTTTTTCTTTGGTCGTCGGAGCGGACAATTTTCCGCAACGCATACTTCGTCGGAGGTTGAAATTTGAAGAAATTGTGTCGGAGGAAATCTGAAGGAGAACCTGAACCTAAACGCACTTCAATTGAACGCAGTTCGCCGGGATGCGTTACGAAATGTCGGAGAAATATTCGGAAAAGCTTTTCGGAAGAATACCTCGAAGCTAAGATCCTTCGAATTGTACAAAATCGGAAAATTTTCCGCTCCGACGGATACCTCGCTAGAGCTGAATATGTTGGAATCATGATACTTATTTGTAAATACTTTTGTTCATAGCATTGGTACCAGGCAAATTGTTTTTCAATTCAAACTCGAGTTTAACGGCCACATCTGGTCGGGGGCACCAAAAACAACATTGCACCTCCTAGATAGGATTCAAACGCGTGCGAAAAAAACTTATAGGAGACATTAGACTATCGAATTCTTTAGTTTCGCTTGAACATCTTCGAAATATCTCCTGCCTTACATTGTTTTATCGCTATTTTAACGATCAATTACTTACTTAAGTGGCGCCACAGTCCGAAATGAACCTTTACTACTGAAAGCCCTCACAGCATATACTTCGTCTTGCCATAATTTACTGCTAAACCCATTTTTGCCGCTTCCTTCTCTATACTAGCAAACGTGGCTATGACATCACGTTGGGTTCTACCAATGATGTCAATATCGTCGGCGTATGCTGGTAGTTGTACAGATTTTTTGGAAATTGTGCCTCTTGTGTTGGCTCGTGAGTTTTGCACAATCCTCTCAAGAATCAGGTTGAAGAAGTCACATGACAGCGCATCGCCTTGCCTAAATCCTTCTTTGGTATCGAATGTGTCACTGAGGTCGTTTCCGACCCTGATGGAGCAGCGAGAATTCTCCATCGTCATCCTACACAAACGGACGAGTTTGTTCTTTTAAATGCTTTCGTATGCGGCTTTAAAATCTATGAATAGGTGGTGGGTATCGATTTGTTTTTTCCAGGATCTGCCGAAGTGCGAAGATTTGATTGGTTGTGGACTTTCCTGGCCTAAAACCACACTGATAAGGGCCGATCAGGTTGTTGGTAAACGGTTTCAGGCGTTCACATATTACGGCAGATAGGATCTTGTAGGCGATGTAGAGGAGACTATGCCTTTGTAGTTGTCGCAGTTTAGAGGGTCTCATTTTTTGTGGATCTGGCAAACGATGCTGAGGTTCCATTCTTCAGGCATACTTTCTACCGACCAGATTTGGTTTATGGGTTGGTGGATGTTACTTACCAAGTCATCTCCGCCGGCTCTATAAAGCTCGGCGGGAAGGCCGTCATTTCCGGCAGCCTTATTAAGCTTCAGTTTAGATATTGCTATCCTCACTTCACTCAGGTCGGGTGGTTGGCAGTTTTCGCTGTCGTTGCCAATATTGAATGGTTCGTTCTGCCTGACAGCGGAATGTTGTTCGTCATCGCCGTTTAACAGGCTTCCTTGTTCATCTCGACAGAATTCTGTTCGAGCCTTGTATCCTTGGCTTTGACGTTTTACACTTTGGTTAAACTTGGGAACATCGTTCCTGATGTGGCATCTCTCTATGTCCTCGATCACGCGCTTTTCTTGCTCTTTTTTCTCCTGTCTGAAAAGCCGGTGTTCCTTCCTTTTTCTCTGCCTATAGAGCTCAACGGCAGCTCTCGTCTTCACCTGCAGGTTAGTCTTGTAGGCCTCGTTCTTGGCTGCGAGCATCTATCGGCAGTCAATAACAATCAATTCTCAAATGAAATAGCCAGCTGCATTCCTCCTATTCAACAATTCAGCCGAAATACTCGTTACGCTATGATGCAAATCAGTTTACTCTCAAGCCTATCTTCGGACGAACGCTTAAATATTGAGATTCGTACATAATCCGAACAAAACGAATGTGGAATGCTATACCAAACTTTGTTTTTCCTTTCCATTATGACTTACAGGCATTTCAAACCAATGCGCATCGGTGTCTCCTTTCTTATCTTATCCGCAATTTCCTTAACGCCCGCACAGTGCTAAAACATATAAAGGGGATTCATAATCCTTGAGTGCGCGCAAGTTATAAACAAAAAACAGTTCTCCACCCGCTGCCTGTACCCATTTCAAAAATTCTACCATTGACACTTTGTTCATCTTCCTTAACACTAACTAAGTTCTTGCCAACAAAGAAATAACAACGGTAATTCAAATAAAAGATTTTAGATTCAGATCAGTTTCAGGAGCTTTTCAGTAACACGAAGTAATACTTTGGCTGAGGTGTTCCTCTTATACAGAAATTATACTCCCAATGGTCAAATTTAAAACGGCCGCTCTTCTCATATCTGCATTTTTTATCAAACATTCTAAACATTCATTTTTATTTCTTTCAGCTGTCTCAAACAAATTGCGTTACTTATCCACAACGACTGACATTTTATCAGAACCGCCATCAACACTGCAGGAAGAGGTAGCGAAAGCGATTAACAACACTCCAAGCCAGCATCCGAATCTAAACGGCTCGTAGTTGGGACAACCAACAAAATAACTACCACGCAAAAAGCTAGAAATTTAAATTAAATTCAAAAACAAAGTACAACCAGAAAAAAGTATATAAAACTATAAATGAATACTACACATATATACTGAAAATGTTATCGATTCTATCGGTATATGCTTTAGTTCTATGAGTTTATTTTTGTTCGGTCATTTGTTAATTATCCGCAAACATTAAAAAAAACAATTTGGATTGATTGGTTTATTTTAACTAACAAATGCAACGTATGTTCGTATGCCTAATTGAAAATATGTACGAGTCATAGATCAAGAAAACCCGATTTTATTAGCTATGTATGATATATGTTTAGATACATATGTCATTGATATGACTTTATACATTGTTTTATATTTTTTGTCGTAGATTTTTTGTTTTTTTTTGATTATTGTACGTTTGTTTAAACAATAAAAAACTAATGAAGTGCCTTACCAAAATGTATACATGTAAACATTGGGGAATGATGGGTTTCCTTGCCTAGGTAAAACGTGGTTGAAGTAAACCCTTAGAGAAAATCGATCGGAAGCGATCCGTTTGATGTTTTGTTTATTTTTCAGTTTAGATTTTTTTTATATAGAAAATATTGTAACAACGTTGATTTGTTACACGGAAATTATTATGTAATGTTAAATAATAAATTGTAGCAAATGAGATATTTATATAAATATATGTTTTATATAAGCAACATTAACCTGGTCTTTTAGACTTTAAACCGTTTTTCTAAAAAAAAAAAAAATTAAGTGGTCACAATGTTTCCTCGAAAAAAAATTTAAAAAAAAATTATGCGCAATATACCAAGGTTCTCAACATGATAGAGCTTGATTTGAGCACAGAGTGACGTTTTCGTCATCGCCGGTAGAAGTGTTATAATTTTATTGGGTTGTTGTATTGGGAATGCTTTTCAAAGTCTTTACACAGCCTATACCACAACACGTCTGGTAACGGACTTAGGCTAATTGACTTCGCTACGGAACGAAATGCCACTATAGCCAGTACATGGTTACCTCAACTCGATATACATAAGGGGACATGGTGGTCTCCAGATCAACGAACGGGCAACCAAAGTGATCACATTGGGATAGACAAGAGGCACGCATCCATTATTATGGATGTCCGAACATTCCGAGGAGCGAATATCGACTCGGACCTCTACCTAGTTAAGCCAAGGTAAGAATGCGGATATCCACCATGCCACAACAATCCAGAAATACTGTTAAAAAAATTTAATGCGGAAAGACTGCATTCGCAAGAGGCCACCAAGAAAAATACGCGATCGAGGCTAAAGAGAGGTGTCACCGCAGGAACGATGTTCGCAAGTTTTACTAAAGTGTAAAACGTCAAAGCCAGGGATACAAGGCTCGAACAGAAACCTGTCGAGATGAACAAGGAAATATCGTAGTTGAGACACAGTCGATGCTGAAGATATGGAAGAACCACTTCTGCAGAATGTTAAACGGCGACGACGAACAACATTCCGCTATCAGCCAGAACGAACCATTGACAATATTGGCAACGGAAGTGAAAACTGCGAACCACCCGACCTGAGTGAAGTGAGGATAGCAATATTTAAACTCAAGCTTAATAAGGCTGCCGGAAATGATGGCCTTTTGCTAAATAACATCCACCAACTCATAAGCCAAATCTGGTTGGAAGAAAGTATGCCTAAAGAATGGAACCTCAGCATCGTTTGCCCGCCCCACAAAAAAAGGAAACCCTCCAAACTGCGCCAACTACAGACGCATAAGTCTCCTCAACATCGCATACAAGATCATATCTGCCTTTATAAGTGAACGCCTGAAACCGTTTACCAACAACCTTATCGGTGAGGTTTTAGGCCAGAAAAGTCCACAACCGATTAAATATTCACTTTTCGGCAGAACCTAAAAAATCCCAAGAAGTCCAAATCGATACCCACCACATATAGAGACGAACTATACAGAGCCATGTCTAGTTTTGGTATACCGCCCAAACTCATCCGTTTGTGTAGGATGACGATGGAGAACTCTCGCTACTCCATCAGGGTCGGAAAAGACCTCACCGACACATTCGATACAAAAAAAGTATTTAGGCAAGGCGATTTGATTCTTGAGAGGATGTGCAAAAATCCCGAGCCAACACCAGAGGCTCAATTTTCCTTAACTCGGTGAAATGACTAGCACACGCCGACGATATTGACATCATTGGTAGGACTCAACGTGATGTCTTAGCCACTTTTGCTATTATAGAGAAGGAAGCGGCAAAAATGGGTTTAGCAACAATTGAGGGCAAGACTATGTATATTCATTCAACACGAAAGGACACACAACACCGACGAATTTGTCTTTTTCCACTTTCGCCTTTCTTGCAAACACGATCAAAAATTCCAAACACGATCTCCTGTTAGCTGCTTATCGTTGAGGACGTAAAGTGTGATTGGTAAGATGATCCGATAAAAGAAGATTTGCATTTTTGAAGCAGCAACGATTTTCAGCGGTCAATCTTCGTCGGATCTCCACTACGTTGTATTTTGCGGGTGTGTTGTTGATTTTGACGATGAGATTCCAGTATACAAAATATACAGATACATTCCTAAGCTGAACAACGAATTCTCTGTCGAACACTTGGATTCTATCCGTTCATATGCCTATTTAACACTCCTGCAATTGACAAAAAAAAGTATGTACATAAGACTTGAAATTAATTTTGATATAGTTTTCCAAAAGTAACAATTGCTTTGAACTTATACAAACGAGCTGTGATTGCTTTTATAATACCATTGTTAGCGATCTTCTAATCTTGTAATGGTGTTAAATTATTGTGGCACTAACCATCATTTATCTGACAAATTATCCTAACAGCATTAATTGCAATGAAAGGCATCATCATGTAGGACACGCACTCACACGTATGAATGATTCTGGTAAAATGTGGCCCAAAACGAGCCTGGTCTGCCAAGGGTTTCTAATTTGTTATTAATTTAAAGTGATGCAATAAAACTTTCATTCGGAAGCTGTTGCTTTTGCAATGCTTTGAATACGGAGCATTAGTAAATAATTTTTAAGAAGTTTATTTACATATTTAAATAGTATTCATGCTACTAGCGAAACCGTGACATAATAGTCCTGATTTCGAACACAAGTCCTGCAAAACGAATCAAATATTTGAACCTTATCGAAGGAGAATTTAACAGTAACTCGAAATTAAGTTTGTATAATGTTGATTTTTTCTTCATTTCATAAGCTAAAACTTCTATAGTGTTTCCATTGGGTTTTTTTTTACAGAAGCCTAAATATTGTTTATTTACGTATTCCCCCAAAGTCAGTACATAGTGCTCAATGTACGTTGAAGATGTCATCAGGGCTAATGTTTCATGGTAGGTCAGGTTGGTGGTTGATGAGGTAATCGGTGTGCGTCTTCCTCATCGCACGCAGTTCAATTTTCACCCATTGTGATGCCTGTTGGGGGTCCACGTGTGTGGTTGCTTCTTTCGTTATCCCGTTACTTTCCATTGTTGTTAGTCCCTTACCAGCCATCCAGATGTTGTTGCAAACCTGAAATGATTGAGAGAGGGATTTCGGATAGATCCGTGAAATCATGGAAAAAGTATTTTCCTATGGTTCTCGTTCTTAATTGGCTGATGCCGATGATGGCAGTGGCACAGAATCATCCTCGTGTGTTTCTTCATCACCGCAGCCTCTACAGAGGTCATCATCTATAAGATGCATTTTTATTTTGTGGATTTTTAGTAAATTGTGTCCAGTTAGAATCGAGACAGATTTCCTGTTTCTTCGAAATAGCTTATAGGTTCTGGCTTTGTCATACTCAGGCCACATCATTTTGGAAGTTTCACAGGTGGAGAGGGAGTACCACCTGTTTTTGGCAATATTCAGTGTTTTCTGTCCCACCCGATATTTGAGATCACATAGTGGTGGTTTGACAGATTGGTCAATGCTGGAGGCAGATCCTTTTCTCAGCAATTTCATTGTTCTGTATGCCTCTGTGTCCGGGGACCCAGCAGAGCTTAACATTATGTAGGTAACTATGTTACTGTAACTGGTGAATAGGGATGACACGGAGCTTCGACTCCGAATCTGATATGTCGGAAATTCCGGTTTTAATTGCACCTCCAAATCCGGCTTCGGTTCCGATATAATCGCATCGGAGCTTTTCCGGACCATCATCGGTTAGACCGATGAACATGAACGATAAATAATTATCGAGTTGCGACATGCTGCAATACGACTGTCTTTTCACTCTTTTTTTTGTTTTTTAATGAGAAGGAGAGATTTGAATTGAAGTTGACAGTGCAAGCGTGAGACGTGTGAGTTTTTGGTTTGTTGATAAATTGCTTGCCGTCTATTAAGCAAAGAATTGATTAAATATGAAGCCTAACACATGTGCAGTTTGGAACTATTTTAGTGAAATTGATTTGGGTACGGCAAAGTGCAATGTTTGTAAAAAAGATATTCTAGGAAAGGTGCCACCACGACATCGTTAAAAGGGCATTTGAAGTCGCTGCATGCTGATAAATATGAAGAACTTTTGAAACTCGAGAATAAAACAATGTAAGTTACTGAAAGTGTCTACAAAGCTCCATTAGAAGAAGCTAAAAAAAAGGTATCTTTGCACGACATCTTAAATAAGAAGCAAAAATGGGTTGGGTCGCATTCTAAATCTAAAGAAATTGATAAGTCAATTTCCGAAATGATCGCCTTAGACGACCTTCCTTTCAGTTTTATAGAAAGTCTAGGATTTCGCCTGCTTTTGCAAAATATTGTGCCAAATTATAACATGAGAGGACGCCAGTTTTTCACCGAAAATATTTGCAACGAATTATATTCCAAAATTGCTAATAACATTACCGCATTACTAAAAGACTTCCATGAATTGTTATGCACCACGGATATTTGGTCTGAGCCAAGTGTTAATGCATCGTTAACAAGTTGAATGACACATGGAATAACCGAAGAGTTCGAACGCGTAAGAGTTAGGTGTTTTGAAATGTCCACCCCTGTATGAACGTCACACTGGAGATATAATAGCTGAAGAACTTAAGCACATGATGCATGAGTGGAAAATATAATACGACACAATTCACTACTGCATTCGTGACGGTGGGTCAAATGTGGTACGAGCAATGCAGTTGATTTTCCTGATGTGATTGCACTGTACATCAAAGACAAAGAAGTCACAATTTTAATAGCTAAATGCAAGAACATAGCGACACATTTAAGACACTCACTTATTGCACAGTCTGAATTACAAAAAATTCAGAAAGAGCAACTTAACCAGCAACCTTTGGGTGTAATACAGGATTGTAGTACAAGGTATTACTATAACAAATTATCAATAACTATAGTATTCTTCTATTCTTATCTATTCCGCTCTTATTTATTTTTCTAGCAAGCAAAACAAAAAATTCAACAAATTCCGCCGGAAGAATGGCTACACTTCGATGGATAAGTAGCAGTTTTACAGCCAATTGAAGAAGTCAATAGAAATATGAGTGACAGCAAGGCCAGCATTTGGTCGTGCTTAAACAGAAGCTTCAAATGCAGTTATCCGAAACTAAACCGAATGTAATAATAATCACTAGCTTAATGACTTAAACGCAAGATTTGGTTAACTACACACTAATAAGTTATTTGCACTAGCTACATACTTAGACCCGCGTTATAAACAAATTAATTTTAATGAAGATGTTAAAGAGCAGGTGGAATCCCAATTATGGGATTTGCTGGATAAGTTTGACTGCACTGAAACTACTAAACCTGAAACGGAAATTTTATTAAGAAAGGACTGCGATTCTCCTGTACTTAAAAGGACAAGAATTGAATCGGATGAGCCCTCCACTACTTCTCAGTCTCGAAAGTTTCAAAGCACGTCAGTGAGTTTCCATTCTTGTCTGAACAATATTCTTAGGAACAGTGATGAGAGGGAGGATAGTTCCGAGACTGATTCTGCTGCGGGCAACAAACATTTTTTTTGAGAGCGTTTTAAATGAATACAATAGAGAAAATGTCTCAAGTGGACAGAAGATCCTTTGGTGTGGTGCAAGTAAATACAAAGTTCCATGTTTTGAAGCCAATCGTGCGCCAATTTTTGTCAGCTCCGCCAGGGTCCGTTCCGAGCGAACAGCTATTTAGTGGAGCTGGTTTGATTTACAGCCCACTACGGAACAGACTAGAGGGCGACAAAGCAGCTAAGTTGCTGTTTATAAAATATTATTTGCCCATTTAGAAATTTGAATAACAGTTGGTAAATTTGTCTATAAAATTTCTAGTAAAAATAATAAATATGGATTTTTTCAAATTTAATATTTTAATAATTAGTGTTTGCGTGCGACCGCCACCGACTCCAACCTCAAACAGCCAACACCGTAACATCCCTATTGGTGAGCAACGAGTATTCATTGCGAAGTAAAAACATATAAGAAGGCTAAAATCCACTGGTGGATCCCATTCCCATTATCTCCTTAAAATGAATTTCCCTTAAATGTGGATTTTATGGCAAAGATACAATTTTCGCAACATGTTGTTCAGACAGTTTATCAAAATCTTATATGTTCGACCAAAACAACGTTTTTCTCTTGCATATGGTATGGCGTAGGGTAAAAAATGTTTTTTTGTATAAAAACGCCTCCAAAAAGTGGGCGTGCGTTAAAATGATGTGTGTAAGAAATGATGTATGTAAAATTATGCGCAAAATCATTGGCTCTGTTAATATAGCCAATGATTTTGCGCATAATTTTTTTCGAAATGTTTAAAATTTTACCGAAAAATGTTTTTTACTGAACCCCAAAAAGTGGGCGCGGCAAAAAACTTTGTATAGACGAAATATAGACATCAGGATTGTCTAGATATCTTGTTAAGACGTTTTTTTTCAAAATCTCTAATGGTTTGGCCTTAAACTATGTTTTTCTAAAAAGGGGGCGTGGTAGTGGGGGTATTTTAAAAGTGTTTACACATTTCTGCTTCGTTGGATAAAGAGTCTGTATACCAATTTTCAAAACTCTAGCTCAAAATTTAAGGCCCAACAATCGGTGACACACAGACGGACGGACGTGACACACAGATCGACTCAGCTAGCGATTCTGATTCGATCCATATAATTTGATGTATGTCTATCGAAATTATTTTACTTTGTTACAAACTTAATGTCAAAACTAATATACCCCTATGGGATAGGGTATAAATACTGTAAAAAGAACCCAAATGGTCATCAAAAATTGCGGCGCGCACTAAATAAATATCATTTTTTTAAAAAATAATAAAAAAAAATTCAGGTTACAAAAATATATTATTTTGTCACTCCATTTCAAATGTATAACGAAGCATGATTAGGTGAATGTTCGACAGTAACCGAATCTCTCCATACACAAAAAATTAAGTAAAATTAAAAGCCATTTGTTTAAAAATATTATTGCTCTCTCTATGTATTTGTCAAATATGCAACATATAACAAAATAAAAATATACATTTTGTGTATACAATAATAGACATCATTTTTGTTTAACAAATGAATTTACAAAACAATGGAACGTGCTTCATTACTTAGTAAGTATATATAATGTAAACTGAAATATTGGACAAAACTGCTTATGTCATCAGTGTACCTGGTTTGATTTTAAATTTGTTACATACCTAATAGTTTTTTTTTCTTAAAAAAAATCAATTACAATATAATTTTATTCAGCTTTAGTGTAAGGCAATCGTTTGAGTTTAAGCAAATGTCTTTCAATAAATTCTACTCTCCAAGACTAAATGCTTTCCTCCCTAGTTTAAAATTTGTTCTCGATATATGATTTAATTGCATATAAAAGTTTTTTTTTTCATTTTCATTTAATATGGTATTTATTCTTAAAAAAAAGTTTCGTTGTTCTTGTTGATAGATTAGCATTCAATTGTTGGTAAAAAAAAATTGTAAAAGCTATTTTACTTAACCTTTTGTCGTCAGTTATTTTGTTGAGTACTTTAAATTTTTGTTTTTAATTTTTAAGTGAACATGTGCTGGCTCGGTGATTTTTCTTTGTTAAAATAATTTTAATTTTTTATAAAAGTTTTTTTTTTTGTCAATTGCTTATAAATAAAGCATCAATCGGTATGAGGGCAATAATTTATGCTATGCACTTCTTTTTGCCCATTTAAGGTCGTCATCGCGCGGCTTGCATCCAGTTACGCATTCTACTAGACTTTCCATTGCTGGCCAAAATCTAAAATTTAGCTTAAGTGAAACTGTGAATTATTTATTTGTAGTGGAATTTACCTTAATTTTTCTAGAGGCCAATTTAACCAGCCAGTTGTTATGCAAAAATAGGTTTCGTGCGGGGCAACATGATGAATTCGATGATGCTTTCTGGGCAGAACAATATGATGGTTCTGTAGGAACTGCACCCACTTTGGCAGACCCCAATAAGTATGTGACCATTTGTGTATCTAAGCAAATATAACAGAATGATAATTTTGTTTGTAACTTAAAATTTTAAATATATTTATTGAAGTAACAAACCTGGTTCGTCATCGCAACAAATATTGAGCATAGAAACAGATAAGAACTCCATCCAAAGTCCAATTGAATATCCTGAGGGGACTTTGTAATAAAGTTGTAGGCTAAGGTAGCTAGTATTGGAATGCAGACCATAAAGTTATCACCGTTTGTTTCTATAAAGTCGTGTCTAGTAATTGATGTGGGATCAATGTGGTGCTCTCGAAAAGGACGAAGGAAATTCTATATAAATGTAATTGTTAATATGAAGATGATCCTAAGACTTTATGATATACCTTTCCTATGATAGGAAGTTCTATACTGCCCCATGTATCAGCCGCCCAATGTACTAGACCGGAACCAAAGTCCGCAGTAACTATGCCAAAGAACGCGGACACAAATGCCACGCTGATGCGATCAATCCGAAAATGTTTTATTATCAAGATTAGATCGATGATCATTAATGTTATGCAGGTGTAGACACAAATTATTTCTTGAGCGCGTTTTCCTGATGAAAAATAAAACCAAATATTTTTATTTCAACAGGTCACGTACCTATATGACTTAGAATAGTGATATTGAAAGATTATTGGGCATTACCTGGACTATATAGATTTGCTAATTCTTGTGCTCCTTTGTGCTGTGGTCCCCATCTTGGCGCTTTTTTCTCATAAAATGTTTTGTCTAACGATAAGTTGCCATTTGGATCATCCTCTAACATCGAGTTTTCCAGTATCTCACGATCCGATTTTATTGGATTCTAAAAGTAGGCGAATTTCTTGGTATTAATAAATAAAATCGATTATGGAAGACAAGCTTAAATTATTTATTTTAATATAAGAAAAAAACGAACAAAATTGTGTCAAAATATTAGTTCTAATCAGGTGCAGTGTATGATTTCACCGATTTACGTAATATTTGATTTTAAAGATTATATTTGAATACATATAAACATTTTTGGCGCAATAGACTAGTTGGTATTCAGGGCCATTCATGTGTGCATGTGTACTTAATGCACGATGGTGGTACCTTCAGTTTTGTTCCGGCTCCGAACGGCGTGTTAGAGATAAGCTTTTCTTGACAACTGATACTACTCGGATGATTAGTCAGATCAACACGAGAGGAGGGCCACTGCAAAAATCATTTAGGTGTTGCTACGGCTGAAAATGGAACCATGATCTTCTGTGCGGCAGTTCATCGCACTAACCATCGCGCCACTGAGTCCGTCTTTATATTTGAATGTGTATATTTATTTTGTTTAGCCCGCCCATTTCTTATCCAGAATGATGGTAAAAATGTTTATGTAACGAGTGGTTTTAATGGCAGATGTTGAATGTGAACCACACCTAAACGTCAAGTTTTTTCTGCATTTCATTTGATATTTCTGAATTTCAGACTAACTCAATTTGAACCATAGAAAGAACGCGTTAAAGTTATTCCAGCTTATTATGAAAATGGGCGTTCAAATCAAAATGCATATCGTGCACTTCGTGCACTTCGTGATTTTTTCGGTCAATTTAATCGTCCAAATGTGCGTTTAATCGGAAAAATCGTGCAAAAAATTAAGCAAACCGGGTATGTAGGAGATGTACAGCTCGTATACTGCAGAAAATATTGCTGCTGTTCGCGATAGTGTGGCTGAAACTCAACTCGTCGTCGTGCCCAACAATTGCACCTCTCACGCTCGCCGTTGATGAACATTATGCATAAAGGCTTGCATTAACACGATTACAAGGTGCAATTGAATCAAGAACTAAAGCCTCTTGACCATTTCAAGCGTCGTCAATGGTCAGAATGGTGGCAAGATATGGCAACCGTGGATGATCAATTTTCGAAGAAAATCATCTTCAGTGATGAGTCACATTTTCACCTCAGTGGATTCGTCAATAAGCAGAATGGTCGCATTTGGGCGAATGAAAATCCAAGAGACTGTCGAACTGGTGCGGTTTATGGACTGGCGGCATCATCGGGCCGTTTTTTTCTCAAATGAGGACGATCACGCAGTTACTGTGAATAGTGCACGCCATCTCGAGATGATAACGAACTTTTTACGGCCCAAATTGGAAGTTATGGATGTGGACGATATGTGGTTTCAACAGGACGGTGCCACTTGCCACATAACTAACGAAACAATTGTTCTTTTGTGCGAAAAATTCAATGGACGTGTTATCTCACGTGGTGGCGAAGTCAATTGGCCGCCAAGATCATGCGATTTGCCACCGTTGGACTTCTGGAAATATACACATATGTAACGGGTTTTTCAACAGGGACGCTACAAAAGTTGAGCGACAGGGACAGCAAACGACGCCATATTTCTTGCCGCTCTTTTGACAATTCTCTTCAGTAAGGTTTGCCATTTCATGATGGAAAAATAAACGATCCAACAACGAGTCGAAATTATTAAAATTTACAGCGCTATGTCCAATTTATGGTCTTCATAAACGTCATAGCAGATCAACAATCGAGCGTCTAGTGGAAAAAATTGAATCCACAGGCACAATGTTCCCGTGTCAGTGCGACAAAGAAGTTCCCGTAGTGTCGAGAATATTTCTGCCGCTGAGTCTTCAGTTGAAGAAAGCCCAAATGTGTCTCTTAAACGTAGTTCTCAAGCGTTGGGCATCTCTGTGACGTCGTTGTGGCGAATTTTGCGAAAAGATTTTGGCCTACATCCTTACAAGATTAAATTGACGCAAGAACTGAAGCCGCTTGACTACCAGAAGCGTCGTATGTTCGTGAATTGGGCTGAGCAACAACTTGAAAATGATTCGGATTTTCATCGAAAAATCATCTTCAGGGATGAGGCTCATTTCTGGTTGAATGGCTTCGTCAATAAACAAAATATGCGGTATTGGTCAGGCAGCAATCCACACGTACTCCATAAGTCATCATTGCATCCCGAAAAAATTACGGTTTGGTGTGGTTTATGGGCCGGCGGCGTCTTTGGGCCGTACTTCTTCCGTGATGATCAAGACCGGCACGGTACTGTGAATGGGAATCGCTACCGTTCAATGATAACCGAATATTTTTGGCCCCAATGGGATGATATGGACTTGGAGGACATGTGGTTCCAGCAGGACGGCGCCACAAGCCACACAGCGCCGCCTCGGTCGTGCGATTTGACGCCGTTAGACTATTTCCTGTGGGACTACGTCAAGTCTATGGTCTATTTTAACAAGCCAGCGACAATTGATGAACTTCGTACGAATATCGAACGTGAAATCGCAGCAGTATCGGCCGATTTATGCTTGAAAACCGTCGAAAATTGGGTTCAGCGTGCCCGTGGTGCAGAAGAAATCGAGTTCCATACATAATGGCATCCAACGTACTTTCACAGGAATAAAGAATTTCATTGTTTTTTTGTTTTATTAAAAAAAACGTACTTTCACAGGAATAAAGAATTTCATTGTTTTTTTGTTTTATAAAAAAAAAAAATTTGTAGCGCTCTTATTAAAAAACCATTTATCTACAGGGTGGGGCAAAAGGAGTCATCCGATGTTGTTTGGCTCCTATTTTTTTTCTAAATAAAAAACTTCCATTCTTTTTTTTTTATATGATAATATCGCCCAAATGGGTGCCGTCACAATTGATTGCCATACGGGCTCGTTTTATGACATTTTTCATCACTTCGGGCGACAGATTCTCGCACTCGTGTCGAAAGTTTTCCTTGAGGGCTCTCTACGGTCTTGGACTTGTTCAAATAAACACGTGACTTAAAAAAACCCCACAAAAAAGTGTGGAACGATTAAATTGGGGCCAGTGCAAATCGCTAAAACGAGAGATGAGGCGACCCGAGAACGCCGCCTTCAGAATATCGGTTATGGCTCGCCGATATTCGGTTGGAAGCACATATCCTCCAGTCCTAATTCGTCCAATTGCGGCAGAAAAAAACTCGGTTAACATGGCCCTTTAGTGCGCACCGTCCACTGTTGTCGTTTGACCAGCGGCGTTCTCGAAAAAAATGGCCCGATGACTACTCCAGCGTGAAAAGCACACCATGCAGTAACTCCTCGTGAATTACTCGTGGATTTTCGGTGCCCCAGAAGCGATAGTTTTGCTTGTTCACGTACCCGCTAATGTGGACATGAGTCTCATCGCTCATTATGATTTTTTGTCGAAAAATCGTCCACTTCGCTTATTCTGCGTTCTTGGGGAGTGTATCACTCCATGGCTTGTTCATTTGAATTCTGCATCTGTCTACTCCACAAATGTCAAAACAGATTTGACATTGGCGGCTATTTGCAAAAATAAAAGCATCTTCCAATAGGGTGATCTCTTTTGGCCCACCTTGTATAAATATTGTTCTTAATAAATATAAAAAACATGGGGATTTTAAGAACCTGAGGTAATTTTATCTGTTCCGCTTCAGATTCTCAGAACCAAGAAGATGTGGAGTACAATGATTCTCAAGACAATGAGGAGAATTTTGCTCATTACCAAAGTTAGTGCCAAGAAGATGGTAATGCAGGGCAATGCAATGTTTTTGAAGATCCAACTATCGTGCGAGGTTTTTATTTTCCTTACAGATTGCCTGCAAACAAATGCTTGTACATCCTTCTCGATCAATATATTCATCTTTGCATTTGTTTGGAGGTTCAATGGTAATGTGTGTACCATCCATGCAACCTACGTGGAAAAAAACAAGTTAAGAGTTTCTAATCACAAAATTATTTCTTACCAATAGCTTAAGAAAATCCTCTATTTTTCAAGAAAACATTATTATTCTTCTGCTTACGCTCTTCATTACTCCATTTGATGAATTCAAGACTTATGCTGCTAATGAACATAATAGCTCTTTCCATTATTCGACATACTGAAGATAAAGATAGATCAAAACGATCTGCTAAATCCCTATAGCTACAAACTTCATGTCTAGCGAACCATAAGAATATCGCAATATATTTGTAGGCCGGAAACCTTTTTTCAGCACGAAGGTTCATATACATATTTGATTGTCGCAGAGATCGCGCAATAATGATTGGAAATTCGAAAATGACTTCGAAATTCTTCTTCTGTGAAGGATTGTACCATTTCCTTTAAATAACAGTTAATGTAATGACGTCTTGGCTTTACTTTAATGTACATATGTTAACTCATTGAAGATAAGTTCGTCATAACTTCCATTCATTAGCAACTAACCCGTCGAATATGAATCGCTTCCACACGATGAAATTATTTCCGGAAGTACGTTTAAGTCACTCAGGGTACTTTTTACAAAATAGACAAACAAAATTGAACTGGAGGAAATGCATAAGTTTACGTTTCACAGTTTGACTTCTGTCTGACGTTTATTTGTTTACATAGCAAATGAAACTTTACTTATTTTTACTTAAACGCGTTCCCGTACCTTTTTGTCTCTCTCTGAGAAAATTTACCCCCAATCCAAAAAGTTAGAGAATTTACTAATTTGTACTGCAAAAGTACGGGAACAGACCTAATATCACTTTTGAGGTTAATCCGTCAAACTTTTAAGATCCAAATTGAATTAGATTTTTTCAAGCTTGATCGCTTGAATGCAATAATTGCCATGAATGTTCCACACTAGACTTCTTATTTCATCTTCAAACTTCTATCAGTCATTTTGAGACGTTTACAGAGGACTGTGTGCAACCTCAATACGATAACAGAGAACTATAACTTAAAAAAGCCATCCCAATTTAGTAACAGGTGTAAATAAAGCAATTAAGAGGAAAATAAATTCTCATTTATGTTGTAAATGTTTGTTGCTTTCCAATAGAGGATTAGTTCATCCAAGATCCAATAAAAATTCATATTCGATTTGTATTTAGCTCAGCAAGATCCAAAAATTGGTGAAGATATAAAAGAAAATAAATTAAGCTTTGGTGTTTTTTTTAAGCCAGGATTTCAATACCAAAAACCCATACTGAAGGGGTAGTTTTTTTTTTATTTATTTCATTTCTTTTCGTCGCACTATAATTCATAACATAAGCCAAGAACTGCACTTAAAATGTTTGCGACATCAGTCACAATACTTCCCTATACTACATATTTCAAGGTAGGTATAGATAGATATTACAGAAATAAAATACGAAAATATGATTTCAAAATTAACTGCAATTATTTTTAAAAGTCGATATATATTAATTTACAAATTGCACTCCAATTATTCATAGATGCCACAATTACCAATAACAATATATGTTTTAAAATAATAATTAACCAAATTTGACTTACAGTCATTACTAAAGAATACAAACTGATGGAAACTACGTGTCATTGAACCGGAATTAATCACCGAACACTTTTCTATCATTCCAACTGTCAACATTAAACTGATTCCCTTTCAAATATTGTAGTTGGTAGAGGCCTTCTTCACTCAAACTCAAATGTGAGTTTATTGAACAAATGTAGATACTGGCATGTGCGAGGTGAAACAAAATTATTGATATTTTAAATAATTTATAATTAGAAGGACATCTGCATTTATTCTCACAATAAAGCCTTGTCCTTGAATATGCTTTACCGGTTTATATATTTTTTAATAACAACTTTCCACCCACAAAAGTTATTATATTTTCGGACAGGGTGGTCATAAATATGTATTAAGTGTATTTTTTAAATGTATAGTTTGGATTTTTTGTTCGATTTAAAATAATTGTGAACTGACCAATAAAATAATGGATTTTCGTTGATAATTTATACATTTCAGACAACTTCTTTATTAAAGGCATGAATAAAATAATATAAGATAACGGCTTCCGTAGGCTGTGGTCGCTGATGATATCATGAGGGTATTTAAAGGGGTTTTCAATGAGAGCGCTACAAAAGTTTTTTTTAAATAAAACAAAAACGGTTTTGGATATGAATGAAATTCTTTATTCCTGTGAAAGTACGTTCGATGCCATTATGTATGGAACTCGATTTATTTTGCATTAAGCATAAATCGACCGATACTGCTGCAATTTCACGTTCGATATTAGTACGAAGTTCATCAATCGTCGCTGGCTTGTTGGCATAGACCATAGACTTGACGTAGTCCCACAGGAAATAGTCTAACGGCGTCAAATCGCACGACCGGGGCGGGCAAGCGACTGGACCATTTCGTGAGATAACACGTTCTCCAAACTTGGTTACCAATAAATTGATTGTGGCATTCATTGTGTGGCTTGTGGCGCCGTCCTGCTGGAACCACATGTCCTCCAAGTCCATATCATCCAATTGGGCCAAAAGTATTCGGTTATCATTGAACGGTAGCGATTCCCATTCACAGTAACGTGCCGGTCTTGATCATCACGGAAGAAGTACGGCCCAATGACGCCGCCGGCCATTAAACCACATCAAACCGTAATTTTTTCGGGATGCAATGATGACTCATGGAGTACGTGTGGATTGCTGCCTGACCAATACCGCATATTTTGTTTATTGACGAAGCCATTCAGCCAGAATTGAGCCTCATCGCTGAAGATGATTTTCGATGAAAATCCGAACCATTTTCAAGTTGTTGCTCAGCCCAATTCACGATCATACGACGCTTCTGGTGGTCAAGCGGCTTCAGTTCTTGCGTCAATTTAATCTTGTAAGGATGTAGGCCAAAATCGTTTCGCAAAATTCGCCAGAACCAATTTGTACTGTGCCTGTGGATTCAAATTTTTCCACTAGACGCTCGATTGTTGATCTGCTAGGATTATGACGATCATAAATTGGACGTAGCGCTCTTAACGTTGAGGCCACTGACTCCGAATTACGGAAGTAAATTTTAATAATTTCGACTCGTTGTTGGATCGTATATCTTTCCATCATGAAATCGCTAACCTTACTGAAGAGAAATGTCAAAAGAGCGGCAAGAAATATGGCGTCGTTTGCTATCCCTGTCCCTCAACTTTTGTAGTGTCCTGTTGAAAAACCCGATATAACCCTGGTTTTCTTTTCTTGTGAAATGACGGAGTTATAGTCGTTTATTTTAGAGAAATATCAAGATACGTCGAGAATTTCGCAGTCACTTTAAGGTAAAATAGAAGCGTTAAGTGTGTTAATCATAGACGCATCTAGAAACCTTCTTCCGCACGTCGCGTATAATCCGGAATTTGCATTATTTGTATTTTACAAAATCGAATCAAAAAGAGACCTGCAATCCCAAAAACTCTAAAAGACAGGGCAAAACTTCAAACGAGGAATGTGCGTGCGACTGGGTCTTACGTACTTGCTCTTTGCGCGATGGATATTAAACAAAAACCTTAATACTGAATTAAAAGAAAATCACTGAAAACAAACATAGGTACAGCAGATAACTGTGATTTGTTGTTATTTGTCAAAACTCAAAACTCCGTGAAGAGACTTTTACGCTAAAACAAATGTCAATAGTAACATTGGTTTTCATTTCCATTCAGCTAGACAAAACTTTACTTAATGAGTATAGGAAAGAACAGAAAAGTAGAAAAAATAAGCTGTGCTTATTGGTTCCTGAGTCTGAGCTGGGCAGTCTGGAACAGGTTTTTTTCATCTACTTCTGGTAAAGTTTTAATGCTCAGTTTTATTGGTTTATTGGTTTTCAAACAAATATTGGATATCCCACAAACAAACTATACAATATTTGCCACGTTTTTTGACGATACAGCTATACAGCAGGTGGCACAACAATAGAGGAGACACATACGAAATTACAAAACGCTATCAACGAGGTTAATGAATGGACATAATCCTGGCGGATTGCGATTAACAAAAGGAAATCGATTCATGTAGATTTTTCGCATAAACGAACAAACAATTTGCCAGTATTTCTCAATATGGTACGAGTCCCTTTTGCAAATGAAGCGAAAGATCTCGGAATGACACTCAATGCAAAATTAAAATGGGAGTCGCATGTAAAAAAGAAATGCGAAGAACTTAAAAATATATACAGAGAACTGTAATTAATGATAACAAGCTGCTATTATACAAGCAAGTGCTATTTTACAAACTTTTGAAAACGAAATGTTGAGATCATTCGTGAATGCGCCGTGGTATATAAGGAATGAAGACCTACGCAGAGATCTGGGTATTCCCGCGGTTAAATATGAAACGAAAAATTTTGCACGCAAATAAAAAAAAAACTTGTATTGGGACACGTTAACACAACGGTCCTCCAAATT
This sequence comes from Rhingia rostrata, assembly GCA_949824845.1. Lineage (NCBI taxonomy): Eukaryota > Metazoa > Arthropoda > Insecta > Diptera > Syrphidae > Rhingia > Rhingia rostrata. Next base: position 48,388,105 of record OX463755.1, on the reverse strand, counting down.
CTTGACGAAACAAATTTACTGCGGCGTCTTCAAAGAACTAAGCCCTTAGATTTGACCCGATAATAACAAACCGCCCTATAAATAAAATTAAAAGCAGAAACTCTCTAAGGAAAGTTACCTGCCAAACATTCATTACTCGTGGTAAAAAATTGCTAGATAAGTCGCATACTTAATTGCAATGCAAATACAAAAAGGGTGGTGGTTTTAGTTAGGGTTAAAGTCCCGCACTACTGTGGGCACGTGCGCATCGTGTCTTTTGAGATTTCCACCAGCGCACGAAAAAAAAAAGTTTTATTGTTTTTATTCATTTTTTTATCATTAAAATGTTTAGGATGTAGGGCTAAGAATTAACTATCTATAAGGGCAAATATGTTACTAAGAAAATGTACCATCAGTTTAAATCGAACAATACGAAAGTAAAATGCTTCGCCAAACTCTGATTTTCCCGTTCATTATAGCTTGTAGACTTTTAAAACCAATTCCTACCGGTAACTCTTTTCTCCTTACCCGCAAATTTCCTAAGCCGCACTGTAGTTTTTTTTAATCGAATAAAACACTCAAATTCTCATCAAATATTCAAAATTTTATTGTAATCGATAAATAGGCCTTTACCATTTACGATTTAAAGACAACTTCATGTAAATGTTGTTCGCGGCTCTGTTTCAAATGGTCCATTCGGAAGGTCCAATTTCGCATCACTTTTTCGAGCATTTCGGCCTGTACTCCACGAATTACGCGTGTAATGTTATCCTGAGGGGCTTCAATCGTGTTCGGTTTGTCCACAACGACTTTACATAACCCCACAAGAAATAATCAAGAGGCGTTAAATCGCATGACCCTTGCGGCCAACTCACACAGAGATAAGCTGCTCACCAAATTCATCCTTCAACATTTCCATTGTTTCACGAGCTGTGTGGCATGTGGCACCGTCTTGATGAAACCACATGTCAACTAAGTTCACCTCAGCCAACTGGGGCAAAAAAAGTCGCGTATTAGTGCTCGATATCGATCGCCGTTGACGGTAACGTTTCTTCCACGGTCTTCTTTGAAGAAAAATGGACTGATGATGCCACCGACCCATTTTTTTTTTTTTGCATGTGGTTGCTCATCACTCCAGATGCGACAGTTTTGCTTATTTACGTTTCCGTTGGGTCAGAAATGATTCTCATCGCTGAACACAATTTTTCGATAAAACCGCGGATTTTCATGGAGCAGTCTACAAGGCCCATTCACCAAAAATTAGACGTTGTGGTAGGTCATTCGGCTTCAATTCTTGCACAAGTTGAATTTTATAGGCTTTCAAACCTAATTCGACACGTAAAATTCTCCATGTGGTTGAGTAACAAATGCCCAATAGCTGAAAACGGCGATGAATCTTGTCTTTATCAATATGGTGTCGTATGCGGTTTCGAAATCAATGAACAGAGGGTGGGGTATGGATTTGGAATTGCCTTTTCCCAGTCCCTGCCGAATGGTAAAGATTTGATCATCTGTAGACTTCCCTGATATAAAACCACACTGATAAGGGTCAATCAAATCGTAGAGTAGTTGTGTCAATATTTGATAGAATCTTTGAATATTAAAAGCATTCAAAATCCTCAAATGTCAGGTAATTAAGACTATATACCAACACTGCCCTAGATAAGTTAAGTCTAGTATGATATTCAACTAATTTTACCTGGTATTTATGAACATACCCAATAATACCAAAAGACAATAAGGACGAATACAAGTAAATGATGATTGATTTTAGTAATGTCATCTTTATCTCAAATACTCCTAACACGACTGGACTCAATACAAACCCTATATTCACTAGGAATAATTGTAATTTGTTGGAATGGACAAGACAAAAAATGATTTCCTCAACTAATGGAGTTTATCATCCGAGTTGCTTTTATGAACACAAATATGTTGATCAAATGTTATCACGCAATCTGCTAGTTATCATGCACAAGGGTAGATACCTCTATACCTATATTTTTAAAGTCCCATCAAATATCCATAAGAATTTCTTGTACTTATGTTCCTAAAATGTACGGAAACTATTTGTTTTGAATATATCAATATTAAATAGAAACATGCATAAACTCTTATATAAAAAGTAATCTAGTAATATACAACAAAAGCTCTTTTTATCAGTATTGACATAAGTTAATTGACATTATATCACTGATAAAATACTATCAATTGTTGGTTGTTGTCAACAATAGAACCAGTAATAAAAACGAGTGTTGTTTTCCTATTAGTTCTTGATTTAATGCTGGGTGTGTAAACTCTATACTTTGAATAAGAAATTAAGAACGCACAAATGCTTCATCATTAGATACGCTTAATTGCAAAGCTCTCTACTGTATTTTTATAATATGTGTAAAAATATATTCTGTTCCATGGGGTATATCAATTTTAATGTATATTTTGAAGCATAGAGAACTCAATGAGAACTGCATATAGGTTCTGTCCGGTTCACCTGTGAAGCTAAGCCAGCGTTAAGTTTTGGAATTTTAAGGGAAAAAACAAAATTATTTCCTTAAAATGTACATCAATACAATGATGCAATCCTTATTAAAGACTATTAGCAGTAGTTTAACAGCATTCTTGGAAAAACGTATACATTTCGATCCATTTGATTAGACGCACCGGTGAAGTTGATTATTTAGTTGATTAGTGCTTAGACAAAGAAAACTGTTGAAAACGTATTTTTATTTCCTAATTAAACTCAAATAATCAAAAAATGGTAAATTAAAATGAATGGAATATAGTTGATGCTTATATTTTGAAATGTTTTGATATGCAGCCCTATTCAACAGCCGTTCAAAGATTTTCCGATACGAAAGTCAGTTCCGAATAGAGCTCCGTTTACCATCGAAGTATCCGTTGCGAAACAAACTAAATGAAGCATACATTCACGTATGTTTGACAACCTGTCAGCTGTGTAGTTTTATAAATGCAAAAAGTGAGTGAAATATTTAAACAAAATTTTTCTTGCTTCGTTCTTGCCGTTTTTTTCCATAACACGATTTTGTAGTAATAAGCAAATAATTTCATTTATTTTTTAGTCACAATTTTGGGATGGTTTCCATTTTTTAGTAAGAAATCCGCCACCATTTTTCGTCGGAGAACCTCCGAAGAAACTCAACGTATAGCTATCAAATATTGTTGACTTAACGCATTAAGTCTTCGCGTGATCATGTGCGATGCATTTGGTTGGAAGATCTGCTCAAAATGCAAATCCGAACGGATACCTCGGTACTAAATTTCGGTATACAAAAATACAATTTTTAAAAGTCGTAATATTATATCTTTAATACATTATTTAATAGCTATGTATATATTATTTTAGTATATTATTTGAAGACTAAATGTTTTAATTATTACTGTAACGTTTTTTAAAAGTATATTTTCCAGCAGATAATATTTGTTCAAGAATTTTTTTTGCGCTTTTAGATATGCGAAGAACTCAAGGCTATGCTCAACTGGCTTTTATCAGTGGTCCTTATTTCAATTATTAAAGAGAACACTCTCTCAACGGTGTCTGAAGTACCTGGTAAACAAAGAATGTATGCAACGATCTTAAGTATATAATTGTGAGGAATGTTTCGTTTTTCAAAATGTTGAAAACATTCCACCCATCGTTTGTCAGTTGCAATACTGTTTTCTTCCCATGAATGAATCTTTACAACGATTACATATTTGTTTAAAAATTTAAATTTATTGAAGAGTTCAATATTACATGAGTTGACGTCAAAGCGATTATTTAATGCAATGAACTTTGTGGAAGCTTCAACAAATTCCCCTTTTGGTAGTTGGTGGAGTGCGAACCAAACGTGGATTGAAAGATGTTCAAAATGAATAGTCCGCTTATTAGTTCATAAAAACAAAAACGAAAGCTAATTAGCAGAATTCTGGTAATAAAATATGTTTTAATAGAACCGTAAAATGGTCGAGCTATTAAGAGTATGTACTTCTTCTTTCGTTACGTTGTCATCATCAGTTGCAGATTTTTGAATAGCCTTTTGCACAGCTGTGGACAAAAAATAATTTTTCCCTCGCGATTCAAGTGATTCCATAAAAATATTGAGTACATGTACAACTTCCATCGCCGAGACGGTGTCGCCTTCAATTAATTTCACCTTGCGATTGCAAAGTGCTGTCTATAAGATAAACTTGGTCTTATAATTTTAGTCTTATAAAAAAAATCGGTCTTTTCGATGTTCTCAGTGCAAATACTGTTCTTTAAACTCAAGAAAAAAATGCTCATCAAATTTGAGCACAAAACTTAAATTTTTAGAATCATCGAAATAGTTTTGAATTTTGTTCATGCATTTTGTATAAAACTAGCGGATTACCGTCAGTTCGCTAGACGTCAAGTCTGAAATGCCATTTGTACATGTATGAAAAATTCAATCAATTTTAAGCCGGATTGAGGTACCCACACTATTATAAGTTAATTTTGTTTTAAGCTCGATACAACATACATACGTTATATTCTTGAAATATCTCGTCCTAAATTTCCAATTTGGAAGGTCGAAAACCATGTTGATTGGTTGGTGCATGTGAATGTGCACATGCGCCGAGGAGGTATCGCTGTCGCATGTTGGCGAAAATAAATGATCTATTGAATCATCGGTACAACATACATACGTGACAACTCAAACAAACCTCCTCGGCGCATGTGCATTGAATTCATCATTGCTAATGATGTTGCTCTGGCGAATGAATGACAGCTTAATGAAGCCAGTATACCCAGCAAGCAAACAATTTTCGAATACCTATACAAATGTCGAAAACCAAGTTGATTTGATGGCACACGTGAACGGGCACTAACATCCAGGCGCCGAAGAAATCAAACTAAATGCAATCGAATTAATCGATACACTCAATTGAATACCTCCAAAAGATCACCAAATTGTTTTTTCTTTTAAATTTATTTATTGTAATGCTCTGGTAAACAACATTTTTGGATTTACCATCAGGTGCGTACACAAACAAATCAGACGGTTTCCCTACACGTGAACTGGCTACATACAATTGTTCATGTGAAAAACAATAATTTTCTAAATTTAAACCACACGCTTGCAATGCATGTCCTTGTGATTTGTTGATTGTCATAGCAAAGGCAAATCGAATTGGGAACTGCAAATGTTCAAATACAAAGGGCATGTCTGTTGGTAATTTCTTTACCGCAAGTCTTGTACCATTACACAATTTTGGTTGATTGAGATTTCGTAACATAATAATAGGTGCTCCAACTTTCAATTATAGAATGTGTGGTTTCAGTCCTGGTAGATGAAGTGAATTTAAAAATTCTGTTGGATAATTGACCACCTCATCTTCATTCAAAATCGGTGTCCACTGACTAAAATGTGAATAATTAGCCTGGTATCTCCTTCAAAACAACCTCATTAATTTCACTGACATCTTTATTTTTTGCCGCTAATATGGATCGCTGTCAGGCAGAACGAACCATTCACGAAAGAACCACCCGAATTGATTGAAGTGAGGATACCAATATCAAAACTGAAGCTTAATAAGGCCTTCCCGCCGAGCTTTATAAAGCCGGCGGTAAGTAACATACACCAACTCATAAGCCGAATCTGGTCGGAAGAAAGTATGCCTGAAGAATGGAACCTCAGCATAATTAGCCCGATCCACAAAAAATGAGACCCTCTAAACTGCACCAACTACAGAGGCATAAGTCTCCTCAACATCGCATACAAAATTCTATCTGCCGTTATATGTGAACGCCTGAAACCGTTTACCAATAACCTGATCGACCCTTATTAGTGTGGTTTTAGGCCAGGAAAGTCCACAACCGATCAAATCTTCACACTTCGGCAGATCCTGGAAAAACCCAAGAAGTCCAAATCGATACCCACCACCTATTCATCGATTTCAGAGCCGCATACGACAGCATTTATAGAGACGAACTATACAGAGCCATGTCTAGTTTTGGTATACCGCCCAAACTCGACCGCTTGTGTAGGATGACGATGGAGAATTCTCGCTACTCCATCAGGGTCGGAAACTAACTCACTGACACATTCGATACCAAAAAAGGATTTAGGCAAGGCGATGCGCCGTCATGTGACTTCTTCAATCTGATTCTTGAGAGGATTGTTCAAAACTCACGAGCTAACACCAGAGGCACAATACGCCGATGATATTGACATCATTGGTAGGGCCCAACGTGATGTCATAGCCACGTTTGCTAGTATAGAGAAGGAAGCAGCAAAAATGGGCGTAGCAGTAAATGAGGGCAAGACGAAGTATATTCTGTCAACACGAAAGGACACACACAACAGAACGTCCCCATTGACAGTTATAACTTTGAGGTAGTATGGGTCTTTATCTATCTCGGTTCCGCTATTAACTCTGACAACATCTCGTCAGAATTTAAACGAAGAATTACTCTTGCCAACCGCTGTTTCTTCGGGCTAAGAAGGCGATTCAGTAGTAAAGCCCTCACTCGAACTACTAAGGAGATCTTATATAAGACCCTGATCATCCCAGTCCTGCTCTACGGCGCTGAAGCATGGACCGTCTCAAAAGCGGATGAAGAAATTCAAGAACTATACGAGCTGTACAGCGACATGCCCCTGGTCAAAAAACTCCACATTGGACGTTTAAGATGGCTAGGACATGTAGAACGAATGGACACCAATACTCCGGCTCACAGAGTCTTCGATTCCCAGCCAGACGTCGGACGCAGTAGAGGAAGACCTCGCCTTAAGTGGCGCGCGCAAGTAGAAACCGACCCCAACAAACTTGGAGTGCGCAACTGGAGGCAGTTAGCTAAGGACCGGGCTAATTGGAGAGGCATGTTGGTTGAGGCCCAGGTTCATTCCGGACTGTAGCGCCACTTAAGTAAAGTAAGCTGTACAGCGACATGCCCCTGGTCAAAAAACTCCACATTGGACGTTTAAGATGGCTAGGACATGTAGAACGAATGGACACCAATACTCCGGCTCACAGAGTCTTCGATTCCCAGCCAGACGTCGGACGCAGTAGAGGAAGACCTCGCCTTAAGTGGCGCGCGCAAGTAGAAACCGACCCCAACAAACTTGGAGTGCGCAACTGGAGGCAGTTAGCTAAGGACCGGGCTAATTGGAGAGGCATGTTGGTTGAGGCCCAGGTTCATTCCGGACTGTAGCGCCACTTAAGTAAAGTAAGTAAGTTATATGGATCGTTCGCTCAACGAACGATGATTTTTGTGTTGTTGTGCAATGTCTGAAAAAACTCTTTCAATCAGATCTTGTTTTGATTGAGTGATGCCATAAAAATCAGTGGGTATCTATCCGCATTTTTCCATCTTCAATTTTGAGTAACTGCTTAGAAAATTCATCAACTGATGGATCGTTTTGCAATTGAACACGCACATTTGTATTTAGTGTGAATTTTCTTACATATCTCCACAAAATTGAAGATTTAAAAGACGCATTCAATTCGTCGGCAGTAGTCGATCGGAGAATGAGGTAGAGTTTGTCTAAAATCCCCTGCTAACAATACCAAGGCATCACCGAATAATTATTGATTCGTTCTTAGATCTTTCATAAAAAAAAAATTTATGGCGCAACAGGCTCGTTAGTACCCAGGGCCTAGCTTTCTTCTCACAACCATTCATGTGTACTTTTTAGCACGATGGCGGGACCTCATGTTTTATGCCGACTCCGAACGGCTAAGTTGAGATAAGCTTTTCACGACAATTGATACTACTCGGATGATTTGTCAGATCATCATGAGAGGAGGGCCACTGACAAATTATTTAGATGTTGCTACGGCTTGGGCTCGAACCCAGACCTTCTGCGCGGCAGTTCATCGCACTAACCATCGCGCCACTCCGTCTTAGATCTTTCATGGTTCTGTCAAAAGCTTTCAACGAACAAGCGAGACGACACAAACCGCATGTATAAAATCACAAATCAGATGCCAACTAACATGCGAGAAGTGTAACTAAAAAAGTATGAAATCAACCTGTTTTTGTTTTAATGAATTTGTTCCAAAAATTTAATTTTTTTTTTAAAATAAAGTATATCAAAACCATGTTTGGATAAATATAAACATTTAAAAAAAAAAACGAAACAAATCCGTTGTAATTGGAGTTTTTGGTACACGTACAAACGTCATTTAAGATTTATATATATAGATATCTAAGCGCTTATATGTTGCTCAAAAACAAAGTGTTTTTAAAACTTTTCAGAGATCCAAAATTACAATTTCAGGCTCAAATTTGTTGAGAATTTATTCTGAAGTTGAAAGAACGACATTATTTTATCTATGCACCTTGAAAGGCACGGTAAAGCACCCTAATAGACATCATTCGTTTTTACCTGGTTGCGAAGAAAAAGCTGCCATATTTCTGCCAGAGATTCCTTAAAAAATCTCTTCAAAAATCTCTTTCAATCCGTCGAACATTCTAAGTATCGCATCCGTAACGTAAACCCAGGAATCGAGCTTTGGAGTAGCCGATCAATTTTCGGTATTCGACATCGACTGAATCACAAAATGCCTCAAGCTTTGCCAAGCGCACAGTAAACAAGTAGAAATTGGAATATATTTTTACGACTAAACATTTTATGTCAAATATCATTTAACGACAGGCTTTCTTGATCACAGGTTTTCAACCATCCCTGGGTATAGCTAGTTCCAATTGTAGAATGTATTTTCAGTACCACTACACTCGCGATTGCCAATATTGCATGCAATTTTGCAGTTGATACTGAATTTTTTCATTTCATTATTCAGCAAGCCGACAATGGCATCCAATGTCTTACCGCTTATTTTATTGGCTCGACGCAGCGGCATTCAATGCTTTCTGCAGGCTTGTCGATTTTAAGTGTGATTCAATGTCCGTGAGAGATATAAAATTCGGTGCTATAAACATGTAGTATTCGCTTAGATGTTCATTAACCACATTAATTCCTCGCTTTCTCGGCATTTTGGTAACTCAATTTTATTTTTTATAGAAACAAAAGGTCGTAAGCACATGCTTTCGTTTTTCTATTTATTATTAAATTTCGACAAACGAATGATTTCGGTATATTTATGTGTACCGAGGATTTTCTTCGGTACACCGGTACACAGCGTTTAATTTCGGTACTGTACCGGTCATTTGGTACAGGTGGTCATCTTAGGCATACCCACCCCTATATGATAAGGAATAATATCACAGCTTAATTGAGTTTATAAGGTCTATTGCATGTAATCTTAGAAACTTTCTCGAGAATTACTAAAATCATATTTACGAATGAAAGGGGCTGTCCCCCTTAGAGTTAGAATTGTTGTTACTCCCACGCACGGAAACTTTGTTCCAAAAATATACTCCCAGCATACTGAAGACAGATAAAACGAAGGAACAAAGGACAGAAAAAACAGCAGCAAAATGTATGTATAAACACGAAAAATGCTAATTGTCAGCCTCTCAGTTCATTCAGTTCATTCAATTGAGCAATTCAATTCTCCTCAAACCAAGACCTTAGTGGCGCGAGTGGTAGATAATTGTCTCACTAGGCACGGGACTACAAGTTCAATCGGTTAGGGAATAAAAGCATTTCAATAATAATTATGCAGGGCCATTTCGGCCATTCAATCGAAAGGAATTTTAACTTGATTGGTTCTGAAGGTGCTGGAACTAAAAAGGTGTTTCTTTTAAAGGTATAGAACTTCAAATTGAAATAAAAACACAAGAAAATCGTTTTAATGTCCATCAATTTGGCTTTATTGGAAGGATAATTTTATGCCAATAATGGCATGTGGCCGCCGCGGCTGGTCCAATTTTCAAGCACTTGGGAATGTATGTCGGCAATAACGCCACGAATGTTGGCTTCGAAGTCCCCTTACGTTTCTGGTTTGTTGGCGTAGACGAGCGACTTTACAAATCCCCAAAGAAAATAATCAAAATTACACGATCTTGGTGGCCAATTGACAGGTCCATTCCGCGAAATTGTGCGCTCATCAAATGGTTCCTTCAAGAAATCGATTGTAATATGCGCGGTGTGGCATGTAGCACTGTCTTGTTGGAACCACATCTCATCCGCATTCATGACATCCAATTCGGGAACAACATAGTCGGTTATCATGGCTCTATACCGGTCTCCATTAACGGTAACCGACTCTCCAGCATTATTTCAGAAGAAGTATGGCCCAATGACTTCACCAGCTCATACAGCACACCAAACAGTCAGTTTTTGTGTTTCATGTGGATTCTCTTCACTCCAAATGGGGCAATTTTGCTTGCTGACGTAGCCATTCAACAATAATACACCCAAATCACGACGCATTGCATGGTCCCGCGGCTTTAATTCTTGCACAAGCTGGATCTTGTAAGTTCGTAAGCCAAGATCTTTGCGCAAAATCTTCCTTAAAGTTGATGGACAAAGCTCCAATTGCTGTGCAAGGTGGCGAATCGATTCATTCGGGTCCTCTTAAACACTTTGCTCTACAGCGGCAATTGTTTCTTCGGTGCGCACTGTTCGACGTCTCTGCGAATGCGTGTTATCACATAGAGTAAACGTAGTGCGAAAACGATCCATGGTTAACCGAATTAATTGCTCTAATGGACATTTATGTCGACCATAAAATGGACGGAGCTTGCGATAAACTTCGCGTACTGAACCATTATTTTCGAAATAAATTTTCACGATTTGCAAGCGTTGTTCATTTGTCAACCTGTTCATGATGAAAAGGCGAACCAAACTGAACATAAATGACATTAGAGTTGAACGATTAGATCACAAAATGTCATTTTTATCTCTATTCGAAAAACCAACCCTTAAAAACAACATCCGTTATTATATTCATGAATATCTTAGTGTAAATTAGTTTTGGAAGCATCATCATTCGAGAAAAGGATGTCCCGATATATAATTCAAAATTTTTGGGGATGTATAACAGTGAAATATATATAATGCGAAGGCATATAGTATCAAGACAACCAAAAGCTGATTGCTGCGATTATACTTCCATGAGCCATTACTTTCTTGAATTTCCCTACAAGTTTTTTTATGAAAATTAATTTATAGTGTTTTTCTGGTTATAACCAATGGTATATATTCTTCATCGCCGTTTAACAGTCTGCAGAAGTGGTTCCATATTCACAATAGAGCCATGCATAATTTTACTATACCATCCAATCTTTTCCGTTTCTTATGAATCATTCAATACGAACAATGGATTTAGGCGAGGTAACGTATTGAAATGTGAATGTATTAACATCATTCCAGGGGTACAACCTTCCATAAATCTGTACAAATAATAACAAGCGCCGACGATATTGGCATCATTGGTCGGAGTCAACGAGATTCCTCTTCCACGATTGCTTGTATAGAGAAGAAAACAGCAAGTTAAGCAGTAAATAAGGGCACGACCAAGTACATGCTGAAAAGGATACACAACGTCGACAAATTGAAGAGAACAAAACCACTAACAACTTTGAGGTAGTAAGGCTATATCTACCACGGCTTCGCTGTTTACTTTTATAACGAAATCACGTTAAAAATCGAAGAACTGCTATCTCAGTTTCTTTATACTAAGAAGCGTTCATTGAAACTACTTAGGTCATCATTTATAGGATCCTGCCTTACGGCACCCGTGTCAACTTGGATGAAGGAATCCTTGGTGAAAAACTTTTTCTTAAAAATGCTCGATCCCATTTGTGTTGACGACTTATGAAGATGAAGATTAAGCCTTGAGCTTTATAGCGACATAGAGCAAATGGATAAAAATACTACGATCAGCGAAGTCTCCAATTCTCCGCCGTACATCTGAAGTAGTTGAGAAAGACATCATCTTAAGTGACACACAAAAGTGGACACCGACACGAACCAACTTGTAATGCGCAACTTAAAAAAAAAATCAAATTTTTACAGGATCCTTAGTACCCACAACCATTTATGTGTGATTGGGTACTTCTCGCAAGATGGCGGGACCTCCTGTTTTATGCCAAATCCGCACGGCTAAGTTGAGAAAAGCTTTTTTTTGACAACTTGACTACTTGGATGATTAGTCATATCATCACGAGAGAAGGGCCAGTGAAATATCATTTAGGTCATGCTACGGCTGGGGATCGAACCCACCCCTTCTACGCGGCAGTACATCGCACTAAAGATCGCGCCGCTGAGACCGTCTGTTAACTAGAAGCACTTAACTAGGGATATAGATAATTCTATATGGAAGCTGACATTCCAGCTGTCGGCATACGTCCATCTTCACATTTAAACATTTCACATTTGCTGTCATGTTATAATTTAAAGGCCATAACTTTTAAAAGGAAAACAATATTAAAACAAATAAACAAAATAAATGCTTACTTATCAAAAACAAAATTATAATTGTGATATAAAATAAAAACAAATATAAACTAGGATGTAATAAAATCTTAATCACTTAACTGAAAAAGATCAGATAACAGCGTGTCAGCATTCGCCGTACAGTATTTTAATTATATTAACTGCACCAATATATATATATATGGCACTGTCAATTATATGTCAAATACTATTAACATCAAAGTATGATTTGCTATAAAATCATAACAAGCCATTTCTGATTAAGTACTTCTTGACAAGAGTGTTTTAAGATAAACATTATAAATTCTTAACCTCAGTAAGACTTCAGTTAAATGCCGATAATCCAATCAAGTAAACTAAGTATATCCCTTATCGTTAAATTTGGACCCAATTATATACACCAATACCTCACTTTGCGTCGTGGTTACGTTCCAAAAAAAAACACGACGCAAATTGAAACGACGCAAAGTGAATTATGATTTTCTGCAGCAAACCATGTTAATACCGAAGATATATTCAAGGGTTACGAAAAAGCTACTTTTTAAGAAGAAAATTGAACAAAGTAAACATTTAAAAAAAACTGAAATACATAAATATACATTATATATAGAAAAATAAATACATTAAAATGAAAATAAAAATTAATCACTGTCTGATGAGTCCATACTGGCTGTTATCGTAAGTCGGCTTTCTTTCACAAAAAATTGGTCCAATGTTTGCTGAACAGGTTTTTTCTTCAACGTAACATAAATTTTCTTGTAGCAATTGATATTCGTAGCTACCGCTTGGGACACTTTAAAACTGCTTCCGCTGTTGGGATCGTTTTTTTTTAAATCTCCATAGCTTCGTCAATCAAACACATCGCTTTGGTAATTTGTTTGGAGGTTGCATTTTGTTCTTCGGAGATTTCTAATGAACGGTCACTGTCATCTCTTCATTAGCAAATTGCAATTCCAGTTGCATTAGTTCTTCATTAGACAATTCTTTGTTGTGTGGGGTTAGAAATTCATTTATGTCAGTCTCTTCCATACCTTCAAAATTAGACTCTCTAGCTTAATTAGAAATTTCATAACGAACAGCTTGTGTACTATCAACTTCTGCAGCGCATAATTTATGAACATGTTCAGGCCATATTTTGCGCCAACACCATTTATGCAAGATGGTTTATCCTTCTCCCGCGAATCGAAAATAATTTCTTTGGATTTCATTATGTTGAACTTTTTCCAAAAACTCTACCTGGTAGGCTTATCTTGTCCATCAGTCTCACTCCAAAAAAATTCAAATGTTCGTCGAAGTTAATAACTTTTAAAAGTCGATATTACTCCCTGATCCATCGGCTGAATAACTGATCTCGTATTAGGCGGCAAAAATACGAATTTCACGATTTCTGACAACTCATCAACATAAACTAAGTGGCCAGTAGCATAGTCTACTAGGATCAAGGCCCCGAAGTTTATGTTTTCCTTGTAAGCAATAAGCAATAAGTTTTAATTTCTCGAATAGCACAAGTTGAAACCCAGTTTTGAAATAATGATGCTGTCATCCAATTTTTTTTAGATATTAAAGTTGTTTTAGGTAGACGTTTACAAAATAACCCAGTCTCGTCAACATTAAAGACTTGTTTCGGATCAAAGCCGCTTTCATTAATTAGCGCTTTTAACTTTGTTGGGTAGCGTTCTGCAGCAGTTATATCAGCTAGGTGCTTCGCCTTTAAGAGCAATGCATTAGCTAGCATTAGCGTTGGATGTTGCTTTACTTTTTATGTCATCAAATAAGCTTTTTGCTTTTGTCTGAATTACCATTTTACTTAATGGTATTCTCTGCGCAACATGATTTCCAATCCAAATAGAAAGCAAGGACTCCATTTTGATCATCAAAGCACTTCTTGTACGGGTTATCGTTTTAGCATCTAATGATGTTGCAGATTTTGCAGACTCTCTTATTTTATCCCCATCTCCATTTTATTAGTTGTGACAGTTGTTGAAGCCGGACCAACAGCCCTTGCTAACTCCATTCTCTCCCTCTTCTCCCTTATCAAATCATCGCAGAATATCTAATTTTGTCTTTAAGCTGATGTTTTTTTTTTGTAATTTTACCAGCAGCATCCTTTCCACTCATTTATAATAATAAATAAATAAATAAATTGGGAAAATATTTACCTTTTTTGAACCAGAAACAACCTTCTTTAATAAACAGCACAACACAATAACTAGACGTTGGAAAAAGCATAGCACGCTAATCGAAACTGAACTTTGAAAAAATTAAAAAAAAATTGAGACTCGAACCAAAACAACGCAACTTCGAAAATGTAACGACGCACAGTGAAAATTATAACTAATTCAGCAGCGACGCAAGTTCAAAAAGCGCAAAACGAAACGACGCAAAGCGAGGTATTGGTGTACCTCAAAACCTCCACTGCTTGAATTATTATACATGATTTCTTGACATAAGATACTATTTCCAATACTCATAATTACTTTGAGATTTCAATTGTCGAAATCTCACTTTTATATCCATTTTTTGTAAGCGCGTTATTTTCATTTTTTAAAATCTGAAGGTAATGTTTCAGCATATTCAACTGAATGGAGAAGATAAGTTTTCATTATTCTAAGAAACACAGCTAATTTAGGCCTCAATAGAAGCTTCAAAGAAAGCTTGCAACAAAATCAGATCTTGGTAAACTTAGTAACCTTCTTTGAGCTAAGAGTTTTGTTCATAGTAGCCTTCATTTTCTCTTCATAGAACTAGTTCTCAATCAGTTACAAAACATGCATTGAATGTACCAGACTCTATTCAAAGATGAGCGATCTGTTTTTCTCTTACTTCAGATTTGGAACGTTTAAGAACTTGTGTAAGATATCGTTCCTTTACTATTACAAACGATGTTTATACGAGCCTAACAAAATCATCCCCAAATGTGCGACATTTGATGACAGTTGCTGGAACGGTTTCTTAAATATACCCAACTCATCTCACTAGAGCAATACACTTAGCAATATTATCTACATTACCAGGAGGAGAAAAACAAAGGCTTCATCTCACACTAAATTTATTTGAGCATGCGTATGTTATTTTTATTTTAATTCATTTAAATTAACAAACTGACAAATCGTCGCAGCTGTCTGGATTCAACCCGAATTCAAAACAATATCAACCCGATCGAAAACAAAAACTTAATTGTAGATGATGTCAGTTAATTTGATAGTGTCTGCTGTCATGTTTATATTTTAGTCGTAATTTTTATAAGTGTCACCTTCGAATCATAAATTTTAATGAACAATAAGACACTTCTTCTGCGTTTGACTAGAATGAAATCGAAAATGTGTCAATTAATTGTAAAGGTCATTGCTTTCTGGACTTAACTAGTTGTATGACGGTGGAAGTTCTATTTTGTATTTGGTATGAATTTTATTTCCATTTTATACCACTTCAAATGACTGGTAAAGTAATAAAAACTAATTACGAAGCTTTTATAGAAAAATCGGATATTAACCGGAATAGATCTGGAGCGTAATAATAAATTCGTGATATGTAATGAAATTTACCGTTGAAAGGTTAAGGCATAGAAAAGGTACTAGACTTGAAATTTTAAATGGTGATGTTTGGTGAGAGCTCTGAAATGAAATGTGAAAATCAGTTTCCCCTTATGACAAGTAGGCCAGTGGAAAAGAAATACTGATGGGTCAGAATGTATGACCATACTTCACTCGCGACAAAGGTAGGGAGCCTACACAACAACACGTCCGGTATAGGACTTAGGCTAATTGACTTAGCTACGGAACGAAATGCCACTATAGCCAGCACACGGTTTCCTCACCTCAACATCCATAAGGGAATCAACGAACTGTTCACCAAATTGATCACATTGGGATAGACAAGAGACACGCATCCAGTATTTTGGATGTCCGAACATTCCGAGGAGCTAACATCGACTCGGAACACTACCTTGTTGCAGCCAAGGTAAGAATGCGACCTCACCAACACATTCGATACCAAAAAGGATTTAGTAGTAAAGCCCTCACTCGAACAACTAAGGAGATTTTATATAAGACCCTGATCATCCCAGTCCTGCTCTACGGCGCTGAAGCATGGACCGTCTCAAAAGTGGATGAAGAAATCCTTGGTCGATTTGATAGGAAAATTCTTCGGTCCCGTTTGCGTTGGACACCAATACTCCGGCTCGCAGAGTCTTCGATTTCCAGCCAGACGTCGGACGCAATAGAGGAAGACCTCGCCTTAAGTGGCGCGCACAAGTAGAAACCGACCTCAACCAACTTGGAGTGCACAACTGGAGGCAGTTGGCTAAGGACCGGGCTAATGGGAGAGGCATGTTGGTTGAGGCCCAGGTTCATTCCGGACTGTGGCGCCACTTAAGTAAGTAAGTAAGTAAGTACAAGATGACGTGTTTGTTCTACTAAGTTAAGCAAAATTTTTATCGTAGTTTGACAGATCTTCAGACGACATACTCTCAACTTCTATAGGGATCTGTTCCTTGTAGGCTGCTAGAATTTTTGGATGTTCACATACATGCGAGAGTTTAGTAAACAGCATTAAAGAAATTCTGGAACGGTTCAAATCGCTATCGCGCGTTATCAGACGACCGAGAAACACCTTCAGATTGCCAGTTGTGGCTGCTATATTATGCCGTTGCTCCGTTCAATTAATCTAATTGAGAAATGTAAAATTCATTGACTATGGCTTTTTACAGCTAATCATATACAATTACGTTTGCCCTGCGCTGTTCTAAAAAAAACAATGTCCCAATGACTCCATGCGCTGCATGAATAAACAGACAGTTACATGCGGATTTTGAGTTCGTTAGACCGAAGATGTCTGTTTTAGGTGATATACCTTTGACACGCTGGTGATATAAATACTATGGAATTTGAACCATTGTATTTGCAATATCTTGGGTGCTGACATACGCTTTATATAATATGAGAATGGCGCTGCGAATAGAAAATCCAGGAATATTGCATGGATTTCCATGATGCTCGCGTGGCATTAGCGTGGTATTTCCTGACACATAGGTGGTATACCGTTTACTATAGTATTCACCCTTATTCCACATGTCGACATTATACGACAGATGGCGTTTTTTGAGTCGAGTCGCTTTAGTGGCGTTTAAGTATCGGTATTCGATTCTCTGAACACCTCTGTTCTCATTTTGTTTACATTCCACATGAATTCCACAGCAACTGCTGATACAAAAATGACAGATAGGCGTTCATGTTTTGCAATTTGAAGTTTCAAATAAACATTTATTTTACTATTTAACATTTCGTATAGAAAAAAATATATTAAAAACAATGAATATCATTGCAATGTTTATATCATGGAAAAGCGAGGACGAAGAAGAAGATGAAATTGCTAAAAGAGAGCTGAAAAACATCAGAAGAAGAATCAGGTCAAAATCCGATCATTTGGATTTGCCAGACTCACTTTAAGTTTTACATCGAACCAAACCTGTTAAATATACGTTTAGTATTCTACACTTCAATTTTGATTTTACATGCTAACCTTATGCCACTCTTTTCGAGTTCTTACGGGTGGTCCCAAATAATTTAGTGTCGCAGCTACCAACTCCTCGTCGGTCTCGGGAATACCTCTTTTGAAATTTCTTGCCAGCGAAACATTTTGTTCCATTAACTCAATCAAGCGTTTCACTTGCTCTGGGGTTGTTATTTTCACCCTTGATAAAATAACAATTAATTACATCCTTAAATGAATACCCAAATTAATCGAAACTCACATTTTAATTAAAATTCTACGCCTAGTCGTTTGCGAATTCCTGTTTGGCAGTTATTGGCGTTTTACCTGTCGTTTTATCCAACTTAAACTACTCTTAGAATACGAATAACTGTTATGACGTTTTAAGAAGTTACGTTCCATACTACCTAAACGCCACGTATCATTAAACGACATAAAACGCCTTCAGACTTGCCAGATGTAATAACGATTTCAAAAAACGCCATCTGCCGTTCAATAAAAACGAAATGTGGAAAATGTGGTTACATTTTGACATTTTTATTTTTTTTTTTACATCCGCCTCTCATAGCTAAAAATAATAGCTTAAGGTAAATTTTCGTGTCGATGTAACGGGTTTGCCATAATTCACGGAAAATTTGCAAGCATTGTAGAAACAAAATTTAAGAAATAATTTTCTTTGAAAATACGGCTTGTCAGGAACAATTAATAGTGTTCGTTATCGTGACATGATAAACCAGTTTTCAGTCCAAATAACAAGATATGGATGTGACCAATATGAGGTTTCAGCAAGAAGGTGCCATACAAACAATTCAATTACTGCATAAGTCATTTCCAAATCGTGTAATCGGCCGTTTTTGGCGATCAAAATTGACCATCCAGATCTTACGATTGAACGCCATTGACCTTTTTTCTTTGGTTTTTTTTTAAGTCAAAGGTCGATACAAACAAGCCCGCGACCACCAACGTCTTGAAAGAGAGAATTGGGCGGTGAACTAATGAAATTAAGCCATTTAGGTCAAAGAAAATATCAATAAATTTGTCAGCAAAGCCGTAGCGGCCATTTTCTGATGTGCTTTTTCATACTACCCCCAATCTGTATGCTCTTCCAACAATCAATAAATTATTTAAGCATTCTAATAAAAAGTCTGGAATTATTTAATGCCACTATTTATTGTATGCTTACATGAAACCGCTGAAACAATTGCGGATTGCACGCAAAACGTAAAGTGCCACGGGTGGACATAATGCATATTGTACATATAAGACAGTTGATAGCCAATCACAGCGCGAAATGGTAACCTACAAAGAATGTTAGATTTCGATTTGGAATCGAGTCCATCTCAGTGCTTCAATGACGATTTTCCGTTACTGTGGTCGAAACTGCAAAATCCGCTAAGAAATATTTAGTTCAAACTAGTTATGAGAAATCATTAAATTTCATCAATCGTTAATTTTGATTATATGGCATCAGGTCTCAATTTATAAAATCACTAATAGTCAGGATCACAACCATAAAAAAAAGTAATTTCTCTTCAGAATTGACAGTTCCAACACGATTTTAATACAAACAGAAAAAAATAGTGTAGAGCCACTAAATGTATGTTAAAAAAAAAATAGGTTCATGTGTTTTGATTGTTTTAGTGTGCGCTTCAATATGCCCACAAATTTTGCAAGTGTATTCCAAGCATAATCTCCCTTAATATAAGCATTCCCACAAAGCGAACAACTTGGTTCCAAACAAATTTACTCAAGCACAATTTCATCAAATGCCAGGCCATGACATACACCTGTCGCCAGATCCTATTAGTCCGTG
Source organism: Rhingia rostrata (assembly GCA_949824845.1). Taxonomy (NCBI): domain Eukaryota; kingdom Metazoa; phylum Arthropoda; class Insecta; order Diptera; family Syrphidae; genus Rhingia; species Rhingia rostrata. The sequence continues at coordinate 48,368,515 of OX463755.1, read as the reverse complement.
GTGGAAGCGTAGCTTTTGTCATTTTCATTCGTGATTTTGTTTTTATCTCTAACAAAAAACTTAATTTTCTCTATCATAATGACAACATCAAAAGCACTTCGGTTTGTAAAACGTTGTTCTAATGAATTCCTCAACCCTTATGTCAGAAAATCTCTTTGCTCAGTACGCTAGCCAAGTATGGTCTGCTCTACGCACTTTTCCTCGTTTAATTGGAAACTAATAAATATTCAATCACTTCAAAAACGTCGTGAAATAACCGACAACCTATACGTACATCAGTTACTAGCAGAATTGCCAAGCTGACCAACTCTGCTTCAAATGATATCCCTTAACATCACTTTTAACATTCACATTTCTGAAATACTTAAGGAATTTAATGAATCACTAGCATTCGCCGACTATGCTACTCTGTATGCAAGTGGATCAAAACTTAAGACATTTCAAGTATTTTAGTGTTTATTTGGACAAGTTTTTGCACTACAATCAGCACAATAATACCCAGCTGGAGAATGCAGTATTTATGTCTCTTAAAATTCTTTTCTATTCCAGATATTTGAGATCCGATGTGAAGATTATTAATTATCAACCATTCGTTCGTTCAAATCTGACTTATGGGATTCCAGTGCACATTCAGACTATCAAAACTACGTATCAAACGAAAACCTTCCAGATGCTTCTTGGGTATCAACAATTAATAACGTAATACTCGACCTCGGCAGGAATCACTTAGCACGTTCAGCGGATTTCGGAAATGCCATAGAAACTAAATTCATTCCAATTGTTTTTTTTTCTGAATGCACAATGATTGGTCCAATAATATATTTTGCTGCAAGGAGAGCAACAGGTAAACCAAGCATTAACAGATAAACCAAGCCTTAACGAGCCTTTTCATCCCGAGAGTGTCATTTCAAATCTGCTTACTTAAAAAATTAAACTATAAAAACAGGCTAAACAGAATTAAGTACATGTGGCTAAACTTCAAGATGATTTTAAAAATTTTATTTTCTGATGCAACTTTGGTGACACATTAACCTCCATTGCAAGCGTGAAGTTTTCCTAAAAAATATCTACACAAAATCTTAAACCCGCACAGCAATTAATTTATTTTCACATTCTCTCCTTGGCTACATCAACCTTACTACCCGATTTCTGTTTTAATGTTAAAAAACGACCATAACCAACAATTTAAAGCACGCAGACTACTTTACAAGCAAGCCGCATGACCCAATTGGGTTATAATTCACAAGCGTATGCCCAAATTAGAAGCACAACACATCACCATCCATAGGATACCCTTAAAGCTCTTCCCTTTAAAGGAGAAGGCAACCTAAACAAATGCTGATTATTATGTTATCTTGATTTTATTAGCTGACATTGCAGCAGCAAGTGGCAAGACGACAACATGGAAATATCTTGAGTCGAATTACGAATTTTCCTTCCCTACTAAATATAAACATCCTTTTCGCTTTGCTCGGTTGCGTGTTTTATTTCAACCTAGTGCTGCTTAAGGAACTAATACGTCAGTTCATAGTTAATTACTGCGACAATCACGCAATTCACCTCAGCTTAACCGTTGGGCGATGAATCACAAAAATGGAATTGGCTATTATGCAGATTTGGGAGCAAAAGGGTGTTAGTGCTAGCAAAGGGCACACAGACGAAACGCTCTAGAATTCGGCGCAATTTTGTACACATAGACTTGGACCATAGATGTGCCGACCCAAAACTATGGCAAAACTATTGTAGGCTGTTGAACTTCGAAATAGTGTCAGTAGATATTTTTGGACTTAAGCCAATGCATTGATGTCATTCGGAGACTGGAATGTAGTCGTAAACAATAGAAGTGTTATTTTATAGCCAATTGGGCAGGGAAATCCGAGATTTTATTTTACTCCAAGGACTTGATATGTCCTCGGCTGTATATGAAGTTCACGCCTAGGGACTTGGAAACGATTTGTTGCTTTGGGATTTTAATTTCTTAAATGCTTAATGTACTTAAGAGCAGTAGGAGACATCATAAGTTCATAAAGTGTTAAGAAACAAATTGGGATAGAAAACTGGAACAGTTGTTAAAGTTAGTAAAGTTGGATAAAGTTTTTGAACAAACAGCGTCTCATGAGTCAGCTATAATGATACTTTGATTCATGTGATCTTAACGCGGTAAATGCCTTAACGATGGAATGGCGTTCAAATACGCACAGTAGCGGAAAGCGGTTGGTCTACGCGATATACCATCTGAGTACAGGAAAAATATTAGATACTTCGGGTTTCCTGATTCATTTTTCCGCATGTATAAATACTGATCAAATTAATGTCTCACAACATGGATATAGTTAAGCTTTACATATATTGGATACGCATCTTTGAGTGCCAGATAGAGGAATGATCTGTAGATATGCAGGGTAGGTTGTAGGTACCTAAAATGGCTAGTCCCCAGGTCTATGAATTAAAAATAAATTTAACGGCACAACAGGCTCGTTAGTACCCAGGGACTTGATTTTACTCACCATTCGAACGGCAAAGTAGAGATAAGCTTTTCTTGACCATTGATAGTACTCGGATGATTGTCAAAAATCATTTACCCACTGAACGCCTCTTCCCGAGATCAAAAAATAAAATAAATTTATGGCGCAACAGGCTCGTTAGTACCCAGGGCCTAGCTTTCTTCTCACCACCATTCATGTGTGCGTGTGTACTTTTTAGTACAATGGCGGGACCTCCTGTTTTATGCCGGCTCCGAACGGCTAAGTTGAGATAAGCTTTTCATGACAATTGATACTACTCGGATGATTTGTCAGATCATCACGAGAGGAGGGCCAGTGAAAAATCGTTTAGATGTTGCTACGGCTGGGCATCGAACCCAGACCTTCTGCGCGGCAGTTCATCGCACTAACCTTCGCGCCAATGAGCCCGTCCCGAGATCGCCAATCGAAAAAATCGAGTTTGAGTTAACACGCGGTAGAAGTTTGTACTCACACTCCATAGTGTATTCATCTCATTCGAGATGAGTTGAACGGACATATTGACAACTGCTTTGGATACTTTTTGACAAGCTCTTGGGCTTATGTGAGAGTTGTATGCAATTTTTTTGATGTTGACTTTACGAATCACAAAAAGCTTATGATTAGCCGAATGACCTACAACTTTCTGCAGACTTAAATTGGTGAAAAATGTGTTTTGATAAGTTTTCAACCTTGTTTTACTGCACAAATTAGGTTGAACGACTTCAACTATATCTTATCCCGAACGTCAGCTCTCAAGCCTACAAAACCAGTTCTATGCCAGTTGAACTCATCTCAATCTCTTCCAATAACCAACAAAACGCGGTGTTCCCAAGCGTTTCCATATCTAAGGACTGATCGCGACCGACGCTCTTGGGTTTCTGTGAAGACAACCGATATATTGTTTGATCTCTCTTTTGTTGCACATTTTCGATTCATTAAATCAAATTCATAACGTCCAAAAGAAGTTTAACTTCAAAAAGACATCCATACAAATATCGCCATTTGTCCCTTCCGCAAGATCTCCAGTGTAAAGATATGCCTTCTTCATTGTGAGCACCTCGTCATATGAAAAACACCGTCCTTCCTCAAAGCAACACTTCAATTCCAAAAATACATCTTCATTATCACTAAGAACACTAAAATCACATAGAAAACTCATTCAAATCTACCTGTTTGGATTCAAGCTTTAATTACAGACTCCAGACGTCAGACACACACTTTCGCTAAAACACATTTATGAGATCAAAATAAAGCTGTCATTTCAACATTCAAAGCGAAATAACCATTTTAGCCAACTATCAACAAGGACTAAGCTGGGCTAACAGGCTAAAAAAAAAACAGGCTATATATGAAGCAAACAAGAGCCTCTGAAAGGGATTGACTGATGAGCCAGACAAAAGGAATATCAAAAACATATGGGAAGGCTACAATCCACTGTGTGGATCCCCAAAATTTGTGACGTATGGACGGACGGACGGACAGACATGGCTAAATCGACTCAGCTATCGATTCTGAGTCGAACCATATACTTTAAGGTATACCTAGCTCGATTATTTCTCTACCTATATGTTACAAACTGTATCAAAACTATTATACCCCTATGGGATAGGGTATAAATATGTGACATTTACTAGGTACTGTCCGTGTTAGAGTAAGCGAAAACTATTTGGATAGAAGTCGGCAAGATGTCTTTTACATATTAGATATCAGCGACATCACTCCAGATATTTCTAATCATTATTTCTATGAGCTCCTGGACAAAAGTACGATACTAAAATCGTACTGGAAGAAGAAGTTTCATTTTTACAAAACACAATACAAACGAAAATCAAAATGACGAATCCCAACCCTTTGAGGGTCTCCGTCTAAGACAAGTCAAATTTCTATCCTCTTCGATTCTGGACACGTTTTTTGCAGTTATTTAGTACAAGCGCTCTGGAAACCGATGACGAACAACATTCCGCTGTCAGGCAGAACGAACCATTCAATATTGGCAACGACAGAGAAAAGCTGCCGGAAATGGCGGCCTTCCCACCGAACTTTATAATGCCCTCGGAGACGACTTGTTAAGAAACATCCACCAACTCATAAGCTTAATCTGTTCGGAAGAAAGTATGCCTGAAGAATGGAAATTCAGCATCGTTTGCCCGATCCACAAAAAAGGAGACCATCAAAACTGCGCCAACTACAGAGGCATAACTCTCCTCAACATCGCCTACAAGATCATATGAAACTGTTTACCAACAACCTGATCGGCCCTTATCAGTGTGGTTTTTATGCCAGGAAAGTCCACAACACATCAAAACCCAAGAAGTCCAAATCGATACCCACCACCTATTCATCGATTTCAAAGCCGCACGTGACAGCATTTATAGAGACGAATTATACAGAGCCATATAGTTTTGGTACACCGCCCAAACTCGTCCGTTTGTGTAGGATAACGATGGAGAATTCTCGCTGCTCCATCAGGGTCGGAATCGACCACACATACGATACCAAAAAAAAAAAAAGATTTTAGGCAAGGCGATGCGCTATCATGTGACTTCTTCAATTTGATTCTTGAGAGGATTGTGCAAAACTCAGGACTCAACACCAGAGGCACAATTTTCCAAAAATTGGTACAACTACTAGCATACGCTAACGATATTGACAACATTGGTAGGACCCAACGTGATGTCATAGCCAGTATAGAGGAGGCGGCAAAAATGGGTTTAGCAGTAAATGAGGACAAGACGAAGTATATGCTGTCAACCCGGAAGGACACACAACATTGACGAACTGGACAGAACGTCACCATTGACAGATAGTACGGGACTTTGTGTATCTTGGCTCCGCTATTAACTCTGACAACAACATCTCGTTCGAAATTAAACGAAGAATTACTCTTGCCAACCGCTGTTTCTTCGGGCTAAGAACGCAATTCAGTAGTAAAGCCCTCACTCGAATTACTAAGGAGATCCTATATAAGACCTTGATCATCCCAGTCCTGCTCTACGGCTCTAAGGCATGGACCTTCTCAAAAGCGGATGAAGAAATCCTTGGTCGATTTGAGAGAATAATTCTTCGAAAAGTCTTCGGTCCCGTTTGCGTTGACGGGCTATGTAGACGAAGACGAGCTGTGCAGCGACATGCCCCTGATCAAACAACTAGACTTTGGACTTTTAAGATGGCTAGGATATGTAGAACGAATGGACACCAATAATCCGGCTCGCAGACTCTTCGATTCCCAGCCAGACGTCCGACGTAGTAGAGGAAGACCTCACCTGAACTGGCGCGCACAAGTAGAAACCGACCTCAAACAACTTTGAGTGCGCAACTGGAGGCAGTTAGCAAAGGACCAGGCTAATTGGAAAAGCATGTTGATTGAGGCCCAGGTTCATTTCGGACTGTAGCGCCACTTAATTAAGTAAGAGAGCTCTGGCAAATGCGACCGCTTATCCTTAAACAGCGATTTCAGTCTTCCTTGTGGTCTTGGACATGAATGACATTCAAGGATTCTCTTCGCTGAAGCATTCATTCGTTATTGTTGCTAAGCCAATGTAGAAGATGTGTTTTTACCATTTTGTACTATATCTTCATATAAGTACATCCCATAAAGTTTGCAGCTGTATGTTTTCCTCCATCCGCCTTACTCGCATACAGGCGCTATGAAGTATTAAAATGGAAGGCTTATTGAAAGAAAAAATGAGCAGTCTAGCGAACATAGATTTAGAGGTGTGCCTTTTCATAAGTTTTACAAAATTTTAATACATCAAAGGAAAAGATTGGCTACCTACCGAGCTATATAAAGCCCATTAGCTAAATTTGCTCGGCATTATATATGAACGCCTGAAGCCGTTTATTAACAAACTTATCCCAAGAAATCCAACAACTGATCAATCTTCACCTGTCGGCAGCCCTTTAAGAAACCCAAGAAGCCCAAGTCGATTTTAAGCCCGCAAACTACACCGAGTCATAAGTCATGAATGGAGCATTAACTAAAGTTTTTGTAGTCGCTGGCGGAAAGACAGAAAGACGGAAAAAGGACTAGTGCATATTAATATGCACTGGATATTAATGTTACGGACATTGCAGCCACAGGATCAAACGGAGGATGTTTCAATATCTTGATTTTGAATAAAACACAAATTATAGTCATTTCTTTTTATTATGATAATATTGGTATGGTTCAATTATGTATGAAACAAAATATCGCCCAAATGGCCGCCGCGACATCGGCGGCCCACCTTCATCCGATGGTTTAAATTTTCGATGAAGCCGAGGAATAATTGAGGTTCTATGCCTTTAATGTGACGAATTAGCTCCTGAGTTGTTGCTGGCTTATCGACGCACATCTCTTCTTTCAAATAACCCCAAAGAAAGGAGTCCGAAGGAGTCAAATCACATGATCTTGGCTGCCAATTGACATCGCCACAACGTGAGATAACACGGCCATTGAATTCGTCGCGCAAAAGACCCATTATTTCGTTAGCTGTGTGGCAAGTTGCACCGTCCTGTTGAAATCACATATCGTCCACATCCATATCCTCCCATTCGGGTCATAAAAAGTTCGTTATCATCTCACGATAGTGAATACCATTCATGTAACTTCCTGACCCGCCACATTTTGGCAAAAATACGGCCCGATAATGCCGCCAGCCCATAAACCGCTACAAACAGTCCCAGTCAACAGTGGGTGCATTTGTTGTTCGACAATCACTCTTGCATTATCATTCGCCCAAATGCGGCAATTCTGCTTATTGACGAATACACTGAAGTGAAAATGTGACTCATCACTGGAGATGATTTTCTTCGAAAATTAATCAATTCACTGTTGCCTTTTCTTGCCTCCATTCTGACCATTGATGACGCTTGAAATGGTCAAGAGGCTTTAGTTCTTGAGTCAATTGCACCTTGTAAGCCGTGTAAATGCAAAATGTTCATCAACGAAGAGCGTGAGAGGTGCAATTGTTGGGCATGACGACGAGTTGAGGTGGGCGGCTCTTCAGCCACACTATCGCGAACAGCAACAATATTTTCTGCAGTACGAGCTGTACAAGCATGCACTGGCGTTTTCACATCTGCTACAGACCCGGTTTGCTCAAATTTTTGCACGATTTTTCCGATTGTACGCACATTTGGACGATTGTATTGACCCAAAAAATTACGAAGTGCATGATATGCCCTTTGATTTGAACGCCCGTTTTCAAAATAAGCCTGAATAACTTTAACGCGTTGCTCGATTGTGTATCTTTCCATGGTTCAAATTGAGTAAGTCAAATGAAATGCAGAAAAAAACTTGACGATTAGGTGTGCTTCACATTTAACATCGGCCCTCAAAATGTATCCATCCGTTATAAGAAATAAAAAAGCATAAGTCACACGCGCTAAAAGGGTTATGAATTTCTTGACAGTGATTTCAAACCTTTGCAGAGCTTAGCACGGTGAACGCGTTTGATAAATAGATAGAAAAGAAAATGGATATAATAGAAGTTGACTTAATTGTTGCCCAAGCTAACTTTTCAGGGAGGTACTGATTGTCTGAAGTTCATTAAATTCGATGAAGGTGATTTCCATGTCAGCTTGACCGAAAAGATACAGTGGAGCCTTAATATCAAAGAACCCATTTAAAAAAAACAACAGTAACAAAATTTCTTGTAGATATGTCAGAAATAGATTTTGAAAAAGTCGTTTAAAAAAGAAGCAAAACTTTTGTTGTCGATATCTCAAAAGTGTTAAAAGTAAAGCAACCGACTTATTGCATTCAAGTCACGATATGAACACCGTGAGAAAAGGCTTTATAACTTAACCATCAAATCGCAGGGAATAGGCTGACATAATATTTTCACGTGGGAGTTCCGAGACCTTCCGATACAGGATAAATAATTTAAAACCAATGCAGTAAAGTAGTAAGGTAATGATCCTTCTATTTACATCATAACTCCGTAGATGAAGATGAAAAAATATATAATCTCATTGAAATTAGATACTATTTACGGTCAAATTCAATGAAACAAAAAAATGAATGCCCAACCTTTTGGCAGCCTTATTTTGAAATATCGCATATTCATCTATCTATTTAGCTATACGTCAACATAACCCACTACCAACCCTACCTATTAACACGTCACTTGTCTTATCGTTGGTATTTAATAAAAGAAACCCATTTTATATCCAAATACCCCATACATGTATGTATCGGAGAAAAAAGACAACAAAAATCAAAAACCCCCTCCCACAAAATAGCGAAAAAGGCACTCACCGTAGTTAGGAAAGTGGTTGAGATTTTGATGGCCGGGCCCGAGGTTTGACACAGCATTTTCTTATTCATTTGTTTGCCCATGTTTTCCTTGTGTTTCATAGAGCAATGCGATACTATATCCATGTTCCTAGATAACACTACACACAACCATACAAATATAGATATACAAAAGTCGTATACGAATAATATATTTAAAAACAAATTCAAAAAAGACTAGATTTCATTTAAAACAAAAGTCTAAACTATGTCACACCGCACACATTTCTCCACGGTCACTTGGGAATGTGCACTAATTAAGTATTGCTCTTTCCTTCGGTAATTATAAGGCCTGCTATACCGTCTTCGTACGCGCTTTAGAATTTTTAATAAGACGCAAACACACGCAGAAAAAAGACAACACTATAAAAAGTCTTCAAAGGAAGCGACACGGTTTTCCCCGCGACTAAATATCCTTTCCGATGACAATATCGTAAAAAAAAAACTCCCTTTTTTGCACAACTGTAGTATTGGGCACAGGTAGCGTAACTCATGCACGATATCCTCACAGACGCCACCCCCTTTTGTAATGAAAATTATCCGCCGGAGGATGTTGGTATTTGTTCCGCAGTTGTAGGGTATATTTAGAGTTGTACTACCCGAGACAACCCTTCAGTTAACAGTCATGGGGCAAAAGTCGGTAGCTAAAAACGAAAACGAACTCTCAGCGTGTCGTCATTTATAATTAATTGCTCAGCTGTATTAGTCGATGTCGAGCAAATCGATAATTTTATTTCAAAACTATGTATGCGCGAAAGGTTTTTTTTCGACTTTCTTCAACTGCGAGGGGGTAGGTTGTGCCCACCGACGGATATATCTGACGGTGACTCGCTTAGTCAGAGAGAGAATTTTTGACAGGTTTGTTGTTGTTCACTTTTGCACTTGTTAAATCAAACACAAATACTTTCGCTGCCCCTTGAGGTTGTTTGATCATTCAGAAGAGGGTTGTACGAACAATTAATCAATTAATTTGTTTTTTTCTTTTCGTGTGATATTTTTTTTGTTTTTGCTTCCTGGGAACACTGGGATTTTTGTGACCCACTAAAAGTAAAGATGCACTTGCAGATATATCCAACACTCGAATGCCCCGATTTCAATTAAAATTAGATCGTAACAATGAAATATTGCAAAAATTGCAATTAATTAATTTAATTCACTTAATTCGATTGTTGTTTTTTTTTTTGTGTTATTTGAAATTTAAAAATAAATTAGATTTCTTTTGACATGGCACCGGGCAGCCGTGATTGCTACCGTGTGTCCACAGGCACACTATTAATGTATGTCTAACCAACACTAGAAGGACCACGCGTAAACTGAAGACCGCAACTAAGGAAAAAAGCAAAACAACCTGCGGATAGTGTGGCCAGTTGAAACTACCCTTAGCTGGTATTTCGTGGTTGAAGTTAGTGGAAGTTAGTGGAACACTTTCGGTGTGACTATCTGACAGCAGTATTCACGAAGTTATGCGAAGAGAGCTTAACAACAACAATTGCAATGACATACTCGTTCAAACGGGGTTCGGTTTGAATCAGTTGAATAACCGATGATTTCATGATGTGTATTATGTATGTTTGATTGTACATTCACTTGCTACTAGAAGTTGGCTCTTGGCTAACGTCTCGGCGCTAGATACTCTATATTGTGTGCTAGAGAGAAGAGAAAAGCTCATGTGTGAGCAATGCCAATGAGAGTCGAGAGATGGTAATGTTTCCTAATGTTATCGGGGAAAAACAAAAATATTTTTAGGGCGCCATGCAGTGAGTCTTAGCAGTGTGAATTTGTTTTAACCTATAAGCGCAGTGGGGTTGTTGTAGCTTTATCATGCATACGACAAATGTTTTATGTCGCGAAATGTATTTTTGGATCAGAAGTGCAATGTTTATATAAAAAATATCGCTATGCAAGTGGCATAATATTAAAATATATATTTGCTTCTTCAACGACGCATATTTATTTCAACTATGTAATGATTTAGCTAAGCCACAGTGTATGTTATTTTTAATCAATTAGAACATACGTGCAAACTAGAGTCTTTCAATATGGCAACACTTTGACATTAATTTGAGTGCAGTGGATAATTTTTGACGTTAGCATTGTGAATGTAGACATTAAATATTTTAACTAGATCTGGACCTGGAGAGGAGCTCGATAAAAATGTATTCAGTGGCTAATTTTTGACGATTGGTATTGGTGTACATCAGGGTGGAGAGATATAGGAAGCATTATCGAAGTGATTGGTTTGTTTGTATTTTGTTTTATAATTTGCGCACACTCAAGGGGCAATGAATACCCTTTATGTGTTTTACCATAGTGCGGTCATTCGAGAAGATTAAGAAGCAGAACAATAGGAAGGATGTTGGATAAAGTCGAGACATATTCCATGTGTGATTTCCTAACTTACTAACTTCGGGAAGTCTGTGTTTGTTTTTTCCTCAACGAAAGTTTGTATATACAGGGTGTCTGGTGGAGATATCTAAATATCTCGAATATCGAAAAAAGTTGAAAACGGTGTGAAGGAAGAGTGTTGACATTTAAGAACTCGAGAGTTTTTTAAGTAACAAACTTACAAACACCTCAGTGGTTTGGTGAGTATCGTGCATTTGTGAATGCACGTTAACAATTTTGTTCACCTTGCAATGTGTGGAGCTAGAGCAATGAACCAAGAGTAAATTTTATTTAGTTGTGGGTATATAGATTCCCCGAAATATCTATAGCTCTAAAAACTTCTCAGCCAATGCCTAGCAGAACATCAAGGACTACTACTACAACAGTAGTCACAGAGGACGCAAAATATATTTTTTTCCAGTTATAAAGTCCAATGTTACGACAATTCAAAGAGATATTTATTATATTTTTCAATAAACCAGACTGGAAGCCACAGAATTAGCGTGGATCTGCCTGTACATAAAATTATAAGTTACGGTGGCGTATACGTACTATTTTTACTTCTATCATATTTGCAATTATGAGCAATTATGTTCCTTGTAAAACAAAGTAATCTTAGCAATTATGTGGATCATCACACGACTGGTGACTAAAATCCCCTATTTACAAATTTATTTACAAATTATCAATATAGCTAATGTATCTTGCTTTTCCGGGGCGCCATAAGCTCATTAGCACACGAAGTCCGATATTTATTCGATGAAAACATTTATGTACCACGCCAACCCTACATGGGAGAGGGCACGATTCTCAACATTGTATAATGTGATTTAAGTGTAGGTCTTGCATAGCAAACGTTAAGTTTACTTTGACATAAGCTGGTTAAGTACAGTCAGTTTAGTTGCACATGGACACAACAACTTTTTGACTAACCACCATTCCAGCTCACTGGATACAGTGTGGATTCACCTGATTTGACGTCAAAAAAACATACCCAAACATACCCTTCTCAATAATTGCAGCGGGCTGTCTCGCTGTTATCGGTCAATGATGTTAATATCAGTCAAAGAAGCTTTTTGCGATTTAGAAATTACATTTGGAAGGGCGAAAACTTTGGACTAGACCAAAAATAGACTGTCATATGCGATCTTCAAGCGTATTTTTACGTAGTTATTCCACATCCAACAAAAAGTATTTTTCATAAGAATCTTCCCTAACATGCCGTTCGAAATCAGCGGAGTCAAAAAATTTAACTTCGCACACGCAAACGAATTATGAAGCTACGTTGAGACCCTGTTTGTCTATGATGCCCAGAGGAAGCTTAGTTCTATAACGATTTCTAGTAATAATACCTAATAATATTAATGCTTTTCCCCCAATATGTAATAGGAAACTTAGAGCTTCAATGTATTATTATACCCTATCCCATAGGGGTATATTGGTTTTGACATTAAGTTTGTAACATAGAGAAATAGTTTCGCTAGATATACCTCAAAGTATATGGATCGACTCAGAATCGCTAGCTGAGTATACTACTTTGCTTGTTTATAATGTTTGGTTAAATGAAAGAGAATGGATCTTATATTGATAAATGTTTTATTTAATGTCGGCAACTATGTATGGAATACAATATCAGGTATATGTCCACCTCTGTTAGTCTTACAAACGCGAGCCCTTTTGAGCACATTTTTCCTTACATTCTCACACATTTCACGAGGCATTTCATTAATTTCATCACAAATATTTTGTTTGAGTTGCTAAAGTTTGTTTGTATAAACTTTTCTTTTCAGATATCTCCACAAAAGAATTCTGGAGCAATCAGATTAGGTGACCGTGGAGGCCAATCAACATCACCATTTCTTGAAATAACTTGTTGTGGAAAAAGGTTTCGCATTCTCGCATATTTCCATTTTAATCCTGGCTGTATGCGATATGGCACCATCTTGTAGATAACTCATGTTAATCAAGCCCAAAGCATAAAGTTGTGGCTTTAAAAAAAATTCAATCATATCACGCTATCGCTCCCCATTCACAGTTACCGTTACGCCGTTTTCATTTTCAAAGAAGGTCCCATGATTCCTCCTCCAATGATTCCTCCTGACCAAATTGCACACCAGACTGTAACTTTTAATGAATGCAAATGTGACTGTTGAGTAATTTGAGGGTTTTCCATTGCCCAGAACCGACTATTCTGTTTATTCACATATCCATTCAAATGAAAAATCGAGGTTGTTTTGGGCTAGCTGTATCATCCTATTGGCATATGTACCGTGGTGTAAATGAACTTGTGGAAGAAGATCTAGTGTCAATTAAATCTTAAATGTAAATAAATGCAAATCGTTGTGCAAAATTATGGCCAAAGTTGTTCTTTGAAGCTCATGCGCAGGGCGTTAAATTGAGGTTGATAGATTGTTTTGAACACTTCCTTGAGCAGCAGTTATGTTTCCAGCCGATCTTGTAGTACGTTGTGATCCATGCTTTGGCCTATCACCTGCAGACCCTTTTTCTTCGAAATCATTCAATTCACGATAAATAGTGCGTTTTGTTGGCACGTTGTTTCTCCCGAAAATTTCACGTAACTTTCTCATCGTTACAGTAATCGATGATTGATTTTGATAAAATGTTTTAACGATTAAAACAGGTTGGTTTATCGAATATTTTGCCATAATAAATTTGCTACGGGTCTACTTCACCAAAATGGCGGCAAAACAAAGTAGTATGCCTTCCCGGCGGTGACCCTGTATATAGACTCTATTTCCGACGAAGCAGAACAAGTGTAAAAATTATTGAAACCCGCCCACTTTTAAGAAAAACTTTCTTTTGGGCGAAATGGTAAGGAATTATGAAAAAGTCTGTGAACAGGATATTTAGACAATTCTTATATCTATATTTTGTCTATACACTGCATTTTTTCACGTCCACCTTTTGGCGGCGTTTTCCGTAAAAAAAAAGTTTTTCGGTAAAATTGTTTAATATTCGAAAAAACTTTTGCAGCATAATCATTGGATCTGATAATATCAACATTTCGTCTATACAGTGCGGTTCACATGGTTAGCCGCACCATTTTTCTCTCAATAAATTGCAGTTTTTCTGTTTGTTTTTTCATGAACTATCAAACAATGCATTTATTGGAAAGGTTATTAAATTGTCTTCGAAAAAAAACTAAATCCAAGATTAGTGAGAGACACTTAACGGTTGTTTTGATGTCTTTCTGCCCACTAGTGCAAAAAAAGCACAAATAAATCGGTTCACTTGGTTAGACGCACGAATTTATACAGTTATTTCTTAATGCTGGGTAATACCAATTAAATTTTGTTGATGAGTAAACGCTATTTAAGTTTTTCCGAGTGTTTAAAGTGAATATGGGTAAAAAAAAGTGTTGACGGTGGAGGAACAGGCAAAAATTGAGGCCTACCACTCAGAAGGTTTTTCTATGCAGAAAATTGCAAGCAAAATAGGAAGAAGTTATAAAGCAGTTCGAAATTTTTTTATCAAACCCTGCTACCTATGGACAAAATAACAAAGGAAGGACAAAAACAGCCTTAACTTCAGCCTTGCCTCAAATTCAGCACACTCCACGGTGAAAATCAGACAATTAGCGGGGGTAAGTGCCAGCAAATCAACGGTTCGTCGAGCTATTTTAGGTGCTCCACACTTGAAATTCAAAAAGTTACAAAAAAAACCACCACTAAACGCTGCAAGAAAGGAACTTTGGTTGGAATTCGCACGTCTTCATATGGCATGGGATACTCAGGTTGGGAGTGTTTCAAATTGGAGAACTGTGGTGTTTTCTGATGAGAAAAAGTTCAACCTAGATGGTCCTGATGGGTATAATTTTTATTTTCATGATATCCGCAAAAACGAATGCTTTTTGAATCGCAACCATTCCAAGAAAGGAGGAGTAATGGTATGGGGGGCCATTTCATACTATGGTGCCTTTGAGTTGGTTTTTGTGTCTCACAAAATGACAGGAATATCTTATGAAACAGCTTTTCCAGCCATAAGAGAGCTTTTTGGACCAATCGAGTGAGGAGCCTATTGCAGCAATTAAAGAAGCTTGGTCTAAGATTTCATTAGACTATTTTAAAATATTGTATGAATCGCTTAAAAGTAGAATTTTTGATGTCATTTCAAGTCGCGGAGGTTGTACAAAGTATTGAAATTGTGCAAAATAATTAAAATAATAATAAAAAAGCAAAATCGATCAACTTCTTCTTTTTAAAACTTTTAACAGGTGCGCCTAACCAAGTGAACCGATTTATTTGAGCTTTTTTTGCACTAGTGGGAAGAAAGACATCAAAACAACCGTTAAGTGTCTCTCCCTAATCTTGAATTTAGTTTTTTTTCGAAGAGAATTTAATAACCTTTCCAATAAATGTATTGTTTGATAGTTCATGAAAAAAACAAACAGAAAAACTGCAATTTATTGAGAGAAAAATGGTGCGGCTAACCATGTGAACCGCACTGTATATCATTTTGACCCACGCACACTTTTTGGAGGCGTTTGTATATAATATCCCATAGCATAACCAAGAGAAAACGTTGATTTTTGTCGAACCAGAAGAGATTTTGAAAACCGTCTGAACAATATGTTGTGACAATGAAATTTTCTATATTTCATCGCCATAAATCCCACATTTTAGGAATATTACTTTTAATGATGGGATGGCATATTAAATATATGTGATATTAAACGATACGCACAGCGGATTGTACCCTTATATATCTTTTTTCTTATATCGGTATACAGCTGGTGGTTGAATCTTCATCTCCATAGCTTGTTAATAATCACTGGCTACTTCAATTACAGCTTCCCATTGTGACAATTTGTGAAATTCGTCAAAGTATCTTCTATGTCTCTTCTGAGTAGTGAACACTCCTGTTTTTGTAAGTCCGGCGTGTTAGAGGGTCTACTTTTTAGTAGATCGAGCAAATGGTGCTAAGGTTTTAATCTGTTATACTTTTCTCGGGGAAACGAATTTACTTCATGAGAGAAAAGAAAAGGTTGAGGACAAAATTTGCAGGCCCTATTCCACTGAAGGTTGTAGGTCAAATAACAGGGATAAAAACTAAAGAAACAAAATTTTATAATTGAGATAATTTCAACACGCAGCCGGTTAGATTCTGCCTACTCGACAGCTCAGGTGAGGGAGGATATTGAATTCAGAAAGACGTCGCGCAATGCATAATGTCCAAGACATTGTTAAACCTTTAAAGCTGTCCAACGCTAACTCTGAAAAGAATAGTTCCGAACAAAATGATGAACTATTTAGAAGAAGGATAAAATAGTTAGAAGAAGGATGGCCGTTTCAAAATAGCCCACTAATGCGTCTATCCCAGTAAATTTTTCCCTGATGTCATTCTAATACATTCCGAGCATCGATTGTGACTCGACTTGAGTTTTTCCCTGTTTACATCATCATGTTAAGCCTTGATGTAGGTCCAAATTAGCACAAAGCACATAACTTGCATTATTTCAGAAGAATGTAAATATTGTCCCTTTCGACTTCGAAATTTGCTGTGACAGTATAAAATCAATCGAGAAATTAAGAGATGCACGTTCTGCAAAAGTCTGAACGGGCTCTTGGAATTCCAGTCTTTTGACAGTAAAATTAATCATGTTATGGATTGAATGATCGAAATTACAAAAACAACTTGTGTACAGACAACACTATTTTGGTTAGAATTATAGCTATTTTGGATATTACCAAGTGCCCTCATCAGATTCCTCCTAATAGTGACGCTAATTGAACGTTCAGTTCTCTGTATGATTATTTGCAACAATTTTAATTTCCTAACCGGGAATTGAACTTTTAACCCCGTGCCTATAGTGAGCCAAGTGCCTACCACTTGCGAAACTGAGGTCTTGGTTTGAGGAGAGCCAATTTGCTCAATTGTTATGTTAGTTAATTTGCCTTAGAAGAGAATTGCCACAATTGGATCACTGATGTCTTGTATTTATTTCATGCCTCGAATTAGTCACTCATTATACTTAATATATATATTCGCCCTTTTTGGCCCATTCCATCATATTATCTGAATGGCAGCAATGTCTTTTAGTATCTACTTAGAGCCTCTGTTGGTTATTCGCCTGCAACTTTTCAGTCAAGGTGTCCAACATCTCCCGAATATCACTTTGAATTAAAAAATTGAATAATAAAATATTACGCACTTCCATTGCATTAATTTAATTCAAGTCTCTTCAAGAGCCCACCCAAAGCGTGTTAAATTCTATTATGAGTGGTTTATGTAGACTCCTACTACTTTTAGTCTCTCCACCAACGAACTGACGAGACAAATAGCGTGTTTTTGTACCATTTGCTAAAGGTGTAATGTCTCCGCACCCTAAGAAAGGAACTGTAAAAATACTAAATGATCGTTTTCATAGGGAAATTAATTATGTAAAAGTATTTATATATGCAAAGAACTCACTGAGGTTTAGAAAGGACCTGTAGAATGTAGAATTTTTGTATGAAGGTGTAGGTAAGGCTATTGTGTTGAGGAATAATAAAAGTTATTTTCTGCTTTAAAATATCTAGCTACAATCTGGCTAATAATACGTAGGTTATCAGATTTTATGTCCCCTTATTTATAATCAATGAGTAATCTAGGTATATTCCCGTACCTTTAAGGTAAAAGTTAACAAATTGTCAAAATACTTGACATAAATAAGAAATTGTTTGACCCCTCAGACACCAACTGACAGTTTACTGATTTTTATTAACAGTAGTTTTGGACAGTACTCTACATTAGAACTCACTTAGAACTCACTTTAATTAATTTTTTGTTATAAGAAAGGCAAAAATTAAAAATCAGTAAGGTAAAAATCAAAATAAAATACCAATCGGTCATCCAAAAAAAAAAGGCTAATCCGACGTCATCTATGTGTTATTTGTGAACGCGATTTCATGATTTGTGCACCAAAATAAATGACAGGTTCATTTGGTAATCTGATTGACAGGGGCGGACAGTCCGACTGATGACAAGCATGGTAAGGAATGTCCTCTTTGCGGGTTAAAAGAAATCGGGTTGTCTGGGTGGCACTGCACAAATCAGTTGTTCCTTGACAAAGCGGTTACACAAATGACATATTGTAAATAACAAATCAATTCTACCTTTCTAAAAACAGATTGTAGGTACAACAACGGTATTAAGTAAAAATTAAGTAAAAATGAGTAAAAGTCTATAAACATTATTTTTACGGGAACAGATAGAGGGTTTTATTCTCGAGGTGTAATGGCACTGAATTATTAAAAGAAAAACTCAGCAGAAACGTAAACGGCAGCAGCAAAATAGACTGTCACTCAAGGGCCGACCAGAATGCGTATCTGTAGCTGGTATCTTGTATCGCTGTCATAAGAGAAGTTGTGTAAGCGTTTACGGCTTGCCTTGTTTTTAACTTATGACTCAGCTACAATCGAAAGCTACCGATATGCATTCTGGGTGGCCCTGAGTGTCCGAATTCTTATTACGAAATTACATTTCAACGAAATCAGTAAATTCATTATGCCTCAAAGCAATTGACTTCGATGCTGAACGAAAATGCACCATAACCAGGCCGCGGTTTAATTACCTTTAGAGATACATGACGATCGTCAGGCTAACAAACGGTAATTCAAGCTTATATGTCTAAACATTTAGAGACACTTTCATATTGCCAAATACTGTCAGAAAATAGACTGTCAAAGGAAGCAAGATACTCTCTAGGTCCCTCTTGTTCAAAGTGGGTCAAAAGGAATGTGATTGTGATTGTGAATAGCGTCAAATGCGTTAAATTGAAACATTTCTTTCAGAAAGGTAAAGTAAGCCTGCAGAATAGAACCTAAGGATCATTTGCGGTCTTTCCTGTATTTCGTTGTATATTAATGCCTGAAAACGTTAACTAAAAACGTGATGGCATCCTTCTAGAGTGATTTTGGGCCAGGGAAGTAGTATTCAATAGCGATTATAGAGACAAACCTCGATTATTTTTCAACTCCATCTAGGTTAAGAACGACGTCATCAAACCTTTCGATACCAAAAACGGATTCTTCCATAAATCTGTGTAACTAATAGCAAGCCCGAAGAAATATATGATAGATAGCGTCCAAAATGTATTTAATAATAGAATAGAGTTTTAAACCACGACCGACACATAACATGGACAGAACTTCAAAATCGACAGAAGAAACTTTGAAGTAACAAGCGCTACTCGCACCAATGAAATTTTAAAACTAACCACTGTTTTTCTGACTGAAATCCTATAGAAAATGCTTGGGCAGGTGAATAACTAAGTTGGCGCAAGTCACTTTAAGTGACTAACTACCTTGACTTCAAAAATAATTCTGACAACACCTCACAAGAAATCAAGCGAACTAGACTCTTGTTAGCTCTATAGGCAAAGAAGAAGGGAAGAAGGAAGAAGAGAACCACTCCAGGAACGATGTTCGCAAGTTTTAACAAAGTGTAAAATTTCAAAGTAAATGATACAGGCTCGAACAGAATTTTGTCGATATGAATAAGGAAATAATTAGTTGAGACACTCGATGCAGAAGATATGGAAAAACCACTTCTGCAGACTATTAAACTGCGGCGATGGCGAACAACGTATAGCTGTCAGGCAGTACGAACCATTCAATGGCCGTATTCCTGGTTTTAAAATTTCCTAAGTTAAC
This sequence comes from Rhingia rostrata, assembly GCA_949824845.1. NCBI lineage: Eukaryota > Metazoa > Arthropoda > Insecta > Diptera > Syrphidae > Rhingia > Rhingia rostrata. Next base: position 48,348,695 of record OX463755.1, on the reverse strand, counting down.
TTTGCCGATACACTGTTCTCATTGGTTAATCGACTATGTCACGTGACTAAAAATGCTCGATTGACCAATGAGAAGTGCATCGGCAAAGTTAGCTTGGTAAAACTAAAATTCGGAGCACGGCCAATATTGGCAACGACAGCGAAAACTGTCAACCACCCTATATAATTGAAGTGAGGATAACGATATTTAAACTCAAGCTTAATAAGGCTGCAGGAAATTAACGGCCTTCCCACTGAGCTTATTAAAGCCGGCGGAGGTGACTTGGTAAATAACATCCACCAACACATAAGCCAATTCTGGTCAGATGAATAAAACCTCAGCTGCGTTTGCCCGATCCCCAAAAAATGGAACCCTCTGAAATGCGCCAACTACTGAGGCATAAATCTTCTCAACTTCGCCTACAAGATCCTATCTGCCGTAGTTTGTGAACACCTGAAATCGTTTACCAACAACCCTTATTAAGGTAGTTTTAGTCCTGGAAAGTCCACAACTGATCGAATCTTCACACTTCGGCAGATCCTTCGGCATTTATAGAGACTAACTATACAGATCCATGTCTAGTTTTGGTATACAGCGCATACTCTTCCATCGGTGTAGGATGACGACAGAGCATTCTCACTAGTTCGTCAGGGTCGAAAACAACTTGATTCTTGAGAGGATTTTGCCTAACTCCCGATCCAACACCAGAGGCAGAATCTTCCAAAAATCGAATCAACTACTAGCTAGATTCTTGAGAGGATTGTGCAAAACTCCCAAGCCAACACCAGAGGCACAATCTTCCAAAAATCGGAGCAACTACTAGCATACGCCGACGATATTGACATCATTGGTAGGAGTCAACGTGGTGTCAAAGCTAGTATAGAGATGGAAGCGGCAAAAATGGACTTAGCACTACATGAGCGCATGACTAAGTATATGCTGTCAACACGAAATTACACACAACCTCGACGAATTGGACAGAACGTCACCATTGACAGATATAATTTTAAGCTAGTACGGGACTTCGTCCACTTCGGCTCAACATCTCGTCATAAATTAAAGGAAATTTAGTAGTAAGGCCCTATATAGGTAGGTAGGTTGAAATGGCGGTTCGACATGAACCCAAGAAGCACTTTTTTGTTATCACGACTCGTGTGACCATGTTATGATTGTTATTGTGGATGTCATGCAGGCGGTCTCTAGATCCAGCCTGTGATGTTTGAAAGCGTATAAGATCTTGTATCCTTTTACGCGAGATATCGTTTGTCGAAAAGTGCTTGGTCTAACGCACACAATTTCGCTCTTACTTGTGCCGAACATTTGCAGATGAAATGGGAGATGGTTTCTCTCTTATTTGTGTTCCCGCAACTGCGGCATTGAGGGTTGTATGGGATCTCCAATTATGCAGTGCCCCGTGACTATCGGCGTAATTATTGTGATATCTGTGCGGGTTCTATTTAGTAGATCGTTTGTTCTGTTTATGTCGTAGGAGGGCCATTTCGTCCTTGATATGATGCAATTTGTTAACCTTCTCCATTCGGAGTCGGCCCTTTTCAGGAAGTATGAGTGTATCTGTCCCATAACCGCACCTAGCGGGATACGGACCCTTGCCTAAAGTGCGCCATGATCAGGTGAGCCTTGCCTGGCCAGCTCGTATGCACGCTCGTTTCCCTCAATGTAACTGTGCCCTGGCACCCAGAGAAGTATGACCCAAAAGCGTTCGCCAAGATAAGCAAGTTCGTTCCGGCATTCCTGTACCACTTTGTAGGATATGGTAGCCAGTAGTAAGGCCCTCACTCGAACTGCTAAGGAGATCCTATATAAGATCCTGATCATCCCAGTCCTGCTCTATGGCGCAGAAGCATTGACTGTATCAAAAATGGATGAAACAATCCTTGGCGATTAGAGAGGAAATCTTCGAAAAATCTTCGTTTCCGTTTGCGTTGACGGGCTATGGAGACGATGATTCAACCAAGAACTATACGAGCTGTACAGCGACATGCCCCTGGTCGAAAAACTCCGCATTGGACGATTAAGATGGCTAGGACATGCAGAACGAATGGACGCCAATACTCCGGTTCGCAGTCTTTGATTCCCAGCGGGGCCGCGATCGCAGTAGAGGAAGACCTTGTCTTACGTGGCGTGCACTGGCGTGCAGTGGCTAATTGGAGAGGCGCCACTTAAGTAAGTAAGTATACTCTTGTCAGTCGTTATTTCTTTCTGCTAGTCCTTTACTAGAAGAAATACAGAGTTCATATATACGACCCTGTTAACCTATTGAAAGCGGGTGAAGAATCCTTGAACGTTTTGGGGGTCTTGAAGTCTTTAGGTTCCTTTTTCGTTGACGGATTATGGAGATGATTCCAACACAAATTCTAAGGGATGTTAAGTGGCATATAAAGTGTGTGTTATTTTTTAGAGGTATAGAACTTCTAATTTAAATAAGACCCAAGAAAATAGTTTTAATGTCCATTAATTTGGCTTTGTTGGAAGGATAATTTTATGTCATTAATGGCATGTGGCCACTGCGACTGGTTCGAATAAAGCCAAGTCTAATGGTCCAATTTTCAACCACTTTTTCGATCAATTAGGGCTGTGTGTAGAGAATAACGCCACGAATGTTGGCTTCCAAATCCCGTAACGTTTCTATTTTGTTAGCGTAGACAAGCGACTTCACATATCCCCAAGAAAATAAAGCAATGGTGTCAAATCACACGATCTTGGCGGCTAATTGGCAGGTCCATTCCGCGAAATGGTGCGCTCATCGAATGTTTCCTTCAATAAATCGATTGTGGCATGTAGCGCCGTAGTATTGTAATCTCATCCACATTCATGCCATCCAATTTTGGAACAAAATAGTCGGTTATCAAGGCTCTATACCGGTCTCCATTAACGGTAACTGACTCTCCAGCATCATTTCGGAAGAAGTATGGTACAATGACTCCACCATAGAGCCCATAGAGCACACCAAACAGTCAGTTTTTTTGGATGTAATGGCGTGTCAAGGGTCTCATGTGGATTCTCATCACTCAATATGCGGCAATTTCGCTTGTTGACGTAGTCATATAATCCAAAAATAAACCTCATCACTGAACAACATTTTGCGATAAAAATCAGCATTGAGATCAATCTTATTTTCGGCCCATACACCAAAATCACGATGCATTGCATGGTCTCGCGGCGTTAATTCTTGCACAAGCTGGATCTTGTAAGTTCATAAGCCTAGATCTTTACACAAAATCTTTCATAAAGTTAATGGACAAAGCTTTTTGGAATCGATTCATTCTGTTCCTCTTCAGCACTTCGCTCTACAGTGGCAATTGTTTCTTCGGTGCGCAAGGATCGGCTTCTCTGCGGATGCATAGTGATAACATAGAGTAAACATAGTGCGAAAACGATTCATGGTTAACCGAATTAATTGCTTTGATGGACGATTATGTCGACCATAAAATGGATGGAGCTTGCGGTAAACTGCGCGAACTGAACCATTATTTTAGAAATAAATTTGCACAATTTGCAAGCGTCGTTCATTTGTCAACTAGTTCATGATGAAATGGCGAACCAAACTGAACATAAATGACATTAGAATTGCCAGATTTGACCACAAAATGTCAGTTTTATCTCTATTCGGAAAACAGACCTCTAAAATAAACACCCGATACTTGGTCAACGGACGTTTAAGATGGCAACGACGTGTAGGACTTAAACCAACAATATCAGTCCTTCTTTTACAGCCAGGGGGATATTTTCAGCCCGGGCCTTAGCTTAATATCCAAATCCATTAAATAAAAAAACGCAACCCCGTTTGTTTAACTTGCCCCTATTGCATTGTATTCACTTTATTATAATCATTTGATGCCCACTAACAGTAATTTATTTTTGCTTTTATATATGTCTACCTAGTTGTATAATATAAACGCATTTATGTTCACATACGCACAAAATAATAAAAAAAATAAACGAAAAAAACTAACTAAAATGCTCTTGAATTATATTCACTAATAGCATTTCAATTCATATAAATATTTATTAAATTTTAATTGAGCTATTAGATATTGTATTAGAGCGTTATTTGTTTTTGTCTTGCAATATATTCAGTGTCCCTATGTTTGTTTATTGAGTTTACTTGCAATATAAAAATATACAATATAGCTAATTTGTGATTTACTTGAATTCACAATGTTTTTTATAAGATAGGTAACCGAACAGTAATTTGAAGAAAGATATAGTATCTGGTGTAACAAAAATGAATCCATAATAGCATCAACTTGAAATCTAATTAATTTATAGAAACATCCAAATTGTTTATTTAAAATAGTTTACAATAAAATTCAGCGTGTTAGAGTATAGGACTTAAGAACCCATTAATTTGTTGCCCTTGTTGTAATATCATCATCAACTAAACACCTTCCTGAATACCGTTCAGTTTTGTGTTATCTATTTACAAATTTCGGAGTGTACAATGCATAACACATGCGGTGTGCTGTTATGAAATTTATTGTTCGAGGACAGTCACCTCAATGGGAGGAATGAATCTCCATGAGTGCTGTTGGCTCTCATGGTAACTGGCGAAATTTTGGTATGACGGTTGCTGGTCCAATTGACTGGCATTATCTGTTGGATTTGGTTTGCCCTGAGGGGGTAGCGATCGGCATTGGATGTTGGTTTTGTATATGCCGGGGGTGTAAAATATCACCGTACACTCATGGTGGACTTCTTCGTTTTTTTCCAGCAATGGAATTGATGTTCTAAAAAAAAAATTTAAATATTCCATAAGTGTTTTTCGATTTCTGAATGTTCGACAACTCACTGATTTGGACCAGACATGGCGACGTCCAGGTTGTAGTTTTCAATTCCGTTCTTGTAGTCTTGATAAAATTGTATTGTCAATGCTAAATGCTTTAGAGGTGTCACCGATTGATTGCAAACTGTTATACTCAATGTTACGCTATGCCCGGCTGTGCACACGACTTCGGATTGTGGTTGCACGGGTGTATTTTGAATAGCAACAGCTGAAAAGATATAAATAGACATAATAAAAGAGGGCACGTGTATGATATTGGTCATACTTACTCCATTGTAGGGGTGCGACAGTTGTCAGGTCAATCATGGCGGGAGTTAGTACGATTCCTTTTAAGGATGCTATGCCCTGTATTTCAGTTCCGGTGAGGAGCCAACTAATACTAACACGCTCGGCAATATGATCCGAACACAATTTACTAATCACATCACTATACGATGGCTGCGTATTCATGTTTATGTTCCTATCAACTAAATGAGAAGTATAACAGTCGAAATGTTGAGGTAACATCTTCTCTACTTACCGTCAACATCCGTTCTGTTGTCATTTTTGCACAGACTCTCCAATGAACATCTGTCCACCGGTATTGGCACCCGACAACTTTCCTTAGCCTCTATTAGAATATTTTTATTGTTAGTGTAGTTAAGCGACATCTCTTGAGCTGTTAAATTCGATACATCCAGCACCAGATAGAACTGAGACGGTCTGCAATGAGAAAACGACACGTCTTCACCTTGTCACTACTATGGTGGAGATACTCACATCTCGGCTGGTAGCACATCCCAACTGGTTATTTGAGCACTTGGCAAGAGCTCCACATTGAACGATATTGCACACTGGCGACAATAGCCTTCGCGCATCGCATCACCACCTGAGTATTTGATACGAAATTGTGCTTCCACGTGCTGGCCGGCGTTGCCATTGGAAGGTTGCGGAAGGCTTAGGGCAGCCAGGGACGACTGACCACCGGAATGGGAGGAACGAAAACTCGATGTGTGCATGTCGTTGCGCCGACCCGCACTTCCATGTGGCTGTGGTGTTGGCGAACTCACACGACTCGGTAGACTAGCATGACCTGACGATAGAGTTGAGTAGCCCAAACTCTGTGGCCCGTCATGGTGGCTACTGGCATACATGGTACCACCCGAATTAACGGACGCCGCACGACCACTCACAACCGGACAAATAAAGTCCGCATCGCCAAATATACGCACGGGAAAGTCGATTGTACTCTTTGGAGGAATGGGCAGATTCGCTTGTAGTTCCGCTTCGTCAACATAGAAGATTCTCGACTGCGCCTTCTGATCTACATTCGAGGTGATAACCATTTCTAGATGCTCCACCGGCAAAGGGCTGTCATTGATTATCGTAATTGTACAGATTGATGTCTCTCCATTGTACAGCGTGAGGCTGGCCGAGGTAATGACCGTTTCCGAGTTGGCCAACGTGCAAAACGTCGCTGTCTGTGGCAGCGAAGTCTTCACACTTATTCGCGGCAGTGCTGGTATAACATCGATTAGATAGTTTTGAGTAAAATTGCGGTTGCGCATGTGCTTCAGGCGACAATTCGACTTGACACCAAGAGTATGGGTGCTGTAGCCTTGGATTTCAAGTTGTCCAACTTCGATAGGGGTACCGTGAAGGGTGATGGGCGTCGGAACTGATGGCTGCAGTTTGACTGTTTGCGGCAAAGATTCGAAGACAATACCGTTTGTCAGCAGTCGCATATCACAAATTTGCAACTCAAATGGGAGAGGGTTGCGAACCTTGATTGTGATCTCCGAGAGATCGTTTTGCACCCAGAAAAATGCTGAAATGAATCGTATTAACCAATTAGTTGTGGACGGCAAGATGCCGTTGCTGGAAATTGACTTACAAATTTTATTTTTGTCTTTTTTCTTCTCGCGCCTATCAATGGAGCTAAAGTGAATGGGAGTGAACAGAAATGGGCCGCTGTCAACTTTCACGACTTTGATTTGTTGCGGCCGCAGGTGTGAGGGTAGATCTTTGAGTGTTAACTCCAAACAATAGGGGATGTCGGTCAGATTGGCGGGGGGGATCACAGTGCCGTTTTCTAGCACCAGCGGGACCGGTGAGCCTTCGCATTGAGAACTTAGTTTCTAAAAAAAACGGATACACGAATTTATTTATGAATGTCGCTTTCTTAATGAACTATACTGACCTGTAGATCCTGAGCCATTTTACTTTGCTCCGCTGGCGTCATATTGTCCCACTGTGTCTGCAAAAGGAAGGTCATATGCCGCGTTGCTAGCGCTGAGTGCCCCAGTCGTCCCGCTGCAGTTATTAAAAACTGCAATTGCTCAATTTGAAGGGTCGGCCAACCGGCATTGTTTTCGATCACCTCCAGTGGATCTAGCGATAGAAGGTAACCTGGAAAACTCTCCAACATCAGTCGGTAGCTCTGGCCCCATTCGGGATTCTGATGGCCGGCGACGTGCTTCCATGCGGCCATTCGCTGGAAAAATGCTGCCTTCCTTCTATAGCCGATCTGCTGGTATAAATCTGTGATTACTTCGAACCTCTTCACACGATCTTGATCGCTCATGTTGAGATTGATCGAGAGGATGTTCTGCAGGAACATTGTTACGTCCAGATTTTTATTCTGTTCGATGCAGATGCGTGCTGCTTTGAGAGCGGCTTCGGTTTCCACGACTGCCGCATGCCTATACTTGCTGTAGTTTATTATTGCTTTCCGATAATTAACGGATATCTCCTCCGGCTTTAGGATGTACACCGGGAGATCATTGCGACTAGCAGCCATCGATGCGGACGATGACAACGATGATGAATTCGACGAAGATGACGTCAAAATCGACGACACCGACGAGGTAGACGAAGAGTTTGACGTCAGTTGTGGTGGTTCATTTGAGTTTTGATGCTCAACGATTACCTTCTTAGTCAGATCGCTGGCACGCCATTTTTCCGGAGTCGACTTTAATGGCGATGCACCTTCCTGAAGACTGGCGTTTCGATGCAGAGGCTCGATTTCACGAAGCTGTGGGTAGAGAATTATAGCCGAGGCGGCACACAATCCCTCCTCTGAAGCACCGACCCACAGTGAGTCGCTTATGGCACGTAAAGTCTCGCAAGCGGTGTGATACAAATTCAAAGCGTCCGAAATCAGTCCCGCCTGCAGTGAGAGGTCAGCTAAGTTTTTTGTCACACGGCCGGCGCAACGTTTGCGATTGTTGCGTGATTCCATGTCGAGGCCCACAAAGTCTCTCTTCTCGAATGGGGCCAATAGAAGTTGAAACTTTTCGATCTTCTCACGTGATCTCTCCGAGCGCTTCGATTCGAGCACCCAAAATAGTGCGTTGGCGAACTCAACAATGTGAGATTCCAAATCGACGCAAGGATCATTTTCACGATAAAAGAACGCCGTGCTCTTAAAATTCGATGGTGTAGTGAATTCATCTTGAAGTTTATTTTGCACTGCTTCCTCTGCTTCGCTGCGATTTGTCAAATTGTCGGCTGTGCCAAAAATAATGGCACGCGAGTCATACAGTGTTGTCATGTAGCCGGCCTTGATGGACTCATGCTGACGGCAGAGTTCATTCAGCTCGACTTGTTTATCGAATTTTCCGATAGTTATGAGCCCCAGCAGACGTCTGTGAGTTTGAAAGTCCCCCCAATCATTGTTTTCAGCGGGATGGTCATGAACGTAACGAAGCCAGATGTCTCGTACGAAGCCCGAGGAATCTGAAAAAAAGGGAAAGCAATGGTGAGTAAATAAAAATTGCTAACGCAATTCATTCAAATTTAAATATCAATGAAACATTTAAAAAAAGACTACGAAAGAATGCGGGAGGCAATCATTGACATCGAATATCCAATTAATAGTCTGACCTAGTGGCTTTTTATTGATTAGACACCACCAAATGTCTACTCAGATAATATGTACCTACACAATGGTATGTTGATTATTTTGATTTGTTGTAGCCATGCAATGACCTAAGTTCACTTAGACATTCCATACGTTCAATTAGCACCACTTGGCACATGCACACCCACCTGTTATCTTTACATTATTCACTTTTCTCACACGATCAAAGATACGCTGCAAGGAACGTGGCTTCGCATCTCCTATTCCACGCAGCAACACCAGCAGACAGCCGTGATGATAGGCACACTGTTCGTAGTCCGGACGAGACATTATAGGCTCACCGGATCCATGCGACAACATATAACTAACTGTAGATCTCATTGACGGCGCTCCAGTGTTCCAATTTCATTTATTAGCCTTCGTCAGAACCGTGTACACTCTTGTTTATCAATGGATTTATATCAATACACAATGAAATTTGCGAATACAAATGGAAATTATCTTTGGTATGAATTTTTTGAAAACGCAATTATTAAACGCCCATTTACACTCGTCTCAGCGGTGAATTTTCTCGCGTTAGATTTTAGGTATGGTCACTGTTTTGAGTGTGTGATTCCATTTTTGATGTAATGGAGAAAAATATTCAATTAAAATTTCCCTTAGAGTGCAAATTGGGAAACAAAACACGAATAAGGAAAATTTTTATTTTTCTTTTCCTTTGCTCCACGAATTTTGACACAACACACAACTGTCAGATGGAAGCAGAGAAACGAATCGTTTGTTTCGGTATGGTACTAAAATAGTTATGTGTCATTTTCTACAATATTCCATATTGTAATAGATTTTTAATTGTGAGATATTGTTAAAAACCCTTTTTGAAAGTTTTGTTTTGCATTGTGGAGTGAATTACCACCCAGAATGCATATCTGTAGCTGATAAATTGTATCGCTGTCAAAAGAGAGATACAATTCTTCCATGAAGTTGCCATTCATTCAACTTCAAGCTACAGATTCACATTGTGAAAACGCTAACGGCTTGCCTTGTTTTTAACTTTTGACTCAGCTACAAGCGTCAGGTACAGATACGCATTCCGGGCTGTTCTTGATGTGCGATGAACTGCCGCGCAGAAGGTCAGGGTTCGATTTCCAGCCATAGCAACACCTAAATGATTTTTCAATGGTCCCCTTTCGTGATGATTTGACAAATCATTCGAATGGTATCAATTGCATTGACTTATTGACGATTGGAAAAGTTCAAATGCGACTCCTAGTGAGAAAAAAATGTAGTAGTATACAATTTGAGAGCTACTGCTATTTGTGAAGAATTTCCATAAGGAGTGCGATAATTTGCAGGTAAATAAATTAAGTGTTTAAAAAGTAATAAATTGCAATAAAAATATATTGAATTTGTAAATTTATTATCCAATTATTCGACATTAGTGTTAAAACAAATTGTTTGACACTTAAAACAAATAACTAAGAACATGTTTAAAACGATCCTTGGTGTAGTATTCAATGTCACAAAAGCAGCTGATAGAAAATGTTTTGCATTTTTTTTACCCATTCGAAGAACGATCGCTTAATTAATCATTCTGCAGTAAATACATATGTATAAAAATAGTATTTTAATTTTCAAATTAGGGGCAAAATCTTTGGAACTCATTTTAACAATTTTCGAAGACTTAAGACTTTGTATTTTTATATTGTTTGTACAATCGTCAATTGAATTCAGCTTTAATCCACCCAATTATTATTATTAATTATTTGTTTCTTATTTAAATTATTCACTTGATGGCTTCCCATACAAATATACATCGAAATGTATAGCACTTAGTCGATACGAAAATTTGCCACCATATGATTGTCTTCAGTCGTCAATTAATATATGGACTGCTAGTAAAATGTCATTTTCATACGCTCCCGCGAGAAAATATGTTCCAAAACAGCACAGGCTCCGTTTTTTCACTGCGGTTTTGCAAAGAAACACATGCTAAATTTCCGTAAAAAAAAGAGTGACATCTTGTACCAAAAGATTATTTTCCACAGCGACATGTAGCGTCATCTATTCAAATGATGGAAAACTGCATAGAGCGATTTCGAATAAATTCTGCAATAACTATACATTACTTTACTTATTGACACATAAACTGAACAAGTTCTGTAAATTTGTTTCTTACTTATGCTTTATGATCATTTACATCAATTTTTTTGCAAAGAAATGATGCAAACGTTTTTTTTTGCTTACTTGGTTTTCCGCAGTGAAACAGAAGCGTGTATGTAGTTTTGGAACATGCGTAAAATTGGCTACTAGCAGTCCATATAATATATTAATTATAATAAGGCAAGGATCAATTGTCAAGAAAGGCTTAGCTCATCTTAAAGCGTTTTCGTTTGGGATTTTTAGATTTGCTTTCAGATTTCAAATTATTACTCGTCCCAATCAAACATAAGAATGGTTAATCTGTTTTTTTGTATATGTTGGTGTGCCATTTTACAGCTCATTGTTTATCTTCTTGTTGCGGTTAAATCAAATTATGAGAATTCATATATGTATATATAAGAACAATTTAAATGATTACATTGTTGTATACAATGAATGAGGGATTGTTTTTGTGGAAATCCAGGAAACTGTCGCTTGATGACGATGCCGAGGAAGAATGTTCCTATCAATTTTTCTTTAAATAAACTTATTTTATTAAAAAAAATCTAAATAAAACACAAACCAAACACAAACATAACAGCAAAACGCAAACCTTAAACTGTTTCGCCAGAAAGACGTATATATTTCATATGAAGGCAATTTCTTTCTCCTCTGTTGTTTAACTAAATCAAAAATCTCAGACGATGTAATTCTGATGGCTACAAGAATTCTCCATCAGTGATAAACAGGAGTCAAGTTTGTTTTAAAGTAAAAAATGACTAATGCGTCAATTTGCTTTTAGTAAGTTCAAATTTTTTTAGCGTGACAAACTTATTAATACTACGGAAACGCGGTCGAGTAAAATTTTATTAAATACTCGTTTCGATTGCTTTTCATAGAGCAAATGACAAGCGATTTGACACAATAAGACATCAAATAGCAATAAACTCAATTTTACAATCATTAGATAATCATTCGCATACAATATTTCTGCGTGAAATAATTTCTTAGATTAACTGGATTCCAAGGGAATATTTATTTCTATATTTTTGTTAGTATTTTAAAATATTTAAAAAAAATTTGTTAAATATTATTTAACCACGGATACACTAATTCATTTTTGCCTTAAGTTTCCCTGTTAACACATAAGCACAACTCACATAATAAAACAGTTAAATCCAATCATTTACAAACTCTCTTCAATGGTCAAGTCGCTCTCTAATAGAGCTTTTCAATTGTCTCTAAACATGTCGGAGAATACAGTGCCTCGACAGTTTGTGTTTGACCCTTGCCTTAATTTGAAAGCGTTTTGTAGCAAAAATATTTATTTTTTGAAAACAGTTATAACTGAAAAATAAAACCAATAAACATGGCCGTTTACTTTCCCCAAGAAATCCCAGGAATACTTAAAAAACACAAACGTTCAATATTTGAAAATGTTGCTCACGTCTTTCAAGAATCCGGAGTTCGTAGATCTTCGAGACTATGCGCACCGGTTGAACGAATAGAGGATTACCCAGGAGAGGTGTTTTGTGTAAAGTTTCATCCCCATGGCGAACTCCTAATGTCGGCTGGTATTCGAACCGATATTCGTAAGTTTTATCTCCGATTCTCGTTATTTTATGGAATCCAAATTACGTTATCCAATTTTGTATACTAGATATCTGTAGTGTTTATGGCAAGGAAGGTAGTGTCATGATCCTACGTGGTCATTGGGGCGCTGTCATGGAGGCACATTTTTCAACTGACGGAACACATATTTACAGTTGTTCGCAAGACGAATCTCTTGGAGTTTGGGATACATTCACTGGAATTCGAATATCTGATCTAAGAGGTCATTCTGGCTGCATAAATACCTTACAAGTTGCAAGACGAAGTCTACCCATTTTGTGTTCTGGTGGTGACGATTCTACGCTACGTATGTGGGACGTCCGTCAGCTATTCAATACATTGACAATTGATAATAAGGATCAAGTTACAGCTGCGTGTTTTGATGAAACAGCAGACCACATCTTTACAGGTGGAGTGGAGACAGATATAAAAATTTGGGATGTTCGAATGTGTGATATCGTGTTGCGTTTACATGGTCATAAGGATGCGGTAACTGGTGTTTCGTTGTCGCCATGCGGATCATACCTACTGTCAAATTCGGTTGATAATACTCTACGTGTATGGGATATTCGTCCGTCGTATACTGGCGAGCGATGTATTCGAGTTTTCGACTCGTGTCAGTATATCGTGAATGGAAATCTGTTCCGATGTGCTTGGTCACCAGATGGTCATTTAGTGAGTTATATTCATCGTTTTGGTTTCGTTGTACATTTTAAGTAATAAAAAAACAATTTAGGTATCATCAGGATCATGTGAAGAAGGCGTGCCTTTGTTTAATGTGGTGAGGGGAGTAAAAATGAACGAATTGCCAGGACACGAGGGTACCATTAATGATGTTGATTTTCATCCAACAGAGCCGATCATTGCATCAGCATCAGGAGATTCGCACGTATTTCTGCGTGAAATAATCGCTTAGTTTAAATGTCTTCCAATAGAATATTTATTTGTATATTTTTGTTAGTATTTTCAAATGTCTCTTTAAAAGTTTCTTTTAAAACTATTTGACTAAAGTATTAAACAATACTTGGGTGTAATAAATTTTTATTGCCTGTATACGTTCTGTTTATGTCTGCAATTTTATAAAATAAAAAGTCTGTAAATAAGGATTCATTTTGGCAATTTAATTTGTAAAGGATTCTAATATGTATAAAGTAAGTTGAAACTTCTATATTCTAAATTTGTAAAGGATTCTAATATGTATAAAGTAAGTTGAAATTTCTATATTCTAAATTCCAAGCTGACTTGGAATGATATTGAATCCCAACCAACTCACTTTGAGTGGTTTGATAGGTCTTCGCTTTGTGTTTTAAAATATGATCGTTAGGAAGTCCATAGTGGTGAGTAATTTCAACACAACTGTTTTTGTTGATTTATTTTTCTCACATTGGGAAAAACAAAGGAAGATTTATTCAATAATATTCAATCTATGCAGTCAACTTTTGCATACAACAACATAGCAACATACGGTCAACATACATCTGATTATGAAGCAAAGGCTCAACAGGAAGGAATGTTCCTGTCCATTCACACACACATCTACTTTCTTACTGACTAAAGCGGCGCTAAATTTCGGAATGAATCTGAGGTCGGTTTCTACTTGTGCGCGCACCTTAAGGCGAGGTCTTCCTCTACTGCGCCCTACGTCTGACTGGGAAACGAAGACTCTGTAAGCAGCAGTATTGGTGTCCATTCGTTCTACATGTCCTAGCCATCTTAAGCGTCCAATGCGGAGTTCTACATATAGCTGTACAAATCGTATAGTTATTGGTTGATATAGTTCTTCGTCTCCATAGCCCGTCAACACAAACGGGACCGAAAATTTTTCAAAGAATTTTCCTCTCAATTGACCAAGGATTTTCTTCATCCGCAATTGAGACGGTCAATGCTTCAGTGCCGTAGAGAAGGACTGGGATGATCAAGTTCTTATATACGATCTTCTTAGTAGTTCGAGTGGATGCTTTACTGCTGAATTTCTTTCTTAGGCCGAAGAAACAGCGGTTGGCAACAGTAATTCTTCGTTTAATTTCTGACGGGATGTTTTTGTCAGAGTTAATAGTGGAGCCGAGATAGATTCGTGCTAATCTCAAATTCGCCGTTCGAGTCGGCATAAAACCGGAGGTCCCGCCATCGTGCAAGAAGTACACACGCACACATGAAAGGTTGTGAGAAAGCTCGGCCCTGGGTACTAACGAGCCTGTTGCGCCAAAAATTTGTATTTATTTGAGATAGACAACGTCCCGTACTACCTCAAAGTTATATCTGTCAATGGTGACGTTCTGTCCAATTCGTCGATGTTGTGCATATACTTATTCTTTCCCCATTTTTGTCGCTTCATTCTCTATACTAATAAACGTGGCTTTGATCGTCCGCGTATGCAAGTAGTTGCATCGATTTTTGGAAAATTGTGCTTCTTGTGTTGGCTCGGGAGTTTTGCAAAATCCTCTCAAGAATCAAATTGAAGAAGTCACATGATAGCGCATCGCCTTGCCTAAATCCTTTTTTGGTATCGAATGTGTCAGTGAGGTCGTTTCCGACCATGATGGAGCAGTGAGAATTCTCCATCGTCATCCTAAACAAACAAACGAGTTTGGGCGGTATACCAAAACTAGACGTTGCTCCGTATAGGACGTCTCCATAAAATCTGTATAGTTCGTGTCTTGAAAGCGATATCAGTACCGATTCTTGGGTTTTTTCCAGGATCTGCCAAAGTGTGAAAATTTAATCGGTCGTGGACTTTCCTGCCCTAAGACCACACTGATAAGGGCCGATCAGGTTGTTGGTAAACGGTTCCAGGCGTTCACATATTACGGCACAAAGGATCTTGTAGGCGATGTTGAGGAGAATTATGTCTCTGCAGCTGGCTTAATTCAGAGGTTCTCCAGTCGAAGACTTGTTACATTTAAAAATGCCTTAATGATTCAACGAAGCACAAATTTTTAAAACACTGATGATAGTCAGATATATATGATGTTTAATATTGACATTGACATCACAGTACTTCGCACATGAATGCAACGAACTACAGACACATAACAGCACTGGCGACTGAGGCCATCGGCTGGGACAGATCAAGACATTTATACAACAGAGAGAGACGGATAGATACATAGAAGGAAAGACATATAACATACACCTACGTGGCACAGAGGAGGAGACATATATTTATATTGTCTCATATTATCGCACAGGTGGCCTCAGGTAAGCTGGCAATTTTCGTAGAAAACAAATGCTGCCGACGCTGGGGCTTGAACCCGCAGCGCTTGGCTTAGCAGTCAACTACGCATTCCTCTGAGCCATGGCCACCTGCAATGATGTTTAATATATTACAAGGCTTTACCGATTTTCTTCAAACTTTGTATCCAGGAATTATTTGGTCATAATTCTAGACCTTTTTTTTAACTTTTAGATATTTCATTACCGTTAAATGCCATATAAAAAAACTACAAAACCTCAATTTTTTCGAAAACGGTTCTAACCATTTTGATAAATTTTAACACATCCTCTTCGTTTGTTAGTTCCAACAAACCGGTGTACCCAGTTTTTTATTCGAGAAAATCCATTTAACGGATTTTTGTACTTCGACCATATATAACTATTGAATGAAATTTAATATCTATGTTTTTATTGCCGTTTGTAACAATTCCAAGTAAATATTTCTTGCCCAAGTGGTTCTTGACGAATGTTTCAGTTTTGACCAATAAGGAAAAGTAATTATTGATACAGGCACCGATTCTTTACCATCCGTTTTGATGGTAGTGTTCGCTGTCGTCGCCAATATTAAATGTTTCGTTCTACTTGTCAGCGAGAGGTCACTAGTGATCGCAGTTTAAACATCTGCAGAACCAGAATTACTCTTCCATATTATTCCTCTTTGAGTTTTCCTTGTTTATATCGACAGGATTTTCTGGGTGCTGGCTTGGGCGCTGGTTTGAAAATCATTTCTGGAGTGTAACCTCTTTATATCCTAAAAAGCGAAGTTCATCCCTCCTTCTTTACTTATGAAGCTTAATGATTCCTAAGTATCTCCTGTCTCCTTCGGTACCCTTTCTCAAAACCAGAGGATTCTTGCTAGAGAAAACCATCACTTTAGTTGTGGCCGATGGTAGGGGTTGGGACAATAACGTCGTTTGTCTTCGAAATCGAATTCATTTTTGAAATTAATTTCGGCAATATGTTTTGTACCAGTATCAACATTTTTTATGCCGTATAGGAGATAACCTTGTAACAACGTTGTAACAACGAAATGGTCCGATTCTTTTTTAGTTGCTTGGAATATTCATATAAACATACTCGATTCGGTTGTCCATTTGTTGTACCGAAGTTCGCCTTAAATGTACTCAAGTGGAGATAAAACAGATTCGGCAAGCTAATTTCTATCCTGTCTAAATGATAACTTCTAAATTTATTTGTAAATGTAAAAAGTCTGGCAACAATCCTGATGTAGCTTAAACGATAAGATCTCCGGTGACGAATTCATAACGAAAAGTGGTCAAACGTACGCGGTTAGTTTGTTGATTAGCTAAATACCAACTAAAAACTTGGGACCAGTTTTCCAATGTGATTTCTTAATGTTAGGACCAATCTCGAATTAACCCAAATTTGATGGGATAACCATAAATTTAAACAATCCGTTGTGCGCATCGTTTAATACCCTATCCCATTGCATCCTAAAAATTTATATCCGAGCTTAATGGGGATGGAATATAGAAACAGCACATTGTTCAGCCAGTTTATCAAAATCTTGTATGGTTCTATCAAAGGCAACATTTTTCTTTTCATATGCCAAATGGTTTATGTAGAAAAATACCCCCAAAACGTAGGCGTGGTTTAAAATGATACACTAATGAAATTATTATTAATATTACCAATGATTTTGGATCAAAAGTTTTTTTTAAATGTTTTTTTTTGTATTTGTTCGAAAAAGGGTTTTTTACTACTTACAAAAAAACGTTATATGGATGAAATATATATCTTTCAATTGCCATAATATTTCGTTTAATCATTTTTTTTTCAAATTTCTTAGTGGTTTGACCAAATATAAAACGACGTGGCAGTTGGTGGACATTTAAAATGCTTACACTTATTCGAACAGCACACATGAAAGGCCATAAGCCCGGTGACCTACAGATAGACGCGCTGACGGAGGACACACATGGCTTAATCGAAGTAGCTAGTGATTCTGAGTCTATAGATATATGTTGAGGTATATCTATCTCAATTATTTGCCTATGTTACAAACTGTGTATCAAAATCAATATAACCCTATGTGATAGGGTATACTGATCTGGTTTAACGCAGAACTGAAAAGTCCACCCATACACCGATTGATGGCAACATGTAAAGCAAAACACATAAAAGAGACAACATATTTTTTTTTAACTTAACTCTTGTATTTTACTTAAATATATATAATCTTGTTTTCAATTAATTCCATCAGTATATGTATAGTTACAATAATCTTGATTTGAAAGCACATAACATGTAAAATGTACCAATCGTGATGATATAAATTTTATATTTGAAATGAATAGTTCATGGAAGTTCATGCATAAATATGTAGCTATCATTTGATGCTGATAAAATGATAGGTTCTTTTTGATGAAAGATAACACTATTTATGCCTTTTTCATGTCCCGATAGTTGATGAACCGTTGCACCTGATGAAGAGTCAAGTACGAATAAGTCTCGAAGTGATGTTCCAGCCGATATCTTGAAAGAAAAATGACGAATTAGCGTACCATGAATTGGATAAATCGATTATGTATAACCTACCATTGTTCCATCGGAAGACCAAGCACAACGCAAGAGTTCATCCGATCCATGATGAAATGAATAAACCGCAACGCATTCTTTGAAAGTTATTGAATTTCGAATATCCCAAATTCGGAGTGTGTTATCCTTCGATTGTGAGAGCAAGAAGTTTCCACATGGCGACAAGGCAATCCCTGTAACACTTCCCATATGACCGCGTAGCGTATGAACATATTTGGACATACGAAGATCCCAAATTTTGACTTGGTTACCATTATCACCGGAGATAACATATTCGGCATTGTCACTAAAGCAAACTGTATAAACCTCGCTGTCGTTCATCAACATCATAGTAGATTTCTTCTCACGTACATCCCATATACGAACGGTTCCATCGTTGCCTCCTGAGCAAACGAAAGGATACCCAATGCGTGGACCATTCACACAGTTAGCGCTTCCAATGTGACCTTCCAGGTTGGCAGTTCTATAGCCCTTGAAGGTATCCCAGCAGGACACCATTCCATCCGCTGAGCAGGAGTAAATATCAAAACCATGTCTAGCGAATCTTGCTTCATTAACTTCTCTACCATATCCTTGTAGAACAGTTGAATGTTCAAAGTTTCCACAAATATCACCAACAACTAAAATTTTTATTATTTTTTTATTATATTATTTTTTTTTAAATGAGACGACTACTCAAAAAGATGACAACTTACTAATTTCACCGTGACGATTTGCAGAGCAAAAGAAATTTCCTGACGGATGAATGTCGCATGACAAGACTTCGCTCTTGTGATCTTCTATGCGTACCATTGGTGTGCGAAGTATAGACTTTCCACCAAATTCCATCGGGTTGAAGTATGTACGAACATGCTCCTGCATCCTCTTGAGTCTAAATGAGTGTTTTTTGTAGAACATTTTAAAATTTGTTATTTTCCAGAACTGTGTCGAGTTGCTTCGATGTCAACGTACTGATTTCTCAAAATTGTCTTTAGCTCCCTTTATATGTCTAAAGTCAAGATTTATCTACCTGAAACCCTAATTAGGTAATAAAATCGTCTACCTGTTTAGACAAATCCTTTTTAAGGTTAACTTTTCGAAAAATTTACTGTATAGATGTTTGTTTTCAAAATATGTACATACCGTAAAGTATTTGTATCGATTCTGAAAGCTCAGCCGATTAGGCTATATGCCCGTCTATCACCAGTTTTTGGGCCTTAAACTATGAGCCAGAATGACCTTTCATGCTCCCAGCAGAGCAAGTGACCTATTGTCAGAAAAATTTGTTTTTTGGTCAAAACCAAAGAACTACACAGAGTGTGCATGTCATACAACGAACATTTTCTATGTGGAGTACTGACATTGATACCCCATACGTTGCCAAGATCATACAACAGCATAGCCGACTAATAAGATCGACGAAATAAAACATTTTTAGCTGTACTGCGTACTCTACGTAATGCTATACTCTTTGTCAAAACGTAAGGAATTTGAAAAAGTTTCTGATGCTATTCAAAACAAAATTTTTGGGGGTATTCTTAGTAAAAAAAACAATTTTCGGCAAAATTTTAGGGAGTTTGAAAAAAAAACTTTCGATGCAAATACTTCGTAATATTGCCATAAATACACAAAGCTTATTACATAGGTCATACGATATATGATGATAATTATTGAGCTAGGATAATGATATTTGCCATATAAGCTCTTTTTTTAGTGCAGAAACAATTGTTTTTTTAAATTCACCAACGACAACTCTCATCTTCAGAAAAAGAACATATGAGAAGGTTACAATCCGCTGTGCGCATCGTTTAACACCCAATCCTATCCTATCCTTAATATAAATATCCCCCAAATGTCGGTTTTGTTCAAACAATTTATCAAAATCTTTCATGGTTCGACAAAAAACAAAGTTTTTCGCCAGGTTTTTGTATGAAAACGCCTCCAAAAAGTGGTCGTCGGTTAAAATTATAAAGGGTGTTTTTTTAGAGGTATACAATTTCAAATGGAAATAAAATTCAAGAAAATTGTTTTGATGTCCATCAATTTGGCTCTATTGGAACGATAATTTTATGCAATTAATGTTCAAATATGATTTCGGGCATGTGGCCGCCGCGGCTGGTTCGAAAAAAGCCAAGTCTAGAGGTACAATTTTCAACCAATTTTTTTTTTAACATTTGGGGCCGTAAGTTGGCAATAACGCCCCGAATGTTGGCTTCCAAGTTTTTGGTTTGTTGGCGTAGACAAGTGACTTCACATATCCTCAAAGAAAATAGTCCAATGGTGTCAAATCACGCGATCTTGGTGGCCAATTGACAGGTCCATTCCGCGAAATTATGCGCTCTTCGAATGTTTCCTTCAATAAATCGATTGTGACGTGCGCTGTGTGGCATGTAGCACCGCCTTGTTAAACCCACATCTTATCCACTTGCATGCCACTTCAATTTGGGAACAAAATAGTCGCGTATCATGGCTCTATATCGGTCTCCATTAACGGTAACTGACTTTCTATCATCATTTCGGAAGAAGTATGGCCCAATGACTCCACCAGCCCATAGAGTACACCAAACAGTCAGATTTTGTGGATATAATGGCGTCTCAAGGGTCTCATGTGGATTCTATTCACTCCAAATGCGGCAATTTTGCTTGTTAACGTAGCCATTCAAACAAAAACGAGCCTCATCACAGAAAAACAGTTTGCGATGAAAATCAGCTTCGAGATCAATCTCATTTTCGGCCCATACACACCCATATCAAAATCTAAAAAAAGTTTTTAGCCACATTCACTTTTTGTGACGTTTAATTTAGTGGCGGAATGGGAGATTGATAAACAGCTGATTGCAGCCTGGTTATTTGTTTATATGGACTATGGCGCTCAGGTGTGCTGTTCATATATTATTCCACTTACTGACACTGAGCCGGTATTAGCACAGATCATGAATTTGTTCTAGCCATCTTAAGACAGGTCTTCTCGAAGGCTATTGCCCTGTTTTATACCAAGACATGTATCGGAAATTGATGTGGATGAAAAAGGTCTTGGTCTTTTAAAACTGATACATTTTGAACACTCTTTCAATCGTGAATTATATCCTGAAATATTTAAATTCTCCATCTGTTACAATGGACCTGGTACATTGAGTAAGTTTTTATAAACCATCAACGGTTGCAATTTGTTTGGGTTTACCTTAAGACGAAACGTAAAACAAAACTTTGAAGTGGTCACTAAACTTTTGTTTGGGAGAATCCAAAGATAAAATCGGATGTCAAGCAAACCATGACAATGTCGAAATACTGTCGGAAAATTAATTAAGAAGGATTGAAATTGCAAGATACCGTGATCAGAAATTAGCAGAACGCGTCTCCCCGTCTTTTATCGAAAGCATATGATGTCGAAGACTGTTTGCGACTTGTTTTGCAACCACTACTAAATACATGCTGGGGATATCCAGCTCATCTGCAAGAATATCCTCGCTGGAATCAATACCAAATGCAATTAAATTGATTTGTAAACTGCGCAGATTTTCGTTTTATGATCAACTTGTCAAATAGACTAATGCGTTATCGATTGGGAAAAAAGTTTATCGCCTTTATCCTAGATCACTTTTTTTTTAATTTCTCTTACAAAGAGAAAGATATTGTTTATTGAGGGATAAAAATTATCTTTATTTTATCGAAATCAATTTTCAATTATCTCAATGTCAACCAGAAAGTTTTGACCTTGTTCTGAGCGAACTCTTTACAAAGAACAAGGCTCTGCTATGAAGTCTTAACTGAAAAAGGATAACACCTAAAGTTCTTGCCAAAACAATTCAAAATGAGGTAAAAGGAGACCAAACTATCAATACTAAACCACTTGACCGATATTGAAAATATATAACGGAAGCAGCTTAAAAGTTACAAA
The DNA here is from genome assembly GCA_949824845.1 of Rhingia rostrata. Classification (NCBI taxonomy): domain Eukaryota; kingdom Metazoa; phylum Arthropoda; class Insecta; order Diptera; family Syrphidae; genus Rhingia; species Rhingia rostrata. Next base: position 48,326,672 of record OX463755.1, on the reverse strand, counting down.
TAAACATTTAAACCAAATTATGTCTATTCATACTAATGATATAGCAAAACAAATTCGGTTGTTTTTGTTTTGGTCCACACTGTAATTTTTACTTAAGTCTTGCATTTTTACAAAAACGGTACATTTGTGGTAAAAGAACATTTTTCCGACAATCAAGCGAGAGTAATTTTTTAGATAGTTAACACGTGTACTTAATTAGTTTTATTTAATTCTCTTTGCTGAAATACATTAAAAGGCGTTGGGTACATAAATGTGTGACGAAAACTAAACGTTTAATTTTTGTACGATATAGTTTTATTAGGGGAATAATTATAAGCGATTGTACTTATTAAAATGATTTTGTTCAAAGAAGAAAATGTCATTATCAATCTTTAGATATTTGACAATATTGGATAATAATAGCTAGGTAATCCAGGATTATTTTATACCTGCAGTTGGCAGCATAGTAATTAGCGATATTTTAATTATTATCTTATTTTCCCCATTTAGTTTGAGTAAGTAAAACGTATGCGGATCTCCGATAACATCCAGGTAGATGAAGATTTAATCTGTTTGATTACACTCTATTTGTATATAATGCTTCAGAGGATACCCATTCTCCATCAGTTGTGTTAGCAGTGTCAAATAAGTTTCACTACAAGTTCTCTTCAAGTAAATCATATTTTCAATAAAATTAAAATGATGGCCTCAGGTTCAACTATTGAAAAACCATCATACTCCTTTGTGGTTGCCACATCACGTTCGGCCTTTAGAGAATATCGAAGCGAGGCTTCATCGTCGCCATCTTCGGGTGAAAGTGAGATACAAGATGATCCAACACTCACCCATCCTGATGTTAGTCACCTCGGTTCGGAACGCTTTCAAGTGGATCGTCGAAAGTTGGAGCAAATGATAAAAACCCCCAGCGATATTGAAGGTATAAACAGTGCCCATAAATATTTCCAGAAAATCATGGACACCACCGACACTGTCATCACTTGGCCACAGAATCTTAAGCTAGGTGCTAGAAGTGGTAAGAACCCATATGTGCGAATCGTTGGCAAACCTGATGATAATAACTGGGCAAAGGGACTTATTTTGTCCCAAATGGCAACAAAGGGTCCACTGCTCAAAATGAAGATGATAATTTTCAATTCGGATCATGCGCACATCATCGGCCGTGGAGGCTTCAACATAAATCGAATTATGGAGCAGACAGAAACACATATTCACTTTCCCGATACAAGTCGCCGCAACATGGCAGAGAAGAAGAATCAAGTCTCGTTGTACGGAAGTTTAGAGGGCTTGGAAAATGCTAGAACTGCACTTCGTTGGGCAACGCCACTTTTGATTTCATTTGAGTTACCCGCTGGGACAAAACACGATAGACAGTACACTAAAAAGTTGGAGGTGGACTATAGCGTTAAAGTAATATTTTACAATACAACAAATCCAACATCGCCAAGAGTTCTTATTAAGGGATACGAAAACCAGGTGGACACAGTAAAAGAAGCTGCTCGTCAACTGCTCTGCTCGATGTACGGTTTTATGGCCGCACAAACTCCAGTTATCATGCAGATGGAAATTTGTCAGCAATTCTACGACATTGCCACTGGATGGAACAACTCATTCTTGTCTACTGTAATGCAGACCACTAATGCTAAGATAACTGTTCCGACCTATTTCGAGATTAACCAACATTCGCATGTAATCATATCGGGTTCGATCGACGGTGTACATAAAGCCAAGCAAGAGTTAATGGGATGCCTACCAATTGAATTGACATACGAAATTCCAGATGATCAAAGCTTTCTTGCAGACATAATGAGCCTTGACGCCAAATATGGAGTACGCATCGCTATGCAACACAAGCAACGTGATGGCACCATATCCGTGACGGTTGCAGGACCAGAGAATCAAATTCAACACATTTATAGCGCCTATCAGGAAATTCTTGGCATGCAAAAAAAATCGACAAATGATGCCGATGTCCCCAAGGCATACATGCTTGCAGAGCCGGCTTATCGTCGTTCGTTGGAGAGTAGCATCAACAGTTACTCCATTGGAATTGACATTTGGGCTCCAACCGATCCGAATACCGAGTCGAACTTTTTACAAATCACACCATTAACGCAGCGGACCGCATGGAATGGCGCATACAACCGCTCGAATCCGGCATTTCACCTACCTGCGCATTCACCAGATAATGGCGCCGAAAATCGAGAAAGGCGACGCTCTAGTGATTGGGTCGTCATGAAGGGCAGCGAAGAGCCATCAGACGACGACGATCAACAAGTTGAGGTAGATTTTGACCCCGAGGATCTTGAGACTGCTTATATATTAATGTCAATGCGTCAATCTTGAACTGGTTATGAGACATTTTTTTTCGAACCATTTGACCATTTTTATTATAAACACAAAGGACTTTTATCGTCTGGATTTGTCATTATATTGCAGTTTATGAGATGTTTGTAAAATCGTAATAAATACTGTTTTAGTCTGCTAACAACAAAATGTGACTTTCAAATTTTTATTGAAATGTAAGTTGGTGTTTTGGTAATTATTTTAGATCTGCTGTGCAGCTAGTAAAGAGTTGAAAGGAGTTTTTGATATAGCAACTGGATTCAAGTGAAAGTATTGGCTAAAGATATTTTCAACGAGGTTACAAAACTTTGGAACTTTTACCATTTAATTTCGGTTCATATATTTTTCAAATTCAAAAAACCGAATATCAAAGTTAGATCCTTAAGACGGTCATCTCTGAAGGCTGAATGTGACTGCATGTTGACGTTGGTATAGGGTAGGGATTCTCTTACAAAATTGTTCTTTGTTGTCCCTTGTATTTTTGGTTCTCCAAGATTATCAATCTTATCTCTTTTAGGTACCGCTTTAAGTCAGTTTTTGTGGACAGTCATTACCTAAATTAAAATTTTCTGCCCCTAAATACATGATCGACGGTCTGACGATAGCTAGGTTGGTCTGTGGACTTATTTAAAAAAGATATTTGTTCGGAAACCCAATCTGTGCATTCAAACTTGCCACCAAAAGATGTTTTTTCTTAATAATTTTAGTGTTGAGGTGTAGTTCGAGGTGGCGCGCTATGGAGTAAATAAATGCAAAAACGAGACAAAAGTCGATTTTTCAAATAACAAACTTAAGAAGTAATTTTTTTAATCCAATTCCCATAGAAACTGTTTTTTTATTATTGCAACTAACTTGGCTACGGCGCTAGTTCAAAGTCATGGCGGTTGACATGAACCCAAGTAGCACTGACATGCCGTTTTGTTACCACAACTTGAGTGGCCTTTTAATGATTATTTTGGAGGTTGTGATAGATCTAGGCTGTGGAGTTTAGGAAACAGATAAGATCTAGTATCCTTTTACCCGAGATGTCGTTAAGGTCGCCGAAGAGCCTAATGACTTTGCTAGTGCGGGACATTTGCAGATGTAATGGGAGATGAGTTCTTTCTAAATTGCGTTTCCGCAACTGGGGCATTTGGGGTTGGTCTCCAATTGAGTTTTATCCGGATATGTTTCACTAACATCTCCCAAGAGTTCACAAAATTTGTCCTGAATATGGTCTTAAATCTTCAAATGATCCGCCTAGTTTGATACGTCAAGCAAGATCGAAGATCAGGTATATCAATTACGCAGTCCAGTTAAAAAACACAAAAGGCACTGTGTACAAACATCTTTCCAAGGCAGACGATATCGACGTCATTAGTCGATCCCATCATGCGGTTGTGCAAACGTATGGCAACTGTCGATATGCGTTGGCCTTGTAATTAATATTCTGCCACGAATATTTATGGTCGTATATGAGAGTAGAACAAGAATATCATTCAACCCCTAATCTTGGAAAAAAGGAAGGCAAATAATAATACCCTCACAGGATATTGCAATCCCAACTGCCTTGATATCCGCCTTATAAGTAAAGCGTTTGCATATGCCAGAGGTATTTCATCTAATACAGATAACTTTTTTTTTTAAATTTGCATGCACTCCAGGGGTTTTGAATACTTTAAATGCTAAACCACAGTACAAGCATTAGAAAAGGGAAAGAAAGAGACTGATAAGAAAGATTCTGGATTTAGTGGAGACTTACGCCATGGGTGGAGTCCGAATAAGGCTGCCGGAAATGACGGCCTTCCCGCTGAGCTTTAAAAAGACGGCGGAGATTAATTGGTAAGTAACACCCACCAACTCATAAGCCGAATTTGGTCGGAAGAAAGTATGCCTGAAGAACGGAACCTCGGCATCATTTGCCCGATCAACAAAAAAGGAGAACCTCTAAACTGCGCCAACTACAGAGGCATAAGTCTCCTCAACATCGCCTACACGATCCTATCTGCCGTAATATGTGAATGCCTGCAACCGTTTACCAACAACAAAATCGGCCCTTATTAATGTGGTTTTATGCCAGGAAAGTCCACAATATGGGAAAAACCCAAGAAGTCCAAATCGATACCCACCACCTATTCATTGATTTCAAAGCCGCATACGACAGCATTTATGGAGACGAACTATCAGAGGCCATGTCTAGTTTTGTTATACCGCCCAAACTCGCTGCTCCATCAGGGTCGGAAACGACCTTACCGACAGATTCAATACCAAAAAAGTATTTAGGCAAGGCGATGCGCTGTCATGTGACTTCTTTAACTTGACTCTTGAGAGGATTGTGCAAAACTCACGAGCCAACACCAGAGGCACAATTTTCCAAAAAATCGGTACAACTACTAGCATATGGCGACAAAATTGACATCATTGGTAGGTCCCAACGTGATGTCATAGCAACGTTTGCTAGTATAGAGAAGGAAGCGGAAAAAATGGGCCTAGCAGTAAATGAGGGCAAGGCAAAGTATATGCTCTCAACACGAAAGGACACAAAACATCGACGAATTGGACAGAACGTCACCATTGACAGATATAACTTTGAGGTAGTACGGGACTTTGTCTATCTCGGTTCCACTATTAACTCTGACAAAAACATCTCGTCGGAAATTAAACGAAGAATTACTCTTGCCAACCGCTGTTTCTGCTGGCTAAGAATGCAATTCATCCCAGTCCTGCTCTACGTCGCTGAAGCATGGACCGTCTCAAAAACGGATGAAGAAATCCTTGGTCGATTTGAGAGTAAATTTCTTGAAAAAATATTCGGTTTGCGTGCTGTAGAACGGGTTATGGAGACGAAGATTCAACCAAGAACTATACAAGCTGGTCAAAAAACTCCGCATTGGACGTTTAAGATGGCTAGGACATGTAACGACCAATACTCCGGCTCGCAGAGTCTTCCAATCTTAGCCAGCATGAGACGAAGTAGACGAAGACCTCGCCTTAAGTGGCGCGCACAAGCAGAAACCAACCTCAACCAACTTGGAGTGCGCAACTGGAGGCAGTTAGCTAAGGACCGGGCTAATTGGAGAGGCCCAGTTTCATTCCGGAATGTAGCGCAACTTAAGTAAGTAGGTAAGCATAGGTGTAACAACCGACCCATTTTTAAGTTCTTTTGAATAAAAGTTTTGGCAACCCTCCAGGCAAACACATTACCACTTAACCTCAGCTTTAAAGATTTGGAACTAAGAAGCTCTCCAATCTTAAATACTTTGATAATACTTAAATATATTGTACTTTGGAATTGAATTAACAAATTCGTTCACAGAAAGCATAATTTGTTTACTCAAACTTTCCAGCATTTTAAGTCTGAAAAAGCGAATGGATACAAATGCCCACTGTCCTTTATTCTTGACAAGATAGTCGACGCCGTGAAAACTTCGTATTATGTTGCGCACTCAAACTAAAACATAAATATAAATTAATAAATTTCCATAAATTTCCACGATTTTATTTATATTTTGTTCTATTTTTACTGTTTTTTTTTATATTTTTTTTAAATTCAAATATCAAATCCAGACTTTGAGGAAGTCCTTTGTGTAAACTTAATGGTCAAAATAAATTTCTATTCAAGACTCACTCAATGACATTAATATAAATGCGGCATCAAGATCTTCTGGATCAAAATCAACCTGAATGTTTTGGTTGTCCTCCTCCGATGACGGCGATTCACTATCCTTCAGAACAACCCAGTCTGTTGAGTTTCGCCTTTCATAAGGTCCAAAACCTCCATTTCCCACTGTCAGCTGTGGGCTGAGCATCTCATTGGCATCTATGGAACGTTCTACATTAGCAAGTTCAAGTGATCTATCAGTATCGCTGGAATTAGTCCAAGTTGACATCTCAGGGTAAGGTGTAGGAGGTTTGAAATAGTTCCACTCACTATTGGGTTCCGTGGGAGCCCAAATGTCAATTGCAAATGATTCGGTATTTATGTTATCATATGAAGGGTCTACGAGTATAAATGATTTTAAAATTTCACACTTCAGAAGCGAGCATTTAGTAGGCAATTTGGATAAAATTAATGCCTTTGCCCAGTCGTTGTCATGTGGTTTTCCAACAACACGTACATATGGATTTTTCCTTTTTCGCGTAGCAGGCTTTAGATTGCGTGGCCATGTGATAATTGTATTGGTTGTTTCCATGATATTTTTAAAGTACATCTCCGCACTGTTGACACCTTCGATATCACTTGGAGTGTAAATCATATTTTCCAGCTTACGACGATGCACTTGGAAGCGATTGGTTTTCAAATCACTTCTATCAGGATACTCTGGTTTCGAGTCAAGGTCACTGTTTTCTGAAGATGAGGACGTCTTAATTGTGAATTGTCTGTAACTGCTACGTGATGTAGCTACTACAAATGAGTAGGATGGCTTCTCGATGAATGCATTTTCAGGATTCATATTGGATGTTATAAAATTGATTTAGCTACCTACTTAATAGATTTAATTTTACTATCTAACGGCTGTTAGGTTTAATCTTGTAGCTTACTATTAACTATTTTTACTGTATTGTATGACACTTGTAGTCCAACTGATTATAGACTAAAAATCACTTGCCTTATATGCAAATCCTTCTCGGGCAGAGTAGAATTTACCTGAAGGTGCTAAGTACCTTTACTTTCTTAGTTTAAATAAAAAAGGGCCACACTCTAGGTCAGCTAATTACAGGGTTTTCCTTAGGCAGGTATAAAATGGTATTACTTAGTCCTATAGTAGGAAATATATTGTGATCATATATTTTAATAAATTAAGACAACATTTTTCCAGATTATTTCAATTAGTTGTACAGAAAATTTATTGTTTGTTGGCGATATAATAAGCTTATTCCGAGAAAACGCGCTTACATAAATAACTTACGCCTTTTGGTTTACTCCCAAGTCGTTGAGGGTATCTGTCTTCAAAGATTTTTTGCCCAGAGCATTATTGTTCATTTGTTACCTCTTGTACTATATCTACTTGGTACATCTCATCATAAGCTCCTCCGATCATCATTCTCGCATACAGGAACAAAAATTCAACGAAGAAGAATCTTTCAAAAGTATCTTATATCTGCTCCGCTTCACTTCTTATTGCCCAGCACTAGGACTTGTAGGATTAGATTCCGGATGAGTAAATATTTGGACTTTCGGGTTACAGGTTTTGATCGAATTGGTTTTGTTCAACCAAAAAAGCATCGGATAGTCTTTGTAGTATCGCCACAAAGGAGTCATTCGTGGGGTTGATGTTGACTAAAAAGTAGATGAAGTCAAAATTGTTGCTATCAATAGTGGCATTTCCTCCAAGGTTGTGGGTCGACAGTAATCGCATAATCAACGAATGATAGTCGGAATCCTTGTCGGAATCCGGTACATGTTTAGAAAAGTTCAGATGAGCTGTTTCCAAACTGATTGTTGCATAGCGTGCCCCCTCGTGTTAGCCGAAACAGCTGTATCAGTTTTGATGGTATCCCGAATTCCACCAATGCTTTATAAAGCTCTTACCGATTGATTGATGGATTATAAGCGGCCGTGAAGTCGATGAAGAGATGATGTGTTTCGACTTGAAATTAGTTGGTTTTCTTCCGCTTCCGCGTGGAATGTTTTTTGACAAGGACATGTCGATGTACAGCTCGTATAGTTCTTTGTTGAATGTTCGTCTTTATATCCTGTCAACGCAAACGGGACCGAAGATTTTTCCTCTCAAATCGCCAATGGATTTCTTCGTCCGGTTTTGAGACGGTCCATGCCTCAGCGCCGTATAGCAGGACTGGGATGATCAGGGTCTTATATAGGATCTCCTAAGTAGTTTGAGTGAGGGCTTTACTACTTAATTGCTTTCTTAGCCCGAAGAAACAGCGGTTGGCAAGAGTAATTCTTCGTTCCATTTCTGACGAGATATTGTTGTTAGAGTTAAAAGCAGAGCCGAGATAGACAAAGTCCCGTACTACCTCAAAGTTATATCTGTCAATGGTGACGTTCTGTCCAATTCGTCGATATTGTGTTTCCTTTCCGGTTGACAGCATATACTTCGTATTGTCCTCAATTGCTGCTAAGCCAATTTTTGCCGCCTCCTTCCTATACTAGCAAACGTGGCTATGACATCTCGTTGGGTCCTACCAATGTTGTCAATATCGTCAAGTTTGCTTGCAGTTATACCGATTTTTGGAAAATTGTGCCTCTGGTGTTGGCTCGTGAGTTTTGCACAATACTCCCAAGCATCTAATTGAGGGAGTCACATTACAGCGCATCGCCTTGCTAAATCCTTTTTGGTATCGAATGGGTCCATGACGTCGTTTCCGATCCTCATGGAGCAGCGAGTACTCTCCATCGTCATCCTACACAAACGGACGAGTTTGAGCACTATACCAAAACTAGACATGGGTCTGTATAGTTCGTCTCTATAAATGCTGTTATATGCGGCTTTGAAATCGATGTGGTGGGCGAATAGGTGGTGGTTACCGATTTGAGCTTCCTGGGTTTTTTCCAATATCTGTCGATGAGTGAAAATTTGATCGGTTGTGGACTTTCTTGGCCTAAAACCACACTGGTAACGGCCGATCAGGTTGTTGGTAAACGGTTTCAGGCGTTCACATATTAAGGCAGATAGGATATTGTAGGCGATGTTGAGGAGACTTATGCCTATGTAGTTGGCGCAGTTAAGAGGGTCTCCTTTTTGTTAATCGGACAAACGATGCTAAGGTTCCATTCTTCAGGCATACTTTCTTCCGACCTGATTTGGCTTATGAGTTGGTGGATGTTTCTTACCAATTCAACTCCACCGGCTTTATAAAGCTCGGCGAGAATGCCAATGTTGAATAGTTCGTTCTACCTGATAGCATGTTGATCGTCATCGCCGTTTAACAGTCTGCAAAAGTGGTTCTTCCATATCATCAGCATCGACTGTGTCTCAACTACGATATTTCCTTGTTCATCTCGACAGGATTCTGTTCGAGCCTTGTATCCTTGGCTTTGACGTTTTACACTTTGGTAAAACTGAATAACATCATTCCTGGGGTTCCTCTCTATATCTTCGATCGCGCGCTTTTCTGTATCTCTTTTTTTTTCTGAAAAGCCGCTGTTCTACTTCTGCTCTCGTCTTCACGTGCAGCTTAGCCTTGTAGCCCTCGTTCTGGGCTGCAAGCATCTGTCGGCATTCCTCATCAAACCAGGTGTGTCTTGATGGTAGGCGCGAGAAACCTGGCACATTAGTTGCGGCTGATATAATCTCTTGTTGACATCGTTGCCATTGTTCTTTGACATTTGATAGTGTTGTTATGGTGTTAATCGAGAGGTTAAGGAATACGTGTTACGCGACGGTCTTGGCGTTAGAGAGGCTATTTACTTACTTACATAAGTGGCGCTACAGTCCGGAATGAACCTGGGCCTCAACCAACATGCCTCTCCAATTAGCTGCCTCCAGTTGCGCACTCCAAGTTGGTTGAGGTCGGTTTCTACAGGTGCGCGCCACTTAAGGCGAGGTCTTCCTCTACTGCGTCCGACGTCTGGCTGTGAATCAAGGACTGGGAATCAGAGAGGTTAAATAATGTATTATTAAAAGGCTGCTGATTCAGCTGTCTTTCTTTTACAAGGCTAAGTTATAATTAGGCCATGTAAACATTATCTGTGCGATCCGCTTAAAAGTCGATTTTTCTCTTGCTTTAGAATTGCAGCTTCCACCTTAGAGCAGAAATTTAGTAGATTTTCTCCCGGGTACAATTTGAATACTCAGCTCCCAGCTGATACATAGTTCTCATAGTTCTCCGGCGCATTTTTACACGATACGTAAGTTATTGTTATGGCAGAAGCTTGGAAAATGAAAGTGAAGTCATTCCTAGACGTGTGAAATTTAAAAATCTAGAAGACAGACAGACACAAAACTGTCTTGCGAATATTCATGCCAATCCGTGGATTGGAACACCATTCCATAATGATCATAACATATCGGATAAATTTATAGATTTTTAACAGATTGTTCAAAAATGTATATGGGAACTGCTTTTAATAGTAGAAGGAATAAGGCAAAAATTTACGGAAACTTATTTTATATTTTACTAGCTTATATCATTTTACAATAATTGGCCCCCTTCACCATCCATCGGTTCCTGGAGAGGTCATAAAATGAGGAGTAATATTCGATGGTGATGTCATCAATATGAAGGCAGCTCGCTTTCTCGCCTGATGCTTGTTCACCCGCATCATTCATGATGATCCAATCACAAGAGCGCCGTCCGTCCTCATAGAACAGTCCAATCTCTGTCTTGGCTCTAAATTTATTATGTTCGCTGCTCTCTGAAGGTGAATCGTCATCAATTGACTGAAGAAACGGTGTAACAATGTTAAATTCCGCATCAGCCTGAGTTGGAATCCAAATTCCGATCGTGTCCTTTTGACTGAGTTCTGGCTGCCCAAGTAAATATGCTTTCGGTGACTCAGGTTTACTTTTAGGTGGGGTAACCATATCAAGAATTTCCTGATAAGCTCCATGTATGTTCTTTATAAGTTTTTCTGATCCAATTAAAGTCACTGGTACGGTGTTGTCACGCTGTGTCGCATCTACATTGACGCTCACTCCGAATTTCTCGTCGAGGCTCATTATTTCCCTGATATAACATTGACTTTCTGGAATATCAAATGTCATTTCGAGTGGCAGTTGGCTAATGAACTCATTTTTAGCTGTGTATACTCCACTAACCGATCCCGTTATAGTTATTTGCGAATTTTGGCCCATCTTGGGAGCATCTGCGTAGGTGATTTTCGTTTTGGTTTTCTCCATTATGGTAGATAGTATGGTGGTATCATAGAAGTGCTTGTTTATCTGCATCTGTATTGTAGCCGGGGTTTGCGACCTCATAAAACCCGACATTGAGTCGAGCAGACGCCGAGCAGCTTCTTTTACTCGTCCCGCTTCGTTTTCGTATCCCTTAATGTAAACCTTTATTCTACTTGGATCCTTTGTTGTACAAAAAAGTACACGTACATTGTAGAAAACTTCCAACTTTTTGCTATGTTGCGAATCATAATTCGTTTCAACTGGCAGCTCAAAGAATAACAGTATTGGCGTTGATAAGCGCAACGCGATTCTAGCCCGTTCCAAGCTCTCAAAGGTACCGTAAACAGACACCTGGTTGAGCTTTTCAATTACGTTTCGTCGACTTCTATCGTGGAAGTGAATACTTGCCTTAGTGTTTTCCATGATATGATTTAAACAATTTCCTCCAGGTCCTACAATTATGGGATGATCTGAATTGGGTATGTTCATGGTGTATTTGAGTTTAGGGCCACTGGTCGCTAGGTTAGCAAGTATAAGTCCCTTCGCCCAGTTGATATTTTCTGCTCGGCCAACAATTCGTACATTTGGATCCTTTCTGCCCTGGCTTAAGGTTGCGTGGCCAAATTATGAAGGTATCGGTGGTTTTCATGATTTGTTTAAAGTACCGCTCAGCATCGTTTACACCTTCAAAATCGGTTGTTGTGTTGATCATTTGGTTCAGCTTACGACGATCGACTTGTACGAGTGCCATTGTTAAATGACTTGGAATGTCGATGTCATTGTCCCCCGAAAGGTAATTAGGCTCGTATGGTATTGGTGAAGCGGTCACCATATTGCCGCAAAAGTGAGTTTTGTTTGATAGACTTAGACTTTTAATCTTTAAAATATTTATATATATCTTTTAAGTTTTGGGTTCTGTTTTGTAAATCTTTATGAATGACTGATAAATCACTGAAGTGTGTCGCTTAATGCTTGTAATGCAACTGATAAGCAAATGTCATCTAAAATTATGTATATATAGATCGGATTTACCTGTTACACGCATCATGTTAAATTGGTACCTGTGCGCAGGTGTTTTAATTGCTTGTGGCATATTATAATATTTTGCTATGAAAGGACCAAAGGTTTTAGATTAGAATGATACATAATTTACACGTGACTTTTTTGTTAAAATAAGTCATTTATCTCAGGTAAAATCAGTTCAAGTTAGTGATTTCTGATTGAAATGGAAAAGTAGAGAGTTGAGAGTTTACTGTCTAAGATAGGTAGTTACGTATTTTAAATAACGGTAATTTTGTCAACCATGTGGAAAATAGCCACCATTTTCAACAAGTACAACATACCTACAACACTGTCATCCGAAGATCATTTTTATGAGGTTAAATTCGACTAGATTCCTACTAACACTAGTTTCATTAATGTGTTTTTAGCGCTATTACACTAAAACATGTTTTAAAGTTTTAGTTGAATCGTTAGAGAAGAAAATCGTTAAAGAAAATGTATTTATTAAATTTTCGCAATTTCTTGAAGATTCTACATGTATTACGTTTTCTAAATATTTTCTCCATAATTGTTGACAACCCCGCTAAACGAGAAAACGACAACAGCGTTCGTATCTGCACCTGGAATTTGAGAACATGAAACAGGAGTGGTGTTACAAAGCACCATCGTGTTAAAATCGTTAAAACATTTTATCAAAACCAGTCATCGATTACTGTGACGATGAGTACATTACGTGAAATTTTTGGGAGAAAAAACGTCCAACAAAACGCACTTTTTTACTTAAAATATTAACTTAATAGTAGACAAAAATGCTTAAATATAACATGTTTATCAATAACATGTTTACTTAATCTAACTTATAGACCCTTAGTTTGCGCTCTAAGCTAATATCTAACAGTTTTATTTTGCTTTTCGGCTTAAATTTATTTTGTTTTATTTCTGTATGTGTATATTTTCTTTTAATTTTCAAAGAAAAATTACGAAAAAAACTTTGAGTAGAGACATTTTTGTTTGTTTTATATAAAACCTTAGTCTAGGTTAAAATTGAATTAAACTACTTTACTACTAAAAACTAACTTAAACTACTAAAAACTAACTTAAACTACTAAAGACTGCTAAACTACTTAAACATAACTTAAATAATCGGGGTGGCGAGCACTCGTGTCATATGCTCCGAGGGGTCGAGGGAGTCCGGCGTTCGGTACAATACTATGCAGGATCGGAGACACCGCCTCTCAAACAGCCGTATGTTTTCCATGTAGGCTAGTGCTCCATTGAACCAATCGGGGCAACCGTAAGCTATGAACGGCCTTATGAGGGCCATGTAGCAAATGACTTTCACCCTTGAATCAAGTTGACTGCTATGAAACAATCTTCTTGTCAGAGCATGAGTACTGTTCAAAATAATCCATCAACATCAATTCGAAGCCGTGCTCAGGAGCTTTGTTTTCAAAGAACTACTTTGGCCACAATTTCGCACAAGGATTTGCATTTGTTTCCATTTAAGATTCAGTTAACACAAGAGCTTCTTCCACAAGACCATTTACGCCGCCATACATATGCCAATATGATGTTACAGCTAGCCCATGAAAACCCCGATTTTCATGAAAAAATCGTAATGAGAGACGAGGCACATTTTCATTTAAATGGATATGTGAATAAACAGAATAGTCAGTTCTGGGCAATGGAAAACCCTCAAATTATTCATCAGTCATTTTTGCATCCATTAAAAGTTACAGTCTGGTGTGCCAGGAGGAATCATTGGACCTTACTTCTTTGAAAATGAAAACGGCGTAACGGTAATTGTTAATGGGAAGCGATATCGTGATATGATTAAAAACTTTTTTACGCTACAATCTCATGCTTTGGCCTTGATTAACATGTGGTATCAACAAGACAGTGCCACACCGCATACAGCCAGGATTACAATGGAATTACTCAAGACCTATTTCCACAACAAGTTATTTTAAGAAATGGTGATGTTGTTTAGCCTCCACTGTCGCCTGATTTGACTGCTCCGGACTTCTTTTTGTGGGGATATCTGAAAAGCAAGGTGACCAACATGTCACATACATAGCTTGTAATTTAGGCACTAAAAACTGTCACGATAACTATCATCATTAATTGTTTCTGCCTGACCAGCCTCATTTCTGAAGAACAATGGTCTATTATTTTTATACCCTATGCCATAGGGGTATATTAGTTTTGACATTAAGTTTGTAACATATTGAAATAATTTCGCCAGATATACCTCAACGGATCGGGTGTTTTTTTGTTAGAGGTGTAGAACTTCGAATTTAAATAAAGCAAAAGAGAATAATTTAAATGTCCATCAATTTGCCTTTATTGGCAGGATAATTTTATGCCAATATTGTTTAAATATGATTTCGGGCATGTGGCAGCCACGACTGGTTCGAATAAAGCCAAGTCTAAAGGTCCAATTTTCAACCACTTTTTCGTTAGGAGCTTCAAATGCCCCTAACGTTTCTGGTTTGTTGGCGTAAACGAGCGATCTTTGTGGCCAATTGACAGGTACATTCCGCGAAATTCTTCGAATGTTTCCTTCAATAAATCGATTGTGACGTCCGCTGTGTGACATGTAGCGCCGTCTTGTTAAAACCACATCTCATCCACATGCATGCCATCCTATTCGGGAACAAAATAGTCGGTTATCATGGCTCTATATCGGTCTCCATTAACGGTAACTTACTCTCCAGCATCATTTCGGAAGAAGTATTGCCCAATGACTCCAACAGCCTATAGAGAACACCAAACAGTCAGTTTTTGTGGATGTAATGGCGTCTAAATTTTCATCGAGATCAATTTCATTTCCAGCCCATACAAAAAAATCACGACGCATTGCATGGTCTCGCGGATGTAATTCTTGCACAAGCTGGATCTTGTAAGGTCGTAAGCCAAGATCTTTGCGCAAACTCTTCCATAAAGTTGATGGAAAAATCTCCAATTGCTGTACACGGTGGCGATTCGGTTCATTTGGGTCTTCTTCCACGCTTTGCTCTACAGCAGCAATTGTTTCTTCGGTGCGCACTGTTCGACGTCTCTTCGGATGCGTATTATCACATAGAGTAAACGTAGAGCGAAAACGATCCATGGTTAACCGAATTAATTGCTCTGATAGAAGATTATGTCGACCATAAAAGGTACACTTCGCGAACTGAACCTTTATTTTCTAAATAAATTTGCACGATTTGCAAGCGTTGTTCATTTCAACCTGTCACCCTGTTCATGATGAAATGGCAAAGCAAACTGAACATAATTCAACATTAGAGTTTCCTGGTTTGACCACATAATGTCAGTTTTATCTCTATTCGAAAAACCAACCTCTAAAAAAAAACACCCGTTATATGGATCGAATCAGAATCACTAGCTGAGTCGATCTGGCCATGTGTGTTTGTCCGTCGGTCCGTCCATCCATCTGTGTGCCACCATTTTTTGGGCGGAGCATGTCTAGTTGATTTAGAGAAGGCTTTTGACACCGTATGGTTAGAGGGCCTCTAGCAAAGGCTGACGAGACTTGGCATAAGTAAACCACTGCTATATATGCTTCATGACATGCTGACTGGTAGAACGTTTGTTGTCAAAAAGGGCAATGAAACTTCTACCAAAGCACTTTTCATTAAGAATGGTCTGCAACAGGGAGCGGTAAACTCGCCGATTCTCTTCAGCATTTAAACCAGTGATATGATAGGTAGCCTTACTTAGGCAATTGCGTATGCGGACGATCTTATCGCGTACAGAACAGCCCCTACTGTCGAAGTCATTCGAAAACTTTTGCAGCGAGACTTCGACAAGATCCAGAGATATTGTGATGACTGGAAGATGAAAATCAACTTTCAGAAATCAGAAACTATCCTGTTTAGGACACCGTTGTCTAGGGCCTCTATGGATACGAACAAGAATTGGCGAAAGCTGATGATCGTTGGACCAAACGGACAGCCACTGGCGAGTAAAAGTGTAGTAAAGTACCTTGGCATCTGGTTAGATCAGTATCTATATTTCGGAAGACATGTAGACGCTGCTCTGGCTAGAGCTAGGGGAGCATTTGCCCTGACAAGACGATTGTTTTATAGCAGTCGTCTTGACAGCAGGGTGAAGGTGATTTGCTACATGGCCCTCATTAGGCCGATGATTGCCTATGGGTGCCCGGTGTGGTTCAACGTTGCCCCATCTCAAATGGAAAAGATACGGGTGTTTGAGAGGCAGTGTCTGAGGAGCTGCCTTGGACTTCACAGAACACCAGTATCTGACTACACAAAATAATATTCCAACCAGGTCCTATACAACGGGCCAACATAAACAGAATAGACAATTTTCTGGTGAAACTCATTTGGTTTCACGCTGCAAGAGCAATGGCTTCGTACAATAGTCTCATCTTTGGGGCCTTCTACCCCAATGATGAATATTTTGAAAGTGCGCGTTTAAGCGGCTTTATTCCACCTGAAGCTTTCCTATATTTGGTTAGTCGGGGGCTGATACAGGATAGATAGGCGGTTCCGCCAATCTACCACGTCTTCCGACGAACTGTGTACAGGCGGCTCCTATATGACCGAGTCGTCGTCGCTCAGGGCGGAGGAGAGCGCCTGCGATTCAGCAGGAGTGTGTCCGATTGGGACCGACGGAGTAGATTGCAACAGGAAGACCTGTTGTGGTGGCTAAAGTAGATACAGATAGTTGACTTAAAATTGCATGGCCGACTTCCATAGTTTAAGGTTTTAAGATTTTTAGGTCTAGGTTAGGTACAACAGTCTGGGTGGCACAAAAAAAAAAGCTTGCTGTGGCTGCTCTAGTTTTTAAGTTATTTTTACGTAGGTAGTTTAAATTAGTTTTTCCAGCAGTCTTAATTAGTTTATAAGTAGTCTATTTAGGATGTAAGTTTCAATAAAATAAAAAAAAGATACCAGGTTTTTTTAAAAACAAACTTTTCTTGGTAAAAAAAAAGATATGTAACTTATTTTAAATTATATATTAGATAATAGGCCGAAAGGCAGTAGATTTAAGTTCTTAGCGTTTAATTTAGGGCAAGTTAGTTTGAGTTAAGTAGTTGATAAGTAGGCTAGCTTTTTTCATGAATTTTTGTCTAGCATGTAAGTTAGATTTAAGAGGATTTTAAATAGCTCAAATAAATTTTGAGCTAGAATTTTGAAATTTGGTTTATATACTCTTTATCCGACAAAACAGAAGACATGTAAATTTTTTTAAATCCGCCCACCACTACACCTCCTTTTTAGCTAGATCAACCTTAAAGTATATGGATCGACTCAGAATCGCTAGCATCGTCGATTAAGCCATGTCTGTAAGTCCGTCCGTCTGGTAAAAAATTTTGAAAAACATTGTAAGCGAGCTATTTAGGAAATATTAATACCTATATTTTATCAATACAAAGCTTTTAGCCATGCCCTTGGGGATGTTTTCAATAAAAAAAAAAAACTTTTACGGTCAAATTTTAAAATGTTCGAAAAAAAAACTTTTAATGCAAAATAATTGGTTATGATAATATAAACATTTCGTGCATATATCATTTTAACCCAAACCCACTTTTTGGAGGCGTTTTCCTACAAAAACCATTTGTATTCCCTACGCCTTACCATATGCAGGAGATAAACTTTTTTTCTGTCAAACTATAAAAGATTTTGATAAACTGTCTGAACAATATGTTTTGACAGTGCCATTTTCAATATTAAGCTACCATAACGCCCCGTTTGGGGGATATTAATTTTAAGGATTGGGATGGGATAACATTTTAAAATCTTGGATTGTAGCCTTCTCATATGTTTCCATTATCGTTCCATTTTTACTAACCCCGAACTGTCAGCTGTCACATTGAACTTTTTCGAAAAACTGTTCGATCAAAACGACCAACTCTATTCGAGGAAACGTGGGTGATATATCACCCTGAGTTCGACAAATGATGTCAATATCGTTAGCGTATGCTAGTAGCTGTATGGATCTATGGAAGATTGCGACTCTGGTATTGGCTAGGGTGTTTTGCAAAATCCTCTCAAGAATTATGTCAAAGAGTCACAAAGAAGTGCGTCGCCTTGGTGAAATCCTTTTTGTATCGAACGTTTCGCTGGGGTGCTTGCCTATTAGGCCACCATTTATCCATATATCCAGCAGCTTACAAAAAGTGTTCATGTAATTAGACTCCCAGCACGTGCTTAGGACTTAGAAAAGAAGTGGAATTTTAGTGAGAACTAAAATCAAAATATTAGAATTTAACGTCGCTAACATATGTAATAATTAAGTGCATAAAAACGGTTTAATTACATTCATTTGTTATCCCTTTCTTATAACTGTCAAAAAAGGGTGGGTGCAAAGCAAGATTACAGGTAAAAAAGTCATTAAGCATTAGGTACACAGATATATAAGCCTAAGTAGGTTGATGCCTAGCTATCATTAGCATTAAAGGTGCCAGATACACAACACCTTTAAAAAAAAATATTTTATAATTTTATTGTAAATTGTGATTGTAATTTATAACAACCGGCGAAAATTAAAATGATGTCATCATCCTCCCACTTGTCTAACCATAGAAAAGTGAATACTAATCTTTTATCATTAACCAGCTTTCGAAGCACGGACAATCGAACAATTGCCGAGAAGCTAGGAATTTCCAAGCCCGAAGATCTCTACGTAGACCGTTTTCAAGTGGATCGCCGGAAACTGTACAACATACAAAAATGCTCTGTGAAATCCACAAACGAAGCTGAAAAGTATTTCAATGGAATTATGAAGACTACAGATACTTACATACATTGGCCACGACAACAAAATACTAGAACGAAGAAGGATCCATACATAGCTGTGTATGGTAAATCAGATGATGTTAATTGGGCGAAGGGGCTCATTCTGACTGTTCTCAATACAAAGGGTGCCTTGCTGCGTCTAAAGCTGGCAATGTCGCACACAGATCATTCTTTTATCACAGGCAATGGGGGCAGAATTGCAACTGACATTATGACAGACACCGATACATTTATCCAGTTTCCAGATATAGCTCCTGAGGCTATGTTAAAGAGGAACCATCAAGTCTCAATATATGGATGCCTTGAAGATGTACAACAAACTTTACTATTACTGCGTTCTTCAGTGCCTATTATTATGTCGTTTGAGTTGCCGGACGGTCAACGAATGCCATCCTTCTTGAGAATAGAGAACGAGTTTAACGTCAAGGTTATATTATGTCCAAATTTAAAGTCAAACACATCCGTTATCCAGATTCAGGGAACCTTAGCTAAAGTGGACCAACTAAAGCAAGCCACAAAAAGTCTATTAAACCTTGTGTACGGAAAATATTCAGCTGATTCAGCTTTAATCGGACTACAGCTGGACATCCCTCCACCTTATCACGATACAGTGAAGGGCCAGGATAGCGCTAATGTCCTTAATATAATGGATAACACTAAGACGAAAATATTATTTCCAGATCTATCTGCGAAGGGAAATAAAAAGCAAAACTTTCGAGTGACTATAACTGGAACCATAGACGGAATTTACAAAGCTCGACAAGAATTAATGGGCTACTTGCCGATTGAGTTGACATTTGACATATCTTCGGAAAAACAAAATAATGCCACGGAGGTAATGAGAATTGGCAAGGAGTTTGGAGTACTGCTGACACTCTCCCAAAAGGAATGGAGCAACGCTACGGCTGTGACTGTGAAGGCTTCTGAAAATATGATCGACAACATCTACGGGTTTCAACATGCCATCGTTCAGCTGTCATCTATCACTTCCAAGCAGGACAAGATACCTAAGGCATTTTACTTACTGGAAGGAGCTTACCAGCAAGTCATGAGCACTCTAGTTAGCAATTATGTTGAAAGTATAGTGGAGCGGACTGAACCAACGTTGAATGCTAAAGAACATAATGAACTGATTTCAATTGACAGCAACGGACAAGTTGTCGAATGGATTTATTCACCCTACATTCAGCAGCAACAGTACAAAAATACATATTTACCATATTCTGGATATAAAAAGGACAATCCTTATCAGTCAAGCGATAGGAGTGAAGATATGTCACACCCACAACAAATATTTGCCATCAACGATTGGATTTGTCAAGGCGTAGACAATTTGAATATAAACCAAAGTTTCTATGATATCTATGCCGTCCCAACCGAAGATTTTCTGTCAAAAGAGCGGACTGAGGCCGCACAACATGAAAAGGAGAGTAACTGGAAAGCATATGCTGATCGACAATACGAATCAGAATCTGGACAATTTTTTGACTTTGGTATAAGCGAGGCTGAAGCTGCATTTCTATTTTCCAAGTCACCGTTAAAACGCCCTTCTAAATCTATAGAAATATTTAAATCTGAACATGTAGATTGTAACAAAATTGTTGATAGTAATATCGAGATAAATTGTAGAAGAAACTGTGGAATAAAATAAAAAAAAAACAATTGAACCTCATATGTCTAATAAACTTTTTTTTGGCTAAGTTTGAAAATGATTAGCATTTGGAAACCGCTCCAATGTCAAAAGTTAAGCACTGATTAAGGAAAAATGTAGTAAATTTGCTATTAATTAAACACTGACCGCTGTATTAATAAAATCTGATTAGCTAATCAATGACTAATATGACGTTTTACCCATTTCAAATCTCAAAAATTAGTCACTGAT
Source organism: Rhingia rostrata (assembly GCA_949824845.1). Classification (NCBI taxonomy): domain Eukaryota; kingdom Metazoa; phylum Arthropoda; class Insecta; order Diptera; family Syrphidae; genus Rhingia; species Rhingia rostrata. Next base: position 48,305,898 of record OX463755.1, on the reverse strand, counting down.
AAGTTAATCAGCGTTTTAAAATACGGGGTAAGTGCGCTCTTCGAATTTGATTTTCACTCTAATGTCTGTGTACCGGATTTCAGATTTAGTAAAATATCTAAGATAAAGCATTGTTGTCATTGATCAATCGACCATTCAAAATATGAATATCATTTAGATAGCCAAGACTTGGGTATTTTTTTTTTTCAATTTTAATTCAAACACTATACTCTACTAATTTAATTGTGGTCAGAAAGGATCAAAATATGCGATTTGTTGACCGACAGGTAGCATCAACTCTGTGAATTAACTCATTCTTCCCAACAAAGCGCCAGAGGTACCAAACTAAAGTACACAATGAACACCCTTTATTTAGAGCATCGCGTGGCTGGGATCTGGGAGAAATTTTAATTTCGACGAGGAAGTCGATGTGAGTAGAGCTTATCAGGATATCAGTGGCGAACCTGAGCCACAGAAAATATATTACCTTGGACAATCTTTCGTAAAACATTGTAAGGTTAGCTCAAAACGTAATTCAGAATGCGACCCTGCGAATTTATGTTCAAATCAGACTGATTTTTGTATATGGTCAAGCCACTCCAGCCTCATACATGCCGGTGATGCATACTCTTCGAAAAGACGATGCTCTTGCGATTAGACCTCATTGATTGTGCGATCGTCTCTAAAAATGCTGTCGTATGCGGCTTTGAAATCGATGAATAGGTGGTGGGTATCGATTTGGACTTCATGGGTTTTTTCAAGGATCTGCCGAAGTGTGAAGATTTGATCGGTTGTGGACTTTCCTGGCCTAAAACCACACTGATAAGGGCCGATCAGGTTATTTCTAAACGGTTTCAGGCGTTCACATATTACGGCAGATAGGATCTTGAAGGCGACGTTGAGGAGACTTATGCCTCTGTAGTTGCGCAGTGTAGTAGTTCCATTCTTCAGTCATACTTTCTTCCGACCAGATTCGGCTTATGAGTTGGTGTATGTTACTTACCAAGTCATCTCCGCCGGCTTTATAAAGCTGGGCGGGAAGGCCGTCATTTCCGGCAGCCTTTTTAAGTTTCAGTATATTGCTATCCTCACTTCACTCAGGTCGTGAGGTTAGCAGTTTTCGCTGTCGTTGCCATTATTGAATGGTTCGTTCTGCCTGACAGCGGAGTGTTGTTCGTCATCGCCGTTTAACAGTCTTCTGCAACAAGGTAGTGGTCCGAGTCGATTTGAGCTCCTCGGAATGTTCGGACATCCAAAATGCTGGATGCGTGCCTCTTGTCTATCGCTATGTGATCAGTTTGATTGACCGTTCGTGGATCTGGAGACCGCTATGTCCACTTATGGTTATCGAGGTGTTGTCGTGTAGGCATTGTTTTCCGACAATACTGCTAAAGATGTCTTCTCTTGCTATCTTTGCGTTAAAATCTCACAGCAGTTTTGTCAAGGAGCTCATAGAAGCAGTCCTTAGCTATATCATCTTTTTCCTTCGATGGGGAGCGCATATAAGGCTACTGTTGGCGAATTTTGCCTTGATGCGGATTGTTACAATGCGTTTACTAATGTCTTGGAAACATAAGACTTCTTGCCTTAGTCTGGCAACAAACAAATCCGCATCCGAATAGTCGCTGTTTCTGCTCAGTATAACACGGTCCGTAGTAGATGTCACAGTTTGTCATCCTAATGTAATGTCTGCTTTGTAGAAGTTTAGGGCTTCCGCTAGTTGTTCGCTTGCATCTCTACTGTTTAATGTTCTCACATTCCAGGTGCGGATACGAACGTCGTTGTCCTTTTTTCGTTTAGCCGTGTCGTCAATAATAAAATCAGTCCTTTCCGAGGCTATTGGTTGCTTCGTAACATGATTTTTTTCTATGGTTGGGTAGTTAACCCAAAGCACAGCCCCCAACCTGGGGGCCAGTTCCAATTTATTAGATACCCCTGGCACACGGGGCCATCAGTATCCACTACTGGATTGAGCGCTGCCGTTGGCCCTTCGGTTCATCCGCCACCATCTCTGTGCAAGGGGCCTGACTAACCCTTGAAATTCCTAGACAACCTGTTGTCCGAATATGTCGAAGCAGCTTGTCTAGGTTCGCCTGTGACACCAGGCCTGTTTATCGATTACAATTTTTTTTTAATAATTGATGCAAATGTGAATGTTTTATTCGATCTAAAAAAATAACTACGCTTAAAAAATCACCCGTTACTAATCCAAAAGGATCGTTAGTACCCTGGGCCGAGTTTTCTCACAACCATTCATGTGTGCGGGTGTACCTCTAGCACCATGGGCGGACCTCCTATTTTATGCCGACTACGAACGGCGAATTTGAGATAAGCTTTTCTTGACAATTGATACTATTCGGATTATTTGTCAGATCATCACGAGAGGAGGGCCAGTAAAAAATCATCTTGGTGTTACTACGGCTTGGAATCGAACCCAGACCTTCTGCGCTGCAGTTCATCGCACCAACCATCGCGCCACTGAACCCGTCAATCTAAACCAAAATGGTTAATTATTTATCCCTTCTTTATTTGTCGTATACATGCATGCATTCAGGGATTTAGTTCCAGTTTTTCAATATCCAGTTCTGTAATCCTCGAAAAACTTTGAAACGTAGCCCCTATTGCATACAATTGAGGGTTTTCATGAACCTGTTAAGGATGTGACTTGACATTTCTAACTGTACAATAAGTAAATTTAGTTTGTGAAAAGGTGAAACCAAATTGTGAATTGCATCAATGTCTGCCAATTAAGGCAATTTTTATGAAAAAAAATCTATTTAACTATCAAATGATTTTATTTAACAATATTAACTAAGAAAACAATGAAAACTAACTTAAATATCTTACTGAATATGAGTATTCTCGAATACAATGTCAAACTTTAATAGAACAGTCATTGCATTCATCCTCAAGTCTGCTGAGTGTCTTCTTAACTCGCAGCGCTGTTAAACGAACTGATGGATTCGGATGCCAACATTCTTGCATTATCTTGGACAGTGTTTGAAGGACTTCATCGTCATGCCATTTTGTTGGAATGGGTGGTCGTATTCCTTTTACACACACAACTGCATGCATATCTTCAACAGATGGATCCGATTGAACTACATCATGGTAGGGCAAGGCATAGTCATCGCAAATGTTTGATTTTAATCCAGATACCGTCGTATAACAACGTCGACAAGTCTCCCACAAAACCAAGCCAAATGAATACATATCAGCACGCTTGAATTCCTCAAATTGTTGTGCGTTTAAGGTGTCCTCGAGAACCTCCGGAGCCATATACCGGCGTGTTCCAACACGTATATTCTGTGCAATGTGGATTTTATCCAACTCACTGTTGTATTTAACAGCTAGTCCAAAGTCAGCTATTGCACATTGTCCGTTACGCTTTACAAGAATGTTCTTGCTCTTAATGTCCCGATGGGCGATGGCTGGTTTGCCCGGTGTACCAAAAATCTCAGTGTGAAGATGTGCCAAACCAGAGGATAGAGAATATGCCAGGAGGTGCAGTTTTTGTGGGGTCAGCACGGTCATTTGCAGATAATCGTGCAGACTTCCTTGATCGTGGTAATCTGTTATTAACAGCATTTGTGTCCAAGAGCCGTTTCCCTTGATGTCAGCTGCAATGAAGCCAAGTATATTATCATGGCGCATGAGAACTGTTTGGTAGATTTCTGTCTCACGAAACCATGAGGCTTCCTCAGTGGTGAAGAATGTTTTTACGGCAACTTTCTCCTCACGCCACATTGCAAGCCACACCTCACCATATCGCCCCATGCCAACCTGGTGAACCATTTCAATTTGCCTTGCAATGGTACGTTGTACCAGAAGTGGCAATCCAGATCCTGAGCCCGAACTTTGTTCTATCAGTTGAGCTAGAGGAGATGTTATACTATCGCAGCCGGGGTTTATTATCTCCGGTTGCTCGCGCAGTTTCCGACGACGATATATCAGAAATAATGTTACAATAATAGCCATAATGAAGAACACCGTGGCGATACTACATCCAACTATCACTAAGGCATTTGCAGAATGATTGGTCACTGGTGATGGTAGCTCCTCGGGTGGTGGTGTTGTAGTTTTTGGCGTAAATGCCGGGTGAATATCACGATTGCAGAAGTCATCACTATCACAGCAGGCTATGTTCTTTCCATGCAAATGAGGCATTGATGCAACTTTGCACATAAGAGCTCCACCATATTCTGGGGGAGGCATGCAGCCATATGATCGTTCTTCTTCCAGTAGTCCGGTAGCCTCATCGTAAGCAGCTTCAACTGAACTGAAGCAGGAACCTCCAGGCCTTGTCTCACAAGTCCCAGTTGCCACATTTTCAGGACAGCTTCCATCACAATAGCAGGTAAGTGTGCGGCCACTTGTTGAGTTTACAATATACATGTATGCACGTTTCAAAATAAATGCGATGAATATAGAATTATTTGTATATATACTGTTCGGTTTGAAATTATTAATGTGACTGGTCACCTTTCGACATCCTGAAGCCTTATATACACGTCAAACACTATTTTCTACCTGTATTACTTGAGTTTACGCTTTAATTAAGATAATTAGCCGTGATTAAGATTTTATGAAGGTCATAATAAACCCTGAAATATGTGGCGGCGGTGAAGTATTTTTCTTCCGTTTTTTAGAGCAAGTTAATGATTCCAGAATAAATGTATGAAAGTGTAATTTCGTAAATAAATTGGAAGTAACAATTACTTTTAAAAGAAACTGCGGATTGCGAACATAACAAAACCCCCAAGGAAGTCAGCTCTGTATCCAAAATAGAACTCTAGAACTCTTATGCCCCTTATTCTAAAAAAAAATCCGTTATGCTTATCGTCTAATAGCATAGCCAATCTCATCTTTAAAATGAACAAATCGAACTAACCATATATTTAAAATAATATACACCCATACATAAAAACTTTTAACACACGATACAATTTTAACTTTCCCAAACGGAGAAACGAATCGTTTTCGTAAAAATGTTCGACCTGGAGATTTTAATTGATAGCAAAGCCCAAAAAAGTTTTTTTTTTGGAATTCCGTCATTCAGTTCGTCGAACCGACCGACAGGGTTCGTCTGACCGTAATTGTCTTCCCAGCCTAAACGACTTGACCGATTTTCTTTAAACTTCGTATCCAAGTTTTGTTTGGTGTAACATCAACATCAACGCCAAGATAATGTTTCGCGTTTAACTGTAAGTCTCTATGGTAACAAAGTCGTCAAATCATCGTACGCACTTTTAGATGAAAGTTTCTCTGTCACTATCATGAGAGCAGATCTAGCCAAAGAGTTGCGTTTAGATGGCCAGTCGAAGAAATTAAGCCTTCAATGGTAGATGCCGACATAAGTGTCTCTATCTGCACTTAGGTCGGCATCCGCTATGAAAGAGATACAGGATGCATACTATACACACTGTCAAAGAATTAAGGCTGCCGACTCAAAAAGTCAACCAAGAGGAACTTCAGTTGTCCAATCGTCATCTGGACATTGTTCCATTCTCAGAGTATAAGAACGCCAAGCTACAAATACTCATTGGCCTCGACAAAAGCCATTTAGGAGCACCACTACGCACTCCCGAGCAAGTAGATAAAGGAATAACTATAGTTCATGCCAAACTCAAACTATGGTGGATCATCTACGGAAAGACTTCCACAGATGCCGTAGCAGTCTCTTCAGATAAAGCCATTCTTCATAGCAGCCAACGCATTAGCGAGCAGACCGATCTCTTATTCAAAGCAGTGGATGAATGCTTCGTGCTAGAGAAGTTCGGAGTCAAGAAACCGATGGAACAACTGGTCTCTTCTCTTGACAAAAGAGCAGTAGAAATTTTGTCAACAAATACTATAAAACTGAGTGGCCGATATCAGACGGGTCTTCTCTGGAAAAAAGACGTTTTCGGAATTCCAGCTAGCCATGAAATGGCAAAACGAATATAATGGAATCTGGAGAGTAGGTTGCAAAAGGATTCTCAATATGCCAAGACGTACAAGAACATCATTTCGGGCTATGTTGAAAAGGGGTGTGCCAGAAAATTGATGAAGCAAATACCAGGACACCAAGGACTTGGTACCTCCCTAATTTTGGTATTAGGAATCCAAATAAGCCAAACAAAGTGAGGTTGGTGTTTGATGCGGCGGTAAAAGTGTGTGATGTTTCGCTGAACACGTTCCTGCACAAGGGGCCTGATGAATTGAAACCTATGTTGATGATCCTGTTTAATTTTCGTCTAAGAGCTGTAGCAGTATCTGGAGATATCCGAGATATGTTCCACCAGGTCGTTATTCAACCGGAGGACCAAAAATTCACAGCGTTTCCTTTAGAGGGAAGACAGGAAAGAGCCGATTGACGTTAACGTGATGCAATCGATGATGTTTGGTGCAAGTTGGTCGCCGTGCTCAGCTTATTATGTGAAGGATCTCAACGCAACGCGATATCGGAACATTAACCCAAGAGCTGTCAAGCCAATCATCGACCATCACTACGTTGACGATTACGTCGATGGCTTCGACGGTAAAGCTAAAGCAGCTGACGTGACCAACACAATCATTTGAATGCACAAGGAAGGCGGTTTCGAGTTGCGAAACTTTTCGTCGAACTCGAAGGAAGTGCTGCGAAGAATATTAACTCAAGAGGAAAATTCTTGGGATGTGTTGGGATCCGGTGGAAGATATATTTAAATTTCAATGTAAATTTTCTCGAGTAGTTATGGAAAATAACAGATGTACTACATTCGGAATGGTGGCCAGCTTGACTATTCATCTGAAGTTATTGCTTCGCTCAGTCTGGACATTGAGGAAGTCGGGAGGAAAAGAGATAGTCCCGTGTGATTCAATGTGGCACCAACCTACATGGAAAATATACGGCTGTTTGAGAGGCGGTGTCTCCGATCCTGCTTAGGATTGTACCGAACGCCGGACTCCGAGTACATAAAATATTATCGCAACGAGGTTCTATACAATGGGGCTCAGTTGAGTAGAATTGACAATTTCCTGATTAAGGTGACGCGAAGGCACGCTGCAAGGGCGATGGCTAGCGACAACAGCCTGATCTTTGGGGCTTATTACCCCAATGATTTATACATGGAGAGCACGCTCATATCGGGCTTTATTCCACCAGAGGCATTCATTTACATCGATTCGTTAGGGATAGTACAAGACAGGAACGGTATCCCGGTTTTATACCACCGCTATCGTGACGCGCAGGACAAACGGCTCATCCGCGACGGGTCAATATGGTTGAACGCAGGCTGCCGTGGGGCCGAAAGACGCAATCAGGATGGCGACCCCTCGGGGCATGCGCAACGAGGGCTCGCCACCCCGATTATAATTAAGTCAGGTTTAAGTAGTTAAGTAGTATTAAGTTAGGTTTAAATAGTTTAAGTAGTCTTAAGTTATATATAATCTAGAATAAGCTTTTTTATAAAACAAAAAAAGTCACTAAACAAAGTTTTCAATTTTTTCTTTGTAAATTAAGATTAAATATAAAACCAAAAAACCGACAAATTTAAGCCTAAAGGCAAAATAAACAGCTAAATATAAGCTTACAGCGCCCACTAAGGGCCGATAAGTTAGATTAAGTAAACCAGTTATTGATAAGTTAGATTTAAGCATTTTTGTCTAGTAGTAAGTTAATATTTTAAGTAAATAAAAAATTTGAAAGTTAAGTTAAAGAGGAAAAGAGATACATGACGTTGAGAGCTGTTCACCTCGAAATAGCTGAGAGCCTTTCATCTGATGCGTGGTTATTGTATATCTGCAATTTCATAAGCCGGCGTGAGATTCCGAATCGTATTAGAAGCGACAACGGTACTAATTTTATTAGGGCCAAAAAGGAGTTGCTGGGTTCTGTCAAATACACTCAATGAGGTTACGCCTTAATAGAGGCCGAAAATATTATAAATGGTCGCCCGCTTACACATCTGCCCATATCAGTTGAGGATGAGGACCCCCTTACATCTAACCATTTTCTGATGGGAGTTCCTAAATTCACGCAAACTCCTGGTCATTTTAGCGAAAGGGCTCTTTGTCTCCGGAAGCAGTGGCGCATCAGACAGCAACTTAAGAATCGCTTTCGGAATCGGTGGATCCGAGAATATTTGCCGGTTTTAACCAAAAGATGTTAGTGGTTTCAGCGTGTGGAACCATTCAAAGTTGTTGACTTATGTTTCGTCTGCGATACTGATTTACCGAGGAGTCAATGGATGCGTGGAAGGATAGTCAGAGTTTTTCTTGGAAAGGACGGAAAGACTCGTATAGCTGAAGAGGATTGCATTCTTACAGGTTGGTGAGGCTTTCGATTCAGGTCGCCTCACGGGGGGGTGGGATGACATAAATTGTTGTACGCAAACTTTAAATCTCAATGTAACCGAAGCCGAATTCCTACTCCAAAACAAACAGAGCCAGCCATCAATTTGACATAATAATGTTTGAACGCACTCATTGAAATTAACTGTCAATTGTCTAGCGAAATAAATCTCTTTTACGCTCCACATGTCTTTGGAGTCGGAACTCGTGCCGAGGAATTGCTAAAATGAGTAAGTATTATTTCCCTCCATATTATGAAATGTTAAACAATTTAATTTAGAGAATAAATAAACTCAAAGTTATCTTAAATTTGATAGACGGGAGTTGTTTTATTTAAAAGACACAATTCCCTCCGACTTTAACGGCAGTGACAGTCATAATTCTAGGCCGTTTGCTTTTGGCCATGTTGTTAAGGGTACCTGCCATATAAAAGTATACATATCCTCAATTTTGCCGAAAATGGCTGTAACGATTTTCATTAAACTTTATAAGTAATATAAGCTTATCAGTTCCAACAACACTACGTAACCATTTTTTTCGAGAAAATCCATATACCGGATTTTGTTTCCATTTGGGCCATATAAGGACATTTTCAACTTCCCACAAACCATTTTGTGAAATTGAATGAATTGAATTGAATATAAATTTAATTTATGTATGTATGTACAACAGTTACTGTTTCAAACCATTCCACAACATTAGTATTGGCCTAAATATCCCTTAACGGAATTTTCTGTTTTGGCCAATAACAGAAAATCATTGTTATTCACAAATTCCTTTTAATTTCGGTTACATTTAGACATTATTTATATGATTTTTAGCATTAATAATATAAATGAATATTATTGCGTATTTATGTCAAATTATGAAAATCGCACAATTATCTCATGCTTGGGATTTGATCTCATGCTCAACTCGCTGTGAAAGAGAAAGTTGCGTACGATATAGTCGCGCATTAAAACAAACAAAAGTTGGGCCAAAACGAATTATGTGGAATTGTTGCAAACAGTAATAGTAGTATTCATTCAATTTGATTCAATTTTACAAAATATTATGCGAGAAATTGAAAATTTTCTTTATATGGCCTAAATGCAAAAATCCTTTACATGGATTTTCTCAAAAAAAAAAAATGGTGCTTATAGTTTATCTGAAGTTTAATCGTTGTACCCGTTTCCAAGAAAATAGAGGTTATGTATGATTTTTATATGGCAGGTACCGGTAATAATATGTCTAAGAGCCAACAAAAGGCCTAGAATTATGACCAAAAAAAACGCTGGATACGAAGTTTGAACAAAATCGGTCAAGTTATTTAGGCTGGGTAGATCTTTACGGATAGACGTACCGACAAACCCACTAACCGACGGAAGAAATTCTAAAAACCACATTTTTGGGTTCCGCTATCATCGTAATGTTAGAATCAATCAAAATCTCAAGGTCAAAATGTTCACGAAAACAATTTTCCGCAACGCATACTTTATCGGAGGTTGACTACAATTCGCACTGAAACGCATTTCAATACAATTCGCCGACAAGATGTCGGAGAAATATTCCAAAGAGCTTTTCGAAAGAATACCTCGAAGCTAAAATCCTCCGAATCGTACAAAATCGGAGAATTTTGTTTCTGCTCCGACGGATACCTCGCTAGGGCTGAATATCTTATTCTTTTTGAAGAAAAAGTTAAAAACCTAGTTTGAGGCCGAAACGTTAGAGATTTAGAAAAAGTTTTTGAACATCATATCTAGGCAATTCTAATGTCTATATTTCGTCTATACAAAGTTTTTTTTCTACGCCGACTTGTTGGGGGCGTTTTCAGTAAAAAAAACGTTTTTCGGTAAAATTTTGAACATTTAGCCCACCCCCAATTTGTGGAGGCGTTTTCATATAAAAGCCATTTGCATACAATACCTCATAGCATAACCGGGCGAAAAACGTTGTTTTTGTCGAACCATAACAGATTTTGATAACATTATGTCCTGACAATGAAATTTTCTATATTTAATCGCCAAAAAGTAGACATTTTGGAAATATTTATTTAAGGATGGGATGGGATAGGGTATTAAACGATCCGCACAGCGGATTGTAGCCTTCTCATATGTTTTTTTCACGACATTGGCCGGACGTGCAAAATTATTGCTCCCGATGTCGAGTATTACGAAATCGAATATGGATTCTCCAGAAGAATCTAGTCAGAAAATGATGAACGAATGCTTGGTTACCAACAATCTTTCAAGCGGTTTTGAGATAGCTGGGTTAGAACATGCTTTTGAGAGACATAAATGCCTTGCTTGCATTCTCTAGGTGGATATTTATGTGGGCTTGTTGGGCAAAATGGTATCCAAGTGAACACTTAAATACCTTACAATCATCTTCAGCTAGACGTAAATACGATCAAATCATAACTCTGAGATTTTTTCCAGTTTTCCATGTCACTGAGGTTTTTTCAGTAGCCTTCAAGATCCTATCTGCAGTAATATGTGAACGCCTGAAACCGTTTACTAACAGCCTGATCGGCCCTTATCAGTGTGGTTTTAGGCCAGGAAAGTCCACAACCGATCAACTCTTCACACTTCGGCAGATCCTGGAAAAAACCCATGAAGTCTAAATCGATACCCACCACCTATTCATCGATTTCAAAGCCGCATACGACAGCATTAATAGAGACGAACTATATAGAGCCCCATGTCTAGTATTGGTATACCGCCCAATCTCGTCCATTTGTGTAGGATGACGATGGAGAATTAACTCTGCTCCATCAGGGTCGGAAACGACCACACCGAGACACTCGATACCAAAAAAGGATTAAGGCAAGGCGATGCGCTGTCATGCGACATCTTCAATTTGATTGAATGAATGGATTGTGCAAAACTCACGAGCCAACGCCAGAGGCACAATTTTCCAAAAATCGGTGCAACTGCTAGCATCCGCTTACGATATTGACATCCTACCTTTGATGACAAACCGCGCTATAAATTGCGGAAAAAGCAGGAACTCTCAAAGGAAAGTTACCTGCCAAACATTCATTACTCGTGATAAAAAAATAGCTAACTAGATAAGTTGCATACTTAGTTGCAATACAAATACAAAAAGGGCGGTGTTTTTAGTGGGTTGAAGTCTCACACTACTTTGGGCACGTAGTCACGGAACAAAAAAATATTATTGGTAGGACTCAACGTGATGTCAAATGAGTGCAAGGCTAAGTATATGCTGTCAACAGGAAAGGATACGCAACATCGACGAATTGGACAGAACGCCACAATTGCCAATTAATTTTAAGGTAGTACAGGACTTTGTCTGTCTCAGCTCAACAACATCTCGTCAGAAATTTAATGAAGAATTACTCCTGACAACCGCTGTTTCTTCGGGCTTAAAAGGCAATTCAGTAGTAAAGCCGTTACTCGAACTACAAAGGAGATCCTATATCAGACCCTGATCATCCCAGTCCTGCTCTACCGCGCTGAGGCATGGACCGTCTCAAAATCGGATGAAGAAATATATAGTTTCACATTTCCCATGAAGTTGCTTATTATCTTTGGAAACATCTTTCAGCCACTCTACCAATCCCAAATAGTGGTCTTTGATAAATGGGCGTTGATGGATTACCCTTGGACACTCGGCTTACCAGACAATTCAGTAATGGCTTAGAATACTGGTACTTCTAATACTTTTTAAATTACATAGCTAGGTTAAGTTGGATGGTGGCCAATGGCTTTAATGTAGTTGCTTTCGGGATTTACTAGATAAGCCTCCTTTTGTAAGCCAAAACATTAACCACTGGAGCCACTGAAACCACTTATACACAAATAGTTAAGTCAAGGGCTTAAAAAAAACGAGCTAAAATGTTTATTAAACTGTGATTTCGTCGATTTTTTATAAAGTTTTAAATTTGGTAGTAATATCATTCTTAAAAGGTTGGTATCACTGAAATCATACACGTCAGTTAGTAATTATGGCGCCAAATGTTAATTGCTTATGCATTGCTTAATTAGTTTTTATAAGGATCATCTGTCAGACATCTGTGGATTTAGAAGGGTATCGGAAACATTGCAAAATTTTATTCAATTTAATATCATATTGTTTTATTTGGTTGTTTTTATGGAATTCAATATTTTTAATGAGTGGACTTAAACTATAGGCATATTTACTAATGAGCGGGTTTACCTGTGATATTCCGAAGACTAACAAATTATTCCTGTCATAAAATAATGCAAGCAAATTTGTGTGTTTCGTGTAAAAATTACCTGATCCTTAACTAAGTATGTACAGGTAGATTAATAACCAGTATGTAAATCTAGGTATATAAATCCTGAAACCATGATCAATAGCTATCAGTTCCGTTACAAGTGTCAAACACATTAGAAGTCTCTATATTCACATACCATATTTGTTAACGTATAAAAGTAAAGTTTCTTTAAGCAACAAATAAAAAATAAAGACCGCCACCATTAATTACCAATTTACACTTTAAAATGTCATTTTCATCATATTTGTACTCAGCTAAACCTAATAAGGTTGGAACTGAAATCTTTTCATCTATGGACAATTTCCAAAGCGAGGACAATCAGACAATTGCAAAACGGCTGGGAATTGATAATCACGATGAACTCCATGTAGACCGTTTCCAAGTGGACCGCCGCAAACTACACAAGATGAATAAGTCATGTGTTCAAGGACCCTGTGAAGCTGAGTCTTATTTCGATGGAATTATGAAAACCACTGAAACCTACATTAGCTGGCCACGCCAGCTAACTACCAAAAGTAAGAAAGATCCCTATATCGCAGTGTATGGTAGAACCAATGATATAGACTGGGCGAAAGGACTCATCCTCACCGTTCTCCATACAAAGGGTGTTTTGCTGCGCTTAAAACTGGCCTTGTCTCACACCGACCACAGTTTTTTAGCCGGAAATGGAAGTAGTATTGCAAAGGAGATTATGGCGAAAACCGACACCTTTATCCAATTCCCCGACACAAGTCAGGGTAACATGCAGAAGAAAAACCACCAGGCGTCGATGTATGGATGCCTTGAGGATTTAAAGCAGGCTCTAGAGTTACTGCGCGCATCAGTACCACTACTTGTGTCTTTTGAGCTTCTTCCAGGCCAACGAACTCCACCGATCAGAAGGGTACAGGACGAGTTCAATGTGAGGGTAATTTTAAGCCCAAATTCAAAGTCAAACACATCGGTGATTCTAGTTAAGGGTACGCTAGATCAAGCAGCGAAAGTAATGGAAGCCACAAAAAAACTAACACAATCAGTGGATAGGCAGTATGCGATGAAAACCTTGGTTAGTCTTCAGCTTGACATCCCACCGCCATATCACGACACCGTAAAGGGACACGATAGCGTGAACATCTTAACGACAATGGAGAATACGAGAACTAAGATCCTATTTCCAGATCTTTCTATGAGAGGAACTATAAAACAAAAGTCACGAGTAACAATTACTGGAAGCGTCGATGGAGTACACAAGGCCAGGCAGGAACTAATGGGTTACCTGCCGATTGAGTTGACTTTCGATGTACCCGCGGAAAAGCAGAACTATGCTACTGAAATGATGAATCTTGGTACACAGTTCGGAGTGTTAATGACACTCTCTCAAAAAGAGTGGAGTAACGCATTGGCAGTCACTATCAAGGCATCGGAAAACAGCATCGATAAAATCTACCAGGTTCAACAAGATATCCTTCAACTTTCTTTAGATCCTCCAATCGAAGTAGGAATACCTAAAGCGTTTAGTAATTTCGATGGAATTTACCAGGGCAAGAGTATAGTGGGTAATGTAGTGGAGCCACTATCCAACTCATACGCCGAGTTTCAACCTATTTCAAGTGACTTATCAAATGTTGATCAACTGAGCTACATTCAAACAGGACAAGGAGATTATCAAAGCAGACATTCACCGGACTCAGGAAACGGCAGTGACAATATTCAACAGATTCAGTACCAGACAAATGATTGGACGGATATTGATGGATTTTCTCATAACGCACAAAGTTTCAATGGTCAATACGTTGTTCCCCAAGACCAAATTCAGTTTAACGATTTGATTGAACATCGAATGTACAGTCTCAATTTGAACAACCGTTTCGAAAACCAGTACGTTGTCCATCCAGACGAATCGCATTCAGACGTGATTCATCGGAACTTCAACCAGAGCTTTGATGACCAATACATTCTTCATCCAGAAGAATCCCAGTCGGACCAGTACATTGCCCATCATAATTCCGACCAGACTTTCGTTGCCCAGTATCATCCACAAGAATCATATTTGAACACAGGGCTACAACGACTAGATGTAGATGCTCAAGGTATCTGGGAAAATTATCCAAATACCCAAATTGATTCAGGACATGGACAATACTACTTTGGCGGTAACGTGGCTGATGCCGCAGTTTTATTTAGGTCTTCGTAGTTTAAACCCCTTTCGTATTCCCTGAAACAGCAGAATAATAAGACAACTTGTGTAAAAAAAAGAAACATAAAAATAAACCCAATATTATACACACTATATATCTTTTTATTATTACAGTACAAGGAAATATAATTCTGTATTAAAATTATGGTTAAGGAATTATGCTTCTTAATCATACCACTTAACTACATTCTATAATGGTTCGCTTGTATCTATACAATGAATATGGGAGGGAAAGTATAAACTTTCAAATCTTGACAACCGAGATAAAAACGTTCTGGTTGGGTGTTTTAGAACGAGGGTAGACTCTGATTGCCTTTAACTTGGCAATGCCTAGTGGTTGTATCTCTGTCTAGACACCCAGTGCTTATTTTTAACCTCCAAGTGGTAACCTTCGGGTACTGGTCTCATCCAACCGGACTTGACTTGCTAAACGATAAGCGCGAGTGTTGATAACACAACGAAAAACAGCAACACTATAAACAGCCATGTCAGAATGGCACGGAATACCCGGCCTGCTGTCCCAGATAAACCTAGACAAGCCGCTTCGACATATTGGGACAACAGGTTGTCTAGAAATTTCAAGGGTTAGTCAGGCCCCTTGAACAGAGATGGTGGCGGTTGAACCGAAAGGCCAACGGCAGCGATCAATCCCGTAGTGGATACTGATGGTTCCGTGGGTATCTATCTAGGGGTATCTAATAAAATGGAACTGGCCCTCCAGGTTGCGGGTTATGCTTTGAGTTAACTACCCAACCACGGAAAAAACTAACGGTTACAAAGCAACCAATAGCCTCGGAAAGGACTGATTTTATTGTTGACGACCATGCTAAATGAAAGAAGGAGAACGACGTTCGTATCTGCAGCTGGAATGTGAGAACATTAAACCGGAGAGGTGCAAGCGAACAACTAGCGGAAGCCCTAAAAGCAGACATTACTGCCATCCAGGAAATATGATGGGATGGGCCGGGAAAAAAATTCGCCAACATAAGATTTATGCCCTTACGCCCCAACGGAGGAAAACGATGATGTAGCTAAGGACTGCTTTTAGGAGCTCCTTGACAAAACCTATGAGCGAGTACCGAAGTACGATGTTAAAATCGTGCTGGGAGATTTTAACGCAAAGGTACGAAAAGAAGATATCTTTAGCAGTATTAACGGACTTAGGCTAATTGACTTCGCTGCGGAACAGAATGCCACTATAGACAGCACACGGTTTCCTCACCTCGATATCCATTAAGGGACATGGCGGTCTCCAGATCAACAAACGGTCAATCAAATTGATCATATTGCCATAGACAAGAGGCAAGAATCAAGTATTTTGGATGCCGAACATTCCAAGGAGCTAACATCGACTCGGACCACTACCATGTTGCAGCCAAGGTAAGAATGCGGATATCCACCACGCCACAACAATCCAGAAATATTGTGAAAAAATTTAATGTCGAAAGACTGCAATCGCAAGAGACCGCCAAGACCTTCGCGCAACTCGTATCCCTTAACCTCTCGATTAACACCATACCATCAGCATCGAATGTCGAAGAACAATGCCAATGATTCCAACAAGCCATTCAATCAGCCGCAACTGATGTGCTAGGTTTCTCGCGCCCATCAGGAAGAAACCCTGGTTTAATGAGGAATGAAGACAGATGCTCGCAGCCAAGAAAAAGGCTTACAAGGCTAAGCTGCAGGTGAAGACGAGAGCTGCGGTTGAGCTCTATAGGCAGAGAAGAAGGGAAGAACACCGGCTTTTCAGAAAGAACAAAAAAGAGCGGGAAAAGCGTGCGATCGAGGATATAGAGGAACGATGTTCGCAAGTTTTACCAAAGTGTAAAACGTCAAAGCCAAGAATACATGGCTCGAAAAGAAACCTGTCGAGATGAACAAGAAATTATCATAGTTGAGATACAGTGGATGCTGAGGATATGCAAGAATCACTTCTGCAGACTATTAAACGGCGATGACGAACAACATTCCGCTGTCAGCAGAACGACCCATTTAATATGG
Source organism: Rhingia rostrata (assembly GCA_949824845.1). Taxonomy (NCBI): domain Eukaryota; kingdom Metazoa; phylum Arthropoda; class Insecta; order Diptera; family Syrphidae; genus Rhingia; species Rhingia rostrata. Next base: position 48,289,186 of record OX463755.1, on the reverse strand, counting down.
CAACGACGGCGAAAACTGCCAATCACCCGACCTGTGTGAAGTGAGGATAGCTATATCTTAACTCAAGCTTAATAAGGCTGACTTCCCGCCGAGCTTTATTAAGCCGGCGGAGATGGCTTGGTAATAAACATACACCAACTCATAAGCCAAATCTGGTCGACAAAAAGTATGCTTGAAAAATGGAACCCCAGCATCGTTTGTCCGATCTACGAAATAGAAGACCCTCTAAACTGCGCCAACTACAGAGGCATAAGTCTCCTCAACATCGCCTACAAGATCCTATCTGCCGTAATATGTGAACGCCTGAAACCGTTTACCAATAACCTGATCGGCCCTCAAATTCTCACACTTCGGCAGATTCTGGAAAAAAACCAAGACGTCCAAATCGATACCACCACCTATTCATCCATTTCAAAGCCGCATACGACAGCATTTATAGCGACGAACTATACAGAGCAGTTTGTGTAGGATGCCGATGTCTCGCTGCTCCATCAGGGTCGGAAACGACCTCACCGATAAGGCCACACAACATCGACGAATTGGACAGAAAGTGACCATTGACAAATATAACTTTAAGGTAGTGCGGGACTTATCGATATCAAAACTCCGCTATTAACTTTGACAACAACATCTCGTCAGAAATTAAACGAAGAATTACTCTTGCCAACCGCTGTTTCTTCGGGCTAAGAAGGCAACTCAGTGTAAAGCCATCACTCGATCTACTAAGGAGATCCTATATAAGACCCTGATCATCCCAGGTTTGCTCTACTGCGCTGAAGCACGGACCGTCTTAAAAGCGGATGAAGAAATCTTTGGTCGATTTGAGAGGAAAATTCTTCGAAAAATCTTCGGTCCCGTTTGCGTTGACGGGCTATGGAGACGAAGATTTAACCAAGAACTATACGAGCTGTACAGCGACATGCCCCTGGTCAACAAAAACTCCGCATTGGACGTTTATGATGAATTGGACATGTAAATCGAATGGACACCAATACTCCGGCTCTCAGAGTCTTCGATTCCCAGCCAGAAGTCGGACGAAGTAGAGGAAGACCTCACCTTAAGTGGCGCGCACAAGTAGAAACCGACCTCAACCAAATTGGAGTGCGCAACTGGAGGCAGTTAGCTAAGGACCGGGGAGAGGCATGTTGGTTGAGGCCCAGGTTCATTCCGGACTGTAGCACCACTTAAGTAATTAAGAAACGGTTCTAGTTTGAAATATTGTAAATGAGACGCTGAACCAACAATTTTCCTAATACATCCCATTCATTTTCTCTTACAAAAAGGTATTGTTCTTGCGAAAAAATCAACCTGGAGATTTTTGGAGATGGTCTCTCCAGCCAAACGGCTTGACCGATTTTCTTCAAACTTCGTTTCCAGCGTTTTATGGTCATAAATCTAGACCAAAGGATTTTGATTAAACTTTATATATACTATAAGAATATTAAAATCAACAAAATTACATAAACCATATTTTTAAACATTAAAACTATAATTTAATATTAAAATAGTTTTGGATAAACATGTTCTAAAATGTTTTGTTTTGAAACCGACTCGCCAATGGTTGAATTTATAAAAAATGTCGCAAGAACTAAAACAGCATTTCCAATGAGGGTTTTTCAATGATAGCTATAACTGGGCCCTTATGAGTCCATCCGTTCAATACACACGATTAACCAGCCACAACACAGCCGTCCGACAATAAGTTTCACTTTAAACAAACCAAATAAACCAACAACACGCGATCACCGACATCAAGCAGTATCGGTTGTGGTTAGTGCTTGGATGGTTGATCGGATCATCGTGATGTTTTTATGTTTCATAAAATCCAATTCACACCGTCCCAATAGAAGGTTCACTCAAAAAATATTTTCTGCAGATTTTGTATTAAGTGTTCTTAAAAGTCGAGCGATCAAATCAAAAAATTGATAACACCTTCGTTCTTTATACTGGTCCACGTCATGCAAAAGTCCGACAAACATCCAAAAGTAAAATTTTTTTACCGCGGGCTGATGGAAATCTCAAAAGACACGATGAGCACGTTCCCAAAGTAGTGTGTATGTGTGTATATACGAGTAATGAAAGTTTGGCAGGTAACTTTCCTTTGAAATTCCTGCTTTTTCCGCAAGTTATAGCGCGGTTTGTTATTATCGGGCCAAATTTAAGGGCTTAGTTCTTTGATGACACCGCAATAAATTTGTTTCGTGAAGAATTTTGAGGACCGTTGTGTTAACGTGTCCCAATAAACGTTTTTTATGTTGGCGTGTAAAGTTTTTCGTTTCATCTTTAACCGCGGTAATACCCAGATCTCTGCGTAGATCTTCATTTCTTATATACCACGGCGCATACACAAATGATCTTAACATTTTCCTTTCAAAAGTTTGTAAAATATTTAGATTCGTTTCACTGGTACAACCCCAAAGTTATATACTATATGTCCAGACCGGATTTAACAATTGCTTGTATAATAGCAGCTTGTTATCAAGGTTAAGCTTCAAATATTTTCCGAACCCCAGTACAGTTCTCTGTATTTATTTTTAAGTTCTTCGAATTTCTTTACTACATGCGACTTCCATGCAAATTTTGCACCGAGTGTCATTTCGAGATATTTCCGTATTGAGAAATACTGGCAAATTGTTTGTCCGTTTATACAAAAAATCCACATGAATCGATTTGCTCTCGTTAAGTGCAATGCGCCAGGATTTTTCCATTCATTAACCACGTTAAGAGCGTTTTGTAATTTCATATTTGTTTCATCTATTATTGTGCCAACTGCTTGTACAGCTGTATAGTCAGCAAACGTGGCAACTATTGTATCGTTTGTTTGTGCGATATCACATGTAAATAGGAGGTACAAGAGTGGTCTAAGGACGCTTACTTGGGGTACTCCTGCCAATATTTCTTTGAAATCCGAATATGCTCAAGATACGACACGGGGATTTTATATAATTTTTCAGGCAGAACTTGTCTTAGCTTGCATGTCAAACTTTGTCAAAAGCTTGCGACACATCAAGAAATACGGCAAATTAGCAAATTTTCTTTTCCTCGAAAGCTTTCTCAATCACATCAGTAATTCTATGAGCTTGGTCCACAGTCGAATGTTTACTTCTTAACCCAAATTGATGGTCAGGTAAAAGGCGTTTCTGATCAAGCGACCGAGCAATATCCTTTCAAGTGAAATAGGTCTGTTAGATTTTATTTCATTTGTTGATTTTCCTGGTTTGAGAACCTTTATCACTTCCGCGACTTTCCACTTGGTATGTTTAGTTAATGCTTTTAGTTAATGCTTTTACAGGTAACATTTTAAGAAGTTCTCCTGTAATTATGTAATAACTCGGAGCTGTTTTAGGCTTTAATTTCTGTATTTCCCGTTTAAGTTCGTCAATACTTGCATATCTAACTAGATTATTATCGATAATAATAAATTCGATATCGAATAAATTAATGTTTTCTGGACCATTAAATGGTTTAAATGTTTCCTCAAGATGTGAGGCAAAAACATCTGCTTTTTTCTTATCGCTTTTTATCAAAACGTCTTGTGTTACCCTAATTGGTGACACATTTACCGTTTTATGACTTTAATAGCTTTCCAAAGTGAATAATTCGATTCTTTTCCAGCAGTTAGGCTTTGCAGATAAGCTTCTACTGCATGGTTTTTAAAGTTTTCAATCGAATTTTATTGCATGTTACATGTACAAGAATAACATTTGAAGCTTCTGAACTTGCCGTTTAACAAGAAGTCCTCTTGTGGCAGAAGTCCTTTTGTGGCAGAAATAATAACTCCACACACCAAATGAAGGAGGACTTGTGTGGGATTAAAATTCGAGATATTTAATTCTGGGCTGCAATGTCACTTTAGTAAACTATGGATTCACATATTTATTTGAGAACAGGAATGGGTATAAATTCGTAGAATCCCATTTTAGCATGATCTTCGGTTTAGTAAGATCTATTATTTGCTTTTTTCCTTGCCTCTGTTGTAAGTCATTAATGTGTTATATGAAAATTTGTCGTTGTATCAAGTATGTTATGATTTATAAGAAAAAGCATTGATTTGTATGGGATTACTATAACTCTACGAGAACTTAGTAATTATAGGAATAACAAACACGTCTGAAAGATCTTGGATGATCTGGGGTAAGATAAGAAGTAACTACCATAGATGACAGTATAACCGATGATACATTGTAAGTTATATGGAAATCAACCACATGATAGAAAATAAATCGTTATGAGTCACGTCGGTATAAGTGACTTTGACTTTATATACTTTAATTTTATAATGTTTCTGCTGAAACATAAAGATGGTCAGAGCTTTTTATAGAATGCTTTTACCAACTGTGGATTTTTGACAATAAACATTTCGATTACATATGTAAGCTTTTCCTTTCGTTTCAGTCCAAAGGCGCTATGAAGGGGAAAGCCGAGATCAGCTGGTGTCGCTATCACCATAGTTCACGGAAATTCCATGAGCAATGTTCCATTCTTATTACTTGCGGTACTGTACTGCTCACATTATAACATCATCTCTCTTCTCCCAGCAAGAATGGCGATGTTGTTTACAAGCGGTTTACATAGCGCGGGGAATGTTCCTTAAGAGAGTTCGTCTTGCTGTTAATCAAATGGCAGAGTTGGTTAATCATTTTAGGTTCTCATTAGGAAGTTTCGGCACTCCAAAGAGTTCTGAAGTGCGATTATGTCCGCATTTTTCTCACAGTTTAACCGCGCCGAGAGACATACCTTTAAATTTTAAATTGTTACGTTTTGTAATTTGTAAAATTGTGGCTCCAGATGGCTTAACTAAAAATCTTAAATGTGAATAGGTAACAATAAACTTCAGCAAATGTATATAAAATTAAACAATTTCTCTGTAAAAGGTGCATATTTTAGGACATAATTGATTTTTTAAACTTCGCAAATCCGTGAGCACATTGAACAAGTAAAGCGGAATATTTTATGTGACAGCCATAGAGCATTTTACTGTCGAAAATGCAGTTAGTAGATAATTGACGAATTATTTAAAGTGTTTGCAAGGAAAATGTGTACGTATATTAGTCATAAACAAGGCATGTCCGAATAAGAAGGCGATATAAACCATTAAAGCTGTGATACATACATAAAACATTGCAACTGCATGCATTGTCTTTCATAATAAGCGTCAAAGACAATTGTAACCATAAAATTGTAAATCAAAAATTTAAATACTAAACGATTTGTAAGCGCGTTAAAACTTCCTAAAATAGTAAACATTTGAAACTTTAAGTTAGAATACTTATTAAGAATAAAAAGATGCTTTCAAATACAGACTGTGAAAGGCCATCATACTCGTTTGTAGTGGCCACTTCACAAGGCTATATGAATAGTTATTCCCAGATCGAATCGTCTTCGTCCGGCGATAATGAAATGGACAGCGAAGAAACGCTTAACTTTGGCGACACGAGTCACTTCCATGCGAAACGTTTCCAAGTCGATCGCCGCAAGCTGGAACAAATGATGAAAACTGAAACCAGTGTAGAAGGGGTAAACACTGCGGAGGAATATTTCCAGAAAATTATGGAAACTACCGATACCAGTATCACTTGGCCATGCAAACTTAAGTTCGGTGCAAGGTCCAGAAAAGACCCACATGTGCGAGTTGTCGGCCGACCGGATGATGTAAATTGGGCAAAGGGACTCATTCTTTCAAACCTCGCTACTAAGGGTCCAATGCTCAGAATGAAAATGGTCATTTCTAATTCCGATCACGCGCACATCATAGGGCGAGGTGGCACCAATATAAACTACATTCGCGAAGAGACTGAGACACATATTCACTTTCCCGATACAAACCGTCTCAATATGATAGAAAAGCGTAATCAAGTATCCCTTTACGGCACCCTGGAGAGCTTGGAAAAGGCGAGAGTTGCGCTTCGGCTATCAATGCCGCTGTTGTTCTCATTTGAAGTTCCCTTAGGAGCGAAGCATGACAAACAGTATGCCAAGCAATTGGAAACTGATTACAATGTGAAAATCATCTTTTACAGCACTAGCAATCAAGTTTCCTTTAGAGTCCTCATCAAGGGATACGAATACGAAGCGAATAAAGTAAGAGAAGCTACTCGAGTTCTTTTGAATTCCTTGTGTGGGTTCATGGCAGCACATACTCCGGTCATTATACAGATGGAGGATTGCAAGCAATTTCACGAAATTGCCCACAACACAATCTTGTCAAATATTATGGAACGTACCGGCGGAAAAATATCATTTCCAGATTCCTTCGATGCAAGCAAAAACTCTCAAATAACAATATACGGGCCCATTGACGGAGTCCACGAAGCCAAAAAGGAGTTGATCGGTCATCTGCCAATCGAGCTGACATACGACATTCCAGACAATCAAGGAGTCTTCGCGGAAAAATTGCGACTTAATAGCAAATATGGAGTAAGCATCTCAAAGCAATACAAACAACGTGACAAATCTATAAGCGTAACAGTTTCTGCTCCAGAGATGAACATCCAACGAATTTATGATGCCCTTCAGGAAATCCTTGACATGCAGCTTAAACTTACTAATGAGGTAAATGTTCCCAAGGCATATCTGTTAGCAGATCCATCCTACCGTCGATCAATGGAAAGTGAGATCAATAGTGATTCTATTTCCATGGACATTTGGGCGCCAACCGAACCGAATAGTGAGTGGAACTATTTAAACTTATCTTCAACAACAAAACAGTTTGAAATCACACCAAGAAACAATGATTCTATGTTAGACTACGTCATTCCGTCACTTTATGAATATCGGGCTACAATCTCACCAGACTCGATGGACAGCAGCGATTGGACTCTCATGAAGGATCGATCCTCAGAAGATGAAGATAAAATCATGATGACACACATTGAAGGTGATTATGATCTGCAACTACTAGAAGCTGCATTTCTCTTAATGCGTTAGAGTTAAAAATTTGTTAGTTGAGTGTTTTTTTTTATGTCAATATTGTAATAGTGTTTGCACAAAGGACTGTTTGGTCTGGATTTTTTTTTAAATAAAAAATAGGTGGTAATTAAAGCTTGTTACTTATAAAAGATAATTTTATATACAAAAAACAGTAATTAAAGCGTACATTACATTAAAAAGTTAATTTTTTTATTAATACTTTTAATAATATAAGATTATTAATATATAATAATATTTTAAAATGATTGTTTTTGTGGGTGAGACGCAAATCAGCTGACCCTTTGTGACCCAGGACCTCTTTTTCTTACTCCCATCATGTGTATATCTTCAGCAAAGGAATGTTTTATTTTTATCAAAACAATTAATGATGTCTGGATGGTTTGTCGAGGCAAAAGCTATAGAGGACCAGTGGATTTTTAATCAGATAAAATAAATATGTGCAGGTAATTAAATCCCTTTCCCAGGTGTCCATCACACTTGTTTAACTATTCAGTATATTTACATTGAAACCAACTGAATTTTTTTTTTATTTGCTGCGGCAAGGTAATGTTTTATTAATACTATAAGTTTATTCATCGGCTTGCCAGAAATTCCTTCTTAATCCTGGAAGTAAGGGTCTTAAATCTTAAGATGCAAACACTTCTATTGATCGTTCCAATTAAAATTTAGTTTAATGGTGTGGTTTATATGAAAATTATACCTGAAAAGCTCTCCAAACAGAGTTTGTTAGATTTATTTTTACAAAAAAGTGCCCATAGCCTCCTTGCTAATAGAAAGCTCATGACCCCAACCCAATTTCTTTTCTTATTTTCCAACTATCTTTTAATGTAATGGTAGGACATTTTCATTTTGTTCAGAGTTTAAGGACCTAGCCACATCTAAGAATTATTCGGATATCAGCTCATATTTCTCCTAATACCTAGGATAGATGCGAAGCTCAAGGACGTTTGCAAAGTAAAAAAAATACTTCGGATTTCCAATTACTTCAACATTCCGTTTTTCTATATTTTGCATTTTATTCTACTAAAGAAGGCAAGGACGAAGCTAATAAGGAGTTTACGAGTTCCAGCCTCCATATAATGCATATGAAAATAAAATATCTAGCATTAACTGCCCATACAAACCGAGCTTATCCATTAATTTGTGCTCGTGAAGTTATATTTTTGTCACAATATATTCGACCTAATTACACCTCCAAATGTAACCATTTAACATCGACGAAGACAGCCAAGTTTTCCTCCATTGGACCAAAATGTTGTTCAAATAAGCTAACATCTGTACATGACGGTGTTTCAGATGAGCTGTTATTTGGTCGGAAAGGTAACCACGGGGACATCTTTATGAAGACACACAGACACGAAGTTGAGAAGCTTTTCAACAGAACCCTTTCAGTAAACGCTGGATTTTCCGATGTTTATGCCTACATTTAGAGCCTGGAGATATCCATTATTTTTTTGATTATTTGCAAGAAGATCTTAGGTCTGTTCCGTACTTCTGCAGTCAAATTTGTTTAATTCTTAAATCACTAGGATTTTCTTTCAGAAAAAAAATAATTTGCTAAAAGTTACAACTTACTTACTTAAAAGGCACTACAGTCCGGAATGAACCTGGGCCTCAACCAACATGCTCCTCCAATTAGCCCGGTGCTTAACTAACTGCCTCCAAGTTGGTTGAGGTCGGTTTCTACTTGTGAGCGCCACTTAATGCGAGGTCTTCCTCTACTGCGTCCGACGTCTGGCTGGGAATCGAAGACTCTGCGAGCCGGAGTATTGGTGTCCATTCGTTCTACATGTCCTAGCCATCTTAAACGCCCAGTACGGAGTTTATTTACCAGAGGCATGTTGCTGTACAGCTCGTATAGTTCTTGGTTGAATCTTCGTCTCCATAGCCCGTCATTGCAAACGGGACCGAAGATTTTTCGAAGAATTTTCCTCTCAAATCGACCAAAGATTTCTTCAACCGCTTTTGAGACAGTCCATGCTTCAGCGCCTAGAGCAGGCCTGGGATGATCAGGGTCTTATATAGGATCTCCTTATTAGTTCGAGTGAGGCCTCTGCTACTAAATTGCCTTCTTAGCCCGAAGAAACAGCGGTTGGCAAGAGTAATTCTTCGTTTAATTTCTGACGAGATGTTGTTGTCAGAGTTAATAGCGGAGCCGAGATAGACAAAGTCCCGTACTACCTCAAAGTTATATCTGTCAATGGTGACGTTCTGTCCAATTCGTCGATGTTGTGCGTCCCTTCGTGTTGACAGCATATACTTCGTCTTGCCCTCGTTTACTACTAAACCCATTTTTGCCGCTTCCTTCTCTATGCTAGCAAACGTAGCTATGACATCACGTTGGGTCCGACCAATGATGTCAATATCGTCGGCGTATGCTAATAGTTGTACCGATTTTTAGAAAAATTTTCCTCTGGTGTGAGCTCGTGAGTTTTGCACAATCCTCTCAAGGATCAAATTGAAGAAGTCACATGATAGCGCATCGCCTTCCATAAATCCTTTCTTGGTATCGAATGTGTCGGTGAGGTTTCCGACCCTGATGGAGCAGCGAGAATTCTCCATCGTCGTCCTACACAAACGGATGAGTTTGGGCGGTATACCAAAACTAGACATGGCTCCGTTTAAATCGATGAATAGATGGTGGGTATCGATTTGGACATCTTGGGTTTTTTCCAGGACCTGCCGAAGTGTGAAAATTTGATCGGCTCTGGACTTAACTGGCCTAAAACCACACTGATAATGGCCGATCAGGTTGTTGGTAAACGGTTTCAGGCGTTCAGGACGTTCGTTGTCGTTGCCAATGTTGAATGGTTCGTTCGGCCTGACAGCGAATGTTGTTCGTCATTGCCATTTAACAGTCTGCAGAAGTGGTTCTTCCATATCCTCAGCATCGACTGAGTCTCACCTACGATATTTCCTTATTCATCTCGATAGGATTCTGTTCGAGCCTTGTATCCTTGGCTTTGACGTTTTATACTTTGGTAAAACTTGCGAACATCGTTCCTGGAGTGTCATCTCTCTATATCCTCGACAACCTTTTGTCCGAATATGTCGAAGCAGCTTGTCTAGGTTCGTCTGGGACAGCAGGCCGGGTATTTCGTGCCATTCTGACCTGGCTGTTAATAGTGTTGCTGTTTTTCGTCGTGTTACCAACATTGCGCTTATCGTTGAGCAAGTTAAATCCGTTTGGATGAGACCAGTACCTGATGGTTACCACTTGGAGGTTAAAAATAAGCACTTGATGTGTAGCCAGAGTTACAACCACTGGACATTGCCAAGTTAAAGCCAATAAGAGTCTACCCTCGTTCTTCAACACCTAACCATCATTAATAAAAATTACTAAAAGTTACGTGAATTACTTAATTTCATTTATTCACATGTTTTGTGTGGCTTTTAAAGAACATATGACATAAAACAACTTGTCGCTTTCAGATGCCAACTGACATTCTTACCAACAGACATGTTGTAGTAAAGAATTTTACAGATTTCTATGGAGTGGTCGTGTTTTCCTATTACCTAATTTTTGCGTTCGAGTTTGGCAATATGTAAAAGTCAGTAAGTGTGAGCACTGAACGGACTTCTTATATTTTTGAATATGGAGTACAACGTACCTCAAATATATTTATGACGCAACATGCCATTTATTAAGGCAACACTTCCCGTTCATAAGTTGAAGCACTATTTGAATGAAACCAGATAGTGTTCGCCGTTCACGAGCAAGTGAAAGTTGGTCTTTTTTAGAAGGGCGCTGATTTTGAAAATAATGAAAAAATTATTTAAATTACATATTGTTATCTTTATTTAATCATTTCTTCTATTTTTGATTTCTTATAGTTCTGCTGTTTCAGTGTATAAAAATGAGGTTTAAAATTACGAAGACCTGAATAAAACTGCAGCCTCATTCTCACTAAGACCAAAGTCTAAATATTGTCCATGTCCTGATTCGAGTTGGGTATTTGGATATCTTTCCAAGTAATTTTGAGTTTCTACTTGTGATCCTTTTAATCCAGCGCTTTGTGATTCTTCTGGATGGATACTATATTGGGCATCGAAACTTTGATTGGGATTTAGCTGAACAACGTTATTATGTAATTCTTCGGGATATACAGTGTACTGGTCATCGAAACTCTGGTTTAGATTTAGACAAACCATGTCCGACTCCAATTCTTCAGGATGAACAATGTACTGGTTATCAAAACTGTTTCCCAGATTGAGACGAAACATGCGTGTATTAATACAATCATTTGACTGTACTTGTTCTTGTTGTTGAGAAAGAAAGTAATTTCCTTCGAAATTGTGTTCGAATTGAGGATTTGTCTGGTATCCTACCTGTTGAAAATTCTCACTACCGTGTCCAGAATCCAGTGAATGTGCATATTGATAATAACCTTCTCCTGGTTGCATGTAAGCCGAATACTGCCTATCAACATTTGATAAGTTAATTGGGATGGCCTTAGATCCTACATTCGAGTTGTATAGTGGCTCCACTACAGTATCAACGAGCTTGCTTTTCATTTCCTCAAATTGGAAAAATGATTTTGGTATCCCCATGATTGGTTGTTCTGAAGAAAGTTGAAGGATATCCTGCTGAACCTCATAGATCTTATCGATACAGTTCTCCGATGCCTTAATAGTCACAGCCAGAGCGTTGCTCCATTCCTTTTGAGAGAGTGTCATGAGCACTCCAAATTTTGTACCAAGGTCCATCATTTCCGTGGCATATTTTTGATTTTCCGAAGGTACGTCGAAAGTCAATTCAATTGGCAGATATCCCATCAGTTCCTGTCTGGCCTTGTGTACTCCATCGACGCTACCAGTAATTGTTACTCGTGACTTTTGTTTTATAGTCCCTCTCACAGATAGATCTGGGAAAAGTATTTTTGTTCTCGTATTCTCCATTGTCGTTAAGACGTTCACACTATCGTGTCCCTTTATGGTGTCGTGATATGGTGGTGGGATATCTAGCTGTAGGCTCACCAATGTTTTCTTCGGATATCTACCGCTAACAGATTGTGTTAGTCTTTTCGTGGCTGATATTATTTTAACTGCTTGATCTAGTGTACCCTTGACATGGATCACCGATGTGTTTGACTTTGCATTTGGACACAAAATCACCTTCACGTTGAACTCATCCTGTATTCTTCTGATTGGAGGAGTTCGTTGACCAGGTAGAAGCTCAAAAGATATCACTAGTGGTACTGATGTGCGCAGTAGTTCCAGAGCTTGCTTTAAGTCCTCAAGGCACCCATACATCGACACCTGGTGGTTTTTCTTCAGCATGTTACCCTGACTTGTGTCTGGGAATTGGATAAAGGTGTCGGTTTTCCCCATAATCTCCTTTGCAATAGTACTTCCATTTCCGGCTAAAAAACTGTGATCGGTGTGAGACATGGCGAGTTTTAAGCGAAGCAATGCACCTTTTGTATGGAGAATGGTAAGAATGAGTCCTTTTGCCCAATCAACATCATTGGTCCTGCCATATACTGCGATATAGGGATCTTTTTTAGATTTTGTATTAAAATGGCGTGGCCAGCTAATGTAGGTTTCGGTGGTTTTCATAATTCCATCGAAGTAAGTTTCAGCTTCACTGACTCTTTGTATACAGGGTTGATTCATCTTGTGTAATTTACGGCGATCCACTTGGAAACGATCGACATAAAGTTGATTGTGGTCAGGAATTCCGAGTCGTTTAGCAATTGTCTGGCTATCTTCGCTCTGAAAGCTGTCCATCGATGCAAATCCATCAATATTTCGATGAGCACCTGAGTGCCAGTATGACGACATTTTTAAAGGTAACGCCTTATTCGCTTTGAAATATTTACTTTCTCTTACAAAAATAAATGTTTTTTGAATTTATTACATAGTTTTACGCATCTATAACAAAAACGGTTTAGTACGGCTTGCTCTAAATAGATTCTTAAACAAAAAAATAATATTGAATAGAAATAAACTTAAAATCTGGTGCGACTATTGTATTACACGCTTGTGATGAAATTGATGCAAATAGCTACCAGATTGCAGGCTTATATGTGAAACTGCAGAGTTAACATTTACCTACCTGAACTACAGTTTGGAAGAAACGTAAATACTTGCATATCTTTAATACAGCCTTAATTTACTTTTATGACCTTAAGGTAATTCCATACCTTTAGGATAGCCCAGATCTGTAAACTAAAAATAAATTGCTTTTCTTTTATTGCGGATTAAATTAAAATGCAATATTTCGAATATTCTACAGAATCCTAAATTTGATTTCGAGGATTTGTTAATTAGTTTACGAGGCAATTTGCCCTTTGATATTAATAAATAAAATAACTAACATGGGCATTAAACGTAAACATCTCTCAGGTAAAGGAAATTGAATGTAATTTAAATATTTTCCGAAGATGCTTCCAGAAATACGAATATTTCCTTACAATGCTCTGACAAAGTTACCCATAAACTACTAATAGGTCCATCATACCTGAACATCAGCCAACTATATCGGTCCTAACATACGTCAACTGCGCACTTCAATGCGATAGTTTTGTAACCATTGTCCTTTTTCAATGAGCAGTATCTTAAAGAATAAAATCAGTCTCTTTCGATTGCTTTGTTCTGAACATATATTTCAGATAATTGGAACTTAACCCAAAGCAAAACTTCCAACTTAGAGAGACAGTTACTAGACACAAGGCTGCCGTCAGTGTTCGTTTTGGAATAGAAAAACTAATTCGGCTGGCCTTTTGCCTCATCCGCGATAATTTGTCAATAGATGCATAAAGATGTTGCCATACATACAAGGTGATGTAAAAGTTGTTATCCGATGTTCCGATGTCTACTTGCAGCTGCGACGGCTCGTGTTGTCTTAGAGTCTTACAGCGTTGGGCCAGTAGTAATCCGTAATATCCTGGATTTCTTCGCTTGGTATATTTTTATGAGGTGGCCGTTCCATAGCCACATATCTTTTACTTTGTATGTCCACGTTCTGTGTAACGCACTTTTTTAGAAAGTATGGTTCAAAATTATTTTTTACTATCCTTAATGATGTAAAATTACTTACCCCACCCGAGCTGAGAAGTAATTAGCTCAATCTGGTTAGGGCGTTAGATTAATCGCTTCCATATTTTGCATTGCAGTACTACAGTACCATCTGGCTTAAAGCGAATAGGCAGTGTTTCTGTCTCGAATTTTTTTGAAAGTAAATCTGGATATCGTTCATGCCATTATCCAACGAGGAATACGAATCGTGGATGTAGCTTACTGGACCATCATCCAGGCGAGAGAAAGCCAAGAACTAGAGACTAGATCACCATAGGTGCAAATCTGCAAATCCGTATCTAGCTAATGTCGGAAAACTTTGTTTCTGGGATATCTCCCCGATATTAGTCATCGAATGAGAGTGAGTTTCTTAAGCTGTAGGAGATTGAAGACTGGTATCTTGGATACCAGTAAACAGAGTGCAACAACTTGTATACTACGTTCTTCTGCATGCATAGCGTTGTGCTTGATCTTCTTTATCATTATATCAACATCACCATACGTTGTCCCCATATTGTAATGCTTCGATCCGATCACTATCTTGTTGGACTTGGACTTTGTTCATATTTGTTTAAGGGAGTGATGAATTCATGCTGTTAGAGTAATGTGTCACTGTAGGATATATCACATCATGTTTTAGTGCCATTATTGCCTGAATAATTATATTATAGATATAATATAAGCAAAAATGGCAACTATTGTGTAGTTTGTACGTAGTATAATAGGTGTAAGTAGCTGGTACAAGAGTGGTGCAAAGAGAGTTGCGGTACACATGCCATTCTTTCTTGTAACTCAGAACATTCGTTTCCATGTTGTTCCATCCCAAAGAGTCTAGTAAAGACGCAATATAAGCATTTATGTAATTGTTCATTTAATCATTATCAGCTTAAAGGCGTTGGTGATCAAAAAAAGTTTCGGTATACCGCCCAAACTCGTCCGTTTGTGTAGGATGACGATGGAGAATTCTCGCTGCTCCATCAGGGTCGGAAACGACCTCACCGACACATTCGATACCAAAAAGGGATTTAGGCAAAGCGATATGCTGTCATGTGACTTCTTCAATCTTAAACTTGAGAGTATTGTGCAAAACTCACAAGCCAACACCAGAGGCACAATTTTCCAAAAATCGGTACAGCTACTATCATACGCCGACGATATTGACATCATTGGTCGGACCCAACGTGATGGCATAGCCACGTTTGCTAGTATAGAGAAGGAAGCGGCAAAAATGGGTTTAGCAGTAAATGAGGGCAAGATAAGGTTTATGATGTCAACATGAAAGGACACACAACATCGACGAATTGGACGGTCGTAGGGGCTTTGTCTATCTCGGCTCCGCTATTAACCCTGACAACAACATCTCGTCAGAAATCAAACGAAGAATTACTCTTGCCAACCGCTGTTTCTTCGGGGTAAAGTAGTAAAGCCCTCACTCTAACTACTAAGGAGATCCTATATAAGACCCTAATCATCCCAGTCCTGCTCTACGGCACTGAAGCATGGACCGTTTCAAAAGCGGATGAAGAAATCCTTGGCCCATTTGAGAGGACAATTCTTCGGTCCGGTTGGCGTTGACAGGCTATGGAGACGAAGATTCAACCAAGAACTATACGAGCTGTATAGCAACATGCCCCTGGTAAAAAAAACCCTTTGGACGTTTAAGATGGCTAGGACGTGTTCTGTCGAACTCAGCAAGATTTTGATAAACTGTTTAGTTACCATAACACCCACATTTAGGATTATTAATTTTAAGTATTGGTATGGGATCCGTACAGCGGTTTGTAGCCTTCTCATATGTTTTTATTCAACATCGTGTATCATTCGATCGTCGCCAAGTAGATTGTATAAAATATGTATATGGTAGCTTGTATCCTGGTACCATAAACCTTACCTTATAGAGTTTTATTAGCTTTGATAGTTTTTCATACAGGCAAATATCTAGAAAGCTTTGTCGATCAACATCATTTCATCCTGATCCCGAAAAGAGGCATTGAAACATTAAATGGACGAAATTTAGAGATTGCTTATTCAAAAAGCCCTGATATGCTATAGGTATTAAAAAGCCGAAAACGAAATATTTATATTGATTAAATTTATTTATTGATATTATATTTGTTCTTATTTTGTATGTACATTCGTATGTTTTACCGCTGTTACAAAAACAGTAATCGTTTCACTATGATGGCATATATATGGGAGCTTCAGATACATTCCAGTCGTAACCAACCCACTGCTCAGAGTGTAATTCTAATTGGTGATTTGCATGTATTTCTAAATTTGTTCCATCCCTGAAATTCACTCCTTCAAACGACGTATTTGAAAATTCTGGCTGAATAGCATGCTGAGCTTCGAAACTTTCGTTGGGATTGAAATGTACAGCTTGTTGCCCAGCCCAATCGTTGTCAACCCAATCATTGGAATGGACTGGATATTGAGCTTCAAAAGTTTGTTGAATATTGAGTTGGGCCATTCTTTCAATCCAATCGTAAGTCTGAAATGCTTCTTGATAGGTGTTGTCAATTCCATGTCCTGATTCTGATGAATATGTGATTTGGTATTGACCTTGATCATGATACTGTGGAACATAGGGCGATCCTATCATTGGATTTTGAACAAAATTTGTTGTTTGATTGTATAACCCTTGAGTTTGCTCAGGAGACACCTCTAGTATAGCTCCTTGGGAGGATCCATCAACTGAGTAAAATGTTTTAGATAACTCAGATTCGATTGGCATATAACACGTAGTCTGTAGGATATTATGATAGATTTCGTAGATTCTTTCGGTATACTTCTCCGGTGCTTTGATTGTCACTGCCAAATCGCCATTCATTTCTTTCTGCGATAGTGTTATTAAAACCCCAAGCCTTGTGCCTAGATTCATTATTTCCGTTGCGTTTCCCTGCTTTTCAACGGGGATATCGAAAGTCAGCTCGATGGGCAAATTACCCAGCATTATCTCCCTGGCATGTAGTACCCCTTCCATGGTTCCAGTTATATTAATGCGTGATTTTTGTCGCATACTTAACTTCATAGAGAGATCTGGAAAGAAGATCTTGGTTTTCGTGCTCTCCATTATAGTTGCGACATTCGCATTACTCTGTCCTCTGATAGTGTCGTGGTAAGGTGGAGGCACCTCTACCTGCAAGCTTACCGACGGTTTTTTAGCAAAAGGTCCACACGTTGCGTTTATAAGTAGTCTTGTAGCTTGTTTTACTTTATCCTCGTCTGTACCTTTGACTCGAATTAGGGAAGTGCTCAATTTTAGATTTGGACACAGTATTACCTGTACACCATAATCATCCTGTATACTCATAATAGGTGGGGTTGGTTGATCCGCTGGAACCTCAAATGACATGAGTAATGGTGCCGAGGAACGCAGCAATCGTCGAGCTTCTTTCATATCTTCAAGGCACCCGCAAATCGACACCTGATTATTTTTCTTCAATACATTCTTCTGATTAAAGTCGGGTAGTTGTATAATGGTATTGGTTTTCGTTAGAATATCATTCGCTATTTCGCTGCCATTACCAGCAATGAAGTAATGATCTACGTTGGATATGACCATTTTCAATTTCAGCTGTGAACCTTTTGAGCGAAGCTGCATGGCAATGATTTCTTTTGCCCAAAGCACTGAGTTTTGTTTGCCAAATACTTCTACATATGGATCTATCTTGCTTCTAAAATCAAATTCACGTGGCCAATAAATATAGGTGTTGGTGGTTTCCATAATTCCACGAAAGTATGATTCTGTGTTATGTACTCCTTTGGTACATCCCTTATGCATTTTTTGCAGGCGAAGCCGATCGATTTGAAAGCGTTCCACAAAGAGATCACCCGGATTGGAAATGCCTAGTTTTTCTGCGATCGTTTGATTGTCCTCAAATTGAAAACTATTCAATGCCGAGTGCCCTTGTTCGAACTTTGGTTGAGAAATTTTATTGATGTTTGCCATTTCACTTTACGATTAATACAGATTGAACTTGTTTCACTCTTAAATGTTTTAATTAAACTGGTTGAACTTGTGTTGTACTTGACACTTGAAAAGTAACTGATACCCGTTCTGCTATTCTGCAGATTTATATATGGTTTACCAACAGGGAAACGGTCATGTACTGTATTAATTCTTACCTGAAGCTGTTGTGTATTACTAAGGCTCATTAATCTACATACTAATCACATATCCAAAGTTTCCCTGACTAATACTTTATGACTGTCATAAAATAACCCTACAGGTAATCTGTAAATTCTCTTTAAATATCTTGCGAAGAATTCGACGATCCTCGACGCTAGAATCGAGGACCTTAAGGTAAATTAAATTATATTCGTAAGTTTCACCAATGTTTATACAAGCCCCGAACAAAATCAATGTTGACGAAATCCTGCGCTGCATGTAAGGGACAAAAAACCATTTAATATTGGCGATATTAAAAAAAAAAACTATCACCCACCCGATCTAAATTAAACTTTGGTCTGTTGAAAATATGCTCGCAGAATTAGCCCCAGCATCAAAAATAAAATAAAATCCTTTTTATCGATTATCGAAGCCTTATACGATCGCATTTATACAGACGAACTATGCTAGCCATGCCTAGTGTTATCATACCGGGTGTCATTTTTTTTTCTCCGTCGAAACGTGATAGCATATAAGGTTTATGTTAGCGAATTTGGCCTTGATGCAAAGAATGTCTTCGAAACATAAGGCTTTATTGATTAAATCCGAAGATTATAAAAAATCCTCATCCTAATAATCGCTGTATCTGCTAACTATAACACGAACCGTAGTAGATGTCAGAGTTGTTCATGTCCGGCCCATCCCATTGTATTTCCTGGCTAGGTGTAATGTTAAATTCGTAATCTCAATGGTGGCGAATGTTAAGAAAAAAAAACTTTTATCTTGATCATTGAAAAACAAATATTAACGGTTAGTAATTTCCTTAAACAGAAATAGTGGCGAATGTTTAGAAAAATTAAAAAAAAACATTAATCTTGATCATTGAAAAACAAACAGTTTCAAATTTCATAAGCTTCGCTTGATTACCAAGTCGCCAAACCAGGACTAAGCCTAGATTTGGTGTAATAGTACGTTTCCACTGAGTCGAAATGCGACATTCCAGCGAAATTTGCGATTTCAGACGGTCCGTCTGCCAGTAATGGTCTCTCCAGCCTAAGCGGCTTGACCAATTGTCCTCAAACTTCGTATCCAGCGTTCTTTTGGTCATAATTGTAGGGCATTTTTTGCTTTTAGCCATTCAATTAACGGTACCTGTCATATAAAAATTATACACAACCTCAATTTTTTTTCAAAAACTGCTTTAACGATTTTGATTTCTTAAACTTTATATGTAAGCATATTAGTTCCAACAAAACTGCATACCCAGTTTTTTTTTCGAGAAAATTCATATAAAGGATTTTTGCATTTAGAACATATAAAGTTTTATTGTCAATTTCTCGCAAAATATTTTGTAAAATTGAATCAAATTTAATTTATATACTACTATTATTGTTTGCAACAATTGCACATAATTAGTTTTGGTTCAACCATCCCTAAACTGCATTTTTAGTTTTAATTTAATTCATAATTATCCACATAGACACCGATTCCTTCAAATTCAGGAAAAAACGTTAGTATCATCACATTTAGACATTCTTTATCTCATTTTTAGCATCAATAATCGAAATGTCTACCTTTTTTGTGTTTTGACCAAATTATGAATATCGTCAAATTCTCTCATGCTTGGGATTTGATCTAACACCCAAGTCGCTGTGAAAGAAAAAGATACATTTGACCCAGTCGTGCACTCACAACTTGTTTTCCTATAAAAATCTTTTACGCTCTGTAAATGTTTGTTTGGAAAAAATCTTTCAGGAAAAAAATTTTAATTTAAGAAAAAAATTCAAACTACTTTTATCTCATGAGCATTAGAACGATGTTCTCTTTCTTGTCCAAATAACTTTTGCATATGTTATTGGTAGTACGGCGTAACCTGCGAGTGGGCCTATTGAAAATTGTGTGTGCACACGAAGTTGTTGACCTTAGTTCCTTCATCCCATACCAGCGAAAACAAATACAATTTTTTGAGGTAACATGATCGTTAGTACCTACCAGAATTAGTACAACATATGAAATTTTTGAGTGCTGTACTGCATACTACATCGTTACTCTAAAGTACTTTTTTAGCTGCTACGTCTCTTACTATCAATGTTTTTATTTCACTGCAAACTCTTAATTTGTTGTTAATTTATACTCTTTCGTTTTTATAACAAATTAAATACAATATGCAACTTGGCATCACTTTAAAGTAAGTCCAATTCTTCACTGAATGTTTCCGTTAACGTAGGACATGAAATAGTGTCTGTTTGTTTTGTGAATTCAAATAATATTTTTGTTAAGTTTTTTTTGCTGTGTTTATTTAAATGAAAGACAAAAAAATGAATAAAAAAAACGCATGTACTACATATTATTTGAAAATACTACATTTTTTTGTCTAGTGTACTACATTTGCTTCAGATCAGAGTGGCAACGGACTGCAAGTAGCCAACTTCAAGTATGTTCCAAATAACACTGTTTCACTGTGAAATTCTAAGTATCTTGTTCAGTTTATGGGTCAATAAGTAAAGAATGCATTGTTATTGCAGAATTTATTTGAAATCACTCTTTGTAGTTTTCCAATTTTTGAATAGATCACGCTACATGTCGCTGTGGAAATGAATGTCTTGACAAAAGATGTCGCTCTTTTGTTAGCATGGTACTATAGAAATTTAAGCTGGGCATGTGTTTCTTTGCTAGTCCGCGGTGAAATACGACCAGAAGCGTATGAAAATGACATTTCACTAGCAGTCCATATATAATTAGTTAATGAGCCAGGTCCTAACTTTATCTCATAACTCCTATTTTATCCGAATACGAACTGTTGTGTTGAGATAAGCTTTTCTTGACAGTTGGAAGTACTCGGATGATTTGGCAGATCATTACAATAGAAGGTCCAGTGAAAAAAATGTTTGACAGTTGGAATGCGTTTTTGTTGGTTTTCAAATGTTGATTTTCGTTAATGAAATGACAAGTTCCGGTTCGGGACGTACTAAAAAAAATCTCATCAGCGAATACACATCGAACATGGACTAAATTGCTTATGTCAGTCCACTAATTTACGTGCCCTGAACTATAATAAATATAACTGTTAATTCTAACTTACGTTAGATGACAGAATAAATTCAACTGCTATAGTAGTAAACATTTTCTACTGTGTAAAAGTACCTTATGTTCCATTCGCGGCAAATAAATGAAACTCTGAATTTACCAAATTAGGTAATTGAATTTTCTACTCCTTCCAAAGTAATCTACTACAACGATGTACTAAAAAAATTTTATAGTTCAGTGTACTGCTTAGCATTCTGTCAAAATTGACACAGCGGCGACATTTACCAAACGTTGCGGGCATTTTTATTTACTTGAATTAAAGTTAATCAGATACTGTTTTAAATTAAAGATTTATACAAAATAAACACACAAAAATGGGTACAAAACGTGTGTCGACTAGTGTTGTCTTAGCGCAAGACTATAAACGATCTAGAAATGAAATTCTTGGATACTCAAATCGTGACAAAGCTTTGCTTGACGCGGTAAGCAATGTGTTTCCTTTTTTTATAACTTTTCTAATATTTACTACTTTTAATCAGGGTGTTCAAAGAACGTCTAATTTATTTGCCTCGATAATGCTTTTGGAGGGCCATCAAGGAGAAATATTTACCTGCGAATTCCACCCAGACGGAGAATTGCTAATGTCGTCAGGCTATGATAGGCAAATGTGTAAGAAAATCGTGTACTAGTTCACATTTATATGTTTTTAATGTTCATCATTATTTTAGATATATGGAATGTTTATGGTGAATGTGAAAATATAATGGCCATGTCTGGTCATACGGGAGCTGTAATGGAAGCACATTTTTCCACAGATGGAGCGAATATTTACACCTGTTCAACGGACAAAACTCTTGCAATATGGGACATTGTCACTGGTACTAGAATACGTCGTCTTAAAGGTCACTCAACGTTTGTTAACTCTGTGCACGGTACAAGGAGGGGTGTGCAAATGCTATGT
The DNA here is from genome assembly GCA_949824845.1 of Rhingia rostrata. NCBI lineage: Eukaryota > Metazoa > Arthropoda > Insecta > Diptera > Syrphidae > Rhingia > Rhingia rostrata. Next base: position 48,267,137 of record OX463755.1, on the reverse strand, counting down.
TCAGGATCAGATGATCGTACCGTAAGAATCTGGGATGCACGTAAGAAGTTCCCAGCGCAAACGTTCGAGAATAACTACCAAGTGACTGCGACGTGTTTCAATGACACAGGCGAACAAGTCATCTCCGGAGGTATTGATAATGACATAAAGGTCTGGGATATACGTCGTAACGATGTCGTCTTCAAGCTACGGGGACATACAGACACAATTACTGGGCTTTCGTTGTCGCCCGATGGTTCGTATATACTGTCCAATTCAATGGATAATACACTGCGCATTTGGGACATTCGTCCATATGTCTCAGGTGAGAGGTGTGTAAAGATTTTTAACGGGAATCAGCACAACTTTGAGAAAAACCTTTTAAGATGTGCATGGTCACCCGATGGTAGTAAAATATCTGCTGGATCATCTGATCGCCACGTTTATGTGTGGGACACTACAAGTCGCCGAATTCTTTACAAATTACCAGGGCACAACGGTAGTGTTAATGATGTGGACTTCCATCCCAAAGAGCCGATCATTCTATCGGCATCAAGTGATAAAAATATGTTCATGGGAGAGATTGAGGATTAAAATAAAAACGAGACTATTTTGTTCGAATGGGGAATACCTAATGGCTTTCATGTTGTCAATGATTTCTGTGTGAAAACTCGCATTCACGACTTGGGCATGATTTTAAAATATTCACGGCTATAATCTTACACAAATAGGAGAGTAGTTCCAATAAATGGCAACAAAGTCAGCATTTAAGCTCTAAACCCTAACAGTTAAGCTTTTATTGTGGTTAGGCATACGGAGATTCCATTTATCGTCCATACGCTTGGTTTACTAGGCTTCATGACCAGCAAAAATTTCTTGTTTGTCAAGTAATCATACAGCAAAATTGGCAAATAAGAAATCTTTGCTGGCGGAGTCAGTCAATTTAATGAAGCCATAGTGAAGATCACACTTTTTTTTTCAATGAAAACGGGAACGAATATTTTTCGAATAATTCGTCTAGTTTGGTCAATGCTACGTAGAGTAGAGTAATAATCAGGATTTGTATCATCTGCTTCTAGACGAAATCTCTGTACAAATAATCAATAGGTAGGCAATGTACCACGCCACAGTCGTGGTTCACGCTTATTGACCGCATATTTTGGTAGCATTTCGCGGATCTCTGCAATGATGTCGATATCGTCGCTTGTGATTGCTGCAGTACAAGACCCCAAAGTAATTCAGGAGCAAGTGTGTTGAAGACTTAAAACAGAAATATAAACAAAAACGGATGCCAGTGGAACTAACTAGTAGAATCTAGACAAACAAAATTAAATTTTTTTTTTGTTGTCAGCATCTTCAAAAACTTTTTAGTAGGTACTCAGCAGTAGAGACGTCAAACGGAACGCTACATTTCTCGTCAAACAAAAAACAGATAGGATCCCAATAAAACCATTCATATCAGTACAAGAGCTTGCATATCTTCATGGTAAGAAATAAATCGAAAACAATGGAATGAAACATTGGCTCTTCCTTCAATTCTACAAAAGCGACAAACAACTTTCATCCGACTTCAAAGAGGACACACAGACTCAACGAAATAGCAATGGAATGGTAGATGCATTCAGGCAGCGTTTATAGAAGCTGCTAGATGGACACTCACATTGTCGAGAGAGAGTGAAGTAACAAGAAGACAGCACAAATCAATGAAGAGATAATTTTTTAAAAGAATAACTCGTGTAGCTATCTAAAAGAGCGATCCTGTCTTGCTACAACCAAAGATTATAAAGCCATACAGATGACGCATTGAGAACAAAAATCGGAAACTTTTTTCACCAGCATCAAGGTACGGCACACATGAGAGTCGAGATCCAAATATATGGCGGGCTGTGCCTGTACGACCCACCATAGAACCATTTTTCTTTTATGCAGTTCGTCATCTCTATGGTTTTAGAATCTACGATATAGAATTGCTACAACTAAACTGACCAACGAACTTCAAGTCGAGTCTATTCATCTTTGCATCGTCCTTACAGCCGCGTATGCTAGCATTCATTACTTACAATCCTTTAAAGTGGTAACTGAATTCGGAATTTCGTTACAATTGATTTAACTGTTTCACCTCATGCAGGAGGCGCTTAATGCAGCGTTTAGTTTAGTAGCAGGTCGTCCAACCATTTCTAAACTTGCACCGAATTTAGACAGAGTTGCTAGATTTAATCCCGTGCCGAAACAGATTATGCATATGGCAGGTGTACTCGCAGAGTGATTCCAAATATATCCAGTTAGTGGAAAAGTTGACATCAATCTATCTTACAGCTTGTTGTTTAGCAATTACCTACAGCAATTTTTGATCAGGTGAAACGCGTAACGTATGCAAAGAGGACAGCAAAAATGTGCGCTGTGTGGTATGTAGCGCCGTCTTTTTGGAATCACATCTCACCCACATTCATGCCATCCAATTCGGGAACACAATAGTCGGTTGTCATAGCTCTATACTTGTCAGCATTAACGGTAACTGACCCCCCATCATCATTTCGGAAGAAGTATGGCCCAATGACTCCACCAGGCCATAGAGAACACCAAACAGTCAGTTTTTTGTGGATGTAATGGCGTCTATAGGCTCTCACGTGGATTCTCTTCACTCCAAATGCGGCAATTTCGCTTGTTGACGTAGCCATTCAACCAAAAATTACCCTAACAATGAACAAAATTTTGCAATGAAAATCAGCAACGAGATCAATCTCATTTTCGGCCCATACATCAAAATCACGAAGCATTGCATGGTCTCGCGGCATTAATTCTTGCACAAGCTGGATCTTGTAAGGTCGTAAGCCAAGATCTTTGCGCAAAATCTTCCGTAAAGTTGATAGACGAAGCTCCAATTGCTGTGCACGGTGGCGAATCGATTCATTCCGGTCCTCTTCAACACATTGCTCTACAGTGGGAATTGTTTCTTCGGTGCGCACTGTTCGACGTCTCTGCAGCTGCGTATTATCACATATAGTAAACGCATTGCGAAATCGATCAATGTCGACCATAAAATAAAATTTGCAAGCGTTATTCATTTGACAACCTGTTCATGATAAAATGGCAAACCAAACTGAACATAAATGACATTAGAGTTGCCCGATTTGACCACGAGACGTCAGTTTTATCTCTATTTGGAAAACCAACATCTAAAAAACAAAACCCGTCATAAAATTAAAACGACAATGGACAATCAACTCTCCATTTGTTCGCTGCAAATGCAATCCACGCTCCTGATTCTAATCGTACGAAAAGAAAGAGAGGCTGCTCATACACGTGTGACGTGACAACTGATTTCCATTTTTTTTTACTAAGTGAGTTACAGGTCGATTCTGTGGCAAGTTTAAAACTATTGACTCCACTTTTGTAAATGACATTTTATTTTAAAAGGTGGAAGCTGTGAAATGTTCAACAAATAAAGATCCATAATTTTAACCAACAGTAATAAATTTATTCCAACTCTACACAATTGCATACTGTTCATACAAAGAACTCCGAACTTTGTAGTACTCATCGGATAAACAGCCCTCCAGGGTGATCTTTCCCGTGTCGATTCTTCTCAAAGCCAAAGTACCATTGTTGCACCAGAGGACACCGCCAGAAAACTCAGAATTAATGTTATTCCGCATTAGGTGCTGCTTAAAATCGGACAATCGAAGCTCATTTATCAACACAGTTTTGTGGATTGGTATCTCATCTGCATCGAACGGCTGAAGATTCAAAATACTTTTTTCATTTTTACTCTTCTCTCCTCCAGTGTCTGCGTTTGTTGGAGCTTCGGTGTTTTCAATCTGCTTACTACGGGTAGCAATCTGAGCATCAATCCAAGCAACTTCAGCTGATTTGCACTTTTGAAATTGCAGCTGAGAAACGAGGCCTTCAGTCAAGCGGATCTGGTAGATGTGTCTTTCGGATGTAACGTCAATAACATCGCCTTTTTCGGGAGTAAATACTTTAGCACCGATATTCTGCTGACAATGCTTTGCCAAAGTGTCGATTGCATTTGGTTGACCTCGAACAACAACCACTCGCCGAGGACGCAGTTGTGATAATATTTTTAGCATAGATTCACCGTCAGATCGTCCTTCGAAATCGATGAACTGAATTTGTGCGTTCACTTCGACCACTTTGCGACTGCTCAAGCATTTTGTTGGATTCTCCAGCAATTTGATTTCCTCTACCTTTTCATTATCCTCTTTTACGTTCTCCTTGATAGCCAAATCATTTACAACCTCCATGGTGTTGTCAACGATACGATAGTCATCTAGATTTACAATTTCACCGTACTCGTCGCATTTTAACTTTTCCTCGTGGTACGGATACATGACGTGATGTTTCTTGTTCGATTTAAAGAAGCCAATGTGTTGCTTGCTGCCCGGTCGAAGAACAATATCGTGTCTTCCGGTAATCACACTTATTTCGATCTCATCCTCCGATTCGGAGCTGTACTTCTCTTCCTTTTGAGTTTCAATGAGACTATTGACTTTTTCATTTTGACAGCGTTGATATTCTTCTAGTTCAGTCCCTTGCAGCTCGACGCGCCTTCTGAAATCGAGGTCGATTTTACGACCATTGCCTCCATTTTCGAGTAAATCTCGAGCCAAAGTATCCGGGGATGAGCGGGATGTAAGTATTATGCTGTTGTTCGGATTTGAAGCCCACATAACGAGAAGTTCCCTTGCATATCCACTCTCCATATCTGGAGTACTGGCTAGAACCACCTTGGGACTGTGCATTTTTACCAGGTCGTTCAAATTGTGACAAAATTTCATGTGCTTGAATTGGAATGGGTTATTGCGAGCTCCTTCAAAGGATTTCATTAGCTTGTCACTCATCCATTCTATCTGCGACTTGGCAAATTCAATCACATTGTAGCTGACGTTATTTAGTAGCGCCAGCGAATACGCCATTAAACCGGATTCCTTGTTTTTCCACAGCTGATCGAGCATGTGGGCAAGCTCGAGTACTCTGCCCGCTGTGTCCACTGCAATAAGAACGTTGCCATTGTTTCGGACAGTTTGCAAAATGTTGGTCATAAGCTTTTCGTCACGAGCTCGACGTCTAGCTTGTTGATAGTTGGCGTTGAATGCATCTGTTATAAGAAGTGAGGGCCTTTGGAGCCTTCCAAGTTCACAGCTGTTTAGATGTCTCTCTTTTTTGTGGTTGTAGTCAATAGCATATACGATGTCTTCCTCGCCATCCTTTACTATTTTCCAGATGGTGCCTCCAATCATATGACCAGCCTGCAAGGGACAAATAACGATACCGTAACCTTTTCCTTTCAGGGAAACTGTTTGGTTGTACTTGAGTTGGATGATTTTATCAAAAGCGGCGTCTACGTCGTCCAACGTGTATAAATCAAAGTCGTACATATTGTAGTGAGACATGTAGAGATCGTACATAAACATTTGACCCATTTTGTAAACGGGTATTGTAGCGTATATCGGGCAGTTGAGACCAAGTTTTCCAACCAAATATGGTAGAGCTCCCAAATGAACGCTATCTGGATGTGATAGCAGGACTGCATCGATCATATTAACATGCTTCTTCAGTTCGTTTGCAAAATTAGCGTCGAATTTTTCGTCCCAACCGCAATCCAGCAGAATTCGGACCTCATCGATTTGCAACAAGTAGCACGGCGGGGACTCATCCATAGCACCGGATAAAGTGTGCAACTTTATTATAGAAGTCATGATTAATTGAGAACTTATTAAACAAGAGACGAGTTAATCTGTTATTTTCACTAGTTAAACAAAAACACCGACAAAAGGTGATATTTACAAGGAAAGTGTCAGCTGTCACCATTTTTTTAATTTATTCGGTATTCTTACTTGATAACTCTTGGAGGCAATAGATACTGTAAGGGTAGGTTGGTCAGATTTTGTTTTATATATAAAATTATTGTCGTATCATACTTTTTTCGAATTTTCAATATAAAATTTTTGTATTTAAGTAGCTTAAACCAAAGAGTATAGTTATAGAACTACTTAGAGTGCGCATCTCATACAACGAATATTTTCTATGTGGGGTACTGATGTTGATACCCCAGTGTTCACATTGCTACCCCAAAACAACAGCCTTGCCGAAGCATACGATCGACGAAATTTCCTCTTCGCAGTTACCACCCGCGGCTACAAAATGTTTAGCTTTAGTTGTGACTGCCCTGAGCCCTGTAATAAGCCACTAATGTACTGAAACTTGCAAACACACCAATGGTGCACAGAATTCCAGATCATCGGCTTCAGCAACTCATCGGGCTGTAGTAACCACCTGAGTTAACATTTACATTTTTGATTTTTCTTTACACAAAAGTACCCTAATATATCGCGGGTGTTTTTTTTTTTAGAGGTAAAGAACTTCGAATTGAAATAAAAAACAAGAAAATCGTTTTAATGTCTATCAATTTGGCTTTATAAGGATAATTTTATTCAATTAATGTTTAAATATGATTTTGGGCATGTGGCCGCCGAGGCTGGTTTGAATGAAGTCTAGAGGTTCAATTTCCAACCACTTTTTCGAGCATTTGGGGCCGTATGTCGGCAATAACGCCACGAATGTTGAATTCCAAGTCCCCTAACGTTTCTGGTTTGTTGGCGTAGACGAGCGACTTCACATATCCCCAAAGAAAATAATCCAATGGTGTCAAATCAGACGATCTTGTGGCCAATTGATAGGTCCATTCCGCGATATTAGGTGCTCGAAATTATGTTTCCTTCAATAAATCGATTGTGACGTGCGCTGTGTGGCATATAGCGCCATCTTGTTGAAACCTCATCTCATCCACATTCATACAACCAATTCGGGATCAAAATAGTCTGTTATCATGGCTCTATACTGGTCTCCATTAACGGTAACTGACTCTCCAAACAGTCAGTTTTTGTGAATGTAATGGCGTCCCAATGGTCTCATGTGGATACTCTTCACTCCAAATGTGGCAATTTTGCTTGTAGACATAGCCATTAAACCAATAATGAGCCTCACCACAGAACAATATTTTGCGATGAAAATGAGCATCGAGATTAATCTCATTTTCTGCCCGTACACCAAAATTACGACGCATTGCATGGTCTCGCAGCTTCTATTCTTGCTGGAGCTTTTAAGGTCGTAAGCCAAGATCTTTGCGCAAAATCTTCCATAAAGTTGATGGACAAAGCTCCAGTTACTGTGCATGGTGGCGAATCGATTCATTCGGGTCCTCTTCAACACTTTGCTCTATTGCGGCAATTGTTTCTTCGGTGCGCACTGTTAGACGTCTCTGCGGATGCGTATTATCATATAGAGTAAACGTAGTGAGAAAACTATCTATGAATAACCGAATTTATTGCTCTGATGGACGATTATAACGACCATGAAATGGACGGAGATTGCGGTAAGCTTCGCGAACTGAACCATTTGAAATCTGAAATTAATTTGCACGATTTGCAAGCGTGTTGTTCATTTGTCAAATTGTTCATGATAAAATGGCAAACCAAACTGAACATATATGACATTAGAGTTGCTCGTTTTGAGCACAAAATGTCAGTTTTACCTCTATTCGAAAAACCAACCTCTAAAAAAGCACTTATTAGAAAAAAACGTTGTTAGGTTGAATTAATTTCAAATTATTGCAACAGCTGCAGGGTATGCAATAATTTTCTATTATCAAGCTAAAGTACAGTATAATATAAAAATAAATTATTGAATCGTAACGCCCAAGGTTATGCAATGTGTTTTCTTAACGAAGTATATCTTGCCAGTTTCTTCAGCAAGCATTCTACTACATTGTTTAGAGAATGACATTGACAGCCCGAGTCGGAGTCATCACTTTGTCGAAACAAAAATATAATAAACGCCCGTGGCATTAATATTGTTTTTCTGATTTATTTTGATTTTTATGTATAAACGATAACAAAATACGCATAGAAAACACTCCCACGAATTAGGGCAATCCATAATATAGTAAATATCATGGCCAATTTAAAGCAGGACCTCGACGAATACCTACTCTTACAAAGCGACCAGAAAAAGAATTTCGGCATTAAAATACCCGATATAAAAGTTCCTGAATTTGGAAAATTCTTTGCACGATCAGAGGCTGCCCCCGAAGCGAACAGTTGGCTGAAGGAAACCCAAGACACATGCTGTCCAAAATTGGTAGGCAAATTTATCATTACGTGTACTATTTTCCTCATGCACATCTTTTGTAGTCTCGGCTGCAGCGGATTGTCGGTTTTGTCGCATGCCTTGGTATGGGGGCTCTCTGTATAACGATTTCGACGTTCTACATTCCTGTTCTCATATTGAAAGCCAGGAAATTTGCTTTGCTATATACCCTCGGGAGTGTTTTCTTTATTTTGAGGTAACTTGAGTAAATTTTTTATAATATATTTTCTTGTAAACATTTCGTTAACAGTTTCTGTTTCTTGTCGGGGTTCACTGTCTTCTTCAAGCAAATGTTCTCTAAGCCGAGACTTGTGGTTTCGGCTTCCTACACGACTTGCTTGTTTGCCACGCTTTACTGTGCCCTATTTGCACAGAGTACAGCATTGACAGTCCTCTTTGCTGTAGCCCAAATCATTGCTTTGCTGTTCATGGTATTGGGCACAGTGCCCGGTGGAGCAACAGGAGTGAAATTCTTCGGACAAATGTTTAAGAGTAAAGTGACGAATACGCTGCCAGTTTAGACGCTTCCATTGGCGAAGCAACAGTTGGGAACGGTAAGCAGTTCATATCGTTGATGAAATAATACAAAACTACCTATATACCAGTACGCTATACATGTATGTGTGTACCTAGATTTAATGTTAAAATAAGTTTATGTGATATTTTTGTATATAATTACGAAATACAACCGAAAGCACAGTGGTTTATTGTTTTTTCCAATGCAAATCATTAGAGTCCACAAAATGTTTGTTATGTAATGTGCGTGGGGTTTGTCTCCAAAGTCCGCCAACGCAAACAGGCCGACGATTTTCCATAATTTGCTTTAGAGTACATGGGATTACTTTATTTTCTTTTGATATGCTACATGCTTCTGAGTTGTTGGGTAAGACTGGTATTTGCAGAGTTCTATACAGGATCTTCCTGTTGTCTAAAAATTTTTAGCTTTCGTATGTAAGGTTCATTCTACATCCTCGAAGGTGTGTGTCGTTTTTTATGTAATGCTTATATGGTCTTAGCCTAGTTTACTGCTAAATGCATTTTAAACGATTTCTACTCTATACACACAAACGCGGCTGCGGCATTCTGATGATTACGACCAATTATGTCTGCGGAGGAGTCAGCAAAGAAGCAGAAACAGAGACGTGAATGAATACGAGGTACTGAGAGATCAGTTTAAGAAGAAGAGAGCCCAACTCCGTAAACAAAATCCAAATAAAATACAAATACATGTACAGTGGTGTTAACCTCCTGTTTTATGCCGACTCCGAACGGCGAATTTGAGATAAGCTTTTCTTGATAACTGATATTGCATGATTTGTTATATCATCGTTAGAGGAGGGCCAGTGGGCTACGGCTGGGAATAGAACCCAGACCTTCTGCGCGGCAGTTCATCACACTAACCATCGAGCCACTGAGCGCTAATCAAAAAGAGCAAATGCAAATCATTTCAGGAACTCAGAGATGACCTAGAAAACAACCCATGTGGAAGCGCATGCCAAACAGTCATGAAACAACTGAAGAAGGGGACAGCAGCCGCTCCTCGAATTCTGCATAGTCGTATTTCCTGTATGCTGTTAGCTAGTTAGTCTGAAGCGATTAAATGTTTACCCAACAGATTGTGATTTGTTATCATTCTCACCGCTAAAGAAATGGAAGCTCTTTACAGAGCTATAAGCTTAATTCCGGCTAAAAGTCTATGATGTTTTTGCAAGTGTTAAAGTCTTACCACCTAGATTTTGTTACACTTTGCGTGTATCTAGTTATAACTAGTGGGGGTCAAACGGTACTGTCGCATATGGATATAGAGCTTTACGATCCTATTCTGGCTAGCTCGTCTGGTACTCATTTTCCGGTATATTATTATGTCCTGGCACGTATTCTTATTCTGGCGAGTATTCTTATTGAGTATTTAATATCAAAGTCGCGATATGGGACGATGTAATCAGATGCTCAATTCTCATATGCTACTTACTAATTTCAATATTTTTCTGTGTTTGATCCAAAGGTTACCCACTTCTTTGAGACGTGCTGCGCTTTTTGCAGTTGTGTCTTTGATTTGAAGGTCAATTGGGGAAAGGTTGCGGTTTGTTTCTAAACCAACTGTGGGGCTGGTGCTCAAAACTCCTGTTATGAGTGCACATGCTGTTCTTTGTACCTTTGTTACTGTAATCATATGCTTTGTAATTTTCATGGAATTCCACCAGAATAGGCATCCATAGGTGAGGATCGGTCTGATTGGTCTGAAAAGCTGTGTATATCCATTTCATCACCTTCCGGGAGGGGCACCATTTCTTACCGTAGATTCTATTGATGTTCAGGTTCCAGTTTAGTTTGCTCTTAAATATTACCTTAATGTATTAGGCACTTGCTGACAGTGAGAGGGTCGATTCTCCCAGAGCCGGTGCCACAAACTCTGTGATTGATCTCTTGTTAAATAAGAGGACTAGTTCGGTTTTCTTTGGATTTACTGTCAGGCTACATGGTTCCGACCATCTACTGAGTATTTTAAGGCTTGTTTGGAAAATTCCTCCATCTGCCTCAACACGTTACTGCTTCCAAAAAGGTTTCAGTCAGATATAAATTAATTACTTAAGTAAGTTAGTTTACTTAGTTCATCTCTGGTTTTAATTTAAAAAGAAACAACTGCTGTATCTGTTTATGAAGAACATTACTATTCGGAGAAAATAAATGTCTTTGACCCTTTTATTACGAATATCGATGATATAGAACGGACAGTTACTAACAACCAATGATTATAAAATCATTCAGATGACGCATTGAAAATAAAGAAAACTTGCTCACCAGCTTCATGGTACGGGCAGGCGAAAAGCACGTGCACACATGAGAAACGAGATCCAAACATGCGGCGGGCTGTGCCAGTACTTTTTCTTGTATGCAAGTGCGTCATATGTTCATATATCTTTATAATCTTTGTTGACTATTGTTGACGGTAAAAACTGAAACACCAAATCTTCTATAAAATGTTACACAAATGCGGAGCAACATCAAAAGAAATTTACAGCATTGTATTTTTCCTTCAAAAAGAGGTCAATCCAAGTAGTTTTTCTTTTGGGGTATCTCCGCATCATGCGTACATACATAGTACTAAGAAATGCCAGTTTAGAGGTAAAAAAAAATGAAATGCGAAATAAAAAGAAGAGAAAACAAGTTCAGTTCACAGAAAAATTATGATTAATTGTGGACAGACCAACATTTGAAGGAAATACAATACAACCAGGAAATTTGTTTTCCATTCCGAAATTTTATCAAAATCGACTAAATTTTGATTTACAGACGTGACAGAGGCCTTAAACTCGAGTTATAAAATCGATCCAGATAAGTTCAGAGCTTTTGCTTTGGATGCTGCTAAGGAGATAACCAAAACCTATCCATGGTACATAAACGATGTTGCATGGCGAATTGTATCGAAGTCGAAGAATCAAGGAATAAGGATACAACAAATTACCGGCTGCATCACGACTGGTTTGATGTTGAATGCCGACAGATGCTCGCAGCCAAGAACGAGGCCTACAAGGCTAAGCTGCAGATGAAGACGAGAGCTGCCGCTGAGCTCTATAAGCAGAGAAGAAGGGAAGAACACCGGCTTTTTAGAAAGAAGAAAAAAGAGCAAGAAAAGCGCGCGATCGAGGATACAGAGAGGTGCCACTCCAGGAAAAATGTTCGCAAGTTTTACCAAAGTGTAAAACGTCAAAGCCAAGGATACAAGGCTCGAACAGAATCCTGTCGAGATGAACAAGGAAATATCGTAGTTAAGACACCGTCGATGCTGAGGATATGGAAGAACAACTTCTGCAGACTGTTTAACGGCGATGACGATTAGCATTCCGCTGTCAAGCAGAACGAACCATTCAATATTGGCAACGACAGCGAAAACTGCCAACCACCCGACCTGAGTGAAGTGAGGAAAGCAATATCTAAACTGAAGCTTAACAAGGCTGCCGGAAATGACGGCCTTCCCGCCGTGCCTTATAAAGCCGGCGAAGATGACTTGGTAAGTAACATCCACCAACTCATAAGCCGAATCTGGTCGGAAGAAAGTATGCCTGAAGAGTGGAACCTCAGAACTGCGCCAACTACATAGGCATAAGTCTCCTCAACATCGCCTACAAAATCCTATCTGCCGTAATATGTAAACGCCTGAAACCATTTACCAACAACCTGATCGGCCCTTATCGGTGTGGTTTTAGGCCAGCAAAGTCCACAACCGATCAAATCTTCACACTTCGGGAGATCCTGGAAAAAACCCAAGAAGTCCAAATCGATACCCACCACCTATTCATCGATTTCAAAGCCGCATACGACAGCATTTATAGAGACGAACTATACAGAGCCATGTCCAAAGTCGTCCGTTTGTGTAGAATGACGATAGAGAATTCTTGCTACTCCATCAGGGTCGGAAACTACCTCACCGACACATTCGATACCAAAAAAGGATTTAGGCAAGGCGATTCGCTGTCATGTGACTTCTTCAATTTGATTCTTGAGAGGATTGTGCAAAACTCACGTGCTAACACCAGAGGAAATTTTTTCTAAAAATCGGTACAACTATTAGCATACGCCGACGATGTTGACATCATTGGTCGGACCCAACGTGATGTCATAGCTACGTTTGCTAGCATAGAGAAGGAAGCGGCAAAAATGGGTTTAGTAGTAGACGAGGGCAAGACGAAGTATATGCTGTCAACACGAAAGGACTAACAATATCGACGAATTGGACAGAACGTCACCATTGACAGATATAACTTTGAGGTGGTACGGGACTTTATCTATCTCGGCACCGCTATTAACTCTGACAACATTTCTTCAGAAATTAAACGAAGAATTACTCTTGCCAACCGCAGTTTCTTCGGGCTAAGGAGGCAATTCAGTAGTAAAGCCCTCACTGGAACTACTAAGGAGATCCTGTATAAGACCCTGATCATCCCAGTCCTGCTCTACGGCGCTGAAGCATCATGGACCGTCTCAAAAGCGGATGAAGAAATCCTTGGTCGGTTTGAGAGGAAAATTCTACGAAAAATCTTCGGTGCCGTTTGCGTTGACTGGCTATGGAGACGAAGATTCAACCAAGAACTATACGAGCTGTACAGCGACATGCCCCTGGTCAAAATACTCCGCATTGGACGTTTAAGATGGCTGGGACATGTAGAACGAATGGACACCAATACTCCGGCTCACAGAGTCTTAACTTTGGTAATTAGTCAAACCGCAAAAAATTTTGTCTGAACAAGATATTTAGGCAATGACATTCTAACTTGCCCCGATAATTATAAACCTGACATTTATTTCGTACATTTTTGTTTAAAATCTCAAAAATTTGTCTCTTCCTTAATTTTATTTACAAGCCTATTAAATGAAAGTAATCTCTGAAGATCTCCTACTATTATTGCTCCTAAAGTTGGTGCACTTTCTAAGGAATTTATTGTATCGCTTTTGTTGTATTTACTTATAGTCTTTGTTTAATGCTTAACCATTTCTCGGCACCTAGCATAAATTAATGTAGTCATTGTGTTCATCTGAAAATAGTACCGTGGAACAGTTTTATGGAACCTATTTTTAATAACTTTGTTTCCGTTTGTTCATTTTCCGAAATAATATTAAATGACATGTAATTTCTTTGATTCTTAACTTACTTTTACATTCATGAATGCTTTTTCCTTCGCATAAACTAATGTGGCATCACCATATAATACCACCTACCTAACAGTTTAATTATTTTTGTCATATAATTAATATAAACAATAAGCAGTAGCACACCTAGTATCGAACTTTGTGTTACTACTTGCATCACCTCCGTGACACCAAAAGTCAGATTTCAATTTATTCTTGACTTTTTAGTTTAAACGACAAAAAAAAAATAGCCGAATTGATCTCATACAACTCATATAAATGAACATGAAACCATCTATGTTAATGGACACGTCAATACCTCTGGAAGTTAATACTTATCAATCAAGAGGTATTTTTTTTAAATGCGAAATAAAAAATTCAAATATATCGTGAAATCTTTGTTATAAATCCCAAGAACCATTCCTGGCATTAAATTTTTATAGATAATCCCTTTCAAATGTTGGCCGCAACTGATAACGAATGATCTTGCTGGCCAATTCACTGGTGTGAAAGTAATTTTACACCGAAGCGGTCTCTCAAAATGTCCATTGTTTCACCTGCACGACTTGTATGGCAAGTAGTGCCGTCTTGTTGTAACCAAATGTTGTTGAGGCAAAAAATAGTCCGGTAACTTTGCTTATTGAACAGAAATTGGCCACTTCGCTGAACAAAATGTTGGCCGAAAACAGTATCTTCAGAAAGTCTCTCGAGAGCCCATTCACTGAAACGATGACGTAACGGAAGGTACATGAATAAATTTTATTAAATACTGGAGTCGAATTACCACATTAGTTATAGTCATCTTCTTCTTCTTCTTAAGTGGTTCTACAGTCCGGAATGAACCTGGGCCTCAACCAACACGCCTCTCCATTAGCCCGGTCCTAAGCTAATTGCCTCCAGTTGCGCACTCCAAGTTTGTTGAAGTCGGTTTCTACTTGTGCGCTCCACTTAAGGTGCGGTCTTCCTCTACTGCGTCAGAAGTCTGGCTGGGAATCGAAGACTCTGCGAGCCGGAGTATTGGTGTCCATTCGTTCTACATGTCCTAGCCATCTTAAACGTCCAATGCATGCGGTTTTTTTTTGACCAGGGGCATGTCGCTGTACAGCTCGTATAGTTCTTTGTTGAATCTTGGTCTCCATAGCCCGTCAACGCAAACGGGACCGAAGATTTTTCGAAGAATTTTCCTCTCAAATCGATCAAGGATCCTTTTTTTGGTATCGAATGTGTCGGTGAGGTCGTTTCCGACCCTGATGGAGCAGCGAGAATTCTCTATCGTCCCATATTACGGCAGATAAGATCTTGTGGGCGATGTTGGGGAGACTTATGCCTATGTAGTTAGCGCAGTATAGAGGGTCTATTTTTTTGTGGATCGGGCAAACGATGCTGAGGTTCCATTCTTTAGGCATACTTTCTTCCGACCAGATAAGGTTTATTAGTTGGAGGATATTGCTTCTTAAGTCAGCTTTATAAAGTTCAGCGGGAATTTTGAGTCTGCAGTAGTGGTTCTTCCATATCCTCAGCATTGACTGTGTCTCAACTACGATATTTCCTTGTTCATCTCTACAGGATTCTGTTCTAGCCTTGTATCCTTGGCACTCCGCTGCGAGAAAATGCAAGCATGGCGGAATTTCAAAAAAACATCCCAATCAAGGTAACCTTATAGCATATAAAAAATCAAACGCCAATTTTCGTAGAGAAGTAAAAATTAACAAAGATAAATGCTTAAAAAACTTCACTTCATCTCTAAATCCAAATTCCTCTCCATTAACTATTGGGCATAATATCCGCAGTTTGACTGGGAACTACACACTACAACACATAAAATGAATTTCTACACCTTCAGGTACAATATCTGCACCCCCAGACATTAGCAGTTTCTTTGCGCGCACTTGGTCGAATTTATCGAAAGACAAACACTTTTCAGACAGATTCAAAACAGATAAAGATTCATTTTTAAGCTTTGCTCTTGAATCTGCATCAATCCCAGAGTCAGCCAGACATATAGAAAAAGCTATAACAAGTCTAGAATTGGAATGTTCCTTAACGAGACTCAAAGGTAAAACACCTAGCAGAGACAGGGTATCTTATACCATGTTAAAAAATCTCCCAGGCGCAGTAAGCCATAGACTAAGGGAACTACATGATAATATTCTCGATGTAGGAATAATCCCACAAAGCTGGAAGCTAGCAATAATAATACCCATACCCATACCTAATAAAAACATTAGCAATGTAAACGGCTATCGTCCCATATCGTTTATTCCCTGCATGTCCAAGTTACTAGAGAATATAGTCGCAAAGAGATTAATGTGGTTCATTGAAACCAGAAAACTAATTAGTCCTAATCAGGTCGCTTTCAAACCAGGTAAAAGTTGTGCGGATGCGCTACTTCACCTGGATCACTACATCTCCAAAGCATTGTCATCTCGCAATCACGTCACAATTCTTTCGCTCGATTTTGAAAGGGCCTCCGATAGGATAGGCACACATTTGGTTTTGTCTAAACTTAAAGCTTGGGGCATTGGCCCCAAAATATATAACTACGTCAAGTCATTTCTCACCAACAGAAAAATTTGTGTTAAAACAAATAACTGTTATTCACCTTCCTTTTCATTTTTTAATGGCATTCCTCAAGGCTCAGCATTATCAGTAGTACTTTTTATAATAGCTTTTGACGATCTGAGCAAAATAATTACCCAACACCACCTTCTAGATCACTGCATTTATGCGGATGATATTTACATCTTGTGTAAAAACAGTAATCTTGGTGAGGCAAAAAATATAATATCTAAGGTTATGAAAGATATACAAAAATGGTCAATCCGATCAGGTGCTAAGCTTTCACTAGAGAAATGCTAATCATTACACATTTGCCGAAAAACTTCACGTTGTGGTTTGTCCTTAAGTTTTAATGATATTAATATAGAAAATGTTGATAATTTAAGAATACTAGGCTCTTTAGAACATAGAAAGAGCCTTACTGCAAGAGCCGGCATAGTTAAATATTTATCTAGTATAAAATGTAACTCTAACATTAACACTCTTTGTAGAATAGCTAGATGTTTAGTATTAAGTAAAATCGATTACGGGTTACTAATCTACGGCAATTGCCCAAAGTCTACAATCAACACGATAAAGGCACCCTATCATCAAGCAGCGCGTAGAAGTATTAATGCATACCCTACAAGTCCGATAAAAAATATATTGGCCGAAGCCGGGCTCCCATCTCTCGAGGAACGTGTTATTTCAACCAGAGCAAAGTTGCATATAAAGGTAGCGTACTCTAACGGTTCAATTATTGACAAGGCCTATCTGTCCGACTTAAATGTAAAAACCTTAGGCGCATACCATCAGCCATCTCATCATCACTAAGATCTACCTACTAAACGCATTATACCCTACAAATGCTCATATCCACCATGGTTCATGAAACGTACATCGCTGATTATGGACATATCGCACATAAAAAAAATGAACACGTCCCTGATATGTTTCGTCGCATATTTCTCAGCATTTCCTCCAAACTAAAGGCATCCATTTTTACTGAAGCCATATCTATACAAGAAACCATATCCTTAACAGCTAAATTACGCAGTAAATTAATTTTATGCAAAGACAGCCTACCAGTCTTAAGGGCAATTATGAATCCCAATCACAACAGCATAATTTAAACAGGATCAGAGACTGCCTTATAAAAAGATCAGAAAAATTGAAACTCATGTGGGATCCAAGGGAATGAACTCGCTGACACTACTGCTAATCTAGCGCATAGTGCCCCTGTTTACTTGCTTCACTCATAATCTAAATTGGACCTTCTCAAAATGGCTAACCACAAGCTCAAAGCAAAGGAACTTCTCGACTGGAGCAACTACCATCACCACTACTCATGCATAAATCCAACAAAATCAAAACTACTACATCGAAAGGTATGAACACAGTTTTCTTACGATTACGTCTGGGATATACGGCTATTACACACCAGCATCTTCTAAAGGGTGGAAGACCTACCCTGTGCCAATTATGCAACGCAAGCTTCGACATCAACTATGTTTTAAGTATAGGCGAATGCCCTTCCTGCACAACCGCAAACCGTCATTTACCTGCAAACACATCAGCCTAAGAAGTGCTTAGTAACCCTAATCACGATAACATTACTGTTTACTTGCTTCACTCATAATCTAAATTGGACCTTCTCAAAATGGCTAACCACAAGCTCAAAGCAAAGGAACTTCTCGACTGGAGCAACTACCATCACCACTACTCATGCATAAATCCAACAAAATCAAAACTACTACATCGAAAGGTATGAACACAGTTTTCTTACGATTACGTCTGGGATATACGGCTATTACACACCAGCATCTTCTAAAGGGTGGAAGACCTACCCTGTGCCAATTATGCAACGCAAGCTTCGACATCAACTATGTTTTAAGTATAGGCGAATGCCCTTCCTGCACAACCGCAAACCGTCATTTACCTGCAAACACATCAGCCTAAGAAGTGCTTAGTAACCCTAATCACGATAACATTACTCAAATGTACAACCTTATGCACAGTCTTTAAATAGAAATATAAACAAATCTACAACTAAACCATGGAGCCGAAAGCCCTCGCAGCTAGTGCTCACTAAATATGTTAGCATATCTGTTTATAATTGTATGTTAATAAATTATAACAATAATAATAATAAAACTTGCGAACATCGTTTCTGGAGTGGCACTGTTGGCCCGCGGCTAGCTGGAAAATTCCCTCTCCAAAAATAAATATCCAAATGAATTTAAAAGATGATTCAAATGCTTGATTTTATTTTCTAAAGACAAAAACGTTAAAATACAAAAAGGAAAATATATTCATTCTTACATTGGTAGGAACCTTGGGAATCTTGCTGCGGTCAACGTGGTAATGTCTCGAAACAAAATGGTGCAAAACACGATATGCATAAGTAATTGACATTTGGAGTTCGAACTGTACGCACGTCATTACCAGCTCAAAAAAACCCGAGTAGGAAATTCATTAATACATTTTAAATTTGGAAAACAAAAATAAATTCGCTCGATGACACTCCGGGGCCCGTCTGAAGCTCTAGGGTGAAGACTCCAGATCAAGAACAGCGAGCCTACCAACGGCCCTTTTCACCATCAAAACTTTGTTAGCCAGACGGACATCCGCAGTCCGCACAATACCATCTGGTCCTGGGTAAACAGTTGTAACTCTTCCAAGCTTCCATCCAGAACGACCTTCAGCCGGCTCCACCACAAGAACAATGCTCCCAACCTCCACTGGCTTCGTATCTTTATACCACTTCGAGCGTCGCGTAATCTCTGGAAGGTATTCAGTGTACCAACGTCTTGAGAATTCTATCATAAGATGTTGCGCACGCCTACTGTATAGCTTACTCCACTGGTCACGACCGGAGAACACTCCAGGCGCGGTGGCATCTCGATCAGCGTTGCCAAAAAGAATCGAATTCGGGGTCAGTGGCCTTGGATCCTCTGGGTCTACGGGTATGTGAGTCAACGGACGTCTATTTATCTGCCCTTGAGCCTCGACTAGCGCATTGAGAAGAACGTCCTCCCGCGGAGTTACTCCCCTAAGAATGAAGTCCAAGCTGACCTTGATAGACTTGATCAGTCGCTCCCATGCTCCTCCCATCCAAGGCGAATACGCTGGAATAAAACGCCAAAGAATGCCCTCATATTTCGAACAGTACTCTCCAAGAGCTGCCTCCATCTCCTTAACGTCCTTATCTAGTCTATTTTTGGTTCCAACGAAGTTGAGACCATTGTCACTATAAATGAATCGGGTAACTACACGGTTGATGAGAAATCGCCGCACTGCCAAAGTGCACTGGTCCAAACTGAGATCATTGAGCATTTCGATGTGTACAGCGCGAAAAGTCAAACAGGTGAAAATCATACCATAACGCTTAGCAGTGCCTCTTCCAAATTTGACACACATTGGCCCGAAACAATCGACCCCAACATGGGTAAATGGTCTCAAGTCGAAAGCTAACCGGCTTTCAGGGAGCTGGCCCATAAGAGGCATGACTGGATTTGCCTTAAGTCGTCTACACATAAAGCACCTTGATTTGACTCGGGCTACAGCTCCACGGATGCTAATTATCCAGGCTTTCTCCCTGATATCTGAAATAGTTGTAGCTGTCGCCACGTGCAAATTGGCTTCATGGTGATGTTGCACAAGTAAATCAACTAACGGATGGGATTTGGGTAGAATCGCTGGATTACGCGCAGCGTATGATAGGTTCGCTTTCTGTGCTCTCGAACTTAATCGCATCGTACCCTCCTCATCTAGAAACGGCGATAAACTCAGCAAATGACTAGTAGATTTTAAGCCTAGTCTTGCCTGAAGACGAACAATTTCAGCATGAAAAGCATCTTGTTGGATCTTCCGAAACATCCAGTTCTCAGCTTGTACAATCTCTGACGGTGTTGCGAAAACTTCCTGATCAGTTGCCTTTCCTTGTAAAATGTTTTTAAAGCGAAGTATTAGCGCCAGCACTCTTACTGCCGAAAACCATCTTGACCGGAACCTTGGTCTCAACTCATTAAAAATCTCATAGGAAATTTGCCTCGGATGTACGTTTACCAGAAAAATGGGATTTAAAGCAAAATGGCTTACCTGATGAATAACATCTTTGCCCGGAGATATAGGCCAACTAGCTCTGGACTGCCTTAAAAAATCAGGGCCTTTAAACCATCTCTGGCTTACAAAACTACTCGACGACTCAGTCCATCGAGTTCCATCATCAGCAACATTATCCGCGGATCCAACGAACCACCATTGATGTGAGGCAGTAGACTCCAAAATCTCACCAACACGTACGGCAACAAAAGATGGAAACTTGAACGTAGAGGAACCAATCCACGAGAGCACCGTCTTAGAATCCGACAGGAAAATCTGCTCAGCAGGTTGAATAGTGTGTGATTTCAGGACCGTCTCCGCCACTCGCACACCGAGCACAGCCGCTTGCAACTCTAAGCGAGGCACCGACAACTTCTTAACTGGAGCCACTTTGGCCTTAGCCATAGCAATCGCTATCTCCACTTCTCCATTCTGTTCAAAACGCCAATAAGACACAGCTGCAAACGCCTTCTCCGACGCGTCGACAAAGGTGATCAAGCTAATTGTAGAAGATTCGGGTGTCCAAGATAGATACGCTCGGGGAATCCTTATTAATTCTATTTCCCTTAGATACTTCAAGAAGTCCAACCATTGATATTTCAGCGGACCCAATATCGGCTCGTCCCAATCGTAGCCCTCTCTCCAAATCTCTTGTAAGATGACTCGTCCGCGAATGATGATACAAGAAATAAAGCCAAGTGGATCGAACACTCTCATGATTGTTCTAAGAATCTCGCGTTTTGAAATATTCCCTTCTGGATCCGCTAACTTATTCCAGTGTTCTTCATTCGATAGCCTATAAAGCAAATGGTCCGAAGAAGGATGCCAAAACATTCCCAAAATCTTGGTGACATAGCCCTCAGACTCATTTAAGTCGATACTGACCAGGCCTGGTTTGATATTGGCTTCTGGCATCTGCTCCAAAAATGCCTGACTGTTCGATTGAAAACCCACCAGGTCGAAATTCATTCCCTTACAGATTCGAATGGCATCTCTACTCACAGCTAGAGCCTCTTCCACCGTATTGTGGCTATTAAAATAGTCGTCCACATAAGTTCGATTGACTAGTCCATCGACTGCTTCCGGACACTCTACTTGGAATTTGACAGCATGATAGTTCTTGACAAACTGCGCGCAAGTGGGAGAGCAACGAGGACCAAACATCATTACCTCCATGATGTAGACCGAAGGTTTTCGAGAAGTATCACCATCTCTCCAGAGAATCCGCTGGCACTGTTGATCTGCCTCGCTGATCCTTATGCGATGAAACATTTCTCTAACGTCTGCATTCACAGCAATTCGACGCTCCCGGAATTTAAACAGTCCAGCGTGAAGAGGAACAAGGTTATCCGGCCCTTTTAACAAGTGCGAATTCAAAGAGATTCCATTGACTCTCGCAGCAACATCCGCAACATCTCTGGGCTTTGGAGGGTCCTTATTCCTGTTTAACACTATAAACGTTGGAGCGTACCAAACTCTAGCCCATTCTCGTTTTAACTCGTCATCTGATGCGATCCTAGCATATCCCTTGGTTACCAATTCACGCATATGCTGGTTTTTCCACTCAAGCAATTCAGGATTTTTCGACAATGACTTCTCCAAACTAATAAGCCGTCTTATCGCCATAGGGTAGCTGTCTGGAAGCTTTACCTCATCTGAGTCCCACAGTAAACCGATTTCGTATTGATCTCCGACCTGGCGCAGAGTCCTCTCCATCACTTCTAAAGCACGAACATCTGCCTGGCATACAAAATTTCCTTTGGGAGGTCGCACTCCAAATTCCTCGGTGGTAAAATGTTGTTTAACAAGGTCGTGAAGTTCATCATCCAGCTTGACAATGTCATGGCAAAATATTTGCGAAGGCCTTTTTGGTGGGTTAACACATGACACGTTGGACAAACAACCTGACCTTCCAAAAACAGTCCAACCCAGCACTGTCTTAAGAGCATGTGGCTCTTCATCTTTCCCAGATCGATTACCACGACCCACAAGAAACTTGGCTTGGTCTAAACCAAGCAAAACCTTTGGCTTCGCATTACGGAGATCCGGTAATGGTAGGTCCTTTAGATATGGATACATTGTCTTCAAAACTGACGCGTCGATATCCTGAGACGGCAGTTCAAGACCCTTCACAGTGTATATCTCCCTTAGCACATGTCGCTTACGTTTGTTCACGGCCGAAACACATAAATTGGTGCGCACTGAATCCTCAACCCTTGACACTCCTTTCGTCCACTGAAGTGTAAGCTGCTCTGGATCACCTGTCAATTCAAGCTGGTCGAAAATCTCCTTCTCAAGCATCGTAATCGAGGAACCATCATCCAAGAAGGCGAAAGTGTCAACAGTTTTATCGTTATTCCCGTATAAGCGAATAGGAACAACCTTAAATAGAACTGGTAGCTTAGCTCCTACATGCGACGATTGAAACTGTGGTTTTGGAACATACGGAGGAGCAGATGAATTTAAGGATTTGGAAAGTGATAGATGGAGTAAAGGGTGATGACGTTTTGAACAACCTTCAACACCGCATGTCTTCTCTTGCGAACATCCCCTCCATTTATGAGGTGCCGGGTTCAGACATCTAAAACAGATGGCCTTGTCTTTGGCAAAGGCAAACCTTTGATCCGCGGTCAAATCATTAAATTCCCTGCACTCGGTTAACTTATGTTGGGAATTTCCGCACTTTACACAAATACCACTTGCACACACAGGTTGATGTGTCAGCACTCTTCGTGATGATCCTGCGACGCTAGTAACCTTCTCACAAACGGATGATTTCGACGGTTTAGACATCTCCGGAGGCATATCCAACAACCTATCGGTGAGAAAAACTGCGAAATCCCCTAAGTTTACATAAGGTTTGCTGGATTTACGCCTCTGCCAGTCGTGGTACAAATTTGGCGATAATTTAGTTGCGAGATCCGTCAAAACGTAGCTGTTGTCGAGCTCCTTATCCAAATCCATTGATCGAATATCCGCAACGAAACCGTTCAATGTCACAGCCCACTGACGTAGCTTAACGTCGCTACCTGAACCCATCGCAGGCAGCTTAAGGAGATCTCCTGTTAGACTGTGTACCAATATATCGGGTCTACCATAGATTGCCCGCAGGGAATCCATGATTGCATCTGCATCTGTCGAATATCGCAGACGATCACTTACGAAATGACAGGCTTCACCCCTTAATGCCTTCCTAAGCCGAGCCACATTCTCCTTACCATTATACCTGCCCTCTGTCGTGGTTGACTTAAATACAGCTTCGAAATATGGCCACTCTCTCTTGTCGTTCCCAGTGAAAGACGGCAACTCCTGCACCTGGTTACGATTTAAGATCGTCAATAAATTCGCCATGTCGGATTGATTGCACAAATCGCCGTGGAAGCTTTCTTGGTGATCAGGTTTTACGGACAGTGGTGTGGAAGACGTTGCCTGATGAGAACTAGCCAACAATTGACGATGTGTGCGATCAATTTCACGAATCGCTTGCAGCCTAGCGCTGGTAAGATCCTTTGCAACTGCAGACTTGACATCACCTACATCTTTCTGGGCGGGAACTGAAGATACTGCGGCCAACTGCAATTTGAGCTTATCCATCTCAACCTTTAGTGACTCAATTTCACTGTTCCGCTTCTCCACGACCGATTGAGCAACTTTTGCCGCCTCGATAAGAGCATCTACCGAAGCCAATGCATCAGCGTCGGTATCCTTGTCGGGTGAAATATTTCCTTCTTCGCCTTCAAAAATTTGATCTCCCTGACCAACACGTTTGCATTCTTTCGAGCGACAAAACCAAGGAGTAGCAGTATCAAACAAGGAAGGGTTGAAATCCACACAACCGTAATGCCACCAGCGTCTGCAAGCATCACACGAAACCATCTCGTCGTCATCGGGCAGACTGCAACTTGACAAAGCACAGCTCTTTTCAACGTCTACCGGCATTTTCCTTTGTAAACGTTTACAACTCAAACTCGTTCAATAAAATAAAATGATGTTGGCCCGCGGCTAGCTGGAAAATTCCCTCTCCAAAAATAAATATCCAAATGAATTTAAAAGATGATTCAAATGCTTGATTTTATTTTCTAAAGACAAAAACGTTAAAATACAAAAAGGAAAATATATTCATTCTTACATTGGTAGGAACCTTGGGAATCTTGCTGCGGTCAACGTGGTAATGTCTCGAAACAAAATGGTGCAAAACACGATATGCATAAGTAATTGACATTTGGAGTTCGAACTGTACGCACGTCATTACCAGCTCAAAAAAACCCGAGTAGGAAATTCATTAATACATTTTAAATTTGGAAAACAAAAATAAATTCGCTCGATGACAGGCACCTCTCTATGTCCTCGATCGCGCACTTTTTTTGCTCTTTTTTCTTCTTTCTGAAAAGCCGGTGTTCTTCCCTTCTTCTCTGCCTATAGATTTGTTATAGTCATACGTGACTGAAAAATGTTAATTTGGTATGATCGCATACTAAATTCGAGTATTGAATTTTGGTATTCTGTTCTCAGTGATCGAGAATATTTTCACATGGTAGGGTTTGTGGTGTCGAGTGGATGCATTTTTGTAAGAGAAAATGTAATATAATTCCAATTTGTTATTCTCATATGTTATACTAGAATAAACTCTTATTCACTCTGAACGTTTTAATAAAACTGTTATCGAAAGTTTAAGTTATAAAATAGGTTTCAAGAAAATTAAAATTTCATTATGCGTAGGTACGCTGAGTTTTGTAAAGATTAAGGATTGCTTTTAACTCTTAAACGATTTCGTTCAATGGACTTACAATTTCCATCTTCTGACTCGGAAGATGAAAAATACAACCATATCCAAATACACCAATTTATTTTCAAAACATCCACAGAAAAACAATACATTTGACATTTGTCAGCCATGTATGGTAGCAGAAGTTTGCTAGTACAGTTGGTATAGTTTTATATGTGTATTCGATACGTGACCATTCGCATGTGATCATTACAGGGACTTTACTCGATTATTCGATATCGTACCTATGTATTTCACTCACTCGATAGCTGATGTGGTAATTCGACCCCTGAATAAAAAACACATGGCAACTTCGACATGACTCACGCGCCATGTGTCACAAAAAGCCTTGAAAATATACCTTTTGATTGATCACCTATTATAAAGGATTGTAAAACAATGTCTGTAGTTCCGAGGCAAGCAATATATTGATATTCTTTTTTGTATATTCGAGGTAGTTTTGTTTTGTTTTTGTTTCTCAATTTTCTTCTTGAAAATCCACACGAAAAAACAACAATCCTGGCTGAAACAATTGGCTACAATTGCTGATATACTTGCCAAACTGCACCAGAAACTTCTGTAAATTGTATTTTGCCCAAAAGAAAAACAACATGTTTTAATTTTATTATTTTTCATTTTTCTCATATTTTATTTCTTTTAATCCATTGACTTTATATTACTATTTACAGTGTTTCATTAGTTTTAATAACTTCCTTTTTTGTTTTGAATTTTTTATCTTGTTTTTTTTTTGTTATTTTCTTTCTTTTTTTCATCATCGTTTTAGTTCTTCAGTAATAATAATATAATAATAATATAATAATATTCTATTTATATGCAATACCTAAAAATTAGATTCCATTTTTACAGATTATATATAATTATTTGTTTTCTTCATAACATTAAAATATTTTTGTCTGGTTTTCTTTTTTTTTTGTATTAGTTTACGTTACTTATTTTATTTTATAATTATTTATATATATGTATATATACATATATTTGTTTTTGTTTGTTGCTAAATTTAATTAAATTAGTTAATTTAATGTATTCCATTGTGGACTTTTATATTTTACTTTTGTTTAATTAAATTATTTTGTATGTATATATATATATATATATTTTGTATAACATTTTTCTTTGTGTTTTTTTTTCTAATTCTACTTTTAAATTATCTCCTTCTCCATTTCACTTTAACTATTTTTTTTTATTAAATATTTGCTATTCAAATGTATTTTTTGTTTTAATATTAAGTTTCTGTAGATTTTCTCGTTTTCTTTTTTCTTAGAAAAAGTCTTTTGTATACACAAGATTTTTGTTTATATATATTGTTTAGTTAGGGTTTCTTGTTTTTGTTTATTATTTCATATTTGAATTCTGGGATATGAAAAATAAATTACATAAAAAAGGGGGAGAGAGACAAAATTATTTGTAGTGATAGGAATTAACAGGAAACTAATTATTTTCACTTACGATTTTAAATACTTATTATATAAGGAAATAACTAAAAAAAAATAAACTGTACATAGTTATAATTAATATTTTACACTTTCTTGTTAATTTAAACTAAACTTGCAAAGCATCAAACAGTTTTTTTTTTATTTAAATTATTTAAATTATTGAATGGTTGTGTTTTTTTTATTTAAAATCCAAAAATATAAAACTAATATTGAAAAAAGAATAGAATTTATAAAAATTTACAATAAAAATTATAATAAGTGTCTCTTATAAGGATCGATTTTCTTTAACTTTTAAAAGTAATTCTATTATATGCCAGTGCAGAACAGAAAATACATAAAATGACGACCTAAGGAAAAACAAAACAAACAAAAAAACGTATTGGCAGTGGTAACAAATAAATTACTATTTTCATGTGCATTGGCTGGATGAATAACTATTCATACGTAAGCATAGATTTAGTGGTTTAAACGATGGAGACAACTAATGATAGATGTGATTACTTTAGCAATAGCAAGGCGTACTATATGCTATGGTGGTGAAGTAACACATCTCCTTCTCTATTATTTCGCTTGACATTTCTCAGATAGTTTAAAATTTAATTAGACACATTTAACAATATTAATTTGAAATGCTAAAGAGACTACAGAGCTGGTGGTGTACAAACATGTGGCAAGAAATATAAAATTACATAAGATTGTCGGAGATAACCCTCGAGTTAAAACATCAAATTTATTTAAATTTGAAGCAACTCTTCTCATGAGTATATGATAATACATCGCGATTTGAATAAAAATCAATTAAATATTCCATCCCCTAATACAGTAAAAATATAAGGACAGGTTTTTGGCGATATCAATGATCCTATATCATCTTTGGTTTCGTTTAGTACGACTGATTATTACTGGTCGCATAGAAAAACACGATAACGAAAAAAGAAGACTGAGCATGATTGTTTAATCACAATCCCTTTAGACGTCCAAAGTTCGTCATAAAACTTAAAGAACAATCAAACGCAATTGTGGGCAAACTATTGACGTTTTCGATCGCGTAGTTGTAAAAACAATCGTCGTCGAGACAATTGAGTATAACATCACTGGGTCATCACTGTTGGAGAAGTCTGAAAACTATATTCTTCCTAAATTGCATCGCAATGTCGCCTAGTTAAAACGACGTCGTTTGATCGACATATTTTTGTTTCAAAACGAATTTAAATAAATTAAAAGTATATGTTCACATACAAGCCATTTGTGATTCTTATACTCAAATGTATGCACTGACAAAATGTTTTTAAAAAAATTGCCAATGAAGTAGTAGTACCATCCTATCAAGATATCCAGAAGATTGCAATTGACTCAAGTTAATTAAAAATATTAAAGTAGCCGTGTTCTGTTACTCGAAAGCAAACGTTTTGTATGCTATTTCACTTCTGAATTTGTACGGTTTAATGCACAGGAGTAGCAGAATAGGACTAAAAATTTGCCATTGCCATCCGTTTTGTGATAGTGAAGTACTTCATCTCTGATTCTGACTCAGTATTCGCCCTGATTAATTCGTTGATCTAGTGACACAAGAACGTAACTACATTTTTGTTACGATTTTAGGCTGATTATGCCGCTATACTTAAAATATATTATATACTGTGACAAAAAATTGTACCTCTAAGCAAAGATTATGAAATTATACAGATGACGCTCTGAGAAGAAAAATTGTTCTATGGCGGGTCGTACTGGCACTGCCCGCCGCCATACGTTTTGATCTCATTTTCCATGTGCGCCCGCCCGTATTATGAAGCTGGTGAGCAAAAGTTTCTGTTTTTTGTTCTCAAAGCGCCATCTGTATGATTTTATAATTGTTGCTCCAAGTAGAATAAAAGTTAGCACTTCACAAAAGTATTCATGAAACTCAAAAAAATTAAAGAAATGGAATCACTATCAGAATACGGATAAATCGTTGAATGGTACATTAAAAAAGTTGCGTTGTTGCGCATTAATCATGTATCCACGTAATAATAAATAAATAAATTATCAGTGACTAACTTTTGACATTAGCGCGGGTATTTGTTATGGGAAATACTGTCATGTTAGTCATTGATAAGCTAATCAGCGTTTATTAATACGGGGGTAAATGTGTCTTAATATTTTAAAATTTATGAGACTAAAGATGTTAAATATTAAGACGGTATGTGTAGTTTTCTTTTCTAATGGATATGTCGATAACGCGATACACCCGCTCGTAATGCGATGTAAGTCCGGTTCAGTCAAGAGATAGAAACATAATACTCTATGAGCAAGATTAAGATAAACGTATATAAAAAAAAATGTAAGCCACATGGCACTCGATACGCAAACATTTTCAGTTATTTTAAACAGCTAATTTCGAAACTTTAGATAGTTCTCTCCTTTGATTCGAAGTGAACAACTTTTCTACGTTGATTCAGAATAGAAGGATTTAATTCAATAGAATAGGCTGATAGTGTTTCGTCAAGTAAATGAAGCCAATATTTCGAAAAGACCTGTAGGTCTACCAAATGGGAACAGGTGTTGAAAAACAAGCAAAAGTTGTGGAGCTAATAAGCTCATTGGGCACACGAGATGTGTTTCACTCTGGCGTAGGACCGCTTTCACACCATATTCCAAGAGCGCTGAAGAATGGACCGTCTCAAAAGCGGATGAAGAAACCCTTGGACGATTCGAGAGGAAAATTCTGCGAAAAATCTTCGGTCCCGTTGCATTGACGGGCTATGAAGACGAAGATTCTACCAAAAACTATACGAGCTGTACAGCGGCATGCCCATGGTAAAAAAAAAACTCCGCATTGGACGTTTAAGATGGCGGGGACATGTAGAACGAATGGACACAATACTCCCGCTCGCAGTCTTCGATTCCCAGCCAGACGTCTGACGCAGTGGAGGAAGACCTCACCTTAAGTGGCGCGCACAACTAGAAACCGACCTTAACCAACTTGAAGTGCGCAACTGGAGGCAGTTAGCTAATGACCGGGCTAATTGGAGAGGCATGTTGGTTGAGGCCACTTAAGTAAAGTAAGAAAGCGGAAGCCCTTTTCATTGCGTTAGTCTTTCTATCGAAATTGACATTTGCCTTTAGTATTTTTTGATAATTAGCAAGCTAGTTGGTGGGTGTTAGAGTATATGCAACAACATTGTGTTGTCTGCCCCCACAAAGCTCGTATGAGAGTTTGTAGTCGCCTCGCAATCAAATCCAGTTTCATACCAACTACACGCAATTATTGTCGGATAACCGGTGGAGAAAGCTTTACAATTCGGCGAAACCAATGCACTTACAAAGAGTGACTGTTTGGTGCAGTTTATAGGTTATCGGCATCATCGGGCCGTATTTTTTCCAAAATGAGGCCGGTCAGGCTGTTACTGTGAATGGTGTTCGCTATCGTGAGATGATAACGAACTTTTTATGGCCCGAATCGGAAGATATGGATATGGACGATATGTGGTTTCAACAGTATGGTGCCACTTGCCACACAGCTAACGAAACAATGGCTCTTTTGCTCGACAAATTCAATGGCCGTGTTATCTCACGTGGTGGCGATGTCAATTGGCCGCCAAGTTCATGTGAATTGACTCCTTTGGACTTCTCTCTTTGGGGTTATTTGAAAGAAGATGTGTACGTCGATAAGCCAGCAACAATTCAAGAGCTAAAGGATGAAATAATTCCACATTAACGGCATAGAACCTAAATTATGCCTCAGCGCCATCGAAAATTTGGACCATCGGTTGGAGGTGTGCCGCCAAAGTCGCGTCGGCCATTTGGCCGATATTTTGTTCCATACATAATTGAACCATACCAATATTATCATAATAAAAAGAAATTACAATAATTTTTTTCAAAATCAATATCGGCCCTTAACATTTAACCACCGTTTATTTTGATCCTTCTTCTTATAATGTTGACATGGTATTCATATATTCAGCTTTAGCAAGGTATCCGTCGGAGCTAAAAATTCTACGATTTTGTACGATGCATAGGATTTTAGCTTCGAGGTATTCTTCCGAAATTCTGCGAATTGCGTTGAAGTGCGTTCAGGTGCATTTTTCGTGCAATTTTTGACAGCTAATTGCAATTCTCTATCCGATTTCCTTAGACACAAATTCTTCGCGCAAAGTATTTACGAAATGTAGTGAAGTGATTTATGTCCGATGAGTCATACATCGAAATCAATTTAAACCTCCGATGAAGTATGCATTGCGAAAAATTGTACGCTCCGATAGATACCTCGCTAGGGCAGATTGTACATATATCATTCATAATTAAAAGAAAATGACATTACCAAGGGTTCAGTTGTTTCTGCAGCTCATATGCCCCAAATTTCCTACGAATTATTACTTGAAAAAATATGCCTGCGTTCTGTGCCTTCCTTTAAACATAATGCCGATCAATTTTAGTTGTCAGTTAAAGACGACATGACGTTTTTCTTTTGTCAATTCATTGCCAATCAATTAGGACTATTCCCGTAACGTCCCATGAATTAAGACTGGAGTAGGTAAATGTTTTAAACCGATGTTCAACTTCTTATCAATTATTTTCTCGAATAGATGTGACTATGTTCTCCAACACATTTTTAATCTTTAAAATTTTAAAACTTTTTCTAAGGACTTAAATATAATTTTGAATACTGAAATATTTAAAAAATAATATTACACAAAAAACTAAAAAAAAAATATTCTCAATTCATATATATATCATGGAAATGTAAAACAAAAATTCTTCATACCACTTCAGACCACTAATCACAAATAAAAGTTAAACAAATCGAGACACCTCTCTGCTAAGTACTACTGTACACAAATTGAAACAATATTTCATTAAAAAAGGAAAACATAAAAAAAAAAACAGCCAGCGCGTTACATTTTCAATTTTCGTTTCATTTTTTTTTTATAGAAAACCAACAACTAAAAAAAAACCTCTTTCATTATTTACACATCTTTTTTTAATGTTTCTTTGTTTTTATTCTCATCTTTTTCTATTTGATTACAGTAAAAAAGAAAAAATTATATTCAAACTTAAAAAAGAGAATTAATTATAAAAAAAAATAATAGAACGTACAATTGGTTTTTTTTTCTTTTATATAAGTTAAGGGATCGGGGGAAAGGAATAAAGTGGATAACATTTATACATATTCAAATATTGAGATCAAATAAAAAAAATTGTTATTTTGCGTTTGTTTTTAGTTTCTCGTATCATGATTTGTTGTTGTTTTAAACCTATATATATGTTTATAAAAAAGAAAAACATTTAAATAGAAAAATTAAATTATCTCTTAATGCTTTTGTTTTTTTGTTTTAAAATCCAAATTAGACATTTTTTTGTTTTCCGTTTTTTTTTTAATACAAAAAGATTTTTGTTATATAGTTAAATACAATTGTTTCATAGTCGTGTGTTGGTTTAATTTAATTGTTTTTTTTTTTACATTTTGTTGTTTTGTTTTAATTTTAATATTTTATGTATATCTAACTAGCTTTGTTTATTATTTATCATATTTATATATTTATATACTCCTCTTGTGTGTGTGGTTGTGTTTTATTTTTGTTTACTTAAATTACAAGTTCTTCTTCTTTTTTTTGTTTGCTGATTTTAATCAGATTTATTTGTTTAATTCGTCTAAGTCTAGCGTATTTGGTGCAATCGTCCTAGTTGTTGTATTGTATTTTGTTTGGAAAACTTTTTATTTTGTTTGCCAAATCGATATAGATGCGTGTGAGTGTTTTTTTTTGTATGGGTAGTGCTGTGATTGTATTAACTTGGTCGTTGGAACCATTTTTTTTTTTGAATGTCCGATAGAAGGAATTTTGGCTATGCGTCTAAATTGAACGTTTATGATTTTGTTACCTGTTCTGGCCGAGGGTGCGGCTGTGTTTTTGATAGTTTACACGGTCGCAATTACAATTAGTAGGTGAGCGATTTCAGCGACACGATTTTTAAGATCGGGTGCAGCACGCTCTAGATTCTCATTGGCAAAGTCACACGATGGAAAGATGTGGACGACGTAGGCGGCTTGTTCACTACCGGGCATGGGTATATTGACAATTCCGGCCGCCATCTTTTTTTGTAGATATGTGATAAATCCAGTTTGTAGATTGCGTGACTGTTGGAGGACGTCTGCATGGTCGCGACCACATGGAAGTGCAAGCAGCATGCAGTGTTCGCTGTCGAACTGAAAAGAGAAAATTATGTTTGGACTTATGTGGGTGTGTCTTGGAAAGTTTAAATAGCGACAAAAGTTTTACGGGTCAAATCGACCGCGTTTAGCAATACTATTTCGATTCTACAAAAATTGTAATTGGCAACGCAAGAGCTAATTCGTTTCGATTTGTGAATAAAAGAATTCCTGGTTAAGTAATCCCGCTCTCTGACGTCAGTACGATATCTTTAAACGTTGTTTCTTGCCTTACCGAGAGGATAAAGACACCGCTATGCGTATACCATTCTGTAGATGACATTTTTCACACCACACTCGTTATATACCGATAATTTACAGGTTGTTCTTACCTAGTTTCAGACACTTTTACTGCCTTCCAACAATACCACACCAACAAGTCAGAGAGCTTGAATTCACGATACTCCCTCTTCCACTTTTCAGCTCAAGACATAAAATTCAATAAGAAAACAATCACTTACCTGCATCTTTTTAGCAACTCCCTCCAATTGGGTTTGTTCCAATCGCATACGCTGTGCTATGCGCAATGGCGGAGTACTTCCATCGCTATTGCATGGCAGCGACGCTCTCGCCACTAATGGATTACCGAAGACAAAATGCATCTGCACAGCAGCTTGATCTGTCTTCAGCGCCAACAAACCCTGCCACATCACTGGGTAACGCTGCAAAAGCGTTAGCAACGAATCCGGCTGAGGTGGTGGTACTTGACTGGCATGAGGTGGTGTAGCCACTTGTATACTCCGACCACTTGGTGTTGGCAATGCAGGCACCAGGCTATCATGACTTGGCATACTTGTGTGACCGCCTAAAATCATAGAATTAGAATTCATTAGAATTGAATTTCAAAATAAATTCGAAAATATTGCAAAACTTACCTGGTATGGAAATTCTTTCCTTCTCCCGCAGCTCACGTTCTCGTTGTTCTCGAAGTTCACGTTCGCGTTGTTCTCGCTCTCTTTGTTCTCGTTCACGCACCTTGGGATGCAGGTGTGAGAGATTTGTGGGTCCAGCAGTTTGTGCCACATAACCAGATGGTGCGGGTGCAACGACACTATGGGTCGGACGATGAGCTGGTGGCGGTTCAGCCGGCAACTGACGTACGGGTTCGTAGAAACGTCCAGCAACTTCGGGGAAATGCGGGTGTGGTATACGGGTGTTGTGTACATACACTTGTGCCACTTGTGGTGAATCTAAAAATTTAGATACATTTTGTAAAGGAGTGTTTAGGAAAAAATATTTTATTCAGCATTACCAGTTGCTCTGTCCTGAGGACTCTGCAAACTGTGTGGAACAGCAATTGTTCGCGTTACACTGCCGGGTCGGCGCAATTCAAGTGGTGGACTAGCCACCATTGATTCGTCAATTTCAGCAACATCCTTTTGATCAGTTGTTCCGGGTAAAAGGGGTGATCTACAAATTTAAATCCACAAAATCAACGAATTAAGTTCGAGAGCAAAATGCACTTACCTTGCAATATATGGAATTCTGGCAGTTCCTAATGCATCTTGAGCACGTAGATATTGCTGATGATACATTATAAAGTGGTCGCGGGTTACACTTTGAATAGCTCCTGCTGGATAGGTTCCCTCACCCTAATGAAGACAACATTAACAATGAATTTGTATATAAAAAATAAAATAAAATAAAAAAAAGCTAAAAACACTAGCACTACTATTTGGAGACTGGAAGAAATCTACTTATCGCATTTTACGCTGAATAAGTTCAACCGATAAACAAAGATGCATTCATGATTGAATTGTTCGACAAACCTATGTACCTAATAGTAAACGACGACAATGACGCAGTACATCTGTTGATATCGATTATTTATTTTTGTTTATTTTGATTGGCGATACATATATCTCATTTCGCTGAGAAACAAACAGTATACATTGAGGATTAAACTATAGGCGGTAGAGAGGCACTTGTTTGGATAGCACTGTAAGCTAACGAATACTAATGATGACTAAGAAAAAACAGTAACGAACGCAATACATTTTACATCTCAAACATATTCTTAACACATCAACAGGGTCAGGTAGTGCAAGCGCCTGTGTCAGATGGAACATGAGAAACTAAGTCGACAGCGAATACATATTTTGAATCAGTCAAAGCCAAGGGTTTGTTAAGGAGTTTAGGAATGAATGCATGGTTTCCAACCCGACTTTATATATGACATGTCTATTTTTAGTTACATTGACATTCAATATCTGCTTTGGATTCGTGTGTGTTCGGTGTTCGATTCCAAGTTGTAGCGCAGATCCGATGTACCATTAAACTATATATTCCGAAAATGTTCTAGAAGTACACACGCATACATGAATATTTTTATGAGGCTTTGCACCCTACATCACTTAGTGAAAAGACGAAATACCGGACTTTATAGTTGACACTTCTATTTTTAGTAACATTGACTTTCATCGTCTGTTTTCGATTCGTGTGTATTCGTAAGTATTCGGTGTTCGATTCCAAGTTGTAGCGCAGATCCGATGTAACACTGCGTTTCCACGAGCAACATTTGATAGCTTACTATCTGTCGCTTTTCATCGAAAGAAATAATAATAGAATGCTGGTATCCATAGAAAGCAATGAACTGAGCAATGCATAAAAAGACATTTTCATAGAATACTATTTGAAGTCTCCACAAGCAATTTCCATAGAATGCCACATTGCATTCCATGAAATATTGCTCGTGGAGACCCCGGGTAACTACCATTAAACTATATATTCCGAAAATGTGCTAGAAGTACACACGCATACATGAATATTTATGAGGCTTTGTACCCTACATCACTAAGTGAAAAGGCATAAAACCAGACTTTATACATGACACGTCTATTTTTAGTAACATTGACTTTCAACATCTGTTTTCGATTCGTGTGTATTCGGTGTTCGATTCCAAATCGTAGCGCAGATCCGATGTAACTGCCATTAAGCTATATATTCCGAAAATGTGCTAGAAGTACACACGCATACATGAATATTTATGAGGCTTTGTACCCCACATCAGTTAAGGGCCGCCCAGAATGCGTATCTGTAGCTGGCGCTCGTAACTGAATCTTTAGCTTGAAGTTGAATGAATGGCAACATCATGCAAGGAATGTGTCTCTCTTTTGACAGCGATACAAGATACCAGCTACAGATACGCATTCTGGTTGGCCCTTTAGTGAAAAGGCAGAATACCATGGCTGTCGATGAGCAGGATGTTAATAGTAGAAATTATGTGACTTTAGACAGAAAGCAAGAATGGATATTTCACAGCACACAGTAAGGAAAGATCATGTAAACGAACAGTTAAATATTGAAGGACTTAACGCAAGTGCAAACGATATACTTGGGTCGCACCTGTGGAACAAATGAAATCCCTAGATGAGCTAAAATAACACGCAAAAGAGACAGTCGCATCGGTTAAATAATAGGTAGTATGCAATTTGCAGATCATATTGGTTGCACATGATGAAGGGAGGCTGAGGTTTGAAGTCATAGGATACATTCCAAAAAAAGTTTGGTATATGAACACCCAGAGTTTTCAAGAAAAGAAAAGAGCCTTGAGACCGATTGGCTCGGCCAAATGAGCCAAGAGAATCTTTCAATCCCATAGGACTCTGATCATCCTAGTCCTACTCTACGGCGTCGATATCATATCTAATGTGGATGAAGTAATCCTGGTCGTGTTGAGCAAAAAAATTAGTCGAAAAAATGTACGGCCCTATTGTGTTGAAGAGTATGAAGACGAAGATTCAACCAATAACTTTACGACCTACATAGAGACATAGACCTAAAAAAAAACTTCACATTGGACGTTTTAGATGGCTGGAACATGGAGAGCGATTAGACGCCTATACTCCGGCTAAGAATGTCTTCGAATCACAATCAAAAACCGACCTCAACCAAATTCTAGAACACAATTAAAGCCAGTCAGCTAAAGATTTAGTTATTTCGAGAGGCATTATTAGATGCGGCTCAGGTTCATACCGTCTCATAGCGACACTTAAGTATGATTACTTTCACAACGTATTTGGAAACATGCTCACCAAGATGATGGTGCTGCTAGCAATCTACGATACACTACATATTACTCCTGATTGTAATGAACTAGAGAAATTATATACATCGCTACACAAATTTTAGAAAACATAAAAGTAACACACAAACTATGTAAAGTACAGATATGTTGAACAATAGACTTTACCGGTGTCATTGGTGTTGCCTGCTGATGAGCAGGCGGTGGGCTTTGAGCGCGCGTCGAACTATAATTTCCAATTTCATGCTGCGTCCATGGGATTAATGGGTAAAAATATATTTAAGAGTAGTTTTAGTATTTGTGGTTCAGGTAAGTTAGATAAAGTCTGTCGCACTCTAAAGCTATTGTGATACAGATTGCAAAACATTCGCAAGTCCAAATTTGGGATAGGGATTCTTTGGACTATGTTGGAGCTTTCGAATGGTTTTACTCTACAATCACAAATAGAGGCGACGACCCGCTGAATGATCATTAGCATAAAGAGAACACTCACCATATTCGCTTCAAAAGCGGCCACCGGCAGACCAGGCTGCAACAACAGTCTTGATTGCCCCTGTGGGCTGATGGGTGGTACTGTTGCACGAAGACTACTTGCACCTAGAAAGGAAACAAATAATGTTTTGGAAAAGGATCTTCATGTGATTGATTTCGATTTGTCTTACCGGTGACAACTGGCTGTTGCCCAACATGATGCGCCTGCTTAAGTGGTGGACTTGCTACAGCGCCAGTCATTATTTGTGGTGCTTGCAGACCGATAACAGCTTTTCCAGCTGGTGGGACTACTTGCTGCTGATGTGCTGGTTTGGCCTGTAGCAGCGTAGCTCCAGTTGGCTGGTGCAAATGCGACGATTGATGTGCATGTGCGATAATATGCTGTGAACCGGATATTATGTTTGTGCTGGTACTGCTGTTTCCACTGACTCCACTTCCAGCTTGACTGGTTAGCACCAACGGCTGTGGTTGGAGGGGCTGCTGTTGTTGTTGCTGCTGCTGTTTTACTGACATATGAAGTTGTTGTTGTTGTTGCTGTTGCGTTGTTGCCTGCTGTTGTACCAAGTGATGTTGCTGTTGAGATGACGATTGCTTTATGATCTGCTGATGTGTGACAATTGGCACTTGTTTCTGTTGCTGCTGTTGTTGTTGAACGTGTAGGTGGGCATGTGGTATTGGCACTTGGATTGTTGTTGGATGCTGTTGTTGCTGCTGTTGCTTGCCCGCAGTTTGAATTGTCGACTGGATTATCTTTCCTCCTTGGACAATTTGTTGCGTCTGCGGTGGACCGTAAGGATGATTTTGTGGCTGTTGCTGCTGTGGTGGCAACTGTTTACTGTGAATTACAACTGGCTGGTGTTGCGTTGCATGTTGTTGATGCTGCGCATGATGTTGTTGTTGCTGCTGCTGCTGTTGTTGTTGGTGAGTTGATGGCGCCTTTGATACCACATGCACAATTTGGGCACCTTGCTGCGAATGCAACTGATGGTGCGATTGGAGCCGTTGTTGAGAAGCAAACGACGAGGGATGCAATTGTGGGTGTTGTGGTTGCTGCTGTTGTTGCGATTGCGGTGGAGCTCCTTGCTTTATTACGATACTTTGCTGAATTCTGGGCGAATGCACTGCACCGTGAGGCGAATGAGCTGGTGGAATGTTAACCACCAAATTGGGATGAGTAACTGGTGGTCCGCCAGTTGCCTGGGCTTGTAGTCCACTAATGGCGGTTGCATGCTGAAGGTGTCGTGATACCATACCCGATTGAATGACATGATTTGGATTTGTTACTACAGAGTGCTGCTGTGGAATAACGTGAGGTTGTATTTGTTGGGAGTTGGATGGTCCCAACTTAACAACACTTTGACTCAATATTGCAGGTGATGTAGATTGTTGTTGAACGGACTGATGTTGCTGTTGCGACTGATGTTGTAGTTGCTGCTGTTGGTGCTGATGTTGAAGCTGTTGTTGTTTCTGACTGTTAAGAACATGAGCCTTCAATGTGGTTGGACGTACCGAGCTTATCTGCGGCTGCAATGGCTGCTGTACCTGCTGTACAACAATAGGTTGCGACTTTGGAATCTGTTGCTGTGGTTGGTGTTGCTGCTGCTGCTGAGGAAGTAGATTCGGTACATTTTGTGACGCTGATTGAGACACTTGTGGAGTCTGAATTGTCAAGCTTATCGCTTGAGTAGTATTCGGTTTCACAACCACACTCATTGGCTGCGAAGAGCTAACACTAATTGGTGGGTGTGGCGCTTCCACAATAGTTTTTGTCGACAAAACGTTTTGTGCTGCAGATGTTGCAGTTGAACTGGTCACGGGTGTTACCTTGGGTACATCCAATTCGACTACTTTTGGGGTTTCCTTTACAGCAGATACCACAGTTGATTGGGCAGCAGGCAGCGTAGGCATTGCCTTCTTATCTGGTACAGTTTTCAGAACTCCTTGAGATCCACCGCCAGCTAAAGATACATACTGACCTTCCTTACCTTGCGTCACCACTGTGAGTAGACCCGTGACTGGATCTATTAATGTTAAGGATTCTCCGGGTTTGCCAGTTGCCACTGAATTTGTTATAATTGTCTTCGGCTCAGTGGCAGCAGGTGATGTTGTCGGAACCAATTTGATTGGCTGGACAACCTCCACACTACTTTCTGCTTTTACGAGCACTTCCTTCTTTTCAGTCGGCTTTTCGGTTGCAACCACATCTTCGTCCG
The DNA here is from genome assembly GCA_949824845.1 of Rhingia rostrata. Classification (NCBI taxonomy): domain Eukaryota; kingdom Metazoa; phylum Arthropoda; class Insecta; order Diptera; family Syrphidae; genus Rhingia; species Rhingia rostrata. The sequence goes on along the minus strand of OX463755.1, from coordinate 48,227,581 downwards.
CCTGTGGTGATTTAAGCTTCTCAAACTTCTCATCCACATCGGACAAGTGTTCGGTTCCTTTGCGATCCTTCGACCGTCGTGGGCGTCCGGTAGATGAAGGTAGATCCGGCTTTTTAGGCTGAGCAATGCGAGTTGACCTACGCGGAGGCGTTTGTCCACCCTTAGGTGAGGTCTGCGCATTTCGCACCACATCTTCAATAATGTCGTCCACAGTGTTGCGATCTTTTTCCTGAAGTCGACGAGACTTTCGCGTGTTTGGCGTTTGAAAGTCTTTCTTCGAATCCTTACTTTCTGGGTGTGGCTCTGGTGTAGTTGGCGATGGTGGAGGTTGATGTTGCTGCGTTGGTGTTGGCGATGAAAGCTGTGGTGTTTCCATGGGAAGTGCGTCCTTCTCGGGCGCAGGCTTCACGACTGTGGCCGCAGCTGGTTGACCCGGACTCTTGATGGTCATAATCAAACGTGGGCGTTCACCGCAAACTGATGATGATGATGCAGATTTGGGTTGCGTCTCCTCACCGGAGTCTTCATGGAATTCGTACACATCCTGATCACTGGTGGAGGTGGCATTTCGCTTCTTCTCAACTGGTGGTGGTTGCTGTTGGATTGGTGGTAAAGCCTTGATTGGGGGACGACCCTTGCGACCACGTGTGCTGGGCGTACCTTTAGCTCGTCTAGTTTGAACACCACTATCTGGGGGAGAAATGGCAATTGCCTTCTTTCCACCCCTTGCAGTACGTCCACGTTTAGCTGGAGCACCACGCAATTGCTTCCCTGTTCCTGAAGTATCTGTGTTCTCACTTTGACTTTCTTCTGTAGTATCGTCCTCATCGTCGTGAGTGTCGTCACCCGTGCGATCCATTTCACTGCTATCGAGATTGGTCGATGTATTTTGTTTTTGCTTCTCCTCGATTGGTATTGGTGTTGGTAGAGGTAGTGCAGGTTCCTTTGCAGCTTCTTCCGTCTTCTCAACTTTTTCTGTAACAGCAATAGATGTTGGTGGTGGTATTGGAGGCTTTGTTGTTGGTGTTGCAGGAGCTTCAGTTGTTGGAATTTTCGTATTCTCATCACTAGAGCAAATCGCATCAACTTTCTTGATCACAGAGTCGATATTCAGCTCCTTGGCGGACCAATAGTCGCTGTCCTCTTTAGAGTCTTGTTCGATTTCATCTTCCTTTGGTGGTGAGATCTTGGTCACGTTCTCCTCGGTGAGAAGAGATTTTTCCTTCGGCTGCAGTTGTTGTTGCACGACAACAACTACAGGAGGAGTTGACGATTGTGTCTTGATGACAGACACATTCTCTTCGACGGGTTTGAAATCTGTTGGTTTTGTCTCAACAGTGGGAAGTGGCGGTGGTGGAGTTGACTGATGCTTGTGTGTATCTTTTGTCTTCATAGGCTCAGATACAACGATTTTTGGTGAAACCACTTTTGCAGGAGTAAGTTGCTTAGCAGCTGGGACCTCATCTATATGCAACTGTGGCATATGTGGAGCTGTAGGCTTTTGTGACTGGATTTCCGGTTGTGGAATTTTTATCACAGGCAGCTGTTTTAGCATGAATGAACTTTGTAAAGGTTGCTTTTGCTGAATAATCAAGTTGGTAGTGGGAGGAAGCTTGTGATGTAGCTGCTGCTGTTGTTGTTGTTGTTGCACTATAATGCCAGGTTGTTGCAGAGCTTGTGGTTTCAAGCTGACAATCGCTGGTGTTTGCTGTTGCTGTTGTGGTTGTAACAGAACTTTTTGCATTGGTGGCATCTGAGTGTTATGAGATTGTTGCGCCTGCTGTTGCTGGCGAACAATAACTACATGCTGTGGCGTCTGTTGTTGCTGCTGTTGTTGCAGTACCCGACCACTACTATCCTTAGTGGCACTATTACATTGAATGACTGCAGCTGAATGGTTGGAGTTTGTTGCCACACAACTGGTTGTAGGCAGTGGATGTATCGTTTGTAAAAGCCTGTGTTGCTGTGGTAGTTGTTGCGGTTTTTGTTGTTGCTGCTGCTGTTGCTGATGTGAATTCTTCTGCTGGACCTTTTGCATGTGCATTTGCATAAGCTGCTGTTGCTGATACTGCTGATGCACATACATTTGTTGTTGGTGCATAAATTGCTGGTGATGTTGCTGTTGCTGTTGTTGAGCAGACAGTTTCGACATCTGCTGTAAAACTTGTGGGGACATGCGATGCTGTGGCGACTGTGCAGCCTGTTGCTGCTGCTGTTGGGCAGTACCATGGTACACATTACATCCTGACACAGCAGCAACTTTATTGATAACAGCGGGTGGAGTTTGCTGTCTGAGGTGCTGTTGCTGATCAATTACATTCTTTATCGGCGATGCTTGATGAACATTGTTTGGATTTTTGTCGTCTTTATTTTCCTGTTCGCCAATATTCATAATGCTGGCTGTGTTGATCATATTAGGCACAACTACTGGGTGAACACTTGGCTTAGCCGCCGGCGACAGCACAGAGGTGACAGATGTCACCGTCATACGGTTGAGTCCACTGGCGGTTATGTTTGGACTGCTAGTCTGCGGTGGAGCCGATGTTGGTGGTGACATCAGCTGGCGGTGTTGGAGGATAACATGTGACTGTGGTGTTGGCGAGGTCACTGGGCTAGGCTGTTGGCGAATGTTACTAGCACCACGTTGCTGCACATTTGGACTATGTGGTGATGGCACCCGAACACCGCTTATAGACGGCGATGGGGGCTGTTGTTGCGTTCTCGGCGAATGCATTTTCAGATCTGATCTGGGTGAAACCACAACATTGATTGACGGATGGATGAAGTGTGGTGGAGGCTGCGAGTCTGGAATACTTATTGTCGGCGGTTGGATGGTAAACTGTGGCCGAGCAGTCAGTACTGATGGTGTTGAAGCAGGAACCTTTGGAGATAGTGGCAATGACGTGACTGCCGTCAACGGTTGGATAGTTATTGGAATGTTTGGGGTTTCAACCTTTACAGCCGAAGGCGACTGTTGTGGTTGTTTTTGTTGTTGTGATGGTGTTGGTGGTTGAAGAACAGTTTGCACCGGTTGCACCGCTGGTTGATCCTTTGTAATTGTTGGGGGTTCGATCTTTGGCGGGAGAGGTTTCTCCACTTTCACGGGCTCTTCCGGTTTCTTTTCTTCAGTGACTGGTTTTTTGGTATCTGGCACTTTAGTGATAACCGATGGCGTCGGTGTTGGTGTTGAGGTTGCCGGAACTACTGATTTCTTTACTTCTTTAACTGACTTGCTCTCATCAGACTTGGATTTCTTTGACTTCAGTTGATTCAAATCAACATCAGGTGTCTTTGGTCTTTCCTCCTCTGGTGTTTCCTCCGTATCGGTGTCGATCTGCAAATCTTGCTCTGACTGGGGCGTGTCCGCCTTGATGTCAATGTCCTCATTACTAAGCGATTGTACTGCTTTAAGCATCTCTTCAGCCTCTTCGTCGGGAATAACGGCAGCTGCCTGTTCTTCGTCCACGATTTGCGACACAACCTCGTCTATCGCAGTAGACTCCAGGTCGCATGGATCATCGGCAAAGGAATAGTCGGCAGTGCTGGAGTTGCCAAAGCTTTCGCCCAGTAGCGCAGCAACGGCATCTTCCGTCTCTTCCTGGGATATCACCACTCGCGACTTCTCTTCAATCTTGTCGAGGTGTTTTGACGAGTCCTGTTGACTTGCAGTCTTTGAATCCTCGTCCACGATGATGATCGAATCAATTGCTGAAGCCGTGAATTCAGCAGATATCGACTGAACAGCTGATTCACTAATTTTCTCATCCAGTTCGCCATCGAATCCGGGTATGAAGTTTTCCGGTTTCTTTTTCGGTTCAACTATTGTCGCCGTTGTTGTTGTCATCGACGATGTTATTGGAGTGGTCTTTGATGAGGGAGGTGTAGTTGTGGTCAACACAGTTGGGACTGTAGTAACCATTGTGGACGTCAGTGTGGGTGTTTTTGGAATCGGACTGATGAGAGTCTTTTCCCTCAATGGCGGCGATCGCATTAATATCTCTTGTGACTTTGTCATGCCAGATGGTACATCATCATCTAACAGACACGGCAGGCTGGGTGAAGGTTTGCAAATTGGCTCAGATTCTTTCATTTCGTCGTCAACATCGATCGTGAGAGCTTTGCTGCTACATGTCAATGTTGGTGGTGGTGACATCATTCCAGGATTTGGCTGCTGCTGATTGTGATGGTGTTCACGTCTTTGATGGTGGCGTTCTTCCTTGGAGCGCTTCTTCTTCTTTTTCTTTTCTTTGTTTTTATGATGGTCTGGCTGTTGTTGTGGGAGCTGGATGTCCTTCTTTTCAGTCGATGCTGCAGGTGTTGGTGCCACAACTTCAACGCTGTTTTCGTCACCATCGGAGAAACGGAAAACGTCTGTCATATCACTACGATACGTAGCCGCCGTTGAAGGTGTTGTCTCGTCCGTCAATTTGTTGTCCGAGTCTTCCATTAGTTGGGCTTCTAGTGCACGACCCGCTTCATCCAAGTCAACACTATTCTCATCCTCTACCTTTGCCGTTGTTGTAGGCGTAGGGTTTGGTGCTTGTAGTGCTGCCAGGGCATGTTGTTCTCGAGATTTCTCACGATCTTTCCGTTTCTTTTCGCGTTTTTCCTTGCGATGTCGTTCGCGCTCAATGTGCGATGTTGTTGCGTTCGTTTGCGTTTTCTGCTTGTTTTCCTCGTTCTCCTCAACTGTGTGGGACTTTGGTGTGAGCGGTTCCTGTTTATATGGATTGATAGCAGCTGAAACAACAGGCCCGCATTCGGTTTTTGTGTGCACCGATTCACTGCCCGATAGTTGGGATTCTTCTTCGTCAGAGATGGGCCCAAAGATGTATTCCATCTTTTCTTCTGTCATCTTTTGTTTGTTGGCGGCCATTGCATTGAAGGAAGGAGTACTGGCGGAAGAGGAATAACGCGATGCGTCGGTGCTCTTGGACTTTTTGGATTTTTTTAAACGATGACGTTCCTCCTTCGACAATGTAGACTTGTCATAGTCCACACTGCGAAACTTTTCTCGTTTCTTCTCTTTGCGGTCCTTGTGGCGTTTCTTTTCACTAAGGAGTGCTGACACCGCCGTAGAAGTAGTTGCATTGTTTACTGGCGTTGACACTAATGCTGGAGCAGCTGTCACAACTGTCTCCTCTTTAAGTTTATCAAACAGATCCGCTGCAGAGGAGTACTTTTCCAGTTTTTCCGACTTGTCGAGCTTGTCCATATTCTCTGCAACGGAAACGTTAGTGTCACTGTCCACTGGCAGCGGAGTCTTTTGGCGCTTCTTGCTTTTTTTGTGTTTCTTTCGAACATCGGGTGAGAAGTGCGAATCAAATATAGAGTCCTTGCCTTCCAGGGCACTTTCCGAATGCGCGTTATTGTTGTCAGATTCTGTGATCATCTCGAAGAAGTCCTTATTCTCTTTCTTCACTTCACATGTCGCCGGTGATGGTGGCGGCAATGTATCTGGTTTCTCCTCTTCTTCTTCCGCTTCAGACTTTATGTTCTCTATTTTAACCTTTCGCTCACATTCGACGTCTTCATCTGCGGAATGCGTGGCCTCCTTTTTAATTTCCGGCTTGAATTTGTGCTCCGATTCGGTATCGTTCTCCATTTTAAAGACCGATGGAGGTTCTGCGTCCATATCAGATGAATCGGATTCGATTCGAGTTGACCGTGAATTGCGCTTTGACGAGATCTTCTTACAGGGTGAACTCTTGCGGATGTACAGACCATTCTCAGAGCTATCATCGGCGTCACACAACTCGTTAAGACGCTTGCGGTTGAAGTGCATACGGCGAGTATCTGAATCTGAATCAGATATGTTGTTGCCACCTGTTGCACTTACTCGCTGCGGTCCTATCGTACTCTCATCGGATGAGCTTATAAAGCCTCCAGACCGATTGAGTTTGTAGCCACTGCGGTAACGTTGTTGGCGGTCTTCGAAATCTGAGTCTGAATCGCCGTCGTAAGAGGTTGAGCGCTTTTTTTCCTCGCGCTTTGCTCGGCACTGCTTTAGTTGGCTGAACTTTGCCTTTATCTTCTTCTCTTCTTCTTGCTTCTGCATGTTCTTGCATGAGCGCGCTTTCACTTTGTCATACATCGAGACATAGGGTCCTTCGTCTGGGATATCGAATATGGAATGCTTCTTTGAAGTTTGAGCATCCGAATCAGAATCATTCGAATCGCTAAGCATAAGCCGGCTGGACGGCGTAGATTTGTTACGATGGGAGGATGACTTTTCGCCGCCGCTGTTGCTACCACATGAAGAAGATGGCTTCGGGTGATGGTGGTGATGGTGCTGCTGATGATGATGATGATGCAGTGAGCCTTCGTCTGATCGCGATGACTTGCGATCGGGATGACGGTTCGTCACTTCATGCTGAGAGAATTGTTCCTTCTTTTCTCCTCGCTCGTTGTAATCACCACGATCTATGCTGTGACGTTTCTTCTCTCGATGTTCGCGTTTGCTTTTGTGTCGCTGGTGATGATGGTGGTGTTGTTGACGTTGTCTGTCTTCGTCATCTGATGATACTGGAGCGGTGTGCTGTGGCGTTTTAGGCGCCACATTCTCTGATTCCTCAGAGTGATGATTAGTAAACGCATTATCCTCTAGTTTATCATTAACGCTGTTCATCATGACATCATTGTCTTCCTTGCTGTTGTGCTTCTTGAAACGATGCATTAGCATGGAGAACGCACCCAGCTTAGGCGTGGTTGCACCACTTACCGCTTGGTCACACTTTTTGAACTTTTTCTCATCGAATCCAGAATCCTTGCGGTATCTGTGCTCGACGATTGACGAATCGTTTAGCTGAACCGTTGGCGGTTGTGGCTTTTCTTCACTTGCGCTCTTATGGGACGATGTCGATGATTTGTGATGCTTCTTCGAGCTCGGATCTTTCGAATCACGTCGATCGCTGATCTTGTGATTGCTCGTCGAGTTGTTAGAAATCTCTGTTGATGTCGCGATTCTGATGCGTTTAGAAGCATCTTCAACCATATCCATACTGTCCTGTGAGCTGAGGCGACGTTTTGGCAAGCGAATTGGAGAATTGCGAGATGACTTGCGACTGCGATGCTTTTGTCCATCGGATGGCAGGAGACCATCATCTCCACTGTTCTCCTTGTTATGCTTATCATCGTAGTGCTGCATGTGGCGAAAGAAACGCTTCTCAAAGTCATGAGTGTCTGCAGTGGAAACGTCACCACTACCAGTCTCCCGAATGTGGTTCTGTCGGTTTTCTTTTTCGTTGCCTTCGTTTGGTGGCGGGGGTGGCAGAGCAGGTGGTGTAGTGTCTTTTGGCACTTCTGGCGGAGGTGCTGGTTGTTCATGCTCACGTTCACGTTCTCGCTCACGTTCGCGTTCACGTTCCCTTTCTCGTTCTCGCCTTTCTTGTTCTTGACGCTTTTGCTGCTGCTCTCGAAAAATGCGTTCTTGTTCCTCGCGGTGCTCACGCTCTCTACGTTCTTTTTCTTCACGTTCTTTTCGTTCTTTTTCTTCGCGCTCCTTTTGCTCTCGTTCTTTTTGTTCGCGCTCCTTTTGTTCACGTTCATGTTTTTCATGCTCACGCCGTTCACGTTCTTCTCGTTCTTCGCGTTCCCTTTCCTTACGTTCAGCTTCTTCCCGTTCTCTGCGCTCGCGTTCTTTACGTTCTTTTTCTTCGCGTTCACGCTGCTGCTGCTCTTCCCGTTCCCTTCGTTCCTTTTCTTCACGCTCTTTGTCCTCGCGTTCACGCTGTTTCTTGATTTCTTTTTCACGACGTTCTTTCTCTCTTCGCTCTTTTTCTTGGCGTTCACGCTCCTGGCGCTGTTCCTTTTCTTTTTCCTCCTGCTGGTGCTTTTGCTGTGCAGTGGTATCTTTTCCACTATCACCCCCTGTCGTCGCTTGAGACGCCGCCGACGAATCGTCTGCCGCCAATGGAGCAGAATGTTTTCGACGCTCAGTTGACGTTTCACGCTTCGAACGATCGTTCTTAAGAGATGATTTCTTTTCGCTGCTGGTGGAGTCGCTGCGGTGATTGTGTTTATAGCTTCTTTCGCTTTTGTCACAGCCTTTTCTACTCGATGTTACAGTAGAATGCTTACTCTTTGGCGCTGATGTTTCATCATCGTGCTTTTGAGACGTCCCTGTTGGTGCTCCAGATGACAATGATGAAGTTGACGTCGCGTGGGAGGAACTGCTACCGGTTGTGGTTTTAATTGTACCAACATTCGTACTGCCTGGAACGGATGACGACTTGACGAGTATTCGCGTAGATGGAGTGCCGACAGCGTGGTTCACAGTAGGTGTTGATGAAGCCGCTACCGCAGTCGTCGTCACAGGTGAACTTTTATCACCAGGCACACTCAAGCTTTTGGTTATAGAATTAGTCTTTGGTTTTGTTGGCACAGTCAGTTCTGTGCCAGCTAGCTTGCTACTGCTGCTGCTACTACTACTACTGGTTTGCTCAGAGCTGCTTGGTGACGCTCCACTAGCAGAACTACACAACGGTGGGTGACTGGGAAATGGATATTGCAATCCCTTCGCAGGTTGAGGTGTAACAACACTTGGTTTCGTCGCATCGATGGTTGTTGGCAAAATTTTATTGCCACTGACCGCTATCGACGTACTCACAACAGGTGATGGCGACGGACTGTTGTACGGCGACATAGAACCCTGCGGACTGTTCATAGGCGATGAATTACTTAATCGCTGTAACATTGCGGACGCCGCTGCCATCGTTCCACTTGGTGTAATTGGAATCGTCTTATTCAATGTTATGCATCCAACAACAGGCGTTTTGGTTGCGGCCAAGTTAGGGAGCGCTGGCGACGTTGATGCTGCCAACACCGTCTTCGATAAATGTGAAAAGTCGGCCGGCTCGTACTTGTCGTTGATGTTCTTCAATCTCTGCAGATCGTCGTCAAATATCGACTTTTTGGCTAACACCGACTTAACAATATCTGATTGCTTCATGTCCTTCACGTCGATATCGAAGAACTTGTGACGCGTTGCGGTGAACGGTGATGAACTACTGTTACTAATCGGGTGCGGATGATGGTACGTATGTTGCTGCAGGTGAGACGAACTATCCACTGAAGAGGCTGATGAAGGCGTTGTTGATGCCACAACCGAATTTAATTGGTTGAGACGTGACGTCAGACTACTACTACCACCATTCCACTTCTCATACAGCTCGTCCAGCGATTTTATGCGCTCTTCCAGTGTGGGACTGGAGCTACGTCGCGTACCCACATCGGAATCACTTGAATTCGTACTCAACGATCGGGAACGTAGCGAATACGCCAGCGACGAGGAGTCCGTATGATGAGCCTGCGATACGTGATGCCCGCTCGTGTTGTTATGATGATGATGATGATGGTGGTGGTGGTGATGCTGCTGATGGTGTAATGCTGACGATTGCGTCGATGCTGACAATCTCGAGCCACCCAGAAGCATCGAAGCAGGCGGACTCGATAGCGTATTACTAAGACTAGAATGACCACAGCTACTGTTTGACAGTAGTGCAGACGCCGAAGTTGCAGAAGAAGAAGAACTTGAATTTATTAAGCTATTACTAGGATTACTACTACTATGGTTCACTGCCGTCGCCGCCGCAGCAGCTGATAATGACAATGACGAGGAGGACGCTCCCGCAATAGAGGACGTTGCGGAAGAGTACAGCTGATTGGAGGCGACCATACGATACTGTTGAAAAAACGGTATGCCAAATTTTGGCAGCGGTAAGATCATCGGCTCATGTGGCCGATCTCTTGGCATTCGTCGCGGTTCACTGGGTACTGGCATTTCGGGACGCTCGTCGCACAGTGGAGTGCCAGGCCGTGAGCCGTCCGCACTCTCACCACCGGATGCCTCGTGCGAGTGATGGGAATGTAATTGATGACCTCGGCCTCGTGAAGTGTGGTACTCGTTAGTGTCGTTTGGCGTATTGGCTGATAATGATGATGATGCTACTGCCGAGGACTGCGCTCCGCCGAGTACACCGCCAGCCATAAGACTACAACTGCTGCCCACAACTCTTCGTCGTTTTGAGGCCATCGATGAGTTCATCATTAACACGGAGGAGGACGAGCTGGCCGAACATGATGATAGATTTGTGTTGTGCGCATGATCACTACTGCTAGGACGAGCAGCTGCAGCCAACGAGGATAATTCAATGGACGGTCGTCGGCTACTATTACTGCTGTTCGATAGCTGTTGCTGTAGATGGTGATGATGCAGTAGAGATGTTGGTGGTTGTTGTGGCTGCTGTTGTGAGCCATACTTGAGACTATTACATTCAGATAATCGTCGAACCTCAACACCGCCACATATACTGCTCTTCCGATGCGGGTGTTGCTGCTGCTGCTGCATGGCTGCTGAACTATTTGTATCAGTGTTTAAAACATCACAGTTGGAATCACCGATCAGAGCCGGTGGTTGTACACTACTACTATTGTTGCTGATGCCGCTGCTGCTAACATCGGTTGAATGCGACTGCGGCTGTAAATAGAAAAAAAAAAGGTACTGTTAGATGGTTTGTTACAAAGTACAAAATAACATTTTTAATAGAAATAAATGATGGTGCGAAACTAATCAATGTTAAGCCAAGTCGAAGATCTCTGTCCTGTGTCCGAACTTTTGCCAACATTTACGAAAATTGCAACCCAAACAAGAGTTTACAAATTTGCACATTGACAAATTAATTTGAGTTGTTTTGTAACGTTAAATATTATGCCTTAACTATGTTAACTATAAATCCCTAATTTCCTAGATCAATTATGGAACCTAGATCAATGTGTACATATTCATGGTTAAATTGCCTTTCATAAACAAATTCACACACTTATCGTTGCCGCCTTGTAAAAACATGTTCAGCAATAAAACCGTATATAAAATACTCGATATCCATAGACTATTGTTGATTTAGTTTTTAAGCAAAAAGAAATTTCTAACCGATCACATCAATGCAAAAAAACAGCCAACAATGAACACAATTACACAAATACCTGTGTCAAGAAAATTCAATTCTCTCGTCGATTCGTTAGTGTATTCAACAACAAAATAATTCGTGAAAATGATTAAATTACTGTTTGTTTAATATATATATATACATAAACTAATACAAATTTATTTGTTAACAGTGAAAGTAAATAATCAAATTGCACCGGCATGCAGTTTGACAATTGCAATGAAATTCGGTGGCGCCGGTAATGCAGTGCGGTATCAACATATTTGGCTTGAAACACAAGACGAAGGTGAGTTTATATTTTATTTAAAAATGAAAAGAAAATATATTTGTCACCCACTCATAATATAAAACATTTTTTATAAAAAAAACGTTATTGTAGTAAGGTTCTTTGCTAAAAAAAAAAAAAAAAACAAACATAAATTATTAGACAAACATATTTCTGAAGACTTTTTGAAACTAAACTTCGAACCGAAACATAAACATAAATTTTGCGGTCTTATAGACATTCTTATACCCGTATTCATGATAAAAATTTGTCCTCTAAATATCGTTATTTGGAAAAGTCTTATTGATAATCTATTTTGAATCCTTTTGCCACAAATTAGATATTTCCTTACTGAGAGTTTGTGTTTCAAAACAAAAATGCCAGAGCTCTTGTTTGCAGTGGATGCAGTGGCCTAGTGTGAATTTGCTTTGATTGCTAGTACGTCAGATATTCTTTGGGACGTGTGGAATGTATGAAAAAGTGTCCGCCCCAACACACCTAGAAAGTTGTGGGAAAACTTCAGTTTTCAATAAAGGTTTCGGGTAATTTTGTGAAAACTTAGTTTTTTGTTCGGTGTGAAAGCAGTACAGGAGTATAAACTGTCATGATAAACTTCTCAAATTGGCACCATTTCTATCGACACTTGTACAAAAAATTACAAGGAAAGACCAAGTTAAGAACGAAATCATTACATCCCACCTACAGCTTCTTGTCTTTAGCCAAATTAGGCGATTGTTTATGAGTCTGACGCTGATGATATAAGTTGACAGTTAGTACATAATTATACGCTCATAGAGCAGATCGAAAAGACAAATTAATTGGTATTGCCGTTAATTCAAAATGGAGATCCTACAAACCACGACAAAGAGGCATTATCCTAAAATGACAGAAGACATAAAGCTCTAAAAAAATATCTTGGATCAGACAAATGCAACAACACCATTTTATAGAAAAGCTCATTTGCAAAACTAAGGCAAAGGTTTCTCATTTTAACCGGCTTCTACAGCAACCTGATTTACGATGAATTTCGGGTATCCATTAGCCATTACCAAAGAATATAGAACTACATAGAGGTGTCACATCACAGCTAAAAATGATGTTGCCGCTTAAGACACGGGCGGTAAGTGCGAAGAGGAAATTTCGTAGATCGTATGCGTCGGCAAGGCTGTTTTTTGATGCTGGGGTAGCAATGTGAACACTGAGGTATCAATATCAGTACCCCACATAGAAAATATTCATTGTATGAGATGCGCACTCTATGTAGTTCTATACTCTTTGCTGTTACCAAATAAAGCATTTAGTAAAAATACATTAGCGGGTTAAAAGATCGATGTTATGATACAAATTTGTTTGCAGCCGCAGTTAGTTACACAACAGAAATAGCTCTCCAAGGGTGTTGTTAGAAAAGCAAGCAGGCTTTTATGATTCGACGCACCATAACCAAATAGGATAACAAGACATTCAAGAGACTACTTACCAATCCGGTTAACGCGTGATGATGATTGTGATGCGAAGACGATGAATGATCGAACTTCATGCGCTTCTTAGGACTAACTAACTCATCACCACTGGACGGGCATTCTTCTAGTTGTTCCAGCAGATGGGAACGTTCCTTTTGTAAATTTCGAATATCACCTTAGAGATGAAAGAGAAGAGACCCGTTTAATACCACTGGAAAATAGTGGGTTCGCATTGTAAAAAGTACCTTTTTGCTTTCCGGGACTCTTGTCGCAACGACGTCGTCCATTATTAGAATTAATAATATCAAGCGTATCGACGGTGCTGCCCACCGCACCGGCAGTTGTCGCTACACTAATGCTGCCACCATTACCACCACCCAGTCGTGACAATGGTGAATCTGATTGTGGTGGATAACCGCTGCTGCCGCCACAGTCCGTTGTAGCTTCTTCATCGTGCGACGCTGCTGACCCCTGACTGTATTCGTCATAGCTGCGAAATCGACGCTCCGACGACGAGTACTCATAGTCTCCGGTGTTGTGTCGCGAACTTCTCGACCGTCCGCCGCGTGGTGTTGTGCTGCCTGCAGCCGGCAGTACACCAGCTCCAACTGCTGATACAACACCTACCGAGGTAATTACACCGCCACCACTGGCTAAGCTGGTCGATGATGATGCACCACCTACAACAGCGCCACCACTGCTGGCTCCTGCACCCGGTAGAGATGTCGAGCCAACCGCAGATTGGAGACTATTACTACTGCCCGTACCACCACTCGCACTAGTCGATAGTGCTGGTTGATTGTTTGGCGAACAATTGCCGCTAGAGTTTTGATGGCGGCTAAACGAAGACGCACGCGATCGCGAAGATTGCGAGTCGTATCGATTGAAACGACCCCCGGCTGTAATAGACAATAAAAATTAAATTTTATAAATTTTCTTAGACGCTAATCAAGAGGGGATAGTTTACCTGCTGTCTGCTTTTCGAGCTTTTCGTAGAATGCTTCCTGGCATTCGCGGGAAGCAAAGTCTACTTGCAGCTTGCGACCTCGCATTGTGGTGCCGCGCATCTCTTTTACAGCCGTTTGCGCGTACTGGATTTGATCGAACATCACAAGCGCCAACTGCCGAACTCGGTCGATAATAACCTTCGACACGGACCCATAGCGTGAGAACTGTCCAATCAGATGGCTCTCACTCACGTTGTCCCCCACACCATCGATCCATACACAATTCGTGGGCATCGACTTGCCAAAGCCCAACTTTATCCGATTATTGCCCAGATATTCCCCGTCCATTTTGCGCATCGCCTTCACCACCGACAGAATATCCGAATACTGACAGAACGCGTACGCGTTCATGCCCTGCTTCTTGATATCGATCTCGATAATCTCGCCAAAGCAATCGAACTGAGCCCGCAGTTCACTTGCCGTTATATCCTTCTCGAGGTTGCCAATGAACAGGGTACGCGTTGACTTTGGATGGTATTCGTCAAGCTCGGCCTCGTACGGCCGAAACTCATTATCGTCGACATCGTAGCCTTGATAGGGTTCCACTTCGATTTTACAGCCGAAGAAAAGTTTGTCGTGTGAAACTTCGAGCGCTTTGTCAACATCGTCGGGCTTCTTGAAGCAGACGAGGGCATAGCGCTCTGAGTTCTGACCGACCACCTTGACCCAGGTTACTTTGCCGTGTTTTTTGTACTCGTGGAAAAGACCATCCTTAAGGGATGTATCTGAGGAACGGGCCGGTAAATTTTTAACTCGTATTGCTAGCGGCCGATTATCTTCGGAATGCACAACAGGATTACCGCCACTGCCACCACTGGACGTCGATGATGACGAGGCCGCTGTACTGTTACCTATTGTATAGGAGAAACAAAATAGAAACAACAATGATTAGATGGAATGGTCGTGGACCTTTTAGAAAGAACTTACGTTTACCTTGGCCCGGCGCCGACACAGCCGATTGTAGATTTCTTGACCGAGATGGAGGCTGCTCACCACCAGATACCGGACTGGACGCATGTGAATTCGACGACGAGCTATTTGTTGAACTATAACTGCTGGGACTGCGCGAATGTGATCTACTTGACGCCGTACTGCCACCGTCACCGCCGCCACCACCATGATGGTGGTGATGGTGATGATGATGATGATTTTGGCTGTGATTGCTACTCCCACTGCTGTTCCCTCGTTCCACCAAGTGATTACTATGACTACTGTTTACTGTTGCCGCTACTGCAGTTGTTGTTGCTGCTGTGGTGTTGTTGTTAAACAAGGTGGATGAGGTGGACGTCGCGGAGGAGGAGGAGGCGTTTGGGACAATGTTTAAAACACCGCCGACACTACTACTTGTATTTATATTATTACTAGTGCTGCTGCTATTGGCAGCGATGATTGTACTACCACTATTACTACTACTACTACTTGCGCTACTATTGACGCCCGCTGACGCTGCTGTTGCTGCTTGCGCAACCGCTACCGCAGCTGCCACCGCGGTTGTTAAATTATTTATACTACCGCTGCATGGCGACTCAGAGCCACATCGGGATTTTTTACTTTTACTCTTCAACATTTGTAAATCATTGTAGCCACTGATAGTAGTTCCACCTGCACAGCTACTGCTGCTGCTACTACTACTATTTGTATCGGGCTGAACAACAGCACTGGCCACGTTGCCGTAGACACTTCTTGAGGCGGCGGGTGATTGAGATAATGAGGAACCAGCGGCAGATGATAGCGTTGCCGCTGCTGCTGCAGCCGCACACGCAGAAGTTGTTGGTAGACCACTGCCACTGCTGCTGCTGCCACTGCCACCATTGTTGCCAGGACTTGTGTCGTACCATGACGGCGTTCTATGGTGGCCCACTGAAGAGGGTGACGGTCTGCAAATAAAATTGAAAAGAAATAAAAAACTGAAGTCATAAAGCGTTAATGAGGAATTTTAAAAATATTGCTGAATTGGTATTTCAACAAAAATTGGCGCATACAAATTTTTCAGCTTTTATTCCAAGGCAATATGTTTCCCAAAGTCGGGTCTAAAGGCGGAAAATATTTCTGGAAGAAGATTTTAATGTTTAAACATTAAACGTACGGATGTTTGGTATGTGCGGAATAGACCCAAATGTCATTTATAGGCGATACCACAGAGAGGTGGATAAAATTGCGGCTATCAATTATGGCAAATGTTGACTTTTGCCATCCGCCGCTCAAGTAGAGTAACATATTTGCCTGTTTGAGTACGTGCAAATGTCGGATGAGACCATCTTTAAGACACATTTTGCCAGAATTCCCATGTCGACAGATTCTGATGTGTTAGGATGTGAAGCTAACCTTTACTATACATATTCCGCTATAATAATAGCTAATGGTTTTCTCTTTTATTGCTATCAAGGCGTAGCAGTTGAACTGTTTTTCAAATGTTTCTTCCCATCTCGAACATAAAAAAAATTCAACTAAACCAAAAGAAGAAAACGTTTTATGACTCACCTATCGATTATCGAATTATATGGACCATTTCTGTATAGTCTATCCCTAGTACGCCCCCGGCTATCACCTGACGAATGATAATTAACATTTGGTCGTCTAATATATTGATCTGTATCAGTAACTAGCCTCGAACTGCGTTCATAGTAGCTACTGCTACGCTGTTCGAAATTCGGTGGTGATACGTCTTCTGTGGACCTGTAAGAGATCAAATAAATAGTACGTAAGCATTATTAATCATGCATTTTAGCGCAGATGCGATTGTAATGAATTTTTCGTGTTTTAAGTGATGAATGCGTTAAAATACCTTTTTTTCATTTTATTTCAAGAGTAGGAAGGTATAATAACATAAGCGCTTTGGTTGCCTAGAAGGGGGGTTTACTTTTATCTCTCACTTTATTCTACCATCACTAAATGTATTTTAACACTTGAGAAGAGACTCTGTAATCATTGAAAAATTGTGATAATATTGAAAATTGATTTATTTTCGTTGTTTCCCAGTAAAAACGGAGAATTACAACTACACTGCCACGCGTGTGGTGAAAACAAATTATTTACAAAATTGTCCACAAGCTCACAATCAATTGCACACAACTTTAAACAAAACTATATAAAAAATAAAACGAAAAAGAATGAAAAAAAAAAAATCAACAACCCAGCGCGCGCGGGCATAAGCCACAATCGTAGTACCTTCTCCAAGTTTTGTGGCGGAAAAATCTCTTGAAAACGTGCAACAAAGATAATAAATTATGCAATAAACAACAAAACACTGCAAGTGATGGGTTAGCTTTAGTTTGGTACATTAAAATTTGTTTAAATTGTATTAACTGATAAATAAATTAAATAAATTGATTAATTTTCGTGAGTCAAAATGCTTGTTTATGTGTATTCATTTTTTTTTCATTTACTTTACAAATGACAGTCGGTATGTAGTAGAAGTGGCGTCCGATGCTTTGCTATGGGGTAGTTCTGACAGCTGTCTAGATTTGTAGGTACTAGATTTTTGTTTATGGTTATTCAAATAGTGTGAACATCGGAATGTGCTCACTCTAAGGGGTGTACCACATTATAGAAATTGAAAGTTGTTATATGTACAGAAAAACAGTATGTAAATGGGATAGAGAAAGGTTATTAGATAAATGAGAAGATGAGTGTCTACGTAAATAACAAAGTTTAAATGTTACAATGATTATTTAAATTTGAAAGAACTATTACCAACTATTATTTTATATACTATTGGGTAAATTTTTGCGAGAACATAACATTAATTTAAATTAGTTTCAATACATACAAATATCTGTAACAGATTAGTTTATTTTTATTGTAAAATAAAATTCCTATTTGAGTGCCAAATATGCATTTATATATACTAGGATATGAAAAAAAGTACTTAATCACGATTGATTTCCTGTACAAATGTATGTTTATTGTTTTATTTTATTTTTTGTAAAATAACTATTAATAACAGGCAAATATTATCATATAAGATTTGTAATGTTATATATAATAAAAGAAGGAACTCAGAATATCTATCAGGGCCATCAATAGTGTTATGTACAAAGCTCTCCTAATACTAGGTCTCAAAAATATCATATGTCTTTAAGGATTTGTAATATTACAAAGTATAAAAATTATACCTTTTCGTTGAACTGTACTTTTATATACTAACAATTTCTACTAAGTTGTTCAGTTCTGTCCAATTTTGTTGTTAGTTTATCTTCAATAAACAAAGATGACATGAATAAGTTCCGATTAAAAGTATTGCTATCTCCAAAATGAATGACCTAATATAATAGGGTCTAGTTCGAATTAGTGTTTATCAAAAACTCTTTATTTCTCATTGTGTTCTCACAGCCCAACCCCATCGCAATGTTGGTGCCCTATAACCCGAACAATTACTAACAAAACTAACAAATGCACTTGTTTTTGAAGTGTTTTTGTTTTTATAACAACTTTGTTTAAGTCACTAAGTCACTATGGGTATTATTATGATATTTAATAATGAATGATTATGTTTTTGTATATTTGACATTTGTATAGGTTGTGGAATGATTAAATCGAATATTCAATTCGAATGGAATGTATGATTAAATGCCAATACTTTTATCAAATACAATTATGAACAAAAAAAAAATACAATATTCATCAAAGATACTGTCAAACCCCTAAATGTCAACTGAAAAAAAAAACTATCAACAAAACTGCAGGTACCTAAGTGGCAGAGACTATAAAATAAAAATAACAAACATTTCGTGAGATGTTTTAGACGAGGTATAGGTAGGTACAAAGAATTTTTTTTTCATTGAAATCTTAAACCAACGGGAAAGCGTTGGCATTTTCAAGGAATGATAAATAATAATACAAAAAACGGGGCGATTTCTCTACCTCCGTCGTTTCTTCCAATGCATTGATTGTACCAAGCAGCAACAAGCAAGACTTGCGAGGGCAACCAGCAACAGAGCAAACAGGAAATTTATACCTGACTCTTTGGTACGGGACAATAGACACACCTTTGTTTTTGTTGTTGAATGATCTTTTATTTTCCTCATCTACCATGGACCAGAAGGTATTTAATACTTTTTGTTGCATATGTATGCAGTGTTTGTAAGCATATATCCGTTTTTTAATGACGTTTAATCGTTTGCTGCAGTTTGTTTGCGTTTAAATGCCCTAAGTCCAAGTCTATCTCATATACACAGACAACAGGAGCAATAAAAAATTGCATGTTATAATGCAGATGCCTAGATGTTGTAATGACAGAAACAAGATGAAAAAGATTTCTTTTATATTGGAAACGTTGTTATTTGAAACGTAAAATAATCATTTATCAGAACTGTAATTTTAAATAACTTTTATTATTTGTTAAACAAAGAACAAATGTTATCCAAGAATAAAATTTCTTATGCATTCCCTTGTTCGGCGCTTGAATTGGCCGTGATTGATTTATTGTTCCTTAAAGTACCAAACTGTTATTTGTAAATATGGAAATAATAAACTGGCACGATTTACTAATAAACACGATTATTTAAATTTATATCGTGAATATGAAAAACATTGTTATAATTTTCATTGATAATACCTGCCTACAATCAGTTTCATACACCACCTTCTAATTAAGCCAATGGACTCGCTCAATGACTGAAGTGTGTGAACTACACTACGATTTGGTACAACAACTTGACAGACTGATACATTGCTCTGTTAGAGGTATACCAAAAAATAATGGCAATAATAAAATAATGACAAAGGAGACACCACTAAAATTACAACACATTAAAAAAATTAAATTATTAAGAAATAGACATAGCTATAGATAGATGTAATAAAAAAAATACAAAAAGAAACTGCAAATAAAAATCGCGCATAAAATGTGAATGACTCGGTAATGATGTCAAGTTGACTCTGTTTTGCGTTTTTTTTTATATTCTATCGCGTATTTTCTCTATTCGCTGTTGCTTTTGAATAGTTGTCTTTGGTGCAATGTGTAGACAGATAGACGTTTGCGAGGTTGCCAATATCAATGATGTTCTAATTGAATACAAATGTTTCGAACTTGTTATAAAATAACATCAGAAAATAGGTTATTTTGCTTTTGTTTAATGAATGTTTGGACATAGATATATATAGTCGAATTGACATATCGAACTATAAAATATAATCAAACAACATGAGTACACAGAGCTGAGCTTTCTCAGAACCATTCTTGTGTGAGTGTGTACTTCATGCACGAAGGAAAGATCTCCTGTTTTATGTCGACTCCTAACGGCTAAAGGTTTAACTATAATAGAAGATGGTTGTGGACGACCACTTCCGTAACTGTGCGAACACATGCAATTTGTATTATACGACCATAATAGCTCCGATTCGTTCAGTTTTCGTTCACTTAAGCTCACTTGCGAAAAAGCGAATTCATTCGCTCTTTCTCTTTCTTTTGTTCTTTAATACAAAAATTTGACTTTTCACTTCAACAGCTGCGTACATTTAAATTTGTAAGTTCATGAGCAACGAATTTTTTGTTGTCAAAATGACTTCTACTCTGACAATCGCTTCCATTCACAGAAGCCTATTTGTCAGTACTGAAGAAAACTTAACGTAGAATTTTGACATTAGCTTCCGACTGCTTTCGACTATTATAGTTCAGCTTTTCTTGTCATTTGATACTACTCGGTTGATATCTCAGATCATCACGAGAGGAGGGGCAATGAAAAATCATTTAGGTATTGCGACGTCTGCCAATCGAATCCAGACCTTTTGCACGGCAGTTCATCGCACTAACCATCGAGCCACTAAGCAAAATAACCAAAAATGTATGATCTATTAGTTTGACTGCTTTGACTAGATTCGGAAATGTAGGTGAATTGAAAATTGAAAACACAGTTTCATAAACTTTATTATTTTGTCCAGATCAGTTCGATACACGTAACTCCTCAGCTGAGACAGCGGAGAAAACCTTTAAAGTTTGGGTTTCAGTGCGAAATCATGGTATTAATATATTGCATATCCATTTGTTTGGGGAAAAGGAAGCCAAACAGCTGATAACTTAGCTGTTGCACATTTTATAAATTCTAAAAAACCAACTGCAGCTTTTCTGTGTGTTCAAAATATTAGAGTACGTATATCGTATATCTATACAATATTTTTCTACCCCCAAATATTTATATAGGATAATTTAAAGGTCACTAAATCAACTTTCAAGTTAACTCTGTTGTTTGTATCTAGGGTTAAGTTACGTATTGTAACTTCACATTACGCAAGCACTTTCATACATTTTTGACAGTTGTAACTTAGTTTAATGCATAAAACCATTAATCAATTAATTATTTCCGATTGATAAGACTATACAAGTAGATTTCAGTATGAATTAAATTACCACTGGCAAAAACTAGCTTGGATTTAATTATTTAAAAAAAAACGGATTTATCCCAACTAATTGAATGAAAGCTTACAGTGTTTTAAGTTAAAAAAAATTATAGATAGTAATGCCTAGCATGTGGCAAATAAAATAATCTCATAAAACCAAAAATACTGATTGACGTCAAATAGAAAAAAAAAACTAGCAACAGCATTTCAGTATCTCTATTCAATACTTAATGCATCCACTTGAGAGCATTTTTTTTATTCATTTACATCGCTCTACTGCAATCTGTGACGATCTAAAAATAAAACAAAAACCAATCTCTCTGTGTATGACTTAGTACTTAACATCAACAATTTAATTTAATATAAAACAGACAAAGCCAAGTTTTTTTGTGTAAGTATTCGTATATTTTCTGTTCTCATTTTGAACAGAAACTGCAGTAGCAACAGTGCCGTGCAAACAGACAGAACACAAATGACAAAGAGATAAGAAATCTTGAGCGAGCTGCAGTCCCGCAAGTGAAACATAAGTTGAAGGCAGTTTATTCGCAAACGCAACCCACAAAGTACACACTATCTACATACACTGACAGTGCGGGAGACATTGGCTATGTGGCAAGCTATCTATAACTATCTATGAATTATAGTTCATGCAACATCACCTTAGAGCAAATATTAACGAAACTTGGTTGATGTTTTTTTGTGTTGTTTGGCTCGAATATATTAAATTACCAAGTCGTTTTCTTTTGTGATTCTGTTCTCAGATGGCAGTAATGTGAAACCTTCCGACCCCAAAGTCACTAAAAGTAGGTTTGATAAGTTTTCTCAAATCTGCCTACAGATAATGTGGATGAGTTGAAGGAATGGGTATGGGGATGGGGATATTCATGTACGGTTTTTCTTTAACTGTCTAAAGAGAAAAGTATTACAAAAGTTGAATAGTGTTGCCACATTATTTTTTCAAATAGTAATGCTATTCACGAAAATTACAGTTTTTTTCGGAGGAATATTTTATCCAAATAAGATAGTCGTAGCGGTATGTAATTTAGGCAAAAGATTATATTCTGCACATTTATGGAATTTTAACTTTCATCTGGTCCAATTCATAAAATTGGGGTTTGAACGCCGCGTCGTAATCGGACCGACAAAAAAACACGGGAATATTTTAGACTCAGGTTTGGATTGGATAACCATTTTAGGATTAAGAGGTTCTATTATAAAATTTCTTTACCGCTTATTACTGAACTGAACTTTCCATTTTTAAATTTAGCAAACTGGCCATTATGTTGACATTCAAAAAGTAAATATTTATAATTTCAAATTGATTGCAGTGGTCTATTGGTTAGTATACATTCGAATTTTGAAAATACAGTAATGTCTCGCTAACTCGAACAACTTTTAATCTGAATATCACTCTAATCCGAACCTCTATTTCTTCTCATTTGTACGCTGCAATCAGAATTTTAACTAAAAAAACATACAAACGCATTAGTTTTTACAGAAATTTTAATTTTTACAGCTATTTTGTTTATCGATATGTTAGTCCTTACTCGTCTTCTGAGCTAGTCTTCTGGTGACCATAGTTATGAGAGTATACGTATACACATTATTCTCTTTTTTTCATTTTTGTTTCCCGGCTTTGGCTGTTAAACACGTGCTCAGACGTTAATTTAAGGCTTTTGTCGTTAAATAAGCAATTACTTTCTTTTTCCCGCACTGTAGGCACTCATTAGTCCGAAGAATTTGAAAATCTGAATACCCCCTTGCAGTAATTGACTCGGATAAGCAAGACATTACTATATGATGCTTGATTTTAATGCAAGCCATAGGCAGTCTATCTTTGATGAGTTTGATAAGTATAGAAGGATACAACAATGAATATTCAAATTAAAAAAAAAAAACGTTCAACTAGAATGAATGTCAGAATAATGTGGTCTACATCATGTTTATAATAATAATAAAAAAATATTTTTAACGCCACTTTGAAAATAAACAAGCAAGACTTAACTGGTTAAGTCTTACAATACATCGTCAAGTCCTCGCTTATGCATGATGTAACAAGTCACAATTGTTTGACGAACAAGCATGTACTGCTAAATTACAATTCTGTTGAAATTCTGCTCTCAATCTGTCTCAAACTATGATCTGTCCTCACCCGCCCTTACCAATCAGACGAACAAATTTGGCGAGCATTCATGTCCCATTGAAGAAACAACAACAAAGAACACGAAAAAATCGAGAATTTTCGCCAACAGCGAGCGGCTCGCTAACCAGTCCCTACACGAGAAAAACATAGCAACCACGAGCAAGTTCGGCGAGCATGTTCGTCGTTTAGGGCAACCTTTACTGTTAAATTGTCAACGGTTGTGCAGGTATCCATTTTGAATACCATTGCAGCTTACTCCAAAGAAATAATATATTTGTTTAGCATGCATACCCAGTGGCTCATTTAACACAACAATGTCAGCCGAGTGTAAGTCTATGAAGTGAATCCCACTATAGATCACCGAAGCTAACAACTAAAATCAAAAATATGATTTTTATGATAAAACAAATTCTAAAAATTGGCAGCACTTACATCAATTATGCAGAAAAAAATTTAGCTTCGACAGTAATATACTCTGTATTTACTGCTAGCACCAGCGCAGTGTGTATCTTTTGCTAGAAGCCTATCTATATGGGAATCCAAAAAGCTCGGCCTACATTTTCCTCATTTAAGAGGAAATTTTTCTCGTGGTTGCAAAAACTTAAAACGTGCATATAGTTTGGTGTGCATCTGTGTGCAAGTATCTAGCAGTGCACCGCACCATTATATATTTTTGTTTCTCATTGCATGAGATTTTAAACGTTTTAACAGCCTACAGGCAATTGAAGCTACAGAAGTGCTGCACACATGGTTGGTGTTTTGTTGAAGCGTATAACAAGTTTTGGCTTGCTGGGAGCTTATAATAAATTAGTTACAAAAAAAAAAATAGAATTCCTATCAGATGAGATCTTTCAATGGCTGTGCACGGCAAATGACGACAAGACGAAAGGTCATGCAGTTGTTTCAATGCGTTCATTTGAAAATGTCACAGTATGCGGTGGGAATTTAGGATTTTTTTCTTTACAAAGTGCTTTACAGTATCGTTGTGGAGGGTGCTATAAGTGTGATACTGGTATAATGATTGTCTTCGGATACAAATTCTATTTGGCGATTCAACGGAGGCTATATTAGTCGTGATCGGTTCATTTTGTGATGAACTTTTTGATAAAATTTAAATTAATGACATAAAATCTAAAAAAAAACAAGAACTTATTTTTTGTTTGCCTTTCTGAAGAGGTTATGATTTTAATAAGATGGTGCCATTTCTGCTTCTTCTCCTACTTGTGATGATTTGAATACCAATTAGAATAATTTTTATACAAGGTGGGCCAAAAGACATCACCCTATTGGAAGATGCTCTTATTTTTGCAAATAGCCGCCAATGTCAAATCTGTTTTGACATTTGTGAATTAGACAGATGTAGAATACAAGTGAACAAGCCATGGAGCGATACACTCCCCAAGAACGTGGAATAATCGAAGTGGACGATTTTTCGACCAAAATCATAATGAGCGATGAGGCTCATTTCCACCTCAACGGGTACGTGAAAAAGCAAAACTATCGCTTATGGGGCACCGAAAATCCACGAGTAATGCACGAGGAGCCATTACACCAGCTAAAAGCTTCTACATGGTGCGCTGTTCACACTGGAGGAGTCATCGGGCCATTTTTTTTTTCGAGAACGCCGCTGGTCAAACAACAACAGTGGGTGCGTGCGCGCTATATGGCCATGTTAACCGAGTTTTTTGCCGCACTGGACGAATTAGGACTGGAGGATACAGGACGGAGCAACGGCACACACTACGCGAGCCACAACCGATATTCTGAAGGCCAAACAACATCGAATGACTTCTTTTTTCCCACCTTGTATAAACGAGAAAGAAATGAAGGACTTAAGGCATGTAAATTTTAATGATGTTTTGAAAAGGTGCGGATAATCGGATAAGGTTGACTGTAAACCAAGTTGTCTTTTTTCAATGTAGGTAAATCGTGGAATATTATTTCCAAAATGAGTTTTCAAATGCACAATCATAACGCGCATTTCGTCAATTCTAATGTCAAATAATTACCCATCTATCGTAACCGATACTTTTCGAAACAATGCATTCTAAAACTCCAAAACAATAATCGCCGTAGTTGAAACCATTCTTTATAAAGGCTGCCTTCAACTGGGAAGAACTAACGAAAGGTTCTTAGTCATATTCCATTAGGGATTTAATGGATTCAAGAACTGAAGCCGTTAAATAATGCATGCCTTGAATCTTCTCTGAATGAGCACAAAATCTATTGACAATATACGATTTGTTGTGGTGCAAATTTAAGAGCTGAGTAAACAAATCAGCAGATCAGCAGATTTATTATATCGGAGGTTTGCTTCAGCTTAAGAATTTGGAATTTTCGTTCTGAACTATCTAGCACGAAGAAATTCACTTGATGATAATTCATTTGCACGCATTTAAGGGGTTATGAATAATTTTTCAAGGTTTTTCCACAGTGCGGGCGGTAGAGGAGGCGAAGAAAGAGAATGATCGGAATGGGAGTCACAGTTTTTTGTGCTCGTTATATTCGCGGAACTTTCAACTTGATTGGTATTTTTGGGAGTAACTTCCTAAATCAAACGGATATAGTTGACTTTTGTCAAAAACAATGGCAAAGCAGTGTTGGTTTTATTGAGGAATCACTTGATTTACAGGTCGGAAAATAATGAAGATTTTAAATAAGACAACGCCCAGAGTTTTAAACTGATGTGTAAAAATATTCCCGCAATAATCATTGCATCGCATTAAAAGCTGTATGAACCTTTTGGTCGATATATGTTTCCTTATACTTGAGATATATTTTGAAATCCTCTTCCCTTGATAGATACATAAACATATCTAATTGAGGGCTTATAATGTCACTCATCAACATTCACCTTTGGTAGTTGTCTAGTCATAACGTCTGTTACCCGGAATGGGTCCACTTTTTGTATTTTATCTCTTGATGTAAACGAATTTAAGACCATTTCGCTATCATCAAATTAGTTCTGAGATGAGTTGTCAATGAAAACTCCAAGCACACACCAAAACTTGCCCTACATGCAATTTTTTTTCTTAAGGAGCTGTGTGGAGAAAGAAAAGAAGAAACAACTTTCCAGTCCGACACTCATATAAATACGAAAGGTTCAAATTAAAGACTCTGCTACTTGTCAAATGTGAACCTCAAAAGAAATCTTCATAACATTTGAAAAGATGGGATAAACCCACATTGTATCACAAGGGACCAAATTTAGCATAACTCTCTAACATTTTACTAAACCGTAGATCTGCTGTTGTGCCGAAGAGTTTTTAGATCCCATATATGAAGCTAGGCCATGGACATTAAAAGGGTCTCCTTGGTCATTACTACGTGCAAGTGCTTTTTGAGGTCCGCGGCAGTGATCTTCTTATACCGTTCCTGCACGAATAACTAAGCTTTTAAAAACCACATTGACAAATACGACGAACATGTAGGTATTAACTTTTGTCACCGCAGTAATTATTTGTAGAATATACATTTGTCTAGTAGTCACAATATTTAAACTAAACAAAAATCGCAGTAATTAGTCAATTTCGTAATTTACACACAGCTATTTGTAATTAATATTGTGTGCAATTAAGTTAAATTATCACAATTTCCCTCCTCTGTGGGGTATCTTATGTGATTTAACAATTAGCTAGTCAACTGTGTAATTGTTTTTTAGTATATCTAGCAAAAGTCACTAGAAGTGACATTAAATTTTCTACCAGCGTACAAATCTTTAAATCACCAAGAGATACCACATTCAAGTGGAAATAAACATACACACCCAGGAAAAGCAAATTAATCCAATGTAACAGCAGTTCTGCTTTAAGGATCCATTAAAAGTGGGAAAAAGTAACTGACAAAACAAGCTCACCCCGAACTCTTGTGTAAGCAATAAATTCCACAGCCTCATCATGTGTATGAGGAATCGCAAAATCGCAATATAAGCCTCCCCAAAGCTGTCCTGAGTAAGCGAAGATATATATATGTATACAAGGATCACATAAGCGCAGAGATAGACTACAACGCAAAAAGAGAGGAGCAACACAACAAAAAAAGAGAATATTATATGACTAAAAAATCAATTCAGCTATGTACAGGAAAGACCGGGCCGCGTGAGATACCGGGCTTGGCTCTTGGTGCACGGGAGTTCATTTCTTCGCTTCGTCGTCATCATCAGCAGCAGCCACACCACCACCACCACCACCACCAACGCCAGCAGGAGTAGCAGTAAAGTCCTGTGTGTCCTGGCAGTGTACTATTAAAATAATGGGATAAGTTTTCACTCCCAAAAAACCACTGCAAAGTATTTTATGCCCATGGGCACCACCCATTTCGTGATGGGCAATGGTAATATCGGTGGCTGTTGGTTTCTTTATTGCCCCCCGCATAACATTCTACAAATTTATTACCACCCCTTTTTCACTGAGCGGGGTGTACATTATGTAGTTACTTTCCTCCGATTACTTTGGCCGATGTGTGAGTGTACGTTACTAGAAAATGTATAGTTTAGGTGTGTTGTTTTTTTTTTTGTTCTTTTTACTTAGGGGTAGATACCCCTCATAGGTATACAAGTTTTACATAAGAAAAATGCAATTCTAACATCTGCAAAACGGTCAAATGTATTGTGACGCATATACACCCCTTCAAATAGGACTCGATGTTAACTCCATGTTTAGATATATGATGAGGATGACGCTGGTTCATTCATTTCCGAGCTTTATATACTCTGCGGGAGAATAACGTCCTTGTCTGAGGTTATACCAATACATGAACAAATAAGCGATATGGTGGAGATGGAAATGACAACTTTACCACCCCAATCATACGCCCCATGAACTGGTGGAATTTTCCGGGAAAAAAAAGGAAATTCGATATTACTCATGAGTAAGCTATGTGTAGCTATGTTTGTATGACGCAGTATTGGTGGCTATGTTGTACCTAGCAGTCATGTGTCATCATCTGTTAAATTGTGTTTTGTTCCATATTGAAGATGAGTGCTATACCTATACCAAGTGTGCGACAGGAATGCATCTTGTGTTAGGGAACTTTTTACATACATACACAAAATGTTACACAGATATATAATATGTTAATATCCTTATTTTTCTTTTTTTGTTGTTTTTGTTTGCTAAATGCTAATGGGGTTTGTTAAGTGATTTTCAACATTTGAAAGCTTATAGATATAGGCTTCAATTACGCGATGTCATTGAAAAAACTTTGACACGTAACTTAATGACGAAATGTTCAAAGATACCGATTTCTAAATTTGGCATATGCTATGCAAAGTTGAATATTTAAGTTGTCCTAATGGGTACTTTCTTTATTTTGCCCTTAAAAAAGCTTGTATTAAATCGTACTCGCGCTACACTGAAAATAATGAGAAACTCAAGTTATGGTTACTTCAGGGATACATAAGTTAATTTATAATTTTCTGAGATGATCCGCTGATGGGTTTTAACCAGATATGATCGACAGACCTATGGGAAAAATGCAAATAAAAGAAGTGCCATGTAGCATGTGTTGAGAGTTTCAAACTTGTTCATGTGATAAAGAAAGAATGATCGCAAAATTATAAAATGAGTTTAACAGTATACTGGACAAAAACGAAAAATATGGCGACAAATTTTATCATCCTATAGGACAACCTCTTCTCATTTTTTTATACTTCTTATGACGTTAAAAGTACATAATGCCAAAGAGTAGTACATCGTGTACTAATTTTTATCCTTTTTACATATTTAAGTTCAAAACAAATGTGCAGATGTTTTGCTGCAGACAAAATTAAGACAAAGGTATCAAAAGACATAAACCTTGTAAAATCTGCAAATCTGCTACAGTTCTGCAAGTTGCCCCACCGCAAAAGTCAGTAAAAATTATATAGTGACTATTTTAATGCTAAAAACAAGTGTCAAAATAATAAGTGCCGTTTATTTTTGACTTAGTTAAGTGGCTTACAAGCAAACAAGTGTTGAAAAGAGCTGTCAATTATAAAATTATATTCCAATTACATGTCTATTGCGTTATTTGAATTCTACTGTCACTGCATACGACTTCCGAGGACTTTGTTACAAAAAATGTCTCTCAGGATATTAACAGTGTGCTATGTTCACCTATCAACTTCGTTAAGTTATCCAAGTTTAATCGAAGTGATATGAAATCCATATATATTTCCTTTACCCGTTCTCTAAGGACAACGTAGCTTGGTTCCCAAAGAGACAAACCCTTTCTCAGTGATACCCAAAAAATACAACAGTTGCAAATAGATCATAAAACCGTTCGATTTCCCTGCAACAATGCGTGAGACCCGAAACTCGTGGTAAGGTAGTTTTTTTTTATCCCAGCCTACATAAAGTGACCGCGCGTCCGAAATTTCCTTCACCACGATCCGCATTGAACCGACAGGTCGTATCTCCAAAATCATAAAAATACACTTTTCTAAATAAAATACAATTTCATCCCTCTAAGGGTTTACCATAAATATTTCAAAATAAATTCCACAACAAAAAGCACATACTTTAAGTGAGGGGAGAGGTGAAATACATTAATAAAAAAAATGTTGCTCTCCACAATGGATGTGTTATGTCAAATCGTGTACACACTGCTAAATTGAATACAAATAGAATCCAAGAAGCAGAGTATTGTGTGAATGCTGAAATTGGTAACACTCTTAAAATATGCACGCATACACTCATGCAGATTGGAGGTGGCGATGATGAGCGTGTATATGTATGCATCACCGCCATCTTCTTGTATAAAAGCCGACGGCGCCCTCATTTAACCCGTCATCGTTTTTTTTTTTTTTTTTTTAAGGACACAACTGTATATACAAACGAGTAGAATGCACCCCTGAGGTCGGATAGAATTCAGGCAAACAGAAAAAAAAATACACAACTCCAAGGAAACTCTTGTTGAAATTGTTTTAAACTTTCGACCTCTTTTACAGAGACAGAAAGGGGAGAGGATAAAACTCTCTTTCAAATCCCTGGGATGAACACTAAAACTCCCCCAATAGCAAGAAACATGAATGGCACAAGACTCCCCTTTTAGATTGCGAAAGGATGAGCTTATGTACCGTGGCTTCAAGTAAATGCTTATTTGGGTTGAGTAGTGACTGAAAATCTAAGGGCTTGAGAAGGAGGAAGTGGCACACCATCACATGCAATGTTCCCAATTTGAATTGTTTCTCCGGGCAGTACATTGACAGGACAAGGAGTAAGACGGAGAAACTTTGAAAACGCAGTGAATTTTTTTACTTGATCCATGTATCGGCCACTCCAGTGGTATTAAAGCCCAACATTATTTAACTCCCCCTCTAGCAGCTGGGGCGTGTGGTGAATTTCGCCGTTTATCGCCAAAATGAGGTCGAAGAAACGGAAAACGAAAGCTCGGCACAGAACAACCCTGGTGAGCGCGACGTAACGGGGTGTTGGCTCTTTGCTCTCCGTCCATCCGCTTTGGATGTTGCGGATGATGGAGCAAGGGCAGAATGCAGAAAAGTGTAAGTCCACACACACACACTGCGGAATAGTGTAATACGTATTGAGCGGATAGAACCTGGCAATAATTTTCCTCATCGTCATCCTCATCATTGTCAAAGTGTAGCAATGGATGACGGCGACGACGACACGTATAGTTGTGGAAATATCCCCTAGCCCCACAGTTCACCATTATTATGGTGGTGTTAGTGAATTTCAATTTAGCACCCGGTTTTATCGAATGTTTGTGTATCCATTGCACGTCCGGTAAGCGACCCTTTTAACCCGGGGTAAGGTATACTCACACAGAAAAAAAAAATGATGATGAATGAAAGAATCATATAATTTGAAGGAAGTTAAAACCCTACAGCTCAATAGAGCTGCTTCTGTTCATCAACGCTGAACAACAATTTAAGGGTTGGCAAGTTGAAAGTCCACCATAATCCAATGGACAGCAGCAACAGCAGCAGCATGGGTTTCTTTATTTAGAACTGCCTTTGTGCAAAATTCTAAATAGCTGGCGTATGTACAAGCTGCGAATACGAATATTCTCGTAGAATCCAATAACGAAGGTTAAAGTGCTTTAGGGAGAATTTACCAAGTCGTTACGAAACAGTGGGATATGCATTATCCAAAAAATTACAAAACAGAGCGAACGAGAAAGCTATAATCCTTTTCCATTGCCGGAGGTAGGGATCATTTGGAAGATATTCATAATGAAGCAATCATAAGCTGGGTTTCGGTTTAGCTTCTTTTACAGGATCACATTTGGATGGGGCCTTTGTCTTTAAAGCATATAAGGTTACATCATTTTAAGAGGTGGATAATTCTAATATATACTAGGCAATAATGGCTTATAGAAGGCTATTACTTCTTCTGTGATTTAATGGTATTAGGAAGAGAAACGAAGGGAATTTAAGGGCTTAAACTAAGAGTCAGCGTTAGCCCTTAGCTTCCCTTCGTTTCTTCGCAAATTAAAAATTTAAGAAGCTTAACATTTAAGAAATGTTTGTACACTAGACTTCTACAGGCATTTTTGGGCACAGAATACAAATTGCAGCCGTATTTTTAAGCACTTACTTTGGATGTACTAGTCCAAGAACTAGTCGAATCCTGTGCCCTCAGACATAATTTAAATATCGTGGGATAACTTATGCTATGCGAATCAAGAACATTCTATATCACGCCATGAGTCTGGAACTCAACAAAACGTTCCTTCTTTGCTTCCCTGCAGAAACAGTGAAATTCAAAATAAATTGGAAGATGTAATCTTTGACAAACTTTGTAGGTAAAATCTTTGGTCACTATATGCTCAGTTACCACAGTAGAAAACTAAATCTGAAATCAAATGACTTGTTTCTAAGTATCAGTCCCTGTGTCCTATGACAAAAGCAAAACTTCTTCCAGGATCTAGCTTTGTGAAAGTCTCTGTTGTTCATGGAACCATAAGTTATGCTCTTATAAAAAAGGTATTCACGCACCTTAATTTGCAGATGCTTTAGCGATAAGGAGGTGCCTAAGGACAAACCACATTTCCAATGATCAAAAACATGCTTGGCAGAATTTTTGCAAAAAGTTCGTAAATGTAGAGTTATTTCAAAATCATTACAGGAAATGGCGATGATTTTTTTATTTCATATACGACTCAGATATATAAAAGCAGTCTATGGGTCCGAACCGGAATGCTGTAAAGAGGCAAACATTACCCATCTGTTTTAAAAGATAAACCTACCGATTAGAAAAATATATTGACATGAATGGCAAGATGGCGCTTAAAAGGAAAGATTATTTGATTTTGTTAATCCTCATCAAGGCCTTAACATATTACAACGTTCGTTTTGATAAACAATTAGGTGAGGTTAGGTTAGGTCGTAGTGACTGCACGCGATGCGCGTGCACACTAAGACCATAAAGGTCCGTTGGCGTTCACGTGGATCTGTTAACTTTCCTGTATTCGTTCGCCTAATTGAACCATTCAGAATCAACTATGTAGCGAAGGAGGTTTCTGACATTGATGTTAGCCAGCTCACCTAGATATCTCAGGATACAATAAAAAATATCGAACCTGTGCATAAAAATTGCCTGCTCTTCCTGCTACAACACGCCACGAAAAACCTTCAGCAAGAAAAATATGACATAATTCCTACGTCGATGATTTCCTATTTATGGCGGTACACACATCATAACATGTGCATGTGTCCTTCCATCTGATCTGGAAAATCTACATTTGGAATTCAATTTATTTCTATTTCCAATACGGTGGTATTGTTGCTTAGCGACCGGTTCGTGTACATACAAAATCGTATAACATCAACAACATGCCGACATCGTTATCGTTTCTGTTGTAGTATTCTTGTCCTTATAATCACCATCACCATTCATTCTACAGTCCATTTCATGTTGAGGTCCTTGAATGTGCGACAGATCGCTATAGTGTATACAATTTTGATGTGGCACCCACACTTGGCAGTTACAACGAAATGTATAGTGGCTGGACGGGGCCAGGCCATCATCAACGTTACTTGTCTCTTCACCCTTTTGAAGAAGCCAGCTTTGGGGAAACTCTGTTATTGTTGTTCCTTGATTAAATTTCCCTAGAAAATATCGATCCGAAAATCAATTCTAATTACATGACGAAGGGATGGGCTCTAAATGGGTGGTGGTATAGTGTTGGGCTTTGGTGTGCGTTTGTTCCATTGTTGTTAGAGCCTGAGATGTGTTACGTGAATTTTAAGCTAACAATGAAAAGAAATAAACTAACAGATAGGGAAGGAAAGAGGTTTGGTGTGTAATGGAATCATTCCGATTGTTGTTTTGTTTTGTAATACGATTGCAACAATCTATCCAAGGATATGTATGAGAAGGAGCAGGACATAGACAGAAAGATTCGCTTGAAATGCCATTATTTTTAATTATTTTAGTTGTGTTGATTCTATACTATTGTTGTAAGCGGAATGGTGAAGATTGCATAAGGATTGTGTTGAGGATCATCTATTATTTAATAAAAAGTAAGTTGTGTTGAAAGAATTACAGCGCAGAGTAGACGTTTTTTTATAACTGTCCAAGTTTCTAATTATATGGGGTGGCGTATACGTAACACGTTTTTGTTAATGTTGAATGGGTGCGTTGATGCTTCTGGGTTGAGATCAACAATTCTAAACGAATTTTTTGGTATTGTTTTCGAAAATCATAAATTGGTTCTTCCATATGTATTTATATACCCAACTTTTATGAGACCTACATTGGTCACTACAAAGTTTCTTACTTTTTGCGAGAAATTTACATGTAGATCTATTATTTTGCTAAGGGAAATAGTTACTTCGGTAACGAAATTATCCATTAGACTTCTATTTATTAGGTTATTTAAAAAGTAAAACCTAAGCAAACGCAAGCCTAGGACGATTGTACAGCCCAAGCAAAACAATTCAATTTAGATTCAGGCCGTAGACCAATAAATAATATTGAAAAAAAAAGTCTTCGAAAAGGTTGGCTAAAAAAGTCTTAGCCTGGTCGCATGAGCAATGTTCTGTTCCTTAAAAAAAATAAATTCTCAAACATTAAAAAATGATAATATTTCATGATGATTAGTCATAAAACACGTGTTTATTAACGAATTTAAAAAACTTAAACAAAATGTAAGAAAATAATTATTTTTAAATGCGTTCCTTTCTTGTTGCCAGCATTTGTACCCGGCGGACGCCATACAGGGGTACCCATATGGATAAAGCGCTATAACGAAAATAAGTAGAAAAACTCATCTACCTCAAAGACCGAGATGCTCCACCACTTAAAAAACAAGCAAATTTAGAACACGTTTTGGAAAAGTGTTATGCACGTTACTGAAACCCTAGAGCAAAAGCAGATCCTATGCTTTTGCTGTAGGGTCTTCAGTCTTTGAAGAAGCTACAAAATCTATGAGTGAAGAGTCTGGTTACAGTTTGCTAAAAGTTATCAATTATCAATAGATTGCGGATGACACAGACAATTATTGCCCAGAATATTACACTTTTGTGTGAAATTTTATAGCCGGGATCAATAACAGATTTCGGTATTGGGAGAGTGAGGGGTCATTTATTTTAGCAACAACATTAGATTCACGCACAGATTTTCTGCAAATAACTTGAAAAAATGTAGCTATCTGAAAAAAATCTGCCATTACTTAGCTTTGACAATAATTCGTATTTTAATAAATTATAAACACTCAATATTGACTTTCTGTTAACCATTGATAAGGTACATGCAAAATAAATATATACAAGCGCCCGAGGTACATTCTCTATTATCTATTTGATTTATTATCTACTAAGCCATCGATATCGTATCGTTATCCGTATCGCCGATTTCTTTACTTCGGTAATCGGTATCGTATCGGTCAAACAATGAATCCCTAGAAAAAACAATATATTTCAGAAACTAACAGAATTCTATAATAATTCGTAATAACTCATAATTCTAGAAATATACTTCGTGGAATTATGTTTTTTTTTGTCGTTAAGGTAGTATGCGATCTATTATGAGTGTTTTAACATTTAAAATGCACTACAGGAAAGCAAACTCAAGTATTTAACCCTGCGGTTCACCAATTTGATAACTGACCATTAGGGAGTCCTAAACATTCAACTCCTCCTTTATTTCATCTACATTTAATGTAAACCAATTGTAAAATATAAAAAAAAACAATTAAAAAAAATGAAAAAAAACTAAACTAATTTACAGCTCACTGCAAAAGTCAAAAGAATAAATTATTGAAACTCCTAACCAACAACAAGTCTTAAGTATTATTTGAACCCATAAATCATTCTTTCTTAACTAAACTTTCTTTCATCTTTGAAAATGACCACGAAATTGTGTAAATTCCCAACCAATGAGGGGTTTTTTTTGTGCTTGAATTATCCTTCCTATCAGGATCTTATTATACGTTTCTGTCATTTCGAATAAATTTTATTAGATTTTACCTTTTTGTGTTTGACTTTTCTATTGGAAAGAAAATTGCCCACCTTGGCAATTTTGTCGTTTTTTAATGATAAATGTGATTTTCAGTAAAGAGAAATGGACAAAAAAAAACAAAGAATCTCGACGAAGATGAATAGTGTGTAGTGCGGGAGCAATTTACTCGATATTACATTGAGAAACATGTCATGTAGGGAATGTAATAAAGTTGAGGTTCGTGGTCCATTTTTTTTGTCGGACATTAAAATTGGGTGTGGTTAGAAAGACTTTTTTTAAGTATGGACAAGTGTTTTTTTTTATTTCTTAAAGTTAAATAAATATTCTTAGGAAAAGGAGTATATGCAAAAAGCATGTTTTGAAGGCGTTTACAAATACATTAAAAAACATATCAGAAGGCTACAATCCTCTGTGCGCATCGTTTAATACCCTATCTTATTCCATCCCAAAAATAAAAATATCACCAAAATGTCGGCTTTATGGCGATGAAATATAAAAAATGTCATTGTCAGAACATATTTTGCAGACAGTCTATCAATTTCTTTAATTGTTCGACAAAAAATTTGTAAAATTTGTTTGAAAACGCTTCCAAAAATTGGGCGCGGATTAAAATAATATATGGAAGAAATGTTTATGTTACCATAACCAATGCATTAACATTTTTTTCAAAATGTTTAAAATTTTACCGAAAAAGGTTTTTTTACTGAAAACAGAAAACTTTGTATAGATGAAATATAGACACTAAGTTCGTCTAGAAATGTTGTGCAAACACTTTTTCAAAATCTCTAACAGTTTGGCCTCAAACTAGGTTTTTCCTTTAAAAAGGGGCAGTGGGCAGATTTCAAAAATGTTTACACTTGTTCTGCTGGGAACAACAAAGAATACTTGTACCAAATTCCATCATTCTAACTCAAAATTTAAGGCCCAAAAACTGGTGACGGACAGACATGGCTTTATCGACAATATCGCTATCGATTCTGAGTCGATCCATATACTTCAAAGTAAACGGTGTTTTATTAAGAGGTTGGTTTTTTCAATTAAGATAAAACTGACATTTTGTGGTCAAATTGGGCAACTCTTATGTCATTTATGTTCAGTTTGGTTTGCCATTTCATCATAAACAGGTTCACAAATGAACAACTCTTGAAAATTGCTCAAATTTATTTGGAAAATAATGGTTCAGTTCGCGAAGTTTACCGCAAGCTCCGTCCATTTTATGGTCGACATAATAGTCCATCAAAGCAATTAATTCGGTTAACCATGCATAGTTTTCGCACTACGCTTACTCTATGTGATAATACTCATCCGCAGAGACGTCAAACAGTGCGCACCGAAGAAACAATTGCCGCTGTAGAGCAAAGTGCTGAAGAGGACCCGAATGAATCGATTCGCCACCGTGCACAGCAATTGGAGCTTTGTCCATCAACTTTATGGAAAATTTTGCGCTAATATCTTGGCTTACGACCTTACGAGATCCAGCTTGTGCAAGAAAAAAAGCCGCGAGACCATGCAATGCTTCGTGATTTTGGTGTATGGGCCGAAAATGAGATCGATCTGGATGCTGATTTCCATCGTAAAATTTTGTTCAGTGATGAGGCTCGTTTTTGGTTGAATGGCTACGTCAACAAGCAAAATTGGAGTGAAGAGACCCTTGAGACGCCAGTACATCCACAAAAGCTGACTGTTTGGCGTTTTCAGTCACTGGTGGAGTCATTGGGCTATACTTCTTCCGAAATGATGCTAGAGAGCCAGTTACCGTTAATGGAGACCGGTATAGAGTCATGATAACCGACTATTTTGTTCCCGAATTGAATGGCATGAATGTGGATGAGGTGTGGTTCCAACAAGATGGCGCCACACAGCGCACGTCACAATCGATTTATTGAAGGAAACATTCGATGATTCGATGGACCTGTCAATTGACCACCAAGATCGAGTGATTTGATACCATTGGATTTTTTTTCTCTGGGGATATGTGAAGTCGCCGTCTATGCCAACAAACCAGAAACGTTAATGGACTTGGAAGCCAAAATTCGTGGCGTTATTTACGTCAAAAGGCCCCAAATGCTTGAAAAAGTAGTTGAAAATTGGACCTCTAGACTTGGCTCTATTCGAACCAGCCGCGGCGGCCACATGCCCAAAATCATATTTAAATATTTTAATGGCATAAAATTATCGTACCAATAAAGCGAAATTGATGGGCATTAAAACGATTTTCTTGTGTCTTATTTTAATTTGAAGTTCTATACCTCTAAAAAAATACACCCTTTATAAATCTAACGAAATTATATCTCTGTTACAAACTATGTATAAAAAAAACTACTATACTTCCATGGGATAGGGTCTTTCTTTTCTATTTTTACTATTTGATGTGGATAATCGTAACTAGTTTTTACTTGGGGGTTAGTGTTAGTTAGTTAGTGTTAGTGTTTACATATTTTGTCAATAAAAAATGCTGTGTTATAAACATTAACTGGGTTTTTAAAAATAAAACAATATTTTGTAATATTTTCAAAGAAACATTTCTAAATCGGGTAAAATATAATTTGAAAGTTGTTGATTTAAATTAAATTTCATCTCCGACATTTTTATTTATAAGTCGATGAAACAAACCTTCAAAGAACTAAGTCCTTGGGATTAGCCCAATAATCGCAAAATATGCGAAAAAAGCTGGAACGCTCACAGAAAAGTTACCTGCCAAATGTTTTATACCGCGTCGTGATAAAAACAAATATATGCCAGTGAAGTTACATACTTAGTTGCAATGCAAATACAAAAAGATTGATGATTTTAGTTAGTGAAAATCTCTCATTACTGTGATCAAGCCTTCATAGTGTTTGGAAACAATAAACTGATGTCCATATGTTACATGTCTAATGAGGTAATTCCTTATCGCATTTGGAAATATGAAACGATTGCCCCCATCAAATAATTTTCTTCTGATGTTTTCATTTTTTATATTGTTATACTACCTTACCGACTTACTAAGTGCAACTTATTCTAGTTGAAAAGAAGTTTGAACTCAATGGTTGAGTAATGGTATTTTTCGCATATAATTGCTTTAATTAAATTTTTATCGTTGAAAATCTTTAGAATTGTCCCAAAATTTCGTAGACTGATTAAAGTAAACAAATATACACATGTTCTCATTTGAACCTTGCATATCGTTACAAATCCTTATTCATCTTAAAATTTGAAATCTTCACAGTTTTAAGCAAAATTACATACTTATGTCAACACCGAGGAAGCTTTACAAAAAATTAAAACATCAAGAGAAAGTCAACAAAGAGCTGCATTAAAGTTGCATAACATCTTTTAAAAGAAACAAACCGAATTTGTTACAAAACACTTCATTGTGCACCATCTTACCTACATCAGAGTGAACATGTCTTCTTCGTTTTGTCTTGCATTTATTTATATCACCCACGCACCGCAAACCAAAAACAACAACAACTAAGTAAAACCTCAAGATTCACACACACATAGTGACTGTTAAAAATAACTAAACCATAGAGGGAAGGGACCAAAGATCATCTTTTATTGCATTCGTATGTCGATCAGAGAATGTATGCGTCTGTGTGGGGTCTATATATAGCCCCACTGGTCTTTTACTGCACAATGGCAAATTAAAAATGCAATTTGCAATAATAAAAAATAAATACCAACACACACATATTCAACAACAATAATTGCCGCCACAAAACATCAAATGGTCGGACAGAGACATCGACGACGTTGACGTCGCAAAACATACGTGTGATGAAAAATATACTCTACACAGTGCGGTGCAGCAATGTGGTGACAAATTGCAAGATATGTATCTAGATATAGAGACACGAAATAAGCAACAAAAACTGTATATATTAAATTTCTGCAGAATAATTGCATTTAAGCCATTTAAATGAGTGAATGGGTTAGAGGAGAAACTCTCTATTGCAGTCCTGTGCGTGGTCGTGAAATTTAATGCAATTTGGTTTTTATTTGGAGTTGCCAACATTTATTGCGGATTTTATTACGCTGTCGGGGATTTTGTATGCTTGATTTCAGAGTAGAGGTTTAAGGTTCGGTTAGCAAAGTATAACTTATGACAATGTCCTTTGATGTTTAAAAACCCAAACTAGGTGTTAAATAAAAATTTATAGTTAGAGAGTTGATGATTAGAAAAAAATGTTTTTTTTTTAAAAGGAAACATTAAAGCCTCCGAGAAGTGGGCGAGGTTTTAAGCTTTCTATAAATGAAAGTTACAGATGTCCCTATCTAGTATGTTGAAATGATTTTTTTTTATAATTTGACCAGAAAAACTTTTCAAAGCCGCATACGACAGCATTTATAGAGACGAACCATACAGAGCCATGTCTGGTTTTGGTATACCGCTCAAACTCGTCGTTTGTGTAGGATGACGATGAAGAATTCTCGCTGTTCCATCTGGGTTGGAAACGACCTCACCGACACATTCGATACCAAAAGAAGGATTTAGGGAAGGCGATGCGATATCATGTGACTACTTCAATTTGATTCTTGAGAGGATTGTGCAAAACTCCCGACCCAACACCAGAGGCACAATTTCCCAAAAATCGGTACAACTACTAGCATACGCCGACGATATTGACATCGTTGGTCGGACCCAACGTGATGTCATAGCCACGTTTGCTAGTATAGAGAAAGAAGCGGCAAAAATGAGGGCAATACGGAGTATATGCTGTCAACACAAAAGTGCACATCGACGAATTGAACAGAACGTCACCATTGATAGATATAACTTTGAGGTAGTACAGGACTTTGTCTATCTCGGCTCCGCTATTAACTCTGACAGCAACATCTCGTCAGAAATTAAACGAAAAATTTCTCTTGCCAACCGCTGTTTCTCCGGGCTAAGAAAGCAATTCAGTAGTAAAACCCTCACTCAAACTACTAAGGATATCCTATATAAGACCCTAAAGCATGGGCCGTCTCAAAGACGGATGAAGAAATTCTTTGTCGATTTGAGAGGAAAATTCTTCGGTCCCATTTGCGTTGACGGGCTATGGAGACAAAGATTCAACCAAGAACTATACGAGCTGTACAGCGACATGCCCCTGTTCAAAAAAACTACGCATTGGACGTTTAAGATTGCTAGGACATGTAGAACATGGGGACACCAATACTCTGGCTCGCAGAGTCTTCGACACCCAGTCAGACGTCGGACGCAGTAGAGGAAGACCTCTCCTTAAGTGGCGCGCACAGGTAGAAACCGACCTCAACCAACTTGGAGTGCGCAACTGGAGGTAGTTAGCTAAGGACCGGGCTAAATGGAGAGGCATTTTGGTTGAGGCCCAGGTTCATTCCGGACTGTAGCGCCACTTAAGTAAGTAAGTAATGGGTTTTAAAACATTTGGTGTCCAAGAAGCCAGAATGAAAACAAGTGTTTGCTCAGCACTACACAATAATGCCATACCGGATTAAAAGAAAAACAATAGTGCCATCGACATTTTTCCTCAAATTATCTAACCATCGAAATATTACTATCAATTGTTCAGTGGTGGATCATGCACGCTGCAACAATCAATAATTACAAAACGAGGTGGTTTCGAGGACGATGCGTAATGTCATATTTAGAGTTTGTGTCATCCTGATAAGTCAGTTGTATGTATCACAAAATACAGACTGATCATGTGTACGTGATCGTAGATGATGGTCATCTAAGAACCTAACGTTATAGTCCTACAATTTGAATATAAATATTTGTTTCTTTACAGTGCTACTTAACTACAAGTCGAGTAGAATTTATTGGCACTCATATTTGATTTGCCTTTGAGTCAGCCAATATGCACATTCACATATAAATATGACATACTTTGAGTTATATGATTTGCAGTTTATACACACATTTTTACTTTTAGAAAAAAAAAAACTAAACAAAAATTTAGCTACAGACGACAAAGGCTACAAATTTTACAAGGCATACGTGCGGTTAATATAGAATTCC
The DNA here is from genome assembly GCA_949824845.1 of Rhingia rostrata. Classification (NCBI taxonomy): domain Eukaryota; kingdom Metazoa; phylum Arthropoda; class Insecta; order Diptera; family Syrphidae; genus Rhingia; species Rhingia rostrata. Next base: position 48,186,050 of record OX463755.1, on the reverse strand, counting down.
TCACATTTCTCCTTATATTTTCTTGTCTCATATTCGCATAAACATTATGAGCTCGGTGCAGTTTTATATTTTTTTCTTGTTGATAAAATTAGATAATATATCGATATGGTTACCAAGTCAAAAACTACCCACTCCTCTTACCTCCTAATCCAATGTTGCACTTTTCACTGGTGCAGCTATATATGTTTCTGCCAAATGTATTGTCTCTCTCTCTCTCTCTCTCTCTATCTTGTCTCTACCTAGACACAAGGTATTTCTATTTCCATCGTTTGTTGGTAATTGCCAAATTGCAGTACAAAATTACATGCGCTTGGTTAAACCGCATATTATGTATATCTTTGCTCGAAAAAGGTTGGTATTCCTTTATCTTGATGATGCCCTGTATGGCGACGGGTTTGTTGCCTTCATGAAAGACAAAATTATACATCCCCATGTAGATCAAAAGTCAGAGAAGAAAATAGCAAGAAACCAAGATACAAATGAAAGCAGACGCTAGCTGTGGGATTTCCCCATCATCGTCTCTACAGAAATAGTTGTGCAATTCGTGTATATTTAATTTGTTTTAAGACCTCTTGGCCTGTTATGTCTCTTTGTGGCAGAATAAAAGAGAGGGCGATGTGAATAATAACTATAGAGAGACTAGAATCTATTTTGGGCCGAGTCATTGAATTATTTGTGAAATTAAATAAAGTGCAACCATTAGTTAAACTTTGGATCAGGGTTCAATTTTTTTATTTTCGAAATTAGCAATTAATTAAATTCTTAATTTTATTGATAAAAAACGCTAATAATGGTTTTCATTATTTTTTTGAGACCATTGTTTTTTTCCTAAGCAATAAATAGTAGGGTCTACACATGGCAACTCGGTTTATATAAAATAATGTCAACATATGACTTTTATTATTCCAAAAACTAAATAACAATATTTAGTTGGTGATAGAATTGAAGACATTGTTCATCGACGGACCAGTTTGAGTAAAACAGACAAGAATCAATGTCGGCAGAGAAAAATAATCAACGAATATTTGTGACATTAATGTGGACGTTATTCTAGTTCAATGATTATGTGTCCACATTCTCGTCCTGCGGCCAATGTTATAAATTAATTTGAAATCAAAGTTCGATGAGATAGTGTTTCAAAGCTGGAGATATATAAGCCACAAAAGTCTTACGATATAATGGCACCCGATCTATTTATCAGTGAGTTTGTAAGATCGCATATTAACGTGGACTTACCTTCATAAAAAATTATATGTGGCTTTAAAGCTTGGTGAGGAGAGCAATATCTAAACCGAAGCTTAATAAGGCTGCTGGAAATGCCGGCGGAGATGACTTGGTAAATAACATCCACCAACTCATAAGCCAAATCTGGTCGGAAGAAAGTATGACTGAATAATGGAACCTCAGCATCGTTTGACCGATCCACAAAAGAGGAGATCCCCTTAACTGCTCCAACTACAGAGGCATAAGTCTACTCAACATCGCCTACAAGATCCTATCTGCCGTAGTATGTGAATGCCTCAAACCGATTTCCAACAACCTGATCGGTCCTTATCAGTGTGGTTTTAGGCCATAAAAGTCCACAACCGATCAAAGTTTCACACTTCGACAGATCCTGGAAAAAACCCAAGATCCAAATCGATACCCACCACCTATTCATCGATTTCAAAGCCGCATACGACAGCAAATATGGAGACGAACTATGCAGAGCCATGTCTAGTTTTGGTATACCGCCCAAACTCGTCCGTTTGTGTATTATGACGATGGAGAATTCTCGCTGCTCCATCAGGGTCGGAAACGACCTTACCGACACATTCGCTGTCATGTGACTTCTTCAACTTGATTATTGAGAGGATTGTGCAAAACTCCCTAGCCAACATAAGAGGCACAATTTTCCAAAAATCGGTGCAACTACTAGCATACGCCGACGATATTGACATCATTGGTAGGACTCAACGTGATGTCATAGCCACGCTTGCTAGTACAGAGAATGATGCGGGTGAAATGGGTTTATCAGTAAATGAGGGCAAGACAAAGTATGTGCTGTCAACACGAAAGGACACACAACATCGACGAATTGGACAGAACGTCACCATTGACAGATATAACTTTGAGGTAGTAAATCTAGCTCGACTCCGCCATTAACTCTGACAACAACTTCTCGTCAGAAATTAAACGAAGAATTACTCTTGCCAACCGCTGTTTTTTCGGGCTAAGAAGGCAATTCAGTAGTAAAGCCCTCACTCGAACTACTGAGGAGATCCTACATAAGACATAAGACCCTGATCATCCCAGTCCTGCTCTACGGCGCTGAAGCATGGACCGTCTCAAAAACGGATTAAGAAATCCTTGGTCGATTTGAGAGGAAAACTCTAAGAAAAATCTTCGGTCCCATTTCCCTGGTTCAAAAAAAACTGCGCATTTGACTTTTAAGATGGCTAGGACATGTAGAATGAATGGACAAACAAATAAATTAAAAAGAATGTATTATCGATAAATGACGCCTTCTAACCTGCATTTAGACTAAAATATCGTTTTCCACACTTTTTCGGAATCTTTTTTCCACATTGCTACAAGATAGATGGCAGCAGATCAGGAAATTGAGTTTGCTGGTTATTGCAATAAAGTTCAATCAAATCAAGGTAGGAAAAAACGTAGATATATCTCAAAATGAAAAAAATTTAGTTATCCATTATTTGCATTCATTCAGGTGACGATATTAGGTACGTACCTACTTATTAGGAGAGCCGCACATTGGATACTGGCCGTAAGAATTGAATGCTCACACTGACTACGTTTTTCTACGATTGTTTTCGGACGTCGGAACAACACGCACGTATACGTACGACTAAATCGCACACAGTGCGCGCACTCCCAATATAACTTGGAAGGTCGGGATTGTCCGTACGTGCTCGCACGAGTCGAATTCGTACGATAACGCGTCCAATGTGCGACTGGCCTAAATTCTTCTTAAAATAGGCTGTGCCCGGTGATATTCCATTCGTGAAGTGGGTTATCGCACGAACTATTGAAAAATCCCAAAAAGTTCGGAATGTTTTCGGAATTACTGTTCGCACGAGTCGAATTCGTACGATAACGAGTAAAATGTGCGTTTGGCCTAGGGCTAACCATACGAACTTCTTTCAAAATACAAAGGGGTTACAGAAAGTCAATTGTTAATATTATTACATCTTCTTACTTTAGTTCCAGCCTTTTTTTTTCATTTTGGATTACAGTTTTTGATGACTGCTTTCGGTTACAATCGGAACATAATCGTTTGATAGGACATATCGTCCTATTTTATCGAACACGCTAAATAAATAAAATCAATTATAATCATCCGAAGTCAGAATCTGGCATATTTCCTTCATAATAGAGTACACAAAACTATACAAAGAAAGCAATTTCAAAATTGAATGAATTGCACATTTCTTGTATAACATGCATCTATCATTGCACTACGTAGAGGCGATGACAAAACTGATGAAATCCAATGAATGTCAAAAGGCGGACTCAGGAAACACCGGTATATGGAGGGAGTGCTGATTGGTTTTTGTGACCGCGCAAAAGTTCATTTGCGCCTCGCAATGTGCACCTAATTTGCATTATAATGCAACGGGTGACTGCAATTTAGCTAAAGCATTCGTCATTTTCTTTCTTTCTTTCCGTTCGTTCGTACTCAATTCGTTTGGTATTATAATGCCAGGAATAACCCCCCTAGACTTTGGTATACAAAACAAACTTTTTGTTTTTTTCTGCACAACCGTATAATTTCTCTATTCGTGCAGAATAATGTCAGCATTTAGGAATTGAATCAAAAAAAACCGAATAATCAAATTTGTTTAGAACGTCTTTTAAAAAAAAAACATCTAAAGCACATCGGTATATGGAGTTATTGGATTAAATTTTAACTACATAAGACTGAAGGAGAAACAATGTTGGTATTATAAATTATAAATTAGTGGCAAATTTATTATGGAAAATTATTCGATAAACCAACGTGTTTCAATCGTTTAAACATTTTATCAAAATCAGTCATCGATTACTGTGACGATGAGAAAGTAACGTGAATTTTTTGGAGGTGATAGGCCCAAGCAGGACCACAACGTACCGCAAGATCGGATGAAAACATAACTGCTGCTCAAGGAAGTATTCAAAACAATCCATCAACCTCAATTCTACGAAGTGCTCAGGAGCTTGGTCTTTAAAAAAACAACTTTTGTCACAATTTTGCACAATTATTTGTATTTGTTTCCATTTAAGATTCAGTTGTCACAAGAGCTTCTTCCACAAGACCGTTTACGCCGCTGTACATATGCCAATAGGATGTTACAGCTAGCCATGGCAACCACGATTTTCATGAAAAAAATCATAATGAGAGACGAGGCACATTTTCATTTGAATGAATATGTGAATTAAGAGAATAGTCTCTTCTGGGCAATGGAAAACCCTCAAATGATTCATCAGTCACCTTTGCATCCATCAAAAGTTACAGTCTGATGTGGAATTTGGTCAGGAGAAATCATTGGACCTTACTTCTTTGAAAATGAAAACAGCGTAACGGTAACTGTGAATGGGGGGCGATATCGTGATATGATTGAAAACTTTTCAACGCCACAACTGCGTGGTATCAATAAGACGGTGCCACATCGCATACAGCCAGGATTACAATGGAATTACTGCGAGACCTATTTCCATTACAAGTTATTTCAAGAAATGGTGATGTTGATTGGCCTCCACGGTCGCCGGATTTGACTGCTCCGGACTTCTTTTTGTGGGTATATCTGAAAAGCAAGATTTATGCAAATAAACCAGAAACGCTTAAGCAACTCAAACAAAACATTCGTGATGAAATTAATCAAAAACCGCGTGAAATGTGTGAGAATGTAATGAAAAATGTACTCAAAAGGGCTCGCATTTGTAAGAATAACAGAGGCGGACATTTACCTGATATTGTATTCCATATATAATTGCCGACATTAAATAAAACATTTATTAATATAAGATCTATTCTCTTTCATTTATCCTTTAATCAAAACTTACAAACAAACAAAGTAGTATACCTTCCTGGCGGACACCCTGTATATCACTTCATTTTGGTATCCTTTGAATTTTGAAAAGAATGAGATAATTTCAAAATCGCAAAAAGGAAAATCCATGCTTGATTTTTTTTATAGTCATAAAAGAAATTGTTTTTGCCAATCCAACAAAAATGTAAAAAAATGAACTGTCATCTGTCTGAAAATAAGTAAAAATGTTGAATGTCACGAAAATGCAGGTTGTAGTTCATTAAACCAATGCTAATGGCAGTAAATATATGAATTAATTTCGGTATTCTTTACATTTTGTGAAACCATGTTCACACACTGCACAAACTGTCAGTGCAAATCCAACAAAAAAGTAAAATAAATGTCCTGTCATCCCTGCGATAATGAATAAAGCAATACGTCAATCTTGTGATTGAGATCTGCATCTAAATATATATTCAACTCTTTTTTTGATAGCACTCCATAAATTGTATACAGCTGCCTCCACATCTGAAGGCAATAATAGCCCACACAGTTAATAGACATCAAAATTACTACTCATCATCACTCATTTTCATAAAAAAAAAAAAAAAAACTGAAAAAGAAATTATCAATGAAAACAAAGGTCATCACCATCTATTCATTCAGTCATAACATTTTAAATTGTTAAATTATTATTATTTTTAGTTGACTGACTACAGCTACTGGCGATGATAATGGCGTTGGCACTAATGGCTACTGGCCTGACAGGCATACAAACATCAGGCAAAGTTCAAATTCACAGTGTGAAATAATGAAATATTGTGATATTTTATATTATATGCATTTTCTGCGGGTCAGCATTTTGAGAAATCAAACCCCCGGAAACGGTAATATTACCAACTCATATCTTTCGCCTTCGGAATGGTCACATTGCGGGTCTTTGTCATCCATTTGACAAAATAGCAACTCTATAGGTTGGTCAGAGTCATGATGGGACAATTAAAACCATTGCCATTGTTTGACATTAGCATTGTTGTTTGACAGTTCGTTGGAATCTAACTAAATGTAACATCATTCTCTATAATATTATATTTGTGTGTGTGTGCGTCAGAGTGTAGGGTTAAAGCTGATGTGGTTGACAATAAACCCACACTTATCAGGGTAAGCAATTATATTTATTATAATAATTGTAAAATGGAGATGCACAATAGCTGAGTGCCAGCAGTAGCAGTTTCTGTAATCTCTCATGCAAATCAATTTAATTTCCTGTTACACATGAATGCATACAAAGGCAGTCTTGCATTTAATTTTGGTGTGAATTTGTTTAAATGTTGCTATTATTTTTTTTTACATTAATTGGAATACAATGTGTGGGTTATGTTTTCAAAACGAGCGGAGTGTTGTTCATAATTATGAGACAATTTTCTGTAATAATTGGAAATTATGAAGCAAACAATAAAATTTTGAACAAAAAGTGTAATACACCTTGAAAAAAAATTATCCTGAGTGAGAAATCCAGCGTATCTCAACGTATTTACAAAAAAAATTTATTCTGCACAACTACAACTTATTTGGCCATAGATATTTTATAAAATGCTGGTTTAAAATAATCGTAATCTGTGTCTGAATGAGGCGAACATTTTTTTTAAATAAAAAAACAGCTCATTTGTGTATTTAAGATTGAGAGAAAAGAAATTTACTGACTTCCGAAAATTAGTATTTTAAGGGGAAAATAATTTGCTTTTCTGATTTACTGCTGTCAGTATATTCGAATAGTCATTTAAAACAGTTTTGGACATTTTATTATGGTACATCTCGTTTCGTAGAAAAGGTTATTTAGAGTTTTTTTTTTGTGTTAAAAAAAATTTCAGTAACTCGCTGATTAACGAGACTCAAACAACGGATAAGCAAAGTCGGTTTAGTACTTAAAAATTAAAACAATATGTTTTAAATCAAATTAGTGTTGAAACTATATAATCATTGCAAACTGAACCCTTAATTAATCACATACCGAACTTAACCTAGCTTCTCCAGAAAATTAAAATCCAAAAAATAGAATTTTTTGCCGCAACAGGCATAGTAACGATGGCGAGACCTCCTGTTTTATGCCGACTCTGAACGGAGAAGTTGAGATAAGCTATTCTTGACAATTGATACTACTCGGACGATTTGTCAGATCATCACGAGAGGAGCGCCAGTGAAAAATCGTTTAAGGTGTTGCTACGGGTGGGAATCGAACCTAGACTTTCTGCGCGGCAGTTCATCGCAATAACCATCGCGTCACTGAGCCCATCAGTGTGAATTTAATGAGAGATAATTCTACAGCGATTTCAAGCTCTAAATTTGAAAAAAGTTTTAATGGCAGTTTTACACCTGACTTTTGCATAATGTAATACAGAGAACAAAAAAACTTCCGGCGTTGGTACTGGACGAAATTTAAACCTGAGATCGATCGGCTAGCAGATAAACGCAAATTAAATTACTCGCAATCAAAGACTAAACAATAGGGATAAATAGCCATTTGGGCCGGTATGCTGTAAAGCAGATATTACTGCGACTGGGTGAGCCGGATAAAAGAAGGATGAAAATTTGTAATAAGCGCCAAACAAGTCTTATGATTTGATGACATCACCTAACGCATTTCGGAAATACGTACCAATATAAGCCTAATAAGTGCTCGGAGAGTGGGGGCAGATGAGATCACTTAAAAATATTTTAACGAGTTCTGCGACAAAAGTTTTGACCAACGATGTTTGGCGATTTAAACGCTTTCGATCAACTTCAAGCGGTCAACTATATCTAGTAAACTCAGGATCGGGTTAATTTATCAGTTTTGTAAATGTTCAGAATGAAGATTCTGATGACGATTTTCTTTCAGTTGTGACTGCCATACGCATGTAGTAGAATGCAAATTGAAAATGCAGGAACGCCACCGGATCCCTGTAAAATGAATCACTTTTTGGTGTAAAATCGAGATAAAATCATTAAGTACCTTGCATTACATTTTTGAGCATCGGATTTTCTCTTTTGAAGAAACATTTTGAAATGAAATCGTAATTTATGACCAATTTCATGAAAGTATCATTGTCCCTATACAGAATTATATAAATGTTATTTTAACTGTTGCACGGAACCAACAAAAAAAGAAAGAAGAAACACTTGACATTCATTAATAATGAAACAGAAATATCATTTGGGAAACAATATACTCATCATCATTACCAACGATACCATTAAAGAAAAAAACATACGGGCAAAGCGACGGTATTAATGAGCCTGTACGATGAAAAAGAGATTAATTTTCAACACACCCACACTCAAAATAAAACGAATACCACGTCACGTAAAGGAAAAGAGAATTTATTCATTTAATTGACATATTTCATATCGTACAAAAAGGGGAACGACAGATTAAGGGCATAAAAAGACTACGTAAGGATAGCTACAAAAATAATCGTCATAGTGTGAGTATGTGTATGCCTTTAATTTTTATTTAAGCCATCATCATCTATGTCCTTTTATTTGATTCTGTTATTACAGTACGTTTGCAAGGTATATATGAATAGTGTTTACATAATGTGTAAGATGATGGCAACGGTTTATTTGACAATATGAGGTTGAATGTGATAGGTTTCTTACACTTCTCCACATGAAACACTCCCAGACATATATATCGGGAACACTCTCAGACATATATATCGGGTTTTTCAACAGGGACGCTACAAAAGTTGAGTACAGCAAACGACGCCATATTTCTTGCCGCTCTTTTGACAATTCTCTTCAGTAAGGTTTGCCATTTCACGATGGAAAGATATACGATCCAACAACGAGTCGAAATTATTAAAATTAACAACCGAAATTCGGAGTCAGTGGCTTCAACGTTAAGAGCGCTACGTCCAATATATGGTCGTCATAATCGTCCTAGCAGATCAACAATTATTGAGCGTCTAGTGGAAAAATTTGAATCCACAGGCACAGTACGAAATGTCCAGTGAGACAAAGAAGTGCCCGTAGTATCGCAAATATTGCTGCCGCTGAGGCTTCAGATGAAGAAAGCCCAAATGTATCTCTCACACGTCGTTCTCAAGCGTTGGGCATCTCTGCGACGTCGTTGTGGCGAATTTTGCGAAAAGATCTTAGCCTACATCCTTACAAGATTAAATTGACGCAAGAACTGAAGCCGCTTGACCACCAGAAGCGTCGTATGTTCGTGAATTGGGCTGAGCAACATTTTGAAAATGATTCGGATTTTCATCGAAAAATCATCTTCAGCGATGAGGCTCATTTCTGGCTGAATGGCTTCGTCAATAAACAAAATATGCGGTATTGGTCACGCAGCAATCCACACGTACTCCATGAGTCATCATTGCATCCCGAAAAAAAATACGGTTTGGTGTGGTTTCTGGACCGGCGGCGTCATTGAGCCGTACTTCTTCCGTGATGATCAAGATCGGCACGTTACTGTGAATGGGAATCGCTACCGTTCAATGATAAACAAATATTTTTGGCCCTAATTGTATGATATGGACTCTGAGGACATGTGGTTCCAACAGGACGGCGCCACAAGCCACACAGCGAATGCCACAATCAATTTATTGGAAACCAAGTTTGGAGAACGTGTTATCTCACGAAATGGTCCAGTCGCTTGGCCGCATCGGTCGTGCGATTTGACGCCGTTAGACTATTTCCTGTGGGGCTATGAGGCTATGAGAGCTGCTGTCAAGATAGCTGCAATCGACCTTTATAGACTAGACAAAATAAAATTTAAGAACTTCAGTCTTTAGAACAGAAAAGTAAAGAACAGCTCAAAACAGACGACAAACAAGCTTTCGGTAAACTAATTGCGTTTCGTTTCGACACAGTGCTCGACAAGTTCTGGCTTCAAAGGTGTGACCATCTGAATTAAATGTTGTGCTCAAAGATGTAATCAGAGTTGTAAACTCCATTAAAGGCAAGGCCTTACAAAGCCGGCTGTTTAGGATCATATGTGATGAAATGAGTTCACCCCATCAAAATCTCCTTACAGAGGTTAAATGGCTGTCAAAAGGAAAGGTATTGGCACGAGTTCTGGAATTAGAAGATTCAAAATCTGGAAATTTCAATCATTTCTCTGATCCCACCTGGCTTTTAAAATTATCATTTCAGAAATGGATATTAAATCCTTTCTTGAAGCAGTTAGCAGATCTTCCATCTGTAAAGATGATGGAAAGTCTTATAGATTTAGCTGTAGCTGGCATTCTGAGAATGGAATTCAATTTAAAAACTATTGAGAATTTCTGGACATCACAGTACTTCGCACATGAATGCAACGAACTACAGGCACGTAACAGCACTGGCGACTGAGGCCATCGGCTTGGACAGATCAAGACATTAAAACAACAGAGAGAGACAGATAGATACATGATAAAAAGAAGAGGAGAGTATCCTGAGCTGGCAAACGTAGCTTTGAGATTGTTACTGCCATTCGCAATGTCATACCTGTGTGAAGTCACATTCTCTTCAATGTTTGACATTAAAACTACGAAGAAAAACCAGATAAATTTGGAAAATGATTCAATCCTAAAAGTGCCAAAGATTAGTCCAAGATTTCAACGTTTATTTAAACATAAAAAGGCACATATGTCGCACTAAAAAATGTGTGTTTTTTTTCTTTTTTTTGCACAGGACTTTTGTTTATTAATCTTATCGGTTTGCGACTGCGACCTCCCAAGGAACTATTGGCGACCCCCTTGGAAGTCGCGACTAACAACTTAAAAAAAACCTGGTCTAGAGAAGAAAAAAGCTTAAGTGTGCTTAGCTATACAAAAAGCTAATAATGTACTAGTAAGGGGGACACATAAATAGTCCTTTCTGTTTTTGTTTTTCAAATTCGATCAGCATGTTTGATACTAACACTCGTTTTAAAAACTCTGATAACATTCATTTCTAAATTTCTAAACTCACAATGACGAGAATAATAAAAGAGCATCTAAAATTATTTATTAAAACCATGAAAAGCGATTAATTTCTTTATTATATTAAATGTCACATCCTTGTTGTAAAATTTGGCAACAAACTCCTTCCGACAGTATATCTTGTATAAATTATTCAAACGATTTCCCCACGCAATCCTTTGTCATGCACATAGCCTCTTTCTTTTGATCTCCTTTTTGATTTCGTTTCTTTGCAGATAAATGTAATACAATCTAAGCATTCAAAACAGTTAATCAGCTAGAATACACACTATGCACAGCACAAAGGGAGGAGGGAGGTACGCATAAAAGACGGCAAAAGCTTTACCAAAAGAAAAAAAACAAGACGAACAAAATATAATGAACCCGATGTTTGGTTAGTATCTGCAATAAATTGCGGGCCAGATAAGAAACAAACGAAACAAGTATGGAAGCGAAATCTACATAATGTACTCCTTGTCGCACAGGAACACCCATATACACACAGAATACTCAGCTTATTTGATAAGCAAAAGGTTCAACTTTCATTATATGCTATCTGTCATCATGCCGAAATGGAATACCCAAAAATAAAGAACGAAATATATAAATTCTCAGACAGTAACGCATGAAAGTTTGAAGAACTTCGTACACGATAGTATGGTAGCCATGTCATTCTATTCTTTGTAAAATGTCAGTTTGGGGTGTCATTCCGACAGCTGTACCAGCAGAAGCGGCACAGACAACGGTTGAGAATACGAACGTCTTTCGTGAGGGTGGTGGCACGGACCCCCATGATAGTGCTCATGGGAATTGCAAAAGTGACGAGCGAGGACGAGATATTGCGATGCAGAAGGACATGGAGAATTGCAATTTGCGATAAGTAAAGAAAACTGACAATTTTGTATTGTTACCCTCTCTATCGACCGGAAAAATGTTCTATCATTATCTCACTATTGGATGTGGGAGGATGGGATTTACAAACTGGTCAGGACATAAAAAGTTGTACATTTTATGTAAAATGTTGACTAATTCATAGTGGCGGAATGATTTATTATATATTTTTATAACGTATAGTTACTATTTTAAAGTTATCTATTTCTATATTCATCAAAGGCTCACTGTCCAGAAAGACTATGTGTATTCATAAACCTTTCAGCGACGATTATAATTACCATAATTTTGAAGAAAATAAGAATTGAAGAGGTATATTTCCAAATGTATACACGTTAATAAACAAAATAGTAAGTTCTGAACAGTAGAAATCCGTCAAGTTATTCATCAACCAGCTCTGCATCCATCAAACATGACAGCATGGTGTACAAGAATCATGGTACAAAAGAATCATGGGAATTTCATTTTTAAAAACAATCCTGGCGTCAGGGTAACCGTACTGAACAATGTTATTAGGACATGACTAACAAGTTTTTTTTTTAAATTGGATTATTTCCGATACAAAATATAATACAAATTGTTGGCGCAACAGTCTCGTTAGTAGCCAGGGCCGAGCTTTCTCACAACCATTCATGTGTGCTTGTGTACTTCTTGCACGATGGCCGGACCTCCTATTTTATGCCGACTCCGAACGGAGAATTTGAGATAAGCTTTTTATGACAATTGATACTACTCGGATTATTTCTCAGATCGTCACAAGAGGAGGGCCAGTGAAAAATCTTTAGGTGTTGCTACGCCTGGGAATCAAACCCAGACCTTCTGCGCCTCAGTTGATCGCACCAACCATCGCGCCACTTAGCCCATCCGATAGGTAAAGGTAAAATTCCAAAAAGAAGGTGAATGGCGTAGAGTTATCTTTGGCTATTCCATTTTTAAAGACAAACGTGGCGTTACGGTAACAGTTACCGGAGTATGATATTACAATATCGTTGAAAGCTTTTCACACCAGAATTGGATTGCTTAGCGCATGGTTAACATTACGTTTCAAAAAGACCTATCTAACTGAGATATCTGTTTAAAAAAAAAGTATTTCAAGAATTGGTTATATCATCGAAATTAGCCAAACGACCGAGAAAGGAACAGTGAGTCCGTCTACTGTTTGTCAGGGGGAAGGATTACACAGACATGCCAAGAAAGTGGAGCCGATTACCACCTTATTTGTGTTTTTTGCAAAGAGTTGATATGAGATGATAGCACTGCGAAAGAGCATTGAACATCACATAAATTCTAAAAAAAAAGTAGCTTTGAAAACGAATCGGACATCTAGCTAAACTTTTTTCTTTCTTTACCACGTCATCTCAGTATTCCTCGTTATCATCAGTTTCACTGTACTCAAGGTGAAAGCGCAAACAAATGCCACAACTCCACAATCAAACCCCCAGGAAAGCTTCCCAATAACTCAAACACTTCTCACAGCGATGACGCATACAAGTGATTGCCCTTCATTTTCGAGAACACACTGCAGAGTAGCTGTACTTTAAAAACAAAATGCTCTCCAACCTCGCTGCTCCCTTCATTTGTGTGCGAAGTTATATTTTTGCCTTTTTAACGCCGACTGCGAACCGCAAATTTGAGAAGCTTATCACATGATATACCCTTGGGTCTCTATCAGACTCTATCAGCAGCGAAATAAAAACTAAGGATTTGTTACTAACGGGTGATTTTATAAGCGTAGTTTTTTTTTTCAAAAATCGAATAATCAAATCAAATTTGCAACAAATATTCAAAATGTTTATTGTAATGGATAAAAAGGCTTTTGCCATTTATGTGCCCGCGGCTCCGTGTAAAATGGTCCATTCGGAAGGTCCAAATTTGCTTCACTTTTTCTAGCATTTTGGCCTGTATTCCACAAATTACGCGTGTTATGTTATCCTGTAAGGCTTCAATCAATCATGCCTTCTCGAGAGATAAGCTGCTCACCAAATTCATCCATCAACATTTCCATTGTTTCACGAGCTTTGTTGCATATGGCACCGTCTTTATGGAGGAACCACATGTCAACCAAGTTCAATTCAGCCAACTGGGGCAAAAAAAAAGTTGCGTATCATGGCTCGATATCGTTCGCCTTTGATAGTAACGTTTTTTTTTCACGGTCGTCTTCGAAGACAAATGGAACGATGATGCCACCAGCCCATAAACCACACCAAACTTGCGTTTTTTCGGGATGCATCGGTAATTCTTGTATGGCATGTGGCTGTTTATCACTCCAGATGCGACAGTTTTGCTTATTTACGTATCCATTGAGCCAGAAATAAGCCTCACCGCTGAACACAATTTTTCGATAAAACTGCGGATTATAATGGAGCTGTTCTAAGGCCCATTCACCAAAAATTAGAAGTTGTGGTAGGTCATTCGGCTTCAATTCTTGCACAGTTGAATTTTATAGGCTTTCAAACAGAAATCGACACGTAAAATTTATCCATGTGGTTGAGTAACACATGCCCAATTGCTGAGAACGGGGACGAATTGACATTTCACGATCTTCTTTAACATTGGATGCTACGACTGCAATATTCGATTCGGTACGCACTGTACGCATGCGAGTCGATGGTTTATTGTCCAACAAAGTAAATTTGGTGTGAAATTTGGTGATAACAGCACGAATTGTTGGTTCACCAGGTCGATTATGACGACCATAATATGGTCGTAACAAACGGGGCACATTTTTTCACAGAGTACGAATTTTGATAGTAAATTTTAATAATTTGCAATCGTTGTTCGTTTGTAAGTCTTTCCATGATTAAATGGGAGAGTGTACTGAAAACTATTCACTTCGGCAGAGGACATGAACAGCTTAGTAGTCAAACGCGCCAGACACTAGGCCACTGCGCCTAACGTGACTTTGGTATTTAGTAAATTTGAACTTAAATTAACGGAAGGTTACAATAGCTAATTTACAATGGATATGCTCGCTATTATAAATTTGTAAAAATTAAGCTGTTGATACTATTGTCACAATTAACTGTGCACTAAATAAGACATTTGGATGTTGACCAAAGTGAATATTTTAACAAAATAGAAAATAAACTTCATTACCCGCTACAAATAATAGTTTTAAGTATCCACAACAATACAAATTTTGCATATTCACAATACATACTTCCATATATTAAATAAAAATTAAATTCATATTGTCTATTGTGACAAATAATAAATTTAAAGCGAAGATTCACATTGTTTATTAGTCACATTGTATTTCAATGGCACGACTGGAAGATGTTTATTTTCTTATCAAATAAAAGTAAAACAAACTAATCGAAAGTCAACTTAACTATTTCCGAGGTTAAAACATTCGAAAATGAATTACAAAGATTATGCTGGTTTAAAATCCAAGTGTTTTTACGTATTCCCCACCTCGAAAACAGTTTATAATCGACTTTTATTGAACAACAAAAAGGTTTAAGCAACAAAAAAGATAAGATAAACAAAAACGTCGCAATAATAATTTTAAAATATTTAAGTGCGCCTATGTCTAATAAATTGTAAAATGAATGGTTGTAGTTGTAACAACTTCAAGAAGTTAATGTAAGTACATTTTATTTTTGTCGCATTTTCTTTGATAAGAGTTTTTAGTTGTAGTTGTTATCGCGGAATACCCAGTAAAATCGAATAATTTTTTTTTAATTTTGAGATAGTTAGATTGTTGCGTTATATATACAGTTTTGTTTGCAACCCACTCATTAAATAAATTATGATCAATTGACTTACATCATTATTTTTGTTTATGCACTATTATTACGCATTTGTAATCCAAAAAGCACACGTACCTGCAATGAAAAAAAAAATTGTTTAAAAAAGAAATTCCAAAAAATGTTTATTATATAATTAAATTTATAATTAAGACAGTGTGGGTAGTATAGTGTTGTAATGTTTTAAAAATTTGTTTCTACGTTTGTTTATTATAAGGAACATTTTCATATTTTAATGGTCACCATATTAAGTTAAACAAAAAAATAATTCAAGTGCCAGTTGATATGTACAAAAAATATAGTTCAGCAAATTTTGAGTTTAGTCCGACAATTTATACATATCGAAGCATAATTTTATAAATACAAATGGTATTGGGCAGATATTTGAGTTTAGTACACGAATTTTCATTGTTGGACTCTCAATTTTAATGTGTACACGCTTCAAATTGTGTTGAAATCACTGGGCGCTTATATAGATTTCTTCCTTAAAAAAAATAATTTTAATACGATCAGTAATACAACACAATTTTGAGATGCTTGGTTTCATCTTTGAATTTATCTGCTTTTAAACTTTGGAAAACGATGATAGGGGAACCCAAAAAGGTGGTTTTTGGAATTACGTCTGTCGGTCAATCTGTCGTAGTGGTATCTCCAGCCTAAGCGGCCTCACCGATTTCCTTCAAACTTCGTATTCACTTTTATTTTGGTCATAATTCTAGGCCATTTATTTTACTTTAAGCCATTTTATTAACTGTACCAGTCATATAAAAATTACACATAACATAAATTTACTCGAAAACGGCTCTAACGATTATTATTAAACTTAATATATAATATAAGTAAATAAAACTCCATACCCAGTTTTTTTTCGAGAAAATTCAAACAACGGCCTAAAGCATTTTTTTTTGCTTTGACCAATCACTGAAAATCGTTATTATTCACTTGTACACCGATTCTTTCAAATTATGGTTTAAAAGTTTTTATAATCGCAGTTCCACAGTGTTTAAATATTTTTGACATCAATAACCGAAATGAATATTATTGTGTAACTTTGCCAAACCATGAAGATCATTGAATTCTCGCATGCTTGGTATTTGAAATAACGCCCAACTCTCTGTGAAAGAGAAAGATGCATACGATAGTCGTGCATCTACAGCTCATACTGCATCAACAGCGCATTTAAAATATTCGATAAACCAACGTGTTTTAATCGTTAAAACATTTTATCAAAATCAATCATCGATTACTGTGACGATGAGAAAGTTACGTGAATTTTTTGGAAGAAACAACGTGCCAACAAAACGCACTATTTATCGTGTATTGAATGATTTCGAAGAAAGAGGGTCTGTAGGTGATAGGCCCAAGCATGGACCACAACGTATTGCAAGATCGGCTGAAAACATAACTGCTGCTCAAGGAAGTGTTCAAAACAATACATCAACCTCAATTCGACGACGTGCTCAGGAGCTTGGTCTTCAAAAAACAATGTCGGCCACAATTTTTAACAAGGATTTGCATTAGTTTCCAATTATGATTAAGTTAACACAAGAGCTTCTACCACAAGATCATTTTCGGCACCGTACATATGCCAATAGCTGTTACATCTAGCCCATGACAACCCCGATTTTCATAAAAAAAAATCATAGTGAATGACGAGGCACATTTTCATTTGAATGGATATGTGAATAACCAGAATAGTCGGTTCTGGGCAAATTATTTATCAGTCACCTTTGCATCCAATAAAAGTTACTGTCTGGTGTGCATTTGGTCAGGAAGAATCATTGGACCTTACTTCTTTGAAAATGAAAACGACGTAACGGTAACTGTGAATGGGGAGCGATATCATGATATGATTGAAACCGTTTTGGTGCCACAACTGCATGTTTTGAGCTTGATTAACATGTGGTATCAACAAGACGGCGCCACATCGCATACAGCAGGACTACAATAGAACTACTGCGAGACCTCTTTCCACAACAAGTTATTTCAAGAAATGGTGATGTTGATTGGCCTCCACGGTCGCCTGATTTGACTGCTCTGGACTTCTTTTTGTGTGGATATCTGAAAAGTAAAGTTTATGCAAACAAACCAGAAACGCTTGAGCACACCGCGTGAAATGTGTGAGAATGTAATGAAAAATGTGCTAAAAGGGATCGCCTTTGTGAGACTAACAGAGACTGACATTTACCTGATATTGTATTCCATACATAATTGGCGACATTAAACAAAATATTTATCAATATAAGATCGATTCTCTTTCATTTAATAAAAAATTATAAACAAACAAAGTAGTATACCTTCCCTGCGGACACCCTATATATTTAGAAAGAAAAGCTATGATAAATCAGAACACTTTTGCTAACGATGACGTTTCTAATTTTTGCGGATATGTATATGTAGGAAATTTAACGGGCTCAGTGGCGCGATGGTAAGTGCGATGACCTGCCGCGCAGATGGTCTTGGTTCGATTCCCATCCGTGGCAACACCTAAATGATTTTTCACTGGCCCTCTACTCGTGATGATCTAACATATCATCCAAGTAGCATCGATTGTCGGCGTAAAAAAGGAGGTCCCGCCATCGTGCAAGAAGCACACACGCACATATGAATGGTTGCGAGAAAACTCGGCCCTGGGTACTAACGAGCATGTTGCGACAAAAATTTGTGTATATATTTTGTCTATGCGAAATTGCCCCTCGTAAAAAGATAAAAAAAAATAAAACTCCAATTGTGTGTAAGGTGAACAATTAGTCTAACGAGGCGTCAGCATCAACTCCCAGAATAATGACAACGTAGTATACATTTGAATATACATACATAAAATCAAAGTAAAAAGAAACCAAATTTGATGATATTTAAACAGAATTTTAGAAATTTGAAACAAAACAACTTCTTTGACCCTTGAGCTAATGTCATAAAACATACCCTCTTAATTTTTAAAATTCTATTAAACCTCAATTTGCCCCTAATAAAAGAACCATAAAATCATAACATACATGACGATACTAAAATCAAAAAGCAGTTAAAACCTCCAATGAACAAGGGGGTAATTTATTCTTAAATCGCTATCAAAGTCTAAAGTGGGCACATCCCCTATAAATCGCCAATTTTATTAGCATTAATTTACTTTGACGTTGTGGGGCAATAGCAAAAACTCATGCAAAAAAAATCTGTGTAATACCTAATTTTCCAGGATGGTCGAAATCAAGTGATTGTAAATATCGATTATATCAACGTATAACATTACATCACCTAATACCCGATAAAAATAATTGCCAATCACTTATATATTCATCAGGTCATTTCAGTACCCTTCTACTACGTGCCACATTATTGACGGAAATGAAACCATTTAAATTCAACTTTCAATAAAATTGCATGCTTTGAAGGTATATAAGTTTATTACCCACTTTAGTCGATGATTATCTTACATTTATCTGCATGAAAACCTTTCAAAAAAAAAAAATATTAACATTGCATGTATCTACATTTTTTTTATTTTTTTTTATACAAACACGCAAATGGCCAAAAACAGACAATAACCGGCTTGTAAAAAACTTCAAAAGAAAAACAAATATTTTTCTCAATGAATCACCCCTGACAAACACCACGACCAGTTATGTCATAAAATAATTAACGTCTCTGTCGATTAATTGCATCCAAATATTGTCAACTCCAATGTAAATTTATTATTGTTTATGCAATTGGAATTGTTTGTTAAAAAAAAACAACAAACAATACAACAGAGGTAGGCATCAATATTTATTTAAAAATAATCATGTGATAATGTCACTAACTATTTTAATATTGACACATTCTTAGTTGTCAAAGTGTCTGACACAATATGACGCTTTATTGTATATCCGGCTTTTAAAATTATGTTATGTTGACACCATATCAAACCTCTAATAAACTAAATCTTGTAGATATTTGCGTTTGTAAATAGTTTTAACCTTGAAATAATTCCAAATATTAGCGCGAACGGAATGTGTGTGAGACACGATGCCGTATTACTTTAATCTAATCACAGCTTGGTCTTCCAAAGCATACAAATTGTCCTCTGCCCAAAAAAAAACAAACCTTGGCATTGGGTGGGCTAAAAAAGTGATGAATGATTATTCTTATATAAAAATAATTCGACAAAACATTTTAAATTTCTGAGGAGCTATAAAAATGATGACGGCTATTATAGGAAACAATGTTTATTGTGCGTAAACTTGAACGCAAGCAGAGGGCAATTCTTTTAATAGTTATAACGTAATAAATTTTGAGGAAATATTAACTTTTGATTGATGTATAATTTTTTTGTAAACCAAATGGGTCATCACGTTTTGGATGATCTTTGCGATTAAATTATGGAATGAGTCTTTTCGGTTTGATTTATCGTATCTTAGGATATATTAGCTCGTAGATCTTTGCATTCGGTGAGGTATGTGAGAATTTCGGTGAATCCAGAGATTATTTTTGACGACAGATATAATTTAAAATTAATCTAACATTCATGTATATGTTAGTGTTTTTTAATCACTTACTAGCGAAACACACTGTTTCGCATGTTGCACTTGCGGATCCCTAAGAGATTTGCCTCCGATGGCTCAGCTGAGGTTTCTTTTATTGAGTGGAACAACATCAACAGCCGAGGGGAACTTTTGCTGTCAAATAACGATTTTATTACTTCGCAGCTTATATTATTTCATTGATGAAACATATAAAATAATTTCTGTCCTTTTTGAAGAGTGAGAAGATGATTCCGAAAAAAATATTGCATATCTCTGCTTTTTCAAGTGAGGAATTGGCTTTGTCTCATGAAATTTTCGGAGATCTGGGAGGGATCCTTCAGCGGAAGACGCCTGCTGGCTATACAAATTGTGACTTTTCAGCTTGATAATCACATTTACGTATTTGGAAGCATACGTCTAATGAAACGCACTTGTCCTAGTAAAAAAATTCTGGAGCGGGTTAAATCATGATACTTAACGCATAATATAACTTTGACAGCAGAATACAACTAAATTTGAATGTATTTTGATGTCATTCTGCTGTTATTGTGTAATGTCTAAAAAGCACTGATTATCCAAGGAGATTATGATAACCGAGTTTGTTTTGATGGAATTTAATCATAGTTCCGTAGATACGTATACTAATTTGCATTAATCCGCAACTGATGTGCTCGGTTTCTCGCGCCCACCAGCAAGAAACCACCCATGGTTTGATGAGGAATGCCGACAGATGCTCGCAGCCAAGGCTAAGCTGCAGTTAAATACGAGATCTGCCGTTGAACTCTATATGCAGAGAAGAAGGGAAGAACACCGGCTTTTCAGAAAGAAGAAAAAAGAGAAATAAATGCGCGCGATCAAAGATATAGAGAGGTGCCACTCCAGGAACGATGTTCGCAAGTTTTACCAAAGTGTAAAACGTCAAAGCCAATGATACAAGGAGCGAACAGAATCCTGTCGAGACGAATAAGGAAACATAGTAGTGGAGACATAGTCGATGCTGATGATATGGAAGAACCACTTCTGCAGAACGTTAAACGGCGATGACGAACAACATTGTAAAATTGGCAACGACAGCGAAAACTGCCAACCTGAGTGAAGTGAGGATAGCAATATGTAAACTCAAACCTAATAAGGCTGCCGGAAATGACGGCGTTCCCGCTATAAAGCCGGCGGATATTATTTGCTATATAACATCCACGAAACTCATAAGCCAATTGTGGTCGGAAGAGAGTATGCCTGAAGAATGGAACCTCAGCATCGTTTGCCCGATCCACAATAAAGGAGACGCTCTAAGCTGCGCCAACTACAGAGGAATAAGTCTCCTCAACATCGCGTATAAGATCCTATCTGCCGTAATATGTGAACGGCTGAAACCGTTTACTAACAACCTGATCGGCCCTCATCAGTGTGATTTTAGGCCAGGAAAGTCCACAACCGATCAAATTTTCACACTTCGGCAGATCCTGGAAAAAACCAAAGAAGTCCAAATCGATACACACCACCTATTCATCGATTTCAAAACCGCATACGACTGCATATTTTATAGAGACGACCTATACAGAGTCATGTCTACCGCCCAAACTCGTCCGTTTGTGTAGGACGACCTCACCGACACATTCGATACCAAAAACGGATTTAGGCAAGGCGATGCGCTGTCATGTGACTTTAACAATTTGATTCTTGGGAGGAGTGTGCAAAACTTCCGAGGCACAGTTTTCCAAAAATCGGTGCAACTATTGCCATACCCCGACTATATTACCCACGTTTGCAAGACAAAGTATATGCTGTCAACACGAAAGGACACACAACATCGACGAATTGGACAGAACGTCACCTTCGACAGATATAACTTTGAGGTAGTACGGGACTTTGTATACCACGCCTCCACTATTAACTCTGACAACAACATCTTGTCAGAAATTAAACGAAGAATTACTCTTGCCAACCGCTGTTTCTTCGGGATAAGTAAAGCCCTCACTCGAATTACTAAGGACATCCTATATAAGACCCTGATCATCGCAGTCCTGCTCTACGGCGCTGAAGCATGGACCGTCTCAAAAGCGGATGAAGAAATCCTTAGTCGATTCGAGAGAAAATTTCTTCGAAAAACCTTCGGTACCATTTGCGTTGAAGGGCTATGGAGATGAAGATTCAACTAAGAACTATACGAGCTGTACAGTGACATGCTTCTGGTCAAAAAAAAAAACTCCGCATTGGACGTTTAAGATGGCTATGACATGTAGAACGGATGGACAAAAATACTCTAACTCGCAGAGTCTGCGATTCCCAGCCAGCCGTCGGACGCAGTAGTGGAAGATCTCTCCATAAGTGGCGCGCACAAGTAGAAACCGACCTCAACCAACTTGGAGTGCGCAACTGGAGGCAGCTAGCTAAGGACCGGGCTAATTGGAGTTGGTTGAGGCTCAGGTTCATTCCGGACTGTAGCGCCACTTAAGTAAGTAAGTACGTAAGTAATTTGCATTAATCGCATAACAAGTATTGCGTCTGGACTGCTTAATTGTAAGAATGCAACAAGCTGTTTCGCTTGAGAGTTAGTTATAAAAATAGCGATAACAGAAATTAAAGGTTGCGGTCTAAAGAGTTATGTCTTCTCTAAGTTGTTAGTAAGGTATTTAAAGTCTGCAATACAAAGACTTGGGACTAAGGAATTCGTTATGTATGTTGCTACTATAAGTTTATATGATGTTCAAGCAGAAGTAGGATGTCTTTCGTGATTATGTCTCTTATAAGTTATAGGGCACGCATTTGGTGCACCGACTAGATATAAGCTTTGAACTCGAGTTCGGGGTGTTTTTATTGAGCTCAGATCAGATCAGATATGGGGCGTAAACCTTGAACGACTATTCGCTAAGGGCTTTGTAATTAGTATGAATTTGCCGTGAAAAGAAGGGACTTAAAATTTGAATATGTGCTTGGGTTTTACCCACCACAATTTTTTTTAGATACAATTTTCCGATTAGATTTTGGTCTTTACATGAATATTATATCAATTGCTAGAAGAACTAAAGAACGTTATCTCTTCAAAAACTAATAAAAATGTGATCCACATTGTATATCGTTGAGGATCATTTTAGGCATATCGGCTTTATGGACTAGCCACCTATTGCTTTAATACTCAAACATGAAACATCTTATTCTAGAGCGGAAATAAATATTTTGCAGTGGCACTAAATTATTGGTACTATTCCATGCGGAAAAATACGTCTTCGCAGCTCACTGCCTAAAATGTATGCGTTTTACAAGAAATTAATTCAACTAGGACTAATATAGTCATGTCACCATTTTATAGATCAACATTTAATTGTTTTTTGACAGGTTCATGAAACAAGAGCCTTTATAGTAAAATCCAGCCTACAGATAACTCTAACCAGCACCAGTGTAGTGTGCAACACGAAATCCAATCATCCAAGCACATTTAATTTGTCGTATACGATTGCACTCATCTGTCCTCAGAAAAGAAATACCTTTTCCTGCATCATTTTAATTTCCGTTCAACTGCATTGCACTATATCCTTTGTATTCAGATGGATGAACAATTCTCTATACTTCCAGATTTAGTGCGTGGCATCACATGCAATTGGAAATCCTAGCAACAAAACGACATGTTTGTACGGGCGCATGGAATTCAATTAAAATTACAATTAAAAACAAACATATATAAGGACTGTACGCGAAAATTCCTGTCACGATTATTTTATAATATTATGTATCCTTTTTCGGTATGATCAGCACAGCCTCAATGCATTGAGAATCCTGTCAACCGTGTGCGCTTTTGTTGGACCGAATAATTTTCACCCACATTGTCCTGTTGTGGAATTTTTGTAATATTTCTATTGTTCGTATTCTATATAAAAATGGAATACAAACATAATTGAATACACAAACACACAGGCACTTGAAGCATGATTTGTTGTTGTTATTAAAGTGAAAATGGAAAAAATTAAATCACGAACAAAAATGTAATTTTCTCACATTGGTGGACAAAAAGCGGTTTAAGTACTAGAATCCTGGAGGATAATTTTTTTTTGTATTAAAAAAATTGTTACATTATTGGTAACTAATACTTCTACACAATTGAATCAATGATTTTGAGGAATGTAGATTTGTATTTTTATGTTACCACAGGGCATTCAACTTGTGCAGTCAGACGTAAGCAAAAATGTTAATGCTGATAGTGGTAGCATATATGGGGGTGAGTTGTTTCCTTTTTCAAGTATACAGATAAGTATGTATCTGCAAACATTTAGAGAACGAACAAATTTGATCGATACCTTGAAATATGGCAAGGGTGCAGTTCTTGTAACAGCGCACAGCATTGCCAATTTTATTGTTTCTTTCCGCCAAACAATTAAATTATAGGGAAAACTTTATTTTTTTTTAATTTATTTATTTTACACGTATTGGAAAAAAATTAATATGGAAATTTTTTTTTATCATTTTAGAAAGTGTTTGTCACTAATTTGTAAATTTGAATTACTGAAGGAATCTACTACTACGTGGTGGAAAACTAATTAGAAACACAAATTTGCTTTTCCTGAAGTTGGTCACATAAATAAAAAAAAAAACAAAATAACAATAGAAACATTATTACCGAATAGCACAGTTATATATATCTATTCACATTTAAGAATAAAAAGTAAAAATTATGCAGAAACTAGAAAAGTATTCCACAAAAAAAAAGTTTAGTCTAGTTTTATGTGAAATTATAATTAGAAACATAAAATCAAAAGCCAAAAACAAATCAAAATTAAAGAAAATAAATTAAATTTTGCAGTTCAAATATTTTTTTTTTTTATGTAAGTTTAAACTAATATTTTGTCGGGTATCTTTTATTAGCAATAACAGCTAGACAGCTTGACACCGCTTAAGAGGGATATTCTTCCAAGCTTGTTCGATGCTTTTGAACAGTTCTGTTGAATTTTTTTAGGGTCTTGAACCCAAACTTCTCTCAACATCAGTCTATAAGTTCTCTTTGCGATTTAGTTCAGGACTTTGCGCTGGCCAGCTCAGAACGCTTATTTTTTTCCTCCTCAAACCGACACTTCACTAGGCGTGAAGTGTCTTTGGGATCGTTGTCGTGTTGAAAAATAAATAAAACTGGCATGTGGGAAAAAGCGTATGGCTCCATATAATTTTTCAATATATCTCTTTACATATGCTGATCCATTCGGCCATCGATGCGCACAATAGGACCAACACCGTACCAGGAAAAGGCTCCCCAGACCATAACGTTCCACCACCATGCTTGATCGTGTTGATGGTGTACTTGGGGTTGAGTTCTTTGGCTTTTCGGCACAAAATTTTCTGGAGCGATGAATTCAAATTCAATATGTAAGGCGACCAGTTAGCCTTACATATTTTTTGCCATCCGATCCAAACATGTTGAATTTGAGTTCATCGCTCCAGAAAATTTTGTTCCAAAAAGTCAAGGGATTTTGTGCATGCTCCCTGGCAAATTCCAACGGAAGTTTTATATTTTTTTTAATACAAGCGGCCTTTGCGTGCAATGCACACTCGCAGACCTACTTCTAGCAATCTGTTGTTGACGGTCCTATGTGTAATTGTTGAACTTAATTGAGACGACACAGCTGAGCGAATATCCTTGCTTGTGAAAAAAGGATTCGCCTTACTCAGTCGAAAAATAAACCTGTCCTCTTTGGACATACACCATCTTTTTGGAGCGCAGCAGATCCTTGGCGATAGTATCCAAGAAGTCTTTTTATGGCAATACTTGTGGATGATAAGCTGCCTTAACTCTGGTGTGCAACTCTTTTTTTCCCATTTTGTTAATCTAGACAGTAAAGCTAAGATATTTTAACAGAAAACAAAATGCAGCGTTCAACATGTACCGTACAATAATGCCAAATCTTCAATATTTTCTCACTGTTTCTAATTATTTGCAGATAATTTTAGCTTAGCTTTCAACGACATCAGTTTGTTTTGCGAACTATTATGTTGTGAACATATTTCAGTGACCGATATGAGACAAAACAAAAGCGCAACGATGGCTGCAAGAAAACTGCAGTTTACCTGTGCTGATATTCTGAGTGTAAAGTGTGTAAACAGAGATTACAAAAAAAAACTATGTCATTATTTTCATTGTTTCTAATTAGTTTTCCACCACCGTGGCATATAATTTTGAAAAATACAAATTTCTTAAATTAATTCTTGATATATTATATACAATTTTTAAAACAAGTGAAATGGTTTATTTACCATACCCTTAGCGAAGCAACGAAATTGCAGGAGCGTCTACAAAATACTTGAATGCAGAGTCTATTTATTAAATCATAATTTATACGTCGAAATGACTTTTTTGCATATAACAAGTCTAAGCCAAACAACAAGAAATAAAACAGAAAATTACTTTCCACTAACAACTTTTTGTAAGATTGAAGTCAAAATAAGGTATTTAATACATTTTCAATAAAAAAAAATTTATAAAATATATAATAATATTTGTGATTTATTCAACAAAAAAAATAAAAAAAAAAGGCCACCAAATTATGTTTACTAGAATAATTAAAAGTTGCACCATACATAGACGTTTTAAATGACATTTATTCATTGACGTTTGCCATCCCCTTTTTATATTTAAAAGTTATTTTGTTTCATCTATTATCTGTACCACGTATTGAATTAAAAGAATCTAAGGATATCAACACTTGTCATTAATTATATTTTGTTAATGCCTTTTTGCCGTCGTTTTCACGTTGACAAATGATAAAAAAAAAAGTAATAAATGTCATCACTTTGTGCCGCAGAAAATGAATGGAATTTCCCAGAAAGTATACATATAAACAGATTTATAAGTAAAAAAAAAATAAACATAGATTCAACTAGGGGAGAAATACTTTCAGATGTTAATCATCACTCAACACACGTAAAACATTTAAATTTAATTTAAAATATGTATATGGAGCTTTGATAATGTGGGAAATGATGTACAAATGGTGAGAAATAAGTATCGACTGGATTTAGTCCGACAGAGATAATGGATCTTACGTATTTGTTATAAATTGTTTAGAACTGAGAATGTAAACACGAGTTTTACATTAAGAAATTTATTGAAACGATTTTATTTGTTATTCTAAATTTTTGATCTAATCCCAGAATGCTAGCTGTTTTTTGTTTGAACTTTTTTATAATTTTGTGTGGTAGAAAGAATATTCTTTAGGTGCAGAGGAATTCGCAAATATCGTTTTGAAAAGTTGTTATATGGCTTATACAGGGTTGTGTATACAAACTTAAACACTTAAAGAAGAAATGGTTATTAGCGGTGCCATGACATATGGCTTTATGACGCTTTTATAAAACGACAAAGGACCAACAATTAACTTTAAATGTTGCATTAATATATAATAAATGAAGTGAACAGTTTTCAATAGAAGCCGGAATATAATAATTCACTTAAAAAAATCATGTATGTAATATTTTTAACAGAATTACTGTACTTTCTTATATTCCTTGGTTATAAGCAATTGTCGGTTTTTAATTTGTACAAGAAAATTATTATAAAACTAAAGGGAAACGACTTTTGGATCTTTTTTTTGCTGTCATGCTCAGCTTACTATTTGACTTCGACAAAGTGCTATCGAAGCTAGCTGTAGAAACAATAAGCACACTTTTGAGAAGCTATTAAACAAAATTTTAGAATTGCCGAAAAAGTTTGAATAGCTAAAGTAAATGATTTCGCATCTGATAAATATTAAGTAAGATGAACCTGTTATCGAAGTTGCGGAGCGATGGGTGAACCGTTTGAAGAGCTTGATCATTATATCTTACAGATTCATTTCTTGCTGATTGTTTGAGCATATCTGTAAATAACGGGTGATTTTTAAAGCGTGTTTTTTTTTAAATCGAATAAAACACTCAAGTTTGCATCAAATATTCAAAATTTCATTGTAATAGATAAAAAGGCCTTTGCCCATTAGGTTTTAGAGACTACATTATATCAATGTTGTCTCGTATCCGTTACAAATTTTCCATTCGGAAGGTCCACTTGCGACACTTTTTCGAGCATTTCGGCCTGTATTCCACGAATTACGCGTGTTATGTTATTCTTTAAGGCTTCCATCGTGTTCGGCTTGCCCACATAGACTTACAACTTTACATAACCCCACAAGAAATAATCAAGAGGCGTTAAGTCGCATGATCTTGATGGCCAACTCACAGGGCCATTTCGAGAGATAAGCTGCTCCACCAAATTCATCCTTCAACATTTCCATTGTTTCACGAGCTGTGTGGCATGCAGTACCGTCTTGATGAAACCACATGTCAACCAAGTTCAACTCAGCCAACTTGGCCAAAAAAAAGTCGCGTATCAAGGCTCGATATCGTTCGCCGTTGACGGTAATGTTTTTTCCACGGTCTTCTTGAAGAAAAATTGAACGATGATGCCACCAGCCCATAAACCACACCAAACTGTCGTTTTTCGGGATGCATCGGTAATTCTTGTATGGCATGTGGCTGTTCATCACTCCAGATGCGACAGTTTTGCTTATTTACGTATCCGTTGAGTCATAAATGAGAAATGAGGAATTTTTCGATAAAACAGCGGATTTTCTTGGATTTCACTAAGAACTAGACGTTGTGGTAGGCCATTCGGCTTCAATTCTTGCACAAATTGAATTTTATAGGCTTTCAAACACAAATCGATACGTAAAATTTTACATGTTGTTGAGTAACACATACCCAATTGCTGAGAACGGCGACGAATTGACATTCCACGATCTTCATTAACATTGGACAATGAAACAAAGAAGTTATTCATTCTTTAAATCCCCGATAAAGCCACCTTTTTGGAGGCACAATAATAGGATGTTATTTTTTCTACACCAATAAAAATTGTGTAAGAAACAGAAAAGTCTCCACACCTTTCCTATCTTTCTTTTTTTTCAACAACTCCCCAAATGCTAAATATTACATTTCGGAACCCTAATGGAAACAATTTTAAACAATCACTCCTATTGAGGTATCCGTTCATCAGAAAATTTTCTTCGATATATTCGAAGTCTGATTTTGTTGAATGCGATTGTATGCTTTTTTATTTTATTCCGCAACGGATACATCGAAAGCAAATTTAGTTCCGATTGAAAATGACTTTTGCTTCGGAAATTGTTCCAAGCGGAAACCTCAATGATGGTGAATAATGTTACAGACAAAGGAAATACCAATCCATGCCTTCAGGCCCAAGGAGACAAGGAAAACCAAACATCTGGTTTTAGAATCCAGCAATCGAAGATGCCAGAGAGCTTGGACTAAATTAATCGAAGCAACGTGTCCTGGGATGAAGAGGATTGTCTTAGCCCAGAGATTTTCAACGGGTCTATAGCTCGTTAAGTAAGTAATTGATTCATAGAAACTCTAGGAGATAATAAAAAAAAGGCTGCGAAACACACATAGAATAGGATCTAGATTTTAACGCCGATTCCGAACAGTAAATTTGAGAGTTTACTATGAGTGTTTTATACTCTTCAATGCATATCAGGCTTCCGAAAACGGAAGGGGCAGCTAAAATTTCTTCTAGCTTTTTTTAATTAAGAAAATTGCAACAAAATATTTACCCAAAACTAATAAAATACTTCAAAGGGAATAAATTCATTAACTGAATATATCAGTACAAATGTATGCATTAATAAATAAACTGAACTGAATTGTTTATTTTCAATATTTCATTGTGACATATTAATCTTAAAAATGTCACACAAACGTTTACGCGAGCCCGTGGGTTGGAACAACTGAAGATCACCGGTGGCGTAAAATAAATGTCAATCAAAAAAAAATCAGAAAAAGTAATCAAAATAAATCACGTCAACGGTGCAGAAGAAGCAATAGCTATGCAGCAAAATGGTGTGATTGTGATCATTCCATTTACAACACCACCAAAAGGGACATACATCCCATCGACTCAAAATAATGATTTGGAATAATAATTGAATTTTTAATGTTAATGATAATTTCAACGGCATACAAATCTCTAGAAACATATAATAATGAAGAAATTGAATCCTGGCCTTATACACTCTAAATCAGTTACTAACGGGTGATCCAAGTAGAGATATTTTTTTCAATAGCCTTTTTTGACAGATCACGTGTGAGTCGTGTCATGCTGTCATGTTATTTTTGTTTAGTATTGTTTGGCATTTCATAATGGAAAGACAAATTGTTCAACTTTATTATGAAAATTCACGTTCTGTGAGGAATGTGTTTCGTGCACTTCGCTCAACTTATGGTCAACATAATCGGCCTACTGAGCGTACTATTCGCAACACCATCACCCATTTTGAGACCCAGCATTCATTATTGGATAATAGACTTTTTTTTAGACTTTTTCCTGTGGGGATATGTAAAGTCAAAAGCTTATGCCGACAAACCCGCTTCGATTCAGGCCTTGGAGGAAAACATCACGCGTGTCATTCGCCAGTTACCAGTCGAAATGCTCGAACGAGTGATCGAAAATTGGACCATCTGCGACGTAGCAACGGCCAACATTTGATAGACATAATCTTCAAAAAATAAATGCCAAAGAATGTTCTTTCAAATGATAATAAACATTCTCCATTAAATTTTAATTTTCTGTGTTTTTTTCTTTAAAAAAGTAGGGAACCTCGAAATGGATCACCCTTTATTACTTTGGCAAAAGTGCCGTTCAAATTATTCCCATGAATACAAATGTTTAAACAGAGGTCTGCATTTTAAACGCACACCCATATATTAAGCAATTAGTTCTTAATTAAATACCACGTCTACCAGCCTTGAAAAGTTCTCTTTACAGCCAGCTATTGCTTCAAATTGTTTTAATCAAATGCACTTGGAAACAAATTATCTTCCACCTTCCACCCGACCATATCTAGACTATAATTGAAAACAGACACAGCCGGTTTGAAGTGTGCGTCCTTTCGCAAATGAATTTAAACAAACAAAATCGTAATGCAGTCCAGAGATTTTATAAACGAAAGCCAGAAATGGTTTTTACCCCTCCCCCTGATCCAATTAACTAAAATGACATACAAACAAAAAAAATTCCACAAAACATGACTGACTGAATCACTTGAAAGAGACAAACATAAAATTAATACTTGACCACCACCCTTGAATCGTCACGCGCAGCCTCTGCCCCCGCTTACAAAAGCTTAGTCATTGTGCGGAATCGTTAAACGCACGGTACTCAAAATTGCCTGATTGTATCCATATATGTATGTCTGACTGCCGCATTGGTAGACCCAGATACAAACATAAGTACACATATCCTATATACATTTTATTAAATCCAAAATAATGTTTTATAGCCGTTCCGAGTTCTAGTTGAGAGATAGATTGGACATTTGCAATCAGTGTTGGGGGATGAACTTAAAAAAAAAACGAAACGAAACAACCATCAAACCGAGGTCAGCTTGATTAGAGGTGGAGATGTACCACTGAATTAGATTTTGACTAAATAAATGAAACTCAATTTAGATTTTCAAATCAAATGGTTCGTTGAATTTGCAATTTTTTATATTTTTGTACCCCCGTTGTCGGGGTTGTCTGTCAGTCAGTGGGTAGTAGCAATTTCGGAATGTTGGATGATGGAATGGACTTTCATTAGCTCATTTGACTTGACTAGTGGGGATTTGTTGAATGACTAAGCTGGAAGAACTGCAAATGATGCATATGCCCAAGGAGAACTGGTAATCTTGTACTTGAAGAAGCTTTTTTCTTACGTAGGGAAAGTGCAGATTGATGAAGAAAGAAACACTTTTTAGTGAGTAAATAATCTGACATATTGGAATGGTTAACAAATGGTTCTTATTTGAACGATATTTCAGTGATTAGGATTTAACAACTATCACCAAATATAAGACATCATATTGCGCCGCATTTCTCTTGGATGTATATGATGAATGGATCAACTGACATATAAACAATCCAAACTATATGACAAAGAAAACGATCGCATGTGATGGCGGCTTGTGTCTTTCTTTTTGGAAACCTTCCTCAACTTGGGGTTCTTGTTTGGAAGAATCAGTAGCGAATATCTGGAGAAAAAGCCAAGACTTGTTGAACAGTGCACCCACACAGACTAAGTAGAAACATGGACTGGACACATATGTATGCTCTCACTAAAAGATGGATTTTTCTTTATTACCAAAGACGGATTTATTTTATTTATGATAGATGATATTGAATTACATAAATGTCTAAACACCATTTTCGATAGCTTGAAAAAAATAAACCAAAATCGGGAAACCTGTCAATGTTTTTTTGCCATACAGCTTGCAAAATGGTAGGGATTCGACAATATGGCATTCATTTATAATATCTGTCATCATAAAGTATAATTATGTGAAACCTTACTGCAAACAAGGTAAAGGTTCTCGGCCCTGCAGGATCTCAGGAGACAAAGTTTTTAAAACGCAGAGAATTGGTTCATGGCATTCAGCAATAACATAAAGGGTTTGTGGAAAAAAAGTGTTTCAAAGTCTAGCAAAAAACTTATTGCTCTTGCTAATGAGTACAACTAGGGCTTAAAAAGGCTATTACGGCGTAAAGCGATACCCAGGTTTCATCAACGAATAAGACGTTCCAATAAACTAATTAAAGAGGTAGGAGAGAGAATCACATGGGTCTTAACGTCACCTCGGTCAACAATTTGACATCGCCGAATAATGACACTGGTTTTTGGAAGCAAATTTTGATGGCTGGCCAGGCCTCTTTGCCGTAATTGGAGAACGGCGAATATATACAAGATCCATGAAATACCAGACCATACCATCACACCTCCATCCGATGGTCCAAATTTTCGATGACGCTGAGGCATAATAGAGGTTCTATGCCGTTAACATGTCAAATTATCACATCTTTTAGCTCTTTTAGTTGTCTTATCGAAAAACAACTTCTTTTCAAATAACCCCAAAGAAAGAAGTCCAACGGTGTCAAATCACATGATCTTGGCGGCCAATTGACATCGCCACCACGTGAGATAACATGGCCATTGAATTTGTCGCGCAAAATAGCAATTGTTTCGTTAGCTGTGTGGCAAGTGGCACCGTCCTTGTGAAGTCATATTTCGTCCACATCTATTGTAAGTAACTGCCTGACCGGCTTCATTTTGGGCGCCAGCCCATAAACCGCACCAAACAGTCACTCTTTGTGGGTGCATTGGTTTTTCGACAATCACTATTGGATTATCATTCGCCCAAATGTGGCAATTCTGCTTATTGACGAATCCACTGAGATGAAAATGTGCCTCATCACTGAAGATGATTTTCTCCGAAGATTTATCATCCACTGTTGCCATTTCTTGCCACCTTTCTGACCATTGATGACGCTTGAAATGGTACAGAGGCTTTAGTTCTTGAGTCTATTGCACCTTGTAAGCGAGTTGAGGTGGACGGCTCTTCAGCCACACTATCGCGAACTGCAGCAATATTTTCTACAGTACGAGCTGTACGAGCATGCGCTGGTGTTTTTGCATCTTCTTCAGACCCGGTTTGCTAAAATGTTTGCACAATTTTTCCGATTGTGTGGTTCACATTCAACCATCCGTTATATATTAAAAGAAAGAATGAACTTATAAAGATTTAAACTTTTTTATGAAAGCGTTTCAAAAGCAAAGTAAATTAACATCCGCAAGTATCATCTTTATGTCTGTTATAACATAAAATTGTTCACCAGAGCGAAGTATATCAAAAATAAACGTCATATTTAAAAAAAAAAGAACAAAATACGACATAATGAGAAAATGAGATTGCATTGCATAATCAAATTGAACTTATACAGTACGCTGCGATAAAAGATTGAAAAATGGTGAATGCAATTTGAAATGACTTACAGGATTGTAAATATATATGATTCAAGGCTCTTATAAGGAAGAAATCACATTCAGACAATTTGAATATCCAAGTGAGTTTAGCATCACATTTAGCATCATAAATCTGCTCCGGAATCAAATTCAAATTAGCACTGTAGCGGCCATCCTAAATTTAAATTATTTTCTATTGTTTTTATTGTTTCTTACATTATTATTAAAATTATTTACTTGAACTGAATTATTAAATTTCATAAATATATGAATTAAATTAAAAAACAGCACATTTTCTGAAGTCATATAAAAGTTCAAAAGTGTAAAAGAACGCATTACAAAGCACATTTTTCTGTTTTAAAAATAAATTGTAATGTGCAACGAATGTAATTATATAAGAGAGAGCGAAATTTGAAATTATCGCAGTCTGTTGAACGATCTAGCGAGGTTTGCACACAACGCATAGTTGGAGCCTCCTTAAAGAAATTTATACGATTGTATTCAATAGGGTGTTTAGTGGACAGGTTGAACAAGAAATTGGTCGCCTGGCCATGGGTTAATAATATTTTTAAAAGCGACGAAAATAAAGGAATTAAAATTATCATGTCTACTTTTTTTCTTTTCAACGGATATAACATTCGGTCAGCTTCAACGCTTATTTTCCAAAACCGCAACATTAAAAAAAGGATGTGGATATGTATTCCACATGGAGAAAATATTTACTTTAGTGAGCTGATAGCTATTAA
Organism: Rhingia rostrata; assembly: GCA_949824845.1. NCBI lineage: Eukaryota > Metazoa > Arthropoda > Insecta > Diptera > Syrphidae > Rhingia > Rhingia rostrata. The sequence continues at coordinate 48,151,416 of OX463755.1, read as the reverse complement.
GGGGTAAATGTATAAAAAAAAGCTGAGCAAATTATTGTCCAAAGTTCCGGCTTAATGTTAAATAAAAATCAAAATTCCACTTAAAAGTTAAATAAACATCAATCAAAATGTTTTAATCCGCCATGTGTTAAAAAAAACTACACATAAAATTATTTTTAGAAACAGAAATCTCAATGAATATTAATTTTGGAAAAATGCTTCCCATTTAAAAAATAACTCAGGTACACGTTCGCCATACCACAAATGAAAACATCACCGACATACAGCTGTTGCAAATATTTTCTAAGTAAATTGTATCCCAACTGTTGTCCGAAGGGGGACCACATTTATTATTCAAAAGTCTAGTGCGGGTATGTACCTTTAAAATTAAAGAAATACATATATTATATACATACATTTATTTATTTATTTTTTATTTACATTACACTTTTTTTTTTTTATTATTTATTAGAATATTAATGTACAATTTAAAATTGTTACAAAATATATTTGATAAGAGCAAAACTAGCAGCAAAGGCTTTCGGCTCTTACATTACACTATTCCACTATATTATATGATGAATCATACAGTTCTACTGATAATGTATTAAATTATTTTTATTTTTATTTTGGGGGCGTATCTGTAACTTGCTGCATGCTCTGTTCCACTTTTTTTTTTTTAAACTCACCATTAATGGTATGACATGATATTTTACTTTGGATAAAATAAATATCTCATATAAACGTAGCGTACTCTCGGTAATGTCCACGCAATGTATGTACGTGTGTATGTGTGTAAAATAAAAGCATATACTCGTCTTGAAAAATAGTCAAACAAAACATTGGCACATTAAAAAAACAGTCATTACATATATACAAGCCTGATGACGTCTGAATCCACCCCCAGTTTGAATACATATCAACCATCTACACTGACTAGAGGGGTCAAAAGTAAAAAAAATGAATATAGAGGAGGCAAATAAAGGTACAAATATTCAAGGTCACTTTTATCAGGCAAACATAGGTACATCCATCTATACAAACCCCTGATACCCAAATGCTTCCCATTAAGTGTACCGAATGAGAATGAAAATGAACACACTTCAACCATCCCCGGTGATCACCTGAGGCCGAAACATAAAATAAGGGCTACACAACAGTTGAAAACATTTTTCCACAGATACGTATCCAGATTTTAAAATTACAAGGTTTTAGTGAATGTTTGCTTTTGTTTTAGAGTGCTGTTACCAACATATGTTTGTATCCCAAGGACTGCGATTATTCCTTTTCGGTGGCAATAGACAGGATCATAACCTTTCTGCTTTGATGTATCTATACTGGTTTGTTGTCGGGTGGTTCGATCTCAACTTTCAATATTCAATACATATACTGTTTGTAGTATAGTAAACATATAAAGATTATTTTGGACTTTTGTTCAACTTATCCTGTTCCTTGATCCAGAATATTCGCACACCTACACATCGACTTGCTAATTAATTTATTGAATTGCTTACAATGCACGTATAGATTTTCGAGTCCATAGAGCAGGTCTCACATTAAGATTGTTCCAATGAGTATTTAACTTAACAAACAAATTAAAGCTCAAGTGGGCTAGAAGGTGTGCTGGGTGTCAGATAAAGCATTTGTTAATGTCCAAGCGCAGATATAGGTACAACTAAGTTCTTAAAACCATACTCAAAGTAACATTTTCGTCAGAGACATAGGGAACAGGAAATCTTACCCCGGTTCCAAACTCTAGAAGCTTTTAATGATAGATTTGCTCTTTGATTTTAGTCAGAGTTTTACGACAGGTGTGAAAATAATTATAAATGATAATAGGGACATTTTTTTTTAATTATCCATGACTTTCTTTACTTTCTTCGTCTTTGCGTTTCATGCGATATTCTACGAGATTTGTTTGTAAACATACTATGAAATCGCTGGCTGTTTTGCACTTTTTAAAGTAGACTTTTATTTTTGTTTTCCGTGGGCTGGTGGATATCTCAAGAGACACGATGAGCACGCGACCAAAGTAGTGTGAGACTTTAACCCACTAAAACCAACACCCCTTTTGTATTTGTATTGCAACTAAGTATGCGACTTATCTAGCAATTTTTTTATCACGAGTAATGAATGTTTGGCAGATAACTTTACTTTGAGAATTCCTGTTTTTTTCCGCAATTTATAGCGCGGTTTGTTATTATCGGGCCAAATCTTTGAATACGCCGCAATAAATTTGTTTCGTCAAGAATTTGGTGGACCGTTGTGTTTTTTTATGTTTGCGTGTAAAATTTGTCGTTTCATCTTTAATCGCGGGAATACCCAGATCTCTGCGTAGATCTTTATTCCGGATATACCACGGCGCGTTGAGGAATGATCTTAACATTTTGTTTTCAAAAGTTTGTAAAATATTTAGAATCGTTTCACTGGTACAACCCCATAGTTGTATACCTTATATTCAGACCGGCTTTAGCACTTGCTTGTATAATAGCAGCTTGTTATCAAGGTCAAGCTTCGAATATTTTCCGAGTAACCAGTACAGTTCTCTGTATTTTTTTTAGGTTCTTCGCATTTCTTTTTTACATGCGCCTTCCATTTTAATTTTGCATCGAGTGTCATTCCGAGATATTCCGCTTCATTTGCAAAAGAGACTCGAACCGTATTGAGAAATACTGGCAAGCTGCTTGTCCGTTTATATGAAATGGATCTACATGAATCGATTTTATCTCGTTAAGTGCAATCTGCCAGGATTTGTCCATTCATTAACCTCGTTAAGAACGTTTTGTAATTTAATATTTGTTTCCTCTATTGTTGTGCCAACTGCTAGTATAGCTACATCGTCAGCAAACGTTGCAACTATTGTTTCGTTTGTTTGTAAGACATCACGTGTAAATAGAGGGTACAGGAGTGGTCCAAGGACGCTTCCTTGGTGTACTCCTGCTAATATTTCTTTGAACTCCGAATATTCGTTTCCAATTTTCACACGGAAGAGTCTATGCTCAAGACACGACACGAGGATTTTATATAATTTTTCAGGCAGAACTTGTCTTAGTTTGTATTGAAGGCCTTTATGCCAAACCCTGTCAAAAGCCTAATGATTTTGAGAACCATAATCACTTCCGCCACTTTCCACTGTCTTGGTATGTATTCTCATATAATTGCTGCATTTAAAATGTAGAGAATTTAAGTTAATTTAGTTTAGTTTTATCGTTAACATTTTTATAAGTTCTCCTGTAATCAGGTCATAACCCGGAGCTTTTTAGGCTTTAATTTCTGTATTTCCCGTTTAAGCTCGACAATACTTGCATATCTTATTATATTGCTGTCGGTTGTAGTCTCGAATAAATTAATGTTTTCCGGACCAAAGGTTTAAATTTTTCCTCAAGATGTGCGGCAAAAAACGTCTGCTTTTTCCTTAACGCTTTTTGCCCAAACGTCTTGAGTTACCCTATTTTTTGCCGTTTTATGATTTGAATTTCTTTCCAGAGTGAATAATTCTATTCTTTTCCAGCGGTTAGGCTTTACAGATAATTTTCTACTGCATGGTTTTGAAAGTTTTAAATAGAAGTTGATAGCATGTTACTCAACCGATTGAGATGTGTTTTATCTTGCGGGGCACGAGTTTGATGCCATCTTTTTCGAGCTTTTCTTTTTTGTCTAAAGAAAGTATATTAAGAAAAAGTTTCCGATTTTGCATTAATGCCCACAAAATGTATGTTTAATTCCGCTAGGAATGCATAAAGCAACTGCAGGTAAAAACTCTAAGGAGCGAGTGCAGCAATCCCCGGAGTACAACGTTCACTTAGGTTTACTAGTATGCACTGCTTAAAGCTTGACAAGCGTACTCCGGTAAAGAAAATAGAATGTATCGGAGCTCTAGCTCTAGGCTTTTTCACGATTTAAGATTTCAATTTGATGGGGACGACTAAGGTTCAAAAGAAAAAGTATAAATTTAATAAATTTAGAAATTTTAACATAAATTCTTAAATTTGTAATAAACCTCTGCAAGTCATGAGACAGCGTTGTTAAGGTAATGTTGTGGTTTCATAAATTATCACGATTTTATACTTTACACGGCACTGAACAAAATTTTAGGGTTATTTAAAGATTTAACTTTATGAATTCCATCGTTTACTTTTCATCATTTTTCCAGTTATGAAATGTTTAACCGCTGACTATATTAATATAAAACGTGTATTAACATTTTCTCTGCAATTTTTCCATCTTTTTTTTTATCCAAAACCAGTGACGCACGACGCATATTAGATTGTGAGAGTAATTTCTCATCGTACCACATGTGCAACCGTCACACTTGCTTTTATTGGAAATATTTATGATTTTTTTTTCTTTTATCTGAATGGACGAGGTATGTTTTATCGCATGGTATACCTACTTTTGTTTTTCGATTGGCCCACGAGAAATGGAAAACTTATAACATAGAACCAGAGCATATAGGCTTGAGGGTGCTGTCCAGATAATACATTTTGATTGATAGCTATGTGCTTGATAGTTTTACTCTGTGAAATAAATAGGAATGCCGTATACCTTATGGTTTTATTCGGTTTAGAGTGATGGGTATTGATTTTTTTCGTATATGTTTTATAGGTCAAAGTGGGATAGGATTTTTATTTTCAAAAAATTGTTTTGTCATCGTTTTTAAATAATCATTTCAAGAAGCAACTTTTATAAAAAGCAATAAAAAAGTAATTTCATCAACTAATTGTTTTTTTTTCAATGATTGTTCAAATTTTTTTAAGGCGTAATCATTGTAAAGGTTTTGTATTATAGGCGAAAGTTTAGTGCTTGAGTTACCCTTACATATATTTCTTGGGCACTTCAATGGATTCATGAATTATTTCAAGACATGTTTAATTTATACATGCATAGGATCTTTAGAAAGGAGTTCACTGGTTTAATGTGACGAATTAGCTCATCCTTTGGCTCTTGAATTATTGCTGGCTTATCGCCGTACACCTTTTCTTTCAAATTACCCCAAAGAAAGAAGTCCAACGGTGTCAAATCACATGGTCTTGGCGGGCAATTGACATCGCCACCACGTGAGATGATAACACGGCCATTGAATTTGTCGCGCAAAATAGCAATTGCTTCATTAGCTGTGTGGCAAGTGGCACTGTCCTGTTGAAATAACATATCGTACACATCCCTATCTTCCAATTCGGGCCATAGAAAGTTCAATTCACAGTGACTGCTTGACCCACCTAATTTTGAAAAAAATACGGCCCGATGATGCCGCCAGTCCATAAACCGCACCAAACAGTGACTCTTTGTGGGGGTTTTTCGACAATCACTCTTGGATTAACATTCACCCAAATGTGGCAATTCTGTTTGTTGACGAATCCACTGAGTTGAAAATGTGCCTCATCACTGAAGATGATTTTCTTCAAAAATTCATCATCCACTGTTGCCATTTCTTGCCACCATTCAGACCATTGACGACGCTTGAAATGGTCAAGAGGCTTTAGTTCTTGAGTCAATTGCACCTTGTAAGCGTGTAAATGCAAGTCTTTATGCATAATGTTCATCAACGACGAGCGTGAGAGGTGAAATTATTGGACACGACGACGACGCGTTGAGGTGGACAGCTCTTCAGCCACACTATCGTGAACAGCAGCAATACTTTCTGCAGTACGAGCTGTACGAGCATGCACTAATGTTTTCACACACCCGGTTTTCTAAATTTTTCGCACGATTTTTCCAATTGTACGCACATTTGGACGATTAAATTGACCGAAAAAATCACGAAGTGCACGATATGCATTTTGATTTGAACGCCCATTTTCATAAGACTGAATAACTTTAAGGCGTTGCTCGATTGTGTATCTTTCCATGGTTCAAATTGAGTTAGTCTGAAATTGTGAAATGTCAAATGAAATGCAGAAAAAAACTTGACGTTTAGGTGTGGTTTACATTCAACAACTGGCCTTAAAATTTAACCACCCGTTATAAAGGCAAAATAGGGACAAAGTGGTATCCATAACTAGAGGCGCTCCACACGGTAACGAATTCAAAGAATGTTGTCAAACTCTTTAGACTAATTAGCTATCAAATATTGCTAATCATCTTCATCAAAAACTTAAGAAAACACGTGCAAACAGCGTTTATAGATTGACCGTACTAATACTTCAATTCTGGTATAAAACCATATTTAGGCGGTTTACGTTATAGCTAATCCTAGCCGAAGAAAACAACCAATTCGAGAAGAAAAAAAAACACGAACAATAGCTTCGACAAGGAACGAAAGCACATAGGTCTTGTCGAATGCCCCCTAAAGGCGGTTATGGTGGGCGAACTTTAAGCTACAAAAGACTAATACACCTTTCTGTCACAACAGATTCGTTAAAACATGAGCTTAACATTTTTTTCAAACAATCATTTTATGTATTAACATCATTCAATATGCGGAACCTAAACTTTTATACGAAGACCTGAGTTATTATAAGTTTTTGTGATAATTATTTGTCAGATTATTGTATTCAGTAATTGGCTGTATACACTTGGGAATAGAACCCAGATATTCACTAACAATGTCACACTCTGCTTGTTAAAAAAAAAAAAATAACAGGCCGACAACTCCATGTAATATAAATAAAACCAGACACCTAGTGCAACGGAAGCCTTCCCAGAGGATTCTAACGGCTAGTCTCGACTGTGTTATCTACCCTTCAAGAAAAAACATTTTGTAGCAGAGTTTGAGGCTGAAACATTATTATTTGAAACTAAGAGTATGTAACGCTGAATACACAACAACAAAATTGTATCAAAATTAGTTCAGATTCCGATCAGTAATCAAATTGATAAGTGAATTACATGCACCACTTTAAAGGCGATTCCTCGAAGGGTACATGCTAATTCGATTATCAATTTGATTTACTTTAACCGCTTAAGTTTTTTTCCTATTAAAAGTTAAAAAGAACAACACGATTTCTTTTCTTCAAAAACAAAGAGACATCCAAGCTGCAATTTTAATAATAACAGTGATAGTAGGACTATGCGAATGTAAAATAAAAACATTTAAAATACAATAAAATAAAAGAAAAAATAAATATCTTTAACTTACGAAGATGGTTCAATTACGGTATATCCACAATTAAAACGGGTAATCCAAAATCCCATTTTTATTTTGAGGTTCAAATACGTACCTGAAAAAAAAAAAAAATTGTTAGTACAATACATTTAGGCATCAGAGAAACCTAATCCCACTACAACCCTTAAACCATCTAGTGTATGGTACTAACTTTTTCTTGTTATAAAACTAGGTATTTACACTTTGATTACAAACTTAATTGACCCATTTTTAAGTTTTGGTACCAACAACCATTTATTTCTGAGAATGTATTAATTGCTTAAAAACTAAAAGAGCTTGTGAAAGTTAGATTTACAAGGTATATTGCAGAAAAAAAAAGTAAAATGAGTCCTCCTTAAGGGTTGATTACCCCTACTCAAATAGTTTTTATTCCCTTTTATACACACACGCGTACCAATTTTAAGGCTTAATTGGCCTGGAACACAGAAGCATAGAAAAGTGCTATGCTTTAGTCCAAATTTAAGGCAAAAAGGCAAAGTAAGCCTTTCTAGAGTGAGCTCTGTAATAATAAACACAAGGAAAAAGTTTGAATTCCCTTTATTAATGGTGGTGGTATATATTGGTGAAGGATGTGAAGGAAATAGGAAATAGAAATAGTGCTTTGAATGCATTTTTTTATTTTGCGCTATGTTACCGACATATTAATTGGAGCATTTTTCAGTTCTTATTTGTCGATAGCTGGTTTAACTATCGGTAATCATCTATAACGACATGAATTTTTATTACCGTTTTACTATTAAGTTGTGATATTACTGACGTTTAAGCAGATATGGTATGGAATTGATTTTCTTGTAGGAGTGGAAATTTGTGAGATAAAATTTAGATTTGCTTTTGGTTCTTTGATATTCAGGCATAGCATATAAATTCAAAATGCAAAAGACTTGTTCATAGTTTTTAACCTCAGTTGATAAATTTCGCGAGTCCACCTAAAGAACCTTAAATTCAAAGCAACTATGCAACTTGAGAAGTGCAACTGGAGGCAATTAACTTAGAGCTGGGCTGATTAAAAATGCATTTGCTTGCCAAATTCACATCAGGCTGAAGCGCCACTTTAGTAAATTAGGCAACTAAATATTTTTATTTAAAAAAAATCAGTATCTAAAATTTTCGGAAGTTATCAACGGCTTGTTTAGAAATTGCGACACAACGTCGCTTCCCCATGTTTTGTACAATTATTTGTATTAATGTTTGCTGCGACTTATTCATTACTGAAGCTTGCAACAAGTCACATTTAAATTCCATCGCTAAGGGGTGAACTGGGGCAACACAGTTCAACACGTTTATGTCAAAAATCGTGTTCCACTTGTAAGGAATTCAATTTAAGTGGCTAGCTGTCAAATATCACACAAAGCAAACAGCTCGTAACAGCATTTTAACAGCACATTTCAATAATGACATAAAAAATGACTAAGAAAATATCTCTAGGAAGAATATTAAGGACCTATAAAATTACAAATCATTATTAGAACTAAAATCAAGGCATACATATAGTCATGAAACAGGGTGTCCGCCGGGTAGATATACTACTTTGTTTGTTTGTGCTTTTTGATAAAATGAAAGAGAATGGATCTTATATTAATAAATGTTTTATTTAATGTCGGCAATTATGGATGGAATACAAAAACAGGTAAATGTCTGCCTCTGTTAGTCTCAAATATGCGAGCCCTTTTGAGCACATTTTTCATTACATTCTCACACATTTCACGCGATATTTCATTGATTTCATCTCGAATAATTTATTCGAGTTGCTCAAGCGTTTCTGGTTTGTTTGCATAAGCCTTGCTTTTCAGGTATCCCCACACAGAGAAGTCCGGAGCAGTCAATCAGGCGACCGTGGAGGCCAATCAACATCATCATAACTTGAAATAACTTGAAATAACTTGTGGAAAGAGGTTTCACAGTAATTCCATTATAATCCTGGCTGTATGCGATGTGGCACCGTCTTGTTGATAACACATGTTAATCAAGCCGAAAGCATGTAGTTTTGGCGTTAAAAAGTTTTCAATGATATCACGATATCGCCCCCCATTCACAGTAACCGTTACATTCTTTCTTCCTGATTAAGTTGGACACCAGACTGTAACTTTTAATGGATGCAAAGTTGACTAATGAATAATTTGAGGGTTTTCCATTGCCCAGAACATTCTCATATCCATTCAAATGAAAATGTGCCTCGTCACTCATTATGATTTTTTCATGAAAATCGTTGTTGTCATGGGCTAGCTGTAACATCGTATTGGCATAAATGGTCTTGTGAAAGAAGCTCTTGGGGCAAGCGAATTTTAAATGGAAACAAATGCAAATCCTTTTGAAAAATTGTGGCCAAAGTTGTTTTTTGAAGACCAAGCTCCTGAGCACGGCGTAGAATCGAGGTTGATGGATTGTTTTGAACACTTCCTTAAGCAGCAGTAATGTTTTCAGCCGATCTTGCAGTACGTTGTGGTCCATGCTTGAGCCTATCACCTACAGACCCTCTTTCTTCGCAATCATTCACTACACGATAAAAAGTGCGGTGGACACCCTGTAGTGTAGATCTGTGCAATACTCGGCCTTTCCTGTTTACAATCGCTTAATCATTGTCATTGCCTGCGGTACTACCTGTATATAATCTATGGGTAGATTAGGTTTGATGATCTGATGACGCTCAATTCTGTCGTCAAACTCGCATATAATCTACACTTCAAGGCTCAGTATTCGATAATTTGTTAATTTTTATATACGTCTGTATATTTTCATATACAGACGTTGTTTATATCTACTTCCCTATTATATCACTTCCCTATTGGGATCACTTGACGTACAACATTCCTCATATTTCGACAACTATAAATAAAAAAGAATTATCCTGGAAAAAACCCAAGAAGTCCAAATCGATACCCACCACCTATTCATCGATTTCAAAGCATCATATGAAAGCATTTAAAGAGACGAACTATACAGAGCCATGTCTAATTTTGGTATACCGCCCAAACTCGTCCGTTTGTGTAGGATAACAACAACATCTCGTCAGAAATTAAACGAAGAATTAGTCTTGCCTACCGCTGTTTCTTCGGGCTAAGAAGGCAATTCAGTAGTAAAGCCCTCACTCGAACTACTAATGAGATCTTATATAAGACCCTGATCATCCCAGTCCTGCTCTACGGCGCTGAAGCATGGACCGTCTCAAAAGCGGATGAAGAAATCCTTGGTCAGTTTGAGAGGAAAATTCTTCGAAATATCTTCGGTCCCGTTTGCGTTGACGGGCTATGTTAACAAAGATTCAACCAAGAACTACACGAGCTGTACACGAGCGACATGACCCTGGTCAAAAAACTCCGCGTTGGACGTTTAAGATGGCTGGGACATGTACATGGGACACCAATACTCCGGCTCGCAGAGTCTTCGATTCCCAGCCAGATGTCGGACGCAGTAGAGGAAGACCTCGCCTTAAGTGACGCGCACAAGTAGAAACCGACCTCAACCAACTTGGAGTGCGCAACTGAGGGCAGTTTGCTAAGGACCGGGCTAATTGGAGAGGCATGTTCGTTGAGGCCTAGGTTCATTCCGGACTGTAGCGCCACTTAAGTAAATAAGTATAAATAAAAAAGAATTATTTATTGAAGGATTAATTTGTGATATTAACGGTTACCCTGCATTATTCTGTGTCCTCAAAATAATTCATCGAATCATCTCTAGAAATTGTATTTCCATGTAAACCGTAGTCAATAGTCATATAACAATGGGGGTCGGTGTACGGAATAATATGATTGCACACTCAAACTAACTATGGCTGCATATAAAATATTATTAAAAGGCTAAATAACTGAGTGATATACGAAAATACGTAGTTTCAAGGTTTATTAAAATTACTTTTATTTTACTTATTTATCTAATCATATCAAGCATTTAAAAAAAACACGAGAGCTAAAAAGAGGGAGCGACTTTCATAAAAGGTTATTGCTGTACCTAATTATACGGCAACATACTATACTAGCTCCGACAATCAGAAAACATAACGACAGTCCATTTTTTTAGTTATGTATTTGTGGGTCTTAATCATTTTCATAAAGTCAGTCTTCTTTTGACAAATGCAAAAAAAAAAAAACAAGATCCACATATTTCCAATCAGCATCTGATTATCAAACACATACTTACGAATAGGAAATGATTCACAAAAATTAACAGCACCTGCAAATTATTTGTTGAATTATTATCTTTCAATTCTTAGAAAAATGAACTCAAACATGGATTTCAGTTTACTTTACCCATAATAGCGAACGATTTGCGTAGTTTTCCATAAACAAGTCGTAGAAATTTACGTCAATAGTCAGACAAAAAAACTTAAACATGAATAAAACCACAAAGAAGAGAAAATATACTATTTGTTCTAATAAATAAATAAAAGAAACTATAAAAAAATGCAACAACAAGACAATGATCTGGCGAATATAATTTATTAAAACGTACCGCAGAGAGATCGTTGACCTCCATCTTCAGCGAAAAATAAGAAATAAAGCACACATACAAACGCATTTAAAGAAGAAAAAAAATGTAGATACACTACATTTTCAATGAACTTATACCATCGATCGATGGAAAGCCACAAGATAGATGGATAGATCATGTGGTGGTTTCTTCGATTAGCTTTCAATTTTTTAATGTCATAATAAGAATTATAATTGCAACAAAATGGATAAGTGGAAAATAAGTATGTTCACTACAAGCTGTTGTTGTTTCATTGTTGCGTTGAAAAATATTGAAATGAATTTATTTATATCGTATGGTGGGATGTGCAAAACATTGGTTTATAGATTGTTAAACTGTATTATCGACTATCTGAGTCAGAGCTGTCAGCACGTAACTTGATACAATCGAGTTTAGTCAATGCAATCGGGCACCGGTAGCAAATAATTTGTTTTGATTGATTGTTTTTGATCACATCGCAGCACACAAACTAGAACAGGAGGTTTGAAAAGAAACTTTTTAATTGATAGTAAATACTTATCGTCAACAGTAGTTTTTCGTAACAAATATGAATACCGCGGATAGTTTACCAAGGGATGTAAAAGATTTGAAAAATTATTAGGCAGACCCCTTGCTAAAGAGTTGAATGAGTGAAACAAAAACAAAATTAATTGATATGGTCAAGAAACAGTTGTTGATCGAGTTCCTCTAGAAAAAGTAACCCGAACCGGGCAACAATATTAACTCTTAACAACAAACAATAAAAATAAAATCAATTCAATTCTTTTTCTACTTTCTCAAATGAAGAAACACACATTTGACATAACAAATTATAGTTCACGATGGTTTTTATAAGTGCAAGTCACAATGAAAATCCTTTTAAGTTACATGCTACCGCGATTTGTTTGTTTCGAGTTGAATGTAGATCGTCATTGTATCAATTTTATCAATTTACCTACTGACACTGCTAATCAAAAAAGTTTAAAATAATAATAAATGAAATACCACCCCTTAAATGTTTAATTTTTTTTTATATTTTTATTATAAACCAATTTTATTATTAATATATAAAATGTTGTACAAAACGTAGATCCAATAATTAAATACTAATTGTATAAGCAACACTCTTGAGCCAAGACCAGAGGCACAATCTTCGATAAATGGGTGCAACTATTAGCATACGCCAACGATATTGTCATCTTCGGTAGGACTTAAGGTGATGTTCTACCCACGTTTGATAGTATAGAGGAGGAATAAGCAAACATGCGTTCAGCAGTAAATGAGAGTAATACTTAGTAAAGAGTAATTTTTTTAGAGGTATAAAACTTTGAAATGGAGTAAAACAAAGATGATCTTTTTTTAAATTGGCATGAAATTTCATTTATTTGACAGACAATCTCTTGGCATTATAATTCAAATATGATTTTTGTGATATGACCGCCACGGCTGGCTGGAACGTAGTCTAATCTGGAGGTCCAAAATATGCGATGACTTCTTCCAACATTTGTGGCGGTATATCGGCAATAACGGGGAAAATATTGTCCTTCAATCGTGTAGGACTTTTCGGCGTAGATTACCAACTTCACATATTCACAGGACGGAAACGAGATATAATGCATTCTGCGAACGTTTCCTTCAACAAATCAATTGTGGCACGAGCTTTGTGAAATGTTGCGCCATATTATTGAAACCACAGCTCCTGTACATCATGGTTGTTGAATTGATGAACGAAAAAGTCAGTAATCATGGCTCTATAGCGGTCCTCATTGACTGTAACGTTCTGGCCAGTATCGTTTTTAAAGAAGTACAGACCAATTATTCCACCAACCCATAAAGCACAACAAACAGTCAGTTTTTGTCGATGTAACGGTGTCTCAACATACACTCCAAATATGGCAGTTTTGTTTACAGACGTATCCATTCAACCGAAAGTGAGCTTCATCACTAAACAAAGTTCGATTGTGAAAATGGGGATCAATGATAATCCTATTTTGGGCCCATTCACCGAATCTACGCCTTGATAGGTGAGCCTGTGGCGTCAATTCTTGCAGGAGTTGAATTTTGTAAGCATGCAAATCAAGATCTTTCGATATCTTCAAAATCTTCCATAAAGTGGATGGACACCTCGATGGACACATATTCGATTCCTGTGCATGATGGCGGATAGACTGATTCGGATCTTCCTATATGCTATGCTCTACAGCAATGACTTCTTCTACGACGTCTTTCTGAATGCGTATGCGGAAACGTTCAATACTCAATCGAATTAATTTATATGATGGACGTTTATGTTGGACGTAGTGCGCGATACGTATTTCGAACAGAACCATGATTTTCACAATAAATTTGCAAAAATTGAAAACGTTGTTCAGACGTCAGTCTATTCGTGTTGAAATGCCAAACCAAACTAAAAATTAATCACTTGACAGCTGACAAAATGGCCAAAAAAAAAAACATATACAAATTTTTGGCGTAACAGGCTCGTTAGTACCCAGGGCCGAGCTTTCTCACAACCAATCAAGTGTGCTTGTATACTTCTTGCTAGACGGCAGGACCTCCTCTTTTATACTGAATCGGAACTGCTATGTTGAGATAAGCTTTTCTTGACAATTAATACTACTCGGATAATTTGTCAGATCATCATCAGAGGAAACCAAAAACGGTTAAATCTTATGGAGGTCTCTGAAGTTTTCCATTTTACATGGTCAAAACGATGTATGACATGTATTGTAGAAAATTTAGAACTCTTAAAAAACCAAGTCTTACATGTACTTAATAATAATTTGTTTTAAATCTGAGGAGACCTCTGAAGATTTATGAAATCTCGCAATAACTACAACAAACCACAAACCCTAATAAGTTAACATTGAATAAGAATTCATCAATTTACAGCCAGATGTCGTAAAACGAGCTGGAGTGTGTACCAAGTCAGGACGTGGTATAACTATATATTTTTTTATTTAATGTAATCGATTTTAAACCTAAAACTAAACTTCTCGTGAAAACAGAGCCTAGTTTATTCCCTATTAAGCCCCGTCCTTGTATGATCGGCAATTGCTAGGTACTGTGGTTTGTACATGAGTTTATGAGGATCTCAATATTGAACATAGGGAGAAGAATGGACTAACCTTTTTAATGTCCTCTACAATTTTTTTTCTGTTTCCCAGATTTGAATTCTTTTTTTTTTATCAGAATTCTTTTATGAAATAATAGAAAATGCCAATAAAACTTTTATTTTCGCACATAAAATTGGTTTTCTTTATCTCCCACGATTTCTGCAGTCAAACAAAAATGGATGCATCTGCCAGATGATGATGGGACTTTTATGAAAATATCTTCTGCAGTTCATCTGGTTCTGTTCGATCAAAAATCTGACTTTATGAACACGATTAACGCAGATCTTAGTTAGGCAGACGTTTATGAAAACCCCATAGTTATCTCAATATATTTCCAAGATCTATATAGGTTGGCTGATAAAAAGTCATACCAAAAAAAAATAGCTTCTGAGTTAGTAATCCATTTTGGTGCTGGGGTGTTCTACAGCGAGGGCGGACACTGGGCGGCGTTAACTTGGCCAACGACCAGTCGTTGTAACATTAATAACACATCAATTAATTGTATCAGTGGATGTTGATATCTTCAACCCGGACTCCTCAATTCATGATTTCTTAAACTCATAATTTCGAGTGTTGCTAATAAAAAGAAAAAGCAGCAACATAAAAAAAAGACTGATCAGAATAAATAGCGGCGGAATATCCACCCTTATGTCCTTAAAACAAAACGAAGATCGTGTTCCCATGTTGGTCCAGATTAAAAATGAGTCCAGACTCATTCCGGACTGCAGCACTACATAAGTAAGTAGAGTACCTAATCAATTTTTTTTGATTTGCAGGTTGCTATTTAGATTGTCCGCTCCATCTAATACCCCGCTAGGGCAGAATGATTTCAATTTGGGTAGTGCGCTGTTATCACACACTGAAATCTGTAATTTTTGCTTCCTCTCAACAGATGGGCCATAATAAGGCTTGTGAACTGATTTGCCAAGTATGGAATGGAACAGCTGCTTAAAGACCTTTCCTCAATAAAATGCCTTAGGTCGGACACAGAAAACAATTCGCATACGGTTGTTGCCACTTAGGCCACTGTCACTCCAGGCGTTTTGACAACGAATTAATATGTTGTCAATCCTGCTTAAATATTTGATTTTGTTTGCTTATTATGAGGTACAAAGAAGTATCAAATAAAGCCCTGAAGACTTTTCGATTTCGAATTTGTCTGACGAAGCCCATTTTTGCGTCCAGTGTGGTTTGCAATATCATCAAGCTGCATTGTCGGTTCGTACTTTTTTTGCTGTTAGCTTTCAAGGTAAAACATCTCATGACATGTTTGTAGGCAAAAAAGTCACATTTACAACAAAGTACTCTTTATCAGGTCTAAAAGAATTCTGATTATTTATTTCTTCTACTGTTAATGTCATGATCAAATCACAAACAAACATCCAACCCACAGAATACAATTATTGTGTAAAATCAATGTCAGTCCACGTTAAGATGTCACTGTTGATAATTTCCTCACGCAAATGAAAATACAAATAAAAAAAAACACCTTAATATTATTCATATTACATAACATTTAAACTATCACCATAAGGTACCCAAATAATTACACAAACATTCATAATTATATATGCAACAAGCACTAATTGCATTTACTCACGCTTGTGAGAATTTATTTCAAATACAACAATTACAAAATGCAATTATTCATAATTAACGATGAGTAATTCGTTTTTTTTTTCTGATATGTAAATTATATATGATTGTATTTTAAAACAATACTATTTCGAAAAAAAACCCTCCGTCACTTATCTGACTTGTGACTTCACTGTCATTGAGTCATATTTTATCCAGAAACTTTTCGCTAAATCATTAATTTATTTTTTCAAATATTTCTCCTAAATGAGGACAGCAAATTTTATCGTTATAAAATGCGGGACTACATGTCAAGAATTTGATTTGCAAATTAACGTATTAACGACCACCACCGCATCAGCTGGTCATTACCAATAGCCAGCAGCAAAATTTCCCGCCAAAAAAAGAAATTAATGCGGGGATTTCTGGCGGCAAGAAAACGGAAATCAAACAAAATGAAGATAAAAATGGAAGAAAAACTTTAAAAAAAAAAAGAGAATCAATCATCGAATCAATCCATGTGGTAGCAGTGCTACTTCTTCTCAGTCATGCTAATGAATAATGAAATGACCCAAACGAATGTACAAACAAAAGAAAAACAAATTAAATATATGGCGTGAAAAATAGTAAAGAGTAAAAGAAAAAAAACAAAAAAAAAACAATTTTAAAAGAAAATCTCGAAACGAGAAGAAGAAGTCAATGACACCATTCGCTGTCGACGTCGTCGTCGCCGTCAAGAAGTCGCGCAACACACAATGGGTGGAAAGAGGTGATGGCGGCGGGCGGACGGTCAGGCGGTATATATGCAACAGCACCAGAACTAGGAAAAACAATAAAGTTTCCACGAAGCATATATACAAAACTGAAAAGCCATGCCAACACAAATTCCGCGCCCGGAAATTGTGTGTGTGCATATGGATGGAAAATTCAAAATGCCGACCGACCCTCTTATGGAAAAAGCAACCAGAGAAGTGAATAAAATTTTTTTTTCTTTACTTTTTGCAGCCCAATATGGAGGCGGTAAAACAATCAACCGACTTTCGTTTGTTAGTTACCGCGATAGATACGCGAAGGCAGTGTTTTCTGTATGTGTATAGTAACTAAGCACACCCACATGCACTTGCATTTTGCTTGGTATGTGTGCTAGTGTGCAGCAAACATTTTGCAATAAAATGCAACATCTATGGCAAGAAATTGTCGAAGAAAAAAATTGTTAGGGCGAGGTGTACTTGATTACAGCACGATTGGGTTTATTCATGAAGACTGACAAGTTTGTAGGGTATAATAGGTTTTTCAACGCTAAATTCTAGTATGCTGGTCAAATGCTAGGCAATGCTATTAAGAACACAAGCGTTTTCACCTAGGTGATGCCTACCAACTTTGATTCTCAGCATACTTAGTGGCGGGCACTGAGCGCGTAGTATCTTGGCCGTTGATTGGGTACATTATCCTTTGTAGAAAATTCTTGGTGGCAGAAGACAAGAGCGGTGTATGGGCTTTTACTAAGGCACATCGGATGGATATGAAGGATAGATTCAAAGGTAGCGTCAACATTCCCAAGTTATGCTTGCCAAATTGAACAACCTGCCATAATCGGATATAAGGTAATGTACGAATTTTAGGAGTTTATCCAATCCCTTAAACTGTGAATTGGAACCGTTTCTTCAGGTTATACGTTGTTCTTGGGAAGAAATTAGTAATGAGCTTCTTGACAAAACCTATGAACGTCCTATGATGTTAAAATCCAGCTGGTTGATTTTAACTCCAAGGTAGGAAGATATAATCAGCCCTTTAGAGGTATCCGTTCGGAAAGCTTACAATTGCGTTTCATAAATTCCGCAAACATTTCTCGTCGGACAACGCGTAGCTGTCAAAATATGTCGACTTAAAGCATAATCTACGATAAATTTCGTCGGAAGGCCTGTTTAAATGTAAATCGGAAAGAAATCATAGACAGCGAATTCTCCAATTTCTTCCCACCCGATACATCGACAGGGTTGTGTTATGGAAAAGCACCACATCTTGCAACCGACTAATTGACTTCGCTGCGGAAGGTAAAGCCACCAAATTCACCTCAAATTACATTTTCTATCAGAACAAAACAGAACAGAACAGAACGAAACTGCTAACCAAGAAGTCCAAATCGATACCCACAACCTATTCATCGATTTCAAAGGCGCATACGACAGCATTTATAGAAACGAACTATACAGATCCCATGTCTCGTTTTGGTATACCGCCTAAACGTGTCCCTTTGTATAAGATGACGATGGAGAACGACCTCACCGAGACATTCGATACCAAAAAAGGATTTAGGCAAGGCGATACGCAGCCATGTAACTTCTTCAATTTGATTCTTGAGAAGATAATTCAAAACTTCCGAGGCAACACCAGAGGCACCATTTTTCATAAATCGGTGCAACTACTAGCATACGCCGACGATATTGAAATCAATGGTAGGACCAAAGATTATAAAGCTATACAAGAAAAATGGTTCTATGGCGAGTCGTACTGGACCAGTCCGCCATATATTTCTATCTCGATTCTTATACGTGCACGTGCAAACAGCTGTTGAAGAAAATTGTCTGTTTTTTTGTTCACAATGCTTCATCTGTGTGGCTTTATAATCTTTGGTAAGACTCAACGTGATGATATAGCCACGTTTGCTAGTATAGAGAAGGAAGTGGCAGAAAATGAGGGCAAGACTAATTATATGCTGTCAACACGAAAGGACACACAACATTGACGAATTGGACAGAACGTCACCATTGACAGATATAACTTTGAGGTAGTACGGGGCTTTGTCTATCTTGGCTCCGCTATTAAACTGACAACAACTTCTCGTCAGAAATTAACCGAAGAATTACCCTTGCCAACCGCTGTTTTTTCGAGTTAAGAAGGCAATTCAATAGTAAAGCCCTCACTTGAACTACTAAGGAGATCCTTTATAAGACCATGTTCTTCCCAGTCCTGCTCTACGGTGCTGAAGCATGGACCGTCTCAAAGGCGGATGAAGAAATCCTTAGTCGATTCGAGAGGAAAATTCTTCGAAAAATCGTCGGTCCCTTTTGCGTTGACGGGCTATGGAGACGAAGATTCAACCAAGATAAGAGCTGTAAAGTTCGTTTAAGACGGCTAGCACATTAAGAATGAATGGACACCAATACTCCGGCTAGCAGTCTTCGATCCAGACGTCAAAGTAGAAGAAGACCTTGTCTTAAGTGGCGCGCACAAGTAGAAACCGACCTCAACCAACTTGGAGTGCGCAACTGGAGGCAGTTAGCTAAGGACCGGGCTAATTGGAGAGGCATGTTGGTTAAGTTCCAGGTTCATTCCGGACTATAGCGACACTTTAGTAAGTAAGTAAGTATTAGAGCAGTCTTAACATCGACTCATCCTACCAACAAGAATACCTGAGTTAATTAGGAGTGCCTTGCAGCCAAAAATTAGGTCTACAAGCAACACTGCTCTTATTCAGAACGAATAAACAAAATCACACAGTCAAGTATGTACAGAGGTTTCAATAAATACTTATCCAGGCTGTCGGAAATGACGTCTTGACTTGTTAAGGGCATACACAAACATGTTTAGTAAATTTGGCATAAGTATGCATAAAAACTAAAAGAAGAATTTCAGCATAATTTTTTTTCAATCCAAAAAATAATGGAGATCCTCTAAATTACGTCAACTACTGACACACAAGTTTTCTCAACATGTTTTACAAGAGATGTCTGCCATATATGACATGAACGCTTGACACCGTTTATGAACGACCCAATCGGCCACCGTAATAGGGTGGTATTAGGCCAAGAAAATCCACATCTGATCGAATCTTCTCAATTTGTAGGATCCTAAAAATTTGCAAATATATTTAATCGATTTTTGCCCAAAAATCTCCCAACGTGGCATGAGAACCGTCCAAGTTGATATTCACCATAATATCTGTTTTCTTAATTCTTCCCTATTAATCAATTTGTTGAGCAATCTCAAGCTTCCATATTTGGAATCATCTGTTGCCGAATGTTACTCATGAGATACCCATGTACTGTCATAATTTTAATAAATCACCTAACGACTCTTTGTGTCGCAATCAAAATGAATAAACAAAATCGTTCCCTTATCTATTTCAACGACCACTTTCCATCTGATACGACATTCGTCATGATCACCCAACAGGCAAATGAATAAAAAAAAAAAAACATTTACAAAGGTGAAAGCTAAAGGCTTGAAAAATCACCGTGTCATAAAGTTGCAACTGCAACCGCAAGTTAAATGAGTTAAAAGAAATCCCCCTCAAAGGTAAAGAACCTTTTGTCGTACAACAAAAACTTATCCACGAGTCGTCACAGTGCAAACATAAACAAATCTTCCACTGACAATAAATTAAACGACGAAGAGAAAAATAAAAATCTCAAAACATCGATGCGTATCTGGGACTTATGACGGGCGCACAGCACATGAGATGATGAAGACTTGTGCGCACGCTTTCACCTTTATTTAGCTGGGATGGGTCAAAATTAAATACACGGTTTGTTCGCCTTCATTTCGTGCTATCTGGGAAAATACAAGATATCCAAACAAACAAAATAAAACGAAAATCCATGTTTATCTAAACACTGTACACTGACTATGTATGTACAGAAGTTATTGTGCAAATATGTACAATTAACCTCAAAACGTGCCCAAGTGCAATGAACGAACAAATGCGCGCGAAAAATAACAACAACAATGCATACATACATGTTGAAAGTACATAAAATGTATACGAATGTGTTCACCTAGTTTATTGTGAATTAAAAGTTGCAAATATCCGCCGATCGTATGCAATTGCATTTGCTTACAATTTATTCGTGAACATTATGTAGAAAGATAATTTTGAAATAATATTTCGACATTTTAACACGTTGTACGTTTCGACAATATTGCTATTTTTAATATACCTAAACCGATGTAGCGGAATTTGTTTATTTGATAGCAATCTTGGCAGTCAAACACGACTCGGGGCAAAAATAACAAATAATGTGATTTATTGGGATTTTTTTTGATTGTTTTCGTTGAAGCGTTGATAGTGTGATATTCTTAGGGAAAAATATAGCTGGTGTGACTGCGAAGGTAACAAAAGATATTAACAAAGATATCATTTTTGCTTCAATAAGTCTTCGAAATGGGATAATAATAAGCAAATACATGGTTATGAAAGAGGATGAACCCAATGTACCTTAACAATCCACCAACCTAGCCTACATCCAGCGTACACATAAGAGCTTTTCGAAATTGATTTATAATTGTTCTGATCACTTTTTCAATGATCGACGTCAGGTGGAATGGCACAATGTGCTAGTGTTTCGGAATGCCATCTCTTTTCGGAGTGTTTCTATTGTAAGACCTTCGATTTCTTTCAGGGCTGCTTGGATTTGTTGATTTTACGACATAACGGGAGATTTATTTTTAAAATCGAATAAAGCATTCAAATTTGCGCCAAATATTCAAAATTTTTGTTGTAATCGATAAATAGGCCTTTGCCATTTACGATTTAAAGACAACTTCATGTAAATGTTGTCCGCGGCTCCGTTTCAAATGGTTCATTCGGAAGGTACAGTTTTGCGTCACTTTCGACCTGTATTCCACGAATTACGCGTGTAATATTATCCTGTAAGGTTTTAATCGTAATCGGCTTGTCAAAATGGAACGATGATGCCACCAGCCCATAAACCACACCAAACTGTCGTTATTTCGGGATGCATCGGTAATTCTTGTATGACATGTGGCTGTTCATCACTCCAGATGCGAAAGTTTTGCTTATTTACGTATCCGTTGAGCCAGAAATGAGCCTCATCGCTGAACACAATTTTTCGATAAAACAGCGGATTTTCATGGAGTTGTTCTTAGGCCGATTCACCAAAAATTAGACGTTGCGGCAGGTCATTTGGCATTCAATTCAAGTTGAATTTTATAGGCCTTTAAACCCAAATCGACACGTAAATTTTCCCATGTGGTTGAGTAATACATGCCCAGTTGATGAGAACGGCGACGAATTGACATTTCACGATCTTCATTAACATTGGACGCTACGACTGCAATTTTCTCTTCGGTACGCAGTGTACGCATGGGAGTCGATGGTTTAATGTCCAACAAAGTAAATTTAGTGATAACATCACGAATTGTTGATTCACCAGGTCGAATATGACGACCATAATATGGTCGTAACAAACGGTGCAGATTGTTCACAGAGCACGAATTTTGATAGTAAATGTCAATAAATTGAAATCGTTGCTTGTTTGTACATCTTTCCATGATTAGATGGCAGAGTATACTGAAAACTTTTCACTTCGACAGATGAAGTTTGGACGCCATTACTAATCAGTGCTGCCAACGTGAAAAAAAATCACCCGTTATATTAAAGGTTTGAGAAGCCTGGATCCGTAAGCTCGGGTGATTCCTAAATCCACTTACGATGACCCTCAATGTTGTTTAAAGCTTCTAGAGTTGTGGCTTTTTGACATAAAGAAATAGCCTACGAAACCAATTTGTAAAAAAAAGGCCCAAGGGGAACAAAATGCACAATAAAACGATCGTGGCATGAACTAGCTTTGAATTGAATTTATCAGTAAGAATCAATAAAACCCTATAATGGCCCGACAAGTCTCTACATTGGAAACATGTTCTTTGATAAAGATCGGTACAATGATTTATCCGCGTAATTTTAAGCCTAAACAGACGTTGTACGACTTCCAATAATATATGAGTCGTGGCTTGTCGACATATGATTGGAACTTCAAATAACTTTACAGGAAGAAAGCTGTAGACGTTCAGTCGGATTATCGCGAAGCCGAAATCAATTCTTAGGCGCCCGAGGAAAAAAGACTCAATAAAGCTGTCGTGGCTTGGACTGTATCACCGACGTCTTACTTGATGACAGGCATTAGCTTAGATTGACGCATCGAACGCGGGCTGTCAACAGCCGATCTAAAAATAGATTTCTTAGTTATATGGTTGCCATATGCAGCAGGTATAGTCGGCACACAACGTGTCTTACTTGTTATGTATACAAAATGCAAAAAGCTTTAAAAGTGACCCCTTATTATCAATGGCGCAAATTTATAGTCGCTTAAAGTAGACATTAAAATTATTTTATCACGTAATAACACGTTTTGATAATTATAGTCGTCACTCTACATTAAAGTTAAAGCAACCGAAACCTCACTATAAATATTGATTGCAGAGTTAGCGTAATGACATCTGTTATTTTCGGTCAAACAAATTCGTTAAAATGTTTTCGAAAGATGAAGATTTCGATATTTTTGAAGATTATGAGTTAATGAGAAACCCTAAAGTTTATAAAAGTCGTGCTAATCCTTTTGACGACCTTGATGATGGAGAATTTTACTGTCGATATAGATTTGACAAAACCACCGTGCAGTTCCTGATTGAAAAAATTGATATTCCTGTAAATAATATTTTTGACTGCCACTTTTAGGTTTGTTTGAAAGTGTTCACTGAAACTGGGTTTGTTTAATTGTCAGAACTGTCACTTCTTAGGTGAGTTTGACTTAGAGTTCTTAGAGGTACGTTCGTTAGTATACACTAATTAGCGCCACGTTAAAAATTGTCTATTGATGAAAATAAGTTAAATCTAGCTTTTAATTTAAAGTGGATGTTAACTAGTGTGGAGTTAAACCCTTAAACATCGATTGACTATAAATTTGCGCCAATATTTTTAAGAAATATCATTTTGATAAGAAACCATGTTCTTATGTTGCCCATTATAACAAGCACTATTCATAGGAACTACATTATTATTTTTGAATCGTTTCTGCACTAGATTTTGAGTGACCACTTATATCGTCGGTAGTGTAGTTTAGTGGTTACGTAGGAGGCTTACTACCATCTAAAACAAAATAAATAATCTGAGTATATTGTATTATTTTAAAAACTAACAAAATTAAATAAAAAACCATGCTAAATGGATATTTATACATGTGCTATCTTATTTCAAATTCTGCTTTATGTATGTGAGTTTTTTATGTTCTGAAGGCGAATGTGAAAAATGCCTTATTGGATTCGATTTAACATTTTAAGAAAATTGACCAATCTGCATATAAAATCAAGGACAAGTAGCTTCATTCTAGTATGTGGTTAATAAATCGATAACTGAGCCGTGTCTTCAAATGTATTTATACATAATTTATGCTGCTTTGCGATTGTGACGCACAACGTGTGATTAAGATTGGTGTTTCTAAGCGTGCCTCTTTAAGTAGTTTGGACAGTTGACCTTTATTAAATCGTTTTCATTAAAGATTCGCAAAGCCTTTGCTATATCAAAAAAGTTATGATTAAGGAGGTTTCGGCACTGCTTCGATTTTTATGTTAATAGTGTGAATCATGGCATGTGCTGTATGCCTTTGAGGAATCCGTGAAGTAGCTATAAAATTCACTGTGTATTAAAGTATAAATTGATCGGCTAAATATGATATGTCGGTGGAAAGAAAAAAATTTGATATTGAAGAGGATAACATAATCAGAGTGATTAGCTATAATTTTACAAAATATCAAACCTCATACGTTCGTGTTTAATAAATTCGCTTTGAAAAATTGAAAATCTTTCGTTTTTTCACTGGACCTCTGCGAAAGTCTGCAAACATTCAGAAGCTTCTCAAATTGCCGCTCAAAACAGGCGTTAAAGTGAAAGATCCATTTTTTTTTCAAAATTATGACAACGTACACGCAAATGAATGGAAAGGCTAGGTTTTGATGATTGTTAATTCCTTATATTTATTTATTGAAGCAATATTTAATGTAATATCAAGTAATGGCTGGGTAACATTTGTAACCTTAACCTTTCGGTAAAGTTAACCAATTTAACGGTAGATAACAAGTTGTTAATAAAACAGTACCAAAAAACAAGCAATTAGATGACAACAAATAATGATTTCAAATTAAATAGCAGTCGTTAACTCTTGATAGATTCATGTAACCCCAATTCGCGACTATAAACTGGGGAGAAATTTGTTGCCCACTATTAATTTATGATGGCTCTACTGTAGCATGCATTACTCATGCATGGTCATGGAATACACCTGAGCAAAACTGCGAAAGATTGCACATGTTCACTTTTAAATATTTAATCAAATGCCAGAAGGGAAATATCAAGGTCCCCATTCTTCCATACCCTCACAATTAAAAACAAAAAGCAAACAGTTAGGGGGAAACTTGTAAAAATTAACATAGAACCGCAGAACAAAAATAGGTGCACTACCATCCGCAAACTTTGCTAATTGGCAAACAGAGGAATGGCAAATGATGGACACTTTTGTTGACCCCGGGTAAACATGCCTGGCCCTAGAATACTAACAAAATTTATTCGAATTTGGGCTCGTTTGTTTGCTTGTTTTTTTTTGTAGTAATATAATTTGTTTAAAAAGTTGTTTGGTTTATTTAATTATATATGTATAACTGAAATTGTTTTTGTTTACCCATCAAAGGGAGGTTCTTAAAACGAACAAAATTACGGCATTAACTGTAGTGTTTTTTTTTTATGTCAAAATATTTTTAACGTAAAATTGCCTATTTTCTCGTATCACTAAGATTAGGTTGAAAATTCTTGTGTGACAAAATATTATCAGATTTCAATTGCTTATAATTTCGAGTCGAATAATGTTAAAACAATGGTTTAGCACACAACGGATAGATCATATGTGTACGTATTTACACATTTTGTTTGTGACGTCATCGCACTAACGTCCTTGTCAACTGCACTCCCCACGCAGTTGTATGATACAGGGTGTCCACCGGGAAGGTATACTGCTTTGTGTGTTTATAATTTTTGATTACATGAAACAGAATGGATCTTATATTGATATATGTTTCATTTAATGTCGGCATTTATGTATTTAATAAAATATCAGGTAAATATCCGCCTCTGTTAGTTTCACAAATGCGAGCCCTTTTAAGCACATTTTTTTTATTACATTCTCATACATTTCACGCGATATTTCAATAATTTCATCACGAATATTTAGTTTGGGTTGGTCAAGCGTTTTTCAGGTATCCCCACAAAAAGAAGTCCGGAGCAGTCAAATAAGGAGGCCAATCAACATCACCATTTCTTTAAATAACTTGTTGTGGAAAGAGGTCTCGCAGTAATTCCATTGTAATCCTGGCTGTATGCGATGTAGCACCGTTTGTTGATCCCACATGTTAATCAAGCTTAAAGCATGCAGTTGTGGCGTTAAAAAGTTTACAATCGTATCACGATATCGCTCCTCATTCACAGTTATCGTTACGCCGTTTTCATTTTCAAAGAAGTATGGTCCAATGATTCCTCCTATCCAAATTGCACACCAGACTGTTACTTTTAATAGATGCAAGGATGACTGATGAATAATTCGAGGATTTTCCATTGCCCAGAACCGACTATTCTGTTTATTCACAAATCCATTCAAATAAAATGTGCCTCGTCACTCATTAGGATTTTTTCATTGAAATCGGGGTTGTCATGGGCTAGCTGTAACATCCTATTGGCATATGTGCGGCGGCGTAAATGGTCTTGTGAAAGAAGCTCTTGTGTCAACTGAATCTTAAATGGAAACAAATGCAAATCCTTGTGCAAAATTGTGGCCAAAGTGGCTCTTTGAAGACCAAGCTTCTGAGCACGGCGTGGAATTGAGGTTTATGGATTGTTTTGAAGACTTCCTTGAGCAGCAGTAATGTTTCCAGCCGATCTTGCAGTACGTTGTGGTCCATGCTTGGGCCTATCACCTACAGACCCTCTTTCTTCGAAATCATTCAATACACAATAAATAGTGCGTTTTGTTGGCACGTTGTTTCTCCCAAAAAGTTCACGTAACTTTCTCATAGTCACAGTAATCGATGATTGATTTTGATAAAATATTTTAACGATTAAAACACGTTGGTTTATCGAATATTTTTTCATAATAAATTCGCAACGTGTCTACTTCACGACTGCCAAATATGAACGTTCAAGACTTTTGATTACCAAAATGGCGGCAAAACAAAGTAGCATTCCTTCCCGGCGGACACCCTGTACATTATAAAGTCCTTGGAAATGTTTGCATAATACAAGAAGTTTCTCACGTTGTCAAATACTCAGAAAAAAGTAATTAACTTGTACACAAATATTTTCAGATGGAAACGTGTAGAACGAAACTATGCAATGACGAAATTATGAAACAACAGACCAAACTTTTAAAGTAAATCTATCCTCACGTTCCATCTCTAAGATTTACTTTATATTGGTGCATCGTATCGCAAGGCCAACGGAGAAGAAGGACTTTGCAAATCACTGCTGCCATTCGCTTGACGTTATACGATATCCACTCGTTTCTTTGTATTTATTTTTCACCTCTTCCGGTTATAGAATTGTAACTAGGTGTACACTACCATGACACGTTGCACATGAGTGTGCAGACAGGTATAATTCAACCTCCAGGTGGATTTTCTTTAATTTCTTTTTTCTTTTTCTTTGAATTTTGTTGTATCCTTCTCATTGCATTGGCATTGTATTGTTTCGAAAAAGTTCACAAGGACTGCTTATAGCAAACGAATCCATCAGCATCACTACTGCGTTTTTTTTTGGTTGCAGCATCATGGTGGAAGAAAGGCTACTTGCAGCAACGTGGTAAGAGAAGAATGGGAAGTAATGCAAAAGAATTTCTGCTGTAGCAAGAGTAAAAGAAAAACACGACGGATAAAGATTTATGTGGGAAAAAAAGTTGAAGTTGGTTACGTTGCACTTTATTCGAGAGGGGGTTTGTGCTTTTTTTTTGTATTCTAGGAAGTGTACTTTGAAGCATGTGACTGGGAAGAATTAATGGTAGGAGGATAAACTGATGGGAACTGAATGTACATGTACAAGTTTTGTTCGTCCTTGCTGCGTTTGTCGCCAATATGAACCGGAGCGATGGATGTTAATTGTGTTGTGTTCGCATGTAATGGATGTTTATCTTGTTTGATTGGATCAGATCTGAGAAGCGAAGTAATGGTAAATTGTTTTATTTCATTCAATTTGAGATGATTTTTGGAGGAATATTAAGAAATTCCAATGGATTTTGGTTGTGAACAATTAATTTTAAGTGAAAATATGGACTTTGAGAAACATTTTTGAAAGTTTTGAGAAACTTAAATTCGGATTCGGTGTTGAAATGTAGTTTCCACATGTTGCGATAAATAGAAAATTTCACTCACACACACAGTTATTGACTGAATGGAGAAGCTAGGTTTTAAGTCCTGCATGGGTCGTTATGGCCTAGTAATTTTTTATTTAATCCATGATTAAAAAATCTAAAGATTTCTTTAACATGTTTATCATCTTATTCAGCCCTAGCGTGGTATCCGTCGGAGAAGAAAATTCTACGATTTTTTACGATTCGGAGAATTTTATGTTCGAAGTATTCTTCCGAGAAGCTTTTCGGGATATTTCTCCGACATTTTGTTACGCATCCCGGCGAAATACGTTAAAGTGTTTTCAGGTGCATTTTTCGTGCAATTTTTGAAAGCTTAGTGCAATTCTCTTTCGCGGAAATTATTTACGAATTGTAGTGAAGTGATTTCAGTTCCGATGACACATACCTCGAATGGAATTTTAACTTCCGACGAAGAATGCGTCGCCCCGACGGATATCTCGCTAGGCCAGAATATTATATATAAAATTTTTAAATGCAATATAAAATGTTAAATTGAGTTTTTTTTGTGCTGCGATCAGAAAAACTTATCCATGACACAATATACTCTTAAAGTAAGAGAAGGTCTGCAGAATTTGAATTTAAATAAATTTGCTAAATTGAGGTAAAATAGTAATAACATATGATGTGAACGTAAACATTGTAAAAAATTTTCCCTAATTTAAATCAGTTTTCATAAGACCCTAAAAGCGAGGGAATTCAAAAGCTGAGAAACGTCAGTTCAACCCTTAAGTTCGTATACCGACATTTAATTTAAAATAATATGAACTCACTAATGCGAAAATTCGGGAGTGTATCAAACTCATCCCCGGACATCTTATCTGAATTCATGTTATGGGAAAGTACAACTAATCAACGTCGAATAGGTGGCTTACTTCGTAATAAGTTTGTTCTTCCCATGACAAACATCTTTGCCCTTCCCTTGTGGACGTAGAATGTGTCAAATAATGTCATGTGATGTCTTTGGGGTATATGATAAGTTTCGTGTGCTTTGACAATTGGTATTTCTGTTGTACATTGATTAATATATATGATGTTAATGAAGAGTAACAAAATAACATGAAAACATCTATTTTCTTGATTCACTGAAAATCGGTTAAACTTTTGTATGTGACAAAAGACCGTCAGTTTTTAATCGCTTCAAACTACAAGACAAATAATGCAAAATAATGGAGAACTCATACAGCGGATAGATCGTGTATATACGTCATAGACGCACTATGTTTGTTTTTTTGTTTTTTTCGGTAAAGTTATCGCACGAAAAAAGGAGCACCATTACGAAAAAGCTTTGTGTAAAGTTTTAAATTCTCGTGGTGTCATTGTTGACCATAGACTTTAGGAATGGCTTATTAACGCTTATAATTCTCGACTCCGCTATGTAGTACGACGGCGCTAGGAGCAAGATTAGACATTCAGGATATGAGTATACCAATCCGTGGCGACATTAACTGTAAACAAACAAATCGAAAACACTTTATCCCTACGAATTCGCCATCACAAACTCCATGCAGCGAATTTAACCATATTTATGCGAAAAAGAAATCTAAAATTGGACCAATCGAATACAAGCCACCATGCAAAAAGACACGGGAATATCTGAAAAGGGTTATATTTCTTTAAATTGGGTGGGTATCTATCAAAACTTAAGGTTCGATTTTAAAATCGAGCGTCCCTATTGAAAATTTGCACCGATCATGTGAAAAGAGAAAAATGCATGTACAATGGAAAGCTTTTTACAGACAAGCTGTCAGTTTTTAGAGTTGATGGATGACAGTTCACGAAAAACTAGCATAGCTTTGCCAAACTTTTGCCACATGCGTTTGTGAGCTATAAATACAAATGAAACTATACGGCACTCTACACTCCATGCTTCGGACGGGCGGTGTGCACGTTCACACCTGAGAAACGAGATCC
Organism: Rhingia rostrata; assembly: GCA_949824845.1. Classification (NCBI taxonomy): domain Eukaryota; kingdom Metazoa; phylum Arthropoda; class Insecta; order Diptera; family Syrphidae; genus Rhingia; species Rhingia rostrata. The sequence continues at coordinate 48,121,084 of OX463755.1, read as the reverse complement.
AAATATATGGCGGGCTGTGCCAGTACAACCCGCCATAGAACAATTTTTCTTGTATGCATTGCGTCATCTCTAAGACTTTATAATCTTTGGTTCATTAATAGGTTCATGCGATGGTATTGAAGTTAAAAGTAAGATATTTTGTTGCTACTCTCATGACATTTTATTTAACCAGGACAGTAATCATAATTATTTGCCGGTCTTAACAAAAACTTTATAAAGGGTGTTTTTTTTAGAGGTATAGAACATCGAATTGAAATAAAACACAAGAAAATCGTTTTAATAACCATCAATGTGCCTTTATTGGAAGGATAATTTTATGACATTACTGTTTAAATATGATTAATGTTTAAATATGGCCGCCGCGGCTGGTTCGAATAAAGCCAAATCTAGATTTTTCAACCACTTATTCGAGCATTTGAGGCCGCATGTCGGCAATAAAGCCACGAATGTTTGCTTCTAAGTCCCCTAACGTTTCTGGCTTGTTGGCGTAGACGAGAGACTTAACCTATCCCCAAAGAAAATAATCCAATAGTGTCAAATCACACGATCACAATTGACAATTACGCGAAATTATGCGCTCATCGAATGTTTCCTTCAATAAATCGATTGTGACGTTCGCTGTGTGGCATGTAGTGCCGTCTTGTTGGAACCACATCTCATCCACATTCATGCCATCCCATTCGGGAGCAAAATAGTCGGTTATCATGGCTATATACCGGTAACTGATTCTCCAGCTTCAGAAGTGTGGCCCATTGACTCCTACAGTCCATAGAGCACACCAACAGTCAGTTTTTGTGGATGTAATGGCGTCTCAAGGGTCTCATGTGGATTCTTTTCACTCCAAATGCGGCACAACTTGCTTGTTGACGTAGCCGTAAAGTAACAAAACAACAAAATTTTGCGATGATAATCAGCATCGAGATCAAATCTCATTTTCGACCAATGAACCAAAATCACAACGCATTGCATGGTCTCGCGGCTTTAATTCTTGCACAAGCTGGACCTTGTAAGTTCTAAAGCAAAGATCTCTGCTCAAAATCTTCCATAAAGTTGATGGAAAAGCTTTTATTGCTCTGCGCGGTGGCGAATCGATTCATTCAGGTCCTCTTCAACACTTTGCTCTACAGCGGCAGTTTTTTCGTCGGTGCGCACTGTTCGACGCCTTTGCAGATGCGTATCGCCACATAGTGTAAACGTAGTAAACGGTCCATGGTTAACCGAATTAATTGCTCTGATGGACGATTATGTCGACCATAAAATGGACGGAGCTTGCGGTTACTTCCGCGAACTAAACCATTACTTTGGAAATAAATTTGCACGATTTGCAAGCCTTTTTCGTTTGTCAACCTATTCATGATGAAATGGCAAACCAAACTGAACATAAATGACATTAAGAATTGCCCGATTTGACCACAAAATGTCATTTTTATTCTCTATTCGAAAAACCAAACTCTAAAAAGAATCACCCGTTTAATAAAAAACTATACTGAATCTTTAAATAAAAAAATATCTATTTACATAATTCTAGGTGGGGTCCCACAAAGTTGCTTCCTGTGACCTGTACTATTCATCAGTGGCATGTAAAATAACAACCTGAACTATCAACACATTGCATAAGTGCGGAGCAGTATAATTGACATTTTTTGTGATTGTCGCTACGTGATGTGATTGCCATTGAAAAAGATGCTAACATCAGAATGTTGACTGACTGAAAAGATGTTAAGCCTTTTTTCTAAATATACATTGAAAGTGATGTTTATTAAAAAGTGAATGTAATGTCCCTACTTTAGAAGTAGCAGGTAGCTATAGATTCCGGAAGCGCTATATGTGAAATTTTGTTATCTCAAAAATACTAGGGGCCGGCCAAATGATTCCACTTGCAAGTTTATTGCTTAACGCACTAAAACATTGCTGGGAAAATGTGCTATTCCAATTATAACTGTTTTAAATTTTTAGAAGTCAGTATCTTAAAATGGTAATAACAGGTATACGTTGAAGCTTCAAGACTGAATTTAATATGAAAATCATCAGCTTCTATTCTGTCGAGATGAAGCGTGATCTCCAGGGCTTTTTTGTTACCATCAGCATGTATAGGTACCCACTATACAGTCTTTTGACTATTTATCTCTCAAACTGGTTCATGAAAGTAATTATCATAATAGCTTTAGAAAAGTCCACCAAGACCTAATAAAAAGCGTCGCAGAAACACTCCTATAACTATATTCATCAACGAAGTCAGGGTCATATTACCTTTATACATACCTACGTAGGTAGGTGTTTTTTTTTTTTTTTGAATTTGGTTCTTTAGCTTCCGAAAAAATAGAATATACCTACATATGAACTCAAATAGAACAAACAAAAGCCACATGATTTTGGTGTGGGACACGTGATATGGAAAAACAACAACAAAACGAAATTATATTCTGCAAGGTGGGGGTAAACCAACAATATAGAAACAGTGATGACTATAATGTCATACCATTAACCATTCCATTCATATTCTAATATATTTTGTTCGTCTACATGTTTTGTATATTATATACAAATATAAAATGTACCTGTCACCGAAAAAAATATATTAAACCCAGTTAATAAAAACACACTCTCGAAAACGGGTTTTTGTCACAGCCCAAAACATTTTACCTATGCAGGTTTTTTTTTTTTATTTTAATCAGAAAATCAGACAAAAGCCAGAAAAAGAGAAGGATGAATGCAGAGCAAATACAAAAAAAAAATGGATTTGTTGTTGAGGCAAAAGGAGAGACAGAGCACAGAAGAAAATACACACACACGACTAAAGAAAACTCGAAAGACAGGTTATTCGTTATTTTTGCTGTTTTGCCTTTTGTTTAACCCGTCAGCCTATCTACATATGTTAGAGGTTTTTTTTTTTTGAATCTGAACAACAATAAGAGCGGACTCTTCAACAACATCACCACTACCACCATCACTATCATCATCATCATCATCATCGCTACCATGACCACTGTACAGCGGATAAAGAAGAAAACATAATGATCTCGTTTCTCCGTATAGTTGTCATCATCATCTTCACATGTTTCCAGCAAGTCATCCTGCGTGTATTCCCCTGGTTTTTCGTCTTCAAATGGCAAACACACAAGAATCAACATTCCAAGTAGGAGAGGAAGCGAGAAGACGTAGATATAGTAGCAGCGTTTAAGCAATGGAATACGGCAAACAAAGGCTTATATTAAGAAAGACGCAGTATTGGATTTTTTTTTCTTCCCATAGGGTAGATACTTTTATATAAATAGATTTTTTCTAAATAGTTGCTTAATTATTTTTTAAACACCCATTCCATAGCGATTTAATTGATTTTTTTTTAAATCATTCCACATAGTTAAAATTCTATATACAGAGATTTTATTTACCACGCCATTTTGTGGTCAACGTTTATGGTTTAACAGTACATGAGGCAGAAATATCAATTCTGATATTTCGTCAAGAAATGTTTAGCGCAACAGGCTCGTAGGTGCCTAATTCCTAGTTTCTTCTAACAATCATACAAGTGTATATGTGTACTTATTGTACGATGGGCGGGACCTTTTGTATTATTCCGAATCCGAACGGATTCATTGGGATAATGATGTCTTGACAATTGATACTACGTACTCGTATGATTTGTCAGATCACCGCAGACAGATGGCCAGTGAAAAATCAGTTATTCGTTGCTACACCTGGGCATCGAACCAAGACTGTCTGCGCGAGATTTCCTCGGACTAACGATCGCTGCACTGAGTGTTGCAAGACAGTGGCGCAAATTTATAGTCAATCGATGTTTAAGGGTTAAACTGTATTCTAGTTAACATCTAGGTACTTTAAATTAAAAGCTAACTTTAACTTATTTTCATCAATAGACACTTTTTAACGGGGCGCTAATTAGTGTATACTAACGAACTTACCTCTAAGAACTGTAAGTCAAACTCACCCAAAAAGTGACAGTTCTGACAATCAAACAAATCCAATTTCAGTGAACACTCTCAAACACACCTAAAAGTGACAGTGAAAAATATTTCAGCTGTTTTTTCCTTTTGCCTTTTGCCCGCTGCCCGATTTAAAATGACAGATGTCATTACGCTAACTCTGCATTAAATATTTAAAGAAAGGTTTCGGTTGCTTTTTTTTTGCGCTAAAGTACACTTTTTGACGACTATAATTATCAAAACGTGTTAGTACGTGATAAAATAATTTTAAAGTCTACTTTCAGCGACTATAAATTTGAGCCACTGAGTTTTTTCAAGATAAGGATTTCTTGACAATTGATACTACTCGTATGATTTGTCAGATCATCGCGAAAGGATGACGAGTGAAAAATCAGTTAGGCATTGCTACGACTGGACAACGAATCAGGACTTTCTGAGCGATATTTCGCCGCACCAACGATCGTGGAACTTAGTTTTGAAAAAAAAAAGTGTGCGCCTGAATCTGAGAAAAAATTATTGGCCATTTCAAGTGCAACATCTTCGGTCCTTTTCACGTTGATAGACTTTGGATGATATGATTTAATAACTTTTAAAGCGGTAAAGCTGCCTAGTCATTTGATTTTTACAAAATAAATTAACGTCCTTTTTGCAAACGTTGTAGTGAATTGCTAAACGTTTTGATAAATTTAGGTACGTTCAGAAACGTCAAACATTTGGACATTAATGCGGCTTCCTACCTCGTTTGCGACAATGATGCGATGCACAGATTTTTCGTTGGATTTTTAGAACGGATTGTTTATTTTCCAATTTATAAAATACATTATCTACATCGTTTACATATGCATCTAAATTATTGTGCAAATAACGACCTGTTCAAGTATCTAGCCTATCTACAAGAAATTTATTGTCAGTGTCTTTTCTGGTCAACCAGGCAAATACCGAGAAACATTAACGGCCCATGCCTCAAGCCTAGCTTCTCCATTCCTGAAGCTTTATAGAGTAACGACTGAATTTGGAATCTGTATAAAAAACAAACGGATCTAGCTGTATCGCCGAAATTATTTTAATTATTTAGTCCTCAACACTGTTGGTTAGAATTGTAGCTATTTCGGGGATTAAAATTGTCCTCATCATATTCCTGTGATAGTGGTGGTATTTCAAAGGCCTTGGATCGGATTGCTTATATGAATAAAAGTTTACTATTAGCAATTTAGGGTACAAGAGATTTTGTAGTTTATTGCTTTTTACAGACAACATGTCAGTTTATAAGGTTGATGGATGACAGTTCACGAAAAACAACAGGTGCGTTGCCCGACTTTGCCACACGCGTTTGTGAGCTTTGTTATATGTTATATGATCTGGAAGTTTTCAAACCAATTAACTACATGTATACATTATACATGACAGAACCAATGAACTTTTGATAGCTTACTATCTGTCACTTTTCATAGAAAGAAATAATAATCGAAAGTTTTGAAATGTAGGGTGGGCATTTCCATTGCTTACTTTCTCATTCGTTGAAATTTGCGGAGCAGGTTACTTCGTCGTGCTATCGCAACAGCAGCTATCGCTGAAAAAAAATCAAAGAGAAACGACAGCCCACAGAATCCTATCCATAGAAAGCAATGGACTGAGCAATACATAGAAAGAATTTTTTCATAAATTAATATTTGAAGTCTATACTAGCAATTTTCATAGAATGCTAAATTGCACAACATGAAATATTGCTCCTGCAGACCCCGAGTTATGAAAGAACCCCACTGTAAAAATTAGGCATAACTGGGCTACACTTTATCTAAAGAGGTTTCGGTGACTAAGAGACGCACGTCTGTCCTTGAAACAAATCACTTCGAAGTTACTACGGCTGTTTTATTTAGAGGTTGGTTTTTCGAATAGACATAAAACTGACATTTTGTAGTCAAATCGGGCAACTCTGTCATTGATGTTCAGTTTGGTTTGCCATTTCATCATGAAAAGGTTGACAAATGAACAAAGTTTACCACAAGCTCCGTTCATTTGATGGTCGACATAATCGTCCATCAGAGCACCTAATTCAGTTAACCATGGATCGTTTTCGCACTACTTTTACTCTATGTGATAATACGCATCCGCAGAGACATCGAACAGTGCGCACCGAAGAAACAATTGTCGCAGTGCAAAGTGTTGAAGAGGACCCGAATGAATCGATTCGTCACCGTGCACAGCAACTGAAGCTTTGTCCATCAACTTAAGGAAGATTTTGCGCAAAGATCATGGCTTACGAACTTACAAGCTCCAGCTTGTGCAAGAATTGAAGCCTCGAGACCATGCAATGCGTCGTAGTTTTGGTGTATGGGTCGAAAATGAGATTAATCTCGATTCTGATTTTCATCGCAAAATTTGGTTCAGTGATGACGCTCATTTTTTGTTGAATACGTCAACAAGCAAAATGCCACATTCGGAGTGAAGAGAATCCACATGAGACCCTTGAGACGCCATTACATCCACAAAAACTGACTGTTTGGTGTGCTCTATGGGCTGGTGGAGTAATCGGGCCATACTTCTTTCGAAATGATGCTGGAGTCAGTTACCGTTAATGGAGACCGGTTTAGAGCCATGATAACCGCCTATTTTGTTCCCGAATCGGATGGCAGGAATGTGGATGAGATTTGGTTCCAACAAAACGGCGCAGCGCACGTCACAATCGATTTATTGAAGGAAACATTCGATGAATGCATAATTTTGCGGAATCTGTCAATTATCCACCAAGATCGTGTGATTTGACACCATTGGATTATTTTCTTTGGGGATATGTCAAATCGCTCGTGTACACCAACAAACCAGAAACGTTAGGGGACTTGGAAGACAACATTCGTGGCGTAATTGCCGACAAACGGCGCAAATGCACGAAAAAGTGGTTGAAAATCGGACCTCTAGACTTGGCTTTATTCGAACCAGCCGCGGCGGCTACATATTTAAACCGAAATCATATTTAAACATTAATGGCATAAAATTATCCTTCCAATAATGCCAAATTGATAAACATGAAAACGGTTTTCTTGTGTTTTATTTCAATTCGAAGTTCTATACCGCTAAAAAAAAACAACCTTTACTTTACCTAGGTATAGCGCGTATAGGACACTGTACTTCACCAACCGGTTACCCTAACCTATATTTGCGAAAACATTTTCACTGCATAAAAATGATTAAAATATGAATTTATGATTAAAATAAAAATATATTTACAAAACATTAATTTTGCTACACAATAATCATCAAATATGTAAAAGGAGTTCAATTGATCTCAACTTGCTTCTAAGTGTAGGTATGTACGATTCAGAAGCAAGTTCAGATCAATTGAAATTGCTTCTTGCGCTATCGACCTAAAATTGTGATTATAAAAACTATTAATACCGATTTAAAAGAACACTATTTAAGGCGTTTTAGTGACAAACAATTGTGATCTTGGCTAAAACTGAAAATTAAGTCAAAAAACTTTCAGACGAATTATACGGCATTGTTACAATTATCAGTAGAAACATTGATTTTCAATTTCATTCAACTAGACAATATAAATATACATATTTGCAAAATTTTGAAGATTTTCTAATGTTGGAATATATTCAAAAATTTGCGCAAATCACGAAACCAATTCATAAAATGACAAAGCTGTTCCTAAATAATAACATCAAAGTAATCAGCAAAATATTGATTAAAAATTTTAAAAAAAATAATGGGCTTTTTTTACAAGAACCGAAAAGCGCGGTCGTATTGGAAAGAACAGGCCACCTGCTTTTCAAAAGTCTAATTCGATTCCAGTGCTACTTGTAATTTCTATCTCTACGCAACACCGATTTTAACTACTACTGCAAATAATTGCGACTATCAAAAATGACTATTGGCTATCCACAGTTCATACAAAATGGCTGCCATTTGTTGCAGATAAAAATTGGCAAACGTATACCACAATTCAACTATGACGATCATACCCATCTGGTTCTCTGTTGCCTGCCCAGATAAGTCAAAAAAGACATATGCATTGAAACTTATCTTTGAAAACACTTTTTAAACTTCAATATTACGACGTAATTGTATTTTACTTTTAAGGCATACCCCATCTTTAGTTTCCATGTGTATATTTACTGTCTTTTTCTGTATTTGTTTTCTCTGGGATTGTCGAGTAGTGCGTTCTTTTGCAAAACAACAGCACAAGGGCGTACTTTGTAATGTCCATGCTTTATATATTTATTTTGTGCATATAATGTTGAATCTTTTTCTTTAATAATGATAAATAGGAAGAGAATAATAGGAATCTGGAGAGAGAGAGCAAAAAAGCCAGTTATACAGAGGAGGCTCGTAAAGTTCGTATTCTTTGCTACAACATACTTAACTCATCCGCAGATGGGCTTCCCTGCGTCTTTTCCTTTTTGTCCATTTTTTTGTGTGTTCATTCTTTCTGCACACAGTCCACAAGAATGGTACGTTATTATTGTTTTCCCTCATTCTATGTGACGATATGTTGTTTTATACCTACACATATGATTTTTTTTGTATACAAAAAAATGCAAATTCTTAGAAATATGAATAAACTTGGTTGCGAGTACTTGACGTGTGTTCCGGCCCAAACAAGAACGTAAAATCGAAAAAGGTTTATTCAAAAAAAAAAAAAAAAACTAAACCCAATCTGTCGCATGTGATATTTTTTTTTTTCAAACTTTCAAGGACATAATTGAGTGCGCAGTTCATATTTCTACTTAAAAATTATTCCGACGGAAAAAAGAATATCAGAAAAAGACCAAGTGTGTAGTCTGGGTATTATGTTGCTTGAATTCGAGTTTTTCTTATGAAAGCAATTTTTAGCGCACATGGTTAGTTTTTAAGGTAAGCAAATGTAATAGATTAATGCGGTTTATGTGCGTTCTTGGAAATACATTACTATTAATATTTGTATCAGCATTATAGGACTTGTGTACGCTAAGCAAGGATATATTCATAAGCCTGAATGCGTTTTCAGATTATAAAAGTTGTTCCTTTTAAAGATTTGACTAACACTATATATACGGCCGAAATTATAAAGGAATTGTAGAGGTTGTTTAACTTTAAAACACCTCTAAGTATTACTTAAATGCAAAATCCTTTTTTATTACCGATTTTCACATTTAAGCAACGTTGCATAGAGGTCGCGTAATTGTTCAGAGCCATTTTAGAATGAATTTTGACAGATCAGAGAATTTTCATTTAAATTTTTTTTTATATTTATTTTGAGTTTTTGTGTTGAAAAGTGAAAACAAACTAATAAAAATGGACTGAAGCTACATTCCTTTTGTAAATGATTTAAATGAACTGATTGTGATAAATATAAACAGACCAACAGTTTCGAGACTATACAAATGTACAAACCGAGAATTAACCCAATCGCACTTCAAGACAAATATTTTCGGCAAAGGTATCGATTTTCTAAGCCCAATATGGAAAAGCTTATCAACATTGTGCGATCCGATCTTTTAGAGGTGCATGGTCACATTTCTGATGATCTCCAAGTGATAACTGCTATAAGATATTAGGATCGAAATGGATATCTCACTAAAATATAATTGTAAAAACATTCCATTATACACTTTTTAGATGCAAGATGTGAATATTCACGGATTTAGTCAATCTACGCTATGTGTTATTTGTCAGTGGGTTGCAAAGGCATTTGCTTCAAAGAGATCGCAATTCGTTAAACAGCCAAAAACAGTGTCTGAGCAAATAAGAGAGATAAATGGAGCATAAACTGGTATAAAATTTTACTTTTTGTACTAGATTTGCAAATTATATTATGTTATTTTAAACAACCATCGTTTAGTTAAGCAGCAATGAAAAATCGATTACCTATAGATAAGAATTTAAGCAACGTTGATTAGAGCCAATTTAAATATTTAAGCATGCTTAACTAAACAACCTCTGAGACATTTTAAGAAAATCTAATAAATACGACTGATAATGTACAGTTCAATTCTTAGTGAAGCATAGATCTCATGTCTAAAGTAAACTTCTTCAGAAACATTGAATCTCTCATAGCTCAAGCTGACGTCGTAGTCGACTTTCTTCTGATTGAATATACTCTCAAGCCGGAAATTGATTATACTCGATCTATTTTACAGATTTGTTCAAAATATAGTCGAAGCTTTGGCCTATTGTCTCTGATAACTTAAGGCAACACATTTCATGTGTTCGATTTGATAAAGACACTACCTTTGTAGTTGTAGTAGGAAAGATCAGTCTTTACAAACCGAGAAATACAATGGCCCCCGGCTACAAGACTTTGCAGCAACATATAATATTTCAACGTTTCCATTGTTTCACGAGCTGTGTGGCATGTGGCACTGTCTTGATGAAACCACATGTCAACCAAGTTTAACTCAGCCAACTGCGGCAAAAAAAAAGTCCACGCTCGTCTTTGAAGAAAAATGCCACCAGCCCATAAATCACATCAAACGGTGTTTTTATCGGGATGCATCGTTAGTTCTTGTATGACATGTGGCTGTTCATCACTCAGCTGCGGAAGTTTTTGCTTGTTTACGTATCCGTTGAGCAAGAAATGAGCCTCATCGATGAACACAATTTTTCGATAAAACAGCGGATTTTCATTGAGCTATTCTAAGGCCTATTCACTAAAAATTAGACGTTGTGGTAGCCCAGTCGGCTTCAATTCTTGCATAAGTTGAATTTTATAGGCTTTCAAACCCAAATCGACACGTAAAACTTTCCATATGGTTGAGCAACACATGCCCAATTGTTGAGAACAGAAACGAATTGACATTTCACGATCTTTAAGCAGTGTACTGCTCACAACAAATTATATTAAAATACAGTAACTGATCAGACTGATTTAGATGGTAATGCTAAGGCTAGCTAGTTTTTGTAATTATGAAGGAAAACAAAAGATTAATACTTTACCGCATTATTGATTTATCCACTAATCCACAAACTGCGTTCATGTTTTGTTTACATACCTGCAAAAAAAAAAAAACATTATTAGTAAAATTATAAATAGCTTTAATCAAAATTAATTTTGTTCTTTGATTTTATTTTTTTTTTTAATAGGTATATGTATATAATGCTTTTTGTAATGTAAATATAGTTTTATTGATCGAATTATTTTCTTATTTACACTCCCCAAGAGCGCGGAATAATCGAAGTGGACGATTTTTGGACCAAAATCATAATGAGCGACAAGCAAAGCTATCGCTTCTGGGGCACCAAAAATCTAAGAGTAATGCAGGAGGAGCCATTACGCTCTCTCAAAGTTACTGCATGTTGCGCTGTTCACGCTGGAAAAGTCACCAGTGCACGTTGCGCGCTATATGGCCATGTTAACCGAGTTTTTTGCCGCCATTGCCACAAATGAGGACTGGAGAACATGTGATTTTAACAGGACGGAGTAACGGCACACACTGCGCGAGCCAAAACCGTTATTCTGAAGGCCAAACAACATCGGATGACTTCTTTTGGCCCATCTTGTATTAAATGACTTGAATTTAAATTTTTCAATTCTATACATAAGCAATCGTTCAATCGAATCACCTCTATATATGGCTTGATAGCACAATTGGGGTCACTCAATACATTTGGGCAAAAAGCGATAAGGAAAAAGCAGACATTTTTGCGGCACATCTCGAGGAAACATTCGAATAATTTGATGGTCCAGAGCAACATGAAAACGTTCATGTATTCGAGACTATAACCGATAGCAATATAAAAAGATATGCAAGTCTTGCCGATCTTAAACGGGAAATACAGAAATCAAAGCCTAAAAAAGCTGCAGGTTATGACCTAATTACAAGAGAACTTCTTAAAATGTTGCCCCGAAAAGCATTAACTAAACTTTTCTATATTGTAAATGCAGCAATTAGATTATAATACATACCAAGCCAGGAAAATCAGTTCCACTTCCTCCATTAATTTCAAAAGTTTTTGAAAGGATATTACTTGGTCGCTTCCAACCCATTATTGATCAGAAACGCCTTTTACGTGACAATTAATTTGAGTTTAGAAGTAAACATTCGAATGTGGACCAAGTTCATCGAATTACTGACGAAATTGAGAAAGCTTTGGATGAAAAGAAAATTTGACCACCCGTATTTCTTGACGTGTCGCAAGTTTTTGACAAAGTTTGGTCTTCAATGCAAGCTAAGACAAGTTCTGCCTAAAAAATTATATAAAATCCTCGTGTCGTATCTTGAGCATAGAATCTTCCGTGTGAAACTTGAAAAAGAATATTCGGATTTCAAAGAAATATTGGCAGGAATACCCCCAAGGAAACGTCCTTGGACCACTCTTTTACCTCCTATTTACACGTGATATTCCACAAACAAACGATAGAGTAATTGCCACGTTTGCTGACGATGCAGCTATACTAGCAGTTGGCACAACAATAGAGGACACAAATTATTATTACAAGCCGCTCTTAACGAGGTTAATGAATGCACAAAATCCTGGCGCATTGCACTTAACGAGAGCAAATCGATTCATGTAGATTTTACGTATAAACTGACAAACAATTTGCCAGTAATTCTCAATGCGGTTCGAGTCCCTTATGCAAATGAAGCGAAATATCTCATATGACACTCGATGCAAAATTAAAATGGAAGTCGCATGTAAAAAAAGAAATGCGAAGTACTTAAAATAAATACAGAGAACTGTACTGGTTACTCGAAAAATATTCGAAGCTTAACCTTGACAACAACCAGCTATTATACAAGCAAGTGCTAAAGCCGGTCTGGACATATGGTATACAACAATGGGGTTGTACCAGTGAAACAAATCTTAACATTCTACAAACTTTTGAAAACAAAATGTTAAGATCATTCGTTAATGCGCCGTGGTATATAAGGAACGAAGATCTACGCAGAGATCTGGTTATTTCCGCGGTTAAAAATGAAAAGTTAAAAGTTTGCACACAAACATAAAAAACGTTTATTGGGACACGTTAACACAACGGTCCTCCAAATTCTTGACGAAACAAACTTATTGCGGCGACTTCAAAGAACTAGCCCTTAGATTTGGCCCGATAATGTTAAACCGCGCTATAAATTGCTGGAAAAACAGGAACTCTCAAAGGAAAGTTACCTGACAAACATTCATTATTCCTGATAAAAAAAAAATTGCTAGATAAGTCGCATACTTAGTTGCAATACAAATACAAAAAGGGTGTTGGTTTTAGTGGGTTAAACTCTAAAACAAATTTGTGCACCTGCTTATCGTGTCTATCGAGATTTCCACAAGTAAACGAAAAAAAAATTATACATATATCTAATGACATAAATAAAAATCTCCGGACTCTTGAGCTAATAATTTATAAATCTTCAAGAATCATTCCGCATAATGCGTTCGTAATTTCCGGTTTTATTTGAGACTATTGTACATTTAATATAATTTTAATAAAAGTTAAATGTCAATTTTTTTCGTTGAATTATTTAAATTTACATGAGAAAATTAGTAAAGTACTGCTAAACTTAGTTTGTTAATTCTTATATTATTGAATTGAATAGGTCTACCAATAAGTTTTTGTGTAACATAGGAGTTAATAAGTGTGATTTTGATAAATAGGATTTCTATACCTGTAAATAAAATTTGTAATTGAGATTGACGGGATTTGAAAATGAAACGTAACAGTCCAACGCACTAACAACTAGTCCTCTACACCCACCCAGAACAAACCGAGAAAGAACTTGACTTTCCACCACAAAAATTGTAATCTTCACCACTAGGCTGATGGAAGATCGTTTAACAAAATCGGTCCCAAAATGAAACCCTATGGTACACCAAAATCTGCTCATAATTCAAGCAAAAAAAAAGGAACAACCTTTTTATCAAAAGTGGACCAATCTGAGCTTTGATAGATTACGTGACCACTATATTCACATCCAATTGCACAACAGGGAATATTTATCTGTAGAACAGCTACGCCCACTTCCAACAATTGAATTTCGCAATTTGGAGATGCTGTTTCTTTTCATACTTCAAATATTTGGCATGATTATTCAGTACCAATTTAGAAATTGAAAAAAAAATCCAATTCAAAGTTTGTTTCAATAGCGAATGACGCAAATGAGATAAGGGTACCATTTTTCTTTGCTCACCTACATACACGTATGTATACTTCCTTTTCTCTGAATTCTAATAAATTTGTCACTTGTTTTGTGGTGCTCCTGAAAAAAAAAACCAAACAATTTGTTTTATTTGTTACGAGACACAACGACGACCGAGTAAATTGAATTAAACTAACAAAAGCAAAACAAACAGAGAGACAGCACAAAAAAACTAAAAGAGATCGCAAATAAACGTGTATGTGGTGAAATTGTGTCGTGCAGTAAATTGGAACAGAAAATAAAAAAAAAACCAACAACTCACTAACCACCAGGAAAATTGGAGAAAATTGAATATAAATCAATTCTCTCTCTGCAGCTTTGGTATGCTAACAAATTTTTGCGAATCTATTGTGAATACACCAGTTGGAGTGAGTGATATATTTGTTCTTTGAACCATGATTAAAATTTATGTATGTGTATTGTAAAAATGCACATTGGTTGGTATAGTGTCAACTTCGCCATTTTGTTTCTAAGACAGTTATAGTAGTCACGCAAATGGGGAACATGACATTTGATGTGAATTAATTCAAAAATATTTATTTGGACCAACAAATTAATTCAAGAACACATTTAATTGTTCTACTACTCTGTAAATTCCACGTACCAAACTAAGTAACCTTTTGAGAGGTAAACGTTTTTTTCCCCAGCTCAGTTTCTACCTCTCTATAAAGTCCAAGTACATCCATGCCATGAAAACTAATCTCATGTTAGGAGTTCGGCCCTAAAACATACTTACTTGCCATATATACGATTCATCTTTTGCTTCAAAACTGCAACCTTTGGCATAGCAAAGACTTGTAGGGGATCTGTCTCTTTGATACAGAAATTTCAATGGCAGATGTTCGGAGGAGGTTATAGAAATCATCCGTTTAACAACTCAATACCTAAATTCGTATTTCTAAAGTAGTATTTCGCACAATACATCTACAATACAATTCCATAATAGTTCACGAGCAGGGTCAATAACATCAGCAAGCATCATCTCGAGGCGCTACAGGAGCGTTTTCGGTTCGCCTCATCTGAGAAAAGTGTGCAAACAAAAATTTCAATTTAGATTAACAACTTAAATGTAGAGATTATGGTGCTGAGCAAAAACTGTGGTATGCTTATATTTCCAAAGTTGTATGCGAATGTACCTTAATACAAATAAAATTGTTACTTTTATCTCGTTTTATATTGGCTTTGACGCCCATATCGACTGTCCAATAGAGCTTATCTCGGATAAGTATGGCGTAGATAGAAACCTACCTGGTCTACAATTAGACCAAACCAGACAATAATCTACACTACAAATCGTACCCGAAATGTCTACTACTACTTATAACGGGTGATTTTTTAAGAGTTAAGTTTTTCAGGTTGGCAGCACTGGTTAATAATAGCGTCCAAACGTCATCTGTGAAAGTGAAATGTTTTCATTATACTCTGCCATTTAATCATGGAAAGACTTACAAAAGAGCAACGATTGCAAATTATTTAAATTTATTATTAAAATTCGTGCTCTGTGAAAAATGTGCACCGTTTGTTACGATCATATTATGGCGACCAGCGATAAGGCTCATTTCTGGCTCAACGGATACGTAAATAAGCAAGCAAAACTGTCGCCATACAAGAATTACCAATGCATCCCGAAAAAACGACAGTTTGGGGTGGTTTATGGGCTGATGGCATCATCGGTCCATTTTTCTTCAAAGACGCGAGCCATGATACGCGACTTTTTTTTGCCCCAGTTGGCTGAGTTGAACTTGGTTGACATGTGGTTTCATCAAGACGGAGTGATGAACAGCCACATGCCATACAAGAATTACGGTGCGGTTTATGGGCTTGAGACATCATCGGTCCATTTTTCTTCAATGACGAGCCATGATACGCGACTTTTTTTTTTTGTTGCCCCAGTTGGCTGAGTTGAACTTGGTTGACATGTGGGTTCATAAAGACGGTGCCACATGCCACACAGCTCGTGAAGCAATGGAAATGTTGAAGGATGTATTTGGTGAGCAGCTTACCCCTGTGAGTTGGCCGCCAAGATCATGCGTCTTGATTATTTCTTGTGCAGTTATGTAAAGTCGTTAGTCTTTTACAAGCCGAACACGATTGAAGCCTTACAAAAATTGGTCCTTACGAGTGGATCATTTGAAACGCGGACGACATTTACATGAAGTTGTCCTTGTCCGGACAATGTCTAATAGGTGTTACGGGACTTTGTCTACTTTGGCTCCTATATTAACTATTACAACAAGACCGCGTCAGAAATTATAAGAATAATTACTCTTGCCAACCTCTGTTATTTCGGGCTAAGAAGACAATTTAGTAGTAAAGCCCTCACTCGGTCTACTAAGGAAATCCTATATAAGACCTTGATCATCCCAGTCCTGACTACTGAAGGTATGACGGCATGGACGGTATAAAAAATGGATGAAGAAATCCTTGGTCGTTTCGAGAGGAAAATCTCTGAAAATATTGAAGAATTCTACCAAGATTTGGGCTGTATAGCTCATTTAAGATGGCTAGGACATTAAAAACGAATGGACACCAATACTCCGGCTCGCAGTCTTCGATCCAGACGTCGGACGCAATAGAAGAAGACCTCGCCTTAAGTGGCGCGCTTAAGTAGAAAACGATCTCAAACAACTTGGAGGGCGCAACTGCAGACAGTTAGCTAAGGACCGGGCTAATTGAAGAGCCATGGTGGTTGAGGACCAAGTTCATTCCTGACTGTAGCGCTACTTAAGTAAGTACATAAGTGAAATCTAATAGTCAAGAAAAAAAATCTTCACGAGTTTGGAGGAAAAAGGGACATTTATTACCTTAATGAAGGGAAAAGATTACTCTGCATCGGAATATTTGTTATTTTGTCAAAAAACAGCTGCGAAATGGCTTAGAAGATGACGGGCCTAAGCGACATTTTTAAAAATTTCAGTAACCAGTGGTTAAATTTGTTTCCTTTTTTTACTTTTTTCATAAAAATAATAAAAAATTCAAACAGATATTAAGAAATAAACAAAGTTCAAGTGTTTTACAATGTTAGTAATATTTTTGATGAAATTACAGCATTTGAGAAATATTTGCAGTACCTATTTGATACATAAGCAAAGGAATTTAGTATTTCCAAGACTCAAACAGCAACTTCGTTTATTTTAGATTCAATTTTATTGTTTAAATTTTCAAAATCCCTGACGCGTTGAAATTTGATGTGCAAACTCAAACTAACAAAAAAAATGCATAAACCAATTTATTTGTTTTATCAAATATTTAATTCGTACGTGTTAAAAAATGATTTTATTTAATTTAATATTTAACAGATTAAAATGATAATTTTTTTTAAGTTACATAGGTATTTTTTTTCATTTTGTATATGTACTACAAAAATCCAATTTACACGCACAAAAACACAAATGTAATATTTATTCATCATTCA
Source organism: Rhingia rostrata (assembly GCA_949824845.1). NCBI lineage: Eukaryota > Metazoa > Arthropoda > Insecta > Diptera > Syrphidae > Rhingia > Rhingia rostrata. The sequence goes on along the minus strand of OX463755.1, from coordinate 48,103,610 downwards.
ATACACATTCGCAACTTTAAAATCCCATTACGAAAATTAAATAATATTAAAAATTCCGTTCAATAACAAATGCGGTATATTACCACCCCCAATCTGCGTAAGTCTGAATGCACACACACAGCTCTGGGAAATTAAATGAAATAATACATAATCTATGTACACTAGTACGAGTTGTGTGCGGTGGAAGTAGAAGAACGTGATATTTATGCAATACGAATGCGATTTAAGTCACAGCTGTGTACATATATATTTTTTTCGCGTTTTCCTCAAACAAAGTTCCGCACAGTGCACAAACCGCATGTCACCACCCTGCATTGCCCAGCACTAGGCATACTGTACTTTATATCCTGTTCCGAAAAAAATTAAAACAAAACAACAAATCAGAGATTCAGTCACTAAAACCATAAAAAAAAAATTAAATGAAAAAAAAACTAAAGCAATTAATCTTGCACAGTTTGCTTGGATGAATATTGGAAAAAAAATGTACAACTCAGCGTGTTATGTCACTACGACGCCGCAATGCAATAAATAATAAAAAAAATAAAAACATTTTAAATGGCATTTTGTTTTTGAAAAAAATACAAATTAATATCAAAAATTAAGAATAAATGCGTAATTTAAAAACAAAACTAAAATTATCGTTAAAAAAACAAACAAAACAAAAATATTTCCTAATTAGAATTTGTCCTCACTTCATTTTCGTTTGACAGTACCACATTTGTTTGACAATTTAGCAAAGCTCGGGTAATAATTCATCGTGGCCTATATGCATGTGTGGGATTAACGATACAATATATTGCTTTATTAATTGAAATGTTAAATAAGAAACTTGTTTTAAATTGTTTCCTTATGTCTGGCGGATTACGATGTTTGGTAATTTTCCAAAAATAGCATTTAAGAGACGTTTGTTGCACACGTCATAATAAAGAATGATTCGATGTTTTCAAGAATTTATTTACTATTAACTATGTATACATATTCATATATACGAAAGTATAAACAAATAAAATGCATATTCACAAGAGTTGTATTTTTCTGACAGCTGACGCCATAATTTTATTTAATATTGTTTGGCAAATCTTCAAGCAAATATTTAGGCACTAGTTACAGATTTCTCTAACTCTTAATCTGACAACAAAATCTCGTCAGAAATTAAACTCTTGCTCGGGCTAAGAAGGCAATTCAGGTAAGGCCCTCACTCGAAGAATATCCTATATAAGACCCTGATCATCTTAGTCAAGCTCTACGGCGTTGAAACATGGACCGTCTCAAAAGCGGGTGAAGAAATCCTTGGTCGATTCGATAGAAAAATTCTTCGAAAAATCTTCGGTCCCATTTGCGATGACGGGCTATGAAGACGAAGATTCAACCCAGAACTATACGAGCTTTACAGCGACATACCCCTGGTCAAAAAACTCCGCAGTGGAAGTTTAAGATTGCTATGACATTTAGAACGAATGGAATCCAATAATCCGTCTCGCAGGGTCGGACGCATTAGGGGAAGACTTCGCCTTAAGTGGCGCGCACAATTAGAAACCGACTTCAACTAACTTGCAGTGCGCAACTGGAGGCAGTTAGCTAATGACCGAGCTAATTGGAGAGGCATGTTGGTTGAGACCCAGGTTCATTCCGGACTGTAGTGCCACTGAAGTAAGTAAGAAAGTAAGTTATAGCTTTCATTGAAAAACATCATTGATACACAAAACAGGAACTGAATTTTTTTTGACAGGATAGTTATAGTAACTACAAAATTCATTCAAATCACAGCATTATGGGAAAAACACACTTGAGGTAGTGGATGATCTTACGATAGATAAATGACAGATTGGAACAGCATATAAGACAGATTGGAACACAATGGAAAACTAGAAATTTTGTTGATAAAATCGTTTTAAAATGTATTAGCTTTGCCTTAAGACCAACTATTCAATTTATAAAAAAGCCGTACAAAAGTAATTTAAAATGTTCAACAATAATTTTTAAAGAAAAGTTTTTTCTTTAATTAAATGGTAACGTGCAAGTAACGTACCGAACAAAATGGCTCTCTCTTTTCTTCTGTTTTACTATCTGCTGTCGATAAATGGAGTCCATAATCTTGTGTAAGAGAGAGTACACGCGATCAGCGTTGTTGTGGTGATTCATAAAAAAGGTAACAGACCATCTAATTCGTTTAGTGCGAGTCAAGCAGATGGAGCGAAACGTATTTATATCGCAAAAAGAAGAAGAATAAACATTTAAAAAAGCTGCAATCCGCTATGCAAATCGTTGAGTACCTTATCCCATTTAATCCTTAAAAGAAATTTCTCAAAAATGACATTGTCACCACCTCCATTAGTTTTTTATGGTTCGACAATTGGGTATACTATAGGGTCGGGTATACAAATGTTTTCTTTTTTTTTGGAAAACGCCATAAAATCATGATCCGTAGCATGATTTCAATCACAACGTGGATATTGGGATGTTTGAAAATTAAAAATTAACTTCAAGAGAGAAAATTTAATTCAGAACCATATTTTTAAGGATATCTAGCGATACCAGTGTATACGAACCAAAAAATTGATCATGCTTAACACCATGTATAGCTGTTGGGGATTAGAAGTGCAGTAAGATTATTCTGGTACCTGGCTTGATCAGTTTCTGCATTTAAAGAAACATAAAAAGGGTTGATAAGGACAACGGTATTTTCACTGACAATCAACTTGACGTAAGGGTGAAGGTCATGCTATATGGGCCTTGTTAGACCAGTCATAAAAAATGGAATAATATAGCGCCATCCTATAAGGAAAATTGAATACTGTTTGAGAAACGTTCTCTATGGTAGGGACTGCCAGAATCTGAGTGCATAATCCACTACCTAAGGAGATAATAAACTCAACTATATTCAACTATTTGAAAAATTACCTGTGATGAGCCAACTCGAACAGCTCTTACACATTTGAAGCCAGCTGCTGGAGCTGAATTATGTTTTGAAACGGACTACAATATCATTCATATCATTCCTGTAAGATCATAGCAGAAGCCTAATATTTTCCTTATTTCTTACAAACAATTCACGTACAACGCAACGCAAAGGCAACATTCAAATACTGCGTAGAAATTTACACACTAGATAGCAGATGTGATTAAAACAATAGCGTCCCAACTGTACAGATAGATGAAAACACGTTGCTTCCTTTATGTACACTTTTACGCTGCCATAATTTTATGACCCATCTCAGCGCGATCATCAACTCATAAGACATTCAGTCACAAGGAAGTCTATTGGTGCGCACAAAAAAGCCCGTGCAGCACAAAGTAGCAACTTACTGTCGAGATGTGTGTACTGATTGCACAGAAAAAGAAACGCAAAAAAATCCGTCAAAAGCACGATTGCCACATTACGGTCATAGATACACAACAATGAAAAGCCCGGCAGCGCACAATCACACAAGAGCTTCTACATACAAGTGTGCCTACGTAAATTATATGCATACAATGATTTTTTTTTTTCCTCTTATCTATCCAGATACTTCTTCTTATCTACATTCCCAATCATTATGAGCAGATACTCGTACATTAGACACCTTAGATATACATACTAAAGCATATATGTGCTGGGAATATGTAAATTCGATTATACATGTATGCACACAACGAGTAAGATGTCGCTACAATACCAAGTGCCTACAAACTGACTTGAGTTCCTTGTTACTTATTGTGTGTGATGTAAACACGGGGATTGAATGACAGCCGGCGCGGCTCAGTTGCACCGCACAACAACGTGCCCACTAACCAGCCTATGAGATAGAAAGTCATTAGACAACAGCCAGAGCAATAGATAGAGAGAGCGCAGTTTGCCAAATAGGGGTTGGTGGCTCAAGGGGTGTCAGCAGCCCAACAATAAGCATTGTCATGTGTTTTTCTGTATGGTTGCATGATACGATCGCATTTTATTACATGAGAATATGATTACATGACAACCTACAACTCTCGCAACCATTGACGTAGGCAAGCAGCAGAATATCAAACAATCCGTGGAATAGCGGTGTCCAACACATCCCACACACACACACCTACTCACTTAATAAAACATAAAAATTATAAAAATCACATTTCACCCAGTCAGCGAGTTTGAATGAAGAAAAACTCAGGTCATGCGACAAGACCGACACCTAAGCCGGCTTCCTTGTTTTTCATTCTACAAGCCTACCGCTACCACGCAAAGCCGCAGCAGAAACACTCACTTCAGCGGAAAATTAAATGTGCTACAATGTCCTCGAAAACCCATAATGTGTGCAGACAGATACACTAGTTCTTCTTAACACAATCCCCACCAAACGGATAGATACACATTTCACATATCTACAGATACACATTTAGTTATAGGCAACGCGCACTATTAGCATTTACCATTTAATAGAAGAATTATGCTAATTATATCAACGCAGAATAATTATTTATTCTTGAGGCATGAGGTTGAGGACTGAGGTCTGAGGAGGACTGCGACAACTATGGCTTGGAATGATGGCGGCGGCTTATGCGGTGACAGTGGTAGTGGTTGGATGTTGGTTTGGCATATAGTGACAGTGGCTATTGGACGCACTTGTGTGGAGAGAAAATTAATAATTCAAATCTACACGTATACATACATGTGGGGGGGTCAGGCGAATGGCATTACCTTTAACGAATATTAAAATGTGAATAGAAAATGTACAAAAGAAGAAGAAGAGACTAAATTAGATTTTAGTCATAGTCAGAGAATAGCAAACACACAGATGATAATAAGGTAAACTTTTAACGAGATTAAAATCACGGCTGAGTTAATTTTTTTGTACCCTATCCCATAGGATACAAAAGACTTAACATATTTTCGACTAGGTCTGTCAGTCCATTCGTTCTTCCGCCATCACTTTTTGGGACTATTGAATGAATTAGGATTTTGTGACGTGAATTCTTTGTTGAGCTGTTAAATTTAAAAAATTAAAACCTGCCTACTGACATCCTATTTTGTAGGGAAAAAAGGCATTTTTGGTCAAACCGTAAAGAGGCTAAAAATCCATAAAGAAACAATTTAGCAGTTAAAATGAGCGTGGGTCATACGCCCAATTTGTTTGCCCATTTTTTTTTTTAACTATAGAATTTCGGTAAAATTTTGAAGGTAGTTTTTGAATAACATGAATAACGAAAATTTGGACCTGCGACAACAAGACACATTCCAGCATTTACGACTGAACCTCATGTCATTGTATCTCACTTAATTTTCTCTTCTCTTTTTTACCGATTACCGACCTGATGAACGACCATGCGTTAGCGAAATCAGCCTTCCATCGTCATTATTCCTGGACATCCTGCTTTCAGTTCAAGCTCGAAGGCACCCACGATCGCTTTCTTCTTTAACCAGAACTTTGATATGTGTTGCCGCCTCGAAAGTGGGTGCTGCGATTCGGGGATTCACTTTGCTGGAGCAAAGTAGTCGACGTGTTTTTACCTTTGTCTATTCTACTCACGAAGGGCTGGTGTCAACACTGAAGGCACTATTTTCAACAGGTCCGTCCAGCTGCTGGGCTGTGTTCTTCAATCGCCGTGAACGTTTCTATGTCAATATAGAAACGTTTACGGCGATTGAAGAACAAGCGAAATCCGTTGGCCTTGAAGTAAATGAGGACAAGACTATGTACATGCTATCAACAAACAAACAAGCATCTGTCCACCACCAAGGAGAAAACGTCACTACTGATAGCAGCAATTTAGAGGTAGTTAAGGAGTTAACCTACCTCGGAGTAAACTTAGACTCCACGAATGACACCCTAGTGAAGATCCGGCGAAGAACTACCCTAGGAAAGCGTTGCTACTTCGGTTCGGCGGATTTTTGGTCCTGTGTGCGAGGAGGGCGAATGGAGGAGATGATACAACCGCGAACTCTATGATCTGTACCAAGATGTGGATGTAGTCCAAAAAGCCAAAACACCCCGACTACATTGGCTCAGCGACATCGAGCGAATGGACAACAATGCCCCAGATAAGAGGATCTTCGAATCCCAGCCCCTTAGTTCGAGAAGGCAAGGAAGACCACTTTGTCTAGACAACTGAAAGCAGCGAGCCCGGGACCGTAGAAGATGGAAGGCTGCAGTGTCTCAGGCAGAGACTCTTTACGGGTCGCGATCCCGATATGTAAGTATTCAACTCACGGTTATATCATCGCCTTCATTTACCTAACTCGCATGCAAATTGTTGAAGCAACAGGCTCGTTATTCCTGGCTTTTTCTCTCAAGTATTCACGTATGCGCGTATAATTCTTGCACGACTGCAGGACCTCCAATGTTATCTTCGATGGGCTGAGTTGAAATAAGCTTCCATTCCCAATTGATACTACTCGGATAATTTGTCAGATCATCGCTAGAGAAGGTGGGTGACAAAGTTTGATTAGCTCTAAATTTTTAAATGTTTGCTTCGTTTTCCTGCAGTTAAAAGTAGGACTGGTAAGAGAAGGCTCCGATAGAGCAAATATTTGGACTTTCGATTTAAAAATAAGCATTTCCCAGTAGATTTACAGATTTTTAAGAGTTTGTGCCTTTAGTGTGTTAAGGTTGAAGAAATCACACGATAGCACATCTCTTTGTCGACACCCGATACGTATTTCAGAAAATTTTGAAGGACCTACCTCCTTTTTCAGATCGACAAATGCAATGGCCAACTCTTGCCAACAACAACAGGCATGCTTCGAAGAACCCCTCCATTGGTGAGAGAGATGATGGGAACGAGTGTGTTCTCGAGGCTTCATGTATCGTTAGACACGCGAAGTGTTCCTAAATTTCTCACCGATGGTGGCATCGGTAATGAGTGGTGTTTTTTCCTTTCATTATCTACTTTCCTATCTATAGACGTCCGTCCGTAGTCAAAGTAACGTACCTTCCTCCTTTTTTCCTTTTCTTTTTTGACTTTTTTTTTGGCACGAACAAAATATTTGTCGAGCAGGTAGTGTGTGGTGAGCGGGCAAGAACTCCCCCGTCTGACGAGCTTAACTGAGCAACCACAAGTGTGCCATGCCCACCTCCACTAAAAATGCTTCTGTGCTTCTGACTCACAACAATGGCTGAACGCTGCATGGCAATTTCTCCAGTATTATATCGCGCAGCTGGTTCAATTTTGATAAGAATCCAATCGCCCGTTGATTTATTTAGCTTTATGCTATAGATATGGATGAGTCTAAAATAAAAACTCATAGGATTTGATCTTTAGTTGATTTCGCGGTACACTCACTGGTACATTCGATAAGGTTTAGACGTTGACACAGTACACATAGAAGGCATTTTGTAGGGATATGCCTTGGCAGTAGTACCAAGACATAGAATCACCTTCTTGGTAGATGGGATGTATCGAGCTTATCTTCCAGACATCAAGTAAACTTTTGTGTACCAATACTTGTTTGATGGGTTGGTTCATTCTCATGGAAATGGCATCCATCGTTTTAAAAAAGTCATGCAGGTAATTGATCAGAATCTAAGGCCTTTTGTTCTTCAGGTTTTTTGATAGCTGCAATGACGCATTCCATACTGGAAGAGATGTTGACTCGAGATGGACGAATGTCTTACCAGATCACTCTTTCGATAATAAACATGCCACCTGATTGAAATGATGTGTGACTACAATTCTCTGCGCATGTTTGAATAGGTTTTAGAGCCTGCATTGAAATTTTGAAGACGACTGCAGGTTTTTTGTTTGCTAAATTGACAGGTAAAATTCCGCCAATTGTCTAAGGAATCGAGGAATTGCTCTCTGCAAATTATTTACTATGCGATATCATCAACCGATTTTGAGATGAGCTGAGAAATTATATTTATAGGCCTCAATACCTCAAAAATGCAGACCCATATGTTAAAAGGCAATTGTACGTAAAATAAGCCTAAATAATGCCTTGAAATGTACACATTTATACGAGATTGGCAGTTATAAAGTTGAAGGTAACGTTCAAGAGGTAAATTTAAGACCTATGCAATCCATTTATGGGTACCGAAATTTCCATCGAATTTGACAAAAAGTTCAAGAAAAATTAACATACGAATCGTAGCGCGAACCAAATCACTTGGCCAATTTTTATTTTTTTAGTGACAGAAATGAGGATTAGAGTCACCGCCAGCTTTAGCTTAATTTAAATTACAATTTCTTTGTGGATAAATGACATTTTTCTAGTAGTTGTGGATAAATCCATTTTTTAACTAAGGCAGGAGTTGCTCAGTGATAAATTATTTTATTCACTCTGCTTTTGCTTTAGACTTATGATCATTTAGAGTGATTTATAATTGACATTTTTTTAAATGCATATATTTTCCCTGCTTACATGCAGATTAACTAAAATAATTGTGCAGAAATCAGCTAACTAAAAACATTGTATTGAAACATAGTTTGGCTGCTCTTATATTTAAAAGAAAAAATGCATAAGAAATGTGTCCATAAGTACTTTTATAAAAAAAAAAAACAATAAACAACAAAATCCTAAGACCTATAGCTTACTCCAACCAAATACGCATTTATTTATATATATCCGCAATCTAAAGCTTTGTTAATTCTGATTACCTCTGATTAGTTATGCGCAAAAAGTGCGTCTTCCTTTCCAGACAGTATCTCATGACAAAGCTACTTATCTGTTCAAGCACACCTTTCCGGTTAAATATGCAAATTATCCAGCCACTTGAAGAAAGACAAATACTTAATCTAATCGAACTAATACATGAATACTGTCGTCAGATCTAGCAAAACTTTTCAATTCATTGCGACTGGTTGGCGCGATAAGGGCTTTGTAAATATTTAAAAACGGAAGAAACACGTGTTTTAAGATTTTTCTTCCATCCTTCAGTCAAATATAAATTTAAAAAATGGAAAAAAGCTCCTCGTGGAGGAAACACTATTACCTTTCAAACATCCCCTAGTAACAGATACTTTGCAGCAACATAGAAACGCATAATCTAGTCGCGTTGTATAACTATCTGATAAATATAACTTTATCTGGTAAGTGCTTTACAATTGCCTGATTACACTATCTTAATGGTAAGTGGTAATGGTGGAGTATCTGCCCAGTACAATCAAAGAATTGTAGGCATATGACACACTAATGAGTGAAGATCGACGTTGGGGCAATCTTATCTGAGGAATTTCAAGTCTGATGAGGTGCGCATTATCAAATGTTTATTGTGTGCGTTTGTTTCAATTGAAATCACCAAATCGCATCATGACTTGTGAATTTATAGTCGATTATTCTTATCTATCTGACACACTTTGTTAAGACAATTTGACTGATAGAATTCTATTTTTTGTTTAAATACATGTGTGTACCTGTTTTTATTTTAAGCATGATGACGACGGGCTTATTTAAAAAGAATATAAATTTAAGCGTGACAATAAGTATTAAATATTTGCAGGAATTGTTTTTTAAAAAGCAGAAGGGAACAAATTTAAGCATTCAGTACACGAAATAATGTTAGCTATCTACAGGGTGCCCGCCGGCAAGGTATACTACTTTGTTTGTTTATAATTTTTGATTAAATGAAAGAGAATGGATCTTATATTGATAAATGCTTTATGTAATTTTGGCAATTATGTATGGAATACACTATCAGGTATATGTTCGCCTCTATTAGTCTCACAAATGCGAGCCCATTTGAGCACATTTTTCATTACATTCTCACACATTTCACGCGGTATTTCATTAATTTCATCACGAATGTTTTGTTTGAGTTGCTCAAGCGTTTCTGGTTTGTTATTCCCACAAAAAGAAGTCCGGAGCAGTCAAATCAGTTTGATTTTTTCATTGAATTCGGGGTTGTCATGGGCTAGCTGTAACATCCTATTGGCATATGTACGGCGGCGTAAATGGTCTTGTGAAAGAAGCTCTTGTGTCAACTGAATCTTAAATGGAAACAAATGCAAATCCTTGTGCAAAATTGTGGCCAAAGTGGTTTTTTGAAGACCAAGCTCCTGAGCACGGCGTCGAATTGAAGTTGATGGATTGTTTTGAACACTGCCTTAAGCAGCGGTAATGTTTTCAGCCGTTTTCTTGCAGTACGTTGTGGACCATGCTTGGGACTATAAGCTACAGACCCTCTTTCTTCGAAATCATTCACTACACGATAAATAGTGCGTTTTGTTGACACGTTGTTTCTTCAAAAAATTTCACGTAACATAGTCACAGTAATCGATGATTGATTTTGATAAAATGTTTTAACGATTAAAACACGTTGGTTTATCGAATATTTTTTTATAATAAATTTGCCACGTGTCCACTTCACGACATTCAAATATGAACTGTCAAGACTATTGTTTACTAAATGGCGGCAAAAGAAAGTAGTATACCTTCCCGGCGGACACTCTGTATTACAAGTACAAGAGTCCATACTGCAAGACCTAATGGGAATATTTAATAGATTTCACATTTGGCGTTGGTTTTGACATTTGTGAAGCAAAATGAATTAGAATTTGTGTGAATAACTACGTGGCCAACTGACCATAACAAGGCGAATTTTTATGAAATACTTAAACATGCCCCTTACATATTGGATACGGCCCAGCTTATGCGTGTTGAAATTGAATCGCATTGAACCTAGGCTCACGCCCTCTCCATAACAACGTGAACAAGCAAAAGTTCGCAGTTTTGGGGCACTGAACATCAGCGAATAATGCCCGAAGAACCATTTTTTTAACTGCATGGTGCAGGGTTTCCTGTTTACACTAGAGTCATTGAACCATTACTTAGGATAGTGAGTGCTACAGAGCCATTATGATTTATGGATTTTTCATTCGACATTGGGACTTAAGAACATGTGCTCTAGACTTTTAAACCTGTATACCCCACAAATCATTAATCTTGAAGCATTGCAAATGATGTCATTGAATTCAACACAAAAAGGCGAGGAGGAAGATCGAGGGGGGAGAAATGTTGGGTATGGAGAAGAGTCGGTGATGTGCAAGTTTCCGTGAGTAGATTATATATGTAGGGAAAAAATGAAGATTGGTTGAGTATAAGATCCTGGACCGATCGTTTGGGTTAAAATGTCGCGCAATGAGGAAGGATTTGATGATCGAAATGTGAATAAAAACTGAAATATCTGGCATTAAAGGCCATACAGGGCCTCAATCACATCCTTTCCATTCATTTGAAGGAGTACGGTGGGTGGGCAAGAGACGAAATATTTGCCAACATTATATGTACAACTAGTGTGAAGAAGACAATAACAACGATGACGGCAAGCGAATGATGTGAAAATCTCAATTCATCATAGGTAGCTGCCAATCATTAAAAGATCTTCATTTTGTGTTCCCTCTTTAGAATCGTTTGGCTAAAAATGTCCCGCAATGAGGAAGGATATGATGGTCGAGATGTGAAGAACAGAAACTGAAATAGCTTGCATTAAAGGCATCAAACCTATCCTCTCCATTCATTTGCATGTGCGAAGTTATATTTCGGGACACAAATAAATGAGCCTTCAGTTAACGGCTGATAAAATTGTTAACTTTAAAGCTTTGAACAGGGAACCCACTAGTCCAAACCCACATAGTGTGCTTATGAATGACCGTGAGGATATGAAGGTAAAGTCGAGAGAACAACAGATTTGTTGGACGAGTTTTATTAAGTATAATCCTTAAATACGACTTATTCTGCTTCAATAATAGTTTTCAATAACAATTTTAAATGAAAGTAAATCTTCTGTCATGGATAAAGGAGTTACGACTGGTTAGGTATCCAGGCATAACGAAATCTATATAGACAAAGGTGTTATCGCATTTTGCACGTGAGCTCTATTATTATTGTGATTTCGTTAAGTTATATAAATTCTCTTAATCTAATCCTAGTACTTCAGTGGATTGACAAATATTGTGTTTGTTTCATGGGAGAATGTGGGAAATAAAACGTGCTTTCTAATCAAAATGTAGAAATTTGTTTCTGTTGGTTTAATTTCCTTTTTTTTTTAATATTTGTAATTGAATTTAACCAAGATGGGCGTTTGAGGCGATGGATGAATCCAGGATTTAGGCATCTATTATGTTTTACAGTCCGTTATTTCTTTCTAATTGGAGATAAAATGAGACGTTCTGCGGCACTCCTCCTAGTCGTTGCAGTATTGAGCTTTTGAAATTGTTTGCCAAGCGTGAGGCTATCGCAATAACGTCTTAATACCGAGAACCTTAATACATAGAATTTAATTGCTTAAATGTGTTTAAGATTTAAACTTATTTGCTCAATAACTTGCAGATTCGTCTGAAATTAAGCAAGAAAAAGAATCAAATCATTGACGTCTGTCTTTGAAAAGCCTGATTGGAAATTTCCTTTTACTTCTTGCGACTTTTTTTTTAAATGCAATCATTAATGAGTGGGTGTCAAAACAAAGTTTATAAATTATAAAACAAGATTATCCAAAATATTTTATTTTTAATTTTAGTTTTTCACTGATTCACCAAAACAGCTACGTAAGGAAAATGATTGCTACAACTAGACCCTTAATTTCACAATAATTCCACGTTTCCATACCGCCGTTGGTTTTAGGCTCCAGATTTATATTAACATCAAAAACCTATTTTACGTAATCAAATGAAATATCTGGCATTAACGGCCCATACATCTCTATTTTTATTTTTCTATCTGCAGAGTTTTATTTTTACAACAAAGAATGGGACCTATCATGCCAGTATTATACTTTTGGATGTTTATCAGACTTTTGCAAGAGGTGAGTCAGTGAAAAACATTGGATATAATGCAATAACCACTAGACCACCCACCCACATAATCCTTGACTTTGAAAGAATATTCCTGTATTAACATCCATGCCTCGTGGACTTCTTTTTCACCTGCATAGGAGAATGCTATTTTTATATGCCCATCTCGTTTGATAGAATCACAAAACAACTTCAACAACATTTCCTTAGATAAATATTTGATTAACACGTGCAAGTACAAGCTCAATCACTTCCCCATCTTGCTGCATCTTTAGAGACCAAAAAACATGTAATTGTTACTCTTAGTACATAAAAACATGATTTCACTAAATACCTACATCTGCATTACAGGATAAACATCTATTTCAAGTTGTTAGTGCTCGTCTCTTGAAAAAAAAAACCGATACTAATAAAAACTACAGTGTACAAGACGTCAGTCATTCCACATGGAGAAACAACCCTGAACCAATACAATTCCAAAATTAGACATTTTATTGACGGCCAGATGAGGAAATTCAATTCTAACCAACCCCTTCAAACGTCTGTTGATCTATACCATCACACTCGTACTCGTAAAGACTTTTATTCCTTCTTCGTCGATAATTTATTTATTTTTCTATTTTCTTTTCCTTCACTTGTTATTTTTTTTTTTTTTTTCGTATTTTCTTCGTTCAAGCTGGTTTATTTTTTTTTTTTTTCACTTTTGACTGGTTGACAGACAGACACTGACAGCTCTACTGTCAGTTGAATCTAAATGACGAATGACATTTGAGAATCTCATCTTCTTTTTTACTTTTGGCATCAGAAATGGGAATCGCTTATAAAGTAAATATATTTACCACTATTTGCTTTTTTAAGGAAATCCATTTATAATCCACAAGGAAGCGAAACATACCTGTAAAGAAAAAAAAGCAAATTTTGTTATTGGTGTGTTTAAATTAATGTCAAATTATATTTTTAAATTACGAAGAGAGTGCAATTTTTTATTTCTTTCCTATTCAAAAGCGGATGGAACTCAAAAATCCATAAATACACACCGAGACAATTTCGATGAATTAAATTTCAAATCACGTGCAGTGTTCTTTTTAAGTTCAGAAATTTATTTATGAGCATGCTCAGGGCTTAATGCGTTGACTTATGAAGGAGTACGGTGGGTGGGTAAGAATCTATAAAATTAATTTGCACAGAGACGAAATATTTGCCAACATTATATGTACAACTAGTGCGAAGAAGACAATGACATCGATGACAGCAAGCGGATGATGTGAGAATTTCAATTCATCACAGGTGGCTGTCAATTATTAAAAGATTTTCATTTTCTTTTTCCTCTTCAGGATTTTTTTTTATCGAAGATCAGGGTATGCTAATTTGTGAAGAATGTAGACTATCCTTTGATGGTGGTTGTGCAGAAGATTTGACAGTTAGAGTGAAGGGATTTCTATAAATTGGACGTCGATTTTGACGAGGGAAGGAGACACTGAATGATATGTGTCTTGTATCATTTGATAAATTCTAGTATTAAAGATTGATTGCTTTGATCTCCACAGAAAATTGTCTGCAAATGGGACGTGAATGTTAAATCAATTTGACTGTTTTTTTTTTTTTGGTAATTTTTAGCTCTCGGTAATAAATTGATACCACCAGTCACTGAACTTTTCGTATACATGTTTGTTTGGAGTCCTTAATTAAAAAGTTTAATAAGCACATATATGGATCAAAATGTCGAAACAAATTCAATTTCTTAACAAATCTGTTTACTAGGTCTGTAATTTTGACGTTATACAGATCATTAAGTTCGCTGTACAAGTATTTGTTTGCTTAAACGAACTAAAACTACTCAAGATGTTTTGGAAATTGTATACTTTTATGGTTTACAAAATGTTATACAAAGTTTAAAATATATATACATATATATGACAGATGATAGAATATCAATTGCGTTTAAACAAATTGAGCTAAATTGATATGGAATATTACACAACAAAATGACAGATTTCTTTTAACTCTGAAAGATTCAATTTAAACAAAAATCAAACTTGTCGATGAAATATAATTGACAGCGATTAGCAACAAACGAAATACAGCGCAGTATTAAACACTTTTGACAGTAATCATGTTCTAGATAAGTGTCAAAGTTATCTTGACGTAAGATATTATTTCAGATACAGGGTGTCCGCCGGGAAGGTATACCTACTACTTTGTTTTGCCGCCATTTTGGTAAGCATTAGCCTTGACAAATCATATTTGGCAGTCGTGAAGTAGACACGTGTCAAATTATTATGGAAAAATATCCGATAAACCAACGAATTTCGAAGTTAGAGGGTCTGTAGGTGATAGGCCCAAGCATGGAACACAACGTACTGCAAGATCGGTTGAAAACATTACTGATGCTCAAGGAAGTGTTCAAAACAATCCATCAACTTCAATTCGACGCCGTGCTCAGGAGCTTGGTCTTCAAAGAACAACTTTGGCCACAATTTTGCGCAAGGATTTGCATTTGTTTCCATTTATGATTCAGTTGAAAAAAGAGCTTCTTCCACAAGACCATTCACGCCGCCGTACATATGCCAATAGGATGTAACCGCTAGCCCATGACAACCCTAATTTTGATGAAAAAATCATAATGAGTGACGAGGCACATTTTCATTTGAATGGATGTGTGAATAAACAGAATAGTCGGTTCTGGGCAATGGAAAACCCTCAAAAAAGGTGACTGATGACCTTTGCATCCATAAAATTTACAGTCTGGTATGCAATTTGGTCAGGAGGAATAATTGGACCTTACTTCTGTGAAAATGAAAACGGCGTTACGGTAACTGTGAATGGGGGGCGATATCGTGATATGATTGAAAACTTTTTAACGCCACAACTGCATGCTGTGGGCTTGATTAACATGTGGTATCAACAGGACGGTGCTTCTTTCCATAACAAGTTATTTCAAGAAATGGTGATGTTGATTATTGTGGGGATATCTGAAAAGCAAGGTTTATGCAAACAAACCATAAACGCTTGAGCAACTCAAACAAAATATTCGTGATGAAATTAGTGAAATACCGCGTGAAATGTGTGAGAATGTATGAAAAATGTGGTTGAAAAGGGCTCGCGTGTGTGATACTAACAGAGACGGACATTTACCTGATATTGTATTCCATACATAATTAACGACATTAAATAAAATATTTATCAATATAAGATCGATTCTCTTTCATTTATTCAAAAATTATAAACAAACACAGTAGTATACCTTCCCGGCGGACACCCTGTATACATATTTGGTAGCACTGAAAACATTTAAAATTGAACTGTTGTAAAAACTGACAGTGTTTGCAAGGATATGAAAAAGCATATTGCTGTTTGTTTCAAATTAAAAGTCAGTCCTAGTTTACATGGAAAGCACGCATGGTTTGGCGAAGGGAAATAACTAAGAACAAACTCAATGTTCGTTTAAATAAATAAATAAATAATTTGAAAACAATCAACAGAGAAATAAGAATATGAGTAATTTCTTTCAATGTTTTTTCTGAATGTTGATTCAAATTTTATCAGCTTGCCAACTTATGTTGTTTTTTAAGCAAGTATTTTAAGGTACAAAAATAATAATATTTTGGCAAGAAAAGAAATAAAAAAAATAAAAAAAAATACTAATGCACTAAATTTGACTATATTGTGCACAGGAGATTATTGTTCTTTAACAATTCACCAACACACTTTTAAAATCATTCATATTTATGTAATTTTTATTTTAGAATGCAATTCAGATTGACTGGATTCTCTAGTATTGTCAATGGAAAAGACCATTGGTGAAACAAAAAATAAAAACCAACAACATAATGGTAGAGCTGTACCATGTTATCCCGCAAAGTCAGATATTGTATACTCCTTATCCAAAATGGTTGACACAAAGTAGCTTAACATCACTTTCCATACATCCACCAACGAAATACTTCCTTTATTCCAAGAAATTCATAAGCTTATTTGCTAGTATATAACGTTGGTTATGTTTATGTAGGAATCTTCAAAAGGTCGCAAATAAATGTACTTATGCATATCAAATAAGCTCCTTAGTAGTTAGCTCTCTAATTGCTCATCAAGTTTTAATCTCAGATTTTTTTGGATTTTAATATATTGTTGCATATATGGTTATGTATAATTTAATTTTGACAAATATATAAACGACAACTTAAAAATGCAATTTTAAAATTTCTCTTATTTTTACTTTTGATAGAAATGCTGGGCAATAGTTACTGCCGCCATTGTCAAATAAGTGCTTTCGGGAAGGGCATAAAAAGTATAAACAAAAAGAATACCAACAAACGCATTATGTGAAGGATACAATCCGCTGTGCGAATCTTTCAATACCCTATCCAATTCCATCCTTAAATTAAACATCTCCAAAAAGTTTGGGTGCATAAGAACTGGATGGGGATGAAATATAGAAAATGACATTGCGACCTTATCTTGTTCAGGCAGTTTATTTAAAATCTTTTATGTATCGACAAAAAAACGCACCCAAAAAGTGGGCGTGGGTATAAAATATCTATATGTGAAATTTGCATATGTTTAATGTGCAAGTCGTATGTTTAATCAAAATATTGGTAGCTCTTCTTCTGCGCATTTTCTTCTTTTTAAATCATACTTTATCAGATTTTATAACGCTTAAAATCAAAGCCAAACATAAAAGTGTAAATGATCTTAAAATTTTGACAGTAGCAATTCCTTACCTACATTTCCTTATAAATCTAACAAATTATGGGATGGAAAACATGCCTCACTGTGACAAAAAAATATTTTTAACTTTTTCTTACAGAGAGAAACGTATTTATCTATTGTTTTTTTTTCTATATTTTTTTTTTGAAAATTAGCGATCTCGAGATTTTGATTGATTCTGAAATTTCGATGAAAGCGGCATCAAAAATGGTTGTTTTTGAAATTCCGTCCGTCGGTCTGTAGGTTCGTAATTGTCTGTCTAGTCTAAACAACTCGACCCATTTTCTTCAAACTTCGTATCCAGGGTTTGTTTGGTAATAATTTTAGGCCATTTTTTTTACTTTAAGTCATTATATTAACTGTACATGCCATAAAACAATTATACATAACCTGAATTTTCTCGTAAACGGCTCTAACGATTTTAATTAAACTTTATATATATTATAAGCATCATAGTTCCAACAAAACTGCGTACCCTGTTTTTTTTCAAGAAAACCCATATAACGGATTTTTTGCAGTCGTGCACCCACCACCCGTTTGGGAGATCCATACACCGAATAATATCCTTAACTTTCGAAACAGGATTACATTTTATTCACTTTACGTTTTTTTTAAGTGATAAAATTATTGTATGTTGATCTAGGGATAGACACTTTATGACCTACAATATGCAACTAACACACCTTATGGCGACTGAAAAGAAGCGCCATTTTTACGGACAAGCACATCAAAAAAAAAGTATGATATCACGTATATTTACGAAACACCACTGCATCGTCTTGGTGAAAAGGTTATTGCCACCTAGCTTGTTTTACGCATGCTACAAGTTATTTTTAGCTTAGCTTATGCTATCCTACAAACATAAAAAGCACAATATCAGATAACTTGAAGGTCTATTGGATTTTTGAATGTAAATACACTTCGCAGTTTAGTTTTCGAAAGGAAACAATTACCAACATAAACCCAACACACCCACTTCTAAAAATGAATTTGAGATTTTTTTCCATCAATGCCCAAGATTGGAAATTAAAGGACAAATAACTCAAGCAAGACACCCCCGTACGTGTACTCAATAAATATCCTCACCTGAAAATGTTTTTTTTTTGCAAACTGTGTGACACCGCATACATCAAGGATATATAGCACAAAATAGATAACTAGACCACACCCTAAATAAATTTTTAATACATATATATTGAGCGATGATAAAAAAGGACATAAAACCGACAACAATTCCGAGAAAAAGGAGCGGATATCAAACAAAGTTAGAAAGAAAAAAAAAACTTTTTATGTTTGCAAGAAGGTGGGTAAAAGTGTAGAGGCAACGAGTTGTAGGCCCTGGTTTCTTTTTCAAATTTATTTTTGAATTTATGTCTCTTTTCAGATAAAAATCAACATACTTCTTGTACCCAAAGCTTCACGTCTTTGTTTGCCTTGTTGGAATTCCATCAATTGCTTTTTTTTCCTGAAGCCATACCTACGGCAGACTTTCACCATCATCGGTCTCTAATCAAAGCCGTTCTCGTTTCTAGTTAACAGATCCTTTTATTTTTGTATTGTTATTTAATGTTAAGTACGCAAAGAAGGAAGACATCTTTTTTCGATGGGGACTAGTAATTTAAGGACTAAAGAACTAACAATCTTCAAAATATAAAACAAGCAAAAATGTGTAAAAAGGACGAACTAGCATTTGTTTCTTCGTTGTTACTGCGTCTTGAATGCTTTCAAGTTTTTTCCCAAAACTATAGTCTGCTGGAAACTATCGATTGGATGGGACGTGAAGAGAATTCAATAAACTATGCTGTGTGGGTATATAACATATCTCTGCAGGATATGCTTAAAGGGTGTTCCAATATGTAGGTAGTTGTAGTGGCATTTATGTTTCCTGTGGGTATGACAGTTGAATTTGGGTATAAAACATGTTATTGAATGTTTTTCAATGAAATTATTTTTTTATATTTAAAGAAAAAAATGGGTTGTGATGTTAAGCAAACGAAAGCATGAAGATTTTCTTTAAAAAACAGTGTTGACTCAATTTTTGGAACCAGCTCCTAATTCTACGTCGTCGACCATCGAAATGAATGAAATTGTTTTATTTTTTTTTAATATCGCGACAAGATAACGGTTGTGTGTGAAACGGAAAGTGGATCGAAAGATCAAAACTATTCAAATAAACGATTTCAATGCTAATTAAAATTGGATGAGCTAAGTTTAAAAAAAATAAATAAAATAAAAATAAGAAAAAAATCAAACAATTAATCTGAAAGATGACTCTTAACTTTTTATTTATTATTGCCCTATCAAAATGCTTTATAAATACTAAACTATTTTTTTATTTAACTTGGCAACACTCTGCCAGCTGATATAGGTAATCTGACAGCTGACACCATCTTTTTTCGGTATTGGCAGGCAAAATAATCATGCAAAGAGTTAGGTGTGGACATTTTAATTTGTTTAATTTGTTTAATAAAGCAAATCAAAGAGCGCTACGGTAATTTAACGAAAAACAAAATGATTAAGATTAAGATGTTTATTTGACCAAACAAGCCGACTATTCGCTACACAATTAAAGTAGCTTGCGAGAGAATATGTAGGATTGCAAACGGATGAAACTATGATTATTAACAATTTTCCTAATTCATTGATTCGTCAGAGTGCCTTAATTGTGTAGGGTTCCCAGTGTAAATTCCGCACGTAAAAACATAAAAATGTTTTTTTTTTATTTCCTAAATGCACTCATAAATGGTTGTGAAACAAATGCTTGGTCCTACGTACTAACGAACTATTTGCGCCAAAAAATTCTATTTTTGGAAGTCGATCCACTCTTGTCTTCAAATTTCACGATATTTAACAAAATCTACGTTTTTTATTCACTGCCTCACCTCATGCGAAAGTCTGACAAACATCCAAAATATTTAAACTGTACAGAGCCATGATCAAGGATTTCTTTTTCATAAAGGTGAGTATACATGGTACGGGTGTTTTTTTACAGGTTGGGTTTTCGAATAGAGATAAAACTGACATTTTGTGGTCAAATCGGGCAAGTCTAATGTCATTTATGTTCAGTTTAGTTTGCCATTTCCTCATAAACACGTTGACAAATGAACAACGCTTGCATGTTGTGCAAATTTATTTCGAAAACAATGTTCCAGTTCGCGAAGTTCACCGCGAGCTCCTTCCATTTTATGGTCGACATAATCGTCCATCACAGCAATTAATTCGGTTAACCATGCATCGTTTTCGCACTTCGTTTACTCTATGTGATAATACGCCTCCACAGAGACCTCGAAAAATGCGAACCGAAGAAACAATTGCCGCTGTAGAGCAAAGTGTTGAAAAGGACCCGAATGAATCGATTCGCCACCGTAAACAGCAATTGGAGCTTTGTCCATCAACTTTTTGGAAGATTTTGCGCAAAGATCTTGGCTTACGACCTTACAAGATCCAGCTTGTTGGAGCCTTGAGACCATGCAATGCGTCGTAGTTTTGTTGTATTGGCCGAAAATAAGATTAATCTCGATGCTGATTTTCATCGCAAAATTTGGTTCAGTGATGACGCTCATTTTTTGTTGAATACGTCAACAAGCAAAATGCCACATTCGGAGTGAAGAGAATCCACATGAGACCCTTGAGACGCCATTACATCCACAAAAACTGACTGTTTGGTGTGCTCTATGGGCTGGTGGAGTAATCGGGCCATACTTCTTTCGAAATTATGCTGGAGAGTCAGTTACCTTTAATGGAGACCGGTATAGAGCTATGATAACCGACTATTTTGTTCCCAATTTGGATGGCATGAATCAAAATCGATTTATTGAAGGAAACATTCGACGAGCGCATAATTTCGCGGAATGGACCTGTCAATTGGCCACCAAGATCCTGTGATTTGATACCATTTGATAATTTTCTTTGGGGATATGTAAGTTCGCTCATCTACGACAACAAACCAGAAACGTTAGGGGACTTGGAAGCCAACATTCGTGGCGTTATTGCCGACATACGGTCCCAAATGTATTGGTTGAAAATTGGACCCTGTAGACTTGGCTTTATTCGAACCAGCCACAGGCCTCATGCCCGAAATCATATATAAAAATCTATGGCATAAAATTATCCTTCCAATAAAGCCAAATTAATGGACATTAAAACGATTTGCTTGTATTTTATTTCAATTCGAAGTTCCATACCTTAAAAAAAAACACCCACCCTTTATATAAGAATGCACTCAACATTGATTGACCGAGCATTATGCAGGAAATCAATTGTCAAAATAGTACCTAAAACAATAATAATTTGCAATATTTTATTCAAGACTCGTGACGTATTTCGAATTCTTTGAGTGACAGTGAAGATGTTTTGCCCGGGGTTCATATACATATGTTGCTTGACATATGACTAAACCACTTTCCGAAATGAATCATAGCTATTTTTTTGAACGAAAAATATACATATCTTGAAAATGTTTTTGGTAACATAAAGCCCCTATTTCGTTGGGTTTAAAATTGCGGAATTTAATCCAGACTTCTCTGATAAAGATAATACAAATTTTACATCTGTAAGGATCTGCAGGCGCTGTGATAGGCAACCAAATAAAGAAACGTGAGGTATATTCACACTCGATAATAATTTCCCCACAAAATGTCTCATTTTTTTAGTTTAGTTTTATAGAATACTGATTTGACCCAACCATTCATAACCTAAGCGTTGACAAGAGAAACCCATTATTTTGTCTGTCCCTAATAATAAAATAGAATAATAAAAATAAACTTTAAAATCATCCCAAAACTAATTTCACGGGAAATCGATGACGCATTTGTCCTTCGACCAAATCACAAAACTCCAAGGTTATCCTCAGGGCTAAATAACAAAACTATAAATAAGCCTATACGCTTTGAGAAAGCATTACAAAACGTTCTAGATATCTCCTTCAATGTTATGTAGGTTAAGAGATCGACTGAATTGGGGGAGGGCACATTAATTTATGATCCCATTAAAACCAGTGGCGAGTAGTATTTCGTCCTTATTACGCACAGAAAAGCAAACATAAGCCATTGACAATGAAAGATCAGAGGCATTATTTCGACTGAGTAAAGTGGGCAAGCACCAGTAGCAGGGTTTATTTTCTCGGGTGATGGGATAAATTGTATTAGTTTTGAAATGTAAGAAGAAAATTCCCTTCCGACGCATTTATTCTATGAAAATCTCATCCTGCAAGACTGTCGATTGTTTTCGATCAGAAAGAAGCGATTATCCTCGTCTCTTCATCTCCTGACAATAGACACAAAATCCACTTCGTCGTAGTCCAGCGTCCCTTCCACCACCACTTTCGTTTTATCGTTATTATTATTATTTTTACACACATACACACACACACCAACAGGCGTATGTAGCGAAAATGGGAAAATCCCATTTTAGGAATGAAGTTTCTTTTGGATAAAATTTTTTTCTTCGTTGAATTGGAATAGAGAATGGTAAGTCGTTTATCCTAAACGCGGGCGTATATCACCAAGAATAATGGATTTTATGGAATGGAAATAGTGGCAGTCAAATACATTCACAGCAGCACCAAGATGGCGTACAACATAGCTGCGAAGCGGTAGTTATAGGCAGGACAGGCACAAAAGGGTGAACAAAAATTGTTTTCAACACAAACACAACATTCATATATATTGACAAACACAAACACATTGAAGGCTTCAGAAGATAAACGATTACTCTCTGGTACTGCTGGCTTGAGGAATTCAATTTGCCATCGCAAATGGTAGAGACTTTGAAATGAAAGGATGTGGAAGAGATATGACAGAATCTGCTTCCATTCGTAATCATAGTTTCTTATTGCTTTCTCTCTGTGATTCTTTGGTAAAAGTTGGATTTTCTAGAAATGATGTAGCAGAAGAAGAGGGCGGTGGCTATAAAATCCAAAACAGAAACGAGGAAAAAATTAAGGACAAAACGAACGCAAACTAAAAATTTCGTAATATAGCGCGTTTGTCAAGCGGTGACATAGTCTGGAATCATAGAATCCAGTAGGATGATATTGGCGTAGGTGTGTACTTTGTATATGTTTACAGCTATTCTGTGCCATTAAAGGATTTTTCTAATTTTATTTTATTTTTATTTTCTTACCAACGTTACCAAACAAATTTAATTTAGAAGCTTTAATGTGACATGATTTTAGAGTTGGTCATAGAAAATAACGTTTAATGTTATCATGTCCTAAATATTTGGACCCTGTCTTGAGTGCATAGAGCGGTTTGATTACGCGGCAACGTAAAATAATAGAACGTTTAAGTAAATTTGACGCCAGAGCTGTAACCGCTTGAATGTAGAAGCAGATATTGTGATGTGCCTTGTACCCCAGTTTCATACGAGTAAATGTTTGGGGTTTATAGCGCAGGCCAAGCAAAAAACTAGCCTCCAATAATGGCCTAATTTGTGTCAACGATTGTGGTTTAAGTTTGCACACGGAAGAGCAAGTCATAAGGAAGGATAGGCAAAACTAGATAGGGCAATCGGTAATATTTTTAACCCCGTATATCACAGCTTGAAAGGCACTGCAGTAGTCTGTCAGTCAAACAGAATGGTTGATATCACCTTCTGCTCCCTTCTCTATCTTTAAGGACCGCAGCTCTTGTACCCTTTTCTGTCTTCTTTAAAACGTGATATACTTTTAATGAAAGTGCTGGGTGGATGCCAGTTATGCCTGGTACCTATCATAACTTTATTCTTCTAATCGGTATGTGGCAAGTAGCTTTTGTATCACTTATTTGTATAAATTTGTCCCCTGCTGACATTCTGCCAAAAAAAATGACAGTTTACCAAAGGAGATGGTAGTCTGTCAAGAGATATGATAGTCTGTCATACGATATGACTATCTGATCCATATTTGGTCAACTATGGTTGGTAATACGATATCATTCTTCTAACTGATGTTTGATCTGCTGATCCTGACTTTAAAGTTTGCACGTATAGCAAAAGAAATGCTAAGGACAGCAATTTGTTGATATTTTTGATTGATCTTCTGTCAGGCAGAAGATAAACCTAAGGTTATTTCAGAAGTCTTACTATAATCAACGTATTTTCACTGGTAATTGAACTGTAAAATGAGTGTTCCACTTACGGATTTGTCCGAGATCTCGAAAGGAGGCGTAAATGAAACACGTCTATTGTGTGTTTTTTGTATGAAACAGTTTATTGAAAAACAGTTTAAAGTTTTCGGATCTTATTTTATAAGTACTCTTTCAGTTATGTGAAACAAACATGCATACACAGGTTACGTCAAATACTAATACGCTTTTTTTTACTATATAAGTTGTAAATTTGGCAACATGCAACTAACTGCACCACTGAAACCTACAACAGAGAACAAAATAGAATGTACCCCTTGTTATGTTTGCAGCCAAAAATGTTTTACACTTGGCATCGGTCCAAATACAATGCGCACTTCGAAAAACACCACCCCATGAGTAGCAAAAATAATCCGATACATATTTTGTATTCTACAGCTACAGATCCCTGTTCACGGTTTATTGGATGCAAAGACAAAAAAAAAAAACTCAGTCGGCATCCGAAAAGCCAAAATCGAATTTCAATGTTGTTTACTCCTTCGTTGTATACAGTCGTTTTCCTCTCTTGGGCTACCAGACATCCATTACAATGGTTCAACCCCTCAAAATCGTTTCCGATTAATTTTTGTATTTTCTGTAACTTTTCGTTCATTCAAAAGTTGAAATTACTGAGACTGACCCCTCTTCCAAAAGAAGCTTCGGAGACGGAGCGATGAAGTGCTTCCAAGCGAAGGGGATATTTCTTACAACATGGTCAACGCCTCGACAGCCACAACGACTCATTTGCTTGCATCCTACCGATTAAATACGAAACGACTCGACGTTTCGCATCTGAATTTGAAATTCGTCATCGTCATGCAAAATGTGTGTATGCCCGATGCACACAGAGATTGGGGCGACGCGCCTTTTCTGCATATGGTTCAGGTTAGATGCGTCATAGTACCTGCGTGTTTTTTATTTACCATGCGAAAGATGTGTGTGATGGTTTGACTTTTCCATTCATGCCTGTAAAACAGCAGGAAGGCCGGCGTGTATAGTCGGTGGCGAGCACCCCTCGTTTGGAACAAGAACGAGATGCCGGCTGAAAGAGTGAGAGAGCTCATTGAACAGCATCAGCATTGACATCCAGCCTTTTTTTTTTTCATTTACTATACATGGACTGGTGAATGTGGTGTGTGCTTCTTTGCTGCTAACGTTAGCGGGGGTAGTAGAAGTAATATCCTGTTTATTCGTATGCTTCCTGAATTTAAATATTTTTTTCTTTTCTTAAAAAAAAAACAAGAGGGTTGAATTTTTATTCTGTTCCGGTTTTTCTGCGTTTTAAAGAATTTTTTTTTTAACTCGAACAAGGACACCAGGGATGTCGGGTGTTCCTTTTTATAAAGTACTGCGTGCATTTTTATTGATGCCTCGCACCATTGCAGAAATAAAAATACAAATTTCAAGGGTAAATTTGTTGGCCTAGAAATTCCGCCAGGACCAATCAGCCGTCCTTTGTTCTAGGGCTTTACTTTGCAAGGTAGAGTATGAATATTATGCGCTTCCACTTAAACGGACGTTTACACTTTGCATTCACCCTGTTTAGGGATGTCTGGGAATTTGCTTTGTCTGTTTTGAATGACGTTTGAGGACATGTTAACCATGGAACATAATGGAGTTAATCTGATGAAAATGGTTCCTTTTGTCATTTTTGAAAAGGGAATTCGAGTAGTGCCAAATGTTTAAATCCTCCGTAGGTAGACAAAATTCTGGTGATTTATAGAATTTTAGGAATTTTAAAGCCCATGTGGTAGTCGATTTAAAATAATTTAAAAAGCATGTGATCCTAATGTATATTAATTTTCATATATTTTACACTTTTTTACCAACAAAAAAGAGTCGGTGACAGTTAAAATACGGTGGCGAATGTTTTGACACAAGTAAAAGCTGAATACGACCATCAATCAGGTGGCTTTTCTTGTGACGCTTCGATTTTTAGTGACATAATTATATAAAAAATTGTAAAATAAAACGTTCAATTTATTAATGAACATCGACAAAACGACACTTCTATTCTATTTCCCACTTGCTGATACTGAACGAAGAGTCGCTTTTATCCAAGATCCATGGCGGGAAATTGTGTAACTAAACTGTTTAAGTTTTTTAGATCATTTAGATACCCGCATTCTCCTATATTGGAGAAAAATGCAAAGAAAGTTTCAAATTGTTCCTTCATCGTCCTCGTCTGAGATACTTCTTCAGAGGACGTAGTAAGCAATACACTTGTTAGAATAAGCAACTTCTACATGTTATTGCCTTAACTTTGTAGTAGTCAAGGTTTGGCGAAATATACTTGTTTTTGGAGTTTAGTTTTAAAGTTTACCAATAGACATAAGTGCAGCTGTGAAAATGTCAGCTGTTTATGGGCAGCGCAGTTCCACGATATGTCCGAGTGTCAGGAGACCCACATTGTATTAATGGGCAGTCTAGAAGATATAAAACGGAAAAATATAGATCTGATCGAACTATGGCTAATGATATTAATCATATTATCCATAAGTAACGCTCGTATCTTTTTCGGTATATAAAAAACACAGCAAATCGATTTGAAAAATAGCAGCTTTTTATCAGTTTAAATTTTATTTACTGAAAACTACAAAAAAAAAGCAAATTATACACAAGGCTATTCATTTCCTTCATCAGAATCTTCTTCGACGATGCAAATGTTTTGCTTGCAGCAATTTGACGAAGCGATGATTGGGTGTTGTAGAACGAGGGTTGACTCTGATTAGCTTTAACTTGGATATGCCCAGTGGTTGTAAGTCTGAATACACATAAAGTGTTTATTTTTTACCTCCAAGTGGTAACCATCGGGTACTGGTCACATCCAACCGGATTTGACTTGCTAAACGATAAGCGCGAGTGTTGATAACACGACGAAAAACAGCAACACTATAATCAGCCAGGTCAGAATGGCACGGAATGAATACCCGGCCTGCTGTCCCAGGCGAACCTAGACAAGCTGCTTCGACTTATTCGGACAACAGGTTGTCTGGGAATTTCAAGGGTTAGTCACGCCCCTTGAACAGCGTTGGTGGCGGATGAACCGAAAGGCCAACGGCAGCGCTCAATCCAGTAGTGGATACTGACGGCCCCTTGTCCTAGGGGTAGCTAATGAACTGGAACTGGCGCTCCAGGTTGGGGGTTGTGCTTTGGGTTAACTACCCAAGCATGGAAAAACTAAAATGTTACGAAGGACTGATTTGATTGTTGACGACCCGGCTAAACCTAAAAAACGACTACGACGTTCGTATCTGCAAATGGAATATGAGAACATTAAAAAGGAGAGGTGCAAGCGAACAACTAGCGGAAGCCCTAAACTGCTACAAAGCAGACATTACTGCCATCCAGGAAATACTATGGGATAAGCCGGGCAAAAATAGGATGAAAAACTGTGACATCTACTACGGACCGTGTTATAGTGAGCAGAAACAGCGACTATTCGGATGCGGATTTGTTATAAGTGCCAGACTTAGGCAAGAAGTCTTATGTTTCTAAGGCATTAGCGTTGTAAAATTACGGCTTTGTTTTTAGGTAATTATATAAATCAAAGCAAGAATTCGAAAATATTTCGATTTCTAATCGCGGTTGGTCTGAAGTCCAAATTTTGTTTACTGCGGAAAGGACTCGCTCCACCGTTGCTTAAGTTTCTGGCTAGCATAAAATATATTCCACGATTGTAGCCGTTTCTTTTTATTAGCAAGTGGCGTTATTAAAATAGTTGAGAATTTTCACCCAGCGATTCACAATAGAAACATGGCCATCCATAATTTTTTTGATTTTGTCACTTGTACAGTAATTCTTTCACTGAAAATCTGTATTTTGGAACAAAAAAAAAACAGTACGAAGTTTTAAAGTGTAATACTGCAAAGAACAGTTTAAATACGAGCGTTAACCATAAGTGACAGCACCTGTTGCCTGATGAATAGGGAAAACTTCGGTGGAAGAGACTGTAGTTCTCAGGGACAACCTATGGAGTATATAATTTATAGCAGTTTTCAATGGCTTCTGTTTGAAAAGTAAAATTTGTATTACAAGTTAAAGACTCTTTCGGTATATAGAATATAAGATTTATTTAGTAGATTACGTTTTACTGTTATAATTTTGGCATTTTCTTTTTGGCATTTGTAGAGTATCCCTCAAACACAGGTCAGAGTTGGTCGCTTTGTCGCTACCGTAGACGTCAATAGCCATCCAATCTGTTGAGTTTTTCAAGTTTTCGGTTGGCACCTTATGCAGTGCAGGTCACCATCAATTTATGTTGTATAGATTCAGTGATTTTAGTTTGATTAACAGCCCCATTTAGGACCTAAAGCTTTATTGTGTATGGCGAAATTTATATCTACCTATCTATAGAACTATCTTTAGAACCAGGTGCGCGCACAAGTAGAAACAGACATCATTGACCTTACGGCGGTTCACTTTTACACTCAATTCACAGCTTTTTTTTTCTCCAAAGGACCAGCTTGTTCAAAGCCAGTAGCATTATTTCTGATAGTGCCCGTGGGTGTTTACTCGGCATATAGTTACTAATCCCGTATGCATGGGAAAAAACAACTTATCCTAGATTCGATGGGGTGATAGTTCTTTTTACTTTCATAAAAATCAAGCCTCTTGGTTTTTGCATAATTTTGTTGCATCAAATTATCCCAAAACTCGTAATATCATGAAATTTTCTTAACTGAATTGTTGTTGCAATAAAGCGGCCTGTCAAGTGCGCCAACATGGTGGATTTTTGAGCAACACAAACCCAATTTTCCGTGAATTATTGTTTCCTGTTTATAAAACTGGTGATTTTTGTAGCGTTTTTTTAAAAATCGAATAAAACACTCAAATTTGCATCACATATTCAAAAATTTGATTGTAATCGATAAATAGGCCTTTGCCAATTACGTTTTAAATTTTGCGTTACTTTTTCGAGCTATTCTGTAAGGCTTCAATAGTGTTTGGCTTGTCCACATGGACTAACGACTTTACATAACCCCACAATAAATAATCAAAAGATGTTATATAGCATGATCTTGGCGGCCAACTCATAGGGCCATTTCGAGAGATAAGCTGATCTCCAAATTCATCCTTCAACATTTCCATTGTTTCACTAGCTGTGTCACATGTGAACCACGTTCAAATCAGCCAACTGGGGCAAAAAAAGCGAATATCATGGCTCGATATCGTTCGCCGTTGACGGTTACGTTTCTTCCACGGTCGTCTTTGAAGAAAGTTGGACCGATGATGACACCAGCCCATAAACCACACCAAACTGTCGGTTTTTCGGCATGCATAGGTAATTGTGGCTGTTCATCACTCCAGATGCGACAGTTTTGCTTATTTACGTATTCCGTTGAGCCAGAAATGGGGTCGATTATGACGACCATAACATGGTCGTAAAAAACGGTGCACATTTTTCATAGAGCAGAAAAGGCAGAATATACTGAAAATTTTTCACTTTGACAGATGACGTGTAGATGCCATTACTAAACAGAAAAACTGAACTTTTAAAAAATCACCCGTTACAAAATTCGAAAATTCAGTAAACAAAGTGAGTCCAGGACAGAATTGAGTTTAAGTGGTTCAGTAGAATTTTTAAGCCAAAAGACGAAAACATGATGTCATATGATAGATATTAGATATATACCTGCCTCTACTTCCTACACTCATGTATCAGTATCTGCAGGTTTTTTCTCAAGCCTTCAATCACATCCGCAAACGACTGACGGAAAACTATTTGATCGATTTTCATTAATTCAAATGGCATCTTCATGTAGATTCATTCAATCATTCAGTTGTATCTAATCTTAAAATTTATTCAATCTAACACATGGTGTTGCACCGTGTATGTGCGCGCACGCCTGATTGTATTCAGTAGCAACGCCAATGCAGCGCAAGTCTTTTGTAAGGCTTTACTTGGAACTATTTTATTGCAACAAAATGCAAAAACAGTTACAATAACAACAAGATATGTCGCAAAAACAAAATCACAAAACGTATAGTCGGGCGCGTTTGCCTACACCCTGTACTCACGCTAGGCTGTTGAATCTTTATATTTTATTTCGATTTCGAAAAAAAGAGGACAACCATGAGACAGCATTAGACATGATTCCGTCCCTCAAACTCTACCTACTTTCTGGTGTTTTGTTCAAGTCAAGTCAATCGCCTGCCTACATGTGAAGCCCCTACTACTATAAACTTACAACCTACCATACATTGCTATGCTGGCCGGTTTTGAACTGGCTTTAACGCCGATTGACTTCCACGACTTTTGTGGCCGCCTGTGAATTGAAATTAATACTCGATTGGTTTATTTGTTGTTGTTGTTGTTTTTTTTTATAATTGTGGTGGTGGTGGTAGCACTGCGAGTAGATTTTTTTTTTTATAATTTCCATCTATTTCATTTTCTGTTTGCGGCCAATTTAAACTCAGAGAAAGAGAGAAAAATCGTATAAAAGATGTAGGGGAGAGAAAACGAAGAGGTAGCAGACAACAGAGCCCACATACTCCATCAAGTGTAAATGCAAAATGCAATGCAACTACGCTCGCGCGCGCGTTCCAAGGAACGAGTTTCAATATGCATAGTTCCTCCGCAAACCCACTCGACAGAGTTGGAGGCCTGCGCGGGCACGCGGTGTATCCACCGTTGTGTATCCAAGATCGGAGTATGGTTGCCTAGTGGTAGTGGATTGAATTCACTTAGTATGGCAATTGTAAAGTTATACAGGTTTTCTGTGAATGGCTTGAACGAGCGACTAGTTTCGCCACACATAGTGATGAAATATAGGTGCTAATAGCTGCCCTGGTATTGCTTGGAGTTTTAGTTTTTTCTTCTTCTCTATATTTCTGTTGTTACTATTTGCTCTCCATCATCTTTGTATCTAGATTGTGTACATATTGACTTTGGGCAGCAAAAAAAAAAACTAAAGATACGTTGGAGTACGGGGAACGGAAACCGAAAAGGTTTATGAACTGTCTGTGATTTTGTTGTGCTTTTGTAAGTCTGCGAAGCGAGATGAGGTCGAAGGTTTGTTTCGTTTGAGAAATAAGACAAATATTCCAATACAATGAACAACTCGAGGGGAATTACATTTTGTCTTCTTTTCTTTGGTTATTTTTTTTTAAATAACCAAAAAAAAAAATTATTGACAACACCACCGTGAGTTGTTTTATAATCCAATTTATTGTAGCTATGTACACGGAAGGTATTAAAATTGGCATTTAAAAGTCGTCTTTTGTTGTTGTGATCTTTACAAATTCAAATGAATCATTACGATGGGATTTTAATTTTAAATTGACATTTCTGATGACATTAAGTGGGTGACAGAAGAAAAGTGACATTTTAATCTGACAGGTGCAATGAGAAAATAAGACGTAATGAACTCGATGTTATTGTGATTTATAATGGAAATCTACTCGGATAGTTGAAAAAAAATATGATTATGACTATCAGGACTTTGGTGTGTTTTTTTTTACTCATTTACAAAGAAAGCCACAATTATAATGAGCAGTAGCTTTAGGTTTGAATTTATTGGAAAAGTTTGTCTGTGCTCCCTGATGGTAACCTTTGAACTCACCTAAACATCTGTAAAGTATCCACTTGCTTTTATTTAAGAAGTAGGAAATTGCAATCTCAATTATTATGTGCTCTTGAATTTAAAATCCAACATTTTGCAATTTACCTAGAGGGGTATATTTAGTATGCTTTCAGTTTAGCCGCAAAAAAAGCGATCCTTCAGTCGTTAATAGGAATGTTCAGGTCATATTTAACATTCACAAAGCGATATAAAGCCAAATACTTGGATTGGAATTATTTTACTTGTTCTTATTAATCGCACCTTCCCTTGTGAATGTATTTGAAAGACTTTGTAGACCTTAGATTAACAATGCAAATTTAAGAGCCAATTTTTTAATAATTTTAGTAATAATTTAAGTGCTCAGAGAACGTCTGAAATGCTCCATTACAATTGGATATGTCTCCTTTAAACTGTCCTATCTGCAATAATAATATGTTCACCAACAATCTGATCGGACCTTATCAGTATGTTTTCAAGGCAGGAAAGTCCAATCTCATCAAATCATCATCCTTAAGTAGATATTGGAAAAAAAGGTGCCCAAATCAATGTTGAATAAAAATACGATGGCGTATGGATGGCATTTAGACTCTGTCTGTATGTGAAGGATGGCCATGGATACAAACAAATATTCAAAACTCCCGAGCCAACAGTAGTGGTACAATCTTCAATAAATCTGTATAACTGACGGTATTGATATTTGGTCGAACCCGCGTTTGTGAGAATAGAACAGGAAGAGACTATATTGTGTTTTGTATTAAATTAGAAAAATACCTGGCATAGACAAAACGTCACAATCTGTGGGTGGCCGGTGTAGTACTAATCTGGTCGCTTGCTGAGTGAAAAGTTTGCGCGTTCAATCCCAGCCAAAATCCATTTAACTTTTATTCAAAAGAAAGAAAAAGGGTCGGTTGTTATACCTAAAAGTATGCACCATCATGATTTTTTTTTTAATTTAACGAACACAAGTAACAGTGACTCGCCGAACTTAGTTTGGACACCACCCATGGCGTAAGACTCCACTACATCCAAAATCTTTCCTATCAGTCTCTTTCTTTCTCTTCTCTAACGCTCGTACCTTGGTTAAAACACATAAAGGAAATTCATAACCCATTGAGTGCATGTAAATTACAAAAAAAAAAAAAACAATCGACAGCTTTAATTTTAAGGTAGTACGAGTCTCAGCTTCAACTCTGACATCTCGTCAGTAATCAGCTTTATTTTTCACTCACTACGGTGATTGAACATTAAATACTTACTTACTGAACCTGGGCCTCAATTAAAATCAGTCCTTTCCGAGGCTATTGGTTGCTTCGTAACAATTAATTTTTTTCACGGTTGGGTAGTTAACCCAAAGCACAACCCCCAACCTGGAGCGCCAGTTCCAATTTATTAGATACCCCTAGGACGTGCGGCCATCAGTATCCCATACGGGATTGAGCGCTGCCGTTGGCCTCGGTACATCCGCCACCATCTCTGTTCAAGGGGCCTGACTAGCCCTTCAAATTGCTAGACAACCTGTTGTCCGAATATGTCGAAGCAACTTGTCTAGGTTCGCCTGGGACAGCGACTGGGTATTCATTCCGTGCCATTCTGAACTGGCTGATTATAGTGTTGCTGTTTTTCGTCGTGTTATCAACACTCACGCTTATCGTTTAGCAAGTCGAATCCAATTGGATGAGACCAGTACCCGTTGGTTACCACTTACGAGGTTAAAAATAAGCACTTGATGTATAGTCAGAGTTACAACCACTGGCCATTGCCAAGTTAAAGCCAATCAGAGTCTACCCTCGTTCTATAACACCCAACCAAAATAAAATACGCTCGATTCATACATACGCTTAACTGTTTAACGGAAGAATTAAAATGCCTTGATACACAACTTTTAACAGTTACTGTATTTCAAATTTAAATCAACTCCTGTAAGAAAATGTTAACAATCTACTTGCCTCCATTTGTATGTAACTTCACCATTCACAAAAACTAACATCGTTCATCTTGTTTCTTAATCAATGAAACCAAAGAGGATTTAGTGTACCTACATGTAAGCCAAATGTTGCACAATTTTGTCGGTTTAAGTCACGTTTGTTTTATCAACTGTCAATGTACCAAATCCGACTAGACCACAGTCAACTTTTTGGGATTGGATGACTTTCCAATGAGCCCGGACAACAGCTCATGCATCGCGGTTTGAATGGCCCGTATTTTATTGTAATCTCTGTGGATTCAATTGCCTTTGAGTGTGTACACACAAAATGTCAATCACAATTTAAACAACAAACAAACAAAAGAAAAAAAAACCCAGATGTATTTTGTTAAATGTCAAAGAATTTGGACAATGCTGTTACGATAAAGAGGAAGCGGGAATGTTTAATGCGGGTGTTTTTTTTTACAATAAAACGACAATGAATGTGGGAGAGATCATTTTGACAGTTTTCTTAAGATACTTGTTGTACATTCGTTCTTGAAATACTGATTGATGATTCGATGATTTCGTCATGAAATATATCGAATAATGTCAACGAGTAGGTAGACTTTTACTTTCAAGTTATCCGTATTGCAGTGTAATTCAATAATAATTTGATTTGGCTGTGGCGTAGTTTTCGCAGTTCCATAATGTTCCCATAATGAAGAGAACATCAAATGTCAAATAATGTATTCCCAATTTAAAAATAAAAATATCCATAAGTTGGAAAACTCAGGTGGTATATTTCAAATGAATCATTTCAATTTGTTTTGTTTGTAATAAGTCAGTCTTGATAGTGCAGGAGTACATTTTTAAATGGAAATAAACAATTTAAGTTGACATTTCCATCATTTGAATTTGCTATTTATAAACCATAATGGTTTTGGGAAATGAATATTCATGATTCGTTTCTCGTATTTGTTTTGTATATTTTTAGACATTGAAAAAACTGTATTGCCTATGATAGGGATAGTTAACACTTTTTGAGAATTTGTATGTGTTGAATGAATAAAATTAAAAATACTAACAATCGAGAGACATTTGGAACGGTGAAGAATATTCTTCTCGGTCTAAAGAATATATATGGCATTCAGACATTGAGGAAAAAATTGTATGTTTGAGAATATTCTATCGCGGTCTAGAGAATATGTTGGAACGCGTAAATGTTTAACGCTATTTGAGTTTAAATCAGTGGGGTTGAAGTATCAGAAGTGAACAAAATGATAAGCGTTATGAACACCCTTTATATGTTTTAGCACAGTGCGGGTGTTAAGGAAATTCGGGATAAGAAGAAAGGAGATACCGATAGACATTGGTTTTAAGTTATAATGGAAAGGAAAAACTGAGTTTGGTAGAGCATTCCACATTCGTGTTGTTCCGTTTATGTAAGAATCTCTATATTTGAGAGTTTGTCCGAAGATAGGCTTAAGGGTTAACTGATTTGCATTCAAGGGGTAACGAGTATTGCGGCTGAATTATTGAATGGGAGGAATGCAGATGGCTATTTCATTTGAGAATTGATTGTTAAAATAGCGATAAAACAATGTAAGGCAGTAGATATTTCGACGGTGTTCAAGCGAAACTAAAGAGTTCGATATTCTAATGTCTCCTATAAGATTTTTCGCATGCTTTTGAATCCTATCTAGAAGGTGCAATGTTGATTTTGATGCACCCGACCAGATGTGGGCGTTAAACTCAAGTTTAGGGCGTATAAACGCTTTTTATATTATGGCCAGATCAGAAGGGGTGGCATATTTTTTTACATCGATTAAAGAAACCTAGACATTTGGCTGCATTGTTAGCGACTTGGAACATGTGGTCGTTCCAACGTAAGTCTTTACTAACACATATACCTAGCATGGAAAGTTCTTCGGTTTTTTCGACGTAAGTGCCATTCATGGATAATGGCTCTAGCTTTAACGGCAGAAGACAGCATTGCGTTTTGGAAGCATTGAGTTCTACTCTGTTGGATTTACCCCATTCGATGATGCTGTCATGGTCGGAATTCAATGAGCTGAACATATGTTGTCGTTTAGACTTCACGTTCGAAGATGAGAGAGGTGGACCGGACTTGAAAACGATGAATGAGAAGCTGAGAATACTGTCATCGGCGAAGGAATGAATTGGATTACAAGTTACTGACAGGAGATCATTGGTAAAAATAAGAAAGAGAGTCGAAGACAAAACTGAGCCTTGAGGGACACCAGCATTTATTTGGTGAGTTGTAGAATTGAAACCGCCCAAAACAACTTGAATTAACCATTTCGAAAGATAATTTCTAATTCATAGAAGAAGTTTTTCATCGATTCCAAATGCACGCATTTTGGACATAAGGGCTTGGCGCCGAACGCTGTTAAATGTCTTTGAAATATCAAGTGCAACATTATTACTTTCTCCACCATGGTGGATTGATTGGTTCCACTTTTCGGAGAGATATTTCACCATATCACCAGTTGACCTGTTTCTGCGAAAACCATACTGCCGGTCATTGAGAAATTTTCGTGTTTCGAGATATTTCATAAGCTGACGATTTATCAGCGACTCCGTGACTTTGTAAGGAAGGGACGTAAGTGCAATTGGTCGGTAGTTAAAGAGAGAAGAAGATTCGCCTTATTTGGTACAGGCTGGACAAATGCAGTTTTCCATCTACTCGGAAAAAGACCTGATGAGTAGGATAGATAGAAAAGCTTACGCTTACGTTTTGCTAGCGTAGAAGAACACCTCTTCAGAATAATGGGGGAAATACCAACTGGACCAGCGGACTTGTGAATGTCAAGATCAAATAAAACTCTTGCAATTGTACAAGTACGAAAGTGAACTTGTCCCATAGAATGATTTACGTTCTCAAGTACAGCAGGAGACTGTGCACAATATGGCGATGTAGAACTGACAGCTGGAATGTCATTGTGAATGAGCGTCAGAACTGATGACGATGCCGAATTTTTTTTTATATTTTTGACAAATGACCAAAAGTTTTTACTACCTCTGGGACATTGTAGAATTTTTTGCCTCAGCTTTCGGTCGTATAAGAATTTGACACGTTTTAAATGGGAATTACAGTCATTTCGGGTTTGTTTGAATTTTGTTGTTTAATAGCTCCATACTTGCATATGCCAACAATATTAGGTCTGTTTAATGACTCTGAGCTGCACAGAATTACAGGAAATAACAGAAAAGTTTTCCATGAGAAAATATCCTGTGCGAAAATGTTTCGCTATTCTTTCACGAGCCAGAGTTGAACAATCTAGAACAGGTTTTTTGCACCTATTGCTGAGGAGGAACAGAAAAGTTGTAAATGTCAATGTCTAGTTGTCAAATTTAATGTTTTAATAGTTATTTAGAAAATGTTTAGCATTTACGAGTTTTAGGATTTGCAATATTTACATATGGGCTAATAATGACATTACAAAACTCTTTGATTGTTAGGAACGTATTAAAAAATTAAAAAACGTTATGTAAATCATAAATTATGCGTCTTTTGTTAATTTATTTAAGTCTACCATTATTTTAACAATTTACAGACTATATAATTCTATTAAAAATAGGTAAATGTCATTTAGGTTTTGACGAACTTATAAAAAAAAAATGTATGAGTTGATAATTGCTGGGGAATGTATAGCTTATGGACACTAACACTCCGACTGGCAGTGTTTTCGAATCCCAGCTAAATGGTAGACCACGCTCTAAATAGTGAGTAAGAGTAGAAATGTCCTTAAACAAACTAAATTATGCAACTGGATGCAGTTTGATAGAGTAAACTGTGGCATAAGTATATGTGCTTCGTCATAAAGATATATATTTCCAAGCGTTAGTTCTTATCAAAAATGTACCATGATGGGTTTTACTAAGATTTGTAAGGTTTTTTGTTGAAAAATTGTATGCTTTCCTTTTTTATGACTAAAATTTTAGTTTCTTTTTTTTTTAAATAAGCTGCAAAGTTGATTTTGTTAGTGTAGTGCTGCCCGCAATATTCCTTATCAAGTCGAACTCTGGCGTCGTGACTTTGATGGTCCAGGTTAACCGTTATTCCTCCAATTTAGTCGGTCAAAATCTATATAGACCGCTAATGCCAGATATCTTATTTTGTTTTACAAAACCCACAGCACTAATCACACTTTCGAACAAAACCTACTCCTCTTACTTCCCTCACACTAGCATGACATTACGAGCATGGAAACTTTACGTACCTATCAATGAAACATGTAAATGTTGTTCGCGGCTCCGTTTAAAATGGTCCATTCGGAAGGTCCAATTTCGCGTCACTTTTTCGAGCATTTCGGCTTGTATTCCAATTACGAGTGTTATGTTATCCTGTAAGGCTTCAATCGTGTTCGGCATAGACAATCAATCGACTATACATAACCCCACAAGAAATAATCAAGAGGAGTTAAATCGCATGATTTTGGTGGCCAACTCACAGGGCCATTTTGAGAGATAAGCTGCTCACCAAATTTAACCTTTAACATTTCATTGTTTCACGAGCTTGGTGACATGTGGCACCGTCTTGATGTAACCACATGTCAAACAAGTTCAGCTAAGCCAACTGGGCTCGATATCGTTTGCCGTTGACGGTAACGTTTCTTTCACGGTCGTCTTTGAAGGAAAATTCACATAGCACGAATTTGATTCAATTTCAATAATTTGCAACCATTCCTCGTTTGTAAGTCTTTCCATCATTAAATGGAAGGGTATACTGAACAATTTTCACATTGGCAGATGACGTTTGGATGCCACTACTTACCAGTGCTGCCAATCTCAAAAACTTAACTCTTAAATAAATTGAATTTATTGAGCCTTTTGTGCTTAACTCTTAAAAAATCACCTTTTAGTTGTCAAATGACTGTTGGAAAAGTGCTGCCAGGTCATCATTTAGCTTTTTTTTGGTTTTTGCGACTATAGAAAAAACATATAATAAAATCTATCAAACAGATATTGTTTCTGAAAAAATAGATGTCTCCGCATTATTGACCACGGCATAACACACTGGCACCTATACAGTTAACTTGCCATAACCATTATTACACTGTCATGGCATGACTCATTTTTCAATTACAATCAGCCAAATTTAATCTCGTTTCGTTCGATACGTACGTATTAAGCGATGACTACGACTACGACAACGACAACTAGTACTTTATATTTTGTTCCCTTCATGATATGCGTATTTTTCTTATCTGTGTTTCATAAAGTATACACAGTACACACCCGTTTATAAACACATTGGCAATACAAAAAAAATAATTCCCATCAACAAATAGCTTTGCATGGCAAAGTGCATTCGACAATGTGTGCCGTGTGTTTATTTCATTTCCACGTCGATGTCGGGTGGGGTGGTGTTCAATGTTTATTTTTGTGTTGCGTTTGCAATTTTGTCAATTTTTTTTCTATCCAAGTAAAATTCGCTACAAAGGTATGTACATATAAAGAAAATTATATTTTCTTCTCTGCCAAGCACGAGAGCACCATACTTTACTTGCTCTGCGTGTCACCATAGCTGTGTGTGTGTGTTTGTTTGTGTAAGCAGACAGCATTTTCACATTCTGTCATAGTATTTGTAGTTTCAGAAAAGCATACGAATTGAAAAGCAAGTTGTCGGTTCTCTTTTCTTCCGATTCACATGTGACAGAAAGAGATGAAATTAGAAATCCTGTCTTCATGGGGTGCGAGGCGACGTTGTCTGGTTGTGTATGTGCGTTCTGGGTGTAGGTAAATTTTATTATTGTTATTGAACGACATGGGATGTGTTGCCACATTTCTATTTTCACCCAGGCAATGCAGTACACACACAATGAGTGTGTACCTCTTTCTCGGTTGTCCGGAAAGCAGAGAGAGACAGAAACTACGTATTTTTTTTTTACATCTTTCCCTTTGTGAGGTAAAAAAGAAGTAGAAAAAAAAAAGAATTATGATTATAATGACGGTAATAACGACGTTGATGTGACGTGTTGTTATTCCGATCGACCGACGTCCAAATAGCACCGTCTCAACGTTAAGCAATACGACTGAAAAAGACAACAACATGAGAATGAATAAAGATATTTTTCTGATGTATACTTTTTTTTATATAGGCATGAACGACAGATGACGGTGATAGTGATACAACAGTGTTGTCACATTTCAAATTAAACACAACTAGTAATTGTATAAAAATTATGATGTTTTCTTTACTTCACAATTGTGGTTAATTATATTAACTATTTGAATGCTCTATTGTGATCATTATAATAAAAGTTTACGTTTGGTGGTGTTTTTTTTCTTACGGTTGCGATTATTGTTTGGATTCAAGCGAATGACATTGAGATTGCCGGGTTTGACTTTTAAGGTTGTAATTTGTTTGTGGTTTCCTCCTTGTCACAAGTAAGTAAGTAGGTAGGTATTTATTGGAAGAAAAAGGAAATCATTATTGTAGTTTCCACTGATTATATTTAATATATTTGGTGTTGTTGTTTTAAAAATAAGGAATACATACCTACCGAGATTAACTAAAATTATCAGGTTGGTACCTACAAACGACATATGTACATATTGGTATGTACAGGTGTATAAAAAGAAGACTTGCACAAAATTATTAACGCAAATATCTGGACATTTCCTGGTTGATATAGGCAACTAACCACTGACATTTCGGTGATTGGTATATCTGCAATTGAGTAATCACAAAAAAAAAAAAGTCCATTTGGTTGCAGACGGCCAAAGTTGAGGCATTGACCCAGGGTTTTCGTGTTCAGTAATCCAACATATTTACTAAACACTGCACCCACTCACCTAAGCCTATCGATAATGCTGCCAAAAGCTTTTGGCTCACACCTCAATAGCGATCAACGAAACGAACTACTAGGTAAATAGAAAATTCTCTGCAACAGATTAAGGCAGCAGGCTCTGTAAATGGTCAAAATATAGATTTGCAACATCAGAGTACACGATCGGAATAAATGCAAATAGTAGAATACTTATCACCTTTAACGTATCACGATAGCTCTGGACCAACAAAGTTAGTAGTGGTATCACCTTACAACTAAGTTGGTAGGGGCCCTCAAATGTTGACCATTAATAAGAAACCTTACAATGTACCGAATTCTCAACGATAACGACATCTATAGATGCTGGAGTGACGAAGACATTT
This sequence comes from Rhingia rostrata, assembly GCA_949824845.1. Taxonomy (NCBI): domain Eukaryota; kingdom Metazoa; phylum Arthropoda; class Insecta; order Diptera; family Syrphidae; genus Rhingia; species Rhingia rostrata. The sequence goes on along the minus strand of OX463755.1, from coordinate 48,062,465 downwards.
TCGAGGACGTACACAATTTTCTCATCATTCTTCAAGTAGTCTCTGGTCTCTTAAGGAACAGAAAACTTGTAACTCCGAGATACCTAAAAACTCTTCAAAATTCCGTTGTTTTATCTTTTTAGGTTTCGGAGAAGATCAAGACAGCTTTATAAATATGACAGAACCAAAGAACAAAGAAGAGGTAATGACACAAGGATAACCTCAACATCAAGACTAACCCTACATACATTATTCATTTAGAAAGAAAGATGTCGGGTGTAGTGCTATCGTACTTTATGGGCGCTGTACAACCTTAAGAGATATTACGACATTTCTGTCAGTCCGCAAATGACAGTTGGTTTTATGTTTTTATCCATTTAAACAATACGAATGTAATTGAAATGCTTTTCCCTAGTTTCAAAGAGAAATATAAATGCTACGTGAAGGTCCGTACTTTACGGCAGAAGTGTTGGTCTGAATTTCAATAAAATACAGTCTATGTTCCAAAACTGATTACTAAGTACACCAAGCTAATTAATTTAATTTCTACCAGTCAACACTTGAGACGTAAAACAATCAATTCCACGCCCGATATCAACTCGAAAGCTAGTACTTAAAATTATTACCTAGCCAGACACCATTAATTTTCTTTCAACCCATTACAATAAGCATTAATATTGAATAACAAAAAAAAATCCTTAACTATTCACAAACTACTGCGCATATTAATTTTTATCTAAAAAAAAATAGTTACCACTTTGAACAGATAAAATAATTGTGAACCAGCAAATTGTACCGCATACAAACTCCTAACATTACCTATACAATGACAATGTGCCAAGCTTATATCACCACCACCCTTTTGTGAAGCCATTTTATCTCCAAAAACAGCCGCGAAATACGTAGCAAAATATTACAAAAAATATAACCTAACAAAACAAAATTATTCATTTTGCAAACATCAACAAAATGCAATATTGCTGGCGGTGATACATATTTGTGGAAGAAATAACAACAAAAAATGTAATTATATTAATTGTGGAGTTTTGTTTCATCAACGTGTATTAGATTACAAATTTCCTAGTACCTATGACTCGATGGTTAAAGAATGCCAGTGTTATATACTGCGTTGCTGCCGGCCCTAAAGCTGCGTCTCGGACGTAAGCGGCTGTTTTTAGTTGGCTGCATTCACGAAGTAACATCATACTATTGGCGAATGTGACTGCTAAAACGTTATATGATGGAAAAGCAATTTTACAGTTTCAATTTAAACTTGATGTAATCAATAGTTTTGTTACGTTCTTTTACGGTATTGATAATCAAATGTAGGAAAGGCCATGTCTAAAAAAAAACAATTTTCCAAACCTATTAAAGGTACAAAGTGTATCTGAATTGTACTAGATTTGTTTGTTTTATGGGTTACCTTCCTGGTTAATATTTAATACTTAAAATATCTTTATTAAAATAGGATTGCTAAATTTTAGTTAAATTGTAGTAAACCAAAAGAATGATTTTAGTACAATTGTATATTTGTTTGCAAAATTTTATGGTGCACTGCGTATTAGTGTTAAAGTAGAAATAAACAGAACTTTTTATTTGCCTTTACTATTTTATGTTTTACGGTACCTATAATCGAAGCATTTTTCATTGGCACTGAAAATTCCATATATGTGGGTTATTTACTATTAAAAAATGCTTATTTTTGTTACTGCCTTCCATTTTTCGTCTTCAGTCGAGTATACAGAACTTTTTGGAAAGCAAAAAGTAACGCGTCTAATGAAACTATGATCTTTCAATAATTTTGAATAGAAACTTGAGTTTACAATAGGACAAGACAAATCTTCACGAAGAGCAATCACATTTTACATTTGGAAGGTTCATTATTATTATCATTATTAACATTTTTGCAAAATTGAAAGTACGCATAAGGTAATTAGTTTTTTTTTAGTTAGATTTTTTTTGTAGTTGATAATAATCATTTAGATTTATTGCTTACTCTATTTATTAAATTAAAAATAAGTAGACAAACTATAAAAAAATTGGCATCACTTTTTTCTAAAAGTAAAAAAAATAAACAAGCAACGTCGGAAGTTTGCACTTACGAAAAAAATATGTTTACGACGACTTTGTATGAACGCTCTTAAATCTCCACCATTAAATAATTTGGTATGTCAATGAATTCGATCTCATTTTAGTATTTTTATACCGTATCCTATAGACCATGTTAGTTTTGATACATAGTTTGTAACATAGATAAATAGCTAGATAACGCTTAAAGTATATGGATCGACTCAGAATCGATAGCTGAGTCGATTCAGCCATGTCTGTCCGTCCGTCGTCCTTACGTCACCAGTTTTTGCCCTTAAATTTTGAGCTAGAATGACGGAATTTGGTACACGTGTTTTGTGTTGCTCCCAGCAGAACAAGTGTAAACATTTTTGAAGTCCACTCATTACCACGCCCCCTTTTTAGAAAAACGTGGTTTTAGGCCAAACCGTTTGAGATTTTAACAAAGTGTCTGAACAACATACCTAGACAATCCTTATGTCAATATTTCGTTTATACAAAGTTTTTTGCCATGCCCACTTATTGGGGACTCACTGCCGCGCCCCCATTTTATAAAAACGTAGTTTTAGGCCAAACCGTTAGAGATTTTTTAAAAGTGTCTGAACAACATATCTAGACAATCCTATTGTCTATATTTCGTTCATACAAATTTGTTTGCCACGCCCACTTATTGGGGGCGTTTTCAGTAAAAAAAAAAAAAAGTTGTCCGGTAACATTTTAAACATTTCGAAAAAAATGTTGATCATTGGTTATGGTAACATAAACATTGCTTAAATATATCATTTTAACCCACGCCCACTTTTTGAAGGCGTTTTCATACAAAAACCATTTCTATATACTACCTCATAGCGTAACCAGGCGAAAATCGATGTTTTTTTCTAACCATAAAAGATTTTGATAAACTGTCTGAACAATATGTTGTGAAAATGTCATTTCTACATTTTATCGCCATAGAGCCGACATTTTGGGGATATTTATAATAGGATGGGATGGGGTAGGGTATAAAACGATCCACACATTGGATTGTAGCCTTCTCATATGTTTTATTTCCTTTTGTTATTTTTCCGTTCTATACATTATTTTTCGTTGAGTGCATATGTTTGATATATGAAAGTGACTGATTAAATGTCATTAAAACATTTCAAAAGTTTACGCTTACCATTTCAGGTTACACACCCAATTCGTGTGCGAAATTTCCAATATTTTTGTAAAATATTCCTCGTTCAAGTTTTGACACTTCATGTGCCACATGGGAAGCTAACCACGTTTTTCGACTTTCCGACGTTTCATGAATACTCCTTAAATTTCGTTTGCATTTAACGAAGCAAATTTTGAAATGTGGACATCATTGCTTTTGTTTTACATAAATATCAGTCAATATATGACTTAAATAATGTCAAACTCCACTTTGAATTCATAACTACGTATGTATCTATTTACTTTTAAGCTCTGCAAATCTTTAGCATGACCTTGATTTTAAGTATCTATCTTTCAGTTGACAACATAAACTTCAAAATCAGTGCAAAAAAACCTGTAACACTGCTTTAAAATTCATTATAAGTGTTTGCGTTTAAATACAAACATTTGCAGTTCGTACCTGCCAATTATTGTTACGAGCCGACATAAGCGAATGTCACAATGTGCCGGCTAAAGTAATAGACGTAGGAACGTGTATGTCTGGTACATTTGTGTATAATTCCTCCGTAATTATATTTATTTTTGATTACTAGTCGGTTTTTATTATAAATATCGAATGTCAATGTTTTTTTTTTAGAATTTACCACATTTAAAGTTGTAGAAATTTAAAAACGACAGAATACTATTTTTTTTTAAATGAATAAACGATTTTATAAAGTTGCGCACAAAATTATATTTCAGGTTTTTAAAAAAAATTGGAATGTGATTTGTCAACGTGTTTTTCTAGAATATGGCATTTGTAGTATGATGATTCATCTAAAAAAATATGACACAAACAAATTTGACATTTGCAGACTAAAAAACTCAATAAATTGTATCAAATACCTATTCTAATTTGTTGCTAAACTATTTTTCATTTGTTTGTTTTAGTGCGCAGTTTTATGTTATTTTTCGAAGAATCCCAGTTTTGTTTGTGTGTGTGAAATAATCCAAACATAATATGCCAAGGTTTGCATGAATAAATTTGTCTATGAAAATAAAATTTGGATTACTTATAATTTCGTTTTTTTTTAGCTCACGCTGGTTTAAAAAACAAGAGATGAAAATTTAAATGAAAATACGAAAATTGTTAATTATTTTATTTCACCTAAACAACCCAAAAGAAATGAGCTCTATTCTCGAAAGTAAACATTGGAGTGAATAGTGTTTATTTTATATTTGCGTAGGGGTAGGTAGGTATTATGCAAAAAATAGTTTTTTCATGAAATGTTTGGTGTTAATTCCAAGTTTCAAGAATTCAAGAATCACGATATGTTCTTATTAATGTCAAAGTCGGCTGTTGTTTTTGGAGATTTGAAACATAAAATGGCGTAATTGTGTGGTAAATGCACCACACGCGGATGTGCGTATCGATTTATAAACACAAGTGATGGGTCGTTCAGTGAGATACTACATTATACTACTTGCTTAAATGTTTACCCCACCAGTCACCTGTCACTGACTCCTTTCCATACAAAAATCGTTCAACATATGATCTTAATGCAGTGTTTGGTGACAGCCTTTTTTTCATTTCAATTATTTAAACATTTCAACTACAACAATTCACATGCATCTTTATATCAGGAAAGATTTTTTTTATATTTATTTGTTCATATTCTGAGATATTATGCCCTTTGGAGTAAATGATTCTTCATAACTTTTAGATTTTCATTCGATCAGACTTTGTTACTCCTTCTGGCATGGGAAGCATTTTAACTTTGGATCTCTTAATTTGCTTACAGTCATACGTTTTGAATTGTTAAATCGAATAATTAAGCATCGGTCGCACTAGTGCGGTACATTGACATTACATTTTGACGTTTCATACTTTTCACATCATGTAACAGTGGTGCCAAGTATTTTAACTATTTTTTCAGAAAGTATATTTTATTTTTTAATACTCGTTTCGTTCCTACTTTTTAATTTTGTTACATAAAAGTTTTATTTTCTTAACAAAACAATTTATCTTTTAAACTATTTATTCATAAATTCATTCCCTCTTTCGTTTAAGTTTTATTTGAAATGTTTTTTTTTATCGAAAATAAGTAAAAATAAGAAAATAAGTTGACTGCAATTCATGGCAAATTTGTTTCCTGTTTTGACCGCTAAACATGGAACAAACGTCAGCTCCATTGAATTATTATTATAATTATGTGTCACAGACGAGACACTTGCAGGGACTTGGCGGCACAACATGTAAGTTATGTAAACAGAAAATTAAAATAAAAACAAAATTATAGTTATATGTCGGCAAGCGATTTGACCGACAAATGCTTCTCAAAAAAAGTGAGAAATAAACCTCAAATGACCTTCAATTTGAAAACATACATACTCGTACACTTGTGTACATGCCGGCTTCAATATTAGAAAATTGTATCAATGTTTCAGGGCCAGTTACATACACATGATTAGTTGAGGTTTATTTTTACTATTATTATTTTTTTTGTGTGTTATGTGATGGTTTCTTCCTTCTTATTTTTTTAAAATGGCTTTCCTATCTTAGCTTGTAAAACATAAACGAGACTAATTAAAATTATACGTGTGGTGAAATGCTTTTAATTCTGCCGACAAATGGTGAGTATATTTGAGAAAATATGATGCATAGGTGTATGCATTAAATGAGATGAGTGATGATTACGTCGTGGTATTTTTCTTTTTTTTTTCAATGTCAAAGGCAATATTCAGGTTTTGGTTTTAACTATGCATTTGATTAGGTGTCAATCGAATTAAAACACTGAAAAAATGTATTTATAGAGAGATAAAATATTGAAGATGGTATTGGCCATTTGTCACACAATTTTATAAGCGTAGCTGTCATCTAATTCATATAACCCACAAACCTGTTGTACAGGTTATGAAAATAAAAAGTTATTTTTTGTATGATATATGACATTTGAAAAAAAAGAACGTAAGGCGACAGAAAAGAACACAAGAGTTTAAATTGTCAAAAATAAAAGTAAAAATATTGGATATTTAAATATGTTCGCATATGTTTTTCTTCTTAACAAATGCAAAAAAACGTGGAGTATGTTCTCAAACTCAAGCTGAGTTTCCACATGTCTTTAAATTAGCACGGTTTAAAAGTTCTTGTTTTCTACGATAACCGACATTCCCGTGCATTTCTACTTTAGTCAATTATTGGCAAAAGAATTTGTTCGTCAGTTGGAAGTTGAAAGACACCTACTTTATTTGCACATTTAATTGTCGAATTAAAAAAATGTTGTCTGTGCAGATATAAATTGAAACTGAAGCACGTAAATATGCAATGGAAGCAACAGATGACGACAATCTCGATTCGAAGCCAGATTTTTGTTCGACATAATCAAGTAACAAAAAATATAAACAGTGACTGATTACCACTAATTCGAGTTTTTATTGTTTTTTTTTTATTTTAACTCGTAGAAATATTGCTCGTTTTTTTTTTTGCCTTCCTATTGTCATTTAATGACAAAGTGACGTTTTGTTTTCCAGTGCAGCAATTTGCACTTATCGCCAATGAAATTTTTTTTTTAAATGTGAAAATTTCATTTCATTTTGCAAAATACAAGGTGTGCCTATGGGAAACTCGCTTTAAAGATGGGTACCATCAAATATTAATTGGGTTTCGACATTTCTTAAGTAAACAGAATTAGGTTTAAATTAGTTTTTTAATGAACTCAAATCACTGAAATGGTGGTTTAGGCAACGATTACAATTGACGGATGTACCGACCTATTACGAAGTTGGCCATTCCAGACACGTCCATGCGCAGAATTTTGGTAAGAACTGAAAATAAGTGAGTAATGGATGAAGAGACATTACATACACTCAAAATAACTGGATGGTGTTCTGTTAACGCCAATTGAGTAAATATATTTTTTTTTTTAATTCGTGGCCCAAGTGTTGATGGACTGTGACCGCTACACTGCATGATCAATGCATTTTTCTCATCTTTTACATCAATTGAAAATCAAGGACCTTATCAAATTAAGGAAAAGAAAGCTTGGTCAATTTGTGAAAATAAAATTTTTAAGAAAATGGTCGGACCTGTTTGCGTTGACCGACTGATACGAAGATTCATAATGAACTTTTTGAGCTCCACATCAACCTGGACCGTTTTGATGACAAGGACATTTAAAGTTAATGGAAACCAATTCTCCGTCAAGTGATATATTCCGAAACATAATGTATACAGAGGAAAACTTTGCCTAAAGTGGCGCCCACAAGTAGAAAACCTACCTCAACCAACTTGAAGTGCGCAAGTGGAGGCAATTAGATAATGACCTGGCTAATTGGAAGTTACATTTTACATATTTGATCAGAGTTATTGGAAGCAGTTTAAGCAGATCTACTGGGAAGCCCAGCCAGTACATTCTTGTGAAGTTCCAAAGCTCAGACAATTTGTAGATGTAACGGGTGGTTAAATTTTAAGGGCCGATGTTGAATGTGGATTCAAGTCAAGTTTTTTTGCATTTCATTTGTCATTTCAATTTCTGACTAATCGAGCAACGCGTTAAACCATTTCAAGTGTCGTCAATAGTCAGAATGGTGGCAAAAAATGGCAACAGTGGATGATCAATTTTCGAAGAAAATCATCTTCAGTGATGAGGCAGATTTTAACTCAGTGGATTCGTCAATAAGCAGAATTGCCGCATTTGGGCGAATGATAATCCAAGAGTGATTGTCGAAAAACCACGGCACCCAAAGAGTGACTGTTTGGAGCGGTTTATGGGTGGCGGCATCATCGGCCGTATTTTTTTTTTTCCAAAATTAGGCCGGTCAGACAGTTATTGTGAATGGCGTTCGGTATCGTGAGATGATAACGAACTTTTTATAGCTCGAATTGGAAGATATGGATGTGGATGATATGTTGTTTCAACAGGACGGTGCCACTTGCCACACAGCTAACGAAACAAAGGCTCTTTTGCGCGACACATTCAGTGGCCGTGTTATCTCACGTAGTGGCGATGTCTGTTGGCCGCCAAGATCATGTGATTTGACGTCGATAAGCCAGAAAGAATTCAAGACCTAAAGAATGAAATAATTCGGCACATTAACGGCATAGAACCTCAATTATGGCTCAGTGTCATCAAAAGTTTGCACCATTGGATGAAGGTGTGTCGCCGAGGTCGCGGCGGCCAGTTGGCCGATATTTTGTTCCATACATAATTGAACCATATCTACCAATATTATCATAAAAAAAAGAAATGACAATAATTCCCTAAATAATTTGTGTTTAATTCAAAATCAACATCGGCCCTTAAAATTTAACCAATTCATTGGGAAATGGTTCGCAATTTTTACAAAAATGCTACACACCTTCCTGGATTGTGCTTATGCTTACGCAATATCTTGCTAATTTCTTCAGCATATCCGCATGTTAACCAAGGGGCTCAAAGAAAGACCAAGTCAAGATGGTATAATGGGATCAATATGGCACAAGATATGCAAGATAGTAGTAGATTCAAACCGAGGATTCTGAATTAATATTAATCCCTTTGCTTATCTCGATAAAACTCACAAATAACCTATCTATGGATTAATGTTAAGGAAAATGTCACATTACCATGGAATTTTGAAAGATTTTCGTTTCGCAAAATTCAAAAGGCAAACTAAAAAGGGGTACCTACCCAAAAGTGACACCAACAGCAAGGCGAATACCTAAGAAATGTCATAGCGATTTCAAACACATACATTGATATACCTACACAGCAAGCACATTGCTTTGCTTCGACACCACACCGTCTTTACCATTCGAAGTTGTCGCTCTTTACTCTGCCGTAACGTTCCACTCCACCCCTCTATTGTTTTTTTTTTTTTTGGTAACCAGCGCAAAGCACCATCATCATGTGCTCTTCCTCGTACCAGCCGACTAAGCGGACGGGGTCGTTCGGTCGATTTTTCGGGGTTCTTCTATCTTGCTCTGGCTACCTACAATGAGCACGATGTTAAGTTGTGTGTTGTTTGCTGTGTTCATCGGAGATTTATTTTGCTCATTTGTTTATTTTGAGATGTTGCCAGATTTTGACTTTTTCCTCATTCGGTTTTCTGAAGTAAATTCGGGGAAAGGAATGTTTGATGTACAAAAACAAATAAAACAGAAGATGCAAGGGAAAGACCAAAAAAATGATTTTATGTTTCGGTCTTAAGTTTCTATGAAAATCTCATCACCTTTACCGGGGTCCTATGGTGGATGTGGTAATAGGTAACAGCACAACAAGCGGTACAGAGTTTGTTGCCAAGTTTAACATGAAAATTACGTAATTTTTTTTTTTTTTGACAATGTGAACAAAAGTTAGAAGAACAGGAGATACGAGTAGAAATGAGTAGTAGCTACATAGCAGTAATTGCAGATTTCTGTTTATGATTTTATAGTGTTGATAATTTATGGCATTGTTTATACCGGCGTAGATACATACAACCTACCTATTTCCTGTTTTTTTTTTATTTTTATTGTTTAGTCATAGATGTACGTTTATTCATATTCCCGCAGGTGTAGTTATAGAGAAGTTTGTAATGAATAGATAGAGAAAAAGGCTATAAATTAATTAATGTTGGTTATTGAATATTGATTGGAATTTTGCATACTTTTAACAATAAAGAAACAGATAAAAGGATAGCAAAAGTATCTTTCAGAAGCTCTACCTCATCTACCTCCCTTACAGGCAGTGAAAGAACGGATTACCTACTTATAAACAGGGAGACAAAATTTATAATCAGAGCTTCCGGATAAAAGGTTACGCAATGTCTTTGTCGTATAAAAAAAAGCTTTTATTTAAAAATTGATGTCATTTTCCATTTGAAAAATAAATTATAATCTTCCAAAATGAAATCTAAAAACAAAATAGGTTGGAGTTAGTAGTATCTATTTAAAAATAAATAAATTAAAACTCAATACAATTTGATAAAATAAAATGCATAATTATCAATGGCATATCTAGTCTAAATATTAACAGAAATTGACAAAAGTTAATTGAAATTTATTAGGTAACCAATTACAAATTGTTAAACACTTAGATAGGTAGGTACTAAAAAAACTGCATTTTTTCAAAGAATTAGAAAAAATCTATCTGTGAAAGTGCCATTAAAATATATAACGTTATGATTAAGCCACATTTTGAGTATTGCTCTACCATTATGCTTATCGGTAGTGCAGAATTTTAAATGCACCTTCAAAGACTTTAAAAAGGGGGGGACGAAAAATATATTGTGCAATATGTTAACATCTATTCAGTCAATGTTAAATATTTTAAAATGTTTTTTTTTTTTAAATTTAATCAACAGTAACGAATGTAATCATATTTATTTTCAAAATGAAATATAACTTAATTCCAATTACTTAAGTGGTCATAGATATTGTATATGTATCAGATGTTCAATCATACAGTTTCAGAAATGGAAACTACTTTTGACTTCGTTACTTCTCAACACATAATATCTCAAAATGTGTTAATTTATAAAGGTCTTAAATTATGACTTCAACAAATTAACAAAATTAAAGCTAGTTCAAAACTATGTTAATAATTTTTCGAATAGAAATAAAACTGACATTCAATTCTAATTTCATTTATGTTCAGGAGTTTGCTTTGCCATTTCATCATGAAGAGGTTGACAAATGAATAACGCTTGCATTTCGTGCAAATTTATATCGAAAATAATGGCTCCGTCCATTTTATTATCGACATAATCGTCCATCCGAGCAATTAATTCGGTTAACCATGGATCGTTTTCGCACTACGTTTGTTTACTCTATGTGAAATTACGCATCCGTAGAGACTTCGAACAGTGCGCACCGAAGAAACAATTGCCGCTGTAGAGCAAAGTGTTGAAAAGGACCCTAATGAATCGATTCGCCACCGTACACAGCAATTGGAGCTTTGTCCATCAACTTTATGGAAGATTTTGTGCGCAAAGATATTGGCTTACGCGACCTTAAAAGATCCAGCTTGTGCAAGAATTAAAGCCATGCAATGCGTCGTTATTGTGGTGTAGGTATATGCCGAAAATGCGATTGACCTCGATGCTGATTTTCATTGCAAGATTTTGTTCAGTTATGAGGCTCGTTTTTTGGTTAAATAGCTACGTCAACAAGTTAAATTGCCGCATTTGGGACACCATTACATCCGCAAAAACTGACTGTTTGGTTTGCTCTATGGGCAATTTTGTTCCCGAATTGGATGGCATAAATGTGGATGAGATGTAGTTCCAACAAGACGGCGCTACATGCTACACAGCGCACGTCACAATCGATTTATTGAAGGAAACATTCGATGAGCGCATAATTTCGCGGAATGGACCCGTCAATTGGCCACCAAGATCGTGTGATTTGACACTATTGGATTATTTTCTTTGGGGATATGTGAAGTCACTCATTTACGCCAACAAACCAGAAACGTTAAGTGACTTTGAAGCCTACATTCGTTGCGTTATTACCCACATACGGCCCCAAATGCTAGAAAAAATTGTTGAAAATTGAACCTCTAGACTTGGCTTTATTCGAACCAGCCGCATCATCCACATGCCCGAATTCATATTTAATTTTATTTTGAATTCAAATTCTTTTTTTAAACTTTGTTTTATCTTGGCTTTAACTTTTCCCATAGAGAGTAGTAGTCAAACATTCATGCCCTCAAACTTATATAGATGTTTAAGCTAGTTGCGTTAACAATCTTTATGTACCGAAAGTAACAACACCAATTTTTCTTCGTGCCAAAAAGACGACTTCGCACAACCAATGCATTGTGGTTGTTCCTTTTGCTAGTTACAGGTGGTTAACATATGCCATTATATTTACATCTGAACAAACTCGGATTTACTGGATGCGTGCTTTATGTTTGGAGTTAAGTTATCTATAGCGAGGCTTAAGTTGGGTTAAAAATTTGCTTAAATATACATACTGCATGATTTATTTTTTGAAGATTTTAAATAACGTCTGCGAAAGTTTTCAAAAACTAAAAATCATTAGTCAATAAGAACTGTCAACTTTTAATGATGCCTGTAGCTGACAGCCGCTTGTTGTGAGTTGGCTTCTGTCGTTCGTGTACGAACTAGTTCAGTTTAGTAAACTAGGTGGACTTAGTTCAACGTTTCTAGTTCAATAGTTCACTTATTTGATATTATTTGTTATTTATTTCATAGAGAGTTTGACAAGTAGATAGGTATGACTGAAGAATATATAAAACGTGAAATGGATCCCCTCGAAGCTTACGCCATATCCACAGATACATTCTTAATTTTGCATTGAAGCAACTTCAGTTCCATGCGAACGTGCCAAATATTAAATGACAGGCAAATTTTGATCAGCCCAGAAAATGTCAAGAAACTGATCTTTTTGCATTCAAAAATGTCATATGTAATTTCTAAATATTGCAAGTTAACGCAAAAGTTTTTTTTTAATGTAGGTATGTAAATTGCTTTTGTATTTCTATAAATTACAAAATGTTACCTCAGGTTTAAAGGCAGTGGAAACTAAAACTGAAATATTGTGATACAGAAAAAATAACTAGTTTTCAAGGAGTTTTTAGTTGAAATATAATATATTTTGTCTTATTAACTTGGTATTTGTTGTCATTTTGAATTATTGAACAAGTTAGATTTCTTTGGTTTTTGAACTAAATTGATCGATCACTCTAATGAACTACAACGCCCATCTCCAGTAGTGAGTGCATTCAGTACCGAGAGATAAAAAATCTCTCAAAATGTTTAACAAAATATACCTATAAATATAAGATTTAAATAACATCCACATAAATAGCTTACCGTTTAAAATGATCTCGTATCCTTTCCTCACGTACTCTTTCGGGTAAATGTCCAACCCAAAGGTTTTGAGTCTCTCGTACCATTTTGCTTTATGTTCTTCATGGAGGCGATTCTAATGGGCGATCTCCTCCCAAAAGAAAACTCGTGTTGAATACTTCCTTGTTATTGTTGTTTTTATATATAATATTTTATATATGTAAATATTGTTGATTACGTTGGATACTGATGATGTGTAGATTGATTACCTATTATCAATCTATCCGTGTTATGTGTTATCCTTAAGGATTACTTGTTTTATTTATATCCACAATTTATTTTTATTTTTATTTGATTTTTATTCACGAAAAGCTAGAAACAATGGGCATGGACATTATTTTCATATTTTTCATTCTTTTTTCCAATTTTCATAATTATTTTCCACTTTGATAGGGTAGGTATATATTTTTCTTTCCATATCCAAGGAACATTTAAAAGCAAATTGAAGGAAAATGCCAAAAACTGATAGGGGCGCGAAGCATAAGGTAGGAAGGTAATCCCTCTTCTTTAATTCTTAATTATATTAAATTAAAGTATATGCCATGTATTTCTAACCACATAGGAGGAAAGATTTATTTAATTTGCTCGCATATTCTCCGCATACAAGTCCACTACACCTATACCCTATCTTTCAGAGTGCTTTTTGCGCTCTCCCTCGCTCCGACTCGCACTTGTCGTTTTAATCCAATAGAACTATTCAATGGAGTGGAAGAGAGAGAAGGAAAAAGCCAAAGAAAAAAAAACTAGTAATTGTAATCCACGTTTGAAAATTCCCTACATTCTTTATTTTTTTTTTTTTTTTGCTCCTATACCTATTTTGTTACTAATATTATACATGGCAGAAATGTATATAAAAAAGGACAAGAAATGTGTTGGGGAAAACCTAAATGGGTTTGAAGCCAGTAAAGGGGTTTCATTCGAAGGGGGGCAAACGATGTATAATCCAGCATTAATTCTTTCTTTTTTTTCTCCATCCTTCTTTGGGTTTCTACATCTTCATTGCTGAATTTAGTGGTTAGAATGGTGTGTTGTCGACTCTCGTGCTGCTGCTGCTTCTGATGATGATGATGATGTTGATAATGATGATTCTCCTCATTGTCGTCTTTCTGCCATCTCTTTTTTGCATTTGTGTAGACTTTGTAGTGAACTGAAGTGAACTGCTGCCATTAAACGTACCTCACACACCGACGTTATTGACAACGACGAACCGCGAGACAATAAAAACGGCAACGGCGCATAACAAAACGAAACGACCGACCGAAAACAACACAAAACCATCAGCGATATAACGAATATAGAAGAGAAACGCGACGTTGCACAATTTAACAATTTTCTTTTTCCCTTCTTTTTTTTTCATCTTTAACCACTTAAGTGATACATACAAACATACATCTTTTTTTTTTTTTTTTACTTGGATACACTTTTTTTTGAATTATATTTTCTTGCTCTTTTTGGCAAAATACACAGAATATGGATTTACGAATTTTGATTCTCTTTCACTCGCATTTGACATGGCATTTCATTTGCAAGGAAACAAATATACACACAGCTATACTTTTTTTTATTTCATACATGTATAAAATACAATTAGGAGTAAACAACACGACAGCAGCAGAGGTGCCTTTTCTTCATCGTTGCTATTTCATTTACATTAGGTTATATACACCAATCCGCATGTTACGCGAGCTCTTTCGCACTACCGGTGATTGGGGTATTTTACGTTCCGTTTTAACTTATAGGGTAGATATATGTATATTAAACGTTTCTATATATACATTAAACGTTTCCTTATATGCAAGCGCGCGCAAAGAAAAACTACAAAATACACACTTCCATAAGTACGACATATATGGAATGTACGCACACTAACACATATTGCCAACACAAAGCTTCGGCACGGATCCTCTTTTTAGCACTATAGCTTTAGTGCTCCCACTATCTCGCTTATTTACATTCAGGGGAGCATATTCACTATCTCACTCGGGGGTATTCATTGTAGCGCAGACTGTTTATTAACTTCTGTAGCGATGAAGATTGAAGAGATGGGTTGAAAAATGAAAAAAAGAGCTGTATGTGGTGAAATCCAAAAATGGGAGCCCTCTTTGCACACACAAATGCTTTCAGCACATAATGAGATTTCATATATTGACACTACTCTACGTGTATGGAAGAGCTGAACACCCCCCGCGGGTTAAGTCACACCCGCTCGGAAACGACGTAGGTATTCAAGAACCAGCTTTAGCACACGCGCGCAACAACCATATAAAGTGAACGCCCGATTTATTTAGGTAATACACTCACGCAGGGTATATAAGAGGATAACAATAAAAAAAAAAAACACTTTGTTCGACTAGTATGCGTGCTTCGGTATGAGAACGTTACGTAGTGGGACGACGATAAGAGACAGGGGCCGCCGAAAGGGAAGAGTTTGTTCGTAAAATACTAGTTTATTTTCGGGTTCTGTAGTCACTCATTTCATTTCGTTTGCTGCCATGAAAAGGGGTGGCTGTGTTGGAAGATAGATGGAAAGATAATAAGCAATGATAACGGAAACGGCCGACCGCGGCGACAGCGCCCGGAATATATTAAAAACGAATGAACGTCAACCATCTGTTTTTTTTTTTTTAGTTTTTTGTTCAACCGTCGTCGCTGTACGAATTACCGTGATTTTTTTTTGTATTTGTCAAACTATGAATTTTCGTTGACATTTCTGTTTCGGTTCATATCGTTTCCTGTCATCTAAATTTGTTTTCCAATTTTTGCGAGCTTTTTTCCGTATCCCACTAAAAATATACCACGTATGTGCTTTGCCAATACAAATACACCCATGGACATGGATACATTGACACTATGCCCAGAAATAAAAGAAAATACGCCACAATGGCGGCCATTACATTTCTGCAGATGGTCGTGTCCGTGTGGGGTTTTTTCCGTTTTTTTTTTGTATTCTCTATTTCTTCATATTTGTTTTTCATTAGAGTATTTCACACATTGAAATGACGGCGTTCAGTGGAATTTATCCCCAAGAAAATTGGCATCTGGAGACAGAAAAGAACTCATTTTGCTTTTTGTGTACACGTTTTAACATGTTTCCCTCGTCCTGGATTGAAGATGTTGAAGTCTTTTTCGCAGTTTGCAGTTTCCTTTAAATAAAATAAAATCAACATAAAAAAAGGGCCAACATGGAGGGGAGTCTATTCTCTAGAGGTGGGTGAACGCTGGTGAATCGGCTTCTTCCTATACTGGCTACGTGACCGAAAAAAAAGTTTCACGTCTCTTCTTGTTCGCTGCTTCTTCTTCATGGCTCGAAAATAGATAGTTTACGTTAGTTCTTGTTTTTTTGTACATCTATTAATTTATTGTAACCTCTCTGTCTATCGCGAATCGTTGATCTTCTGTTTCATGTTTTTAAAACCGGAACGCATCGATTTTTGTTTTATTATTTTCTCGTATGCCTTTTATTATTATCATCGTGTTTTTTTTCTTGCCTTAGCTATATTGTTTATTTTTTTCTGCTTTTGATACCCCTCCTTATTCCTCTTTTCCTTATAATATCACTGCTTCACCCTCACTCTTATGAACATCAGCATAGTTGCATCCTTTTCGGTTTCATGAGGTCTCGTGAATTGATGACGATAATGGTGGTGAACTGGTGGCAGTAGCAGCAGCCACCCGATGAGTGTATGGATGTGAAGAATGTGTTGTCGTCGTCTTTTTTATTTTTTTTATTTGTTCCTTGCCTTGTTGCGGTTACTCGGTAGTTGGGAATTTGGGATCCTGGTACCCTCTCTTTTGCACTCATTCATTTACTTGAGCATACAAAATACTCAACAAATATATATATGTATATAGAATATCGATATGTAGTAAGTATGCACATAATCTTGTCAAGGGTTTTGTATGTTTTCTTCTACGCCATATAAAAGAGAGTTCCTTGGGAAAATGTGAATGGTGCATAATTTTTATTCTGCCGTTCTGTTTGTTGTTGTTTTTACTTCATTATTTAATTCCTGCAGAGAGAAACTAAACCGACAATAGTACGCCTGATACATCTGTAATACAGCTACCACTACATTGACAGCTAAATTTGAAAACCCTAATTTAATTTGTCCCTAAAATTGATCGGTTATCCCTATGTTTTTGGCATAAACCTTGCATTCGGTTCTAAAATGAAGTGGAAAGAAAAATACAGATTTTTATAAATTTTTTAGACACTTACTATTTTTGTACACTTTTTTATTTATTAATTTTCTTAAAATTGCTTTGCTTTTAACACGACTTTTTTTTTCTTGAATTATTAATTTTTTTTATGAAATTCACTTCTAGGTTTCACTCGCTTTGTCGAGAATAAAACACTTTAACCGCAATTATTGTTAAAGAGCCTTTTTGGCACTTTTGCATACCGAATCAAGATGACCGAGATTATCTACCGCGGACAATTCCTGTTTACGAAAAAAAAAAAAGAACTGGAATTTAATTCAAAGTCACTTTGGGGATCAGTCTACTGCTGCTTTTACAGATTTTAACAGCTTTTTTGTTAAATTTTGTGCAGCAATCCCCACCGCGTTTTTTCGCACGTCTTGGCTCACTTTTAGAGCTTCTGCGACGACCGCAGTGTAACGCGACACTTACTTTTTTCGATAATCCACGATCTCAAGTTTTATGAGAAAAAAAAAACCGAAACAGAAAAAATATTTAAAAAAAAAAACGGTTTAGTACATTTTTCAGGCCGTTGAATAAACTGAGTGTGTTTTAAAAAACTGCAAAGAAAAAAAAAAGTTTTCGTTATTTTCATGAAAAGGAAGAGAAATGATAAGTCAGATATGCAATGTCATTATTGGTAGTTGAGCTTGTAAAATTAATCAAACATGTTTACCAAATTTAAGGTATACAATACGTTGATCTTTTGAACGAAGTTTTTTAATGGCAAAGTATTAAATGTTTTCCGGGTCTTCGATTAGTGTGCATAATTATTGTTCACTCAGCAATTTTAAACTTAACAGTAGTTTTTTTTAATAAGTAGGTACCTTGTAAAAAGTAAGTCTTGGCCATTTCACACATTTACATGTACAGTGTACACATTGTTCCGTTTGTCAATTGCGTTAAAATGCGGGTTAAATTTTATCCACTGGTTATTTTTTGACATTTGACATTACCCTGCTAGGGTAAACAAAAAGTTGTTTTTTTTTGCTGTGTCAATTAGATTATATGGGATTTTACTTTGATACTATTTTCAAAAAAAATGGCCAAAATAATTGGAACAAAATTCCTTTCTTTATAATTTCTAGAAATAAAAAAATACCAACTAGATTTCAGAAAGAACATCAAATATCTCTAAATTGTTAATTATTCTCAGCATAACAAATATTGTTGTACAATTTGTGGTCATGATTAAAGATATCCGCCCTACTTTGTTCATGTTAAACATATTTCACATACAGTGAAACTGATATTATTCAGAGTTTAAACGCAAAAATAGAAACCCTAAAGAATTAAAACACGTGTTTTCTAGTTGGTAGGTACAAAACAAAGAACAATTTATTTCAATTGTCAACCGTACATGCCATACAAAACATTGATATGCTATTTTTCAAAATAAATTACATTCTGTTATTTTTTTAAAACATCCAATTTTATTACATTTTTTGATATAAAATACAAGCTCTTTGGTGTTTATTTGATAATCTAAATGATGTACCTACTATTTTTCCGCCTCATTAGAACACTGGTAACGAGGAATAATATATGACCGTGCCTTTCATCTTTGTCACTCCTCAGTAGGTATACCAAATGTCAAAAATTAGCCACTGGATAAATTTTAGCGAGCTGTTGAACAGGTTACAATTTTGAAGTCTCTATTCACCATAATAATGCCAAAAATTATCCACTGGCTAACATTTTAGCGCAATTGATACACGGCCTTGAAATATAAGGTTAGTACTTAGTACGAAGGGCTTAGTGGCGCAATATTAGGTGCGATGAACTGTTGCGCGTAGGCCTGGGTTTGATTCCCAGCCGTAGCAACACATCACTTCTCTTTCTCACTACTGGTCTCCCTCTTCTCGTAATGATCTGACAAATTATGCGTGTAGTATCAACTGTCAAGAGAAGCTTATCCCAAATTCACCGTTCGGAGTCGTCATGAAACAGCAAGTCCCGACATCGTGAAAGAAGTATACACGCACACATAAATGGTTGTGAGAGAGCTCGGACCTGGGTAATGTACTAAAGAGCCTGTTGCGCCCAAAATTTGTATTTTGTATTGTACTTTTACGATGGCTCACTATTTTTTAAGAAATGGGTAGATCAACATAATATATTGCCATGTTTAGATAGCTACGAATTGTGTTAAAATGCAACTACAACTTTAAGGGATAACTACATTTCATGGGAATAAAAATCTTGTCGGAGGAGACCAACATTCTTTATGTGACCAGAAGTAAAAAGGTGATATTGCACCGATAATCGTTTTCAATCTCAATACATCAAATCATTTCTTTTGACTGAAATCTTATACAACGACACTAAAATATGCGCGTTTTGTTTTAGGTTTAGTCGATTTCTGCCTTGTTTTTACACCGAACAAAAACTTGAAGTTTTTATACCCTATCCCATAACTTTGATACATAGTTTGTAACATAGTGAAATAATTGGTACACATGTTTGTTGTTAATCCCAGCAGAACAAGTGTAAAGTTTTTTTTAAATTCCGCCCACTGCCACGCCCCTTTTTCAGTTTATCAAGCCTGTTCTCAAATCATGTGACAAGTTAGAGGAAGAGTTAATGCAAAAAATGGATAACTGACTTTTTCTAAATGTTAATATTTTTTCTCAACAAAATATTTATATGCCAATAAATATTTCAATCAACTCAGCTGTGATACTAGCTGCAAAATTTGTGTGTGAAATTATATTAATTATTAATCCTCGGAGTTCGTCATTTTTTTCTGTCCATAGCTCCACCAGGTACGTCTTCCACACACCAAATCTCCTTTTTTTTTTTGCAATTTCCATTATATTTTAGTTTAACAAGCCAGAGCCAGAGCCAAAGTTGAAATGAAATGAGAAAATACATTTGTTTTGATATCGAGTTCATCAGCTGTTTTATGGGACATGTGGAACACATATAGAACGTATGAAAAGGTGTGTTCGTTCCAACAACATTCAACGACATGGCGTCTGCAAAGTGTTTTCGAGAAGGTCACGGCGTAACCTACTAGTTTTTGAAATTTGCAAATGTATGGGAAAACTCCTTTTTTCAATGAAGTTTTCAAAAATTTTTGCGACAACTTAGTTTTTGGTTCGGTGTGAAAGTACTATTAAGAGATCCAATTTATTTCTTTAAACTTGTTTTTTTTTTAATTTTTCAAATATTGTATGTATTAGGTTTAGATTTGAAGGTTCAGTGACAAGCAAAACATAAAATAACAATAGGCATGTTCTCTAACATTTGGAATAAAAGGTATGGGAACGCATGTAAGCTACCAACTGACAGTTTACTGGTCGATACCAAGAAATATTTCTGCAATTGATTTTTTTTTTACTAATTTTGATGTTGGTGTAGTTTTGTCTACTCTAGTAGGTACCTACTCTTTCACTAATTTTGCGTAGGCAATAGAAAAAAAAAGAGTTAAAATCAGTAAGCATTCGTATACGGGAACAGACCTTAATAACAAAACGTTGGTAGGTATTTAATCAAAAATCTCAGCTGAACAAAATTTCCGAGAAAGAAGTAGAACTTTCATAAAGAAATTGTCTGAATTACTTAACATACAAATCAATTCGAAAAAAAAGAAAAATATTACTTATCTACACCTGTCAAAATAGTAACTTACTTTTTTGAGAGACAGCATAGTTTAATCCCTAATTAATTACTAATAACTTATTTTAGAACATTATTTTGCCTCTCAAAGATTTTGACAAATATGAGAAGTTTGTTTTATATAGATTACGTACATTTGAGTTAAAAAGATTTTTGGCTTTTCCATGTTCATGTTGAAAGAGAACACCTTACGTCTGTTCCCCTTTTTTTATAAACTCTAAAAATTTCTTGAAGTGTAAGGACAATTAAAGGAAAATTAAGTACATGAACGCAAATAAGTAAAATACATTAAAATCATAATATTGTTGGCATTTTTAAAAACCTAACAACATTAAACCGACGACAATACAAACGAGTTGACATTGGTCACGTACCTACCAAAACACAGATTTACTAATCTTTATAACATGCGATTAATTATCTCCCGAGAACTGAAATAAAAGTGAAACATCTGATTTGGTTTCAAACTGTTATGAAATGTTTTTGAACTTGTCTTGTTAAAGTTTTTTTTGTTTTGTAAACAAAAAATGTGTATGGGTGTTTTCATAAACGTCGAAAATCTGCGCTAGTCTAATCGCCTTTCTTCTTTGTTGCCTCATTCTGCAGAACGGATGCAGGCATGCCGAAGTACAATTTTAAGTAGTCACCGAATGCTCATAAAGGTCAGACAAAAATTAGAAATGACCGCGAAAGAAGTTGTGCTCGATCTTTATTGTGAAATAATAACAGAGGCGAAGAATGGATCAACCTTTTTAATGTCCTCTACAATGATTTTTTTTTCCAGAATTGAATTATTTTTGCATCAAAATTCTTTTCTGAATTATAAGCTTACTTTTCGCCACATTCCACAGTGCAACTTCTTGTTCCCTTAAAAAAAGATAAATGTTATTGTAAAGACACAATTTATTAGAAAATTTCCAATAAAACATTTATTTTCGCAATTAAAATTAGTTTTCTTTATCTCCTGCGCTTTTTACAGTCAAACAAATATGGATGCACAATCTGCCAGATACTGATGACACTTATGGCGATTATGAACATATCTTCTGCACTTCATCTGGGTCTGTTTGATCAAAAATCAGACCTTATGAACACGTCTAACGCAGAACTTAGTTTGGCAGACGTTTATGAGACAATTTGAACCATAATTTAAGCAATATACTTGAATCTTATAAACTATTTTAAATTTTTTCTAAGAACTAGCGAAGTTTATCTATCTATAAATTAAAAAAAATATTTTTAGGTAGGTGCATAATAATGTTGGTGATTATTTAGAATATACCTGATGTGTTATTGGCAGTTAAAGAACAAACCGAAGAAATGTGTAATATTTGAAACTAATTTTGGGCCATTGCACATATAAAAATGGTAAATCATATGGACCAAATATAAATACAATCCAGAACTGTCAAAATGGACTTCAGTTTTTTTTTTATCAATTTAAAAAATAAAATAAAAACTTTCTTCTGGTTCGTGGTCAGCTTAGGAAATATCTGGATTCCTGATATTTAAAAGAATATATTCTACTTCAGAATTTAACGATAACAAAGTCCATCCAATCCATCAATATAATGATTACCTTATGCATTTGTGAATACCACCCTAAAAATTGTTACTAAAAATGTTTTTCGAATTCACTCTCACATTTCATGACACGATTTTATCTGTAGCCCTAAGTACCTTCCTATCTAGTTATGATAGGGTTTGTACAACAAAAAAGCATATTGGAAATAACTAGCAACGTAACTATAACAAATTAATGACATTTTGAATAGTGATATTTTGCCATTTTAAAATTGACATTATTCCAATTAGAACAGAGTCCGTAAAATACCTGTTAGTACTTACATTTTTGTAAAAGCTACAATAAGATTACCTAATATCCCGCACTACTGTTGAAAATTTTGATCATAAATAAATTTTAACTGATAATGTAAAATAAAAAATATTGTAGGTATAAGTTCTTACAAGTGACAACAAAAAGTTAAACTTACATCATTAGAGAAAAACGATTTCCACGCTTCATCCTTGCGAAAGTTTCCTTTTATTCCTCATTTTGTCTGCTTTCACATGTGATTATTTTATCTTTAATATTTAGAAGCCACAAAATTAACACAAACGTAATTGAGAGAGATTTTTTTTTTCAATTGGAAAAAATTATAATTTCCGAAAATAAATAAAAAAAATAAAAATTAATTGGAAAAGAATTCGCGGGCTTTTCTCAATATTGTCTCACTGCTTTCTTCATTTATTTGTTGTTGTTAATTTAACGCGGTTTAATTTTTTTTTCTTATTCACAAATCTCTCTCTTTATCTTATCACACACACTGTATTGTTTAAACTTTGATTCACTTATTTATTTTTTTTAATTTTCATTTTGAATTGTTTTTTTTTTTCTTACAGTTAAGCAATTACATGCGTATATTTTTCAATATGTATATAATTTATTTACTGTATATACAACGGTTACCGTAAGAAAACGCGTAACATGAACGATGCACACTCATCGCGATTTACTCAGTGACTGAGAAACGGATTCTTCTAAATAAATCGTGAGAGTCCCACAAAATGGTTGTCCCTTGAATAGGGTGTCATGAAAGCTATTGTTTGTAATTGAATTAGAATTGTAAAATTTCCATTGATTGCGTTAGTATGATATATTAAGATAAACTTAAATAAAATCAGCAGTTGATTGTAAATATTAAGATATTTTTTTAATGCTGACATATGGTAAATTGCGTGCGATTTGAAAATATATCTTGTTGTGGAAGCACCCTTTGCGTTTTACCATTCTCTTAAGAATATCAGACAATTGTCTCTTTGCAATGGCTATCGCTCTTTTTTAAGGTCTCTTTTAATTGTTTTTCTCTGCAGGAATATATAGTGGACGGTGGTAGCTAAAGTAAATACATGAAATTATTTAGCTAATGGCATCCCTCTCTAACTTGTCGTATTAAAGTGAAACGAGAAAATACGGCAAACTAGATTTCTCCCAGCGGAATAAGTAATGAAATGAGAATTTTTTTAATTCTAATAATATTTTGTTTGATTGCATATCATTGGGTTACACTGAATTTACGTTAGTTGCAGTTATTATACACCATACAAAATTGCGGCCAAAAAAACATTTCGAATACTCCAGTCGGAAAATGTGTGTATTAAAAGAGGTAATTTCATAAGAGTTTGTTTTTTAAGAGAATTTTTTTCAATGAGAATCTCTTGAGAATTTTTATTGACGGAAAAGATGTTGTTAGGGTTAGCAAAGAGCGACGGAAATTATATCCTCTTTGTAAGTGATGCCAGTGAAATGAATATATTATTTTTTTTTTATAAAAACCTCGTGGTCAGTTGGGCTTTAATTATTTATTAGGGATAAACATTACAAATTAAAATACTTTTTGATTATCTTGTCTTAAAATTCATAAGCTTTTTTTTTACACCAACTCGCCCATGATTGAATTTATAAAAAAACGCAAGAAGTGGCTTTTCAATGATAGCTAACTATAACGGGTGATCCAAGTAGAGATACTTTTTTCAATAGCCTTTTTTGTCATGTTATGTTATTTTTGTTAAGTATTGTTTGGCATTTCATAATGGAAAGACTTACGCGTGAACAACGTTTACAAATTGTTCAACTTTATTATGAAAATTCACGTTCTGTGAGGAATGTGTTTCGTGCACTTCGCTCAACTTATGGTCAACATAATCGGCCTACTGAGCGTACTATTCGCAACACCATCACCCATTTGAGACCCAGCATTCATTATTGGATAATATTCGACCGAATAGACTTTTTCCTGTGGGGATATGCAAAGTCAAAAGCTTATACCGACAAACCCGCTTCGATTCAGGCCTTGGAGGAAAACATCACGCGTGTCATTCGCCATTTAACAGTCGAAATGCTCGAACGAGTGATCGAAAATTGGACTCAACGGATGGACCATCTGCGACGTAGCAACGGCCAACATTTGATAGACATAATCTTCAAAAAATAAATGCAAAAGAATGTTCTTTCAAATGATAATAAACATTCTCCATTAAATTTGAATTTTGTGTGTTTTTTTCTTTAAAAAAGTAGGGAACCTCGAAATGGATCACCCTTTATAACTTGACTCTAAGACATCTTCCTCATATTTTCGTGTTATAGTCTGCACGGCTCAGAGGCGCAATGGTTAGTGCGATGAACTGCCGCGCAGAAGGTCTGGCTTCGATTCCCAGCCGTAGCAACACCTAAATGGTTTTTCACTGGCAATCCTCCCTTGATTATATGACAAATCATCTGAGTAGCATCAAGTTGTCAAGAAAAGCTAATTTCAAATTCGCCGTTCGAAGTCCGGTTTAAAACAAGAGGTCCCGCCATCGTGCATGAAGTACACACACACACATGAATGGTTGTGAAAAAGCTCGGCCCTGGGAATTAAGGAGCCAAACAATTTGTATTCATTTTTCTGCAATCGTGAATGGCAAATTCAAATGAGGATTTTGCCAAATGAAATGGTTTGGAAGTAAAACGTTCATGTTCATACCGAGAATTGAGTTTAAAATGAATTGTCGGTGGATTTTCTGTTCAATCTTCCCTAATATTTTTAGACCACATCTTGTCGTCTCCGACGATACAGGAATATATTTGTATCGTCAGAGATGACTTTCATTCCAATGAATGGTTGTTTTAAGCCTTCAGGCTTAAGGCTTCAATGCTCTAGAGAAGGGGGCGACACGCTTGTAATAGCACGGCTGAACTCGACGGGCGGGAGTAGTTCTTGCGCCTTCTTCAAACATCCTACATGAACAAACATTTTTTCTAGTGCCAGAAATTTAATAATAAAAAGGAAAGAAAACGAGAAGAAAGCTACTCTTTATCTACATCGTACGGAAAATAACGACTGTAGAGAAAAAAGCGGGTAAGAAATCGATCAAATAATTTTTCCAATTTCCAATACAACTGTAAAAGACAGGAAAATTAAAAACGAATCTAAACTACTATTTTATAATAAATGTAATCTACAATATCATTAAAATAAACTACCATATCATTATATACACCTAATCTAACTTAAAACTAACTAAAAATAAACCCTATGTATCTTTTAGCTATAGAAGTTCGTTAGCGATTCCGAAAAGTACCTGATGTTAGCGGATACTGGCCTTCCCACCGCACAGTGTTAGGAACACTTTCATTTACTATCATCCTGGCCACGTTTTTGAGAGATAGTCCCTTTATACGCCTCAGCCACAATCCATTGCTGAAATTTTAAAAAGTCGTAATTGCCACATCTGTCGTCATTCAATATGTGTACTCTTCGGTCATTGTTGAATTACCACAAGACGGCCTGCCAACTGTCCACACACCACCAACGAAAAGAATTTTAACCAATCATATTAAAAACCAAAATGATCAACAGTAACAAAATAATTTTAAAGACAACAGAACAATGATATTTATTATAGAAAAGAAAAGAAACCAACGACGCACTTTGTACTTATACTACATTAAAGTTCAAGGATATAACTGAACTCTATCACTCACGATTTCCTTGTTTGTCCACCGAAGTCCTGCCGCCAGCACCAAAGGAGGATACAATTAGAAAATGTTGACCAAAAAAGTGGTTTTCTTTTTTATATATGATTGCGGAGCTATATGTAGCCTTTATAAAAATTCACTGTACTTGTTTTTTTTTGTAAATTTTCTATTAAACCAAAGATAATAGAGTCTTGACTTTATAATCTTTGGTTGAACCCGAAGTGTCTCTGTAGGGGTGCCTTAGCTCCCACCTACCTTTTGTTGGTTCCTTTGGATACTGGTAAGACGTCCGTTGCAACGCTGACCAAATGCACCCTATGGAGTCTTCCCCCAATTAGGCTGTAGGTGCTCTAGGGTTGTTCTATTGTTTCCAATTTCCAAAAAAAGGTTAAAATCTAGACACTTCAAAATCGGTTTTTCTTACTTTATGTAATGGAGATTCTGGAGATGCCCGGTTTAACTCAAAAAATTAATTCACTCATTAAGTTATGTAAAAAAAATTAAGGTAAAATTTAAAATCGTCGCTCTCGATTACTTTAAAAGTTATTAAACAATAAAAATCCAAAATTCCCCATACAAATCAACCTTTGTTGACAGTTCACACATAGCGGAGTGAAAAATAAGAAGGAACACATTACAATGGAGCATTGCCAATAAAAAAAACTTAATGTAACTTATATCCCAAAGGATACTGAACTGGGGACAGTCACGCTACTTCATTGCTCCGCTCAAGGTATGTTAAGTCGTCAGGCAGGCGCCATAGTAAACAGTTATTTTCTATTAAAATATTTTTATTTGGTATGTTTTTTTCAACATGGCAATGCTGCGGTGTACGCAACAAAAAATTTAAAACTACACACAATTTGTTTGGAATTTTACCGAAATTTAATTTTTTTGAATAACTTTTAAACTAAAGGGGAGCCAGGTTTTTTAAAAACATTTTAATAATCAGCACGCAGATACGAATCGGTTAACATAAAAAAGTGCAAAAAGTGAGTGCACGCTAAAGTAAATTTATGCTAACTAAAGGAACATAAGGAAAATATCCAAGACCACGTAAGAAGGATTTTCATCTTATTGGAGATTTATTATTGTGTGAAAATTTTGATCTTCACAATTAGCTCCAGTCGGATTCTTGTTATTGTAATTGTTGTATGTAATTGTTATTTTGTTTTTCAGGTATGCATGGTTCACTCATGGTTTATGCGCAAAGCTAAGATTGTGCTCAGGGGTTGACTGTCAAAATAATCTGAAAAAAGTCACAATGCGTCATCTTGCCTAAATCATTATTTTGGTATTGAACGTTTGAAGGAGCATCAAAAATTCTACAACGTCATCCAGCTTGGAAGAGTTTTTTTTTAACAGGATCAGCCGAGTAATGAAGATTTTATCAGTTGTATACTTTCACGATAAGGGTGAACAGTTTCATATTATATTATAGAATCTTGTAAGCGATGTTGATGAGACGTATGCCTTTGTAGTTGGCGCAGCGGGCCAGATCTATCGTAGCCAATATTGAATGGTTTAAGAGTCCGCAGAAGTGGTTCAATTACATTCCCAGCATCGACTGCGACTCAACTATCATCTTTCCTTGTTAATCTTGACAGGATTCTGGCACTTACTTTGGTAAAACTTACGAACATCATTCCTGAAGTGGTAGATATGCACATGATAACTTCAATCTTTTGTTTCTTCTCTTTCGTATCGTATTCCATTGATGGAAGCCAATTAATAATGTTGTAGAACGAGGGTATACTGATTGGATTTCACGTGGAAGTACGCAGTGGTTGTAACTCTGACTACACATCAATTGTGCTTATTTTTAGCCCAAGTGGTAACCATCGATACTGGTCTCATCCAACCGGATTTGACTTGCTAAACTATAAGCATCCTGGTCGGACTGGCACGTAAAAATAAAAGTTTGGTTAAATGACATTCCATGGAAGTTAATTGTAACTTATAGATCTACAAATTTTTCATTAAATGAGTTTACAAACAATCTAAATGATTGGCTTAACCGAAATATACAACCAAACGATAAGGTGATATTTGTTGGTGATTTCAACAAGATTTTTTTCAAGGACTCTTATAAACAAACGAACATATTAAAACTAATAAACGATTAAGTCTATAAAGAAATGATAACAGACCCAAATAGAAACTCACCCAGTTAAAGTACTCTTATGGATTATGTGATAACAAATAAGTGCAACGTTAAAGTTTTTTTAGGGTTGAAAATGTGGAAATATCACCGTTTATATCTTTGATTTATATTTCAATTAAAATGTATTGAATGGCAAAGGATTGTAAAAATGAAACACGACATTTTCTTTGTGCTGTATCAAACGTTACTTTAATTGTTCTTAGTTTCATAATTATGTATTTCTCACTTTCTGAAATTCGACAATTTTGTAAATAATAAACAATAACAAATTAATGTCAAAACAAAACAACTACAGCCTGGTCTATAATTAAAGACGCTTTGTGTGTGACGTCATGCTTTTTGATCGTAAGGCCGCTCCCTCACTTCTCGGTGCGGTATCTTTTCGTTCGGTACGCTCGGTACACATGCCGACATGCGTTACCGAATGTATACCGAATACATGTATTTCAATGCGTTCCTCGTGATTCGCTCGGCATGTGCAGAAACGGGGTAGTATACAAACGGTATACCGAGCCGCGGTACGAACAAACAGTAAACATTCGGTATGTAGTGCATGTGTTGTCTGCTGAAAGTGATATTCATGTGAATTTAGTTCTTGAAATTGAAAAAGACGAGTTGTTGTACATCTATAAACGCTGAACTGTAATAGTCGGAAGCAATCGGAAGCTAATGTCAAAATTCTACGTTAAGTTTTCTTCAGTACTGTCAATTTAATAGGCTTTTGCGAAGGGAAGCGTTTGTTAGAGTGGAAGTCGTTTTGCTAAAAAAATGTCGTTGCTTATGAACTTATAAATTTAAATGTGCACAGCTGTTGAAGTGAAATGTCAATTTATTTTTGTGAAAGAACAAACAAAAGAGAAAGAGCGAATGAATTCGCGTTTTCGCAAGTGAACAAAAGTGAACGAAAACTGAACGAATCGGAGCAAAAAGCTATTATGGTCGTACAATAAAAATTGCATGCGGAAGTGGTCGTCCGCAACAATCTTTTATTATAGTTCGGCCTTAAATTAGTAGAGTATTCAAGAAAATACCTTACTGAAAAGGCATAGAATGAATGCTCAAAATAATATCAAACAAAACATAGTTGGTAAATAATTTGTTTATTATTACTTAATTATATGCAATTATTATACTGTCTCGGATGCTCTTGGTAGAATAAAATATAAATGTCAAATATTTTCGAACTGTGGCTACCGAAGATTCTGCAAAGTTGAAGTTTAAATATAGACAAGCGAGCAGACACAGGCGGTATCGGTATCCTCTCGGTAAGGTAAGAAATACCGATTACGGACACCATACCGACATGTCAGGGAGCGGCCTAACCATTCTACCCCGCCAGTGAACATAGTTCGCAGTAATTCACATAGCAATCATAAGTGTAACACCGGCCTCAAATGTTGAGACTCGATTTTTCTCCATGCCAACCCTGGGCAGTGGGGGTACCTTTTTGTGGTGTTGTCTCATGACATGAAAAGACAAACCATATTAATATCATATTACATAAAAAGAAAGGAGAAATTATATGCAATGAAACGAGAAAATGAGACAACAGTAACAAACACTTATAGTTATAATGTACAATCATGTCAACAGAATCGTATAATCTTCTGGTGTTATGCTTGTGCCTTGTGCTTTGTGCATGTTGATTGTGGGCATTGTTTTGCCTTCACGTTCTCGTTCCTCTCTCCTGAGTGTATCTGTGCTCGCGTAATCGCGTCTTGTTATTGAAGTTTGTTTTTGTATATATTTTGTTAGTGTGAATTATTTGTTCCATTTAAATTATTATATTATTATGTGGAGTAATATTTTGTGTATTGTTATATATTTATTTAGCAGACTGTATATAGGTGTTTTGGTTGGGAATTTTTGTTTTCTTTTTGTTTGGTATGTTGCTTGACTTGCATAGATTGTTGCAATTTTCGATAACCTGTTATCGAATAATCTATCGATTTTTTTTTTGTTTTATTGTTGAATGCAGTGTTTCATTTCTAAATGCGTTGATTGTTTAAAATTAGTGTTAAGATTATATATTTTATTTCGTGAATATAGTATTGTAAGTTGATGATTTTTTTGTATAATGTTGGTATGCTGTAATAAATTTGTTTATTAGTGAAATGATAAACCCTTATGTTGATTTCATGTTTAAGTCGATTGTTCCATGTGTTGAGTAAATGTTAAAGTGCTGAGTAGGTATTTTGATTGTGTTGTGTATCTTAATGTGTTGAATTAAAGTTACAGATGTTGGATATAAAGTTGTTATATGGGTTGAGTATTTGTTTAATAAGTTGAGTTGCATCTGCCGTCGTTTTTGCTGTGTTAGGCGGCATGCATATATGTAGGTAACAAAAGATTGCTTCTACGAGCTCCTAGACAAAAGGATAGAAATATCTAAACTCAAGCTTAACGTGCGCTACTGAAGGCAGTTAGCTAAGGACCGGTCTAATTGGAGAGGCATATTGGTTGAGGCCCAGGTTCATTGCGGACTTTAGCGCCACTTAAGTAAGAAAGTAAGACTGCCGGAAATGACGGCCTTCTCGCCGAGCTGTATTAAAAAAACAACTCATAAGCCAGTTCTGGTAGTATGAAGTATGCCTGAAGAATGAAACCTCAGCATCGTTTGTATCATCCACAAAAAAGAATATTTTCCGAACTGCGTCAACTACAGAGGAAAAAGTCTTAAGTCTCCTCAATATCGCCTACAAGATATGCCGTAATATGTGAACGCCAGAAACTGTTTACGAACAACCTGGTCGGCCCTTATCAGTATGTTTTTAGGCCAGGAAATTCCACAAACCCTAGAAGTCCAAATCGACACCCACCACCTATTCATCGATTTCGAAATACGAAAGTATTTATAGAGACAGACGAACTATACAGAGCCATGTCTAGTTTTTGTATACCGTCCGAACTCTTCCGTCTGTGTAGGATGACGACGGAGAATTCTCGCTTCATCAGTGTCGGAAACGACCTCACCGATACCAACAAATTTTTAGGCAAGGCGATGCACTGTCATATGACTTCATTCATTTGATTCTTAAGAGGATTGTGCAAAACTCTCGAGCCAACTACTAGCATACCCCGACGATATTGACATCATTGGTAGGACTCAAAGTGATGTCATAACCACGTTTGCTAGTATAGAGCGCAAAATGAGGGTATGTGCTGCTAACACGAAACTACACACAAGAAGTGCCAGATTCAAGATACTGATATGATACAGCAAAACTTGTTTTAATTTCAAATAATTTTATTTAATATCGTATATTTGAATTATAACTGATTTATATAAAAAAAAAATTATAAGTTTATAAAGCCCCTAGTACCCAGAAGCTACCATTTGGATTAAAGCGATTCTTATTCTAATGTGTTCAACATATTATTACGTTGGGTTTTCAATCTTTTCCACTAAACACTTGTTCCATCCGATATTTAAGTGTGGGAACTTCCCCTTCAAAAGCTGTTCGTGGAAATCTTTGTCCACTTTAATAACCGCACTGTATTGATAGGACGTGTTGGAAGTTGTTTGAATTCGGTTAATTAGTTCCATTTCTCCATGAAGATTATTCTGTTTTTGGATAATTTCGATTAGCTGGTTATCTTCGATTTGGTCATCGATGCCAGTTACAATGATTCGAGGGTTTCTCAGAACTTTAAGCGAAATATCATATGTTTGTTCACAATATGCGTTTAGATTGGATTGTAGCTTTTCAGCAGAGCCTTCATCCTTGCATTTGATAAAAACAGAGCCGTTTGGGCCATTCGATACACTATAGATTTGTGCGGAAAGAACTAAAGGATCTACTGTGGTTTTCAGGTAATTTTTGGTCGATTCACTGCACTGCTTATATTTTGGTTTGATGATCAGTCGGTGTTCGTCTTCAATATTTGTAGAGGGCGCTCCACCAGAAATGTTGTTCCAGGACTGCAATAAATCGAATATGCGATTAATTTCGTTTTTCTCTTTTTCAAAGATGGATTTTTTTTCCTTGACCACTTTCAAAAATCCATCCAATTTTGAAGATATTTCTTGCAAATGTGGTTTACACGTGTCGTATTGATGACCGGTAATAGATGATTGTGTGCCATTGAATAGACCAGGAGCAGCTGCTCCGAAACTACTTAAGCCAACAGATGGTGCTGCTTGCAGCTGTTGAGGTGGTCGAATGCCATACATTCCAGTATGGCCGTATGGCTGTACACAAAGACTGCCAATTCTCTGTCCAGTCTGGCTAGGATTTATATTACCAAAACTGTTCCCATGATTTGGAGTACCAAATAAATTTGTATTATGCATTGTAGTACCAAAGATGTTTGGTTGCAGTTTTGATGAACCTAGAACCCCACCTTGTATTTCAGCATTTGTTTGATTTTGTGGTAATCCAAGTAAAATTCCATTGCTTGCTGGCTGATTCTGTTGAAGGTTTAACTTTTCTTGTTCCTGCACGACTTGAGAAGAACCAAATGTTGGTCCAGTGGTTTGTTGTTGATTCGTTTGAGCTTCTACTTTTTCTAGTTCTTGCTGTTGGCGTATTTTCTCTTCAACAGGAACGAATTTTCTATTTCTATCTTGTGGTTTCTGCTCGTTCTGTGGAGCACCAAATGCAGTTGGAGTTACTTTTTGTGCCTGCAGCTGTTGAGAACATCCGAAAACATTGCTAGTAATTTGCTGTTTCTTCTCCTGCTCCTGCTGCGGACAACCGAATTCAATATTACTATCTTGCGGTTTGTGCTCGTCCTGCGGAACACCAAATGCAGTTGAAGTGCCCTTTTGCATCAGTTGCTGCTGTTGAGAACATCCGAAAACATTACTAGTATTTTGCTGTTTCTTCTCCTGCTCCTGCTGCGGACAGCCGAATTTAATATTACTATCTTGGGGTGTCTGCTCGTTCTGTGGAGCACCAAATGCAGTTGGAGGGCCTTTTTGTGCCTGCAGCTGTTGAGAACATCCGAAAACATTACTAGTATTTTGCTGTTTCTTCGCCTGCTCCTGCTGCGGACAACCGAATTCAATATTACTATCTTGCGGTTTGTGCTCGTCCTGCGGAACACCAAATGCAGTTGAAGTGCCCTTTTGCATCAGTTGACTGTTTGCGAAGCCGTGTGCCTGCTGCTGTTGAGAACATCCGAAAACATTACTAGTATTTTGATGTTTCTTCTCCTGCTCCTGCTGCGGACAGCCGAATTTAATATTACTATCATGTGGTTTCTGCTCGTTCTGTGGAGCACCAAATGCAGTTGGAGTTACTTTTTGTGCCTGCAGCTGTTGAGAACATCCGAAAACATTACTAGTATTTTGCTGTTTCTTCTCCCGCTCCAGCTGCGGACAGCCGAATTTAATATTACTATCTTGCGGTTTGTGCTCGTCCTGCGGAACACCAAATGCAGTTGAAGTGCCCTTTTGCATCAGTTGACTGTTTGCGAAGCCGTGTGCCTGCTGCTGTTGAGAACATCCGAAAACATTACTAGTATTTTGCTGTTTCTTCAAATGCTCCTGCTGCGGACAGCCGAATTTAATATTACTATCATGTGGTTTCTGCTCGTTCTGTGGAGCACCAAATGCAGTTGGAGTGCCTTTTTGTGCCTGCAGCTGTTGAGAACATCCGAAAACATTGCTAGTAATTTGCTGTTTCTTCTCCTGCTCCTGCTGCGGACAACCGAATTTAATATTACTATCTTGCGGTTTGTGCTCGTCCTGCGGAACACCAAATGCAGTTGAAGTGCCCTTTTGCATCAGTTGACTGTTTGCGAAGCCGTGTGCCTGCTGCTGTTGAGAACATCCGAAAACATTACTAGTATTTTGCTGTTTCTTCAAATGCTCCTGCTGTGAACAACCAAATAGCATGCTTGTACCTTGCTGGTGTTTCTGCTGAGTGCTCATTGCATTTAGTTCGTTTTGCATTTGAGGAAACCCAAACGCGTTAGAGTTCATTTGTGATGAACCAAATGTACCCATATGCCTGTGCTGCATATTGTTCGTTGAAAAAATTAATTTATATCGATTTGTAAAAAAGTCACTAGACAATGTAACGTCCTCTCCGACAATTTCGCAATTTATTTTATAAGTCTTGGGCCATCTTCCGAAAATTGGTTGATCTTGTTCCTGTAAGGTTCCAGATAAAACCCACTTCTTTGACTGATGTGGTACAGGTCCAAATACAGATTTTGTATGAGCAAATGGGAATTCCCACGAATTAAAAACGCTGTTTTGTGAAGCACCATCATTACGAGTGCTAAAGTGCTTCTCGGGCATGTCATAAATATTAGCTAACTTGTTGATAACATTACTGTTGATTGACAGCAGAGTTTCCATTTTGTTTACTGCGTTGTTAATTGCTTCGAAGAACTTCTGGGCACTTTGGATGAATGTCATATTAGAATCGTAGTACATAGAACGTATTTCTTCGAAAGACTGATCCTCAATATAGTCGGGAAACGAGGGTTTGCCTGCGAATGGCCCAAAGCTAGAGAGTGGCCATTGATTGCCCTTTCGCTGCGATTCCAATTCGGATTGTACCAAGGATCTATAAAGAACAATTAAGAAAGTATAAGAAAAGAAAAGAAAAAAAACTTACTTGATATCAACATGATCATCTTTGCATGTAAAGTATTTTGAACATTTAGATCCATCGATGGAATTTTTGCAAAGTTTCATCTTTAAATATGTAGCCGGTTGAATTTCACAATCTAAACAAATGATTCAAATTCTTTGTTTTGACTTTTATAAACGATGTATGGCTCTCTTTTTTATTGATTTCGTTGCTTTTCAATTGTTAGCTGTCAACAGCGTTGTCACTTTAGAGCTATTTTTTCGGAGTAGATTGTGTAAAAAGTGTAGTAGATTGATTTTTAATGCAATAGCCTTTTATTTCAAACAAATCCATTATAATTAACAAAAACTTATCACCTTAGTTTTTTAGCTGGGCGCATTAATTAATTCAACACCATGAATCTTACAGTTAAATAAAATACAACAATTTCGTACGCTTTCACATGTTCTCGATCTAGATGTGCATACAATCGAACTAAAAAAATGAGGTATATTTCGTATCGTAGTGGGTGAGTTAGGTGAGTAAAGGACCACCCAGATTGAGTATCTGAAGCTGGTATCTTGTATTGCTGTCAAAAGAGAAATGTATTTATTTCTACAGATTCGCCAAAATACACATTCAGCTTGGTTCCCGAAATCGATTGAAATTTCTTTTTTAAATCGATTGAATTTGTTTTTTGTGTTCCACATTCCTACCAATATCATAACTTCGAAAAGTTTTCGAAATCACTAGGTGAAATTAATGACAGGTGGATACCTATACCTACCTATCTTTCACATGCGACATTGCAAAATTATTTTTATTTTGATAAATTGTTTAGTTAAGAAGTTCTGTGAAGTTCGGTGTAAGGAATTACAAAAAAAAAAAACTATGCAGATGTAAATACATGGTGTCCGCTGGGAAGGCAAACTACTTTGTTTGTTTAAACTTTTTGATTAAATGAAAGAGAATGGACCTTATATTGATAAATATTTTATTTAATGTCGGCAATTATGTATGGAATACAGTGTCAGCTAAATGTCCGCCTCTGTTAGTCTCACAAATGCGAGCCCTTTTGAGCACATTTTTCATTACATTCTCACATATTTCATGCGACATTTCATTGATTTCATCACGAATATTTTGTTTGTTTTTCAGATATCCCTACAAAAAGAAGTCCGGAGCAGTCGAATCAGGCGACCGTGGAGGCTAATCAATATCACCATTTCTTGAAATAACTTGTTGCGGAAAGAGGTCTCGCAGTAATTCCATTGTAATCATGGCTGTACGCGATGTGGCACCGTCACGTGCTAATCAAGCCAAAGCATGCAGTTGTGGCTTTAAAAAGTTTTCAATCATATCACGATATCGCTCCCCATTCACAGTTACCGTTACGCCGTTTTCAATTTCAAAGAAGCAAGGTCCAATGATTCCTCCTGACCGAGTTGCACACCAGACTGTAACTCTTAATGGACGCAAAGGTGACTGATGAATAATTTGAGGGTTTTCCATTGCCCAGAACCGACATTTCTGTCTATTCACATGTCCATTCAAATGAAAATGTGCCTCATCACTCAATATGATTTTTTCATGAAAATCGGGGCCAACGGCTAGCTGTAACATCCTATTGGCATATGTACGGCGGCGTAAATGGTCTTGTGGAAGAAGCTCTTGTGTCAACTGAATCTTAAATTGAAACATATGCAAATTGTGGCCAAAGTTGTTCTTTGAAGACCAAGCTCCTGAGCACGGCGACGAATTGAGGTTTATGGACTGTTTTGAACAGTTCCTTGAGCCGCAGTATAATGTTTTCAGCCGATTTTGCTGTACGTTGTGGTCCATGTTTGGGCCTATCACCAAAAGACCCTCTTTCTTCTTAATCATTCACTGCCCGAGAAATAGCGCGTTTTGTTGGCAGTTGTTTCTCCCAAAAATGTTACGTAACTTTCTCATGGTCATAGTAATCGATGATCGATTTTGATGAATTGTTTTAACGATTAAGACCCGTTGGTTTATCAAATATGAACTTCACGACTGCCAGATATGAACTGGTCAAGACTAATGTTTACCAAAATGGCGGCAAAACAAAGTTGTATACCTTCCCGGCGGACAATTGAGGCCTTTCTAATGCTCTAGAAATTTCAGCAACTGCTAAAACAGATAAATTTCAAATGAAAATTAATAATTTCTTTTTTCATTTAGATTTAGCTTTCAGAGATCAATTGGTAAGAAATCCGATGTTTTGAGCCGTAGCCTTGTGTGAAAAGAGTTCACAATTTTTTGGAGAATAAAATTTGTCCAATATGGATCAAACTTTCTTAGATGAAGAAAAACGGAAGTCAAAACAATATTTCATGGACGAATTTTTGTGTTTACCGCTGTTAAATTACCTTTGTTTTTTGTTAATTTTCTTTCGTGAGTCTCGCGCTTTTACACTGCGACTTTTTATCGTAACTTAAATTGGACATTCCTCTTTTATTCTGCTTCACACACTGCGACTTTTTTCTCAAGAGTCTACGTGCAAAAGCAGAGCGAAACCGACTCTCCAAATAACGAAACTCTATGAAGCAACATAACAACAAAAACAGTCGCTAAAAAATGTACCCACGGCTCACAAGGCAAAATATTTTTCCTCTCAACATTTCTAACTTTCTTTCTCTTTTGCAATAACGGGGGGTAGACTCATGAGTCTACCTGTAAAAGCAGACTTACGCTACAGATACGCATTCTAAGAGGCCCTTAAAAACGATTCTAATTCTTAGGGTCAAGTTAAGCTATCATTGAACTGGAAAATTCCGTTTTAGTTCGGTGGAATGATAATCATTACTTCATAAAAAAATGTTGATCAGGGAAAAGTAAGAAGTGATTTTCTGCGAAAACTAGAATTAGAAATTTAAATATTTATCTAATAATAATTCTAAAATTCATAAGCTTTGTTTTGACATCAACTTGCCAATGGTTGTATTTATAAAAAAGCCGCAAAAAGTTAAAGAACATTTCCAATGAGGGTTTTTAATAATAGCCATAACTGCTCCTTTTGATAGCTATATTCGCACCGTAAGAACTGTTGTTCACTGACGGTTAAAGGCTCCGTCAAACAGAGCGCGTTTTATAGCTGCGTTCTACCGCCGCGTTGTTTTATACTTAAACACATAGCATCCGTCACACAGATCGCGGTTTAACGTTGCGAAAAGCGCGTGTTGTGTGAAATTACAGATTATTTCTATCATTCGGCGTTGTCGCGCGACGTAATAGAAGTCCTTTTTAGTTTTTATATCGCATAAATGTAACTATTGCTACGTTTGTACGACATGGGTGATGAAAATTACAAAAACATTGTTTTAAAGGCGCACCTAATCGCGGTGGTATTCTCTGACTTCTTTTCTCTTTTTATTTATGTCGTGAACCCAAATTCTTTTTCCTTTTCGAGAACGTAGCATGGCAAACAATTCTTCATCCAAGCTGCTTGAAATTTTTTTTAAATTAAAATCTTAATTATTTTTGACCGCTGTCTGTTTGACGTTCTTAACCGCGACGTTAAAGACGCCACGTCAAAATAATCTAAAATGGTCTCACCTGAGCGTTCAAAACGCTCTCTGTTTGACGGAACCTTAAATCGACGTTTAGCTTACCGCAGTTTTGACTTAATCCACTATTATGAATTGCTGCTACCAAAGAGTGTTTGTTCACTAGATTTTTCGCCTCGGTTACCTAACTGTAGCTGTGCAATAAATCTTTCCGGTTTTCCAGTTTATCGGTCATTCTGTGGGTTGACTTTGTTGATGTTAGATTTTTTTTTTCTTATAAGTACCGACAAATTTTTTCAAAATGTGAGCAAGAAAAATTAATAAATTGGTGCTTCAAAGAAAACAAATTTAGGAAAAAAAAGCGGACGCTGTAACATTATTTATAAAATAAAAAAAATCATCATTTCTACCTTGAAATGTTAACCGTACTTATTAAATCTAAAGTGTTTGCAAGTTCCTCCTGCAATCTAAGACATCTGAAGAAATAGAATCGTCCCATTTATTAAAATGATACAATCGTTCTTACAGGTTATACTTGCGCCGTTCACCCTCAAGTAATTAATAGTGCTTGTCGCCTCTCTCGTCACTACTTCACGAATCAAAAATGCATTTTGCAAATGAAATGAGTTTGTAATTAATATATAAATAGAGAGCTTGAATTAAAAAAAAAATACAAATTTACTCACTCCATATTACAAGTAACATTTTTTTTTTTGTAGCACATGAATAATTTACTGAATCTGCACGGAATGCGGTTTTGCGAATGTCGATCCACGCATGAACAAACAAAATTCCAGAAAAATGTGTTACAGATTTATCAGATTAACTCTAACTATGGATTCCCCGGTTGAATTTTTGGTGAACAAACGCATTCGTGTGTTATCGGCTGGAATAACCGTTCGTTAAAGTGAATAGATAGTGAACAAACCGGCCGTAAGGCGAAAAGCCCTTGAAAATTTGAGTTGGATTTTTTTTTACAATTATCAATTGAATGATTAAATTTACAACATGAATTTAAGTTTTGAAAAAAAAGCAGTAGGTAGGTAGGTCTACTAGACGGGCTCGTGATACGGAATACATAATGGAACATTTTTGGCGTTTTCCATTGGTAAAAAAATAATCTTTTTTTTATCTAGATCTGTCAAAAGATCGAGACTAACATTAATACAAATGATAGCTGTCAGTTTCACTAGAGTGATTTTCGTTCTGATTTAAGATTATTTTGGGTTGTGAAAAATTATTATTAAACATTTCAACTATAGCAGTACGATGTGAAATGTAAATTAAATCAAAAACAACCAATCTGTGTTACTGGAAACTTGACCATTAAACCGACACTAACTTCACAGAGACGAAATTGCAACAACACAACTACAGAAAAAATATCAATCTGAAATCGTGTTCCAATGGTAGCAAAAAAGATCAAAATCGAGATTTACCAATGGAAAACGCCATTAATATAACTGAAACTAACTTCATATATAAATAACTACAATACTTATGCGAACGTGTGCAGATACAACCATGATTGCCAAATCGAACATATCTCTGTTTTTTTTAACATCTAAATCTACTACAATTCCTTAAATCAAACATACCCATCTCATCTAACCAATTTATTTTTACACTGACATTTGACGCGAGTGTTTATTTTTGTATTTTTCATTCTTGCGAAATAAATTTGATGTTTTCTCATTTATTAGTTTAAAATGGTGATTTGTAAATTTTTCTTAAATGGAAATTGCCGTTTCGGTACGAAATGTGTCAACGAACACTTGGATGTCAAGTAAGGAACTAAATTTTTTATAATATAAATTCAATTTTGTTCGATAAAGCAATTTTTATAAGACAGCTCCTTAAATCCGATGTGGAGTCCGCCGTTAACGGCAACCAATGGCCTCTGTCCTGCTTTGGACCGTTTAAAGAGAAACCGAGCATAACCAACTTTATAGAAGACCAGTCGTTTGAGGAAATTCGAATGTTATGCTATGGCTCAAAGAAGCAGAACTTTTTCGAGAACTTTAATCAGCAATTCACAAAAGAGGTTGTCGAAGCGAAGAACAAAATGAAAATGCTGCTCTCACTTAACAAGGAAGTGATAGATGCTGTAATAAACTTGTATAATTCATCAGAACCAACCACAGCGACGACTCAGTCCAATGCAAATCCTTTTGGAACTGCGAATGCGGCAGTTCCCACGCAGCAAAGTACTAATATATTTGGTAGCCCAGCACCTGCACAGAGTAACATATTTGGTGGTGCTGTAGGATCTTCATTTGCTGGGGGTAATAGTGGCGCATCTGGTGGAGGTATTTTCGGTGGAGCTCAAAAGTCTATCCTAGGACAAAGTGCTTTTGGTAGTTTTGCAGGACAGCACCAACCTCAACAACAGCAACAGGTTCAAAGTGGTGGTGGGATATTTAACTCTGTACAACCTCAACAGCAAGCGAATGCCTTTGGTGGGAACATATTTTCTCAAACTGCACAGCAGACGCCAGTTGGTGGTGGATCTATTTTTGGAGCACAACCTCAGCAACAGCAACAACAACCGTTTGCTGGGACTAACACATCAGTATTTGGCCAGCAAGCTAATTCAGCAAGCATTTTCGCACAGGCTGCTCAAACGCCACAACAACAGCAACCGACTGCGGTT
Organism: Rhingia rostrata; assembly: GCA_949824845.1. Taxonomy (NCBI): domain Eukaryota; kingdom Metazoa; phylum Arthropoda; class Insecta; order Diptera; family Syrphidae; genus Rhingia; species Rhingia rostrata. The sequence continues at coordinate 48,021,256 of OX463755.1, read as the reverse complement.
GGTGGTAATATTTTCGCACAAGCTGCACAGCAAACACCAGCTCCAACGTTTGGAATGTTTTCTCAGGCCACACAACAGCAACAGCAGCAAGCACCACCGGCTTTTGGAGCTCAATTGACACAGCAGTCACCTTTTGGTGCAGCGCAGCCCCAGCAAACAGGATCTTTCTTTGGACAATCCCTACACCAACAAAAACAAATTCAGCCACAAAGTGGGGGTAACATGTTTGTTTCACAACAACAACAACAACAACAACAACAACAACAACAACAACAACAGCAGCAACAGTTTCAACAACAGCCGCCATCAACCGGAATATTTGCAGCCGCTGCAGCGAACACGCAGTTTGGATTAGCCCAACCACAGCAGCAACAGGCAAACATCTTTGCACAAGCTGCTGCCGGTTACCCACAACCACAGCAGCAGCAACAACAGTCTATAGTTAGTGATCGGACGTACAGTAAAATTGAGAACTTAACACCGGAAGAACTAGAGGCATTCAAAGCTGATACCTTCGAATTGGGAAAGATTCCATTTTCGCCACCACCTCGGGAATTAGTCAATTAAAAGTACCTAGCCATCTTACTGTAAAGAAAGTGATAAGTTTTAATATATAATCAACAATAAATGTAAGTAACGTGTCGATGAAAGTGTCAGCAAAATTTGAACTTGCTGATATATTCGATTATACGATGAAATTTCACTGAATTCATTACATTGACAGATTCCATTGTATACATAAGCAACTGGACCATAATTCTCATTTATCGATCTTGGTTTGATTTAGGTTTTGACCAAAATCCTTTAAATATAAACGTTTTAATTTTTCTCGTTGCAATAAATAGTTGCTCTCATAAAACACCACAAATTCGACATTAGAGTGGAAAAGTTGTAGCTTTGACAATATTTCAAACGCAGCCATTGGCCTTGTCCCGCATTTTAGTTTTACCAAGCAGACTTTTATTTTTACATCCAAGTGGTAACTAACGGGTACTGGTCTCATCCAACCGGATTTGACTTGCTAAACGATAAGTAAGAGTGTTGATAACAAGTTGAAAAACAACAACACCATAAACAGTCTGGTCAGACTGATACGGAATAACCGACCTGCTGTCCAAGGCGAATCTAGATGAGCTGCTTAGTCATATTCAGACAACAGGTTATCTAGGAATCTCAAGGGTAAGTCAGGACACTTGAACAGAGATGGTGACGTATGAACCGAAAAGCCGTCGGCAGCGCTTAATCCCGTTGTTGATACTAACGGCCCCGCGTCCTGGGGGTATCTAATAAATTGAAACTGGCCAACTGGTTGTTGAAGACCCTTCTTAACAAAAAAGAACAACAATATTCGTATCTGCACATGGAATAAGATAACATTAAACAGGAGAGGTGCAGGCGAACAATTAGCGGAAGCCCTAAACTGCCACAAAGCAGACATTACTGCCTTCCTGGAAATACAATGTGATGGGCCGGGCGAAAAGAGGATAGAAAACTGACATCTACTACAGAACATACTATAGTAAGCAGAAACAGCGACTATTCGGATGTTTGTTATAAGTGTCAGACTTATGTTCTTATGCACACGGTTTCCTTACCTCGATATACATGGCGGTCTTCAGATCAACAATTGGTCAACCAAATTGATCAAATTGCTTTAGACAAGAGGCACGCATCCAGTATTTTTGATACCCGAACATTCCGAGAAGCTCACATCGACTCGGACCACTACCTTGTTTGCAGCCAAGGTAAGAATGCCAATATCCACCACACCACAACAATGCAAAAATACTGTGAACAAATTTAATGTCATAAGACTGCAATCGCCAGATACTGCCGAGGCATTTGTGCAACGCGTATCACTCAACCTCTTTATTAACACCATACCATCAGCATCAAATATCGAAGATCAATGGCAACGATGGCAACACGCCATTAGATCAGCAGCAACCATGTGCTAGGTTTCTAGCGTCCACTAACAAGAAACCCCTGGTTTGATGAAGAATGCTGACATATGCTCGCAGCCAAGAACAAGTCTTACAAGGCTAAGCTGCAAGTGAAGACGAGAGCTGCCATTGAGCTCTATAGGCAAAGAAAAAGGGAAGAACACCGGCTTTTCAGAAAGAGAAAAAAGGGCAAGAAAAGTGCGCGAACAAGTATATAGAGAGGTACCACTCCAGGAACGATGTTCGCAAGTTTTACCAACGTGTTAATTTGCAAAGCCAAGGATACATGGCTCGAATATCGTAGTTAAGATACAGTCGATGCTGAGGACATGGAAGAACCATTTCTGCAGACTTTTAAGCGGCGATGAAGAACAACATTCCACTGTCAGGCAGAACGAAGCATTCAGTATTTTCGTAGACAGCGAAAACTACCGACCACCAGACCTAAGTGAAATGAGGATAGCAATATCTTAACGAAAGCTAAACAATGCTGCCGGAAATGTCGGCCTTCCCACCGAGCTTTATAAATTCAGCGTGCATGACTTGGTAAGTAACATCAAAGGTTATAAGGCCATACAGATGACGCACTGCATACAAGAAAAATTGTTCTATGGCGGGTCGTACTGGCACAGACCTCCATATGTTTGGATCTCGTTTTTCATGTGTGCACGTGCCACCCGCCCGCCCGTACCATGAAGCTGGTGAGCAAAAGTTTCTGTTTTTTGTTCTCAATGCGTCATCTGTATGACTTTATAACCTTTGCTAACATCCACCAATTCATAAACCAAATCTGGTTTAATGGAACCTCAGCATCGTTTGCTCGATTCACTAAAAGACGACCTTCTGAACCTGAACTGCGCCAACTACAGGGGTATAAGTCTGCTCAACATCGCCTACAAGATCCATTATGCCGTTAAAGATGAACTCCTGAAACCGTTTGCCAACAACCTTATCGGCCCTGATCAGAATGATTTTAGGCAAGGAATGTCCACAACTGACTAAATCTTTACACTTCGGCAGATCGTGAAAAAAAACCCAAGAAGTCATGTGACTTCTTCAATTTGATTCTTGAGAGGATTGTGCAAAACTCCCGAGCCAACACCAGAGGCACAATTTTCCATAAATCGGTGCAACTACTAGCATACCCCAACGATATTGACATCATTTGTAGGACTCAACGGGATGTCAAAGCCACGTTTGCTAGTATAAAGAAGGAAGCGGCAAAAATTGGCTTAGCAGTAAATGAGGGTAAGACTAAGTATATGCTGTCAACACGGTAGAACACACGACATCAACGAATGGGACAGAACGTCACCATTCACAGATATAACTTTGAGGTAGTACGGGAATTTGTCTACTTCGGTTCCGCTATTAACTCTGACAACAACATCTCGTCAGAAATTAAACGAAGAATTACTCTTGCCAACCGCTGTTTCTTCGGACTCCTGTTTCCTGTACAATCCCGTGTAAGACTCTGATTATCCCAGTTCTACTCTACGGCGCTGAGGCATGGACCGTGTCAAAGTTGATGGAGAAGTACTTGGTCGATTTGAGAGGAAAATTCGTTGAAAAATCTATAAAAAAAAAAATAAAAAAAACTATATGAGCTGCACAGCGGCATGCCCCTAGTAAAAAAAACTCCGCATTGGACTGTTAAGATGGCTAGGACATGTAAAACGAATGGACACTTATACTCAGGCTTGCAGAGTCTTCTGTTCCCAGCCAGACGCAGTAGATGAAAATCTCGTCTTAAATTGCCCGCACATGTAGAAACAACAAACTTGGAGTGAAAAACCGGAGGCAGTTAGCGAAGGACCGGGCTAATTAGAGAACAGTTTGGTTCTTTGTTTGGAAAAGCTTGTAAGATGTTTCTATTGTTAGTCTTTGTACAACTTCATAGTTGTATACCATAGGTTCATATACATGCTTTAAACCTCGCTTATAAAAAATAGCTATGCATACTCGACTTGGAAAATCTCCCAATAAGCCAATATGTACTGATTTTCACTGTAAAACTCGTTGCTTTTATATCCGTATTGTCAGCGTAAGTTGCTTTATTGGCGTCTTCTTCTTGCGGTATATCTTAACCATATAAAAGAAATAGTATCGGGCCGAGGACGCTTCCTCGAAGAACCCCGGACCCTATATCCTTCAAAGTGGATTATTCATTTCTAAGTTTAGCACTAAACATTCTGACCTCAAGATAGACTTCTGGTAATGCAAAACTTTTTCCGGAAGAGCTGTTCTTAGGGTATTAGTCATTTGTGTCAAAGTTTGTCAAAGGCCAGAGATAGGTACGTCAAGACATACGGTGGAACACAACTTTTAAATCTTCTAAGGCTTTTTTCAAATTCATTTGTTATTCAATAAGCCTGATGCTTGTCTCTAATGATGAATTGGTGGCGAGTAATTAGGCGTATTTGTTCTATCACTGCCTGTTAGCTCTCAAAAAGATGTTTTCAAAAACCTTTGGAATTATAGAATAAAGTGATTTTGGTCTATATGATGGCGTGGAAAGTTGGTGTAACTTATTTGAGGCTTTCTTCGATAATTCCTTAAGTACATTTTTAGTGATTTAATCTTATCCAAGAGCATTATTTTCCTTAAGATTTTTAAAAACCTGATTGGCGGTGCCGGTTGTAAGGCTTTTTATGCCTCTTATAGCTTTCAATAGGGAATGCATTGATCTTTTTCCAACACATAGTCCTTCAAGATATCTCGCAGTTTCATGGAGCTTAAAAAAGTTTGGCATACAATTTTTTTTATTTTAACATATTAAAGTAGGTCTTGTGCGGTGGTTCTTGTTGCCATCTTTTCCGTGCTGGACGAAATACTTTTTTTGCGTCCTTTTGCCTTGCCCTGCCTGCAACTAAATCGTAGCAGTAGTTATGGTTATCGCAACTAGCTCTAGGATATACTCCTGTGGTCTGGTTACGAAAAGATTTCTCACAGATGTTAGGTGATGGTTGATAGGATGACGTACGAAGTTGTATCCACTTCGTATATCACCAACACAGCTAATCACCATTAAGAACAATATCGCTAGGAGAACGGAGGCTTCTTTAAACTCGATTTTGAAATCAATGATCAGCATGAGCAGTGTTGGTCAATATTAAGAGCGTAAAACAGATTTTTCGGGTCGTAAATCGTAACATAATGCGCAGAACATGACTTCTTTGAAATAGCATCTCATTTGTTTGCCGGAATGTCTCTAAAAATTGCTCCTACGTTCGTCAGCATTGTCACGCAGATGGAGCGCTTCTGGTTAAAGTTAGGCCAGAGTTGCCTGCATATTTGACCCGTAGTGCCGTTTATCCATCCGCGGTTTGCTTTCTTGATCACATCGAGTTTGATCTGTAAATTACATGTAGCGATGGGCATAATTATCATGTATACTGGCAGTAGAATATCGAGGGTTATGCCCTGTCTGGCAAGCTCATCTGCCTTACAATTCCCTGGTATGTGTGAATGGTAAAATGCTCTGCCATCTCGTTAAGGGACAGTCCTTGGGCTGATTTGGATTGCTTCCAGGGATTTTATTGCCTCTTGGCTGTCATTTAAGATGCTAATATGCATCGCGGATATTACATTCCATTTCAGCCAGGACAAGGCTTCTTTGCTTGCCATGAAGGCGAAAAGATATGCCTAGGTTAAGCATCTCGAAGAAAACAACTCCACCCACTCCAGATTCTGTTTTAGACCCATCCGTGTAGATGCGAATTGAGTTATTTGTTTTGATTGAATCCGACTCCCATTAAAGGCGACTGGGAATGGTTGTCCTGAAGTTATACTCAAAATTGTGGGTAGTGGTGTGGTCGGTGTTTTTTGTAATGTTAAGGTGATTCAGAATCTTTGTGTGTTCACCGTGGTTGGGTGTAAATTGTGAAGAGACTCTCAGTCTCACAGCTCCACAAGCTACGGTCTGTTTGCCGTCTACATTTAGGGCACTAGATGTAGAGGCTGTTTCTAGAACCATCCACCAGAGTAAGACACCATAAAGGAGTATGGATCTAATGATATACACGTAAAGCCAGCAAGAGATATGTGGTTGCATACCCCATTTCTTTCCGATTGATTTTTTACAAGAGTATAAGGCTACGGTGGCTTTCCTAACGCGTTCTTGGATATTGGCTTTCCAGTTCAGTTTCCTATCTAAAACCAGACCTAAGAATTTGGCTGATTCTTTGAATCTGAGACTAACGCCATTAAGTTTGGGAGCGTCAATGTGCGGGACTTTATATTTCCTGCTGAAAAGGACCGATTCGGTTTTTTGAGGGTTCGGGCCGAGTCCATATTTGGCGGCCCAAGCTGCCTAGAGCGGCTTTTTCGTAATAGATCTCTAAGAAAATTAAGGTGTTTCCCTGATACAGCTATTGCCACGTCATCCGCGTAGGCAATCACTTTGCATACCTCTCTTTCTAGATTTACTTGTTGGCGATTAGGTTCCAGAGAAGAGCAGACAGGACACCACCTTGTGAGGTCCAACGACTAACGGATCTGCGTGCAGATGATATACCAAGATTAGTGTTAACAATTCTGCCTATAAGTAGCTGATTTGTTAGCACTCCCAGGGAGTCCACTTTTAAATCCGAGAATACATTAGTAATTGATTCTGCTTTGACATTGTTAACTCCTTCTTTATCAAGTGAGGCAACCATAGTATACTAGTATACCATAGTATACAAGTGAGTGGAGCGCTATCTTTCTCGGTCGGTTCTATACTAGTACGGAGGTGTAGATCAATTGATCTTTCCAAGGTTTTAAGCATAAAAGAAGATAGACTGATCGGATTTAGAGCTCTTTTCTGCTTTGTGGATGAATAGGACTTCTACTTCCGTCCATGTCTTGGGGACATTTACTAACCGTAGACAGCTGGTCATAATGGTTAGTACCCAAGGTAGCCAGATCTCAAGGTTGTATTGGAGTTCCGCAGGTATGATACCATCTGTTCCAGGGGATTTGAATGGTTTGAAGCTCTTAATGGTCCAAAGATTTTTTTCTTTGGTGATGATTAAGTTGGTGTATGTAATGGATGTACCGAACAACTCTGGTTCGGTATCCACGGGGTATAAGGAGCTATCAGGAAAGCGGGTGTCCAGAAATAGGTCAACGTTTTCCTTGCTGGAGGTTGTCCACTGACCATCTGGTTTAAGTAGGTAGCTAGATACAGGATGATTGGTGGAGAGGATTTTGCGGAGTCTAGAAGTCTCTGTCCGTCCTTTTAGAATCTGTTTAATTGATGGGCAAATGTTTACGTCTTTGGTAATTTGCCAATTTTACAAATGCAACAGCTTACATATAAATTTGTCCATGGTAAAATAAATCTCTTCCAAATAAGTGAAATTATTCTATTCGGTTACAAGAACTTTAAAAGATTTAACTTACCATTCAAACTGCGTTTTGAAAAATGTTGGTCCCAATAAGACCTTTTACCATCAATATCACATTTAAATGGTACACAAAGTTCGTACATATTTGCGTCTAAATTCTAACGAAGAATCATTCAATAATCCTTTTATTTCACATTCTATTCTTCTTTTTTTTTTGAAAAAAAAAAAATAAAACATTCGTGGCAGTCCACTACGTCGCTCTGAATGACGATTCAAATTTAAATCGACTACTCTAACACTGTCAGGATGAACATAGAATTCCCAAGATTTCATATAATCATCTTGTCATCCATATCTAATTTGGGCAGGTTTCTGCCTGCGAATTACTTTTCACATCAGTTTCACCCAATCTTACACTCAACTCCTTAAGTGCATCTGTAACATCAATGTCTTCCACCAAGCCGAGCTTGGCAGTCGTTGCCTGTCTATCTTCCTGCGACTTCTTCCAAGCCGTTTCGAACGGATACGAAAGTGGTTTGAACTCATCAGGGACATCATCTTGATTTGGGGCAGTGGCTTCTTTGATTGATGCTCCACGAGAGTGAATTCGTTCCAACATGGCAGCATTGTAGTTGGCAATATCCAATGAGGTGATGTGTTCGAAAAGTTGTTCCTTTGTGTAAATATTTGGCAGTCCACGTTTGGTAAAGAACTAGAAAAACGAAGAGGATATAATTACAGAAGAGGGAATTAATTTTATTTCAACTTACAGTTACGATATTGACGCAATCACGCAAGAGAAATTCCAGAGCACTTGGATGCTCGGGCTCAACCGATTGGGCGACATCAATGAACCAACACTTTCCTTCATGCCAGAGAATGTTGTACTCGGACAAGTCGGCGTGCACTAACTTGGCAACATTGTACAACTTGTACATCATCTTAATAATCTCCTCGTAGGCAAGGCTCAATTCGGCGTCGGACAGATGGACGTACTTTAGCTTTGGTGCTGCATTATGGTTGTCGCCGATGAAAGACATAACAAGAACGTGTTTTTTAAGCGCTACCACTTCGGGACAGTTGATACCAGCATTTCGCATTCGCATCAAGTTGTGCATCTCCTTCTCCGCCCACATTTTGATGATGACTCGATTGTTTTGCTTGCTGAAACGGTCCTTAAAGCGATAGTCGTCCTTGATGTAACGATCGCGCTGCTTGAACTCGTTTAGAGTGGTCTTAAATATCTTGATGGCGCACTCCTTTGGCAAAAGCAGCTCTCCACTATAATTGGGATCGGGTGAACCATGAAGAATGACAGCCTCCTTGCCGGTCGAGATGATTCCATTGACTTGTTCAAGGATCTGATTGTTGATAAGTTTGTAGAGTAACAAACGTGTACATGCGTCCAAGCCCATTTCAGCGGTTGCAACGTTCTCCTTTCGATCGTTCATTTTAGGTTTTTTAATCTTCCTAGAAAAGGTCTTTAGTTGATTGTACACTTGATTGGATAGCTTCATCTCGAAGCCAGCTGCATCTCCAGTGGGAAATTCCGGTGGGAATGACATGACTTTGCAAGCATTGCGTACACCACATATCTGGTCATCGTGCTTTGTTATCATCTCTCCGTCTTTGTCGATTTTAAAGCCGCACTTTGGAATTGTTTCGTACAGTTTCTCGTTGGTTTCAAAACGATCCCAATCTCGCTTGTCACCATCTTCATGGACTTCGTATTCGTCATCGGACGATTCCATGTCACCACCCCGTAAGTAATTTTCCAGGGAAACCGATACCTTACCAGACATCTGATTGCGTTTCTTTTCAATTCGCTTTACCTCAATGTTGTACTCATGATCAAATTGTGACTGGATCATCTGGGCAATTAGTGCATCCGAGTCGCAGCCCATATCGCCAGCGTCCTTTTTTAACACGTCGAGAATAAAGTCTGGAATCTCCTCTGTTAAACCTCCGCCAAGAGTACAATCGGGATTCTCCAATAGCTTTGAGCAGTCTTCCCATTCCTCGTTCTTGTCGCTTGATGTCATATTCTCAAGGTCGGTTGGGATTTTCACAGCTTGCGCGTATGAGCCAGAACTTCCCGATGCCACTGCGATACCTTCGTCCCATATGGAATCGTGCATCACTTCTACTGTTGGCACTTCCTTTTCTAAGACCTTCGTTGCATTTTTTAGTCGATCATGCTGCAGCTGCTCTATCCTTTTTATTTCTTTGTTTTGCACTACACGTGCATATTCTTCGGACATGATTTCAGCGAAATTCACACTTTGTACATTTTCAATTTTACCCCACGGCGAAGACATTTTGACAATTTAATTGAACTTGTAAAATTAAAATTAGTATATACAAATTAAGTGGTTAATTAATAACTAAATTAGTCTAGTAAAATAAATATAGTTGAGTATCAAAAGTTATTCCGTTTCTGCTGCTTTTATTTGTAATGCAATTACACTAGTAGGGAAAAAATCTGGATATTAGTCGTAGTTGTGAAATTGCTTTCAAAATCTAGTACATTTGAACGGGAACTGTCAAATTGGACTGGGTTTGTTTACTTGTGATTTTGATTGCAGGAGGAGGACAGATATATTTACTGACTTCACAGCGGACACGTAACTAGATTTTCACTTGTCAATGACACTTTGCCAAAAGACGTATTTTCAGGTCAATATTCAAAATACCAGGGACCCATTCCGTTGCTTTGAAAACGATTAGCACCCAAACGGTAGTCGTGGGCGATATCGTCATCAATTTGCTTCATTTAGGGCCCAGTTATTGCTATCATTGAAATCCATATTAGAAATTTTCTTTTACTTCTTTAGGCTTTTTTTATAAAACCAACCATTGGCGAGTTGGTGTCAAAACAAAGGATACAAGTTCTAAAACATGATTATATAAAAATATTTTAATTTTATTTTATAGTTATAGTTTTAGCAGAAAATCACTTCCTATTTTTACTGCTCAAGATTTGTTTTAGTGAAGTAATGAGTGCCATTGCACCGAACTGAAACGGAATTTTTCAATAATTCCTATAAGAAGCTATGTGACATTTCAATTCCATCATGTGTTGTGTTCCAATGAAGTTGTTCAATGAAAGCTATAACTGAGCCAAAACTGACACCGACTCGCCAATGGTTGGATTTATAAAAAAAACCGCAAGAAGTAAAAGAAAATTTCCAATGATGGTTTGCAATGATAGCTATAACTGGCAATTTAACTCGACACATTTAGTATCGTCAATCGATTATTTGAGGCACTTTCAAACCGTAGTAAGTAGTTCTCAAAATATTCATTAGATGTCATAGAAACTGTCGTTGATAACATATTTTTTTGTTGTGTTTGGTGCCCCACAAAATGCAAAATGTAAGTTTTTGATGACAAGAAACTGTTATCCAATTTTTTTATTGTTAGGTCAGTTACGGCGAAGCAAATTGACATTACAGCAAAACAATTTGCAAACTTTGTTCAATTTTTCAAATTGGACATTAAACACAAAACTTGTGATCAAATTACAATGATCTACATTCTACTTTTGAAATGTTCATATTACAGTAGGTTACAAATGGTTTTATGTAATTTATAGTACGCTTCCATAGAGACGAAACTCGACGTTTCAGCAAAATTCTTGATTTCAGCCGTAATGCTATACACTCCGCCATACAAATTCACATTCCAGAATGCTGAGTTGGGCCGAAACTTCATTTACATTCGACTATAAAATTACTGTTTTCCCCGATAGAGAGACTACCTCTAATTTATACTTACTTACTTAAATGGCGCTACAGTCCGGAATGAACCTGGGCGTCAACCAACACGCCTCTCCAATTAGCCCGGTCCTTAGCTAAATACCTGCAGTTGCGTAACCCAAGTTGCTTGAAGTCGGTTTCTGCTTGCGAAGGCGATGTCTTCCTCTACTGCGTCCGACGTCTGTCTCGACGGGACTCTGCGAGCCGGAGTATTGGTGTCCGGTGTCGTTCTACATATCCTAGCCATCTTAAACGTCCAATGCGAAGTTTTTTGACCAGGGGCATATCGCTGTACAGCTCGTATAGTTCTTGGTTGAACCTTCGTCTCCATAGCCCGTCAATGCAAACGGGACCGAAGATTTTTCGAAGAATTTTCCTCTCAAATCGACCAAGGATTTCTTCATCCGCTTTTGAGACGGTCCATGCTTCAGCGCCGTAGAGCAGGACTGGGATGATCAGCGGTTGGCAAGCGTAATACTTCGTTTAATTTCTGACGAGATGTTGTTGTCAGGGTTAATAGCGGAACCGATATAGATAAAGTCCCGTAATACCTCAAAGTTATATCTGTCAATGGTGTAGTTCTGTCCAATTCGCCGTTGTTGTGTGTCCTTTCGTGTTGACAGCATATACTTCGTCTTGCCCTCATTTACTACTAAGCCCATTTTTGCCACTTCCTTCTCTATACTAGCAAACGTGGCTATGACATCACGTTGGGTCCTACCAATGATGTCAATATCGTCGGCGTATGCTAGTAGTTGTACAGATTTTTGGAAAATTATGCCTCTGGTGTTGGCTCGTGAGTCTTGCACAATCCTCTCAAGAATCAGATTGAAGAAGTCACATGAGTACATGACAGCGCATCGCCTTGCCTAAATCCTTTTTTGGTATCGAATGTGTCAGTGAGGTCGTTTCCGACCCTGATGGAGCAGCGAGAATTCTCCATCGTCATCCTACACAAGCGGACGAGTTTGGGCGGTATACCAAAACTAGACATGGCTCTGTATAGTTCGTCTCTATAAATGCTGTCGTATGCGGCTTTGAAATCGATGAATAGGTGGTGGGTATCGATTTGGACTTCTTGGGTTTTTCCGGGATGTGCCGAAGTGTGAAGATTTTACTCGTTTTGGACTTTCCTGGCCTAAAACCACACTGATAAGGGCCGATCAGGTTGTTGGTAAACGGTTTCAGGCGTTCACATATTACGGCAGATAGAAGGGTCTCGCTATTACTAGACCCTTTTAATTAAGAGCTGTCGACCAAAGTGGTATGGCTTTTGAAGTGTCAAAAGGGTTTGTGCCAAGTGAAAAATAAAGCAACCAACAAACTTAAGAACTGTCAAACTGTCAAATAACAAGTAGAAACCAAGAATTTTAGGTGCATGTCGCGAATAAATTTATTTTTAAAGTCAATTCATAGATGGCATTGTGAATGGTTGGTAACTTTGATAACAATATTATTTAGACGGGTATTTTAGGAAGTTTATTTTAGCAGTTTGGAAATCTTTGTTATTAATGGTATAATTAAACTTGCTTCGAACAACACCAACACAATTGACGGATGTTAAATAAATCCGATTGCTTAAACCATTTATTTGTATTTACTTTTATTATGTTCTACCATATTTCTTGATGAAAGGACTAATTTATAAGAAGAGTTATTTTGTGTTAAATATGGGAATGCATATTTTTGTCATATGAAATGTTAGTTTAATTAGTTCAATTATGCTTTTAAATAATATTCATAACAAGGGTCTAATCTCCATATTTTTGGCTTTGTAACTACTTGGCTGTTGTTTAGTGTTTGTCCGACATCATACGATCAGCTTACGTGAAAATAAACAAACGTCAGCAAGAATATATGTCGTAAATTCACGACAAATCATTAGGTCCGATAAAGTGGCTCAGTATTCCTGAACACACCCTTTTCCTGAGTTGTGTCGGACCGTTATAGCTCCATTTGAAGCAATGTCGATTGCGTTCAATTGATGAAAACTATTAAATCAGATGACAAACGTTTCGTTTGCATATTTCACGTAAGCGAACGCACGCTGCATTCCTCCCTGTTAAAATATAGGTCAAGTTTACACACGTATATAAACTACAGCTTTAAACCACACAACGATTTATAGGATTTTATTAACCCTCTTCATATATTATTTAGCACATGGGTTCCAGACGAGCTATAAATCTTAATTGTACAGATTAAATAATCGCTCTTTGAGTTGTCAGTGATCACTGATATACGTCAAATGAGTTCATATAAATCTGTTCTTTTGTAATGTCTCTGCAAACACAACCCAGCGATAACGAATCGATGTATGTATGTTCTACAGGCGTTATTATTGATTTGTCGCTTAAAACAAACGTCATAGTATTCTTGTTATTTTGTAAACCTAAATTATTTAACAGCTAACAATTACGTTGCATCTTATAATGTTGACTGCCAATAACATGTTTATTGTTGACTCAATTATTATTAAAAAACGTGACGCAAATTTTTGTGTAAGAGTACTCATCCGAGAAACTAAGGCAATTCATCTGGTCCCTAATACTTTATCGTATAATCATGATCTATAGCTCATGAACAGTGCTTTGTATGGTATAAATATTTTTAATTTAGATTTCGTTGCTGGTCACTGTTGTTAAGGGGATTATCGGTTTGTTCTGAGAATTCGTTCATTTTTATTTAACTTATATAGTTACCAACTATATCTGCTTTGAGTCATTTTAGCATTCCATTGGGTATCAGGAGTATATAATTTTGAGGAATTATTCTGGAGATTTTATTGATTACTAGAAATACAGGAAACTTTGTGATTTTTTATCTCTTCGATGCTTTGAATTTGTTTCATTTTTGACAGACTTTCAAGCGGTCGGACATTGAAAAAACTTGTTGTTACTTTCGGGACTTGAATCAGCAACCCTGTTTACTGATCCATTTATCAAGAAATGTGTTGTAGGAGCTATACATTTCTTGAGAAAATCTATTCTTTCGGTAAACCAATTTTGTTTGGCGTTTTGAAGAGCTAGAGCACTCGATGCACATACTCTAGCGCTCAGGTTTTTATCTGTGTTATATGAAGTAACATTTTAATTTGCTACTATATAGGTACGAAAGAGTCGTACACCCACTAAACGTTTTAACAACGTGTTATGACACTGTTTTTATTCCCCATTTTCAATGCACTAAGCCGACCAAATGCACTGACGTTTACTTACTGGGCCGCCGACACGTTTGTGTATGAGGCCTACAAGACTGCTGGTAAAGACGAGTGCTGGCATTGAGCTCTATAGATTAAGAAGAGGGAGAACAACGACCTTTTAGAAAGAAGAAAAAAGAGCAATAAAAGCGCGCTATCTAGGATATTGGGAAGTGTTACTCCAGGAATGATGCTCGCAAGTTTCACCAAAGTGTACAAGGCTCGAAGGGAATCCTGTTGAGTTGAGACACAGTCGATGCTGAGGATATGGAAAAACCACTTCTGCAGACTTTTAAACGGCTATGACGAAAAACATCCCGCTGTCAGGCAGGACGAAATGTTCAATATTGGCAACGACAGCGAAAACTGCCAACCAGACGACCTGAGTGAAGTGAGGATAGAAATTTCCAAACTCAAGCTTAATAAGGCTGCCGGAAATGACGGCCTTCCCGCTGTGCTTTATAAAGCTGGCGGAGATGACTTGGTAGGTAACATCCACCAACTTATAAGCCAAATTTGGTCAGAAGAAAGTATGCATGTAGAATGGAACCTCAGCATCGTTTGCCCGATCCACAAAAAGGAAGACCCTCTAAACGGCGCCAACTACAGAGGCATAAGTCTCCTCAACATCGCCTACAAGATCCTATCTGCCGTAATATGTGAACGACTGAAACCGTTTACCAACAACCTGATCGGCCCTTATCAGTGTGGTTTTAGGCCAAGAAAGTCCACAACCGACCAAATCTTCACACATCGGCAGATCCTGGAAAAAACCCAAGAAGTCCAAATCGATACCCACCACCTATTCATAAATTTCAAAGCCGCATACGACAGGATTTATAGAGACGAACTATACAGAGCCATGTCTAGTTTCGGTATACCGCCCAAGCCCGTCAGTATTGGTAAAGGATGACGATGGAGAATTCTCTCTGCTTCATCAGAAATGATCTTCCCGACACATTCGAAACCAAAAAGAATTTAGGCAAGGCGACCCACTGTCATGTGACTTCTTTAATCTAACTCTTGAGAGGATTGTACAAAACCCCGAGCCAACACCAGAGGCACAATCTTCAATAAATCGGTGCAACTACCAGCATACTCAACGTGATGTCATAGTATAGTATAAAAAGAAAAAAAAAACCAACATCGACGAATTGGACAGAACGTCACCATTGACAGATATAACTTTAAGGTAGTACGGGCCTTTGTATACCTCGGCTCCGCTCTTAACTCTGACAACAACATCTGGTCAGTAGTAAGCCCTCACTCGAACTACTAAGGACATCCCAGTCCTGTTACACGGCACTCAAGCAGAAACCGTATCAAAAGTGGATGAACAAATCCTTGGTCGTTTTGAGAAGAAATTCGCGTTGGGCGCGAAAACAAAACTCCGCATTGCACGTTTCAGATGGCTAGGTAGCGAATGGACGCTAATACTCAGGCTTGCAGAGTCTTCGATTCACAGCCAGATGTCAGGAGGAGGCATTATATTATTACATCAATTATTTCAGAAAACATTTAATTTAGCAAGTCTCCTTAAATCTTAGCAAAGTCTCGTTAAATAAAGAACTCGATTATTGGTACCGATTGTGCACAAATTTTCACAGTTCTCGGAGGGATCGGTAAGAATAATTGAGCTCTTGTTGGACTATTATAGACACAAGAAATGATTTTTTCTTAGACTGTATAGGCTTAAAAAAAATAAAAATAATAATAAGAAATACATCCTAGTCGGTAGTCTTTCAGCGCTTCCATATTAGCGTTTACTGTTGTTTCATTTTATTTTTTTTTTAATTTTTTTGAAATGAAAATCTTCATATTTTGATATAACAAAAGACGTTTATCCCCTACTATACTAATATTTTAATTTCAAATTCAAAGCAAATATAAGAATACTGTCACATAATTTTTTTTATAAAACATTGATTTACCAATTATTTTGCAGTGTTTGCTTACCGGATGCGGCACTTGCAGCCATTTTTAGTATTTATGACGGCAATTTTCGATAAAATTGAAAAAAATAGGTTTGGCAGCACATTTTATATACAGCTAAGGGTGTAAAACTGGATAATTATCCAGGCTTAACGAAATCTGCAGGGTGTCAGCCGGGAAGGTATACTGCTTTGTTTGTTTATAATTTTTGATTAAATGAAAGAGAATGGATCGTATATTGATAAATGTTTTATTTAATGTTGGCAATTATGTATGGAATACAATATAAGATAAATGTCCGCCTCTGTAAGTCTCACAAATGCGAGCCCTTCTGAGCACATTTTTCATTACATTCTTACACATTTCACGCGGTATTTCATTAATTTCATCACGAATATTTTGTTTGAGTTGCTCAAGCGTTTCTGGTTTGTTTGTATAAACCTTGCTTTTCAGATATCCCCACAAAAAGAAGTCCAGAACAGTCAAATCAGGCGACCGTGGAGGCCAATCAACATCACCATTTCTTGAAATAACTTGTTGTGGAAAGAGGTCTCGCAGTAATTCCATTGTAATTCTGGCTGTATGTGATTTGGCACCGTCTTGTTCATACCACATGTTAATCAAGCCCAAAGCATGCAGTTGTGGCGTTAAAAAGTTTTCAAGCATACCAAGATATCGCTCCCCATTCACAGTTACCATTACGCCGTTTTCATTTTCATAGAAGTAAGGTCCAATGATTCCTCCTGACCAAATTGCACACCAGACTGTAACTTTTAATAGATGCAAAGGTGACTGATGAATAATTTGAGGGTTTTCCATTGCCCAGAACCGACTATTCTGTTTATTTACATATCCATTCAAATGAAAATTTGCCTCGTCACTCGTAATGATTTTTTCATGAAAATCGGGGTTGTCATGGGCTAGCTGTAACATTCTATTGGCATATGTACGGCGGCGTGGATCTTAAATGGTAACAAATGCAAATCCTTGTACAAAATTGTGGCCAAAGTTGTTTATTAAGGACCAAGCTACTAAGCACGGCGTCGAATTGAGGATGATGGTTTGTTTTGAACACTTCCTTGAGCAGCAGTAATGTTTTCAGTTGATCTTGCAGTACGTTGTGGTCCATGCTTGGGCTCATCACATACAGATCCTCTTTCTTCGAAATCATTCACTACACGATAAATAGTGCGTTGTTTCTCCCAAAATGTTCACGTAACTTTCTCATCGTCATAGTAATCGATGATCGATTTTGATAAAATGTTTTAACGATTAAAACACGTTGATTTATCGAATATTTTTCCATAATGAATTTTCCAACTGTCTACTTCACGACTGTCAAATATGAGCTGTCAAGACAAATGTTTACCAAAATGGCGGCAAAACAAAGTAGTATACCTTCCCGGCGGACACCCTGTATGTAGAATAATTTATTGTTGTTATTGGCACGTTCATTGTTTTCTATAGCAAAAATACGCAGCTATTACCGACAGACAAGGTAACTAGGAGATACTGAGTAGCGCTTTAAATGACGTTTATTGTAATAGACCTACCGTTGGGTAATGCGGAATACATTTTTAAATTTGTTTTCCCTGTTAAAACTATTTCTTTGCAGCCAATTTAACTACCCCAGAGTTTATCCTTTCATCAGTAATAACCTAATTAGCCTCGCATTTAAGGCTTAGAGGTCCATGTTTTCTTTATTTATTGTGCATACGGTCTATATTCAGACTGTACAATACATGTACCAAATTTTACTCATATGGCATGAGAATGTAATGTCATTTGAAAACATAACTCCCAGTCTTCAAATATCACATTAAAAATTAAATCATTCAAAGATGATCGTTTCAAAATAAAATTAAAATGTGTATAAACGTTTGTTGTTATGGGGATTGTTTCTTTTTTTATATTTTATATCACGTCAGCGTAGAAATTTCTGTCGTCAAAGATCCAATAATTTTCCACACACGCGTTTCCCATCGTATGTAGATATTGTTGAGCGTTGAGTGTTGAGTGTGTGAATGCAATAACAAAACAAAAACAATTAAGATGGCTACGATCCGCAATGCGAATCGTTTATTACCCTATCGAATCCCATATTTCCTTTAAAACTAATATCCCAAAAAAGTTGGCGTTTCTAAAAACTTTATGGGGATGCAATTATCAAATCACATTGCCACAACATACTGTTCACACAGTTCATCAAAATCTTTTAAGGTTCAACAAAAATACGACGTTTTTCTATGGGGTAGGGCATATAAACAACTTTCTTAAGAAAACTTCAAAAAGTGGGCGTGGGCGAAAATGATCAATGGGCGAAATATTCATGTTACCAATGATTTTGCTTCATTAGTTTTTTTTGAATATTTTAAAATTTGGCTGAAAATTATTTTTAATGAAAAAGCCCCAAAAGTGGGCGTGTCAAAAAACCGATTAAATATAGATATTGGGATTGTCTACATAGTTTATTCAGACACTCTTTTTAAAATTTCCTACGGTTTCGCCAAAAACAACGTTTTTCTAAGAAGTCTGCGTGATAGTGGGTAGATTTTGAAAAAAATGCACACTTGATCTGTAGGCATGTACAAGGACGGACGGACGCACAGACATGGAAATCGACTCAGCCAGTCGATCCATATACTTTAAGATATAACTAACTTAATTATTTCTCTATGTTACAAACAATGTATCAATACTAATGTACCCCTATGGGAGAGGGTATATTAAGTCAAGCCCCAATTCGCAGTATCTATTGATCACAGCCAAGTAGTGATTTTCCTACGTTCACTGTTGTCTTCTATTTTCCCTCTTTTGCCCTCTCATTCGCAGTTCCATTGCTTGTCGGTTGTCACGTCTTTTTATTCTCAATTTGTTTGCAATTCTGGTGTTGTTCGCATAACACACGCTACACCACTACATCAATGCGATGTAGGCATATCGTACTGTCGACCAATTCAAAGCCTTCACGCTGATGACGTAAAGGGGCTTGGTCGATGTGGCCTCCTGGAAATCAGCGTTGCGTTTTAGTTTCCTCTTCTTCATCAATATTGTATTTTGCGTTATCTTCAGCGATATTTTTATTTGAATGTACATTTGTACGAGTATGCTATTTGCTTCGCATGTTTTTCTTTTTGTTTTCCCAGTTGGCGGGGGGTTGACACATGCGCGGGGTTATGCTCAGCATCACCACTTTTTGAAATAAAGGCGTAGATCGGCAAACAAGTGCGTAAGATCGACAAAAAAATAAAAAATAAAATGAGTAACGCCAAATATACGAGAATTCCCAACCGTTCTAACCTTGAAGTAATTGCTTCAAGAAGGTAGTGGTATAGTTAGGTACGACGCACGTTGGCGTGCTACTATCAGCCAAGGTTTTATCGTGTTTCTGAATGGGGCATGACACTGTTTAAGTCATCATTGGACAGTTTAGACAACCATTGGCAGTGTATCTAGTTCAATATCTTCGCATCTAAGTTGACAAGTATTTATAACGAGTGGTTAAATTTTAAGGGCCGATGTTGAATGTGAACCACACCTAAACGTCAAGTTTTTTTCTGCATTTTATTTGACGTTTCTCAATTACAGACTAACTCATTTTGAACCATCAAATGATACACAATCGAGCAACTCGTTAAAGTTATTCAGGCTTATTATGAAAATAGGCGTTCAAATCAAAATGCATATCGTGCAGCTCGTGATTTTTTCGGTCAATTTAACCGTCTAACTGTGCGTACAATCGGAAAAATCGTTCAAAAATTTGAGGGTCTGTAGGAGATGTGAAAATACCAATGCACAAAAAATAATGCTGCTGTTTGCGATAGTGTGGCTGAACAGCCGTTCACCTCAACTCGTCGTCGTGCCCAACAATGGCACCTCTCATGCTCGTTGTGATGATGAACATGATGAACATTACACATAAAGACTTGCATTTACACGCTTACAAGGTGTAATTGACTCAAAAAGAGCCTCTTGATCATTTCAAGCGTCGTCAATGGTCAGAATGGTGGCAAGAAATGGCAACAGTGGATGATCAATTTTTGAAGAAAATCATTTTCAGTGATGAGGCACATTTTCACCTCAGTGGATTTGTCAATAAGCAGAATTTCCGCATTTGGGCGAGGATAATCCAAGAGTTATTGTCGAAAAACCAATGCACCCACAAAGAGTGACTGTTTGGTGCGGTTTTTGGGTGGCGGCATCATCGGCAGTATTTTTTATTCAAAATTAGGCCGGTCAGGCAGTTACTGTGAATGGTGTTCGCTATCGTGAGAGGATTACGAAATTTTTATTGCCCGAATTGGAAGATATGCATATGGATGTGGACGATATGTGGTTTTACCAGTACGGTGCCACTTGCCACACAGCTAACGAAACAATGGCTCTTTTGCGAGACAAATTCAATGGCAATGTTATCTCACGTGGTGGCGCTGTCAATTGGCTGCCAAGATCATGTGATTTGACACCGTTTTACTTCTTTCTTTGGGATTATTTGAAATATATGATATAAAAGCCAGCAATAATTCAAGAGCTAAAGGATGAGATAATTCGGCACAATAATGGCATAGAACCTCAATTATACCTCAGCGTCATCGAAAATTTGGACCACCGCATGGATGTAAGCCGGCTAGATCGCGGCGGCCATTTTGATTACATTTTGTTCCATACATAATTGAACTATACCAATATTATCATAATAAAAAGAAATGACAATAATTTCCTATCAAACTTAAAGAGTCATTTATGTATGCTAAACTAATATTTAAGCATGACATGACTAACATCACGTTGCTTGATGGTGGGGGATATAGCTGGGAAATTTTGGTAACTGCACCATTTCTCCTTGTCATCTCTTTTGGTAAAAGAATACGACTTAGTAAAAAAAAACCCAACTGATTCAGCGGAGGAAGAAGGTTTATAGATAAAAGTGGAATACGCCTAATGAATGAATGATGGTTTCCTATCAGACTTTAGTCTCAGAAAATTGAAAAAGAAGTCCTCCGGTTGCTGAGGTATGAAATGATGTTTTCAGATATCTCGAAGGAATCAGAGCTATCCCTCGAGTGGTTTTAATTCACTTGTTGAAAGAGCATCACCAAGTCTGTGCAATTCTTATGTTCAAACTAATCCTAATATGTATGAATATTAAATATAATTATGTATATATTTTTCTTTTGAAATGTAATAGAAAAAAAAACTAAAACACTTTGGTCACACTGTCGCAAAATTAACATAGTAACTATCAACCAGATTAATCTTTTAAAAGTGTGGGGCCATTCGTTATTTTCCAAAACGACACACTTTTTGCCAAATAACAGTATCAAGGTTGTGTTGAAGATAACCTAGACACGAGAACAACTCTTGATACTCGTGCTGATAACCGCGAGATCCATCTTCTGTTTGTTTGCAAATCATCGGTCATATAGCGAGGACAGCTTCATTAGTACATAATTTTGAGTTCATTAAACTGGAACATCGCATTTGAAATCATTTGAATTAATGAATTGTAGGCGTGCTCCACTTAAGAAATCCTCACAGATTTTCGCCCATTATTTATTGAAGCAATATTCTCAGTTAGAGGGTAACTTTTCTGACAAAACAACAATTTCCTTACTTCGGATCTTATAATACTAATGAATTTCCTTCGTTAAATACAAATTTTTGGCGCAACAGGCTTGTTAGTACCTAGTGCAGAGCTTTCTCACAACCATTTATGTGTGCGTGTGTACTTCTAGCACGAAGCGGGGCGGGACCTCCTGTTTTATGCCGACTCCGAAGAGATAATTTGAGATAAGCTTTTCTTGGCAATTGATACTACTCGGATGATTTGTCAGATCATCACGAGAGGAGGGCCAGCGAAAAAGGTATTGGTACGGCTGGGAATCGAACCCAGACCTTTCGCGCTGCAGTTCATCGCACCACTGAGCCTCCTAAGTCATGCATGCAAAAAAAAAAAACACGATGAACAGCAAATCAATATCAATATTCAATAAATTTTAGTCTTAGCATATGTATTCCAGAAAATCTTCGCTTATACTTAATGTGTTCCACTTATGGTCTACACGATTGGACCGAGATATTGGAAGCATTCATAAGTGGAACACATCTGCTAACTTCAATATCAATTTTCTTCGGAATTTCAAATTAATAGCCAGCACAACCAATGTGGAGATAACATATGCTTAACTTTAATGTAAATGAATTTTTTGGCGTTTTGGTATTAACGGCCCATACAAGGCATATAAACGAGCTTCTCCCGTCATTCATGAATGCAATGTTACATTTTTGCCACAAACAAGAGTACCACCTGCTTAACGCCATCTCTAAATGGTACATTTGCAAAGGTTCTCATGACAGTGTAATTCTATTGGAAATTTGTCAGACTTTAGCTAGTGATGGGGCAGAGAAAAATACTTAGGAGTGCATATTTTCAGGATTTGAATCAAGGACACTAACCACTAGGATTTGCACCCATACACATTCATAAAGACTTAGCCCCTTATTCATTAGAATTAACTAAAACACACTTCAACGGTTGTATAGTTATACAGTGCATATATATTTATACAGCCTTTATTCAGGGTCGCACAAATTCTTATTCATAAAATATTTCCCCACCCATAATAGTTATACAGGGTTTGTGTCAAATAAATTACCAAAAAAAGAGGGAAATTTATTACAATTATCTTACTACTAAAATAAACAAAAAAAAAAACTATATAAATAAATAAATACAACTTTGTTAACCCTTATAGAAAAAAATACCCTTATATAGGCACAAAATGAAGAAGATTTGGTGTGTGAAAGACGAGGAGTATCTCGTGGAGCTATGGGCAGACAGAAATGACGAATTCCGAGGATTTTATTCAATGAAAATAATTTCACACACAAATTTTGCTACTAGTATGACAGGTGCGCTGATTGAAATGTCAAACGAAACCTGGTCAAAGTTCGGTCTGAAAGCACAAGTGGTTTTTGAAGACTTTTTGTCGAAAACTCAGTTTTCGATTCGGTGTGTAAGCACTATTATGAATTTTATACACTCTATATAACGAGTTTATGAATAAGGCTGTAAGTGAACAATTTAATGATGTTGAGGTTGCTGTTTTGTTGCCGAAATCTAAAAGAGCTAAAGGTCTCAAGTTAGGTTGCTTCGGAAAATATATTGAGTAATTTTAAAGAAAATTTTTAGAAATAAAACTAACCCTGCAAAATATTTTTTCTTTTGGGAATATACTCAATAAATATTTAGGCAGGTACTCACTTACAATGGAGGCAAATTTTTGAAAATCGAACAGATCCATTTAGTGCCCCCTAGTCGTACTGGATGCGCCCACTGGAATGAATGATTGGAATAGTGGTATCTATCAAAACCACTTCTCGAACAATCTAAAAACAGCGGGAATCTCCGAGAATATGCCATCTCTTTCTAGATCAGTGGAGAGGTATTAATAAAGACGGAGCAACAACCAGCGGGTTGTGACCTGAACGTGATTTATATAGTGTTGACTGAGTGAATTACCTAAATGAATTTTGGTAAGTGATTGTAGTGAGCGAATTTTATCTTTGGTATTTGATATCAAATAAGTGAATTAAAGTGATTGAATTGTTAAACGAGAATAAAGTCATAACCGTTTTGTAAATAATATAATTCTAGCGGTAAGAGTGTGTTTAAATAAATTATTGTTAAAAGTAAAATAGAAAAGCGTTTTATCTTTTGAAGCCCGACTTCATTATACATTATCAAGGCAATTTTGTTAAAAACCTGCACACCTTATTTAATAGACGCGGATCTCTGGCAATACTTTTTGCTTGACTGCAGCTAAACGGCTGTGTTTCGGACTTATACATTTGGAAAATCAGATAAGCTGATGTGGAATGTAAAATCTAACTGATTAGTAAGGTAAATGTCAAACTATGCCAAACCTTATTTTTCATTATCATTTTCCCACATTTATAGATTTTTACTGACTTACATCTATTCAAAATAATTTGTCTTTATCAGAGAAGAAACAACTAACTTATCGGGTAATTTTACTGAAATCAGAAATATCTTCCTGACGGGTCGATGTAAAATCAGCTGCTTCACTCATATCTGATTGCCCATGCGTAAATTTTCAAATTTTGGTATTGTTGTGTGTCTGTGAATTTAGTGTCGGTGTAGCTGCCAAGTTTCCAGTAACACTGATTGTTTGTTTTTGATTTAATTTATATTTCACATCGTACTACTAAAGTTTTAATGGTTAATAACAGTTTTTTACAACCGAAATAATATTAAATCACAACGAAAATTACTCAAGTCAAACTGACAGATATTTGTATTAGTGTTAGTGCAAGGAGGGGTAAATCTGCCGAAAAATCCAGATCTGCAAAATTGATCTGAGATAAAAAAAAAACAATTTTTTTGCCCAATGGAACACAGTAACTGTCAAAATCGGTGTTTTGACAGGTCTAGCTCAAAAAAAGATGGATTTTTTTACCAATCGAAAACGCCATTACTAAACCCGGAACACGGCCAATGTCAGCGGTATTTTTCTATTTTGCGTCTCCGATTCATTCACTGTAGTTAATTACCCACACACTATTCACAATCACTTGTTATGTTTGGCTTAGCTAAACCACAATTAAGCCTAAACTTAAGCTCTGCGTTTTACCTAACTTAGCTGCGACTTAAACTACCTCGTTGAAGGATGATTAAAATGATCTCTTTCTTGTCAACATAACCAATGTACATGTGAATGGCTTGTATTTGTTTGTAATAGAAAAGGAAGTTAATTTGATGGGTCATGCGATTGAATGTGTATGTCCGTGGTTTAACCGATAAATATAGACAATATAATACCTTAACTCAGATTTTTTTGTTTTTAAAAACAACAACTATCGTACACCGGTTTTTTTTTGTTGACATTATGTCACTGGGGGGCTTAACGTTTAAACGTCAATTGATGATTAACACATTTAAAGTATGATGCATCTCAATAACGCCAATTAACACCACCAGACTTTCAATTATGGCTATTCAATGCGTCTAAACATTGTTAACACAACAAATTATTTAAACAATTTAATTAGAGAGAGTCGTAAATTAAAAGACGTCACTTTAAACTGCAAACCTTTACATCCTCGTTTACAAAAAAAAACACTTTCAGCAGAAAACGAATGACAGTTCAAGTAAATTTATGAAATGTATTCAATGTCCTAAAATAAACGCCAAAGGCAACAGGTATTCATGTTTCTGATAATTCCACGAAGAAAAACAATTAAAATTTAAAAAAAACCTCATAAAGAAAACCTCGTACACGCAATAATTGACAATAATGATAGTTCTCATGCTGTTTATATTATGCGCTATAAAATCAATTCAGGTTGGCGTATAGATGGGCATGCAGTCCTGCATACATTGGACTTTTACTGAACGCAACCTGATTGGAAGTAGTCATCTCTAATCGCACTTGAACAGAACAGGGTTGCTTCAATGCAGTTTGGTGAAATAGATGTCTATGCAACTGGAGTTTCTGAATGGTTGCAAGTCGCTTAGGTATAATATTTGTGTTTGTTCGTATTTACAAAAGCACCACTTACATACTTTTACGAAAATTTACGAATGAACTAAATTTAGTTTCGGTATTTTGAGATTAAAAGTACACTTCTTATAGGCGGAGTGTTTTTACTTTTACGGTCAACCAGCGTGGACTCTCGTCCATCTCTCCTCCTAGTTCCGGCCGAGCCTTTATTGCATCAAGCGCATCTCGGATGTGTTCATCCATGATGATTGTTCAATGCACTTCAAAGACTAAACTATATAAACAAAACTTATAGCCTCAAACTAAAGAGGACACTACTTGGGAAAGAGCAGAGTTTTAGCTTTGCCACTTTCTGAGCTACCAAAAACCAGTCTCCTTTTTTTTTTGTTAGAGTGTTTTGTATGATGAATGACACATTAACAACAAACTCCTCCTATCTGCATCAACTGTAAAGGCAATCATCCTGCAAATTATCGCGGCTAAGAAGTAGCTAAGGAGTTGCAAAAAAGACGGGAGAAATTTATGAGTATTAATTCACAGAAATTGAATTTAAAAAACAAAATGCTTAAAACTCCGATTAAAAATGTGTCGAAGCCAAAGCAGGCTATAATTGAAAAAAAACCCACATTTTCACGAACTACGCGACCATCAGAAATCCGTTCGGATCCTGTACAAAACCAAATGTACAAACGTAGTCCCAAGCTATAGTATCCGATAAAGATCAAAAAAATATCTCACCTGACCCAGTTACAAACGTATTTTCGATTATTCTTTCAAAACTTGAGGAACAAAGTAAAACCAATGAACTTATTTTTTACAGGCTAGTTAAGCTCGAAAAAAGTATTCGCAACAAATGTACCCCACCTTGGACATGAATAGATTTTTTAAAACTCTTACGTGGAATGCCAATGGCATTTGGCAAAAACTTTTCGAACTTGAATTGTATATGCAAGTAAACGATATCTACATCTGTTTAGTATCCGAAACTCACGCAAAGAGTAATTCGAACTTTAGGATTAAAGGTTACCTCGGCTATCATGCTCTACATCCATCGAATAAGGCTAGAGGTGGAGCCTCACTATATATAAAAGAGTGTATCGAACATTTGATTGAACATAAATTAGAAATCGAAACTATGCAAGTTAGCTATGAAAGTTAGCAAGTTGGTTAGCAGACAATCCTTTCTTAAAATATCTTCTGTTTACTGCCCACCGCGATGCAAGATTGAGAAAATTCACTTCGAAAACTTGCTTAATTCCCTTGGACAGCGTTTTGTCATCGGTGGGGACTTTAATGCAAAACTTACATTCTGGGGATCTAGATGCATATCATATGGAAAGGCAGGATGCTTTACGATGTTGGTAGAAAGTCAAATACCGAATTTCATTCTACGGGTAAACCAACTTACTGGCCAACTGATGTTTCAAAAATACCGGATTTGATAAAATTTTTTTATAATAAAAGGTGTGCCGTCCAATCGAATCAAAGTTGAAGAATGCTTTGATCTTTTCTCTGATCATTCTTCCGACATTCTAACAACGAGCGAAACAATCATTAGAAATGAAAACCTAGCCAGACTAAAAAAAACCAACTGGGAAGGCTTCAAAAACGATAATGAAAATAGTATTCGACTGGGTGTATCGCTTAGATCCCCATTGGAACTTGAAGTCGCGGTTGACTCCTTTATCGATACCATTCAAAAAGCAGCATGGAATAACACTTCTCAACATCGCAAAGCAGTAGGTAAGTTATAGTAATATCAAGTACCAATGGCAAATAAAAGATTTGGTTAGACAAAAAAGAAAAGCTCAAAAAAGATGGCACCAAACTCGTGCCCCGCAAGATATCATTCGGTTGAGTAAAATGCTACCAAATTCTATTAAAGAACTTCGTAACCATGCAGTAGAAACTTATCTGCAAATCCTAACCGCTGGAAAAGAATCGAATTATTCACTTTGGAAAGCAATTAAAGTCATAAAACGGCCACAAAACGCTGTGCCACCAATTGGGTAACTTTGGGCAAAAGCGATAAGGAAAAAGCAGACGTTTTTGATGCACATCTTGAGGAAACTTATAAACCATTTTATGGTCCAGAAAATAAAGAAATTAAAGCCTAAAAAGCGTAAAAAAGCCTTACAGGAGAACTCATTAAAATGTTGCCCGTAAACGCATTAACTAAACTCCTCTACATTGTAAATACAGCAATTAGATAAGACTAGATACCAAGGCAGTGGAAAGTCGCAGAAGTGATTATGATTCTCAAACCAGGAAAATCACTGAATGAAATAAAATCTTACAGAATTATTTCACTTCTTCCAATAATTTCAAAAGTTTTTGAAAGGATATTACTTGGTCGCTTACACCCCATTATCGATTGGAAAGCTTTCAAAGAAAATAAAACTTGCTCAGCCTTATTTCTTGACGTGTCGCAGGCTTTTGACAAAGTTTGGCATAGAGGCCTTCAATACAAACTAAGACAAGTTCTTCCTGAAAAATTATATAAAATCCTCGTGTCGTATCTTGAGCACAGACTCTTCCGTGTGAAACTTGAAAACGAACATTCGGATTTCAAAGAAATATTGGCAGGAGTACCCCAAGGAAGCGTCCTTCGACCACTCTTGTTCCTCCTATTTACACGTGATATCCCACAAACAAACGACACAATAGTTGCCACGTTTGCTGACGATACAGCTATACTAGCAGTTGGCACAACAATAGAGGAAACAAATATAAAATAACAAAACGCTCTTAACGAGGTTAATGAATGGACAAATTCCTGGCGGATTGCACTTAATTTGCCAATATTTCTCAATACGATTCGAGTCTCCTTTGCAAATGAAGCGAAATATATCGGAATGACATGGAAGTCGCATGTAAAAAAGAAATGCGAAGAACTTAAAAATATATACAGAGAACTGTACTGGTTACTCAGAAAATATTCGAAGCTTAACCTTCATAACAAGCTGCTATTATACAAGCAAGTGCTAACGCCGGTATGAACATATGGTATACAACTATGGGGTTGTACCAGTGAAACGAATCTAAATATTTAACAAACTTTTGAAAAAAAAATGTTAAGATTATTCGTCAATGCGCCGTGGTATATAAGGAATGAAGATCTACGTAGAGATCTGAATATTCCCGCGGTTAAAGATAAAAAAGCGTTTATTGGGACACGTTAACACGTTATAAATCTAAAATTCTTGACTAAACAAATTTATTGCGGCGTCTTCAAAGAACTAAGCCCTTAGATATGCCCCGATAATAACAAACCGCGGTATAAATTGCGGAAAAAGCAGGAACTCTCACAGGAAAGTTACTTGCCAAACATTCATTACTCGTGATAAAAAAATTGCTAGATAAGTCGCATACTTAGTTGCAATACAAATACATAAAGGGTGGTGGTTTTAGTGGATTAAAGTCCCACACTACTTTGGGCACGTGCTCATCGTGTCTTTCGAGATTTCCAGCAGCCCACACTGGTTCCTGTTGTATAGGGAGGGCGCCCAAAAATACTTCTAGTTGAGGTACAGGCTTGGAACTACCCACAAAATTTTTATAAATTTTTAGTAAGATGATGTACAAAAATCAGGCGGATCGGACCACTATATCATATAGATGTCATATGAACGATCGGTCTGAAATCAAGTGTTTGTATAGAAAACTTTTTTGTTTTCTATTATATTGCAACGGAACCTTATAATTCTTCATTAAAAACAGCTTTACATTACCAGGGCGAGCTGAGTGAAAATCGGGATACTATATCATACACCTGCCATAGGAACAATCAGTCTAATCGGTCCAATCAGTCAAACGGCAAAAATGTAATATTAATTTAACAACAAGAACCAAAGAATTATTAATGATTTTTTCATAGTTCAATTGTACACGCTTTAATTATAAAGTAAAAATTCAACAAATATATTTTAGAAAAAAAAAATTTATATACATTGTAAGTAAATCAATAACTGATTTTAATAGCTTCGACTTTGGCTTAAATAAAAAAAAAATAATTTATGGCGCAACAGGCTCTTTAGTACCCAGGGCCTAGATTTTTTCTAACAACCATTCATGTGTGCGTGTGTACTTATTTGCACGATGGCGGGACCTCCTGTTTTATGCCGAATCAGAACGGCTTAATTGAGATAAGCTCTTCATGACAATTGATACTAGTCGGATGATTTGTCAGATCATCATGAGAGGAGGGCCAGTGAAAAATCATTTAGGTGTTGCTACGGCTGGGAACCGAACCCAGACCTTCTGGGCGGCAGTTCAACGCACTAGCCATCGCGCCACTGAGCCCGTCCCTTCCCTTCGACTTTGGCTTACATGGAAGTTTTCTTTGACTCGTAATGAAAGGATCGGAGCTTAACAGCAATCTGTTAAATAAATCTGTATTCGTCAGGACTCTTGAAATTTTGCGCGTATGCTTCACCCTAAACAATTTTATGTCTTTGTTTTTTGCTCTCCAATCGGCATTAAACAATTTTGTATGACATCAGAATCATGTAATAATACCATATGAACCGAAGGAGGATGGTAGTACCAAGGATATTTACTGATCAGATGTTTTGCAGTTTCTAAGGCATAGTCTCCGAATTTTGCCGTATCAATACTGTAGCCTCATGACATTGCATGCAAAATACCTGGGCATCTGATAATCAACTCCTTGTCAAGGCGTGTTTTAATGGCAGTCATATCAGGATTGTTAAGAACATTTCTCGCAGTATTTCCATCGTTAGACGTTTCACTTCCACCTGCCTTAGGTTTGTCGACTATTAAACCCATTTTTGTTCGAAACTCAGACTGAATATATTTTTTTTCGGATTTCAAATTTCTCTTTAGCTTTTTTCAGGCGTATTTGACAGTTTTTTTAACCTAATCTATACGATACATGGAGCAAGTACTCAAAAAATTTTATGTAAGAATGCATATCGTTCCTCATGAAACTCTCTTTGACTGACAGACAGTCAGTCGGTTATACATGTGTTTTTTTTAAAGTTGAGATTATGTTACCTTTTTGTATATAGCATGAGCCTGGGCACCTTTCAGCACTTGATTTAAACAACTCTTTAATCTTTAAGGATTAATTGATTTCTGTGATGACCGTCTTAACAAAAACTCTAACGAAACACAGCAAGACAAACACAGAACATCCACAATAACGTACTTAACGCAATACCGACTTACACAAAATACAGCAGGAAGTACATATACTTTTTGTTGCATTAATATAGTTAATATTATTATTTATAATTTTAATTTCTTCCATTATTGCACAATAAATTTGTTTTAAATGCTTTTTTTAATTTTTGTATTTAGAGCTCTACTTGCAAGTTGCTCACGCTGCAATATCAAAATAATATCGTGCTGTCTCTTTCGATGCTATTCTTGAAGAGGACAGTTAGAGCAAAACAAAAACAAGAATACAGTTTAGTAGCTAGACAAATTATGAAAATGTGTTGATACATATAAAGTCAAAAATTTTAACTTCGACTTTTTTATTTTTGGCCTATGAGAGGACCCACTGTGCAGTCCACCGAAAAAAAAAAACATCAAGCCTTAACAACATTGACATGAATAGTAATACGTTAAATGGAATGATGATTTTTGAGTTTGCATTTTATTCGCAGTCATATTAACTTTGAAGTTCTTCGTTTGGGTACCTACTTTTGCTTAAAATGAAAAATCCCTGCTCGATTTTGCAGCAATGACTTCTTTTTATTTATTTTTTTGAACTTAAATATTTATATATTTATTCAAGTCTACCATTATTTTTACAATTTAGATTCTATATAATTTTATTTACAAAAAAAAACTCCTTAAGGATGGAATATAATTATTGAATAAACCCCAAACCGACAACTCCCAAATGTCCGATATGTGAAACTTGATGAGGGAAACATAATTAATGACGCTGAAGCAGAACATAACTTTCACGTCATAATACATCATGCTTGCACATATTCGTACTCTCATAATTAGGCATCCAGTACTGCTTTGCAGACTGCAAGCTATGTAAAAGATTAATCGTCCCCCTAAGTGTGTCAAACAATCTCCTAAGTCTCGTTATCCTCCAGTATAGAAAAACATCACAACTGTATGTGGGCGCTAGCATAGAGTAACTCAGTGCTAGCTCGATGAGCCAAGCGGGACAAATAAGTTGGAACGAACACGTGCAACCACATTTATTTCACTTTCATCATTATGCACCGGCATCCTTATCGTCGACTTACAATCAAGAAAAGTTATATGTACCTACTACTTGGTCTTGTCCGTGCCTTAAATAGGCGTAGAGAGAAGAATTGCATACCTTGGTCCGCATTCCATGCGATGCCAATAATAAATCTGAGGGAGCTCCTCGGAGGCATTCCAGCACGCGAAGTGAGGGACATCGTAATCCAAAAAAAAATAAAACGCAGAAAGTTACAACCAGTTTCAGCCGGTATTTTCATCGTTGTCTGCCGCAATTTATGCGCCTGCTACGTCTCCTCAGCCGGCCGGCCAGTCGTGGTGGTGTAATTTTACAAAATCGCGTGACTTGCGACTATACACACACGATCGGAAAGGTTGACCTACCCCGCTCCTCTGAATCGGTTTACACTCCGTGATACAGGTGAACAGCATGCAGGATGTGATGAGGATGATAATGATGATGTGGGCAGCCGCTATACTAAAAATAGCCCAACCAACAGTACCCTTTAAGGAGGCGACCATGTGTCAATGACTTTGGCCGTGAGGAGGCTCGGACTCTTGTCGTCTGCTCCAGTCAGTTCCAATTTCAATCAACGTGTGGCGTCTTTTATTTTTCATGGCTACCTTTTAATGTCTTGGCTTGGGGAAGGGCGTGTATAAATTGGTTGTTTGGAAGGAAAGATGCGTTGAACTTGGCAAGGTACAGCTACAGGCATAAAATTGGACATGCTATGGGAGTTTGTGTTCGCTTAATTGATGAGAGGGTTATTTAAAGATATGCGAAAACAATAAAATGGATTTTATTTTAGATTTGAGATGAAATTGTTCCAAGTAATCCACAAAGAAGTTCCATTAGAAGTTCTGTGTCATATTCTGGTAAGAACAATTGCTTACGAACAGTATGTGCTACAAGGGAATATCAGTGCCGTGTCTTATTGCACAGTATGTGCGACCAGGGAATATCAGTGCCGTGTCACATAGCACATAGGCCCCATGTCCTAGGAGTATCTAATAAATTGGTACTGGCCCTCCAGGTTGCGGGTTGCGCCTTGGGTTAACTACACAACCATGAAAAAAGCAACCAATAGCCTCGGAAAGGACAAATTTTATTGTTGATGACCCTGCTAAACGAAAAAAAGGACAACAACGTTCGTATCTGTACCTGAAATGTGAGAACAATAAACAGGAGAGGTGCAAGCGAACAACTTTCAGAAGCCCTAAACTGCTGCAAAACAGATATTACAGCCTTCTAGGAAATACGATAGGATGGGCCGGGCAAGAAGAGGATGAATATTCGGATGCGGATTTGTTATAAGTGGCAGATTTAGGGTGGCCGCCGTGTAGTGGTAATGTGTTCGTCTGTTGAGTGGAAGGTTGCGCGTTCAATCCCAACCAAAATCCATTTCACTTTTATTTAAAAGAAATAAAAGGTCGGTGTAATACCTAAAAGTATGTACACCATCTTGAATTTCTTCAAATTTAACGAACACAAGAAAAAGTTACTCCCCGCACACGGTTTCCTCACCTCGATATCCATAAGGGGACATGACAGTTTCCAGATCAACGAACGGTCAACCAAATTGATCACATTGCGATAGACAACAGGCACGGATCCAGTATTTTGGATGTCCAAACATTTCGAGGTGCTAACATCGACTCGGACCACTACGTTGTTGCAGCTAAGGCAAGAATGCGGATATCCACCACGTTGAAATTCTGTCAAAAAATTTAATGTTGAAAGAATGCTATCGCAAGGGACCGCCAAGACCTTTGCGCAACTCGTATCCCTAAACCTCTCGATTAACACCATACCACCAGCATCCAATGTCAAATAACAATGGCAACGACGCCAACAAGCCATTAGATCAGCCGCAACTGATGTGCTAGGTTTATCGAGCCCACCAACAAGAAACCTGGCTTGATGACGAATGCCAACAGATGCTCGCAGAACGATGCCTACAAGGCTAAGCTGCAGGTGAAGAAGAAACTGCTATTGAACTCTATAGGCAGAATAAATGACAACGACGGCGAAAACTGCCAACCACCCGACCTAAGTGAAGTGAGGATAGCAGTATCTAAACTCAAGCTTAGCTTTGAAAAGCTGGCGGAGATGACTTGATAAATAACATCCACCAACTAACTCATAAGCCAAATCTGGTCGGAAGAAAATATGCCTGAAGAATGGAACCTCAGCATAGTTTACCGATCCACAAAAGTGGAGACTCTCTTAACTCCGCCAACTACAGAGGCATAAGTCTCCTCAACATCGCCTACAAGATCCTATATGCCGTTATATGTGAACGCCTGAAACCGTTTACCAACAACCAGATCGGCCCTTATCAGTGTTGTTTTAGGTCAGGAAAGTCCACAACGTGATGTCATAGCCACTTCCGCTAATATAGAGAAGAAAGCGGCAAAAATTGGCTTTGCAGTAAATGAGGGCAAGACAAAGTGTATGCTGTCAACATGAAAGGACACACAACATCGACGAATTGGACAGAACGTCACCATTGACAGATATAACTTTGAGGTAGTACGGGACTTTGTCTAACTCTGACAACAACATTTCGTCAGAAATTAAACGAACAATTACTCTTGCCAACCGCCGTTTCGTCAGGCTAAGAAGGCAATTCAGTAGCAAGGCCCTTACTCGAACTACTAAGGAGATCCTATATAAGACCCTGATCATCCCAGTCCTGCTCTACGGCGCTGAAGCATGGACCGTCTCAAAAGCAGATAAAAAAGTCCTTGGTCGATTTGAGAGGAAAATTCTTAGAAAAATCTTTGGTCCCGTTTGCGTTGACGGGATATGGGGACGAAGATTCAACCAAGAGCTGTACAAGCTGTACAGCGACATGCGCCTGGTCAAAAAGCCCTGAATTGGACGTTTTAGATGGCTAGCATAAGTAGAACGAATGGACACCAATATTCCGGCTTGCAGAGTCTTCGATAGCCAGCTAGACGTCGGACGCAGTAAAGGAAAACCTTGCCTTAAGTAGAACGCACAAGTAGAAACCGACCGCAACCAACTTGGAGTACGCAACTTGAGGCAGTTAGCTAAGGACCGGGCTAATTGGAGAGGCATGTTGGTTGAGGCCGAGTTTCATTCAAGACTGTAGTGCCACTTAAGTAAGTAAGTAAGTTAGTCACAAAGCACAATGAAAAAAAAATCTAACTAACATCTTCGAGTTGCTCTTCAGACTTACAAAATTTTAGACGAAAACAGTATATGTACCTTAAGATTTTAAATATTGGGTAGCGGCTGTGTAATGTCTACTATTACACAGCCACTACCATTATCCATACGATTTTAAGATTTTTATGACAATTGACACTACTTAGATGATTTGTTCTCGCGAGAGGGGAAAATTAAAAATCATTTTGGTGCTGCTTCATCAGGAAAACGAAACCAGAAATTGTGCGCGGTAGTTAAATCCATCGCAACACTGAGCCCGTCAGTTCGGACACCACTTAATGCGTCATTCTCCACATCAAATGCCAGGGCTGTGCCTAAACCCTACAACGGTTTAAAACTAAAAATGTGTTTATAATCTTTTGTAAATTATAAAAAAAATAGCTTAAATATAAAAAAAGTTCCGATTAAGAAACACGACCGTCTTAAAATATTGTAGATACAACCAGAATTGTGTATTCTTTTAACCTAGGGCCTTACTATGACCTATCTGGTAGCAGTTATGATTTTTTTGATTGTATAGCGAATTCAGGATTCGATAGACCGCTTTTATGGACCGTAGGTTGATCTTAATTTACGAAATTGATTTCTCGGAGAACTCTAATTCTCGTAATTTTTCGAGTCTGAATTAGTGTGAAATATGGCGTGAGTTGATATGTATTATGCAATTTTTGCTGAATTTGATTTTGCTTTGACCTGTCATAAAAATATTCTTGATTTATTTAAGTAACTTTTTAATGGAATAGTAATTCTGAAGAGATAGAAGTTACCACCTAACTATGAATAAGGAAAATTGAAAATGCATTGGTTTGCATTTGTAACAATTTCGCGTGCATCTGAAAATTACCCTTATTCTCGAGTAGTTCCAAATACGCTTATTTTACTACTCAGAATGCAGCCTTTTTTTTTCTTTAAAAGGCAAACGAAAGGGAACAATTTGACTGTATTTTATTTAAACGCATTCCCGTAGTTTTTTACACACTATCCTATAGGGGTAATTTAGTTGTAAAATAGAGAAGCAATTTAAGTATAGGGACCGACTCTGAATCACTAGCTGAGTCGATTTAGCCATGTTTGTCTATACATTCATCCGTTTGAACGTCGCCGAATTTGAGTATGTAAGCTCCTTGCCCATATCTACACAACGAGTGGTCGAAATTTTTAAAAATTTCCCACTGCCTCCCAATTTTTGGAAAAGAGTTTTGTTACTGCGGATTAGCGTTTCAAATAAAGAAAATACATACTTTAAATAGCTTTTATCATTTATTTTTAAATGTCAGAATGTTTTGCTCAAAAATTGGTATACTTCTTGCTCTGTAGAATTCGCTTATAGCGTCCGTTTTTAAATTTGTTCAACGGCCAGAAACGTCAAATTTCTCCTGTCAGCTGGCTGGGTGTGTTCGTGAGGTTGTTTTTATTTCTGTCACCGACAAGTTTTATTTGGTCGATTTTGGTAAAGAAATGCCTGAACAAAAATAAAGACATTACCGTTTTCTACATTTCATTGAAAATTTGTTTTAGCCACGTCCACTTTTTGGTGATATTTTCTTTTGTATTTAGAATATTGGAAACACCCTCACTTTTTTTCGAACATGAAAGAATAGGATATACAGCGGATTGTAGTCTTCTCATAATTTTTCTTGTAGATTTGTCTTTCGAAAAAATTGATTTGAAAACTGGATCGTAGCGATAGTTTCTATTTAGTGTGTCAAATTTACGGATCTTTCCAAGATTTCACATAAATCCGGATTGCAACATGTTTCCTCACTTCGCAAAGCGGATATTTTCTACAATATGATTAGAATGGCCGTGTTTCGGATTTTATTTTTGCGAAGGTAACTTTGCCGATGTTCTCATTGGTCAATCGAACATTTTTAGTCACGTGACATGGTCAATTCACCAATGAGAAAATTGCATCGGCAAAGTTAACTTAGGACATCGAAAACCCGGAACACGGCCAATAAAATGTGTTGGATTCATCTCCTCATAGTCTCTGCTAAAAGAATTCAGCTCATTATTTAAAAGTAAGGAAACTCTTGTCTGACAAACAAAAATCGTTTCTGCTGAAAATATTGTTCCAGTGAATCAAACATTTTTTTTCGCGAAATCTGTAGAAAATGGCTGAGGTAACCGTAAGAAGAAAATGCACATTAGGAAACCCTTAATACGTCTAGGAATAGTGCTGTCAGAGTTTTAAAACTACTGACGTTTACCAATGTACGATTGACACAATTTTTTTTAATGTTGCTAAATTGCCACTATCATGTATTGAATAGGATAAAATAATTCATTGAACAGATTACATCCTAAGTATAATATAATAAAACATTCTTATTTATTTTTGAAAAGCATGTATCTACCTACTTAAAAGTAGCCATAAAGATAAGTTGTTATCAATTAGCTTAATTTGCACTTAGCCGCTGAAAATTGCATTTGCACTTATTATCCAACCACTAAACTAATTCCAGACTTGAAAGTAAACAAATTTGTAATTATTCTGTAAAGTTAAGCATGGCTATGTATATGTATGTTTAAACAAAACTGCACTCGTAAAAATGTATACTATACTATATCAAGGCATTATTGGCTTGCGGAAATAGATTATATTCAAGCACTTATGTTATAAACATTTGTAGTGCCGTAAGATGTTCCGCATAAGGTATCCCACCTGGAGTGTTAAAGTCGGTTTGAGTAAATATCAAGTGCAAAACGGAAATCACTCAATTTTATTTCGCTACAATTTTCACTCAGTTCATAACCTAAAGCCTATCAGATAGAAGTTTTTTTTTTTAATTTCCCAAAATTATAATAGAAATGGACAAATGATTTTTTTTCTGTCCGATCGCGGTGTCGTTTTGTTTTCCTTGCCAGGTGGTACGACTATTTCGCAATTTAGGTAGTGCATATCCATGCAGAAGCAACTGTACCCACATACCTTTCCATACTTAAGAAGATACATATGCATCTGATGATAATTTTACCTGAACACGAAATGATTGATACTCTTTCTGTAAATTATTCGGTACAGTTTTGTGTTTGCGAATAATACGTTTTTAATTTACTTTGACATGACACTGACAGACGTCATTCGGTGCTACTTGAGTTACATTGCACACTGCGGAACGTACAAAGCTGTTGAATCACAATTGTCGTGGGCTGGGTTGCTGTGCAATTGCAATTACTACTCGTAGATGGCTGTTGCTATGGTAAACCGATAAAGCAATTTGTATTGCAGATAAACTGCAATAATGCTTGGATATGATATCACAGTTTAAATATTGGGTTCATAATTGCAATATGCCTTGCATTCTTGAATAAACGTTACACAATAGAATTGGCTATGGCGATTGGAGGATTTTGCATGTGAATGGCTAATTGAAATGCAAGAAATTGATTCAGTATGTTTTTTTTTAGTAAGGAGGCGTTCTGCTAGGTAAACATGTTGGTGAGTAATTTCATTTTTAAACGAGTTTTAAGATTTCCTTAAGGTTTCTTGTTCATTCGGCGGTGCTGCTCCAAGTTGTCATCTCTCCACAAGTTATCTGTAGTCCATACAAGTTTAGTATTTGTATTTAGTGCTGGAACTGTTATTAGATACAAATGCAAATACACATTTTTGGAGCTTGAGAATTGTTAGGACCCAGGCCCTAGCTTTTTATTAAAAATATTCTGACAAGGCTTCGGGAGCTACAGTTTTATGCCGATTTGTCAACTCATCGCGAGCAGAACAGCGAAAAACACGTTCAGATACATTTTGTTGTAACAAATGCATTTCTTGATTTGCAGTTAGCACGGCGCACCGTTTTGTTGACCCTTTTCACACATTTGCGCTAACGGCACCAAAGAGTGTGAAATGAGTTTCGTCGGTCATCAAAATTTGCTTCCAAAAATCAGGTTCAGTGTCAAAAATCAGAATGAACTATTGGCCTGTTTGGGGATTTTCTTTGAGTCAATTGCACTTTATACGGGAACAAGATCGAAGAATCCTTCAAAATGCGCAGCAAGGTGTTTTCGCTGGCACCAAAATGCTGAGCGCCTTGACATTTAGACTAATTTGAGTTCTCGGAAACATTCTCTTTTGCTGCTTTACCCAGTACCTACATTGGAACGTCTTGTGACTTTAAAAACGACCACTTTGCATGGTGCTGATGCCATCTGCTATAACGACAAGTCTTAAGATTCCATTCACAGCTTAAGATATACAAAACTTGAAAAATCTACTTTCGGGTCAATCCAATCTGAGAATTCGTGCTTTGTGACTTGCAAGATAAATTATACAAAAAGGGTGCTTAAAAGTGTCAACATAATATGTGTCCGAAGTATCGATATAAATGAAAAAAAAAACGTGAATATAATTTGATTAATTCTGTTTATAGAAATCAAGAAATTGTATGAATCGCTATAAATCGATTAGTGCTGTAATTATTTGGTTCGGATTTGTCAATTAAACGGCATAGGGATTGTTGGTTATAAAGTGTGGTTAAATTTTAAGGGCCGATGTTGATTTTGAATAAAACACAAACACATTTAGGAAATTATTGTCATTTCTTTTTTTTATGAATATTGGTATGGTTCAATTATGTATGGAACAAAATATCGGCCAAATGACCGCCGCGACCTCGGCGGCACACCTCCATCCGATGGTTCAAATTTTCGATAACTTACTTACTTAAGTGGCGCTACAGTCCGAAATGAACCTGGTCCTTAGCTAAGTGCCTCCAGTTGTGCACTCCAAGTTGGTTGAGGTCGGTTTCTACTTCTGCGCCCCACTTAAGGCGAGGTCTTCCTGCGTCTGACGTCTGGCTGGGAATCGAAGACTCTGCGAGCCGGAGTATTGGTGTCCATTCGTTCCACATGACCTAGCCATCTTAAACGCCCAATGCGGAGTTTTTTTTTTAAACAGGGGCATGTCGCTGTCTCTATTGGTTGTCAAAGCAAAACAATTGTATCATCTTGCTTTAAATATTTGAGAAATAGAAAACCTGTAAACAAGTTGTCCAAGCAAAAGAAAAACGGCAGGCCTCTAATATTTTCGGGGAAGTCATCAATAATCGTATCATTCTTCATATTTCAGATATGTTCCTTGGTTAATTTCGATATTTACCAAGTACCCTGAGGGTGTACACAGCGACCAGACCTTGTAGCTGAATATCATTGGCTGACCCTTAATAAATTGCTTGCAACCATGTCTGCTATAAGAAGGTATCATGCTTTCATCATAAGATGAATGCTATGTGGGATGGAAATTCTTAAGCATGTTCGCCTTTAAAGGGTCTTTCGTTGAGCGCAACTTCCACAGCTCGTCCTTATTTATATGTGGTGCAGTCAAGTTTGGTTCGAAATGTAAGCAACGAAGTATTTCTTCAAATCGATCTTGTCGCATTGACTTGTAAATTAATTTGTTCCGCAGATAGTCAGAGCCTTACAACTAGGAATCGAATTGTACCCACCATCAGAATCCCAATGAAAGTCCTCAATTCACGAATCGAAAATTCTGGAACTGGTTTTCCTTCTTTCTTTATGGCATATCTTGCTGAGCAATGGCTGATATATGTTAACTCATCGTCAAAAAAACGCTCGAAAAGTTCATGCGGCTGTTTGCTTTATGAAACATTGGTATGCCAGCACTTCCAACATCATTTGACCATTTGAATGATATTTCGTTGTTCGAAGCAGGTATCGGCACGTCAGACAGAATGGAACTTATTTTCCTAAATCGAGTGGCAATCGGTAGAATAATTAAATAGTCCCCGATCTTTTCTTCAATTACTTCATCAGAAGTTGAAGTGTTTCTTTTCCATTGTTGTATGCCTTGGTCAACCGGTAAATTCAATTCAGCCTCATCTAAAACATCAATGAGAACGTGTTCTCGGTGGAAATACGCTGCTCTCCGGGACTAATTGTGTCAATATGTTCACCATTTCTTAAAACTAATTCACAGCCGGCTATCAATTGATTTCCGATCAGATCATCAATCGTGCCGGCTTCATTTTCACCGGTATCGTCCTCATCGCTAATGGCTCCATCTTCATCGGGTAATTCAATATAAATACTATGGAACAAGTCACTAAATGCATTGTCTTCTTCATCTAACTGTTCCAGATAGTCTACGGCTTCCTGAAGTGGTATTTTTTTTTAAAACAAAAAGTATCCCATAAAAATTCGAACCATTGCTTAAAAAAAATTAACACGTACTCTGGCGGTGCTAACGTAACTGTACGGCCACATCTTAAAAAAAAAAAAACGAACAAGAAGTTATTAGCTTTCCATTGATTGAGCAAACCTCACAGCTTGCGAACTGTCAAAAGTACTCAAGACAAATGTGAATTTCGATAGATATACTAACACAGTAAAAAGGGGTTCATGTATACAATTTCTTCCGCTGGCATATTCATCTCTATAAGGCAATAAAATTAAATTTCCACAAGATAATTATTTCTATAGGCCTTATATAGTACTCGAGCGCGGAAATTGAGCATTTTTGTAGTCGATTGTTTAAGTAGAAGCCTGTTTAAGACATTATGCAGAAAAGTTCACAAGCATAACCGAACTTAATTGTATAACCTCTGTTAGGTTGTTTTTAAGCTTCCGGAGATGTGTGTACATGTTACATACCGCAAGATGTTTCGGTAGATGTTCGCAATAAGTTAATCCGAAGCAAATCGTGTATAGAGCTTACGAATGAAGGCTTAAAAAAGCTAAGGATGAAAGATCGGGAAAACGGTGAAAAGATCGGGAACCTACGGGAGAATGAGTCAACCCGATTCAAGTATTTCGTTGGACTTACTGTTCTTTCATTTTACAGAGTACAGCTTAGTGGATAGCGTGATTGACTACCGTACGGGAAAACGTCAGTTCGAACCCCAGTTAGAGTTTTTATTTAATTATTGCATTGAATTTCATACTTCCATAACAAAGAACTGGGTTTTTATAGTTATAAAGTATTGAAATTAATAAAACTAAATAAAATAAAAAAATTGTTATTTTTTAACTACGAGAAGCCTATAATTTGCTTCTAGAAAGCCTTTTACAGCAAGCAATGTTTTTTTGTAAGGCTTTTAAGAAGTATTTAAAGAAGTCTTATAGAAGTTAATAGCTTCCTAAAAGTGCGCCAAATGTATAAAACTTCATACATGTAATCTTGCTGCAAGGAAATAGCTTCGATAGTGCTTTATTGAAGCGAAATTGTTAGTTTGGGTGTATGGTATGAAACCGGTCTTATGCCAGAGTTAAACTCATCTCATATGCAGAGCCTAATGACAATATTCTCTATGTAGCGTCAATTTACCACGCATGCATGCATGCGCAATCACAAGCCAGCGCAATCACGCTTCCTTCGCACATTAAAAATGCAAACTGCGAAGTGCTCATTAGTGTGCTTATCACTGACTGATGCTGGTCATCATTATTAATCAAAAAAATGTAATCTGCGGTCAATTTTTTCCCGTACCTGCAGAGTTTTTCGAATTCTTTCATGCGCAAACAAGAAAATATAAAAATATTTTGAAATCACTCAAGCCACATGCAAGGTTAGCACAGTTAGCGCCACAGACTCTCAATTTAAATGCGCCATCACTATATTGCGCATGCATGCATGAGTGGTGTGTGGACGCTATTAGGCTACTGTGTATGACTTAACGGTCACGTTGGCACAGTCCGGGTTAACTTGCAACAAAACGTTTTTAGAAAGTAATTTTGAGATAAAACTTGAGCGAATAATTGAATAGTATCAACGCGGAATGAGTTTAACGCTTATGAAACGCGTTATTTGTGTTAACTTTTTTGTGCAATGACCTATAGGTTATTTAATTGGACTTCTAAGCGCCGCGTCCCTGGTTTTAATCCAGAAAGTGACAACATTCAAGTAATTTTCACTGGACCAACTCTTTCGAAAGTCTGACAAACAATCAAAAGTTTTACACAAACATCCAACTGTCATGAGAAGGTTTAAATAGTGCGTCAATGGCATATATATTTTTAAACGAAACGATGTAATAAACTCAGACCCGTTCGGGACTAAAATGACTTATTACAAAAATGATCACACCCCTTAACACATCAGATGTAACACTGCATATGAATAAACATTCCCGCATGCAATGTCAAAAGTGCATACAATACCACTAAAATGTATATAAGGTCGTGAGCCAACTCTATTAGCGATTAATTGACTGTGCCTGGATAAGAAGTAGATTAAGACTGATTAAATTTATTCTTAAATGTAATTGCTTGCAGTCTCAAAGTTTAATTGAAGAGAACTCAATTGATGGAGTTCATGAGAAAAAAAAAAACATAATAATTTTTTTCTTGCACACATTCCTATTTGATAGAATTTGTTTTCAGCGTTTGTTTGGTTTGGTAATGATATGATTTAAAATTGAAAAGTCAGGAATCGATGATGAAAAATGAAGATTTTCAAAAACGTCCTAGGTTTCCTAGGTTTTTGAAAATACTTCTCCCAGTGGTGACCTTTGACAGCAAATTAATGCCAAGTCTTACACAAATCAACTGTCAAAAGCCACATGCAGATCTCGGCGGGAGTTTATCTGAAGATTAAAGCAGGGTGGATATAATGCTCAAAGGCACGATGGATGATGAACTGCTCCGCAAATGGTCTGCTTTCGATTCCCAGCTTTAG
Source organism: Rhingia rostrata (assembly GCA_949824845.1). Lineage (NCBI taxonomy): Eukaryota > Metazoa > Arthropoda > Insecta > Diptera > Syrphidae > Rhingia > Rhingia rostrata. The sequence goes on along the minus strand of OX463755.1, from coordinate 47,977,544 downwards.
CAACACCTAAATATTTTTTCACTGGTCTTTCTCTCGTGATGATCTGACATCGACATTGACATTGACATTGACATTGACATTGACATTGACATTGACATTGACATTACAGTAATTCGCACATGAATGCATCGAACTACAGACACATAACAGCACTGGCGACTGAGGCCATCGGCTGGGATCTGAGAAATCATCTGGATCAATTGCCAAAAAATGCTTATCTCGCTTAGCCCTTCGGATTCGGCATTAAACAGGTCCCGCAATCGTGCTTCAAGTACACACGCACACATGAATGGTTGTACTAACGAGCCTGTTGTGTCAATTTTTTTTAATTTTTTTGTACTGACGTAGAATTTCTATTATGGGGTAAGTTTTGTGAGTGTATGTGGAACTTTCATTTACCTGCCATTACAAATCAAATGTCATGCCTAGTCGATAATTCACTGAAAGGAAGTGATAGATAAAGACAATCGCAGAATGTGTAAGTGTAAAAGAGAAAACATACTCAAAATAAAAATTGACCTACTCGTTGGTAAAAAAAACGTTTGACATTAAGGTTGCGAGTAAGCGCTCTCGTACTCGTATAGAGATACACTATCATATATAAATGTTACTAATATCATATTCTAATATAAGCTCAGGGTGAGCACATTTGATTTTAAGAAAACTTGAGTGATAAATGGGCAGTCTAATGCATGAATGAGAAAAGTCAGCTGGCTCCAGCGGCAGTAGAATCATATACATAATAACAAAAAAAGTAGTTGCACGTTAACATAAAAATAATTAGGTACTCTCTTTGGGTAAATATAAATCGGCTTAGCACAAAAAATCACAATTTTTATCAATAGATAAGTAAGGTAAGTAGAAAAAATCACACGGGTGGCGTTTATATCTGGCCGGGGGATATCGATTTGTGTTTTTCTCGGGACATTCGCACTTACGCCAATGACAATGTTTTTATTGAAAAAAGTAGATACAAAACACATTTGTGCTTCTTCCTACTTATGGGCCCACTCAATGAGGGGTCTTCCTGAATTGCGTCTATTATCTGTTTGGAGATTCAAAACTTCGCAGAACTAGTGCTGGGTTAAATGACTTCTTGGTACTTTTTCCACTGACAGCTATTTATTTATCAAAAAAAAAGTGATTGACGCCATTGATAAAAAAGACAAACATTGGCGATCGGAATCTTGTAAACGATATCTTAAGCAGTTCGAGTAGGTACAAGCACAAGCAAGGGAGTAAATCGCCTTATTAGCACGAAGAAACAAGGTTGGCCGATAATGTTGCAATTTCACGTTCGATATTCGGCCGAACGGACAAGTCCATATTATCCAATTTGGGCCAAAAATATTCGGTTATCATTGAACGGTAGCGATTCCCATTCTCAGTAACGTGCCGGTCTTGATCATCACGGAAGAAGTACGGCCCAAACCGTATTTTTTTCGGGATGCAATGATGACTCATGGAGTACGTGTGGATTGCTGCCTGACCAATACCGCATATTTTGTTTATTGACGAAGCCATTCAGCCAGAAATGAGCCTCATCGCTGAAGAAGATTTTTCGATGAAAATCCGAATCATTTTCAAGTTGTTGCTCAGCCCAACTCACGAACATACGACGCGTCTGGTTGTCAACGGCTTCAGTTCTTGCGTCAATTTAATCTTGTAAGGATGTAGGCCAAGATCTTTTCGCAAAATTCACCACAACGACGTCACAGAGATGCCCAACGCTTGAGAACTACGTGTGAGAGACACACTTAGGCTTTCTTCAACTGAAGCCTCAGCGGCAGCAATATTCTCGACACTACGGGCACTTCTTTGTCTCACTGGCACGGGAACATTTTGTACTGTGCCTGTGGATTAAATTTTTTCCACTAGACGCTCAATTGTTGATCTGCTAGGACGATTATGACGAACATAAATTGAACGTAGGGCTCTTAACGTTGAGGCCACTGACTCCGAATTTCGGTTGTAAATTTTAATAATTTCGACTCGTTGTTGGATCGTATATCTTTCCATCATGAAATGGCAAAAATTACTGAAGAGAAATGTCAAAAGAGCGGCAAGAAATATGGCGTCGTTTGCTGTCCCTGTCGCTCAACTTTTGTAGCGTCCCTGTTGAAAAACCCGATACCTCGAAAATAATGTAAAATGCATTTCGTCCATATGTCATTTTGACTCACGCCTACCTTTTAGGGCGATTCCTTACAGAAACCAATTGTATACTCTACCCCATAGTATCTGCAATAGAAAAACGTTGTTTCGATTAACCATAAAATGTTTTGACAAGGTGTCTGAGCAAATTTTTTTGAAAATACCACTCATACGTTTTGGGGATGATTATTTAAAGATGAAATGGGATAAGGCTTCAACGATTCACAAAGCGGATTGTAGTCTTCTCATATGTTTTCTTTAGTACTTTGTTTCAAACTTTTTCAATTTTTTAAAACAAAAATCAAAAACAAGACAGTGGCTAAAAGTTTTATGTGGATGAACTATAGATATTATTCATATATCTTGTAAAGACACTATACACGCTAAACTTGTTTTTCTGAAAGTGAACGTATAGTGTGAAGATTTTGAAATTTGTTGCACTTACCAAATTTCATTGTTCCAGCTCAAAATTTACGGGTGTATTTAATAAACCCCTTAGAGGCTATGGGGTATAGATAAGTGAACATATTTTTTTAGGAAAACGCATAAAAAAAGTAGGCATAGTCATTGTGTAGAGATATATTTACTGTAAAATTCTCTAAATATTTCGCTTACAATTTTTAAATTTTTTTTAAACGTTCACCAAACATTTTCTTAAAGAAGTAAGCGTTGCGATGGTTAAATGTTTTATGTGGGTGAAATAGTCAAAATATCTTGTTGAGCAAATTTTTCAAAATTATTTCTTTCTTAGAGAAAAGAAAAACGTTTTTTTTTTTTAACCAAAATCGTTCACTTTAATGTTGAGATTCAGAAGTCAGCATATGTAAGAATAGTTTTACGGTTATAACTTATTAGCTGTTTGGCTGCGTTAACTTTGTAAGAGAACTTCAAATACTTTCGCCAAAACGTTTCTGTGACATAATTTGGCAAAAATCTACGACAGTGACATAAATTTCAATAACAGTGATATTCTCCGCCGAAGGGACGATGTTGTTCTATTCTCTAGCTGTCTGGTTTAATAGTGTATTAATCAACAATTGGGAGCAGAGCGGCTAGACAACGAGCACTAAATCACCTACTGAAACAAATTCGAATTAGGTTTGCTCACAAATGAAAAAAATTAAAATTCGGCTCATTTCTAAAATTGACGGCACTTTCAGACTAAGTTTTAAAGAAGCAGAAAAAAGAAAAAATTTCCCAAAGAACCTCATTGACTACGACACATGTAGATATGTAAAGCAAGCTTAACGTGAACACCTTTTCAATACAGCTTTAATTTTACAGAATCAAGATAGGGCGGTCCATAATTACAAGGACCATTATTTGCTCCTAACTATCCAAGCTCAGAAAGCTCTTAGTTTTAAATCGCAACCACTATTTTATATTTACACATTGACGGGTAAAAAGATGTGACGTCCACTAAAAAACTAAATCCTATGACTTTTCATAAGGGGGATACCTAATAGATCCTGTTAATGCACACCACTTATACGAACAAACTCTCTTGAGCAGTAGGATGCGATAAAAAGCCAATCAATATAATCACATAAACATAGAGGGTGAATTTTTAAGAAAAATATTTTATTCTATTCACTCGAAATTTGCATCAAATATTCAAAAAATTTTATTGGAATCGATAAATTCGATAAATCGAAAATTACTTTTTTAAAACAACTTCATGTAAATGTTGTCCGCGGCTCCGTTTCAAATGGTCCAATCGGAAGGTCCACTTTCGCGTCACTTTTTCGAGCATTTCGGCCTGTATTCTACGAATTACGCGTTTTATGTTGTTATGTTATCATGTAAGGCTTCAATGCTTCATTCGGAAGGTCCACTTTCGCGTCACTTTTTCGAGCATTTCGGCCTATATTGCACGAATTACGCGTTTTATGTTGTTATGTTATCATGTAAGGCTTCAATGCTTCATTCGAAGGTACAATTTTGCGTCACTTTTTCGAGCATTTCGGCCTGTATTCCACAAATTACGCGTGTTATGTTACCTGTAAGGCTTCAATCGCGTTCGGCTTGTCCACAAGTTATTATCAAGGGGCATAAAATCGCATGATCTTGGCATCCAAATCACAGGGCCATTTCTAGAGAAAAGCTGATCACCAAATTCATCCTTCAATACTTCCATTGTTTCATTAGCTTGTGGCATGTGGCACCCTCTTGATGAAACCACATGTCAACCAAGTTCAACTCACCCAACTGTGGCAAAAAAGTCGCGTATAATGGCTCGGTATCGTTCACCGTTGACGGTAACGTTTCTTATACTATCGTCTTTAAAGAAAAATGGACCGATGATGCCACCAGCCCATGAGGCACACCAAACTGTCGTTTTTTCGGGATGCATCGGTAATTCTGGTATGGCATGTGGCTGTTCATCACTTCAGATGCGAGAGTTTTGCTTATGAGAAATGAGAAATGATATGCTGAAATGAGCCTCATCGCTCAATACAATTTTTCGATAAAACAGCAGATTTTCACGGAGCTGTTCTAAGATCCATTTACCAAAAATTAGACGTTGTGGTAGATCATTCGGCTTCAATTCTTGCACAAGTTGAATTTTGTTTTCCATGTGATTGAGGAACACATGGCCAATTGCTGTTAACGGCGACAAATTGACATTTTACTATCTTCATTAACATTGGATTCTACGACTGCAGTATTCTCTTCGGTACGCACTGTACACATGCGAGTCGATGGTTTAATACCTATCCAACAAAGTAAATTTTTATAAAAAACTTCAATAATTTGAAATCGTTGCTCGTTTGTAAGTCTTTCCATGATTAAATGGCAGAGTAAACTGAAAACTTTTCACTTTGACAGATGACGTTTGGACGCCATTACTAATCAGTGCTGCTTACCTGAAAAACTTAACTCTTAAAAAATAACCGAAAATGTAAGAAATATTCAGACGAAAATATCAGACGAAGAAATATTAAGATCTCGTGCTGCTACTTTGCTGCCAAACATTTATTTTGTTTTATTTATTTTCCTCTGTCTACATATCTACTATTCAATATATTATGCTTAGTTCTTATCTATCGATACGCTTAGTGAATTATATTAAGCCAGTCAGATATTTAATATGCGGGATGTCCGTTAACTTTTTTCAACTCATTGCTACAAACTCGATAAAATCGCACGTGATTCTAGTGATTTGTTTGTTCAATGAAATAAAAAAGCATTAACTTCATGTAGATAAATCAAGTGACTTTGGTGCAAATTCGCAATCAATTATAGTTAAATCGGAAATACAAAGGTGTATCCATTCACGTAAAAGATACAAAAAAACGCACAAGTATATACAAATTCAAATGCTCAACATGCTGTGCGCGCCGGCCGTATTGAAATGACTCACACTCTCGACATTGTATCAATCCCACTCAATAATCGGTTCATTCTAGTATATCAATATACTCGGCTCAAAGTGTTCGATCATCTAAAAACAAACATCAACCACATAAAGATACAAATGTAAGCAACAAAAACAACAACAACGAATATAGCAATTCTCACTAAAAGCATCTTACATCCGATTGTATACGGAGATACATAAAATAAAATCACAAAACAAAAAAAATCATCAAAAGAAAAAAAAAACTAAAAAAAATAATACGAGAAAATTACATGCGATAAAGTATCTATCATGACACTATGATGACGTGAACCAACTGTCGCAAGCGATTTCATGGGAGAGAAAAAGGCCCGGCAACGGCCATAGAAGTTTCAGTTGAATTCGTGCTTTTGTAGCGGCAACATCACTAATTCTGTTGAATAACGCAGTGAAAGATACTTAATTTTGTTAAGAAGAAGAATTGTGTTTATTTTTGAATATTTCGTTTGTTAGGAGGAGAGTATACAGCAACATCCAAAAGTGATTTAAATCATCGTCTTACCAAGAAATATTTTTTTTTACATATTTTCCGTTGCATTTAAGAACAGAAATAAACTGCATTCAGTAAAATTGGCGCCCTTATTATTTTTCTATACCGTAATTCATGTGAATAGACCTTAAATTCAAATTACAGTCGGTTACGATTGTATTTGGACGGTTATTTACTAACCGTTGCAACGTTGTGTATAAACATTTAAAAGGGAGATAGTTTTGAATTACCGTTGAAAAGTGATAAAAGGTATGTAATATGTATTCTAAGATTGACATGCCATTTTTATTAGCAAGTTTAATTAATGGTGACAGTGGAAACGGTTTTTTTTTTGCATGAAAGCGTCAGACTTACGAGTGGTGTGGTTAGTTCTATTTTTGTATCTTTTTGTGTACGTATTTCCTCGCGACGTTTATAGTTTTTTTTTGTTTTTGGGCTGGCAGACTTCCTAGTGAAATAAGTGGAAGTATAGGAAATCGTAGACCCTAATGGTGTAGCTGCAGTGAGTGGTGTGTCGGCGAAATGACTCTTCAAGATTGACGGCGACCACGTGTTGTGTGTGTAGCGATATTATTACACTTTCTTTTAGTTTAAGATGTTTGGTTTGGTAAAAGAGTGAGTTCCGTTTTTCTCATTGATGAGTTTGATCAATGGGTAAGGAAATTGCGACATTAAGTTCGTCGTGTTTGAAAAAAACCTACCTACCTGGCATACGTCTTGTAATCTTATACCATCGAAGAGGTGTTTTGTGTTTCAACGATTCCTAGAAAGTGGTTTTGAGTGTTTCAGATTTATGCTTGGGTTAATACGAATTTTGTACCGGCAAATACCTGCGATGAGGAAATCGTTGAGAAGTGAAACAATTTATTGTTTATTGTTGTTGTTAAAATTTAATTAGAGTAACATTAAAAAAATATGGGCATCGCTTTATGGTTTTATAAAGCTGTTTTTGAATCGCGTGTAAATTAAAATATCTGCCTTGGGTTAACAAAATGTAAGTTCAAATCCAGAAAGTCATGCACACATGTAACATTTGTTTAATGTGTTTGTTTTCTTCTACAAATGTTTTTTTTTTTACACTCTCCATATTTCAAATACCCTACTAACGCATCTCCTACGTTTACACCTGTATTTATCATAAATAAGGCAATTTTTTACGCTAAAATTGTAAAACAAGTTCCAAAATCCACTTTTCTTAAAACCATAGCTTAGCATTTCTAAAATGTTTTTTGAGTTCGTTTTAACCAAAAAGAATTGTTTTTTATGATTAATGCCATGAAAATACATACAAAAAACTATGGCCAGTTAAAATAAATGCTGTTGAGCAATAAATCAAAAAATATTTAAGCCAGTATTCTGGTGTTAGATCGTCCTAGTTTCGGATTAAACTGGAGGAACTCGAAAAAATGTGCTTACGTCACGGCGAACATATAGAATGTTCAAATAACAATACCTATCTCTACATATCAATGATACGTCATAACCGACTATATGTTTTGATATATTTTTTTCAAGTTTGAAAGCATGTTATTATATTTTAAATACAATTTCATTCGATATAACACTATATGTAAGAAAAAAAAAGGTTTTCGGAACGTGAAAACATCTGACAACGTGGTGGTAATATTTGAACTGAACTCACAAAAACAAGTGCCCCTACCCACTTGTGTTTCCTTTTTAAAAATAATTATGAAATGCCCATTCAAAGTAAGCATTACGATCTCACTTATTTCCTGTTCACTGAATTCTCTGAAATTTCAAATTTAACATCAAAACAAGATTCTTCGCTTACGATAACTTAATGGCATTTGTCTAGACCGTTACAATATCTAATGTAGGCTTTAAATAGTTTACATAAATCGCTTGTGTCATAACGTATTTAGTTAGAAACGATTAGATGATTGTGTTCCTTTTTTGACGTTTGCCTTTCAATATGTGAAATGACGTTAGTGTTAATTTATTGGGTTATTTTATTCTGAATGAAATAGTTAATTATTTTTCCGTTTTATCTGAATTATATTACCAATAAAAATAATTCTAACTGTCCAAGTTCTTCCATCACATTATGTGAATTATTTCACTTTTATTGTGCTTATTATGATTAGTTGTAAACAGATGTTAAGTGGGTCAACTTTTATATATTTGACTGTTATGGTCTTTCAAAAGCTCGAGAAAGTAATCAACACAATGGATGACTCAGATGTTGACACATCAAAGGATATATGACTTAATTTACTAAAATAAAATGGGAGCGTGCGTCCCACTACTGCATTTTGATGTGTTTCACATTGTTAATACATTATACAGCTGGTAAATGTAGTTATACAGATGTAAAACTAAAAAAAAAAAAAATAAAACAAATTTTTGGCGCAACATGCTCGTTAGTACTCAGTGCCGAGCTTTCTCACAACCATCATGTGTGCGTTTGTACTTCTAGCACGATGGCGGGACCTCCCATTTTATGCAAACTCCGAACGGCGAATTCGATATAAGCTTTTCTTGACAATTGATACTACTTGGATGATTTGTCAGACCATCACGAGAGGAGGGCCACTGAAAAATCATTTAGGTGTTGCTACATCTACTACACCAGACCTTCTGCGCGGCAGTTAATAGCACCAACCATCGCGCCACATAGCCCGTCAGTAAAACTCAACACTTGCAAAAATAATGAAGTATACAATGGTTGGAAAATTTTTTTTGACAACCAAAAAATTACACTTTTTTCTTAAAAAAAAATGTTTTAGTGAACGGAAAAATCTGAAAAAAATAGTTGTTGATGGTATAACAATGGGCATTAAAAAAATTACATAAGTTTATTTCAATATTATGTTTCTGAAATTAAGAATTATGTTTTAAAAATTAATAGGAAAAAAAGTATTTTTACATAAATTTATTGGTCAAAAAAAGGATTGGTACGACAAATTTATAAAAATGAATACAAAGCTCAATAGAAAATGAATCCACCTTTGGCATTGATGACTTTGCACCAAATTTTGAAGGATTTGCGGAGAAACGGCCTTCCAAAGACCTTCGACCTCAGCGATTGTCTCCTCACGCGTTCTTGTCAAACACGGACTTCGTTTTCGCTTAATATAAGCCCACACATTCTCAATTATATTCAAATCGGGGCTTGTATTGTATATTACATCCGGTCTCCAATATAAATATAGATTGCTAAACACAATGTTTTATCCAAAAACTGGTGACAGATGGACAGACATCAACCCAGTTTCCATTTTAATTTGTTACAAAATGTCAATAAATAGCCAATGCCATCTGCACTTAAGTTTACGTAACACATGCTGTAAAAAAATGTAAATGTGCTGCCAGAAGTCAAATGTTTTTCTGTGATTAGCTGGAATTTGATTCCTCCACTGAGGAATTGGAAAGTTAAAAAATGTTGGATTCAGTTTATTTCCATTTCTGCTGGCTATTTCTGATGTTTTATGAAGGAAACTCATCATTGTTATGTGCTGTGAGGCAGAGGACGAATATTCCTGAGAAATCGCTTATTATTGTGTTGATTTTGGTCTGTTCCTGTACTTTTGCAATCAAAATTTGTAAATTCTCTTTTTTTTGAGTAGACGTACCTAAATTTTCTCAGAAAAATTTTCTCAAATGTACTGAAAATATGGGGAAGGTTAAAGTAAAATGACTCGTTTTGTGCGTCTTAAAAATTTATCAATATTATGTTCTGTTAGGCGGAGGAAGAAAATTCCTGAGGTATCCGTTTGTGCAGACCGCTTGTTATTGTGTTCATATTTGTTTTTTTCCTGTACTTTTAAAATTAAAATTTGTTAATTCTCTATTTTTTTGAGTAGGTGTAACTAAATTCTCTCAGGGAAAGACAAATTTACTAAAAAATACGGGGAAGCGTTTATGTTGATTATAGTAAAATGATTCGTTGTGTGTGTTCAAAAAAAACAAAACAAATGACATTTAACCAAATGACCAAAATAAATTTCTGCAGTTAATTATTTTACTGAGCTTTTAAGAGGGTTCGTTTTTTCCTCTTACTTATATTAGTTCTCTCTCTCTCTCTCTCTTACAATACGTAAAAAATCAGTATGATCAGTCAAAATAATATTGTACAGGAACAGACCTATTTGTATTTACCAATCGAACACACCTAATGAACAAAATGTAATTTTCGGTTGTGTTCAAAAAGTCTTGGGTATTAAATACCGAAATAAGTTTATAAATACAAAATAAAGTTCTCGTATTAAATTGCGTTGGACTGGAAATAAAGTAAAATGGAGGAGCATGTATGATTTAAGGTCTTAAGATTCAAAACAAACACATTTGAAATACTTGTTCTTAACTGACTGGCTCTTTATTCACACAAAATTATTCTGAAATTGTGCATTTACATGGACTATATACAAAAAGTTTATACCCTTCTTCAAATACCATTTATATATCGAATGCATTCGCTTGCATCCAAAGGACAAAGTTAATAGACCGCTTTTATCTTTGCATTGATTAGCAGTTTAAAATTGAGAACCCTATACCCAGCAAAACAATAAAAACGGCTACATTGTCGTACCTGAAGTAAACTATGTGCGTATAAAAATTCGCCGTAGGTCGTTTTCTTAGATCCGTACCGCTCTGTTTACACCTTGAATGGACGCGCGGGAAGTTTTTTCATTTTCTACAGTATTCACCCAGTTCATTGTTTATTTAATTGCTATGGTCGGCGATCTGTTTTCTTTTGCGCTATGCATATAGCATTTGGTTTGCTTAATCTATCTATACCTGCGGTGATTTAATTTAGCACAGGTAGACGAAAGCAATGCACACACACAACGTAAGTATAGTAAATCTGCGAATTCATATTTGCGATCCACTCCAACCGAGTGAATGTTCGCATAGACTCACAATATTCCAACTCAAAATCTGCGTCACCATAATATAATCCTTGAGCATTCTGTCTCCAATGATGGAGGGATGAATATGAATATCATAATGAATTGCAAATATTTACAAACATTCAAATTTCATGGAGCGCAAAATAAAAAAAAGGAATAAAAATATTCACACAATAGGAGCTCGGATTTTTAATGACATAACACAAATTTAATTACGATAATTGCTTTACGCAGAGTGTCTTGTACTATCGGCAACTTCTATCTTTGACATCGAATAAAAAAAAGTAAAATGCTTCACTCATGGGTTTCAAATGTGATTCATCATGCGGGCGCCCGTTGAAAAAAAAAATCGTTTCATTGTTTACACTTATCGCGTGCTCTTTTTGCATGGTGTCTGGCATCACAATTTTTGTTTGTACATGTGGCTCACAGGCATGGCAAAGAGTATTTTATTTGCTTAAAGTTTGAGTAAATGTTGATTTCGTATAATTCGTGTTTGTAGTCGACTTGAAAACGTCAAACCGTTTTAATAGGATTATCAAAACAACGGGGAAATATTATTTTCTAATGTTTTGGGGCACTCATAATACGAAATATATTAACCAACATTCCCGTGGGAGCGAACAGATTTACAGAACTATTGAACAATATGGCCTACATAGCTGGGAAAAGTTATTGGTGCAACTAACGTGTTGTCCCTAAGTGATCCATAAAGTCCAAAATTACTTATATAAAATGTATGTCAACTATTTGGAGAAAAAGGTTTAAATATTGTGACCGAAATACATGTGTAGTGTTTCTGGATGCAATGCAGCATACAGCACAGATAGCAACAAACACGAGAAAAATGTTTGTTTGAAATGCATGCAGTACAATGGCTTCTGTCATATCATTCAGTTTTCAAACATTTTTTTTACTGTGTTTTGTTATATTTATTTCGGCATTTAACACAAACAAGGGCTTTTATTGGTTTTTTCTTTACTTTGAGTTTTTAATTATTAACGTCTTTGGGTTCATAATAGGGGCATTCGTGAGTAATTCCGCAACAAAATAAGTTTTGTTTGATTTGAGAAAAAGTCTCTCTTTCATTTTTTAGACTTTTGTTTTTTTTTTTTTTATGCGTAGTAAACGTCATAATTCAATGATGGAAATATCTTAAAAAATTACGTTTTCATATTATATGCATAAATTTCATTCATTATCGCAATGAACATTTCTCTTTGACATTTCATAATAAATTTAAATTTTGAATTTAGTTATATTCACAAATTGCTGTTGAATTAACTTGTTTTAAACTTTATGGACATTAAAATAAAATTAAATTACTTTCCTCTTAAATATTTTTTTTTTCGTTTCTTTCGTTAAAAAAAAAAACAAAATTTAATGATCGTAGTTGGTTCAGCAAGCAGATTTTGTTTTGACATTTATATTATACTCTCATTCCTCCATCTCTTTTGGTCTCAAATTTCGGAACTACCTTACTTGCTTACTTAAGTGGCGCTACAGTCCGGAATGAACCTTGGCCTCAACCAACATGTCTTTCCAAATAACCCGGTCCTTAGCTAACTGCCTCCAGTTGCACGCTCCAAGTTGGTTGAGGTCGGTTTCTACTTGTGCGCGCCACTTAAGGCGAGGTCTTCCTCCACTTCGTCCAACGTCTGGCTGGGAATTAGGGACTCTGCAAGCCGGAGTATTGGTGTCCATTCGTTTTACATGTCCTAGCCAACTTAAACGTCCAATTCGGAGTTTTTTGACCAGGGCCATGTCGTTGTACAGCTCGTATAGTTCTTGGTTGGGACCGAAGATTTTTCGAAGAATTTTCTTCTCGAATCGACCAAGGATTTCTTCATCCAATTTTGAGACGGTCCATGCTTCAGCGCCGTAGAGCAGGACTAGGATGATCAGGGTCTTGTATAGGATCTTCTTAGTAGTTCGAGTGAGTGCTTTACTACTAAATTTACTTCTAAGCCCGAAGAAACAGCGGTTCGCAAGAGTAATTCGGAATTTAATTTCTGACGAAATGTTGTTGTCTGAGTTAATAGCGTAGCCGAGATAGACAAAGTCCCGTAATACCTCAAAGTTATATCTGTCATGTTGTCCATTCTGTCGATGTTGTGTGTCCTTTCGTGTTGACAGCATTTACTTCGTCTTGCCCTCATTTTTGCTTAACCCATTTTTGCCGCTTCCGTCTCTATACTAGCAAACGTGGCTATGACATCACGTTGGGTCCGACCAATGATGTCAGTATCGTCGGCCTATTCTAGTAGTTGCACCGATTTTTGGAAAATTATGCCTCTGGTGTTAACTCGTGATTTTTGCACAATCCTTTCAAGAATCAAATTGAAGAAGTCACATGATAGCGCATCGCCTTGCCTAAATCCTTTTTTGGTATCGAATGTATTGGTGAGTTCGTTTCCGACCCTGATGGAGCAGCAAGAATTCTTCGTCGTTATCCTACACAAACGGACGAGTTTGGGCGGTATACCGAAACTAGACATGGCTCTATATAGTTCGTCTCTATAAATGATGTCGTATGCGGCTTTGAAATCGATGAATAGGTGGTTGGTATCGATTTGGACATCTTGGGTTTTTGCCAGGATCTGTCGTAGTGTGAAAATTTGATCGGTTGTGGACTTTCCTGGCTTAAAACCACACTGATAAGGGTCGAGCAGGGTGCTGGTAAACGATTGCAGGCATTCACATATTACGGCAGATAGGATCTTGTAGGCGATGTTGAAGAGACTTATGCCTCTGTAGTTGGCGCAGTTTAAAGGGTCTCCGTTTTTTGTGGATCGGACAAACGATGCTGAGGTTCCATTCTTCAGGCATACTTTCTTCCGAACAGATTTGGCTTATGAGTTAGTGGATGTTTCTTATCAAGTCATCTCCACCGTTTTTATAAAGCTCGGCGGGAAGTCCCCCATTTTCGGCAGCCTGATTAAGCTTGAGTTTAGATATTGCTATCCTCACTTCACTCTGGTCGGTTGGTTGGCAGTTTTCACTGTCGTTGCCAACATTGAATGGTTCGTTCTGCTTGACAGCGGAATGTTGCTCGTCATCGCCGTTTAAAAGTCTGCAGAAGTGGTTTTTCCATATCCTCAGCATCGACTGTCTCTCAACTACGATATTTCCTTGTTCATCTCGACAGGATTCTGTTCGAGCCTTGTATCCTTCGCTTTAACGTTTTACACTTTGGCAAAACTTGCGAACATCGTTCCTGGAGTGGCACCTATCTATATCCTCGATTGCGCGCTTTTCTTTTTGGAACTATTTACTAATGAAAATAAATAAATAAATTTCGTAAAGTTATCATTATTATGGATCGCTTTTTAGTATTTGTTGCTGCATGCCAGACCTAAAATTGGATAAGTAAGGTTTGAAACAAAATATAAAACAAAGAAAGACAAAGTTCTTAAGTCTGTTTTATTTATTGAGAGCCTGTAAATTAAATATAATATTAACTTCTAAAATGGCAAATGCTATAACAAAAAAAATGTTTTTTATATATCTACTCAAAATATAGTATTTACTAAAATTAAATCTATTTTTTTCCAGGTGCAAAAGGAATGTCTAACACAGAAAAGAAGGGTCTCAGTAAAATAAGCAGTAAGTACTACCAATTCACACATTCCAGAGAAACCAATAGTTGCAATAAATTGTCAATGCTGTCCTCAATATTAAATTGATGATCTCAAGTGTGTAGAATTGTTGCCTTCATATTTCAATGGGGAGACGGTAAAATAAAACAAACCAGAAAAGAGACAAATACCAAAAAATGTTTTCATATCTTTTTTTTTATTGAATCAATTGTTACAAATTGATTAAGACTCATGTGAGTTTATAGGTTATGAACACAATCAATTAAGTAAAAAAACATTTCTTTTCTTTTTTTTTTCTGGGGATAATGCACTTTTGATTGCTGATTTAAGTGCTCTGGAATTTTGTTAGAAATGGGTGATATGTAGAATAAAAAAATGCGGGTGTGATGTCGTCTTCAAGTGGCGGCGGCGTGGTGTTTTATAAAAAAAAGTTGCGAAAAATACATTAATTTTGAGACTTGTTTCTGTAAGAAGCTAAATTTAAAATTGTGTGTCAGCCTGTAATTATTATATTGTGTTTCCACCTCCAATCTGTTGCCTCAGTAAAACCACGTCCAAATTCATGTTGTTAAATTTAAGAAGCGAGCTTGTTTCTGAAATTTGTAAAGAAGAGTCGGCATACGATATCTTTGTAATAAAAAAATTGTATTTTCAATGAATTTTTATACTTCGGAAGTTATTTCGGTCAACTGATTTTATTCGTTAAGTCCTCCTTTTTTTTTTAGAAAAAAATGTCTCACTTCTCGCACCTTCGCTTTAAGGAACCATTTTATTTTGAAATAGTGAGCTTGTTCTAACAATGTTTTTCTTTTGCTAAACAAGGAGGAATTTATCACGAAAGAGGGGTCCTTATAGCCTAGTTCATTGAAAACCCTAATTGGAAATTTTCTTTTACTTTTTGTGCCTTTTTTTTTTTACAAATTCAATCATTGGCGAGTTGGTGTCAAAACAAAGCTTATGAATTTTAGAACATGATTATCTCAAAATATTTAAATTTTTTATTAAAGTTTTCGCAGAAAATCACTTTTTATTTTTCACTGATCAACATTTATTTCTGTGTATTAATGATTGCCATTCCACCGAACTCAAACGGAATTTTCCAACCATTCCTATAAGAATTATGGGGCGACATTTCAATTCCATCATGTCTTATGTTCCAATGAAGTTGTTCAATGAAAGCTATAACTGGGACTTACATTTACCAATATCCTTACAATATAAACAATTTGGAACTGGAATGACGACAAAGGGAATTTTTTAATTATAAAAGTCTCCTTGCCTGGTATCAAGCACGTTAGAGCTAGTGCTACCAGTGCTGCCCAGATGTGTAGATTTAATTTTTAACAATTTTGAAACACCCAATCGTAAATGTAATCGAATATTTGACGTTTGTGTAAGAAACAAGTCGGGAATGCGGAAATATATAATGTTTTCTAGGTTGCCCCTTTGAAATGTGAACGGATTTCAGATGTTTAAGCTACCTATTTGCTTAGCCTCGCAAAAATACCATCCCTGCGTGTTAAATAATAATTTTGACCTTTTCAATTTTAATCCACACTAAACGTCAACGTACTGAAATGCAAATCATTTAATATGTAAGTCAATTTGCATGAGAACGGTTCTGATTACAAACAGTCTAATGACGTCAAACATTAACCCAACAACCAACTGTTGGAAGTCGAAAAAGCTCTAGGTCTGAAATGCTTTTTTTTTTGTATTCAAATATACATTTTCACATTTTCATTTCTTCTTATCATTAAGGCTGTTGGCGTTTTGGTAAATAAAAAAAAATTCATCACTTCTGAATTACCATAGAGTACGAATTTGTAATCGTTTGCGTATCTACAAGTGTACATCCATCATGATGTATCGCACATGGTGTATTCGGTTGTTTAATTACTCACAAAGGTTGTCAACAAGTTGCATGGCAACTGACACAGAAAACACGCGATGTCTCTATAAAAATAGCACGTGTTATCCTGTGGGTGGGTGAATTACGGTGTTGATCAAGGTGTGTGTATTCTGTCTAGCTTAGTTGGTGATAACTTATGCATTTAATTGCATGATTTGAGGTGTGTGGTGAGATACAATTTTTTTTCTAATAAATGTACATGTCGTCGTATTTTTTTTTCTACAAAGGACATTTTATTGCTTTCTGAAAGGGGCATGTTTATATCGCAGTAATTCACTTTTAAAGATGCATCACGGCTGGAAGTTTCAACCATGTAAAGGATACAATGAGAAGAAAACTTTCCTTCATTCCTTCCATGACGATTTCCCTCTATACAATTAGACAACAATCTAAAAATAAACCCTTATTTCGATAGTGAAATAAGTTCAATTGGCACAAATCACTCGGTTGTTGCGTGATTTGAATCCATTCATTTGTAACATCATCCTTTGTTATTGCATTTGCATCATGATAATGTATGGTTTCTGTGAGAACATTACAGTGGCAGTCTTGTATTTTGTCATCTTGTTAGTCTTTTAGTCCTTAATCCTGTCACTGTGACTGGCGGATTTAGTTCAACTACATTATACCTAAATTGCTTATTTTGTTGCCTTAAATTACATTGTAAATATGATTAAGGATGGCGTATCCTTATACATCTGAAACGGCGCAGTTGTCTGCTAAAATGATATGAAAATGTTTTGTGTAACTGTATATCTATCCTTTGTAATTACCGAACGCGTTGTCGCCTTGTGTTTACCAAAATGCCATGACAGGTATTTATTGAAGGTGCCGTTTATTGAGCGCGTTACACCCACGCATTAATAACGTTTCTTCATGGGCTGCCCTGACCTCAATTATCCACTTGTACAAAAAATAAATAATTACGTGGAATTTATTTTCGGATTTTGGCAAATTGAGATTTAAGTTTTTTTTTGTATTTTTGTGGTGTACTAGTCTGAAAAAAATTATGGGAATGATGCAAAAATTATCGCTTATCTTTGCAAAGTTATTCAGAAATGTACCATCCTTTTTGATAAAGGCGAGAAAAATGTTAACAGAAGGTCCCGCCATGGTACTAGAAGTACACACGCACCCATGAATGGTTGTATGAAATGAAAATTTGTATTTTATTACAAGTTTGTGTATGAATTGAGATAAAAGTCGTATATAAAACTTTTGCAACGAGTCCATTTTTTGAAATAGTTTTCGAAAATTTAACTAAACAATTTTATCCAATACTGCAACTCTTTTTAGCTTTATCCTGTTATCGATTTTTGACATTCAAATTGTTTACTCTGAAGTGGGGACGATTGAAAAAAATGGCATTTAACTTCGCCAATATATTAATATTATGTGGTTTAATTGTCATTACCAGTGTTCACATGTGTTGAGAAAACTACCTCGTAAACAATTGTTAAATAAAGTAAAACATTTTTAACAAATAAAATGTTGGTTAGTGAAAATGATATTATTTGTCTGCTTTCGTAAGAAATATTTAGATAACATTTTTCAATTGATAAAAATGCCACTGAAAATTATAATTATTTAGTTCCTTCTAATAGTCTGTCTATACCATTAAAATTTGCTTTGTTATAAGGACATTTGAAAAAAGGATTTTTTTAAAAATTGTTTAGGGTGTCCGCCGGGAAGGTAGACTACTTTGTTTGTTTATAATTTTAGATTCAAAGAAAGACAATGGATCGTATATTGATAAATGTTTTATTTGATGTCAGCAATTATGTATGGAATACAATATAAGGTAAATGTCCGCCTCTGTTAGTCTCACAAATGTGAGCCCTTTTGAGCACATTTTTATTACATTCTCACACATTTCACGCGGTATTTCATTAATTTCATCACGAATGTTTTGCTTGATTTGCTCAAGCGTTTCTGGTTTGTTTGCATAAATCTTGCTTTTCAGATATCCTCACAAAAAGAAGTCCGGAGCAGTCAAATCAGTCAATCAACAACACCTTTTCTTGAAATAACTAGTTGTGGGAAGAGGTCTCGCAGTAATTCTATTGTAATCCTGGCTGTATGCGATGTGGCACCGTCTTGTGGATACCACATGTTGATCAAGCCCAAAGCATGCAGTTGTGGCGTTAAAAAAATTGTCAATCATATCACGATATCGCTCCGCATTTACAGTTACCGTTACGCCGTTTTAATTTTCAAAGAAGTAAGGTCCAATGATTCCTCCTTACCAAGTTGCACACCAGACTGTAACTCTTAATGGATGCAAAGGTGACTGATGAATAATTTAAGGGGTTTCCATTGCCCAGAACCGACTATTTTGTTTATTCACATATCCATCCAAACGTAAATATGGATCGTCACTCATTATGATTTTTTCATGAAAATCGGGGTTGTCATGAGCTAGCAGTAACATCCTATTGGCATATGAACAGCGGCGTAAATGGTCTTGTGGAAGAAGCTCTTGTGTCAACTGAATCTTAAATAGAAACAAATGCAAATGCTTGTGCAAAATTGTGGCCAAAGTTGCTCTTTGAAGACCAAGCTCCTGAGCACGGCGTCGAATTCAGGTGATGATGGATCGTTTTGAACACTTCCTTGAACAGAAGTTATGTTTTCAGCCGATCTGGCAGTACGCTTTGGTCCATGCTTGGGCCTATCTCCTACAGACCGTCTTTCCTCGAAATCATTCATCACACGACAAATAGTGCGTTTTGTTGGCAC
Organism: Rhingia rostrata; assembly: GCA_949824845.1. Taxonomy (NCBI): domain Eukaryota; kingdom Metazoa; phylum Arthropoda; class Insecta; order Diptera; family Syrphidae; genus Rhingia; species Rhingia rostrata. Next base: position 47,958,379 of record OX463755.1, on the reverse strand, counting down.
GTTGTTTCTTCCGAAAATTTCACGTAACTTTCTCATCGCCACAGTAATTGATGATTGGATTTTGATAAAATGTTTTAACGATTAAAAACGTTGGTTTATCGAATATTTTTCCATAATAAATTTGCCATGTGCCTATTTTACGACTGCCAAATATGAACTTTCAAGACTAATTTTTACCAAAATGGCGGCAAAACAAAGTAGTATACCTTCCCGGCGGACATCCTGTATTAGTCAATCGGTGGAATCTATGTCAAGCTTTATAGATAACGTCTTGACATTATTGCTAAAGGTGACATAGGCTATATTAAATTTTTTTTATGTTTACAGTTCACAACACTATTACTGGCAAGTCCAGCGATATACAGTTCCGAGTCTGCTGCGTTAGTTGGTTGATAAGAGTTGACACTTTGATGTTTAGATGATAGAGTCCACAACAACTAATGTTAGCTTGGAAAACTGTCATTTATATCAAAAATGCATTAACTGAACTTGGATCGATCTACATTTATCTTTGAACCTATCGCTGTTTACGTGGCGTATACTTAACATAAATGTTGAACTGTACGGTATACATTTATGTTACTGAACTGTGAAATCTCTCTTAACTAAAGTGGCATAGTTATCCCAGATTCAGTCCATTTTGTAAGACTTGTATTAAATGGATATTTGGCTTGTTTATCTCCCGAAAACTTCAAGCCCAGCCAAAAGCTGGTGTTTGATTGTTGCTTCTACATAACGAGTTTAAACAACTTTTCAGTTACAAAGAAATATATTGTTTGCATGTAAAATTCTTAACTGGATATAGATGGGCCGCACAAAATGTCACTACAATGTAACTACATGTGTTGTACAGTACATAGAACCTTACTGTAATAAGCCCATGTAAGGTCATTAAAATGTTAGCTCTCGAAATATTTGTCTGGGTTCAGCGATTTATTTTTTTTAATTTACAAACAACGTTAAGGTTAGGTTTTATGATTTGTTGACATTCAGATGAGTCGTTGAGCTCGCATTTGCCTAGGTGGCCCCTAAGCGATAAACTTTGTGGTGATACTTAAGTAGGTCAGAGTGTGGGGTGGTCGGATTTTTCGAAAGAAATAGTTACTTTAGCCCGATCCTTTTCGGAAGCAGATGATCTGGACCATAGGAATCTGCCATACCCTGTAGATATAGATCATAGTAGTGTCCGCCAAAGATTCTATTTCGGCTGTTTGTTTATCGCATGGCAGTGACAGTTTTGTGCCAGTCCATTGTATTTGTAAAGTTCTATGTTCTCCATGAAAAGGCATTTACACAACCCTTACCGACCTTTTAGGTAGGAATCGTTTATTTTATGATTAAAAAGGTCGGCAAGATGTCGTGTAAATCCGTTTTCCTTGGGAAAATTAATATTACTATGTTCCATAAGAAACGCCAGTCTTATACAAACATTGTGACTTTACAAGATAATGCCATACGCTGACTTTGACCTCAAAGTTGAATTTCCTCTTAATCCCCATTCATGAAAAACACCGCAAAATCCAGCCCAAAGTCCGAATTTTACTGATAAGCATGCTCAGCCTGAACTGACTTGACTAATCCACAATAAAAAAAAACAGCCAATCAAATAATATACCGTAATGAATACAACACTTTTCCTGCTTGCGCTGTGACGCAAACAAGCTACATCAATGTAGGGGGCTCGTCAAAACGTAGACGCATGGCCTTTGGACTGGCAGAGACAGATGCATCTACGAAGTCTACTTATCTGTATCATTTGCTGTTATGTGGATTTTGTACTCAGATAACATAGTGGAAAGTTTTAATGCCTTCGTATTCTTCTTCCGAAACGAACTAGGACATTACTAATTTCACATTGAATGCAAGTTATTGCCTGTGGAATGATTTAGTGGGGCGTTCGATTCGTTACTGGAATATAATTAATCAAATTAAATCTTAAAATATGAATAAATCGCCAATAAACTGACGAGTACTGCGCATAAAAACTGGAAAAAAAAAACTGGAGATAGTTTTCATTCATAGGATTGTAGTTAAAGGCGGTTAAAGCCAATATTCTATGAGACCTGGTTGGCATGCAATTAGGGGTGGGGAACTTGCCACCTCTAGATGAATAATTCCACACCTCACAGCCCACGCAGTAGTGTGCTAGTCGGTCCAAATATTTTGCCCGTTTTAAGAGTAAACAACAACGCAACGTTGAAAAAAGTTGCATCACTTTACCATAAATGAATTATTTATTGGGATTTGTTTCTGCAATTATGGAATGAGCGGTTTGCTTAATCGAATAACTAAGTAGTTCCAGTCTACGCTACTTATACACTTTCCAAATCGGTGTCGTTAATAGAAATGAATATTCTAAAAAAAAGTCAATGGCCTGTGTTATGTTTCGGGAACTAAATCAGAGGTAATATTTGTGAAACAATATTATGATCCTTGCATATACCCTTGGCTTATTATACGAGCGTTAGAGTAATGCTCTATGAGATCGAGAACATCGAACTGTATTGTACTTGTAATGTGAACGATCGTTCTATAGAATACCCGCATGATGAACTCGAAGTGATCTTGTCTAGTCTTATCACAATCCATCATATTGTAGAACAACAAACGCGGCTGAGGAAAATTCCATTCTTGGGAAATGTTCAGTTCATAATCAAGGAAGTATATGGTAGTGGATTGCGATTGGAAAATAGGACCACTCGATTTGATATGGTTCCCTCAAAATTTAATGGTGGTACAAGGAAGGTCAAAAGTAATGTTTTTTTTACATAATTTGCACGCACTCAAGGGGTTATGGATACCCTTTATATGTTTATACCACAGTGCGAGTATTAGCGAAGAGGAAGAAAGTGAGTGATAGGAAAGATTTTGGATATAGTGGAGACTTACTCCATGAGTGGTGTCCGAACTAACTTCGGGGAGTCACTGTTTCTTGTGTTCGTGTATTCACAGTCATTCTTTGAAAAATAGCTCTGCTTTCTGTTAACAAAAAAAGATATTCGTGAAAGGGCTACCACCTGAGTTGATGTACATTTATACTCAGTCTTTTTAATTATTGCTTGCCAAATTACCTTGCCTTTACCTTGTGAGTTCTTCTTCAATGTTGGCTGTCAAGACTTCCAAGTTTTATCGTAAATACGAGGTTTTAAAAAGCCCTTCATTTTTTTATCTGTATTATGTCAAATGTCAAACCACAATGATTTTTGACATTTGCAAAATGATGTCATTTTCAAATTACATTTGACCCACCTTGCATATCCTTGATTGCGATAACTTTTTGAGAGCTCAAGTTAATCTCTAAGAGCAATAGCAATAGTGTCTGGATTTAGGATGTGACATGCTTCTTTAGTTATTGAAATTATCAGACTTATGGACTTGATTTTATTCTATAAGACTAAGAACATTTATTTTGACCAAAAACAAATTTAGAGGTCTTCGTTAACTTCACCGTATTCAGGTCAAATAGTCAGCTGCTTACATATTTTTGCTATCGAAATAATTCGAAGAAAATATAATAGTGGCAAATTTATAGTCAATCGATGTTTAAGGGCTTAACTCCACACTAGTTAACATCTACTTTAAATTGAAAGCTAGCTTTAACTTATTTTCATCAATAGACACTTTTTAACGCTTCGCTAATTAGTTTCGTACCTCTAAGAACTCTATGTCAAACTCACCTAAAAAGTCACAGTTCTGACAATTAAACAAATCCAATTTCAGTGAACACTCTCAAACACACATAAAAGTGAAGGTGGAAAATATTTCAGCTGTTTGTGTCTTTGCACGTTGGCCGATTTGAAAATGACACATTACGCTAACTCTGCATTAAATATTTAAAGTGAGGTTTCATTTGCTTTAACCTTAATGCAGAGTGATAACGCTTAAGTACACTTTTTGACGACTAAATTTATGAAAACGTGTTAGTACGTGATAAAATTATTTTAAAGTCTACATTAAGCGACTATAAATTTGTGCTTACTGTTATTGGAAGTCAATCTATCCGCAGGAAAACAGTCACGAATCTAAGAATTCATTATTTGTACTAAGATTTTATAAAGAAAGTGTAAAATTAAACTTCACACGTCTTTTTGGAATTGGTGCAACTATAGTCAGTTTCCTTATGAAAAGAAAAACTCTCATCATAAGAATTAAGACAAAAGCATACTCTATATATATTACGAAATACGTAAGTAATGCATTTTTAAAAATCGGATGATGATCTAAGTCAACCAAGTTTGATTCTGTTCTAAGAAAGTTTTTATTCACCTAGGCCTTAGATTAAAGTCTTAAGCAACCTTTACAAACGTGAATGCAGATGCCATCTAATCTAAAATGGATGCACAAGAAAAAAAATTCCAATGTTTTAATTACGTATGGACACTGAGCCAGATAGAATTTGATGGCCGAAAAATTCCACAATCGATCAAATCTTTACACCTCGGAATTAATTTTGCCAACAACCGCTTTTTCTTCGGGCTAATAATGCCATTCATTTGCGTTGACGTGCTATTTATACAAAGTTTCAATAACTATATGAGCTTTACAGCGACATAACTCTAGTCAAAAAACTCCATATTGGACGTATAAGATTGCCAGGATATGTAGAGTGAATGAGTGAATGACCGGTCTAATTGCACGGGAAATCCGGACTGCAGCGCAACCTAAGTAAGCACGTACATGAAATATATATTATTACCAACCGTGCTAAATAAAATCCGATTTAAAAGAATTAAAACCCTTTGGTACAGCCTGCCAATAAATATACAAATTTGTTTGTGTTATGAATCTTGGGTTAGTAACGAACACGTGTAAATTATATTTAGTATTCAATTAAAAAAAAGTATCACATCATATAGCACACAAATAAAAAAATTAAAAAAAAAACAACACCCATACATTTTTGATGTGACAGCTCAATAAATCAGGCTGACCTTCAAGGGATCACATGAGCATAATATGAGTAATCATTTCTCAAGAAAAAAAAAACACCAACAATTTTTATTATAAGCCGGTTTTATGTAGTTTGAAGCTCATATTAAAAAAAAAACAATAAAATAAAAATCCACCAAAGCGACCGCGTCAAGACAATGGAAAAACAAACAAACGTACGACTAAGTATCAAAATCAGGTATTTACTGTCGCAATGACCCAATTCAATAAAAGTATAAAAAAATAAAACTAAGGATTCCACAAAGCCTAATGTGCTTCCCAGGGCGCACCAGAGGAAACGTCAAAAATCAATGACTGACTTAGCATTGAAAGTCGTGCTAATCGAATATTAATCAAATTAAAAAAAATAAAACGTTTTTATTACAGAGTGTGATATTGGCAAATTTGACCCACAGTCGGTTAATGTATGTCGGTTATCGTTTAACACAAATTTGCTTACCAAAAATAGAATTCTTCTTCTTAATGTTCGTAAAATATTAACATTGCCTGGTTGTTTGTATTCTATTTTTGAACGATGACATTTCGAGTGCGCAAATTATCAATGTCAAATTAAAAAAAGTCAACAGAATTTTTTTTATGGGCTATTTTAATGTAGGCCAAGTTTGTTTGATTTGGTTTGCGGATATTTGGGTAATCAAATGGAGTGTTATTATAAGATTATGGCAGAAGTCAGGACAACTGTTGTTGTCTTTAGTAGGTTCAAATGTTAGGCTAGATATCAGCCATTGGAGAATTGTCCTTGTGTAATATTTTAAATGAAACGCCAAATCAGTTTTAACTAAATTGACAGCCAGATCGTGGCTTCCATCGTTTTATTTCTAAACCTAACCTTTACTTAACTCTGGATTTTTCAAAGATTGCTTCAACTATTCTGGCAAATAAAGCTCAAACATGATGGGATGTTTTTTGTTTCAGTGACACTTTCTGGTGGCATCTATAAATGTTTCTTGCCTGCTCATCATTTCTCTTAAAAATGACAAACTTTGACCGGTCCAGTGTATGTGAACAACCAATAATATTGCCATTTCATGTTCAAGCCATGCCAATAAGTTCGGGTTTTTATGAAAATCAGTGTTTATTGAAAATTATATTTTTGACAAATCCTTTGTCAGTTCACAGACAAGTATTTTCATTTGCGCTTTGACGAATGACAAAGTTTTGTCCCCTAGCGTTGCGATAGTTTTTGTAATTGCCCAACCGAAAGAGGCTTCTGAAAGCAACATATGACAGGAAGTTACTTTACTCATAAGAATTATTTAACCATTTTTTTCCTTCTTCATCCGATTTTTTTTAAGGACGCCCCCTATAATTATATCCAAGCATTTACAAAACGGATAACCTGGTGGAATTTTTTCGTTTTCATGTCAGATTTAGGAGATTTCTCTGATTTTCTTTGGCAAATGACGTTTGAATATATTAACTGAGCAAACCATCCACAAAAATCCACAAAAAAAAACGAGACACTCTAAACTGCGCCAACCGTAATATGTGAACGCCTGAAACCGTTTAACAACAACCTGATCGGCCCTTGTCAGTGTGGTTTTAGGCCAGGAAAGTCCACAACCGATCAAATCTTCACACTTCGGCAGATCCTGAAAAAAAACCAAGAAGCCCAAATCGATACCCACCACCTATTCATCGATTTCAAAGCCGCATACGGCAGCATTTATAGAGACGAACTATACATACGGTATATTTGGTATACCGCCTAAACTCGTCCGTTTGTGTAGGATGAAGATGTAGAATTCTCGCTGCTCCTTCAGGGTCGGAAATGACCTAACCGACACATTCGATACCAAAAAAAGGATTTAGGCAAGGCGATGCGCTATCATGTGACTTCTTAAATTTGATTCTTGAGAGGATTGTGCAAACCTCAAGAGCCAACACCAGAGGCACAATTTTCCAAAAATCGGTGTATTGGTAGGATCCAACGTAATGTCATAGCCACGTTAGCTATGAAATGAGTTTAGCAGTAAATGAGGGCAAGAAGTATATGCTGTCAACACGAAAAGACACACAACATCGACGAATTGGACAGAACGTCACCATTGACAGATATAACTTTGAGGTGGTACGGGACTTTATCTATCTCAGCTCCGCTATTAACTCTGACAACAACAGCTCGTCAGAAATCAAACGAAGAATTACTCATGCCAACCGCGGGCTGTTTCTTCGGGCTCAGAAGGCAATTCTGTAGTAAAGCCCTTACTCGAACTACAAAGGAGATCCTATATTAGACCCGGATCATCCCAGTCCTGCTCTAAGGCATTGAAGTATGGTACGTCTCAAAAGCGTATGAAGAAATCCTTGGTCGATTTGAGGGGAAAATTCTTCGAAAAATCTTCGGTCCCGTTTGCGTTAACGGGCTATGGAGACGAAGATTTAACCATGATATATACGAGCTGTACAGCGCCATGCCCCTGGTCACAAAACTCCGCATTGGACGTTTAAGATGACTAGGTCATGTAGAACGAATGTACTCCAATACTCCGGCTCGCAGAGTCTTCGATTTCCAGCCAGACGTCAGACGCAGTAGAAGAAGACCTCGCCTTAAGTGGCGTGCTCAAGTAGAAACAGACCTCAGCCAACTGAGAGTGTGCAACTGGAGGCAGTTAGCTGAGGACCGGGCTAATTAGAGAGGTATGTTTTTTGAAGCCAAGGTTCTTTCCGGAATGTAGAGCCACTTAAGTAAGTAAGCAAACAACCATTTCATTTCGAAGGGAAAACCAAGTTGAAATGTCCAAAAAATATCCTGACAATTCCATCAAATCAAATAATCCAAAGGGATATAAATATGTATGATGTCATCACTTAATAATCTGTAAACATTAAAAAATATCCTGCTAGCTCTCTCTCTCTATCTCCTTTTTCTCTTACAAACATCAAATACTGGCGTTTGTTCGGACTAATAATAATAATAATTAACTTTCGTAAAAAAAGATGCAAGAAACGCATATAATTCAGAAATATCAAGGTTAGCGCCTGGCCACACGTTCATCGCAATGACTTTCATTTACATGAACGCCGCGCCGAGGCCACACACAAAAAGCGTCGTTGGAATGACGTTCGCTTTTTATAACTGGAACATGGGGAAATCTGAAAAACTCCCCTAGCGTTTTCTTCGTTTTTGCACCGAAAATGTACGTTTCACTTCTAAGCATTTCATTTTGGTAAAAATACTCATTTAAAATTTGCCTTCATCGAGTGCAGACCTCAATTTCGGTACCTGCGACACGAAAATATGACGGCATTCATGTGACGGATTTTGACATTTTTTGTGTTCCTTTGGGCAAACAAAATAATTTACGTGTTTTATTGATACCAGATAAATTTTGCAGATATGGATTTTTCGGCCCATCTACCTCTCTTCGCACTAAGCCAAATACAATTGATAGACGTCAGTTCGATAAGAGTGATTTTCGTATGGTAGTGGGTGTGATTTAGGTGTAACAACGATTCTAACTCATAAGGGGGACCGCCCCTGGCAATTTCTGTATGGAATTTTTTTTCTCCGATTTTCGTTTTGATTTGATATTTTTAATTCGGTTGTGAAAAACTATATTTTTCCATTCAAAAATTAGCAGTTCTATGTGAAATATTAATTAAAACTAAAACAAACAATCTGTGTGACGGAAATCTTGACAACGACGCTAAGTTCACAGATACGAAATTACACCAACACAAAGACGAACAAAAAATTAATCTCAAATCGTGTTTTACTGGCAACAACTAAAATCAAATTTCAGTTCAAAATCTAAATTTACCAATGCCCGAAACACACGTGCAGAATTTTTAGTTAACATTGCGCTGCAAAGACTGGATATGTGATTAATGATAATACTACTCGAAATTTGGACAATAAATGAAATCACTGAACCTATGTTGTGTTGGAGGATCAAAACCTTTTTTGATCACAAAAGGGCAACGCCAAACGGTTGCAAGTAATTCCCAATGTGAAAGCTCTCAAAGAAGTGGAAGTTCATTTGAAAAAGCATGAAGGTATCAGGTGCCAGTTCCAAGACGATATGGACGGCATTTAAACGTTTCGCAAGTTCGATGCGCACCCAAGGTACAACAAATATTTGGGCTATAGAAATTTAAAATATCGTATAAGATAATCAATTGGCCATTATGTATCTGCGGTTAGATAGATATACATGTATCCAAGGGATTCAACCAAAGTGAGCCGCAGTCAAATTGAATACAAAACAATTCTGATTTAAGTGGTAGATTTACACTGACATTTCTCATTGGTTTGGCTGAACCATATGTCTCACAGTTATCGGACCCACCCGATCAACCAAGGGGACACACATAGATCAGTTATCTATCTTTGATTGATTCACACTGTGCATGCTGACTATGCAGGTGTGTATGATGACTATGCAATGCTTCTGTCGGGGTATGTGCAGAATAATGAATTGTCAGGCCCTTGGCCCTTGGTCAAAACAATGGATAACTGATTTCTCATTACATCCTAAAATATTAAGTTTTTCCCAAAAGGAGCCCCACCCGAAGGAAATAAAAATTCGATCAGTGGTTTGTTACACTTTTAAAAATTGGTGTTGCCTGCGTCCTGGAATTAGGCACAAAGCACATTTTATGATATGCGGATGTAGTTCGTAATAATGGCATTCTGAAGTAAGTTCGCAAAGTAAATGTTTTGGTCGAGTGGATTGGCATTTATTTGTTTTTTTTTATGCGAAGTAAACGTCATAATTCAATGATGCCAAATATCTTTTTCGTTTGTGTTGTGGTGCACTTGAATTTTTGCGGTGGATTTAGAAATAGAGACTTCTTGCAGAACTGCAACGCTTGCATATTTCACATGTGTTCGCTCCCATTGAAAACATTGTGTTCTAACTTTTCTGCAAGGAGAATTCTGCACGTGTGTTTCAGGCATTAGTAATTGTTTAATAATTACTGTTGCGTACGACGTTGTTAATGTGTGATGTGCTTTACAAAGTACTGTTAATGTTAATTTTTCTATTGACATTGCCCATAGGCCAACTAAACTTTTTCAAAATATTACAATATTAATAAAGTTAACTTAATGTATTATTAAACAAATTAAAACAAAGAGACATCTGAACGTTAAAGCAAGTCCTTATTCCAAATGGTGTTAGGTATTGTATACTGATTTATAAATACATTTTCACGAATATGTTATATTCTTTCAATCTCATATACATTCGTTTAAGAAAAGCTCATATAAATTTAAATTTTCTCTGCAACTCAGTATACAAACAAAAATAAAATCATACATGCATAGAAAAGTCTATAATTTGCTTCCGTACTTTGAAGTTTAACCTAGGAACACGGCACGAAAAATGTCAGAAATCTTATTCCGATCATAAATCACAACTCCTAGCTTAATTAAGTACTTGTAACAAAGAACTATTTTACAATTGAATTTTTACAAGCCGTCAACAATAACAACTCTGTTTACAAAACTCAGTTTCCTAGAATTAAAACTCAAGGTACAGTCATCGAGTCGCAAAAACAGAAGGGGCTTTTGTTTGTTTCTATTTTCTTAAGAGTAAAACGTTTTAGAGACTAGACGCCAATTAGAATTTGTAATCTTGATATATCTGAATCTAATTTACATATAAATTAACGAAACTGTCATAAATATGTCCATGAATGTTGGCGTATCTATTTTTTTTCTCTGATTGTGATAAAATAGTAGATGAAGACCTTTCAAGAATGATGAAGAGCCACGAAAATATTTCACACGTGAGTTGTTCAATTGTTGTTATCGTGTCATACCATGGGATGATATTAATACATTTTTTTATAGTACTTTGTTTTTTTGCTACTGTCAAATTTTTGGGGTTATCTATTAGTGGATACATCATACACTCGAAACCACTTTTTTAATGGCACGTGTGATTTTTTTTTTTGTTTGACATATTTTCATAACAATGGGAATACATAATATACAATTCGTCATTGATTGCTATAGTGACAGATGTGCTGTTGTTTTTGTCGATATGTTTCATGTGTCGTAATTAACACGTGACTATACTTTGCGAAGAATGCATTAACAATACAAACTTCGTGTGAGTCATTGAAATGTCGGATGGGGGCATTCATTTTTACAGTGTCAACTTGAACGAGGGTGTGGTTTTTATTGTCCATCAGAGTACTTTAAATGTGTTGTACTAATTTGCGTGATCTCATGGGTGTTTAATTTGTAGAAAGTGATTAGCTTACTTGTTTTTTTGGCTGTCAGTTACTATGTCTTGAAAATTAATCGTGTGGATTAATTACTAGAATAAAATAAATTATGGATATCCATTGGCTTTTCAGAATGTGACAGTTGACTACTACTTTCTATTTGGTTAATACCTACTATGGAGATTATTATGAGTTTCCAATGGCTTTACACTGTAACCCTAACTCAGGCTAGATATGGTGTAAGTTTCAAAGGTATGAACATTTCGTACAAAAACTAAATTGGATAGGTCAGTCCTCAAATTTAGGTGACCTGGACTAAAATAAATTTAAATGAACAATGAAACCAGCTCACATTTGTTTATTTTACCCCGAATGACATCACAAACCAGCTTATTCGTCATTGATTGCTATTTCTTCTGGAATTTTGGTCTCTTAAAATGTTGTTTTTACTTTTAGTAATGCAATTAAATTCACATCTGTACGAAATTTGACATTTTAGCAGCGATATAGTTATTCCAAGTAAGTGTAGTTGGAGTTAGTTCTGGACATTAACATTGACATCACAGTATTTCGCACATGAATGCAACGAATAACAGACACATAACAGCACTGGCGACTGAGGCCATCGGCTGGGACAGACAAGACATTAACACAACACAGAGAGACAGATAGACACATAGAAAGAAAGCCATATAACATAAACCTACGTGGCACAGAGGAGGAGACATCGATTTATATTTTCTCATATTATCGCACAGGTGGCCTCAGATAAGCTGGCAATTTTTTGTAGAAAAAGAATGCTGCCAAAGCTGGGGCTTGAACCCGCAGCACTTAGCTTAGCAGTCAACTAAGCATTCCTTTGAGCTATGGCCACCTATAGTTCTGGACTTAGTCATACACTGTGTAAACAAAAAAGTTTAAAATATAAAGTGGCATTTCAAAAATAGGCCCCGGTCTAAACGAAGCCATTGGCTATTGTCGACTGGAGGCAGATTTTTTTTTATGTAGAAGCTCAGATTACTTTTTCCTGTACTAGTCTTAAAAATTCGCTGAGAACAAATAACAACAACAACAGCACTATATTTCGAATAAATTTTCCGGGAATAAATAAAAAAAAAAAAACTCGGAAGCAAGTAAACGGTGATCCATTTCGAGGTTCCCTACTTTTTTAAAGAAAATTCAACAGAAAATTCAAATTTAATGGAAAATTTTTATTATCATTTGAAAGAACATTCTTTGGCATTTATTTTTTGAAGATTATGTCTATCAAATGTTGACCGTTGCTACGTCGCAGATGGTCCATCCGTTGAGTCCAATTTTCGATCACTCGTTCGAGCATTTCGACTGGTAACTGGCGACTGACACGCGTGATGTTTTCCTCCAAGGCCTGAATCGAAGCGGGTTTGTCGGCATAAGCTTTTGACTTTACATATCCCCACAGGAAAAAGTCTAAAAAAGTCTATTATCCAATAATGAATGCTGGGTCTCAAAATGGGTGATGGTGTTGCGAATAGTACGCTCAGTAGGCCGATTATGTTGACCATAAGTTGAGCGAAGTGCACGAAACACATTCCTCACAGAACGTGAATTTTCATAAAAAAGTTGAACAATTTGTAAACGTTGTTCACGCGTAAGTCTTTCCATTATAAAATGCCAAACAATACTAAACAAAAATAACATGACAGCATGACACGACTCACACGTGATCTGTCAAAAAAGGCTATTGAAAAAAGTATCTCTACTTGGATCACCCTTTATAATCTCGATCTGAATTATCTTACAAAATGTCAATTTTACTGCAAGTTGCACCTGTAACATATCGAACACAGCTACATTAACATTTTCTGTTGCTGATGACGTTGCCTATGTAACGGGTGATTTTTTTACGAGTTAAGTTTTTCAGATTGGCAGTACTGGTTAGTAATGGCGTCCGAACGTCATCTTCAAATTGAAAAGTTTTAAGTATACTCTGCCATGTAATCATGTAAAGCCTTACAAACGAGCAACGATTGCGAATTATTGAAATTTATTATCAAAATTCGTGCTCTGTGAAAAATTTGCATTGTTACGTCGATATTATGGTCGTCATAATTGACCTGGTGAATCAACAATTCGTGCTGTTATCAACAAATTTAGCATTAAATTTACTTTGTTGGACATTAAACCATCGACTGCGTACCGAAGAGAATATTGCAGTCGTAGCGTCCAATGTTATTGAAGATCGTGAAATGTCAATAATGTGAACAGTTAAATACTTTATAAAACAATTAAAAAATTATTTATAATAAAATCATAAAATAATAACTGTGATATAAAATTAGATTTTCATCTCAAAGACACTACATCATATAAAAGAATTCATCTTACATACGTTATACGTTGCATTGGCTACGGTAAAATTCAGTAAAAGACTTCAATATGCATAACATGACATGTGCTGAAGATATTCAAACCAAATGTCAAAATATTCCTACGTCTTATGTCAAGTTAAATGATGAATTCTGATTCAGCAGTCATTGCCAGTTACTTTCATATCAATAAATGCTGGCTCTAAATTGTATATTTTAACAAGCCCATTTCCAACTATGAGTACCAAATAATGCTACACTTACTTATCGGGTACCCAAATCTTCCAACTGTCAACTGTCAACAGATAACTGTCACCAATTTTCAATGACTGTTCATCTTTATAGCATAACCCCAAATATTTCTTGTTGTTAGATAATAATAATTTCCAAGAACGTGCATATTACTCAACAAATATTGCGATCATACTTGACTGGCTCTGTTGAAAAATAAAAATTGCCTCTCGCCAAATCGTTCAGTGTTCAAGGGGATAAACTTCTTAATTTGCTTAAAAAGGGGATTAGACAATCACGTGACGTAAATGACTTGGTTATTTAAAACGAGTGAATACACGTTTCGGATAAGATTCTTCCCCAGCTACTAGTCAGACATTTTTCAAAGAAACTCACCGTTTGACTAAATGTCAATGGTTTTAAGACCACATGCTAATTTGAATTTTATAGCTTATTATATTTATTGCGAGATTATTTAAAGTGTTTTACAATATTGCAAACCAGTAGAATAATTCGACTTTGGAATCAACGTGTTTATGTGTGTGTTTTTTTTTAAATATTGATATTCACTTGTTAAATTGTATTTATTTTTAGATATCATTATTACACTTTTTTTAAATATAATTATTTGTAGCTTCACTGAGTGCCTTTATTTTTACAAATTTTTGTTTGGGTTGTAACTTAAGTACTCGCCAATTAATCGAATTCAAAGATTCTAAATAATCCTTTCTCATCATGAGGTACTAATATGATGATATTGACACTTGATGGCATTGAAAAAGAAAAAAAATTAAATGCTTATTATCCAGAAATTAGCATATCTACTATTTAAAATTACATACAAAATGAACATTTTTGTAGACCTTTAATTTATACAGCGTATGGTTTATGCTTGCTCGTTCAACAAGCATCATCGGACTAAATGTCACGCTTCGTTAGATTTTCAGTTCAGACCGATGGCCGTGAAGTACCAATACCACTATGATAGTATATGCGCTTTTAAAAATGACTTGTACCATTTGGCATGTGTCAGCTTGAGGTTGTAACGCGTGTGCAAATTTCGAATAAATTCAAATTGAAAATAAGATAAACAAATGTGTCATCCAGGAAGCGCCAACATACACGAATGCGCAATTTAATTGAGCATAAAAATTGATTTTCTGGAAAAGTGTGGGGCACATGCACTTGTATAATAATACTATATGACCACAAGGCGGTAATTAAATTACAATAACAAACCACTTGACATACTTTCATGGGTTTTGATCACCACTTGCCTTACAAGAACATAAACCGCATATATTACGCGTATTTCCTGTATATCAATGATCAAACTAAATGTCCGTTATTAAGGAGTGTAGTTGCTGTCGCTTTCTTGCTTAATGTAGATTTTGCTGACTATCCCTTGTAAACGACGAACAAAATTTGAATTTGCAATTGATGTGAGTCTGCAAACTAAGTGTGTAGTGTTTTTAATTCACATTCACATATTTTTCTAAACTAAATGACTTTCTGACATTTAGACCAGGCTTATTAGGTATACTCTTTGCTGTCAATTTTTCCATAAGAAATTTACCTATAATTAATGTTGTCAATTAAAAAATTGACACTTAGGCGGTGCGTCAATTGCGTTAAAATTTTAACCAGAGGATAACTTTTGACATTAGTATGGTGAATAGAGACTTCAAAATTTTAACCTGCTTAACAGCTCGCGAAAATGTATCCATATTTTTGACATTTTGTATACCTTCTGACAAGTGACAAAGATGGAAAACACGCTCATGGATTATTTCTTGTTACCAGTGTTGCGGGAAAATAATACATAATTCAGATTAATGAATAAAACAATGTAAAATTAAACAGGAGGATGCAACCGAGCAACTAGCGGAAGCCCTAAACTGCTACAAAGCAGACATTACTCCCATCCAGGAAATACGATGGGATAGGTCGGGCAAAAAGAGGATGAAAAACTGTGACATCTAATACGGACCGTGTTATAGTGAGCAGAAACAGCGACTATTCGGATGCGGATTTGTTATAAGTGCCAGACTTAGACAAGAAGTCTTTTATTTCCAAGATATTAGCGAACGCATTGTAACAATCCGCATCAAGGCCAAACTGATGTGCTAGGTTTCTCGCGCCCACCAGCGGGAAACCAAGAACGCAGAAAAGAACGAGGCCTACAAGGCTAAGCTGCAAGTAAAGACGAGAGCTGCCGTTGCGCTCTATAGACAGAAAAGAAGGGAAGATCACCGGCTTTTCAGAAAGAAAAAAAGAGCAAGAAAAGCATGCGATCGAGGATATAGAGAGGTGCCACTCCAGGAACGATGTTCGCAAGTTTTACCAAAGTGTAAAACGTCAAAGACAGGGATACAAGGCTCGAACAGAATCCTGTCGAGATGAAGAAGGAAATATCGTAGTTGAGACACAGTCGATGTTGACGATATGGAAGAACCAATTCTGCAGATTTTTAAACGGCGATGACGAACAACATTCCGCTGACAGGCAGAACGAACTATTCAATATTGCAAAACAACAGCGAAAACTGCCAACAACCCGACCTGAGTGAAGTGAGGATAGCAATATCTAAACTCAAGCTGAATAAGGCTGCCGGAAATGATGACCTTCCCGCCGAGTCTTATAAACCTCCGCCAGTCGGAAACGACCTCAACGATACATTCAATACCAAAAAAGGATTTAGGCAAGGCGATGCGCTGTCATGTGACTTCTACAATTTTATTCTTGAGAGGATTGTGCAAAACTCACGAGCCAACACCAGAGACACAATTTTCCAAAAATCGGTACAACTACTACCATACGCCGACGATATCGACATCATTGGTAGGACCCAACGTGATGTCATAACCACTTTTGATAGTATAGAGTCTTATAGAGCGGCAAAAACGGGTTTAGCCGTAAATGAGGCAAGAAGGAGTATATGCTGTCGACACGAAAGGACACCAACATGGACTAATTCGACAGAACGTCACCATTGACAGATATAACTTTGAGGTAGTAAGGGACTTTGTCTAACTCGGCTCCGCTATCAACTCTAACAACAACATCTCGTCAGAAACTAAACGAAGAATTACTCTTGCCAACCGCTGTTTCTTCGGGCTATGAAGGCAATTCAGTAGTAAAGCCCTCACTCGAACTACTAATGGGATCCTATATAAGATCCTGATCACCCCAGTCCTGCTCTACGGCGCAGAAGCATGGACCGTCTCAAAAGCGGATGAAGAAATCCTTGGTCGATTTGAGAGGAAAATTCTTCGAAAAATCTTCGGTCCCGTTTGCGTTACCGGGCTATGGAGACGAAGATTCAACCAAGAACTATACGAGCTGTACAGCGACATGCCCCTGGGCAAAAAACACCGCATTGGCCGTTTAAAATGGCTAGGACATGTAGAACGAATGGACATCAATACTCCGGCTCGCAGAGTCTTCGATTCCTATCCAGACGTCGCGTCGGACGCATTAGAGGAAAACCTCGCCTTAAGTGGCGCGTTCAAATAGAAACCCACCTCAACCAACTTGGAGTGCGCAACTGGAGGCAGTTAGCTAAGAACCGGGCTAATTGGAGAGGCATGTTGGTTGAGGCCCAGGTACATTCCGGACTTACTTACTTAAGTGAGTAAGTAAGTAGCAATGTAAAATTGGATTTTTAAAAAAGATGATTTTAAAAATTTCATTAATATATTTGTTTCGCTATATGTGAAATATTTTTAACACAAAAAAAGTAGGGCGGATACCCTTGTCAGGATAATTAATAATTAAGGGATTTTTGAAATCTATTCGGTGTTTTTTTACAATAAATTATAAAGAAAGGAATTTCGTTCCAATTCTTTTGGGAAATTATTGAAAATAGTATTAGAATAATATCCCAATTGACACAGCAAAAAGCCATTTATTTTACCTCTATAGAAGTGTCAAAAATTAGCCAGTGGATAAAATGTAACCACCATTCTAACGCAATTGACACACGGCCTTACAGATGCAACAATTTTTGCTGAAATATCTCAATGTCGAATGCCAAATAGTTAAAATATTCTAGGTGATTTCTGCAAAGCATTAAAAGACTTTTCTTTTATATAATATTAGGTTTTCATTTTATTGAAAGTTAATTTTATGGGCAAAAAATACGTTCTGCTGAAGAGTTCGAACAAGTTTGACGGGCTCACCCATACCCACCTGTCTGCATTTTGTCGTGACGAAAACTAGCCTTGTCAAAATACCTACAAATGTGTTTATATTGCAAATTATTTAATTGCGATCATTTGTGATGAACAAATAATATACTCAGCATAAAAACGTAAGCCCCACAACAGTGCAGAGAAATGGACATACACACATTCATGGTTGTGAGAAAAAAGCTAGGCCCTGTATCGACCGAACGTGTTGCGCCAATAAATTGTATGTGCGATTGTTCAATGCAATATAACTTAGACTGCTTAAAATTCTGACGCAGCATGGATTCTGTCATTCGCTGTCAAGTATCACTATTAAGTAATTTAAATTCTCTCAATATAGAAGTCTCTAATGAACAATAAAATAAGCTGACATTTTGAAATGTAATATGCATTTCTTACATTTATAACATTGAATTTTGACAGCAGCTATGACAAGCTACATTTTCCTAGAATATTCTGACATATAAACAGATTTTGATTCCTTTTTAATGATTATCATCATACACCACAGATATAATAGATATGGGATAGCAATGCAATAGGTCTGTGCATTCATTTATTCTCTACACGTAATTTTGACAGGAGATAATCTTAAAATTATCAAACATAGGAATTTAATGGCATTATACGTAAATATTTGTGTTCTATTGCAGATTTATTTTGGTTTGTTTTTAAATAACCGGAAGAATGTTATAGAATTCTATTTTTAGTTCAAAATATTACTTGTAACTTTTATATATTCTCTGCTTAATCGGACCTGTTCTTGTATATGAGAAAATCCTTGTTATTTGAAATTTGAATTTATTTAATTTTCCTTCCGGAAAATGTTAAAACAGAACTAATACCGGTTTACAAAATACATAACGAATTTTGTAGAAATGTTACTTTCAACAAATAAAGGGTGGTTTATTTAAAAGGGCCGATGTTGATTTTGAATAAAACACAAATTATTTTGGAATTATTGTCATCACTTTTTATTATGATAATACTGGTATGATTCAATTGTGTATTGGACAAAATATCGGCCACATGGCAGCCGCGACTTCGGCGGCACACCTCCATCCGGTGGCCCAAATTTTCGATGTCGCTGAGGCATAATTGATGTTCTACGCCGTTAATATGCCGAATTATCTCATCCTTTAGCTCTTGAATTGTTGCTGGCTTAACGACGTACACCTTTTCTTTCAAATAACCCCAAAGAAAGAAGTCCAGCGGTGTCAAATCACATGATCTTGGCGGCAAATTGACATCGCCACCACTTGAGATAACACTGCCATTGAATTTACCGCGCAAAAGAGCCATTGTTTCGTAAGCTGCGTAGCAAGTGGCACCGTCCTGTTGAAACCACATATCGTCCACATTCATATCTTCCAATTCGAGCCATAAAAAGTTCGTTATCATTTTACGAAAGCGAACAACATTCACAGTAACTGTCTGACCGGCCTCATTTTGGAAAAAAATACGGCCGATGATGCCGCCACCCATAAACCGCACCAAACAGACCCTCTTTGAGAGTGCATTGGTTTTATGACAATCACTCTTGGATTATCATTCGCCCAAATGTGGCAATTCTGCTTATTGACGAATCCACTGAGGTGAAAATGTGCCTCATCACTGAAGATGATTTTCTTCGAAAATTGATCATCCACTGGTGCCATTTCTTGCCACCATTCTGACCTTTGATGACCCTTGAAATGGTCAAGAGGCTTTAGTTCTTGAGTCAATTACACCTCGTAAGCGTGTAAATGCAAGCCTTTATGCATAATGTTCATCAACGACGAGCGTGAGAAATACAATTGTTGGGCACGACGACGAGTTGAGGTGGACAGCTCTTCAGCCACACTATCGTGAACAGCAGCAATATTTTCTGCATTACGAGCTGTACGAGCATGGACTGGTGTTTTCACATCTCCTACAGACCCGGTTTGCTCAAACTTTTGCACGATTTTTCCGATTGTACGAACAATTGACCGAAAAAATCACGAAGTGCACGATATGCATTTTGATTTGAACGCCGATTTTCATAAGAAGCCTGAATAACTTTAACGCGTTGCTCGATTGTATATCTTTCCATGGTTCAAATTGCCTTAGTCTGAAATTGAGAAGTAAAAAATGAAATGCAAGAAAAAACTTGATGCTTAGGCGTGAATCACATTCAACATCGGCCCTTAAAATTTAACCGGTTGTTAACCCGTTATATGGCTCTTCGATTGGTAAAAAATTGTTTACGGAAGCATCTGAGAACTATTAAAATGTACGTTCTGAAAATTATTACAAGAAAATTTACTTCTGGATTATATTTCTGAACAGGAAATCGCTTTTGATAAAATATTTTAATAGCAATAAAAACTCAAATTTTTCATAGATCCAATAATTATGGGTTACTTAGCCAGTCATAACGAGTTTGATAGAAACGGTTCTTTAAGAAGATACATATATCGATTAAAAAAAGTCTGTTAAGAGTGAGTTGAACCGAAATTTCAAATAATTTAATTACACATAAAAACAGAATTAAATGTGCAAACATTTATTATCTACATGGATTTAATCAAACCAGCCGCAACACATATCAACTCTTAGTCATTTACATATCGATGCAGAAAATAAGTTAAAAAAAAACCGGTCATCTACCGAACTAGTTTCAATGTCCTTCATAAGTTCAATGAACAAAATACCAAATCGAAAATAAAAAACAGACACACCTTCAACAAGCCGTTTACACCCATAATAATATTATTGACATTTGATATCAAAACGTGATTCCCGCCGTGATATAAACACGTACCTATTCGAACGTCATAGAGATTGCAATCTTCGCTTGGATTTCATCATCACTTCCTGGACGTTGAAAACAACTACGTCAAATGCTCATGTCCTAAATACGCCTAAACATACGCATAGTCGAGTCTATTATTGGCAGACTTGTGATACACACCCACTGTTTCGACAGTGACCCTCAAAATTTTTACAAAAAAAAAAAACCATGTGATTTCTCCACGAACATTGTCATCTCATATTAATGAAAATATCATACGGAAAATTTTGTACATATACCTACCGGTGACAACTCGTGTTTTTTTTTTTGGACCAACGCGAAATTTTGTTTTTATAAAAATATATAAAAAAAAATTACATACGTATACGCAAATTAATTTGAACTATTGCCAACATTTGGGAAATTTTTAAAAGCCGCACCTCCACAAATGTTTGCAATTGTGCCAAAAACCAACCAATCTACGTCACTAAAGTGATAAAAATAGGTTTTCTGTTATACGTTGCCATATTTGTTGAAGATAACGCAGGGAGTATTAAAAGATTTTTAAGTGCATATTGAAAAATGTTAACAACCAACTGTTGCACTTAGTGTTGTCCTTTGTTCTGTAGTGCCTTTGACCAGTGCCAAGATCATATATTTTCAGCTTTTCTGAATTTAGTTATTAGAATTGAAATAGTTTTCCATGGATATAAATAATTTTCGCAATATTTACAAAAAATATTTATACGCATTTTTTGAAAGCACAACAATATTTATATATTCTGACATTATAGTCAGTAAAAATAATATTTTTTGAATTAACAAAGTGGATAGCAATAATTTTTTTTAACAATCTTCAAGTTCAACACAATTTACAACTTCTACAAAACAACACAAAACCTGTGCCCTTCACCTACTTTTAGACTTTTTTGTTGTGGTTAGATAAACATTATATCCGTGTAAATATTTTGTTAACAATAGCATTACAAAGATTATCTACCTCATGTTAAAATGTTCTAATGGCTTCCGCTTTATCGCGTCAAAATTGCCTTTATGTGAGCACAACATTTTGTTTGTCGTCTTTATTATCACAAAGTTTACAAGAGTTGTTAAAGAGTTGTAACAGCACTTTAAATAGTGTCATTGTTTCCTTTCAAATAATTTTTACAACAAATGTTTGATAGCTTACGAACTTTGCGTAAAGCCTTAAAAACGTTTTCATGTACGTGTTCTAATACGTATTGGAAAAAATAGATCTGAGCGCCTTAGGTACAAGGTGGGCCAAAAGAGATCACCCTATTGGAAGATGCTCTTATTTTTGCAAATGGTCGCCAATGTCAAATCTGTTTTGACATTTGTGGACTAGACAGGTGTAGAATACAAGTGAACAAGCCATATAGCGATACACTCCACGAGAACGCGGAATAATCGAAGTTGACGATTTTTCGACCCAAACGATAATGAACGATGAGACTATTTCCACCTCAACGGTTACGTGAAAAAGCAAAACTATCGCTTCTGGGGCACCGATAATCCACGAGTAATGCACGAGTAGCCATTACACCCGCTCAAAGTCACTGCATGGTGCGCTGTTAACGCTGGAGGAGTCATCGGGCCATTTTTTTTCGAGGTCGCCGCTGGTCAAACGACAACAGTGGACGGTGTGTTCGAGCCTTGTATCCTTGGCTTTGACGTTTTACACCTTAGTAAAACTTGCGAACATCGTTCCTGGAGTGGCACCTCTCTATATCCTCGATCTCGAGCTTTTCTTACTCTTTTTCTTCTTTCTGAAATGCCGGTGTCCTGCCCTTCTTCTTTCCCTATAGAGCTCAACGGCAGCTCTCGTCTTCACCTGCAGCTTAGCCTTGTAGGCCTCGTTCTTGGCTGCGAGCATCTGTTGGCATTCCTCATCAAACCATGCGTTTCTTGCTGGTGGGCGCGAGAAACCTAGCACATCAGTTGGATGGTTACCAATTGGAGGTAAAAAATAAGCACTTGATGTGTAGTCAGAGTTACAACCACTGGGCATTGCCAAGTTAAAGCCAACCAGAGTCTACCATCGTTCTACAACATCCAACCATCCAGTTTTGTTAACGCTCATTGAAAAAAAAACGTTTTCTTCAAAAAATATTATTTTCACAATTAGTCAATAGATATTCGATAAAATTTATTTTTTATGAAAACCATCCCATTTCATAATTTATACCCACGGCCCAAAAAATAAATTGTCAATTTTTTTTAAACATATAAGATAACTCCCTCAGCATATAGTAGTCATTCTAACTTGTATCGATGATTTACCTAAATAGGAAAATTATTTTGCATTCAATTTCAGAATAACTTAACCCAAAAATGTGCATCCCACAGTACTAATCGATTCTGAAAAAAAAATGCTCAGACCAATGCATGTATTTATGTCACACATATTAATTATAAGAAAATATAATCGATACAAATTGTCAACAGACATAAACGTTAAAAACTTATTTAATTTTACTAAAAAGTAGGTGCAAACAAACGTGTTCTAGATTGCCCAGGTCATGAATAAAAAGCAGAACCCTTTCGCACTGTACTATATTTTCTCGTGGAGCACGAAAAGCTGTACTTTTCTGTCCCGCTCAGACCCATTGAATAAACGATTGGATTTTATGTCATATGTCAAGTGAAAGGTTGACACTTAGGAGCAAACAACTAATAATTACATATGTAGATGTCAATTGATATCCACCCAGCGCCCCTGTAGACCCATCATTTTGGAATATAACGTGCATGATATACATCACTCATTGATCGAGTAACTAATTGCACCAACAATAAAAAAAAATCCGTCGGACAGCCTACCAAGAAAAGAAAAAAAAATAAAACAAGAAAAAGTTTTGCCCCTTTTTCTTTTCGCAATGGAGAACGCAATTTCTCTCCAGGTCAATGCTTCCCAATGTAAACTATCGCCATCATCATCAACCAATGTTTGCAATCTACTTACTGCGATATTCCAATTTCTCTGAATACAACGACATCTTTGTCAAGTACTACATTAATCACGATTAGTACAGAAAAAATATCTCAAAAAACAAATGAGTAACTCTTACACAGAATCCGAAATTTGCAAAATTCCAGTTCTACATTTCCAGTGAACTCGGCATATTGAGTATAAAAATAAAACTGTACCCAGTTGCATTCTTCCTTAAAATGTACCATTGACCAACTGCTGGGTGATGATGTTCGCATGTGTTTATTTTTATAGCCGCACTCTGTGGTCAGCAAACAATCTCTCTAACCCCTCGTGGTCTCTAAAGTTCACTCACATGCACGGCACACACGTTTTATTTTAATACTCAATAAAAATGGATTAAAAAAAGATTTTCGATTCAAATTGCCTTTCGGTCAATGGCATCCAGAATATAAAGCGAAAATGACCGTGCCTTACTTAACATGCAAACTCTGCGTCATCTGTCATCCTACATATGTAATTATTACATTGTTGTCTCTTTTATTAGTCAAACTATGCTAATGAAAGATGAGATGACTGTACATTCAAAAAATAATAATTGTGGAATTTCGCAGTTAATTAGTAAATAACGTGGATTTGTTCTTAAAGTGGTGACAGGTGTAATTATGTTTGAAAATTGATTGAGAAGAGATTGGGCGATAGGTGGCAGCAGTGCTTAGTTTATTTATAGTTTTAGGAAATAAATTACAGAATAATATTAGTACTATTTAAATATATACTTGATAGAATATTTAAGTTAAAAAATTGGTTCATATACAAATAATCATAAAATAAAAAGAAAACAACATCTTGATGGTAGTACAGGTCCAAATAACACCAACTGCAGTCATTCAACTTCTGACACCATCTGAAAATATTATCTTTTGGCAGTAAATGAATACAGAAAATCTCTGAAGCAGGCTTTACCCTGCTTGTAGGAATAGTATTCAGGGCAATACTTTATGCAATTTTTGAATTTTGTGCCATTTAATAGTAATGTGTTGCCAACAGAAAAAAGATAACAATGTGACAGCTGACAATTCGGGGTTGGTGAAATTGAACAACGCATTTTCATTGTTGAGCAATATTTTAAAAATTCTCCTTCGAAAATGCGGCTAGTTACTCAGTAACAATTAATGGTGTTCGTAATCGTGACATGATAACCAAGTTTTTAGTGCCTAAATTATAAGACCTGGATGTGATCAAGATTGGTTTCAACAAGACGGTGCAACATGCTATATAGCCAGAGAAACATTTCAATTAATAATTCATTTACAATTTGCGTGAATTACGGTACATCCTTTACTTAAGTGGCGCTACAGTCCGGAATGAACCTGGGCCTCAACCAACATGCCTCTCCAATTAGCCCGGTCCTTAACTAATTGTCTCCAGTTGCGCACTCCAAGTTGGTTGAAGTCGATTTCTACTTGTGCGCGCCACTTAAGGCGGGCTGGGAATCGAAGACTCTGCGAGCCTGAGTATTGGTGTCCATTCGTTCTACATGTCCTAGCCATCTTGAACGTCCAATGCGGAGTTTTGTGACCAGGGGCATGGCGCTGTACAGCTCGTATAAATCATGGTTAAATCTTCGTCTCCATAGCTCGTCAACGCAAACGGGACCGAAGATTTTTCGAAGAATTATCCTCTCAAATCGACCAAGGATTTCTTCATCCGCTTTTGAGATGGTCCATGCTTCAACGCCGTAGAGCAAGACAGGTATGATCAGGGTCTTATATAAGATCTCCTTAGTAGTTCGAGTGAGGGGTTTACTACTGAATTGCCTTCTTAGCCCGAAGAAACAGCGGTTGGCATGGGTAATTCTTCGTTTAATTTCTGACGAGATATTGTTGTCAGAGTTGACAGCGGAGCCAAGATAGACAAAATCCCGTACTACCTCAAAGTTATATCTGTCAATGGTGACGTTCTGTCCATTCTGTCGATGTTGTGTGTCCTTTGGTGTTGACAGCATACACTTCGTCTTGCCCTCATTTACTGCTAAACCCATTTTTGCCGCTTACTTCTCCAAACGTGGCTATGAAATCACGTTGCTATAAGCTATATATATACCGATTTTTGGAAAATTGTGGCTCCGGTGTTGGATCGTGAGTTTTACACAATCCTCACAAGAATCAAATTGAAGAAGTCACATGATATGGAGCAGCTAGAATTCTCCATCGTCATCCATACACAAACATACACAAACGGACGAGTTTGGGCGGTATACCAAAACTAGACATGGCTCTGTATAGTTAGTCTCTATAAATGCTGTCGTATGCACCTTTGAAATCGATGAATAGGTGGTGGGTATCGATTTGGACATCTTGAGATTTTTCCATTATCTGCCGAAGTGTAAACATTTGATCGCTTGTGAACTTTCCTGGCCTTAAACCACACTGATAAAGGCCGATCAGGTTGTTGGTAAAAGGTTTCAAGCGTTCACATATTACGGTAGATAGGATCTTGTAGGCGATGTTGAGGAGACGTATGCCTATGTAGTTGGTGCAGTTTAGAAGGTCTTTTTTGTAGATCGGGCAATAGGTGCTGAGGTTCCATTCTTGAGGCATACTTTCTTTCGACCAGATTTGGCTTATGAGTTGGTGGATGTTTCTTAACAAGTCATCTCCGCCGGCTTTATAAACTTGGTGGAGAGGCCGTCATTTCCGGTAGCCTTATTAAGCTTAAGTTTAGATATTGCTATCCTCACTTCACTCAGGTCGGATGGTTTGCAGTTTTCGCTGTCGTTGCCAATATTGAATGATTCGTTCTGCCTGACAGCGGAATGTTAATCGTCATCGCCGTTTAACATTCTGTAGAAGTGGTTCCATATCCTCAGCATCGACTGTGTCTCAACTATGATATTTCCTTGTTCATCTCGACAGGATTCTGTTCGAGCCTTGTATCCTTGGCTTTGACGTTTTACATTTTGGTAAAACTGCTAAAGATGTCTGCTCTTCGTACTTTTGCGTTAAAACCTTCCAACACGATTTTAACATCGTACTTCGGTAGTCGCTCATAGGTTTTGTCAAGGAGCTCATAGAAGCAATCCTTAGCTATATCAGCTTTTTCCTCCGTTGGGGCGTGAGCGCATATAAGGCTTATGTTGGCGAATTCGGCCTTGATGCGGATTGTTACAATGCGTTCGCTTATGTCTTGGAAACATAAGACTTCTTGCCCAAATACTCGCTGTTTCTGCTCACTTTAACACAGTCCGTATGTGTTGTCACATTTTTTCATCCTCTTTTTGCCCGGCCCATCCCTTCGTATTTCGTGGATGGCAGTAATATCTGGTTGTAGCAGTTTAGGGCTTCCGCTAGTTGTTCCTTTGCACCTCTCCTGTTTAATGTTCTCACATTAATATAATTTTAAGCATCATTAATCAAAATAAATATTATTGTGTATTTTGGCCAAAGTTTAAGTCGTTGTAATAGAGAAAGTTGCGTACGACCCAGTCGTGCACCCACCACTCGTCTTTCTTTTGATTTCATATGGCTTGGATTGCAATTCCAAATTCAGTCATTTTGCAGATTTTGATTTGGTTTATCTCATGACCTTCTTCTTCTTTTGATTTTGGAAGCATATTCCTTATCCATTAATATATTTTTCTGGACACAAATATTTTAATAAAATGATCACCTGTCAAAATTTACACCACTAACTAACTTTTTTTTTTCTTTATAGATTTTTTATCATGTCGTCAAGTACTGAACATCATGACTATGCTCGGCTTTATGCTGAACTATGCACTGCGAGTGAATCTCACCATCGCCATTGTGGCAATGGTCAAACAGAATACCACATCAACGATGCCACTCCTGAATGGCAACAGTACAAACATAACGTCAACAACGCCCGCGTCGAATGTCAACATAGTCGAAGTTGATGAGGAGAAATTCTCATGGGATTCCTATCAACAGAATTTTGTGTTGGGTAGTTTCTTCTGGGGTTACATTCTGACAGAGTTGCCTGGCGGACGACTGGCTGAGCTGATCGGTGGACGTAGAGTGTTTGGTCACTCTATGTTGTGGGCAAGTTTGTTGACATTATTGACACCACTTGCTGCGCATATTGATTATGTGGCATTGATCGTTGTTCGAGTGGTTCTTGGCTTTATGTTGGGTAAGATATTACGATCCTTTTTGGGTTGATCTGGGATGTAATTGATATTTGTTGATAGGTGCATCATGGCCAGCAATTCATCCAGTCGCTGCTGTATGGATTCCACCAATGGATCGGTCCAAGTTTATGTCTAACATGATGGGTAAGTAGTAACCCTGTCACGCGGTAGAAAGTGTGTTGTAATGTTGAATTATATCTATTAAACAGCTTCATCTCTTGGTGCTGCCATCACTATGCCAATTTGTGGATTCTTCATTTCGTCATTTGGCTGGGCTAGTGTTTTCTATTTAACCGGTAAGTACTAAGATACTGTAAGATTATTAGAAATTCCTGTAGCTAGCTAATTGATTTGTAAAATCACGTCCGGGACATTGCCATTTCAATTGAGAATTTTTGTTCTGTTGTTGCAAAAAAGAACGATAGACGCAAGACGTGACTAAGTAATTATTTTAATTTATCGAGTGTGAATCGTTAGCGGGCCTCTGTATTCGTGATTCATGTATAAAAAGCAATAACTGAATAAAAATACAAATATTATGTAAAACGAGCCATCAATTTGTACGTAAGGTGTTTGATATGTGCGTCCCCATTGAACTTTGAGTTTTGTTTTATGAATGAAATTATTGCAAAAATTAGAAAGAGTAATTTTCATGTTTGAATATTAATTTTAGAATTATTTCTGTATAGCTGTTAGACTTTTGCAATTAGTAACGCTAATTACTAGGCTGTTTGATAGTATGCTAGTTACATAAAATGGTTTTATTTTTTTTTAATTAGAGGGGAAAATGAAATGGCTAGATTTTGACATTTATATCGGGTGAAATAAAAACTCCGTTCCTTTACATACATTTGTTTGTTCATTTTTACTGCAGGAATTGATTTGCATACAACAATTTAGAAATGTAACGATTCAAAGTAAAAAACCGGTAATTTTTGTTTGTATTGCAACATTTCTTAAATGTTAGCTTATTGTGACATTAGAACCTAGGACCTAGAAATTTATGTCATTGATTTTTCTTAAAAATGTTCTTAAAAATCGGGCTAATTTTAAAGAGATGTGTTATGTATGGAAACTAATTTAATTAACATTTTCAGTATTAAAGATTTTTTGTACAATCATTTAAGTTAACTATTAGTATTTCCGATTTGGAAAACTAATTTACCTTTTTTTCACGTTTCGTTTTTATTTGGGATAAAAGACTGATCTATATTTTGTTACTTAGATCTCGAACGAGAATTTAACCAGATTTACACCTTCTTGCCCCAACACCATCACAATTGATAGGTTTCTTACGTCAGCCACGTCATTTGAATTTCGATTCGCATTCGGCAAATCATTTTATTGGAATAGAATAATGAATTAGTGGAAGTAAATTTTGTTTATTTACACCAATTGAATATTTATTATGCGTTGCTGTAGTTTCGTAATTATTTAAGAATAAAACACAAAGCAAACATCACTGAAACAAATGGAAATCAAACAAACT
Source organism: Rhingia rostrata (assembly GCA_949824845.1). Lineage (NCBI taxonomy): Eukaryota > Metazoa > Arthropoda > Insecta > Diptera > Syrphidae > Rhingia > Rhingia rostrata. The sequence continues at coordinate 47,929,133 of OX463755.1, read as the reverse complement.
GTCATATAACACAAAGTAAAAATTTCTTTTGCTTAAGTTCGATTATGACAGAAAAAAATCTGAAAACTTCAATCGAAAACGTTATAAATTTCCTAACTAATGTCTCAATCTCAGTATGCATACCAAATGCCAAATTTTAGCCGCTGTATACAAATTTAACAAGCTTCAGAGAAGGTGATAATATTTACGGAACATTGTTAGGGGGGCCAGATCCAATGACCAGATCAATGAAAAGTTAACTAAATACTAACTTAAATTTTATATACTTACCTTACCAAATATTTTGTTTCTTATGTTTTCTGTCGAATATTTAATAATTTGACCAAAAACATTTTTTTACTGAAAACGCCCCAAAAATTTGGCGTGGCATGAAACGTTTGGTCAAAAATGTCATCACTCTTACACTCTTAATCCTCGAAAATCGGTGACACACAGATGGACGAACGGACGGACACACATACATTGCTGGTTGACTTAGATAGCGATTCTGAGTCGATCCATATATTCAGTTTAAGTCGTGTTCATACCAGTGTTGGAAAAAGTTTTGTTGTATTTTTGTGATTTCCAAAAATTTAGTTAACTGAGAAAACCTTAAAAGAGGACAAATTGCATTTTTTTTTAAATAGATACCGGACAATTTTTTCTGGACAAAAAGAGGACATGTCCTCTTAAAAGAAAACGTCTGGTCAGCCTTAACATTGTTGACATTTCTGAGGTTGTCCGTAATTCGATTGCAACTTGGCTGAATGCGAATCTGTATGTCGAATAATCACCCCTATCGAGATATTCGTTCGGAACAAAATGTTCTCCGATTTGTTTGATATCGAAGAATTTTTTATGTCGAATAATTACCCCTATCGAGGTATCCGTTCGAAACAACATTTTCTCCGATTTGTTTGATATCGGAGAATTTTGTACCGAGGTATCCATTCGGATTAGCATTTCGAGCAGATATTCCGACGAAATGCATCGCAAATGATCGCACGACAGCTTAATGTGTTAAATCAACAATTTTTGACAGCTACGCGTTGAATTTCTACGGAAATTCTCCGATGAAAAATTGTTGCGGAATTCTTACAAAAATGTTAACCACCCCAAAATTTTGAGTAAATTAATAAATAAAATTATTTCGTGAATTACAACAAAATCGTGCTCCAGAAAAAAAAACACAAGAGCGCAATAAGAATATTTGTTTAAAAATTATTTTTTACTCACTTTTTACATTTATAAAATTACACAGCTGACCGATTGTCAAACGTACGAGAATGTATGCTTCATTTATTTTGTTCCGCAACGGATACTTCGGTGGTAATCTATTTTCCGATCGGAAATGATTTTCGTTTCGAAAATTCTTTTAACGGATACCTCGATAGGGCTGAATAATTGTCAAAATATATAGCTTAAGGCTGAACTATAAAAGTCGGAAGTAATCGAAAGCTAATGTCAAAATTGTATGTTTAGTTTTCTTCAGTACTGAAAATTACTTAAGTTGCCTATAATATACGTTTGTGAATAAAAGCGATTGTCAGAGTGGTCGTTTTGACAAAAAAAAATTCGTTGCTTCAATATACGCAGCTGTTGAAGTGAAATGTTAAATGTTTGTGCATGAAAGAACAAAAGAACGAGAAAGAGCGAATGAATTCGCTTTTTCACAAGTGAGCAAAACTGAATGAAAACGGAACGAATCGAAGCGATAAGCTATTATGGTCGTACAATACAAATTGCATGTGTTCGCACAGTTACGGAAGTGGTCGTCCGCAACCATCTTCTATTAAAGTTCAGCCTTTACGAAAGACGACTGAACAAAGTAGTAAAACTTTTAACAAGGGCGCAATGTAAAATTTTCTTAATGGCGTTCCTAAACGCAAAAACTTGTAAAAGATAGAAAAAACGAAAAAAAAACAGCCGCTTTATAAAATTTGGTAAAACTACAGATATTTACTTTAAGTCAAAAGGAGTAAACAATCAATTGGTATCTGACAAGAAGCAATAAAGTTCTATATCATAAAATTTGACATGCGTTTTAAGTTATTTATTCCTTAAAAGTCAAATATAAAAATTTCGTTTACAATCTTTTCCTAAGCATTCCTTTAAGCTTACATACAATTGTTTCTCACTTACAACAACTACGCCTCCTTCAAGAACTTTGAAAGTTTTCATAATTTTACTGCAAAAGTGCGAAAAGTCCTAATACCTTTCAAACTTTGACATTACAGGAGTAGATCTCATTAATTTCATACAATGTGTCATGCACATGCATGACGATATACTTTCTTTCAGCTAGACAATGTATTGGTATCTGACAAGAAGCAACAAAGTTCTATATCATAAAATTTGACATGCGTTTTAAGTTATTTATTCCTTAAAAGTCAAATATAAAGATTTCGTTTACAATCTCTTCCTTAGCATTCCTTTAGGCTTACATACAATTGTTTCTCACTTACAACAACTACGCCTACTTCAAGAACTTTGAAAGTTTTCATAATTTTACTGCAAAAGTGCGAAAAGTCCTAATACCTTTCAAACTTTGACATTGCAGGAGTAGGTCTCATTAATTTCAAACAATGTGTCATGCACATGCATGACTATATACTTTCTTTAAGCTAGACAATGTATGAGCCTATTCTGCGCATTTGATAAACACATTCTAGTAAACATTTCCTAGAACTATGACAGTGTCAAAATTAAAAACTTGTACATATATAAAATATCTTTTGCTTATAAACTGTTCATACGAACTGCTAACTATGTAAACAAAACCCAACTCATTTAATTAAAATTCAATTGATCTGTTTTCTCCATTTTCCAACCAGTTGCATTTGAAAGTGTATTACTCCGTATTTTTTCTAGCAAAAATGTGCACAGCGGTAATAAATGGCATTTTTGCGATGTCATTTCAATAGGTAATAACACAGCCCATTGAACACGATCACCTATGATTAATAGGCGTGACAAACCACCTACTACACTGTCGATCATTGCAAGCTAAACAAATCATAGGCACTTTTAAATAGTTGGTTTTGCTTGCACGATCATTTAGACCGTATCCATAAGTGGTGTCAATGTATGCAACATGAGATTATCTTAAAACTGTCAATCATAACGGAAATCAATCAAATGATTTATTAAATACAGAAATATTAAACGTATGTTTCTGCTGCGATTTAAGTCTTTCTTTAAGTCATTCTGTCATTGATTTATTATAGAACAAATTATATTTTTTATGAATGGTTTTATGTGTTTTTTGACAGTTGCCTGTGTCCAAAAAGACATAATGATTCAATTTAAAAATACATTGAGAACATTCGTAGAAATAATGTGAAATGTCGTGTGCATTATTAGTTGTTTTCTTTTTATTTTTTTATTTCATGAAGGCCTAAATAAAAATTAATAAAAAAGAACACTACAACTCGGAAAAACATGGCAGCACTTTCCTATTTGGCATATCGACAACTGAATATCCAGCAGATTAATTTTATGAAAATTTAAAAATATAAATTTTTAACATTTTTGGATTTGTTTAATCTTTATGATTTATGAGAAAAAAACATTTTCAGAATCCAATCTACCACTTCTCAAAACGTGGTTTTAGAAAGTAAGAAATAATCAAGATTTGCATAGCTGAATAATTTAACATTTTGCTCTCTGGATTAGGAGAGCTGAGAAAAAAGAAATATCGACATCTTGGGGTAGCAGAAATATAAATGGTGTGATTATGTTAACCGCCAAACCTAACTGACGTGTGTTTGTTAAGTATGCACTTGAATTAAAAAATTAAGTATAAGGTTACCGAGTAACTTGTTGAAGATTTCGGATATAGCTCGATAGTATAGCTCTATGGGTTCTTCGGATCAAATGAAATTTATAAAAACTTTTCATTAAGTTTTTCACGTTGAATTGATTCGACGTCAATGTAACGTATGATTTTTTTTACCGTATTCGATTTAAAAAATCGAATAAAATACTCAAATTTACATCAACTATTCAAAATGTTTATTGTAATCGATAAATATTCCTTTACCATTAACGTTTCAAAGACAGCTTCATGTAAATGTTGTCCGCGGCTCCGTTTCAATTGGTCCATTCGGAAGGTCGAATTTTGCGTTACTTTTTTCGAGCATTTCGGCCTGCTTTCCACGAATTACGCGTTATATATTTCAATCGTGTTCGGCTTGTCTACATAGACTAACGACTTTACATAACATCGCAAGAAATATTCAAGAGGCGTTAAATCGCATGATCTTGGCGGCCAACTCACAAGGCCATTTCGAGAGATAAGCTGCTCACCACATTCATCCTTCAACAATTCCATTGTTTCACGAGCTGTGTGGCATGTAGGTCCGTCTTGATATAACAACATGTCAACCAAGTTCGTCTCAGCTAACTGAGGTGAAAAAAATACGCGTATCATGGCTCGATATCGTTCGCCGTTGTCGGTAACGTTTCTTCCACGGTGGTCTTTGAAGAAAAACTGACCGATGATGCCACCAGCCCATAAACCACACCAAACTGCAGTTTTGCGGGATGCATCGGTAATTCTTGTATGGCATGTAGCTGTTCATCACTCCAGATGCGATAGTTTTGCTTATTTACGTGTCCGTTGAGCCAGAAATGAGCATCGTCGCTGAACACAATTTTTCGATAAAACAGCGGATTTTCTTAGGCCCATTCACCAAAAATTAAACGTTGTGGTAGGTCATTTGGCTTCAATTCAAGTTGAATTTCATAGGCCTTTAAACCCAAATCGACACACCCAAATTCCATGTGGTTGAGTAACACATGCCCAGTTGATGAGAACGGCGACGAATTGACATTTCACGATCTTCATTAGCATTGGACGCTACGACTGCAATATTTCTTTCGGACGCTACGCTACGACTGCAATACTTCTTTCGGTATAGTTTAATCGATGGTTTAATGTCCCACAAAGACAATTTGGTGCAAAATTTGGTAATAACATCACGAATTGTTGATTCACCAGGTCGATTATGACGACCAAAATATGATCGTAACAAACGGTGCACATTTTTCACAGAGCACGAATTTTGATAATAAATTTCAATAATTTGCAATTGCTGCTCGTTTGTTAGTTTTTCCATGATTAAATGGCAGAGTATACTGAAAACTTTTAATTTTGACAGATCACGTTTGGACGCTATTTCTAACCAGTGCTGCCAACCGGAAAAAAACTTAACTCTTAAAAAATCACCCGTTAGGTTTTGTCAACTTAGATTGGTATGGACTCTGACTTTGGGTACATTGCCGTTGCATATTGATTTCAGTTTTACATTGATTGATTTGTTTGTTGACATTTGCTGGAAAGTAGTTTTAAAATACATTTTATACACATACAAACAAAAATATCCATGCACCAATTATACCATAATTATACCATAACACCATAATTTTTTGCAAAAAGTAAAATCGCAATTTGTTTTAACTAAACAGGTTGAATTTGTACACATACCTACTCTAGATCTTATCCTGCAAAAGTCTTTTGATAGGCTTTCTTTCGGGTCTGAGAAAATATATTAAAAAATTAAAAAATTCATAGATTAAGTAGGTGTTCTTATCCTGCGAAACATCTAAGCGAAACCAAAATTTACAGCCATTATCCATGAAGGGCACTTACATCGTCGAAACTGAAAAACTTCCCATGCTCGGTATGTGCGTCAGTAACAACCTTCGTTGGAACGACCATATAATTGCAACCGCTGAAGATGCTGCGAAATGTCTAGGTTTCCACAATCGAAGTAGGAAATATTTTACCCCTTCTGATCTGGCCTCAATATATAATACATACACCACAAACTTGAGTTTAACGCCCACATCGGGTCAGGTGCAGCAAAAACATCATTGCTCCTACTGGATAGGATACAATAGCGTGCAATAAAACTGATAGGAGATTCAACCGTAGCGAAGTCTATAATTTCGCTTGAACATCGTAGGAATATCTCCTGTCCTACACTTTTTTTTACCGCTATTATAATAGAAAACTCTCAAAACAAATAGTCAGCTGCATTCCGCCCCTTCAAACATTCAACCGTAATACTCGCCATGCTATGAATGATAATCAATATCTTCGGACGTACTATGAAATATAGAGTACAACACGAATGTGGAATTAAACCAACGCACATCGGTTTCGCCTCCATTCTTCTCCTCAATTTTCTGAATGCCCGCGCTGTGCTCAAACACCATAAGGGTATTCATAAACCCTTTAGCGCGTGTTAATTATAAACAAACAAAATAGTTTTTAGTGGCTTTTACTCAGACTTAACTAATCCTGCTTCTCATTTATTTAAATTTCAGGTGCTGTTGGATTAATTTGGTCAATCTGTTGGTTCCTCTTCGTGTTCGATACACCAGCAACTCACCCGCGCATCTCACCAGAAGAACGTCGTGAAATCGAGGAAGCTATCGGCTCGTCAACGTCAAAGAAACGTCCTAGCTACGTGCCATGGGGTCAACTCTTATCATCATCCGCTGTCTGGGCCATCATCATTACCCATGGACTGTCCGTTTTCGGATTCTTCACAGTGATCAATCAGTTACCAACATATATGCATGACATTTTATATTTCGACATCAAGAAGGTAAGGGGTAGAACTTTTGCATCATGCTAGATTAAAGCCAATGAATATGACTTTGGAGGCAACTCCGAAGGCTGGATAGATTAATTTATCTATCGCCCGCATATGCAACACTAGGCCAGCCATTCATTAGTCTCAATTAAATCGTTGCTTAAGAATCAAATGCAATCGAATGTCCTCTGGCGGTGAACATTAATTGATTGTATATAGCCGTGCACATAGTGCCATTCAAATAGAGTTTTATGGCAATTAATTGCATTTGACCCTAACCTTGTAAAATGAATGGATAGTGGACAGGTGTCAAATGGGCTGTTGTACATTTTAATTGATTCTGTTTAGAAACTAATTCTCATTGGAATTTTTATTTACTTGTTAATTGCAGAATGGACTTTTCTCATCACTCCCTTATTTGGGTAAATACATCATGGCGCTTAGTTCATCTTATCTAGCTGATTATTTGAGGCAAAGGGGTACACTTTCAACGACTGCTACCAGGAAGGTATTCACTGCATTTGGTAAGTGACAACAAACTGTTCCATAAGCAATTTGTGTAACATGTCTTCTTGTCCGTTCAGCTCTCACTCTTCCTGGTCTGTTTATGATTGCTCAAGTCTTCCTTGGTGATAAGGCTGGTTGGTCAGTGACAAACTTTACAATGGCCCTCTTATTCCATGGTGCAGTGACGGCTGGTTACTTAGGAAACGGTCTAGATATTGCTCCAAACTTTAGTGGAACCATCTTCGGAATGGCGAACACCCTCTCCTCGTTTGGCGGTTTCCTTTCTACGTGGATGGTCGGTGCTCTAACCTATAATGACGTAAGTTACACATTTTAAAACCACATCTCATAACAAAGCTTTTATTGAGAATATTTTGTTTCCTTTTTTAAGAAATCCTACCACCAATGGCAAATTGTATTCTGGATCCTTGGAGCCACATACATCTCCGGCGCTATTGTCTATGTTTTAATGGGCACTGGTGAACTTCAGTCATGGAATAACCCACCAGAGAAAAACAAGAAGGGTGAAATTGTCGACCAGGAAGAAGGCCTCCCTCTTAAAACTGCCAAAGGAACTAATTAACGGAAATAGTTTATAGAATTTTTTTTTATGATTTAAAATTATTTATTTTCCCTTTATTTGTGTGATGTCATTGTTTCTGGACGAGAATGAAACACTTTTTCAAAAAAAAGGTTAATCTTCATTATGGCCCACACCTTCGTCATACTCATGCAAGCAACTCATTCAGGACGAGCAGTTCAGTTTTTTTTTCTCTACAAAAAGAGAGAGAAATGTTTAAACTTGCCTTAGCAAACCAATGTAATATATACTTTTTTTAGTTTATGTTAATTCAAAGAAACACACACACACACACATTTAGACTTAAAAAAAAAAAACAACAAACAAACTAAATAAAGACACAGGAGATGTTAAGTTAAAAAAAAAATAGTTGAAAGAGATAACTATAACACTGATAGTATTCAATGTTAACTATATACCTACATTTAGAATATTTTAAGTGATTAAGTTTAGTTTTAAAAAAAAATCAAAACAAAATTGTAAAAAAATTAAAAAAAAATACTTAACATTTTTTTGTAAAGATTTTGCTGTAAAATTGTTTTCCCATATATTTTTTTTGGGAAAACATCACGAGTAATGTACGAGTATTTACTTAAATGGTTTTATTAAGCAAACGCTGTTAAATGTTAAACTAGGAAATACAAATAGTGTTATGTGTAGGTCTATTTTATGTACACATTTATACATAAATAATGAGATAACTAAATTAAATAAAAAAAAAAAGATTTCAAAATATTATTTTTGTTGTAACTACAAGGTGGGCCAAAATAAATCACCCTATTGGAAGATGCCCTTATTTTTGCAAATGGCCGCCAATATTTTGAAATTTGTGGAATAGACAGATGTAGAATACAAATGAACGAGTCATGAAGTGATACACTCGCCAAGAACGCGGAATAATCGTGTCTATTTTTTTGCGTAACAATTCGTCTGTAGTGTTGGCGCAGCGCGAATTCCGTCGCCGATTCCCCGGCCGTCCGACACCGACTGCACAAACACTGCACCGTTTGGCCACCAACCTTGAAGAGTGTAAACGAAACGTTGCCAAGACTGGCTGGCCCCGGAGTGCCCGTTATGCTGAGGATGTCGAACTGTCGCCGGAAAAATCGACCGGACGCCGTGCCTCGCAATTAGCCATTATCCGGTTGGTCAAAGACTTGCGCATCTTCCCGCACTGTCCAGTCAGTGCATCAGCTGCTGGCTGTCGTCCGCAAACGAGTGTAACCTACACCCAAGCCATCCTCAATCTCGAGGACGATTTTTCGACCAAAATCATAATGCTCGATGAGACTCATTTCCACCTCAGCGGGTATGTGAACAAGGAGAACTATCGCTTCTGGGGCACCGAAAATCCACGAGTAATGCACGAGGAGCCATTACATACGCTCAAAATTACTGCATGGTTCGCTGTTTACGCTGGAGGAGCCATCGGACCATTTTTTTTTTTTCGAGAACGCCGCTAGTCAAACGACAACAATGGACGGTGCGCACTATAGGGCCATGTTAACCGAGTTTTTTCTGCTGAAACTTGACGAATTAGGACTGGAGGACATGTGGTCTCAACAGGACGGAGGCACACATTGCGCGAGCACCCACCGATATTCTGAAGGCGGCGTTCCCGGGTCGCCTCATCTCTCATTTTGGCGATTTGCACTGGCTTGCAAGATCATCCGGTTTAATAATTCCAGACTTTTTTTGTGGGGTTTTTTGAAGTCCCGTGTTTACGTGAACAAGCCCGAGACCCTAGAAGCCCCAAGGACGACATTCGACACGAGTGCGAGAATCTGTCGCCCGAAGTTCTCGCCGAAGTGATAAAAAATGTCGTAAATCGAGCCCATATGGCAATCAGTTGTGACGGCGGCCATTTTGCTTCTCGACTTGACCAATAAAAGTTTAATAGTCCAAATTAACATAATCAAAAAAAACATAATCGAAGTTTTTGATTTAGAAATAAATGAGAGCCAAACAACATCGGATGACTTCTTTTGGCCGACCTTGTACAATAAAGCATTTTTTCAGCTAGCCATTCCACCTGTATCTAGCCACCTACTTAAACCAGATGGTCCATGGACAACCTCCAGCAAGGAAACCATTGACCTTCCAACTTTCACCCACTTTCCTGGTAGCTCCTTATACCCCGTGGATACAGAACCAGAGTTTTTCGGTACATCCATTACATACACCAACTTAATCATCACCAAAGAAAAAAATTGTTGGACCATTAAGAGCTTCAAACCATTCGAATCCCCTGAAACAGATGGTATCATACCTGCGGAACTCCAATACAACCTTGAGATCTGGATACCTTGGGTACTAACCATTATGACCAGCTGTCTACGGTTAGTAAATATCCCCAAGACATGGACAGAAGTAGAAGTTGTATTCATCCCCAAAGCAGGAAAGGGCTCTCATATAAATCCAAAGGATCTCCGATCAGTTTATCTTCTCTTCTGCTTAAAACCTTTGAAAGATTAATTGATCTTCACCTCCGTACTAGTATAGAACCGACAGTACTCTCCAACTCCCAACATACATACTGCAAGGGTAAGTCGGTTGAGACAGCCCTTCACTCACTGGCACGTATTATTGAAAGCTCACTAAGAGTAAAGGAGTGTACTATGGTTGCCTTTCTTAATATAGAAGGAGCTTTTAACAATGTCAAAGCACTAATGCACTATCGGATTGAAAAGTGGATGCCTCCCTGGGAGTGCTAATAAATCAGCTACTCATATTCAGAATTGTTAACACTAATCTTGGTATCTCATTCGCATGCAGATCCGTTAGTTGTGGCACAAGGGGGTGTCCTGTCAGCTTTTCTATGGAACCTAGTGGTTAACAAGTTAGTTATTAGTAAATCTAGAAAGAGAGGGATGCATAGTGATTGCATACGCGGATGACGTGGCAATAGCTGTATCAGGGAAATATCTTAATATTCTTACAGATCTATTCCAAAATGGCCTCTGTGTACCCTCTAATTGAGCCGCCAAATGAGGACTCGGCGCGAATACCCAAAAACCCGAATTGGTCCTTTTCAGCAGGAAAGATTAAGTCCCGAACGTGGACCTTGCCAAACTTAATGACGTCAGTCTCAAGTTCGCGGAATTAGCCAAATACCTGTGTCTGGTTTTGGATAGGAATACGAACTGAAAATCCAACATCTAAGAACTCGTTAAGAAAGCCACCCACAAGAGTATAAATCTTGTAAAAAGTCAATCAGAAAGAAATGGGGTATGCAACCACTTATCTTTTCTGGCTTTATGTGTCGATCATCAGACCCATACTCCTGTATTGTGTCTTAGTCTGGTTGACGGCTCTAGAAGCATCCTCCAACCACAAACTACTAGGGAAATTTCAGAGATCAGCTTGCATATGCATTAGCGGAACTTTTAGAATAACCCGCTCTGCAACCATAGATGCAATCCTACATCTAGTGCACTTAGATATCTAAGGAAAACAGCCCGCAGCATATGCAGCTGTGAGACTGAGAGCCTTGTTATAATGGACACCCAATTAGGGTGAATCACCTTTACATAACAAAAAATACCGACACACTACTACCCAACTCAGTTTTGAGCATAAGTTCAGGACAACTATTCCTAGTCGCCTTGAATGAGAGTCTGATTCGATCGAAACAAATAACTCAATTCGCATCCACACGGATGGGTCTAAAACAGAATCTGGAGTGGGTGGAGATTTTTTTCTCGGAGATGCTTAACCTAAGCATATCCTTTCGCCTTCCCGACTATTGTAGCGTTTTCCGTGCTTAAATCATGGCAATCAAAAAAGCCTTGTCCTGGCTGAAATGGAATGTAATATCCGCGATGCATATTAGAATCTTCAGTGACAGCCAATCAGCAATAAAATCCCTGGAAGCAATCTCCTTCAACTCGATATCAGCCCACGAATGCCGACTGTCTCTTAACGAGATGGCAGAGCATTTTACCATTAACCTCTTTTGGGTGCCGGGCCACAGAGACATATCAGGGAATTTCAAGGCAGAGGAGCTTGCCAGACGGGGCAAACCCTGGGTATTCTACCGCCATCCAGTAGATATGATAGGTATGCCCATCGCTACATGTAATTTGCAGATCAAACTGGATGCGATCAAGAAAGCAAACAGTAGATGGATAAACGGTACAATGTGTCAAATATCCAGGCAACTCTGGCCTAACTTTAACCAGAAGCGCTCCATCTGCATGACAATGCCGAACAGATTAATCATCAGCAGCATTATCGGTGTTCTTACCGGACACTGTCCGATAGGGCTACACGCAAGAAGACTATGCCTCTTCAGCAATGACTTCTGCAGAAGATGCTTACACGAAGAAGAGGAGGAAAGTATTACTCACCTTCTATGCTCTTGCCCTGCTCTCTCAATAAAAAGGAAACTTCATCTGGGAGAGTACAATCTACCTGAGCTGGCAACATAATGTCAGAAACCTCCTTCGCTACATAGTTAGCTCTGAATGGTTCAATTAGGCGAACGAATATAGGAAAGCAATCTTACCACAACGGACATTTATGGTAGAAGTGTGCAGCTAACCTAACCTAATGGATTCGCCATCTTTTATTTCGGTACGCAAACTTTTAATAATAAATAAAATAATAATGATTGACTTGAGTAAACAAATTTTTGAAAGGTATCCGAACAAACGGGTCAAATAAAAGACGCTATGCTTCGCTTAGTTGTGTTCAATCAACATGCATATCGTCGAAAATATCGCGTCGAACAAGCACCATCTGACAACACTATTCCCTGGTAGAGTGGAAGACGCGGCCAGCCGTTCATCAACGCCCAAGACGTAATTGGTTGAAGCGGTAAAGGGACAAACCCACCAAGCAAGCGAAACCGAAACCGGAGTAAGTGGAACCACCTTGATGCGCCTTTGAATGAATGATTTCAATTTGTTCCGTATAAAGTGTAAATGACTCTTGAACAATGTTGCAACCAGACCGCCCATGGCGCGTTGAAATGCGGCCAACTAGTCGCTCGAATGGTTGCCAGTTTACATCACAGAAGACGAAACAGCCGATGATATCTGAACACAAATGTATATAAAATGTCTGACCTGTTATTGAATAAGGTGCACCATTCTTAATTGTAAATTAAACAATGCAATTTCTGCAACGGAAACTCCCTGGATGTGTGCCTTCAAAAAATATTGATCTCTCCGGACTTCCTTTTGTGGGGTCATTTGAAAAGTAAAGCTTACGCCAGGAAGCCACCATTGACGCAAGGCAAACATTTGTGGGTGCATATTGGTATGTTCAAACCACTGGACCGATTTTTTTGGAAATATTCAAAGGATCTGGCTGCATATCAAAAAGAAACAAGAAAAAACAAGGGGCGTATCGGTTCCAGCAAAATTTTCACAGATCGACCGAATTTTGTAAGCTTGTAAATTCAAATCTTTATTCAGAATTCGCTTGATTGATGTTTGTGAGATGTTCAATATCTGGGAAGGAAGACGAGACGACGTTGACGGCTCTTCTGCCACACTATTGCGAACAACAGCAATGGGCGAGTAGGCACAGGTGTTTTCGCATTTCCTACAGATCCGGTTTGCTGAAATTTGCGCACAATTCTCTTTTTGAACGCTCATTTTCGTAAAGGCTTTAACAACCAGACCGCGATGCTCAATTGCGTAGCTCTCTATGGTTGAACTTGTCAAACACTGCACTATTCTTTGCCGTGCACTACTCTCATTGGTCTATCGAGCATTTTTAGTCACGTTACATGGTCGATTGAACAAAGAGAAGAGTGAATCATCAAAGTTAACTTGGGAAATCTAAAACCTGGAATATGGCCTCTGAAACAAAGAAATTTCAAATTAAGTTGGGCAAACCACTTGACGTTAAGGTGTGGCTCAAAATTAACATCGTGCATTATAGTTTTACCACCCTTTACAGTACGATAGTTTTTAACGAAAAATCAGCTAAATTACGCCGCTGTAAACAGCGCAGTGATCTTTGGCAACACGCGACGAAAACGAATATCTATTCAAGCTGGTTGCTCGCGAGCATTTTCAAACAGAACTAGCTGGGGGTGAAGTTATCAATCAAGAATCCTCGCCAATAGGCGGAGGTAAAATTCCCAGGATGAGCAAGTCTGACATAATCAACGGCATCACTAAGCGAGTTATTCAATCACGGAAAACAACTATTGTTACGAAGCAACCAAAATCCATGGAAAGGAAAGACGACCATGCTTAATGTAGAAAGACAACCACATTCGAATCTACACCTGAAGTGTGAGAGCATTAAACAGAAGACGTGAAGCTGAACAACGACTAAGCTGGTACTAAGCAGACATTACTGTTATCCAAGAAATACGATTGAATGGTCCGTGTTATGCTAAGCAGAAATAAGGACTTTTCAGTTATGGATTTGTTATAAGGATATCAAGAAGTCGTATGGGTTGAAGAAATTATAAACCTTATTTAAACAATGCGTATAAAGGCCACATTTGCCAATATAAGCCTCATTTGCGGTCAGGCTCCGACGAAGAACTGAGATGACATTGCTGAAGACTATTTATACCAGCTCCTGGACAAACTTATGAGCGACTACCACTTCTGATAAATTTTCATAGAAATTAGGCAAATTCACAATTTTTTGCAGTATTGTCGCAAAGCACAGCCTACATGACACAATGTTGGTCTCCATATTAATAAATAGCAAACCAAATTGATCACATTGCGATAAAGATAAATCACGCATCCAGTTTTTGGATGTCCGAAAATTGCTGGTTTCAGAAAACTCTTTCTTTTTGGGAAGATATGAAAGGAAAACCTTTCTTTTTGACAGAATTGAGATGGGATGGTTAGTTATGTGTTATGACATGAGCCAGGATAATGCAAATTCGTGAGGTAGCTTCCGATCCTGATGGAGCAGCGAAAATTCTCAACCGTCATGCTTAACAGACGGACGAGTTTCGGCAGTATACCAAAACTAGAAATGGCTCTATATAGTTCGTCTATATGTCGTATGCGGTTTTGAAATAGATGAATAGGTGGTGGGTATCATTTTGGACATCTTAAGTTTTTTTCAAGGATCAGCCAAAGTGTGAAAATTTGGTCAGTTGTGGACTTTCCTGGTTTAAAACCACACTAATAATGGCTGATCAGGTTGTTGGTAAATGGTTTCATGCGTTCACATATTAGGACAGACAGGATCTTATAGGCGATGTCGAAAAGACTTATGAATCTGTAGTTGGGGCAGTTAAAAGGGTCCCTTTTATGGAGCTAATTCTCTCAATAGTAATATCGATGAGGTCTTTGCTTACCTTGATGGAGCAGTGAGAATTTCCCACAGTCATTCTGCACTGTCTGGCATTTTTTGGAGGTACACGAAAATTAGACATGGTGTGCATACTCGTCTCTAGAAATGTGGTTGTAAACCTTATGTAGTGGTAATGGTTAAAAACGTTTTTTAAGGAGCTTACGAAATATGATGAATTGAAGAATTTCAAGACTTAAGTCGATCAAGTTGTTGGTGACTTGATTCGACTTTGACATATCAGGCGATGTTGAAGAGACATGTAGTTCCCGTAGTTCATATATCCTTTTCTTGTTCGATGCTTAAGTTGCATTCATCAGGCAATCATTTATTCCTTCGAATAATGAAGTGTCGTATGCTTCTTTTCTAGCGTTCTCTCGCGGCTGAAAACTTGCATTTGCAGTTTCCAACAATGAAATGGTTTTATTCGATTTAGCTCCTCGGAGTTGTCGGACTGTAATGAGTATAGGTAGTGGTGTTAAGAAAAATACTTCTTGGCACGTCTGTGCCGTTTGATTGCTGTTTTTAGAATGAATGTTTTTATTGAATAAATTCTTATAGCTAAACTGCTTCATACATATTTTACCTTATCAGCATAATCAGGAGAGAGAGAGTCTTGTGTACATATGTGTATATATGTAGTATATGTTACAAGTGGTTTGCGTGTGGCTGCTGACTTAGCTCATAAGTGGGCGATCATAATACACGTTCACTTGAAATTGTTTTGCTTGTGTATTGCAATATTGATATGTTGTATTGATATATTTATGCTTACTTTATTGGTACAGTGTACCCTCAAATTATGCACACACGACAGGACATCGAAGATACTAGGATCAGGGTTATTATGTATCGCAATGTCGTCAATTTGATGACGGTTTGGTATGTCTAATTATGGATGTTGAAATGAAGATACATTGTGCTGGGTTTCCGACAATACTACTTACTAATCAGATCTTGACGTTAAAATCATTCTTCAACTTCTTCTTCTTTATTCGAAAAACGCTAAAAAGTATATTTTTAGGTCTTCTGATTTTTATCCTCCGTCAAAGCTTGAGTAAGTCTTGTCGCAGTACTTTCGGGGATTTTTTCGAAGCTTAACACTTTTTGCCTACGTCCATTATAAAAAATCCTTTTTAAACGTGGTAAGTGAATATGTGTGAATATGTTTATGTGATTAATTCTATATAACAATAAGATACAGATAAGCCCAAAATAGCCTTATTTAAATTTTAAAGTTTCTTGATATGTTTGACGTATTGTATCGGATGCCATTCATGTATATGAAAATTAAAAATAAATATTATAAGGGGTGTTGTGAAATTAGCTCTTAGGCCGTGTGTCAATTGCGTTAAAAAGATGGTTAAATTTTATCCACTGGTTAATTTTTGACTTTTCTGCATCACACTAATGTCAAATATTATCCACTTGCTAAAATTTTAACGCAATTGACACACGGCCTTAAAGTCCTTCAGTATTATTTATTAAAAAAAATAAACTATTGTGACTAGTTGATGAACAGTGGTGCATTCACAATTCAATGGAAAATGTAAGGTTTATGTCATGGATTTTCTGAACATTTCTCGAATCGTATCTCACAACCATGAGCATGATTAGAAGATGATTTTGTTTAGTTTCGTGAGATAGCGGCACATGTTAAGCTGGGGGTGGATGTATTTAATACATTGGTATTTTTCGTCATAGACACAATCCTTAAATATTTGCTGCAATTTCCTGAATAAAACTTCCGGTAGAATTATTCCGGTGGCATTTTCATGCTCGAGTGCGCTGTCTTCAGTTCATGCATTTGCATATCTGCTACCTAGAAATTGACAACAAAATAAAAAAGAAAATCGGTCAAGTCGTTTAGTCTTGAGAGGCGGATAGACGGACGGAATTAAAAAAAAACACTTTTTTGAGTTCCGCTATCATCGTAATGTTAGAATCAATCAAAATCTCGAGGTGGAAAATTTTCACGAAGACACTATCTTTCTCCTTTGTAAAAGAAAGTTAAGAAATCAACAAAATCAAAACCTTATCACTGCCAATACCAACCAGCCATTCAACCCTTAATATATCCACCTTGCGTCTACACCTTCACAAGCCTTATTTGTTTGCATGATGGTTCCTTTTGCATTGAACTTATCTAAGAGATGCGCATGTTTGCATTCCCCGCAGTTAACCCACCTTATTGCGAGACTTGTGACATTTGAATAATGGTCGGTTGGGGAAGTGCGGTGTGTGGAGCGATAGCCTTCGAGACGTTTCATTCATTGTGTAGCATAGCTAAGGACAAGGAATAAAAATGATATAAAAATTACGATTATTGCATACCTATGGGGTTGTGATTTGTCGTCCCCATTGAATACACAGACTTCGTCTATTTGTGTGTATGGCGAATATATGCTCTTGATTGAAGCAAAGGGGATGGAAATATGCAAATTACTATTGTCCTTTTAAAATTCGTTAGTTTAAAGGACCAATAGGGGTTTGATGGCAGCCATACTTAAAATTGGTTTGCATAATAAATCAATTTTCTAAGAGGACTTCAAAATGGAAGCTAGAGATATGACATTCCGTCCATAAAATCGGTAAATCTTTGTAACTGCAACCACAAAATCGTTTCAATAGCTTTCTAGAATTATTTCTTCAATATAACCCCTCAAAATGGGACCATCCCTTCATTAATTGTAAAGAGTTCAATGTGCTCTAAGTCAATACCCTCCGAACTTACGAAACAAAAGATTACCCCAGCCTGCACACGCTCATCTTGGAACATAATCAACTGCAAACGCAACCCGAAGAATAAATCTCCTTTAAGGACCAACGACTGCTCATTACCAAATACGTTTAGTACAGGAGAAGATGCCACATTTTCCAAATGGGGTGACCCATACCCCATTCACGTTTTACCATCTAAATTAGATCCATGCATGAGTGCGGTAGTGTGTTTGTATGTGTGTCCGCAAATTGGATGCATTGCCTGTGCAAGTTTAATTCACCCAACGAAAGGTGATACCATACAAGGGATACACAAGCATAACAATGAATTAATACACAAAACAACGAATGTCCAAATAATAATGAGGGATGGCCGACGCCGAACGTGTACACTCCTTCACACACTAATGATCAATGTCCAGGATAAATTGTAACTGGTAAGGTAACTTTTAATATGCTGTACAGAATTTTTGTTGGATGTGGTGTTGGTGCGGTGCGCTGGTCAACTTAGGATTCCTTTCTGTGCATCCCTCACGGCACACACACAACGACGCCTAAGAAGATGGAAAAAGAACAAGGACGAAAAACTGCCAAGCGAAAAACGTGTCCAGGATCACAATTAAGGACGTCTGGCTGAATTAAATGATTTACTATTCAAATTCAGGATGTGAGGACGTTCGTATATATAATTGCTACCTTCTGAGTTTACTCGCTCTGACCGTACTGTGTGCTCTGGACAAAGGATATATTATTTGCTGTTCACTCAAGTGTACAGATCTGGCGAGAGCGTGTGTCCCGAGTGTGTGGGTGGATGTTATTTTTCCATCTTTTTGCGTCTTTTATGCAAAAATTTCTCAATCGGCACGAATTGCAATTAAGGGAATGTCGCACACACCATCACGAGGTGGGAGAGAGAGGGTATTTGCACTTATAGGGGTGTTGCGTGTGTAAATTAAGACAATTCTATGCGAATGGATTGGTGTTTTATACAGGATTAGGCTTTATATAGCCACGCGAGAGACGAAGTAATGAATACAGATGGCTTCAACGGTTAGGCAGATCACAATTTCATGTGCCCCTAATTGAGAATGTATTGGTTTCGTGAAAAAAAAAAATCGATCTCGAGATTTTAATCCAACCTAAGATTACGATGATGGAGAAGCTCGAAAAAGTGGCTGCGGCAACACTGTCCGTCTGTTAGTTTATGATTGCACTTGTAGGCTAAACGGGCTTAGCGGTTTACTTCTAATTTGATATACGACATATCAATGATAAAGACCTATAACACTGGTAATAATTTTTATATATGAATTAGGAACATTTTATGGAAATTTAGTATTAAATATGACGTGAGACAAAGGGCCACCATGTAATGTTTCTGGCCGCGGGTTCCGTACATCGTTTCAAATATTCTGCTTTATCGCTCTAATAGTCTCCGGTTTTTTGCAAAGTGTTAAACTTTGCATTTTAACATCACCATAAAAAAAACAGGCAAAATTAAATCTAATGAACAAGGTGGCTAAGGAAAATCTGAATTTTTTCGTAAATCAAATATTCGGCAACAATTTCACGCAGCAGGTCCATAGTTTGACTAGCGGTATGTGCAGTAGCTCCATCTTCTTGCTCCTTTTTTACCCGTAAAATGTTATCGATCATTGTTCTGTAAGAAGCCTTGGAAATCGTTTCAGGCTTATCATTCTCATTCTTAAAGAAATATGGGCCGATATCTTTTTCTGTAACTAATTCTGGTATTTGGATTGTTGGCATAGGTACTAAGCCAAAATTAAGTGTAGGTCCATTTTTTGGCGAAATTATAAGTTCGCATACACAATCAAATAATGAAGGTTGGCTTAAGTCCTGCCTGCATATTTTTGTTTCATTATAAGTGCGAGAGATGAACAAAGAAAGAACACCATCAATATTATAAAAATAATGCGTTGTCCGAATGACTGGCACTGAATATCCGGACTGTTTTCATCTAGCCAAGACATTGGTCTGGCCATGTGGGTTTTGCTGTTAAATATTGATACAAGGCAATCAGTAGCCTCGGTAAAGAACAATTTCATTGCTCCAATCCATGCTAAACGACAAAATGACAAGGACGTTCGCATCTGCATCTAAAATGTTAGAAATCTTAACAGAAAATGTACAGCCGAGTAGCTAGCTGCCCAAGAATACAATGAATCAGACATAACTGCTATTCAGGAAATACAATGCGATGGACCGGGTAAAATATGGCTGAAAAATTGGAATATTTAGTACGGTCAGTACGGTCAGTACGGTCAAGAAACGGACCGTCTCAAAAGCGGATGAAGAAATCCTTGGTCGATTTGAGAGGAAAATTCTTCGAAAAATCTTCGGCGCCATTTGCGTTGACGGGCTATGGAGACGAAGATTCAACCAAGAACTATACGAGCTGTACAGCGACATGCCCCTGGTCAAAAAACTCCGCATTGGACGTTTAAGATGGCTAGGACATGTAGAACGAATAGTCACCAATACTCGCAGAGTCTTCGATTCTCAGCCAGACGTCGGACGCAGTAGAGGAAGACCTCGCCTTAAGTGGCGCGCACAAGTAGAAACCGACCTCAACCAAATTGCAGTGCGCAACTGGAGGCAGTTAGCTAAGAACCGGGCTAATTGGAGAGGCATGTTGGTTGAGGCCCAGGTTCATTCCGGACTGTAGCGCCACTTAAGTAAGTACGGTCAAGATGCGTTTTTCGTTATAAGTAGAACACAAGGCAAACAATTTTATGCTTCCAATAGCAAACGCATTACAGCAATCCCCATCAATGCCAAATTTTCCGAAAGAAGCTATAGCTGCGCTCATGCTACGATGAAGACCGTTTGTACGAGATCTTGGAGAAAACGTATGACTGACTATCGAAATATGATGTTCGGTCAATTGCTGGTGTTTTCAACGTCAAGGAAGGTAAAGGGGATGTCATAAAAGTATTGTCGAAAAACGCAGCCTACAAAACAACACGTACAGCACGAGACCTGCAAACAGTCTCAATTGCCAACGCCGTTTCTTCGGGCTAGGAAGGCAATTAAGTTGTAAAGCCTCACTGGAACTACATAGGAAATCCAGATCCAGTAAGAGAACCTGATCTTCGCAGTCCTGCCCTATGAAGCATGGACCTAATCGAAAGCAGATGAAAAATTCTTCGTTGTTTTGACAAAATTTATTTCGAAAAACCTTTGGCCCGTTTTCGTTGACGGGCCTTGGAGACGAAGATTTAAAACTATACAGCGACATGCTCCCAGTCAAAAAAATTCGCGTTGGGCGTTTAAGATGGGTATGTAGAGCGAATGGACACAAATAATCAGGAGCGCAGAGTCTTTAACTTCCAGTCAGACGTCGGACGTAGTAGAGGACTCGCATTGCGCGCACAAGTAGAAGCCGACCTCAACCTATAGTCCGCAACTATTGGTTAGTTAGCTAAGGAACGCGCTAATTATAGAGGCATGTTTGTTAAGGCTCATTTGACATTGTTAAAGCGGCTGTTAATGCGACTTAGGAATTCGGTGACAAAAAGATCGATTGTGGCATGGCAAGCTATCCTGCATGGATCAGAGGTCGTCTAAATTCACTTCTTTTCACTAAAAAAACTCGGTTAAGGTGGCTCTCATTTTTGAAAAAAAAAAGTTGTCCAATGGTGCCACGACTGCACAATCCACACCAAGCTGTCACACTTTGTGAAAGTTTCTCGATAACAACGTGCGGCTTTTCCGAGCCGCGGCAATTTTTTTTCCCGGTCAGATAAGATGACTTTTCGCCCAAAATCGTTGTCCAATTCAAGCTTGTGGTCGTGCGCCTTAAGACATTTGTATCGACGCTGATTAATTAAATGCTGATTAGCTTATCAGTGAATAAACTTTTACATTTGCGCGGGTATTTCATATGGGAAAAGTTGTCGCTGTGATTAGCTAATCAGCGTTTGTTACCATGAAAGACACATTATGACGGATAAAATGAACCAAAAATACAAATAACGAGACCCATTTTTGGCTGTTTAGCCAAAATCAGGATCTACGGCAAACATTTCATGCACCCAACTATACAAAAAACGACCACAGTGGGCCATATTTTTCATATCGGCTGCACAAATAATATTTCACGAAAACTTAATTATTTACTGGATTTGGATCCACAAAAAAGGAGACCCTCTGAACTTTGCCAACATTGCCTACAAGATCCTACATGCCGTAATATGTGAAAGCCGGAAACCGTTTACCAACAACCTGATAGGCCCTTATCAGTATGCTTTTAGGCCAGCAAAGTCCACAACCGATCCACTTTTCACACTTCGGCAGTTCATAGAAAAAAAAACCCAAGAAGTCCAAATACCAATACCCACAACATATTCATCGATTTCAAAGCCGCTTACGACAGCATTTATGTAGACGAAATATACAGAGCCATATCTAGTATTGGTATACCGCCCAAACTCGTCCGTCTGTGAAGAACGACGAATTAAAATTCTCGCTGGTCCTTCAAGGTCGGTGACAACCTCACCGTTCGATCCCAAAACTGCATTTAGGCAAGGCGATGCGCTGTCATGTGACTTCTTTTGTCTTATTCTTGAGAAGATTTTATGAAACCAGCATCAGAGGCAAACTCTTCTGAAAATCGGTGCAACTATACAAGCATACACTGATGATATTAACATCATTGGTCGGACTCACCGTGATGTCATAGCCACGTTTGCTAGAATAGAGAATGAACCGGCTAAAATTGGTTTGGCACAAAATAAGGGTAAAACTAAGTATATGCTGTCAACACGAAAGCACACAAAATATCGACGAATTGGACAGAACGTCACCATAACTTTGAGGTAGTATGGAACTTAATCTACCTCGGCTTCAGTATTAACTCTGACAACAACATCCGCTGTTACTTCGGGCTAAGGAGGCATTTTAGTAGTAAGCCCTGACTCGAACCTGATCATGCCAGTCCTACTTAACGGTAAAAATCCTTGGTCGATTTGGGTGGAAAATTCTTCAAAAAATCTTCGGTCCCGTTTACAATGACGGGCTATGGAGACGAAGATTCAACTAAGAACTATACGATCTGTACTGCGATATGCCCCTGGTCAAAAAACTCCCCATTGGACGCTTAAGATGGCTAAGACATGTAGAACGAATGGACACCAATACTCCGGCTCGCAGAGTCGTGAACATTGACATCTCACATCTAATGTGCAACTGCCCCCAGCCCCGCCCTTGGTTGATGTAAGACCACAGCAGAAAACTATAAATTTGTCGAGAACGCTTTCTACGGTCAGCCATTCTCCATAGTCATAATACACAGACGAACGTATTGTATTGTCCTTTGCAACTTTAAAAACGAAGTCCTTTTCTTTGTTTTCAGGATTTTATGATCTGTACCTTGCTGTCCTAAAATGACGCTAATTTCTGCTTATTTTGTTGCTTACTCAAGAAAAAATTTATGGAGACCAACCAAAATCAATATTGGATGGAGTTTAAAGAAATCCGTATTGTTGGTTGCATAGACTAATTTCTGATTTTGCAGTTGTCATGCATTGAAAAGAACACTATTTTGATCCATATGGATGGAAAAGTTGTATTTCTGAAACTAAGCAGGATTTGTTAGTTGCTAACAAGAGTTTTAAAGCTAGACGTAGGACGCAGCAGGGGAAAGCCTCTCCTTAAGTGCGGTGCGTCAAAATAGAAACCGACCTCAACCAAACAGTATAGATCTACATAGAGTGCGGATCTCATACAACGAAATTTTTCTATGTGGAGTACTGATATACATACCCCAGTGTTCACATTGCTACCCCAGCATCAAACAACAACAGCATAGCAGACGCATACGATCGACGAAATTTACCCTTCGCACTTCAGCCCCACAGCTATAATTGTTTTGGCCACAGGAGGTTTGGTCAGGAGGTTTATAAGAAAGGAACTAGATGGAGTCTCTTATTTTGGTCGATTCGGGCTTAAGCTATTTTACTATTTGCAGGTAAATGTCTTCTTTTGTTGTAGCTTCATCCGTGTCGAGTAGTCCGATCAGTGTACATATATGGTAGGTGACGCTAAGATTTCGTTTCAGCAACCTCGCTATCAATATTCCATTATTCCTTCATCTGCCAATCGTGACCAAGCAGCTACCTGTTGCACATGCGTAAGCTGGACAGGCCAGTGAGAGGTAGTGATCCTCTCATAAAGATCAAAACTTCGCGAATTCTATTCTTCGGATTTAATCGTAGAATATTTTCCTACGATTGTAGTCTTTTCCTACGATTGTAGTCTTTTCCTACGATTACAGTCTTTTGTCTAACACACACAGTTTCACCTTCCAAACGATTTGTGTTTTTTTTAACTAGGTATTTATTTTATAAAAACTGGTTCTATAAACAAACTGGATTTACATGATCTATCAAGGGACTATAATATATCCCTCATCGTCGGTCGCTTGAATGGCAGGAACTGGCAGTTCTATTTGCATCGTAAAGCAACAACAAGTTTTGATCGTTCAATTGTTTTAATGAAATAAATTCACGGGTATTTTGAAAAATAGAAGGATATTCGAATGAATCCAATTTCGTTTAATCAATTTCCAATTCCACCGTGTTGAGATTTTGGCTGAGGATAATAACTAAAAATAAGGGTAAGATAATAGAAATATTTTTTCAGTCATTGCAAGTTTATAACAACTTAGATCTCCTAGTCTATTTTCATAGTGACTGTGTCAACAATGAAAAGTTTTCTAAAAAAGTGGACAAACTCATTTTACTCGGACTCCGAATGTCGACTGTGCCATCAACATCCGTAGACACAAATAAAAACCAAAGAAACAATGAACTGAAAATTCAAACTGAATAAATTTAATCAGACTAATGGCGGGCAGGACAGGGACACCCTCCTAAAATAAACAACTATCCACCGTGTGTGTACACAAAAACTGTAACGAAATGAAACATCTTGCTCCCGCATATCAAACATAGCAGATAGTACTACAAGGATATACTGAGCCACCCATGTACACCACATCTCTATATTCGACTTCTTTAGTATTTTCATTTATTTTGTATAAATAAAGGATGTTCCGTTTGTCCAGTGTCCTAGAACTGGAATTGAATACATTTGAACTGTCATCGTTGCCCGTGTCCGTCCCTAACGCAAACAAAACCCATCGATGGATAAAAAACTTTGCTTGCCAAATTTTTATTGCAAAGGTGCCATCATCGTGGCTTCATGGCAGACCCAGACGTGGGTGGACGACGAGATGTTGGAATGTATAGGAACACAAGTAGCAATAGCAAATAAGGACACAATTCAATGATTTCACAGAATCTATATTCGATACAATGTCCGCAGAGTCCACCCTTCGAATCTGTTTGGTAACGTTTACACAGCCAAGCTAAAAAATTTACGTTCACGTACGTGGAACGTTTACCTTCCTTTCTCATTTTTGTTGAGAGTTGCTTTGCAATTGTCATTTCGATGAATCTACAATTATCTGGAATATATACGTCGGAAGATGATAAGGGATGATGATGGTGCTGATTCCTATATAAAGAGTGGGTTTGGGGTAGTGATGTCCAGAATTGAAATGTCGTCAAAGTAAATTGTATGATTATACAGGTTAAAAGGTTGCAAGCTTTTTGGTAGCAACACTTGTTAGGACGAAGAGAATTCAATATTCGGGGTAATTTATTTTCAACATCCCGGTGAGATGTGGAGTATCCATACGTCCAGCCAACGAATAATGAAATGAAATGTTATGAACGTAAAGCCACCTCAACATCGCAATCAATTCATCTGGGCTGTGGCTGTGGTACAATCGCAGAAATTTCTTCACGGATCGAATCGAATCTTTATGCTCTTGTTGCACTGAATTGAATGTTTTGTTGTGAAGGAACTTACCAAAGATTATGAAGTCATGCATATGACGCATTGAGGACAAAAAATAGAAACTTTTGCTCACCATCTTCATGGTACGAGCGAGTGTATGCACGTGCACAAATGAGAAACGAGATCCAAACATATGGCGGGCTGTGCCAGTACGACCCGCCATAGAACAATTTCTCTTGTATGCAGTGCATGATATTATGATCTTTGATTTTACTTACTAACTTAGATACAGCGCTATAGTCCGTAATGACCCTGGTTCTCAAGCAACATGGCTCTACAATTATCCCGGTCCTTTGCTAACGGCCTTCAGTTGGCCGAGGTCGGTATCTACTTATGCGCGCCACTTTAGGCGAAGTCTTCCTCTACAGCGTTCGACGCCTGGCTGGGAATGGGAATCGCAGACCCTGCGAGCCGGAGTTTTGTTGTCCATTTGATCTACATTTCCTAGTCGATATGGGTCTAGTAAACTATTTACATCTGCACCGGATTTTATTCTGTTTTTGGCCTTCAGACTTCTTGCATATCGCTTATGTTATCCATATTGAATGTGCGATCATATCGTTCATTATATACAATCAAAATGAAGGAGAGGATAAGACCAATAAAAAATTTGACTCGTTCTTCCTTTATAAGTATCTGCAAATGAATCATTTTCCAAATCATTCCGGAAGAGGTAATCTCATAGGATCTTCAATCATAGCATTAACTTTCTTCCTTTGAAACCATTTTTATGAATCATAACTTTTTTTTTTATGACGTAGATACAAACCATATCAAGGAGCGAATTGACTATTCCGAATCGCGCTCTGTAAAGTGTTCCTTCATAACAGAAAACGATACCTTCAAGTGGAATTCGTTGCTTTGTCCTGTAGGAACGAAATGTCTCTTAAGTCTTAGTTATCAAATCGTGAAAAAAGGTTTCTCCAACATATTCACATATCGGTCTGAACTCACCGTCGCTATGATCACGTTTTCTTCAAAACACCAAGGTCCAACAATCCCAGGTGGGTAAATTTCACACCGCACTGTGAATTTAGGTGAATGGGAAGGCCTTTGATGTGAAACTAATTTTGAAGTGAGTGAAACTAAACAAAAGTGAGAATCTCTAAACTCTGCCAATTACAGAGGCATACGTATACAAGATCCTATCTGTCGATTTATCGGTGTGGTTTTCGGCCAGGAGAGTCCACAAGCCCTTTAAAAATCCGAAGAAGTCCAAATCGATATCCATTACTTATTCATCGATTTCAAAGTATAATACGACTGCATTTATAGATACGAACTATATAGTGTCAAATGTAGATTTGGTATATGTACCGCCCAAACTCATCCTTCCGACCAGGATGGCGATGGAGAATTCTTGTTGCTCCATCAGGGTCGGCCTGGAACATGCCGAAAAAATTTGAATACCAAAAGGATTTATGCAAGGTGACGCACTGTCATGTGGCTTCTCTAACACAATTCTTGAGAGGATTGTGCAAAACCCGAGGCATAGTCTTTCATACGTCTGTACAACTTCTAGCATTAGCCGATATTATTGACATCATTGGTCATTATACAGAGAGATTGGACAGCGTACGGATTATAGAGTAGGTAGTCGCAAAGATAGGATTAAGTAAGGTGATCTCCATAAGTCCAATCTTCGATCGTCCCAGCCGTGCTCTACGGCTCGTTTGGGACTTAAGATGACTGCCTTTGATCCGATTCCCGGAGATGACTAAATTTTGAAGAAATAGCTAGTAAAAGTGATAACAGGAGAATTAGAAAAGTTGTAAGAATGCGAGGAAAAAATATATTACAGTTACCCGAGGCTCAATAAGCAAGCATAAAATAAAATCAGTGCCTATATCATCTTGAATCTTACTTGCAGATTTATCAAGAACTTCAGACTTAACAAAGACGCATTCAAGTATGTTTTAAGTGAACTAAAAAGTAAGCTGCCACCATCTGCAAGATCCTCATCGATAACACCGGAATGCAAGCTGGCAGCATGTCTACGATTTTTAGCTGAAGATGGATATCAGGATGGTACTGGACAAGACTTCAATGTGGGAATGGCTCAATCAACCATATCTACCCCACTCTCTGAAGTTTTAAATATATAAGAGGAATGTTTATGCACTAAGTGGATAACTTTAAAAATGACGGAAGAAGGAAAGATGGAAGCGAATATCCATTTTTACGAAAAATGCAGAATTCCTGGCATCGTAATGTGTGTCGATGGTATGCATATCAAAACTGCAAAACCTCCTGGCGAAAATGCCCATTTTTTCTTTAATAGAAAAGGATTTTACTACTTACATACTATGATAGTAAAAAATAAAATTTAATCACTTGGTTTCATATAATATGTGATCATATGAAAAGTATTAGATATGGATGCGAGATATCCTGGAACAAGCCATGATTCATTCATATGTGGAAACAGTGAAGCGTGCTTCCATTTCAAGTCCCTGTATGACAACGGGGATTAAACGATAAGTTGTCCATTGTTAATTTATTTACTAAGCGATATATTTTTTTAATTGCCGTATTGGTGCGTTTGGATTGTCCCTCCATTGCAGACACTGCATTAATAATCCTCTCTGATAATTTTTCTTGAACATCTATCTGCCTTTGAAGGAGTTGCAACGGTTTTGGCGAAGATTTCTTCTTTCGTGGTTCATTGACGTTGACACTGTTCAAATTGTTCTCATTGCTGATCAGTGGTGGATCATTGCCATCATCTAAGTAAGGATCTAATTCCGGTGACAATTCTGAAACTTCAACAGGTACAGCCGCTTCACGTGGTGGCTTGATGGGCGCACCGTAGCAACTTGTTCCTGGCTACACGTCCACGCAGTCTTTTAAACACACAAGATTAATGACTTCGTCCTCTAAATGAGTGAAAAGTACTGTCTTATTTTCACCTCCACCTGTAGATTTTTGCTCACGTCGATTCTTTGCCAACTTCTTCCTTAGAGCAGACTTATGATCGGACCAAACCTACATGTGTACATTAAAAATTTTCATTGTTCCAACTTCTAATTTGAGTATAGAATTACCTTTTTCCACTCTGTAACTTTTTTGGAAGGAGGGCCCAAACTATTTAATTGTTTTCTTAGATTTTCCCAAAACCTCTGCATTGTTTCAGGATTTCTCTTTGTTAAAATTTTTGCGATGTCTGGATGATTTTTCATCCTTTCCACCATTGCCTGCAACTGAGGACGGGTTTTTTGTTGTCTAAATCGGAAAGATCAATCAATTACTTGCATTTAATAAATCTCTTAACTAACTTATAACTGTTATCCAATTTTTTTTTCGAAAAATAAAACTTTTGGTGCGTGTATGTGTGTTATCTCTTTGTAGTCCGCATCGATTTTGATGCGGATTGAAAATAATCAACATTTGTATGAGCCGCGTATCGGTTGCGTTTTCAATGATAGGTATGAAATGTGAACTTCGTTAGCGACATCCGCTTACTTATCTACCGGCGTTTTCAAAGATAGGGGAAATGTTTAAAACAGGTGTTAATCCCTCCGCAGAGCATCCGGCGGATTCAATGAAAATCGAAATTTTTCGCCTTCGCTCAGCGAGCGGCTCTCAAACCACGAGAAAAACATAGCGAGCACGAGCAAGTTCGGCGAACTTGTTCATCGGTTAGGCCAACCTTAAACGAAGTGACCGATGTAACAATTTAGTTACGATCCAAGACAGGCCCAACAAGTCTACACTGAAGCGGTTTGGGAAAGGGCGATGGGTTGTGATCCGTACACCACTGGAATCGATTATGTCAAACTGAAATGAAGATCATGGATGAGCCAAAATCCCATCAACCGCACAATATAAATGCAATTACTCGACAGACAATCACGCAAAGAGATTTTGCTTCAGCAGGAGCTGGAAAAGAAATCTTAATCCTTCTGTGATTTATTAAAAACCGAAAGTGAAAGCCCCCTCCTTTGTGTTAAAGCTTTGGATAAATTTAAAATGAGATATACAATGCACCAAATATAATCTTAGATTGTTGTTGCTATCATATGGTTGGGAACCATTGCAACCTAGCCTAAAATAATTTTACCTTGGTCGATCAAAATCTAGGTGGGGAGGTGTATTTCTTAAGGATCTGCAGAGCTATTTGTTTGGCATTATACTCCAAACTTTTAGTTGGGTTGTTCATATCGCACTGGTTGCCACTTTACGCGCCAATCTTTTGCTTGCTTTGTTGCCATATATAAGTTAAGGGTGTGTTTTTAGAGGTTAGTTTTTCAAAAAGAAATAAAACTGACATTTTGTGATCACATCGGGCAAATCCAATTTCATTTGTGTTCAGTTTGGTTTGCCATGAACAAAGTTTGCAAATCGTGCAAATTTATTTCGAAAATAATTTTTCAGTTTTGCGAAGTTTACCGCAAGCTCCGTCCTTTTATGGTCGACATAATTGTCCATCAGAGCAATTAATTCGGTTAACCATGGATCGTTTTCGCACTACGCTTACTCTATGTGATAATGCGCATCCGCAGACACGTTAAACAAAGCGCACCGATGAAACAATTGCCGCTGTAAAGCAAAGTGATTGAGAGGACCCGAATGAATCGATTCGCCACCGAGCACAGCAATTGGAGCTTTGTCCATCAACTTTATGGAAAATATCTTGGCCTACGACCTTACAAGATCCAGCTTGTGCAAGAATCAAAGCCGCGAGATTCGTGATTTTCTTGTATGGGCCGCAAATGAGATTGATGTCGATGCTGATTTTCATCGCAAAGTTTTGTTCAGCGATGAGGCTCATTTTCGGTTGAACGGCTACGTCAACAAGTAAAATTGTCGCATTTGGGATGAAGAGAATCCACATGAGACCCTTGAGACGCCATTAATCCACAAAAACTGACTGTTTGGTGTGCTCTATAGTCTGGTGGAGTCATTGGCCATACTTCTGATGCTAGATAGTCAGTTAACGTTAATGGAGACCGGTATAGAGCCATGATAACCGACTATTTCGTTCCCGAATTGAATGGCATGAATGTGGATGAGATGTGGTTCAAACAAGACGGCGCTACATGCCACACAGCGTACGTCACAATCGATTTATTGAAGGAAAAATTCAATAAGCGCATTATTTCGCGGAATGGACCTGTCAATTGGCCACCAAGATCGTGTGATTTGACACCATATGTGAAGTTGTTCGTCTACGCCAATAAACCAGAAACGTAAGGGGACTTGGATGCCAACATTCGTGGCGTTATTTCTGACATACGGCCACAATTGCTCGAATTTAACCTCTAGACTTGGCTTTATTCAAACCAACCGCGGCGGCCACATGCCCGAAATCATATTTAAGCATTAATGGCATAAAATTATCCTTCCAACAAAGCTAAACTGATGGACATTAAAATTATTTTCATGTGTTTTATTTGAATTCAAAGTTCTATACCTTTAAAAAAAACACCCTTCAAATCACCCAATTTGTTCCGACGTGGCATCTACGCCTCATCGGTATCTGCATATGGTATGGATTTACAATAGACAAACTAGAACTGTTCAACAGATAGCTGTATTATTTCTCTCTGTCCTTTTATCAGCTAAAGAATCTTCATGGTATAGAACCAACGCCTAGTCGAACTAACAGTTGGGCTGCTAGAAAAACTGACAGCCTCGGCGCTAACCAAAGCTAACTTGACATGGTATAAGGGCAATATCTACAATAACAGGGTTCTGTGAACCTACACCCGGTTGTTGTGACTGAAAATATAAGTAATGGCTGAATTATGTCCACCCCAACGTAACCTGTAGCATTTATTAATTCATTGCCACAATATCATGTCAAAATATAGCATTTTCCCTGGTTCTGCATAGTGTCCACTTTAGTTTCCATTCCCTTGCTAAACGACTTTGGGACAGAACCTCCTCAACTAGTAACCCAGGTGCGCAACACAGCCCTATTCCACTTCAAGTAATTCCCAAAAGAGCGATATATCCTAAGCCGAAAAACGCAAAAAAAAAACTGCCCAGGTTCGGCAGCCCGGATAATTCGAATTGTATATGCGAAATGGGATTTTTATGCTCCTAACTCTAACCGCTGCTAGGATAGTCCTCTTGTTTCGATATTTCTTTGTGCGGCCATTATATTCGATATTCGTTGTGATACAATCCGATTGCTCTGTGCGGCCATTAAAATTATACCCAAAGGACCGAAACGGGTAAAAAACAGCACAGCATACGAATACCAGGCATATAATAAAAAACACTATTTCCACCCCATACTCCTTGGATATCTTTTGGCTCCTTGAATACCATTACACGTATCGGCGATACATTGCTGGATGACGACCAATCCGCTGATAATGTTGGTGGGTGGGTGCTTGTATACCGAAGAATGATTGCGGTTTTGCTACATCGCATACGAAATCCAAAGGACCTCCAATATTTTACAGGATAATGTGACATTTCGATTATTCGATTGGATTTAATGTGTTTTATGGCCATGAGGCCTCCACCCAATCAGACCATCTGCCACTACCCACGCAATTTTCCACTAAATCCACACGGACTCTTTGCGAAGCAGCGTCTGCCGGCGAGTGTATTAGCAATTTTCTTTGCGACTAACTGCGCGCCGATTGTTAATGTCCTTCGTTGAGACAAGTTTCCAGTTCCGATTCTTACCTGCAGCTCCATCACCATCACCATCATCATGATCATCATCGGTGTCTCCTCCATTTCGCACGATTCTCGAAAACTGGTAAAAAAAAATCCGAAAGCAAACTTCGGTCATTAAAACGTCGAGCTTTGTCGGTCAGTGGAACCAGAACCATTGGGAAGCGTCCGGCCGGCCAATCGGCCATTCGAATAAATTTCCACTTAATGGTGGGTCCCAGTTGATGTGTGTGCCGGTGTGGAGGTGGCCGGGTAAGGGATAACGCGAACGTCCTATTTAAAGGATTACACGGTGAGTTATTGGATGACGTTTTGGGCGCTCATATATCTCGACTATTTTTAACTTAATTTTATTTTATTGGCTCTGTCATCGCCATCCGTCTTCGGTTTTGCTGCCCCTAGATCCTTGCTTCGTTATGGGTAGGTTTGTTGCGGAATTAATGGAGATATATGGCAGTTGACGTTCTTGTTTTTAGGATGCGACAGCGGGTGGTGCGGGATTCCGGTGTGCAGTTTATAACGCATAATGCGTTAGCGTGCGCGTAGATAGATGGATATCCGGTTTGTTTTTTTGATGGTGCAGGAGGTGAATTGTATTTTTTTTGTATCCATTTTATTTGTGGGTCCTGCCCGAAGAACATCGATAGCCTATGGGATCCATTTTAATTGGCAATTATTTTTTAATGTTTATAAATGGACGATTTTGTTAATCGCGGTCCTTGATATATGACACTGTTCAGCGTATGTGACCAGTTTTTTATTGCGGCACTGAGTAATGGAGCGATAGAAGAATAATGCCAATGTGGATCGGAATTTATGGTGATGAAGCGAGATATAACAAAAAAAATGTGAAGAGGTGGGGAAATGACATCAAATATCAGAGAGAAAAAACATTGAACACTGTTACAAAAAAAAAACATTTTACCTTGTTATCCAATTTACGATTTAGGCGGTTTCCAAAAGAAATGTCACTGGAATCATCTGGTCAACTCATCCCAAATAAACAAAAATTTAGTTTATCTAAGATACAATTCGTAAAACACATTTTTCGAAGTACCTCTCACATGGCTATAGAATGACTTGAGACAAAAAACGCTCTTGTCTAAAAATATATGTACCCCGAATTAACTAATAGCGTTTATCAAGCAACGTATGTTGAATCAAAACGGAACAGAGTGTGTAAAATAAAGTTATCGAATGCCTTTGAGATCAAATGTGGATTCCGATAAAGCTGCACCCTGTCACCGATACTAATTTTGGTTATAAGTGATGTGAATCGCGTAGGAAGAGATTAGATAAACTCTAGCAACTTATTTACTTATTTACTTAAGTGGCGCTACAGTCCGGAATGAACTGGGCCTCAACCAACATGCCTCTTCAATTAGCCCGGTCCTTAGCTAACTGCCTCCAGTTGCGCACTCTAAATTGGTTGAGGTCGGTTTTTACATGTGCGCGCCACTTAAGGCGAGGTTCTTCTTTACTGCGTTCGACATCTGGCTAGAATTAGAAGATTCTGAGAGCCGGAGTATTGGTGTTCTCATTCGTTCTGCATGTCCTAACCTTCTTAAACGTTCAATGCGGAGTTTTTTGAACAGTGGCATGTCGCTATACAGCTCGTATAGTTCTTGGTTGAATCTTCATCTCCATAGCCCGTCAACGCAAACGGGACCGATGATTTTTCGAAGAATTTTCCTCTGAAATCGACCAAGGATTTCTTTATCCGCTTTTGAGACGGTCCATGCTTCAGTGCCGTAGAGCAGTACTGGGATGATCAGGGTCTTATATAGGATGTCCTTAGTAGTTTGAGTGAGGGCTTTATTACTGAATTGTCTTCTAAGCCCGAAGAAGCAGCGGTTGGCAAGAGTAATTCTTCGTTTAATTTCTGATGAGATGTTGTTGTCAGAGTTATTAGCGGAGCCGAGATAGATAAAGTCCCGTACTACCTCAAAGTTATATCTGTCAATGGTGGCGTTCTGTCCAATTTGTCGATGTTGTGTATCCGTTCGTGTTGACAGCATATACATTGTCTTGCCCTCATTTACGGCAAAAGCCATTTTTACCGTTTCCTTCTCTATACTAGACATGCCTATGACATCACGTTGGGTCCTACCAATGATGTCAATATCGTCAGCGTATGCTAGTAGTTGTCCAGAGCTATAAGCTTCTTTGAGTTGCTACCGCTTAATTCCGGGCAAAAATCTTTGCAAGTGTTAGTGTTTTGTCACCTAGATTTTGTTACACTTTGCGTGTATTCTGTTATTGCCTGTTTTTGAAAAGGGAGTGGGGTCTGACTCTACTGTCACACAAGGAGATGCAGCTGGATTATCCTATTCTGGCTAGCTCGCCTGCCTTCTCATTTCCTGAATTGTTATTGTTTCCTGGCACCCAGATAATTTTGACTAATGCACATACCGAGCATGGGTACTTTTTCGAATTCTTCGATGCAAGTGTCACTTATGGATAATGGCTCTACATTTTGGATTCGCTTTAATGTCAGAAGACAGCATTGCGTTTTGGAAGTATTGAATACTACTCAGCTGAATTTACCTCACATAAAAACGCTGTCAAGGTCTGAATTCAATGTGCCACGTCCGGAGATGAGGGACGTGAGCCGGGAAAGGAATATGAGAATCTGAGAGTACTGTCATCAGCAAAGAAATGGATTGGAGAAGTTCCAGACAAAAAATGTGAAAGGAAGTCAGAGACAAAATAGATCCTAGGTGAGCTGCAGCATTTATTTTGAAGAGTTTATTCCTATTGACATTGACATCATAGTAATTCGCACATGAATGCATCGAACTACAGACACATAACAGCACTGGCGAATTTATTCCTAATCTTTATAATCCCAAAAGGGCTTGATCCTGAACACGGTCAAATGAAATATGAAGTGCTATCTCCATCATGGTAGATTTGTTGGTTCCAGTTTTCGTTGATTTATGTCCTCAAATCACCAGCGGACCTGTTGCCTGGAGCGGAGCTAGATTAAGCTCCAATTTAGGATCAATATAAACACCAAGATCTTTAAAACTGTCTTGATGACAGAGAGTGTGCCTGGCCACAGTATAATTAAATGGAGCACGTTTTCGTGAAAATGACATATGCAGGCACTCATTTCGATTCAGATTTAAACCGTTTTTAAGACTCCATATGGTAAAAATATTTCAGTAGTGAAAGCAAATCATAGATATCCTACACATGTGAACATTTTCATGTCATCAGCCAATATAAATATTTTGCTCTCTCGAATATGAGCTCTTGCATCGTAAATAGCAAGTATAAATAAGAAAGGGCCAAAATGACTACCTTGGGCAACAAAAGGGTTGGATTCAGAACCTCTAAATATTACCTGGTAATTTTGCAATGAGAGATTTGATTGAACCCGATTTATAAAACCATATGAAACCATAGGGAATCCATATGCCTTAAGCTTAAAAACTATGATGTTATGTGTTTACTGGTCAAAAGCTTTGGGAAAGCCACTGTATATGGAATCGACTTCTTTTTTATTTTCCAAACTATTGGAAAAAGGATTCAGAACAACGCATTTGTGACAGCGGATCGTTTTTTTTAAGGGAGGTACAATTTACTACAAATATTATGTCCTAATAACTTAGGAATACAAGATAGTTTAGAGAAAGGTCTATAACTAAAAAACATCCCCTCGCTCACCTTTTTTAAAAGATAGTGTAATAAATGTCTTTTTTTACATTGAGTTAAGAATACTCCTGTGGAAAGGGAGTTTTTAGAAAATTCCGCTACCTACTCCTCGCTACAAATAAATACGTGCCAAGCATCTGATCAACCGATACAGACGCAGAAATAGAATGAAAGGATCGTCGAACTTGTCCAAAGATATAACCCTAGGAAAATATCGAGAGAAGATAAAAGGAAAGAAAAAAGCATAAAGAAAGAAAGTTTGAAAGAGATAATTTTAAGAGAACGCAGTCAGATGGCTCGACTGAGCGGAGATAGAATCCCGCTTTATCTTCGGCTTAACCCACCCACAGCTGATGACGGTTGTCAATAGCCCCATGGCTACTTCACGCCGGTAAATCTGTTGAAGTATATTGATTTATGCGCAAAACAGTTGTTATTTCAAATATTTATTGCTGAGTAATGGTTTTAAAATAAAAGAATCTACGAACAAAGAATTTACGAGAGAAGGTATGAATATGTACTCGTATGTATAGTGCGTACCAAAACAGTTGGCCATTCTACTGCGCAGGTCTCTTAAAATGTGTTTTACAATCTCTTAAAATTGCAAAAACAAGCATAAAGAGACGAAATTTGGCGGAGTTATAATAAAAAAACGACGTATACCCTGCCTTGTGTTCAAGATCGCTGTCGCGATCTCACTGAGGGTGGTTTCTTCATTTTCCTTCTTTTGTACTGAAATTAGGAGCGGAGGAAAAATATAGACCATTATATGTCAACTTTACTTGGAGGAAAATATATTGTTTCGTTTTTTGTCTTGTCGGTTCTTTGTAGGAGTATGATGTGATCACGGTCGGATAGATTAAGCAAAACATTGCACATGAATTGATTGTGTGACTGTGTCTGTATGAAGGTGTACGGTTTTAGACTTAAACCCTATTTGCTCATTATGCTTTCGTTGATCATTATTAATTGTGTCGTGCATATTGATCATGTAGGTACTGATATTGGCACGCAAAGTAAAGTAAATTGCAGTGTCACACCAAATTTTTTTTGTTTATATCATTGAATTTGGGCGAGGTAGGTAAATTTAATAAAAAAATTACAATTTGGGAATTTTTTGGAAACGTAAACGATTTTATACCCAATAACAATAGGCACGATTTTCTGTCACAAAAAAGAGGATGGGGTATTAAACGGTTCGTTAAAGACAAAATGGTGAACGTTCTTGATTCTTCAATAATTTTTTTTAAGAAATGCAGTTTTTAAAACTTATTGAACTACCCACCACTTTTAAATTTGTAACCTTGATTAAAAGTGTAAATTATAGCGAGATAAAATTGACGATGAATTGCAAATATAAAACAGATTTACAGCGAGCAGCAAAACAAAACACCAGTATACCAAATGGGTGGTTCGGTTTGGTTTGAATTAAGAAGTAAAAACACACACGTTTTAGTACTAAGATAAAAATATTTATTGATTTTGGTACCTATATATGAAATAGTTAATGTTAATGTATATTAAATTGAATTCGAAGAACTGTCATAATCGGTTGAAGAATCATCTCCTGGATTCATAATTATTGCATCCGACATTGTGTCCCACATCTGCTCGTGTGAAAAGTATTCCTCCTCTGTCCTTATAATTTTTTCACAAACTTTGCGCCAATCTTCAACTGTTATTTTTAAGTTTATTTA
Organism: Rhingia rostrata; assembly: GCA_949824845.1. NCBI lineage: Eukaryota > Metazoa > Arthropoda > Insecta > Diptera > Syrphidae > Rhingia > Rhingia rostrata. Next base: position 47,891,589 of record OX463755.1, on the reverse strand, counting down.
GATATTCAACAGCATTTTAGTTCTAAGCACTGTAAAGTTGGGTTACGCATTGTAAATTACAGGCAAAAACGCTTAGTGATTAAATCTCTTTCGCGTCATTTTTGTTCTCTTAAATCCTCTCTCTGCGCAATCGACCGTTGGCCAACTGTTTTGGTACGGACTATACATAGGATTGAGTACGTCATTGATCTTGATTGATCGGGATTAACACAATATTAGGAAAATTCAGGCGCGATTAATTAAATTTGTGGGTACAGGTATATAAATATAGTTATATATACGCACACAGTGCAGTGGCTTAAGCTTAGTATATATAATTATAGGTAGTTAAAGTATTTTTTTTTAGAACGATCAAATAATAGTTAGTTTAATTCAATTTGAAAAAATATATATGTGGGGCAAATGTTTGGATATGTGATTATGTTTATATATAAGTTCAATCTCGGATAGATAGATAATGTTTTAAATTAGGTGGATATCAAATAAATTTTAATATATTTTATAATTGGTTTTTTTATATGCCGTCTTAGATTAAGGTATACACACTTAAATAATAAAACTTACTTTGAGTTTGTTGGATTCTAAACCAAACCACAACATTTACTGAACATGCCGTCGACGATGTGCGCACAAAATCGAGCCGCTAGCTTACTGATTATTTCCTTCAGCTGTGTAAAAAAGATTATTGATTTAAAATATATTCAAGTATGTATATCTTATGTTGGCATACCTTTCCGTGTAGTTAAATTAAAATCACTTAAATCTAAACTTCGCATGCAATTAAACTAAACACACTACTTTTGGACAACTATAAACACTTATTATAATCTTGGACTTCGGGAAATGGATGATGATGACAAAGCGCCGAGTGGTTTGCTTGTTTCGGTGAGATAGTCCAGGCAATTTACTGATGGGTCTCTTGAAAACCGTAGGAGAAGCGTTTTTTATTTTTGATGAATGGTTACCTTGGTCCAACACAGACGTTGTTATGTGATTAAGGGTGACCTTGGATGGTTTTACGATTGTTAGCCGAATGCAGGCGGTAGCTCAATAGATATTTAGAGCGCACTGATAATGGTGACTTCGATAGAGAGCACCCTGCTTATAGTACGTGCCTTTCGTGGCTATGCAGTGACAAGAGTACCACCCGTTTCGCGTATCGTCTACAGATTTGTGTTGCGTTTCTGATTTGTATCATGCGATGGGGCTTCGTATGGTGTTATGTGCAACTCGCCGCCATAGATTTCTCGCGTAAAACGCAGCACATGGACACAGTGATAACTGGGATCGATCTTCTCCTACGCTTGGACACAGTGTATGGTAGTGGTGTGCAAAGTATGTTGCTCTTGGAGCAACTCTGGGAGCTTATAAAATAGGTCTTGAACGCCACTTATAGGGTTTTTTCGTCTTTTAATATATCCTTTGCTAATTATCGTTAATTTGATTTTTTTTATTGGTTTCGGGTTATAAGAATAATTGGGCTTTTGGACTAGCGATATAAGTAACTACGCACACCTCACTCACAACCACTATTCACAAGCAAAAAAAAACTTGAATCAGGAAAACATGTGCCTTTTATATGTATGCGGTTGTGGGTGTGAGTGGAACGTGTTTGGCTTTCGGGAAATTCGCCATACGCAAAATCTGTTCTGATTTCTGCCGTTGTATTTCAAAACCCAAAGTAAATTTTTTTTTTTGTAAATAATGACAATAATGAAAGGGGAAAATGCGAAAATAAAAATGTGAGAGATCCGCTACATAGTGTCTCATCATTTGCTGAAACTTACTTGAGGACAGTCATTGTGATAATTGAAATAATTTTCGTCTAAAATAAGAGGGTTATCATATCGATAAATGATTTACTAAAATTTTCTGCGTATAAGTCTGATAAAATTTGAGAGATCGATGTTTTTGAACTTCTGTAAGAGAAAAGAGAAGTTCCCCGATCTGACAAATCACCCGAGTAGTATCAATTGTCAAGAAAAGCTTATAACTCCAATGCAAGACGCTGAAGCATGGAACGTATCAAAAGTAGATGGAAAAATCCTTGGTCGTTTTTAGAGAAAAAATCTTCAAAAATCTTCGGTCCAGGTTGCGTTGACGGGCCTTGTCAATATTAATTACTAAATGTTATTGTCATATGTTTAATATTTACAAAAAAAACATAATAAGAAGAAATTCCATTATATCGGAAGTTTTTTTTGAGGTATAGAATTTCAAATTGAAATCAAACAAAAGAAAATCGTTTTAATGTCCATCAATTTGGCTTTATTGGAAGCATAATTTTATGCCATTAATGTTTGAATATGATTTCGGGCATGTGGCCCGCGGGTGTTTCGAATATAGCTAAGTGTAGAGGTCCGATTTTCAATCACTTTTTCAAGCATTTGGGGCGGCTGTATGTCGGCAATAACGCCACAAATGTTGGCTTCCAAGTCCCCTAACTTTTCTGGTTTGTTGGCGTAGACGAACGACTTCACATATCCCCAAAGAAATCCAATGGTGTCAAATCACACGATCTTGGTGGCCATTTGACAGGTCCATTCGGCGAAATTATGCGTTCATCGAATGTTTTCTTCAATAAATCGATTGTGACGTGCGCTGTGTGGCATGTAGCGCACATCTCATCGACATTCATGCCATCCAATTCGGGAACAAAATAGTCGGTTATCATGGCTCTATATCGGTCTACATTAACGGTAACTGACTCTCCAGCATAATTTCGCAAGAAGTATGGCCCAACTCCGCCAGCACATAGAGCACAACAAACAGTCGATTTTTGTGCATGGAATGGCGTCTTAAGGGTTGCATGTGGATTCTCTTCACTCCAAATGTGGCAATTTGACTTGTTGACGTAGGCATTCAACCAAAAATGAGCCTCATCATGAATTGCGATTCATTCGAGTCCTCTCGAACACTAAAACTTTGCTCTACAGCGGCAATTGTTTCTTCGGTGCGCACTGTTCGACGTCTCTGCGGATGCGTACTATCAAATAGTGTAAACGTAGTGCGAAAATGATCAATGGTTGACCGATTTAATTGCTCTGATGGACGATTATGTCGATCATAAAATGGACGGAGCTTGCGGTAAACTTCGCAAACTGAAAAATTATTTTCGAAATGAATTTGCACGATTTGCAAGCGTTGTTCGTTTATCAACCTGTTTATGATGAATTGGCAAACCAAACTGAACATAAATGACATTTAGGTTGCCCGATTTGACCACACAAAGTCAGTTTTGTCTGTATTCGAAAAACCAATCTCTAACAAAAAAACACCCGATATAACATAACAAGAACAAATTTACTTAATACAGGGTGTTCGCTCGCAAGTTATACTACTTTGTTTGTGTATAATTTTTGGTTAAATGAGAGAGAATGGATCTTATATTTATGAATGTTTTATTTAATGTCGGCAATTATGTATTCAATACAATATCAGGTAAATGCCCGCCTCTGTTAGTCTCACAAATGCGAGCCCTTTTAAGCACATTTTTCATTACATTCTCACACATTTCACGCGGTATTTAATAAACTTCATCACGAATACTTTGTTTGAGTTGCTCAAGCGTTTCTGGTTTGTTTGCATAGATATCCCCACAAAAAGAAAGTCCGGAGCATACAAATCAGGTGACCGTGGGGGCCAATCAACTACACCATTTCTTGAAATAATTTGTCGTTGAAAGAGGTCTCGCAGTAATTCCATTCTAATCCTGGCTGTATGCGATGTGGCACCGTCTTGTTGATACAACATGTTAATCAAGCCCAAAGTATGCAGTTGTGGCGTTAAAAAGTTTCAACCATATCACGATATCGCTTCCCATTCACAGTTACTTTTACGCCGTTTTCATTTTCAAAGAAATAAGGTCCAATGATTCCTCCTGATCAAAATGCACCCAGATTGAAACTTTTAATGGATGCAAGGGTGACTGATGAATTATTTGAGGGTTTTCCATTGCCCAGAACCGACTATTCTGTTTATTCACACATCCATTCAAATGAACATGTGCATCGTCACTAGTTATGATTTTTTCATAAAAATCGGGGTTGTTATGGGCTAACTGTAACATCCTGTTGGCATATTTACTGCGGCGTAAATGGTCTTGTCAAAGAAGCTCTTGTGTCAACAGAATCTCAAATGGAAACAAATGCAAATCCTTGTGCAAAATTGTGGCCAAAGTTGTTATTTGAAAACCAAGTTCCTAAGCACAGCGTCGAATTAAGGTTGATGGATTGTTTTAAACACTTCCTTGAGCAGCAGTAATGTTTTCAGCAGATCTTGCAGAACGTTGTGATCCATGCTTGGGCCTATCACCCACATACCCTCTTTCTTCGAAATCATTCACTGCACGTTGTTTCTCCCAAAAAATTCACGTAACTTTCTCATCGCCACAGTAATCGATGATTGATTTTGATAAAATGTTTTAACGCTTAAAAAACGTTGGTTTATCGAATATTTTTTCATAATAAATTTGCCACGTGTGTCCTTCACGACTGCCAAATATGAACTGTCTACCAAAATGGCGGCAAAACAAAGTTGTGTACCTTCCCGGTGGACACCCTGTAGTTACAATATGTGTTTATGAAAACAAAAAAACAATTTCCTACGAGTTACATACTTCTATTATAAAATATAAACTTGTAATTAAAAAAAACAACGCATCTAATTTACAATTTACCTAACATACTCAACAGGCTAAATTGATTTGCAGCAAAAGCATAAAATAGGAAGAAAAAAAAACAGACACTAACTATGTCCTATCGTAATCTTCTTTACAATATTCTTAATATTGAACACAATAAACCTCTTTCTTTGCAAAGATTATTAGCCCTTAGAATCTAAATATAAAAGACTTTCTCTGAAATCAACTCTTTATCAACGTCATTATATCCATCGTCTTCGCAGCAAAATAAACGAGAGAAGAATTTTTTTGTTTGCAATTGCAAAGTTCATACTTGCCAGACTACACCATTAACCCATTCATCATTCAAAGAAATCTTTTGTTGTTCATACTTTAGCCAGCATCTTCCATCCCCAACCAACCTTCGCCAACCCTTCTATCCGACATATACCACAAAGTCATCGCCATCTTTGCCAATCTAATAATCATGCATACAGAAACAATGTATATACCGTTGAGCTAATGCAAAACTTCATTTTCATCACCCCGTGTCTGTGGGGGATGGAGATCCGAGAAGAAAATCAACCCTTCAATTTCCATAGTTGTTCTTGCTTTACTACCAATTACCAGAGATGCCGCAGTCAATCCTCACTTCGAGTTTGGCTACAGTTCTCAATTAACTCACTGCATGTGGGACGAAAAGGTTCGAGATGCCAAAACCCCCTTCGTCACATAATAAATTAGATTTCATCCCTTAGATTGAAAACTTTTTGCATTCCACCCCTTTCTCCGGCAGCGTTCGCGGTATGGCGTCGTTGTCGGTGCGGTGTGGATGGTACTGCTTGAATGCAAACGCAAAAAGGATCATCAATCCTTTTGTTTCGCCATACATACAAACTATACTTTCAGTCTTAACTCATTTACAGAGTAATGCTTTCAGAGTTGACCGGCCGCAATGGCTCTATAGAGCATTGCTCCCACAGTAATCCTACATCTCACAGGATGTATGGGGAGTGCGCGGGTGGCTGAGAAAGGGTTATTCGCACCACTACTGTTTGGAAAATTCATAATGGTGTAGATGTCATCAATCATAATTGCGTTGCGATGAGTCACCACGTTACAAGAGAATTCGCTTAGCGTAATTATTCTGCTAGGATATTGAAGTTTTTATATAAATGATCCTTGATGTAGCGTGTTTAGTTTCCAATTACTATTACATTAGTATTGACCTTTTTGTTTACGCCTTCTCTTGTGCGCAGTGAATCCTTTGGTGAGGGATTGGATGGTGTACAATTTCACGGAGAATCAATCAAACAAATTTCATTGAAATTGACAAACAACGGGGTACAGTGTACATTGGACATTAGTCGGCACTTCGAAGACGCACATGATTGGGAAGAATGTTTGTTGGAATAAACTCTTTGAATAGATTTGGAAAACAAATTTCTTACAGTTTGGATCTGTCTACCACAATGAATCATATTGAGGTCCATGTATGTGACAGATAGGGTCGTCAGTCCAAGAGCAATAAAAGCCTTGTATAGACCATTGCAATACATTTTTGAAATTTCTGATTTAGATCTCATATATGAAAAGGCAAAGGGTATGTTCGCCAAGTTGATCGTGGGTCAGCGTCTTTATTGAAACTACATACTTCAATTTGGATTGCTACTTGCGCGCAACATTCAAGGCGTGGCAGTTCTCTTCGGCTGAAGCTTTCTGTCATGGAATCGAAACTATACGGTCTAGAATATTGGTGTACGTTCGGTCTATACGTTCTAACCATCTTAAACTTCCAATAAGTATCGTGAGATGATTGCTAATCCTGCACAGAACGACAAGTTTGGGTGGTATACCAACACTAGACAAGTGAGATGTATACACGCTGTCGAAATTGATTAATAGGTGGTGTAGGTGTAGATTTGGAATTCTTTGTTTTTTTTTCAGTATCTGACGAAGTATTGAGATTTGAACAGTTGTGGAATTTCCTGGACTAAAACCACACATATAAGGCCGATATAATTTCTGGTGAACGGTTTAAGGGGTTCACATATTGCGTCCGATAGGATCTTATAGGCAATTTTTGTGGTTTGTGCAAATGATGCGGAGGATCCATACTGAGTGGTTGGAACGGTTTAACTTAAGCACATCTTTTCGCCTTCCCAATTAAAGCGTTTTGCAATAATAGTAATCATGAAGAATATTAGCATCTTCAGTGACAGCCAAGCGGTAAAGAAATCCTTGGGATTCATCTCATTAACATCGAAATCAGCCTACAAATGCCTACTATCTCTTATTGAGATGGTAGAGCAATTTACCATTCACTTCTTTGGAATACCGAGCCACAGAAATGTCCCAGAGAACTGTAAGACGGATGAGGTTTACAGAATGTGCACTACCCTTGATTTTCTACCGCCCGTAGAAATGCTAGGTATGCTCCTCGCTACATGTAAACCGTCAATCAAATTGGATGCCATCAAGAAAGCAAATCACGGATGGATAAACGGCACAAAGAGTATAATATCCAGACAACTCTGCCCAGATTATAACCAGAAACGCTCTCTCTGCTTGACAGTGCTAAGCAGATCAAACAGCAATAGCATAATCGGTGTCCCTTAGGACTATGTCCCTTAGGCCTACAAGCAAATTAATTTTGCAGAAGCTGCTTGGACGAGGAGGAGAAGGAGTTGAAGAGACCTGGACAAGATCATAAAAGAAGATGAATAATCTTCTATGCTCTTGTCCCGTTATTTCCAACAAAAGAAAACTCCATCTTGTAGACTTTAAAAATGTACGTGACCTGGCAAATATTAATGTTTAAGTGCTGAACGTATCAAACATCAGTGTCATCATCAGTGTCCTTACAGGACTATGCCACTAAGGCCTACATGCAAAAACCTTAGGAATCTTTACAAATGACTTCTGCATAAGCTGCTTGGACGAGGAGGAGAAGGAGTTGGAGAGAGCTGGACAAGATCATCCCAGTCCTACTCTACGGTGCTGAAGCATTGATAGTTTCAAAAGCGGATGAAGAAATCCTTGGTCGATTTGAGAGGAAAATTCTTCGAAAAATCTTCGTTCCCGTTTGCGTTGACGGGCTATAAAGACGAAGATTCAATCAAAAACTATTCGAGCTGTACAGCGACATGCCCCTGGTCAAAAAACTCCCCATTGGACGCTTAAGATAGCTAGCACATGTAGAACGAATGGACAACAAAACTCCGGCTCGCAGAGTCTTCGCTTCCCAGCCAGACGTCGGACGCAGTAGAGGAAGACTTCGCATTAAGTGGTGCGCACAAGTAGAAGCCGACCTCAACCAACTTGGAGTGCGCAACTGGAGGCAGTTAGCTAAGGACCGGGCTAATTGGAGAGGCATGTTGGTCGAGACCCAGGTTCATTCCGGACTGTAGCGTCACTTAAGTAAGTAAGTACAGCATTCTGTCCTAAAGCAGGGATGTATTGCTGTTGGCCTGGAGAAACGTATACCACCAGTTTCGGCCGGTCTTATGGCTTCTTGACATCGTTGACATAACATTAGGTGCTGGTGATATGGGGTGAATTGATAGGGTATGGAATACGCGTTCTGCAAAGGACTTGGCGGTCTCTTGCGATTGCAGTCTTTTGAGATAAATTTTTTTTTTAAGTGAAACTTTTTTGGGTTCGTCGGGGTATATTCAAACAAACATGAAACAAAATTGAGTCACAAAAAAAAACAAGCAAAAGAGAGTGCGAGCGTAAGCATGAGAGATCACTCTGCAAATGAGACAATTGAATGGGTAAACGGCAAAGGGGCAAGCGCGGACAGAACAAATGTGCGACGAAGAAGAAAAAACCTGTAGGGTATGTTCTTGGACCTCTCTGTAGTGAATGTTCTTGGTTAGTGTAGAAGAAATTTGTTTTTTCTGTCATTGTGTGTATTGCTCATTATGAGGTGTGATGTTTGAGAGCGGTGTATGCGCCATTTGTATTGCCTCATGCCTTTGGTTTATTTTGTTAATTTGATGAGGAAGGACTTCTGTTTTTTGAGAAACTTCGAGGCGTGAAGTTTCACTTCAACCTCGAAGCACTCTTCGGCCCCCTTTTTTTTTACAGTTTTTCAGATTTGTTTATATCCTCATTCTTACCTAACGATGATAGTCCTTCGGAATGTTTAGTCATCCAAAATGCTATATGCTCTGCATGGCTCTGGTCTATCGCAATATGATAAATTTGATTTAGCGTTCCTTGATTTGGAGACCGCCATGTGCCCATAAATACACATATGGCATTTCGTGGCTATAGTGGCATTTCGTTTCGCAGCAAAGTCAATTAGCCTAGGTCCCTTGCCAGACGTGTTGTCGTGGAATCTGTGTTTTCTGAAATTATTGCAAACAATGTCCGTTCTCCGGTAGCTCAAACCTTTGCTCAGAAGCTCGTAGCAGCAGTCCTTAGCAATGTCATCATGTTTTTCCGTTGGAGCGTGGGTGCATATATCTATTATGTATGAGGCTTATTGTGGCGAATTTACTCACGATTCGGATTGAAAGAAAACGTTTGCTAATTCTATCGATCCATAAAACTTCTTGCCTGGGTCTGTCGCTTTGCTGATTTTGTGGATTTGATGTAATTTCTGCATCCGAATAGTCACTGTGTCTGCTTTCTATAACACGGAGTAGTATATCAAAGTTGTTGATCCTTGGGCCGTATTTTTTGGATGGCAGTAATTTCAGCTTGCAGCAGCTTAAAACTTCCGAAAGTTGTTTGGTTGCAACTTTTCTATTAAGTGTGCTAACATTTCCGTTGGAATGTTTTTGTAATTTTTTCGAGTAGCATGATCGTCAGCAGTGTAACCACTCCTTGCGAGGTTTTTTTTAGGTTGTTCGCTTTGTCCATGGTAATTGGGACTGTAGACGCCACCATTGACTTCATCTTCGAAATTCTCCCGCTGCTCTCTTGTAAAAGGAAGAGGTGCCTTAGTGTGAGGATACCTCTCCCCATCTGTCGAGGTGCACCCGCTTTAAATTGTGTCAAATAACTTATGACAGAACTAGTAGTAGATTACTAAATGGCATTTTTTTAAAATGGTTTTCAATAAGAGCGCTACAAAAGTTTTTTTTTTAAATAAAACAAAAAACGGTTTTGTATATCAATGAAAATCTTTATTCCTGTGAAAGTACGTTCGATGCCATTATGTATGGAACTCGATTTCTTTTGCATGGCAACCACGGGCACGCTTGCAGAAGTCCAGACGCTGAACCCAATTTTCGGTGGGTTTCAAGCATAAATCGGCCGATAATGTTGCAATTTCACGTTCGATATTCGGCCGAACGGACAAGTCCATATTATCCAATTTGGGCCAAAAATATTCGGTTATCATTGAACGGTAGCGATTCCCATTCTCAGTAACGTGCCGGTCTTGATCATCACGGAAGAAGTACGGCCCAAACCGTATTTTTTTCGGGATGCAATGATGACTCATGGAGTACGTGTGGATTTCTGCCTGACCAATACCGCATATTTTGTTTATTGACGAAGCCATTCAGCCAGAAATGAGCCTCATCGCTGAAGAAGATTATTCGATGAAAATCCGAATCATTTTCAAGTTGTTGCTCAGCCCAATTCAGGAACATACGACGCTTCTGGTGGTCAAGCGGCTTCAGTTCTTGCGTCAATTTAATTTTGTTAGGATGTAGGCAAAGATCTTTTCGCAAAATTCGCCACAAAGACGTCACGGAGATGCTCAACGCTTGAGAACGACGTGTGAGAGACACATTTGGGCTTTCTTCAACTGAAGCCTCAGAGCAGCAATATTCTCGACACTACGGGCACTTCTTTATCTCACTGGCACGGGAACATTTTGTACTGTGCCTGTGGATTCAAATTTTTCCACTAGACGCTCAATTGTTGATCTGATTGGACGATTATGACGACCATAAATTGGACGTAGCGCTCTTAACGTTGAGGCCACTGACTCCGAATTTCGGTTGTAAATTTTAATAATTTCGACTTGTTGTTGGATCGTATATCTTTCCATCATGAAATGGCAACCCTTACTGAAGAGAAATGTCAAAAGAGCGGCAAGAAATATGGCGTCGTTTGCTGTCCCTGTCGCTCAACTTTTGTAGCGTCCTTGTCGAAAAACCCGATAGATGAGCATGCTCAAAGGATTAAATTATATTATGGAGTTATTTAAACTACCAAACTTTTTTTTCTGCTTCTTCAAGTTCGACGTATAAGTGGCTAACGTGAGAAACTTTTGGCCAATATTTTAGAGCTCGCAATCAGACTCTGAAATATCAATAGGAAGTCCTGCGCAGAGCTATCAAAGATTATAAGAAACCAATCCAATAACAATGATTGGCCGGCTAAATTCGTCACCCACATCAATTCCCCGAATATCTTACACACACAATAATCACTAATAAGACCATTTGGCTTTTTTCATTTCAGAAAATACAACGTAATCTGACCTCTCGAGCGCCAGCCCCGGAGGCATTTTAATTTTTAAACGCAATTCCATTTCTTTCTTTTTTTTCTAATTCTCAGTAAAGGTTGTGCTTACAACTATATATACACGGAGAATACAAAAATGAAAAAATCCGATTACAAGTTTTTCGTTTCAAATTGTTATCCTAACAGGCCGAGGTGGAACCGTCCGCCCACACTTGATCACAATGCGTCCTTGTATGTATGGACTATGCCTATGCCCAATGGGCGGAAGGGAAATTCAGATATTCGAAAACTCCAACATTTAACTGTGGAATTGGACTGGGTTTCCGCAGCGTGTAGGCAGAGTATGGCTTACATTGTGTGCATAGTCCGAAAAGAGCCCCTATTTGAAAATCGTTTTGTCATTTTATTTTTTCGTCATCTTGTAATGCTGCCTGCTCTTAAGAGGTTTAAGTTATTTGAAAACGAAATTCCGGCTTTTTTACTCTCTAATGATTTCCTTGGAATTTCCTTTTTAGTTTGTAGATGGGGTTTCTCGCCTTCTTTTTGTTTGTCAGCCCTGTTAGTTCTTGTTGTCCTAATCGAAGGCGATTTTTTCGTTTTTTTTTGCAAATATTTTGTTTAGAAAAAAAAAATTGCGAAAGCTTGTTCTTTATCTACCCTCTCCCTGGATAGAGTTGGGGTTCTTTCTTTGTGTTTGTTGTCGTGTGTAAACTTACTTTTTGAAAAGTTTTCCAGTCATTTACGTGCTACGAGGGTGGATTGCGTATTCGTATATAACGAGATAAATCGTAAATTGAATTTTTTTTTGTATCTTCGCTTTCCTTTAAATTTAGTGAGTTCTTCTTTCTGTCAGATATGATATGATGTGAGTAATGGCAAGTGAATTGAATTCCAATTGGTTGTCGGAATTAATTCAGAAGACTAATTGGAAAAAAGGACTGGAAATAAATTCGAGGGAATTCGCAACAACTTTCAAAGAACCTTCATTTTAAGGCCACTAAAAAGAAAAAAATATATCTATCTCTTATCAAGACTTATTGGACTGTCCCTCCCCAGTTAAGCTGACATTTGAATACAAATTCACATGTGCACATAGTTTTACTTCACGTATCAGCATTCAACATTCGTAGTTTTCCCATTAACTCTAGAATGAAGGCAGCATTCTGTACTTCTATCCCGATTAGGGCACATTAGTCTTAATGTCTATCGGAAAATGGTCCTTTATGTAGATATCCGTGGTAGCGTAGAGAGATTTCTGAAAAACCCATTAATTTGGACTTAACACAACGAGGGTACTCTGTACTCTCTATTCAAATTTCACTTAAGCACAGCACAGTCGAAGTAAGCCTGTTGGCGCACCACATGTAGATGAGGTGAAGACATTTACATATAGAGAGATCCATTTACATTCACACACCCCCTCAACACATAGATATATCTACCATGGAAGTATGTATCTAAAATAGCAAAGCGAAATCATTAATTCTCGCCACATGTGTGAGAGTGGGTTGTACGTCTGTATAGAGAAAATAAAAACTAATTATATTTGCATTATTAACATAAATTCCATTAGATGAAAACAGCACTGGGGTTGCCATATCCAATCGTTGACAGCAACGTCGGCGTTGGCCGTATCCCCCAGGAGTTCCAAATGAGTTCTTCAAAGAGGTTTCCTTGGTAACGGACAGGGTAGCATTTGCAAGTGACAACATTCAAAGTCAAACGTATTATAGCCACCGCCACGAATTGGGGGTAACTAACTAAGAAGATGAATAGTACGTGTGTCACTGGCTTAAGGAGGTAATGCGTCACCTCCTTCATTCTAGGCATTAACAAGAAATTTATGTCGAACTCAAGAAGGGGTTTAACTGCATAAATTATTATATTCAAATATGTTTCAATGTTTTCAAACTTTTCTTTATTTTATTCTTAAAAAAAAAACATATGAGAAGGCTACAATCTACTGTGTGGATCGTTTTATACCCTACCCCATCCCTTAATGGCGCAAATTTATAGTCAATCGATGTTTAAAGGCACACAAGTTAACATCAACTTTAAATTAAAAGCTAGCTTTAACTTATTTTCATCAATAGACACTTTTTAACGGTGCGCTAATTAGTGTATACTAACGAACGTACCTCTAAGAAATCTAAGTCAAACTCATCTAAAAAGTGACAGTTCTGACAATCAAACAAACCCCATTTCAGTGAACACTCTCAAACACTCCTAAAAGTGACAGTGGAAAATATTTCAGCTGTTTGTGCCTATGCCCGATTTGAAAATGACAGATGACATTACGCTAACTCTGCATTAAATATTTAGAGTGAGGTTTCGGTTGCTTTCACTTTAATGCAGAGTGATGACGCTAAAGTACACTTTTTGACGACTAAATTTATCAAAACGTGTTAGTACGTGATAAAATAATTTTAAAGTCTTCTTTAAGTGACTATAAACTTGCTCCAATATCCCATAAAATGTGTGCTTTATGGCAAAGAAATATCAAAATTGACATTGACATATTGTTCAGACAGTTTATCAACATCTTGTATGGTTCGACAAAAAAAAAAGTTTTTCTCCTGCATATGGTATGGCGTAGGGTATACAAATGGTTTTTGCAGGAAAACGCCTCCCAAAAATAGGCGTGGGTTTGAATGATGTAGTAGTAGACGAATTACTTGTTTTATCAAACCCAAAGCTTTTTCGAATATATTATAATATAATATAATAATATATATATATAATATAATTTAACCGAAAAACGTTTTTTACCAAAAACCCCATTAAGTGGGAGTGGCAAAAACTTTTGATGAACAAAATATAGATATTCAGATTGATTACACATGTTGTTCTTCAAATTTCCTTACTGTTTGGCCAAAAATAGATTTTTTTCTAAAAAGTGGGCGTGGCAGTAGGAGGATTTTGAAATTTTTTTCACTTGATCGAACAGCACGTACAAGGATCACATGTACCAAATTTTATTGTCCTAGTACAAAATTTAAGGCCCAAAAACCGGTGACCTACAGACCGACGGACGGACGGCAGACAGTCATCCATATACTTCGAGGTATATCGAGCTTAATTATTTCTCTTTGTTACAAACTATGTATCAAAACTCATATACCCCTATGGGATAGGGTATAAACATCTAAGTTCAACATACATATCATCCAGTGCAACTTTAAGGGTGGATGCTCCCCTTCAACAATTGCCCTTGGTGACATCCTTCTAAGCTGTATATCGAGTATATTAGTTAGCTAAGCTGCCTCGGAGCACAAATCTATCACCAAAACTTTTTCTGTCCAGAATATTTTTTTCTAACTAGCTGTGTGCTATGTGACACATTTTCTTGGAATCACATATTAAGAAAATAATCTTCCAATATGTCACAGCCGTAGTTCTGGCTCATCCGCAGCGGGCACATCGACAATGCTCTAGAGCTTCTCCACTTTAGCTTCTCAACTATGTCAGACCGCAATAAAATGGATGCTGGAAATCAGCGCACCGAATTTTGGTGGCTGATTATGATGAAAGTGTTTCTACCCTCCCACTAGACTTTGTGGACTTGTTCTGCACTCCTTAGTTTTAAGATATACCAGGTAGATCAAGCTTAGCTATGTGTCCTTGAGGAGATCCCTGCCCAGCATCAATCGCTTCCGAGATGCGACCGATGTTAAGCGTCTGTCGTATAGGCAGCGTGGTAGACTCATATGATATCTGAACTGACACCAAAGATGCAATTGTACCGAGTGCTAGTCATCATATAATTGTGTTTTTGGTATCTGGTTGACAGATGCCATAACATCGTCGGTGTACAGTAGTAGTTGAACAGATTTTTGAAAGATTGTGGCCCTAACATTGGGCTCTCAAGAACAGCATTGAAGGAATTACACTAAAATTTCAAATAATTTAAGGCATCTCTGCTCACCTTGATGGAACCGCGGGAATTCTCCATCGCCGTGCTCTAACGACGGATGGTTTTGACCGGCATAGACCGGTATATTTATTCTGTCATATCAGGCTACGAAACTGATGAAAAGGTGGTTTGTATCGATTTAGAATTCTTTTGAATTTTCCAAGGTTTCCTTTGTATTGGAAAAACTATGGTGAGCTTCCATTCTTCAGGCACACTTTTATTCGATTAAATGTTGCTAACTTGTCAGTGTATGTATGTTACTTAAAGGTCGTCAACATCGTCTTTATATAGCTCGTCAGGAATGCCCCCATTTTTAACTCCTTTTGCTATCCTCATTACGGTATGGCGGTTGGAAGTTGCCGATTTCGACGACAATATTAAATGGTTCGTTCCACCTCACAGGAGTGCAGGGTGCAACATCTTTCTTGTCGGTATGTAAACATTGAATCAATTTGTCATTTATCAAGCGACTGACTTGAGTAAATATTTCTATTTAGTTCAGTTCTAAGTCTACCTATAAATCGCTTCACAATGAAACAACGCGAAGAAAAAACATTGATTCGGTACATTAAAAGCTGTCGTAGTGGGGGATCTTCGACACGTCGTTCATCGACGCCCAAAACCAACATTGGACCATTTTTCTTCAGAGATGGCGAAAAAGTCTAAGGCAATCGATATCTGCGGATGTTGGACCATTACATGTTTGAAAAAGGACTGGATGGTTACTGGTTTAATGCCAGGCCATAATGTAAATCAAACAATGCCGTTTCTGCAACAAAAATTCCATGGACATGTGCTGTAAAAAAAATTTAGACATTAAATGGCCAGATTTGACCCCTCCGGACTTATTTTTGTAGGTTTATTTTAAAAAAATCAGTTTACTACGCTGAAATATAGAGATTCGTACATAAACCGAACAACACGAATTTGGAATGCCCTACCAAAGTCTGTTTTTCATTATATCTTACAGATATTTAAAACCAATGAGCATCGGTATCACCTTTCTTTTTATCCCGAACTCAATAACCTAAGGGTTTTCATAACCCCTTGAGTGCGCGCTAATTATAAAAAAAGTGTACGTCAGCAAGCCTCAGATCATTGAATAGCTCAAGGCAAACTTTCGTGCAGAAATATTTATTGATTTTGGTTATTTGAGGCGGCGGATTCTGCTCTAACAGAATCCTGTCGAGATGAACAAGGAATTATCGTAGTTGAGACACAGTCGATGCTGAGGATATGGAAGAACCACTTCTGCAGACTGTTAAACGACGATGACGAACAACATTCCGCTGTCAAGCAGAACGAAAAATTCAACATTGGCAACGACAGCGAAAACTGCCAACCACCCGATCTGATTAAAGTGAGGATAACAATATCTAATCTGAAGCTTAAAAAGGCTGCCGGAAATGACGGCCTTCATAAAGCCGGTGTAGGTGACTTGGTAAGTAATATCAATGAATTCATAAGCAGAATCTGGTCGGAAGAAAGTATGCCTGAAGAATGGAACCCCAGCATCGTTTGCCCGATCCACAAAAAAGGAGACGCTCTGAACTACGACAACTACAGAGGCATAAGTCTCCTCAACATCGCCTACAAAATTCTATCTGCCTTAATATGTGAACGCCTGAAACCGTTTAAGAACAACCTGATCGGCCCTTATCAGTGTGGTTTTAGGCCAGGAAAGTCCACAACCGATCAAATTTCGGCAGATCCTTTAAAAAACCCAAGAAGTCTAAATCGACACCCATCACATATTCATCGATTTCAAAGCCGCATACGTCAGCATTTATAGAGACGAACTATACAGAGCCATGTCAAGTTTTGGTATACAGCCCAAACTCGTCCGTTTGTGTAGGATGACGATGGAGAATTCTCGCTGCTCCATCAGGGTCGGAAGCGACCTGACTGACACATTCGATACCAAAGAAGGATTTAGGCAAGGCGATGCGCTGTCATGTGACTTCTTCAATCTGATTCTTGAGAGGAGTGGCCAAAACTCACAAGCCTACACCAGAGGCACAATTTTCCAAAAATCTGTACAACTACTAGCATACGCTGACGATATTGACATCATTGGTAGGACCCAACGTGATGTCATAGCCACGTTTGCTAGTATAAAGAAGGAAGCGGCAAAAATGGGTTTAGCAGTAACGAAGTATATGCTGTCAACACGAAAGGACACACAACATCGACGAATTGGACAGAACGTCACCATTGACAGATATAACTTTGAGGTAGTACTGGACTTTATTTATCTCGGTTCCGCTTTTAACTCTGACAACAACATCTCGTCAGAAATTAAACGAAGAATTACTCTTGCCAACCGCTGTTTCTTCATGATAAGAAGGCAATACAGTAGTAAAGCCCTCACTCGAACTACTAAGGAGATCTTAATAAGACCCTGATCATCCCAGTCCTGCTCTACGGCGCTGAAGCATGGACCGTCTCAAAAGCGGATGAAGAAATCCTTGGTTGATAGAGAGGAAAATTCTTCGGTCCCGTTTGCGTTGCCCTTTAATAAAAGGGCAGGGTACATGAGAATTTTTCTCATTTTTGCTGGGCGATACTTATTTTGACGACTGTGGTGCAACTGAGGAGCTAAATTGTAAATACATTAATTGTACACCATGGCTACTAATTCTTGACAAAACAAACTCATTGCAGCTTCTTCAAAGAACTCAATTTTTGGATTCAGCCCGATAATTATATCTCACAAACAGGACAAATTGTGAAAATATATTTCCGTTTAAAAAAAAATATACAACGGTTATATTTTTGGTTTTCTCCAAATCGCTTCAAAAGAATTTTGTTAAGTTTCATAGCTAAGATTAAATGAATGGAGTAAAAAAATCAATTTTTGACAATATTTTTAAAATATTGCACTTCTCTATAGCGAAAGTGAGTTTCTTCAAACGTTATATCAAACAAAAAATGTTTCTACACAGAAACAAGAACTAAACTATCTGAACTGAAAACTTAATCAACGTTTTTTCCATTCTTCGCAGACTTAGCAGACTTCATTTGCAAGAGATTGTTGCAACTAGTAACCGCAATTGCAATTGTCTTACAATAATCTTTGATAGTTTAAGTTAAAATTAACATAAATTGTATTACAAATAGGTCAAATAAGTCAAACTGTTATTTTGTTGCCACTTTTACTGTTTGCGCCAACTCCTCATATGTATATATCTTTGGTCCAAATATTTTTTACGGAATTTACAATTTTACTGAACTTTATGAAAAATCAATACAAATGATGTCAAGAATATTTTTGCCGAATTCCGAACTACATTTTTTCAATCACCGTTACACATAACATATAACTTTTTAGTCTTAATCTCAATACCTAAATGGAATTTAACGGTTTTCTTCATTTCGACCAAACTATGAAAGTCATCAAAGTCTAGCATAATTGGTATTTAAACCACTTCTACATTACCTATAGGCGCATGTGAAAGGGAAGGTTACGTACACCTTTTTCTCCGTACGTTTTCAAGTGCACCCTATCCTATAGGCGGATAAAAGTTTTGGTACATAGTCTTTTGCATAGAAAAGCTCTTGCAAAACAATGAACCTATAAAAAATTCTTCACTCAATAAAAATTTGCTTAGAGCCAGACCAAATTATGAGATCTTTTCAGTCTCAAAAAATTGTCTACATATTGTAATTTCCTCTTTGTCTCCGCAGCATGTAGAAGTTGAAGAATGAAGACTTCTTGCCTTTAAACCTTATTTGGTTGTTTACGATTATTTGTTGGAAAATAAAAAAAAAAATAAAAAAAAATTTGTCCGCCCCCGGGTGGACTCGAACCACCAACCTTTCGGTTAACAGCCGAACGCGCTAACCAATTGCGCCACGGAGGCGATGAAATTTCCGTACGTGTTGACTAACTAAACAGAAAGCATTGCTGACTAGAGGTTTTCCTTATCAACTAATAAAAATAAAACTGAAATAGGTTATGCGTATTTTTGTTGAAACATTCCTCACATTGGTATTAATAGGGTTTACGTATCACATGAATGAAATCAGTTTTATTGTGAAAGAATGCAATTATTGTGCAAATCATTCATTGAATTGTGCTGTTTGTTTTGCTTGTATAGGGTGTAAGTACCAAATAAGACCTACCAGTGTTGACATATAACCTATTGTATCCAGTCGTTGTTAAAGGTCTTGCGGTAAAAATGATTGGGAAAATTAAATTGTGTATTTGTGCATCTTAGATCCAACTTGTTGTTGTTTTGACATGCCCAATTGACCCGAACGACGCACGACGAGTTCAGACGAGTTCACAGACCACTTTAACCGGAGCGGTTAAAATATATTTTCGTTGTTATATAATAGGAGAGTTGCTAGGTACTGACGCACGCTCAGTCGAAAATATTGCTGTTGCAAGTGCAAGTGTTACTGATGATTCGAATTTATCGATTACCCGGCGCGGGCGTTCGCAGCAGTTAAACGTGTCGTACCTACACTATGGCGTTTTTTTTTGCATTTGAATTTGGATCTTCATCCTTATAAAGTTTAAATTACGCAACAATTGAAGCATATTGCTGACCATTCAAAGTCACAACGTCTTAGATACACTTCTTGGGTGTTCTCCCGAAAAAGGGAAAGGACAACTCCAATCCGGCGAATTTCCGGTCGATAAGTCTCCTTCCGAGTATCAGCAAGATTTTCGAAAGGATTCTCAATCGAGCACTGTTTAAGTGGTCTGAGGACAATATCGGAGAACCAGTTTGGCTTCAAGGCTGGACATGACTGTATTCATGCCGCCTCCATACTTGTCTCTGATATACAATGGAACAAAGCCAAAAAACAGTGCACGGGTGCAGGTCTGGTTGATTTAGCGAGAAGGCTTTTGACACCGTATGGTTAGAGGGCCTTTATCTGAGGCTGACCAGACTTGGCATAAGTAAACCACTGCTATATATGCTTCATGACATGCTGACTGGTAGAACGTTTGTTGTCAAAAGTGGCAATGTAACTTCTACCACAGAATTTTTCATTAAGAATGGTCTGCAACTCGCCGATTCTCTTCAGCATTTACACCAGTGATATGATAGGCAGTCTTACTCAGGCAATTGCGTATGCGGACGATCTTATCGCGAACAGAACAGCCTATACTGTCAAAGTCATTCGAACTCTTTTGCAGCGGGACTTCGACAAGATCCAGTGATATTGTGATGACTGGAAGTTGAAAATCAACTTTCAGAAATCAGAAACTATCCTGTTTAGGACACCGTTGTCTGGGGCGTCTAAAGATACGAGAAAGAACTGGCGAAAGCTGGTGATCGTTGGACCAAACGGACAGCCACTGGCGAGTAAAAGTGTAGTAAAGTACCTTGGCATCTGGTTAGTTCGGTATCTATATTTCGGAAGACATGTAGATTCTGCTCTGACTAGAGCTAGGGGAGCATTTGCCCTGACAAGACGATTGTTTTATAGCAGTCGTCTTGACAGCAGGGTGAAGGTGATTTGCTATATGGCACTTATTAGGCCGATGATTGCCTATGGGTGCCCGGTGTGGTTCAACGTTGCCCCATCTCAAATGGAAAAGATACGGGTATTTGAGAGGCAGTGTCTGAGGAGCTGCCTTGGAATTCACAGAGCACCAGTATCTGACTACACAAAATACCATTCCAACCTTTGGGGCTTTCTACCCCAATGATGAATATTTTGAGAGTGCGCGTTTAAGAGGCTTTATTCCGCCCGAAGCTTTCCTGTATTTGGATAGTCGAGGGCTGATACAGGATAGATCAGCGGTTCCGCTAATCTACCACGTCTTCCGACGAACTGTGGATAGGCGGCTCCTATACGACCGAGACGTCGTCTGCTCAAGACTGTGTCCGATTGGGACCGACGGAGTAGGTCACAACAGGAGAACCTGTGGTGGTTGAATGAGTGTTAAAGATAGTTGACTTAAAATTGTTATTTTATGGCCGACTTACATAGTTTTAGTCTTAGGTTTAGGTGTAAAGCAGTCATGGTGGCACAAAAAAAAAACGCTTGCTGTGGCTGTTCTAGTTTTAAAGTTATTTTAGGTGGTTTTAATTAATTTTGAGTAGTTTAAGTTGGTCGATAAGTAGTTTTAATTAGCATGTAAGTTAAAATAAAAAAAAAGACAAGGAACCAAGTTTTTCAAAGTTTTCTTGGTAAAAATTGTGTTACTTTTATATTTATATATTAGATAATAGACCGAAAGACATTAGAATAAAGTTAACGTATAATTTAGGGCGCCCGCATAGGGCAAGTAAGTTAGTTAAGTAGTTGATAAGTAAGCTAGTTTTTTCTTGAATTTTTGTCTAGCATGTAAGTTAGTTTTAAGTAAAATAAAATAAAAATGAATTTAAATAAAAAAAAACACTTCTTGGGTGTTGGAACAACAGACAATTGTTTTGAGCAACATATTCTTCAGCGATGAGGCACATTTCTCACTCGGTGGGTATGTAAACTAACAAAATTACAGCATATGGGGCTCAGCAAACCCACAAGTGATCGAAGATGTGCCGTTGCATCCAGGCAAAGTGACTGTTTGGTGTGCTCTATGGTCGAAAGGTGTCATGGGTCCGTATTTCTTTGAAGATGTCAATGGGGAGACGGTTACAGTCGATTCGGAGCGATAACCGATTTTTTTCAATCGGCCGCGGCCGGCGATATTCCATATTTACGCGAATACTGCCCGAACTCTAGACGCAATAAAAACCGTCATAACTCAAGTTATGGCAGAGATACCTCAAAATAATCGCATCCTGCTAATCTTTCCGAGGCGGCCATTTGAATAATATTGATATCAAAACAGTGAAAACTGTTCACTAGTTCTCCAGATAATCGCATTCATACAGGTTTGTAACGTTATCTATACATAGATAATTTTTTTTAGTGTGCGAAGAAATTACTATAGGGGCGGCACAAATTGGGTCTGCCTCGGGCGGCCTCAACCCACTCTACGAGACGGCTTGCCATCTTGTTTAGCTTCTCTCAATTCCTCGATCGATGAGGGAAATTTCATCCATAAATTTTTTTTTACATATAGAACAACATAGTTGCCTTACTGTTTTTGAATCCCAATGCCCTCACCAACTCCAACTTGGAGTCCTGGGTCTCCAATGTATCGAAGATTTATTTTCATTTTCTCAATTCTTGGAATGGCACCACGGGTTTCTTCAGATATATTTGAAAGGAACTGATTGCATTACCATTCCATGTAATGAAATCCGAATCTCTACAGGTTCTTGAAAATAATTATCATCTGTGACCCCGAAAAGCCGTGGATTACAGATTTTTTTTCACGTTTGTATGTTTTAAATATTACTGGCAAATTGAAGGTACCCTTTAGACCCACTTTTGTTGATTAAGTTACAAGAATATTTCGATGATCTCCTCTTCCAGGACGGTCGTCCACTGAATCCCGTTCCTCGACCAAACTCCTAATCATGAACAACTGTGGCAGCTGATATTGATTTGGCGATGTTTTCCCTAAATCATTTTAAAGGGTTGTACTGTACTGTACTGTATGTATCCCTTATAAATTTCCATAAACTCAATCAAAACCTGGATAAGAACAAAATTTTAGATATTGAAAAAAAAAGAAATGCGTGCTTTTGTTGGTTTTATTTTATTTTATTAAAAATCACACGCCGAATTGCTGGTATATACTCTATCTTTGAATTTAATTTTCGACATGGAATGACTGAATTGAAGGCACACCCAAGGATTTTATTAGCTTAAAACCACTCTAGATATTCTTCCTTTTTGTAGGATTATGTGCTTTTCTTGTAGATAATTTTCAGCAGAAGATGCACTTGGAATAACTTTTCTAGAGGTAAATACCCATTTTTTTTATTTTTCTCCTGTTGGAACAAATGTTTCTTGTCCATATTTTTTCACAATGCATGTATTTCACCTACCACTTCACTAAACTATAATTTTGAACGTGTATTTTCTCAACAAGCTTTCACGCATCCAATCCTTAACTGCCTTAACTGAATGAATTTTATTGATTTTTGTACATAGCTGTATCGACAGATAGGCGGAGTTTTTGATGGTCTTGGAAATGATTTCAAAAAATTAAAGTTATTACCCAACCTTTTGCAATGTATGGTCTTAAAAAGGGTCTGTTTGACCCGGACAGATCAGGACAAATAGTTGCAAGTAGAGTAATCCACACAAAGGTTACGAAAACTTACCGGTAATCTGCCATCGATTTGTTCCTTATCCCCCCCGCAAGCGGAGAATATCTACCTACCGTGCCGGGATTCAGCCATGCTAAGGTGTCCAGTTAAAAATGATTTGTATTGCTATCGCGTGTAACGAAAATTCCGGGTAAGCTTGTTGATTAACTAGCCTTATGTGTATAATACAGAGCTCTGTTACAGAAAATAACAGCAACGGACCCACTGAAATATACACTGAGTTCACTTTTCAAGAGTGCATGGCCGTCTGCTTGGTCTTAAGATCAAAGATGCCATCAATGTTTACTTTCCTCTAAAAGATAAATGCGCTGAAACCCCCCGATACCTTGACTTAAATCAAAAACATGACCCCTAGAACGATCAAACCTGCTAAGTCAATTACGACAATGGTCTTAGTTCGGCTTTACACATCCTATATCGTTATGAGGAAAAACTGGAAAAAGATAGGATCCATGCAGAAAGCGACTTTTTTCACTAAAGCATCTGCAATGCAAAAGTCAAATGCAAACCAGGTGTCCTATACCCAAAAGGAGGAACGACAAACAAACTAAAACCATAGGGTAAAAACACTCGCCAAAAGGTTTTCATTAAGATTAGTCTTTAGTGACGTTTGGTAGTACAAAAATCTAATAACCTGCGAATACCAATGATTGGTCGATTTGGTCGAATCGGCTATCTACAGTCTTATCGAGGTCTGACCTGTATCCAAGCTTTATGTGGAATATACCAGAATCATATTCTAACTTACAAGTCCATGCGATTAAGTGTTCGAAAGACGAATTGCCCTTGTTACATGCAAAGGAGTTCATCGTATGCTTCGGTCTTAAGAGAGTTGAGCCAAAGCTAATATGGAAATAAAATGCTGCTGGAGAAACTTCCAGCCTCCTATAGATTGTAAAGAGTCGTGTCAAAAATGTTTAACAATTTTTAAAAAGCAAATCACTAACACTTTTGAACGAAAATAGATTTATCCACATGTCCTCCGAAGTGCCGCAATATCTCTTTCACTCTTGCAAAAACTTAAAATTAAAAGCACACCTGCCATTCTGACCATAGTTCAAACTCAGACCTTATAAATATAGGTGCAACCGATTTTCCGTGCATAATGTCCGCCCGTTTCTATTGAAACTAAAACCTTAAGTGTACCTAATGGGTTGTGAACAAAAATGAATTATCCCATTTTCCCTTCCAAAAAATACAAATTATCATCACAATGGTATGCTGTTCACTATTTCCAAAAGACCCCATTCAAAACTGCCCAAAGTGACCCCTAACCTTTCCATAGTCATTCATTATTCGATGAAAAACGTGCAAAATCGACTTAAAAACTCAGTTGTTGTTACTTCATTAAATGCTAGCCACAGGGTTATACCCAAAAACCAACCCTCAAAAAATTGTTACATGCATTTCAAGTTCGTTACAATTTTTATCATACAACTTTGTGAAAAAACACAAAATTGCTTCGAAGCGTAACTAAATCAAAATGGAATATATTTTGGTAACCTTGAACGAGTTTAGAGTTTTTTTTTGTGTATATAATGAAAATGCGATTTACTTTTTCAAATTCAGTCCACCGATTGTGCAAAATACCACACCACCCTTATGATTCACGAATGACAACGTTATGTGCGAACAAGTTCTTCGGATATGCCTACATCTCTCCGAGACTTAACACATTTCATCTCCCAGGGTAGTATTTGAAAAAAAAAACTCACTCAGCCAACTCTGTCAAAATTTTGCTGAAAAATTACAAACCATTGTTAGTTAATAATCCTCTAGTAATGAGACCTCTAAGGGTGACCTCAGGGGCATTTGTATTTATTGCACCCCATGTCACATCACCGCCCTTTTGGATTGAATTTTATCGCTTCATTTTGTGTGGCTTTGAATTTGAAATGAAAACATTTTTCAAAGAAGAAAACTAAAAAAAAAAACACCGTTCCACATAATGGGGGAAATGAATTCACCCCCCAAAAAGTGTGGGCAAACATTTATATTCATGGAATGGGGTGGTTCCTTGAAAATTGGAAATATTTTGCTGATGTGCAAAGACCTGATTTAGTTCTTGTGATTTTTGGCTCAATAAATATTTATTTAACGTGGTTTGACATAATTTCTGTTTTTTTTCCATCGAACACGACGACAGCGGTAGATTGGGGTGAATTTATAGAAATCGCTAAAATGTGGAATTCGCAATAAAAATCAGAATAATGCTTGATCAAAAATCGTTTTGGCAGTACACACAATGAGCGTAGGGGATTTATTTTATAGTTTTTTGTTCGATTGTGTTGTTGTTGTTGTTTAATGTTGAAATTGAAAATATCATGTATTCCATTGTGTCATTATTCCATTTGTATGGTAATTTTTGTTTTCGGCTTGTATACGATGAATTCGATGGGAAAATATTTTTTTTTCTATGTAGCATATTTTTGGTACTCGATCTACCTAAAGATAGATATAATGATAAGTTGAACTATTGATGGAGATGTACCAAGCTTTCTAAGAATCGAGCTTACTAAGAACAATAACAGCAGCAGCATCTACATCAACGATTGTCTCACTGCCTACACTAGGTCTTTATTAAAAATGGCAAATGATCTTAAACACCAACACAAATGTAAATTTGTCTGGGTAAGAGATTCATCTGTTCTCATCAGAATAAGAGAAGGTGATAGAGCTGTGGGGGCTTTTCCACAAATGTTCGTAAACAAACTAAATAAAAAACGGGTCTTCCACTAAGACTATAAAATTTAGCTGTTTAATTTATTTAAGTAAAAATAGGTTAGGTTTTCGCAATAGATGATGCACGTTGTAAGAGCGGTAAGTCAAAAAGAAAAGTGTCAATGTCAAAAAGACTTTTACATGTGGCTGTCAAAGTAGCGAGCGAGTAAGAGTAGGTGTTGCCATTAATATTTCAAATGTAGCACATCCTTCATTTCATAGTGAGAATAGTGTAATACATAACAACTTTCATTCAGAAAGCTTCTTCTTCGAACCTTTCATCTCACTTGAAATTTACAAAATTATTATATCACTTAAATCTTCTTACTCGTCGTCATTGGATAATAACGGGTGATCCAAGTAGAGATACTTTTTTCAATAGCCTTTTTTGACAGATCACGTGTGAGTTGTGTCATGCTGTCATGTTATTTTTGTTTAGTAATGTTTGGCATTTCATAATGGAAAGACTTACGCGTGAACAACGTTTACAAATTGTTCAACTTTGTTATGAAAATTCACGTTCTGTGAGGAATGTGTTTCGTGCACTTCGCTTAACTTATGGTCAACATAATCGGCCTACTGAGCGTACTATTCGCAACACCATTACCCATTTTGAGACCCAGCATTCATTATTGGATAATATTCGACCGAATAGACCACGTCCAGCACGCTGTGAAGAAAATATAGCGGCCGTAGCTGAGAGTGTACACGAAGACCGTAGAGAGTCAAATCGGCGCCGTTCGCAGGAACTCGGACTGACGTATGGAACGACTTGGCGCATTTTACGTCAAGATCTTAAATTGAAAGCGTACAAAATACAGCTTGTGCAACAACTGAAGCCGCTCGACCTTCCCAAGCGACATCGCTTTGCTCTATGGGCTCTTGAAAAGTTCCAAGAAGATCCGTCGTTTTTGAGGCAAATTTTGTTTAGCGATGAGGCCCATTTTTGGCTGGCTCAATGGGTACGTAAGCAAATAAAATTGCCGCATTTGGGACGAAGAGCAACCTGAAGAGATTGAAGAACTGCCATTTCATCCAGAAAAAACAACGGTTTGGTGTGGTTTGTGGGCCGGTGGAATCATCGGTCCATATTTCTTTAAAAATTATGCCGGTGCGAACGTAACCGTCAATGGCGACCGTTATCGTGCCATGATAACCGACTATTTGATGCCTGAAATTGAAGCTCGTGATCTCGGCGACATTTGGTTTCAGCAAGACGGCGCCACTTCCCACACATGGCATCAATCAATGGACTTATTGAGAGAACATTTCGGTGAGCACATAATTTCACGTTTTGGGCCGGTCGATTGGCCACCAAGATCGTGTGATATCACACCGTTAGACTTTTTCCTGTGGGGATATGTAAAGTCAAAAGCTTATGCCGACAAACCCGCTTCGATTCAGGCCTTGGAGGAAAACATCATGCGTGTCATTCGCCAGTTACCAGTCGAAATGCTCGAACGAGTGATCGAAAATTGGACTCAACGGATGGACCATCTGCGACGTAGCAACGGCCAACATTTGATAGACATAATCTTCAAAAAATAAATGCCAAAGAATGTTCTTTCAAATGGTAATAAGCGTTCTCCATTAAATTTGAATTTTCTGTGTTTTTTTTTTCTTTAAAAAAGTAGGGAACCTCGAAATGGATCACCCTTTATCTCAAGTTTCATATTGAAACAAATTGCGTTTCATATTTCTGATGTTCTTTGTTAAATATTTAAGCTGTAGTGTTACCGCTGCACAAAAAGGTGATACAACTTTATTAAATAATTATCGTCCAATTTCCATCTTATCCGTTTTTTCTAAAGTTTTTGAAAATGGCATTAAATATAGAATGTTTTCATTTTTAGATATGACTCATTTCTTCAGTGATTGTCAGTTTGGGTTTAGAAGTGGTAAATCGACTGAAAGTGCTTTACTAAAATTATCAGGAGAAATATATAACAGTTTGAATGCTTCTCAAATTCCTTCCACTTTATTTATTGACATAACCAAGGCTTTTGACATGGTAAACCATGATTTGTTGTTAAATAAATTATTTAATGCAGGTTTTAGAGGTTTTTTTCATAATTGGTTGAACTCTTATCTAACAAGTCGTAAACAAGTGGTAAAAATCAAAAACGTTCTGAGTTCGCTTAAATTTTTAAGTATAGGCGTTCCTCAAGGGTCAGTCTTGGGACCGATACTTTTTTTAATTTATGTAAATTCGTTATTTATCCAACCAGCAGATGATACTGCTCTTTCCTACTCTGATAACAGCTATCTTGATATGTTTTCTAATGTTCATTAAAACCTAGATATAGTACGACGATGGTTCAATTATCATAAGCTGATCATCAGTAACAAAACAAAGTTTATGGTATTGAATATTAAGGGTGGAAGATCCGAAGAGTTGCCTTTATATTATCACTCACCAAGCTGTTGTAGATTTTGTTTAATTGACGCTTATGATCATAAATTGTTTGACAGTCAGGTTTGTTGTAGTGACGGTTGCTTTCTAATCGAACGTGTTGATAGCTTTAAATATCTTGGAATTATATTGGAACATAAGTTTTATTGGAAGGAACATACGTTATATCTGAAACAGTATCTTAATGGAGTTATAAGACAATTATATCACGTTAGTATTTACTGCAATCTACCCATTTTAAAATTAGTTTATAATGGTATCTTTAAATCAAAACTACAGTATGGAATTTCTTGCTGGGGTGGCACTTATTTTAATAAAATAGAACCTTTGTTGATTAAACAGAAGCATGCAATAAGAATTATGTTTAAAGTCATTCGTTGAACCCCTAGTTTTGAGATATTCAAATGTCTCGAATTTCTTCCTTTAAGGCACTTATACTGCTACAAAGTCTTAAAGATATTTTTTGAAAATTCCAGGTATTATGATGCTAGAGTACACGATAGCCAAAACTTAAGAGTTTACACCAGGAACTTCGTAAGTATACCCGCGATCCACAAAACACATTTCTCACGTTTTTATTATGTTACTGCCTCTCGTTTATTTAATACATTACCTGAAAAACTAAGGTGTGAGAGAGTGAAAACAGTATTCTTAAAAGATATTAAAAACTGGCTTTTCTCATTTAACCACTCTGAAATTGACGCTTTTTTAACGCCAATGATCTAATACATTCACATAATATATTATTTTTCTTTAATAATTTCACTATTTGTTGTATTTTTTTACCTTTTACAATTTTTAGGTTGGTTTTTTCCCCATCATTTTATTTTTCATTAGTATAACTGTACATTCGCCTCTTGTCATTCATAAGACAATAGATTGTACTAAGCTGTTTCCTTCAAAAAACTTAAAAAAATGTTTGAATTAATTTGAATTATTTGTACAAATGTACTTTATATTTAAGTTTCTTGATATGAAAAAAAAAGAAAAAAAGAAGTTAATCTTATAAAGAGGCGGAAGATGTTTAAAATAAATTTTTAGCTAGAATGGTGTGACTATATGAAATAATAATTTCTTAAGTAGATAACTTTCATGTTTCTGATACGTGTGAGATATCTTATACATTTGACACACTAATGGTATCAATACTATAGTAAACGGATGTACCATGTGTCATGTAATACCACGCTAATGCCACGCGAGCAGCATGATATTTGCTAGGCTTGATACTGGCATTTTTACCGTAGTATACATAGAATTCTACTGATCGCAGCACCATTCTTGCTAAGTGGTACGTTGAAGAACTAATTTTTGTATTGCCGTTTCTGAACTCATACTACATGAAAGGTGTGACATAACCCAAGGTATTGCCAATACAATGGTACCAATGCCATGGTTTTTATACCACCAGTGTGTCAAAGGTATTAAGCATGTCAAAATACTAACAGATTCTTATAGAGTGGTTATATAACGGGTGGTTATTTTCAGAGATTGGTTTTTTGAACAGAGATAAAACTGAAATTTTGTGGTCAAATCGGGCAACTTTAATGTCATTTATGTTCAGTTTGGTTTTGCCAATTCATCATGAACAGGTTGACAAATGAACAACGCTTACAAATCGTGCAAACTTATTTCGAAAATATTGGTTCAGTTCGCGACGTTTACCACAAGCTCCGTCCATTTGACGGTCGACATAATCGTCCATCAGAGCAATTAATTCGGTTAACCATGGATCGTTTTCGCACTACGTTTACTCTATTTGATAATACGCATCCGTAGAGACTTCGAACAGTGCGCACCGAAGAAACAATTGCCGCTTTAGAGCAAAGTGTTGAAGAGGATTCGCATGAATCGACTCGCCTCCATACACAGCAGTTGGAGCTTCATCCATCAACTTTATGGAAAATTACAAGATCCAGCTTGTGCAAAAATTAAAACCGCGAGACTATGCAATGCGTCGTGATTTTGGTGTATGGTCCGAAAATGAGATTGATCTCGATGCTGATTTTCATCGCTCATTTCTTGTAGAATGGCTACGTCAACAAGCAGAATCGCCGCATTTAGGATGAAGAGAACCCGCATGAGACCCTTGAGACGCCATTTCACATCCACAAAAACTGACTGTTTGGTGTGCTCTATGGGCTGGTGCAGTCATTGGGCCATACTTCTGATGTTAGATAGTCAGTTAACGTTAATGGAGACCGACTTGAATGGCATGAATGTGGATGAGATGTGGTTCCAACAAGACGGCGCTACACGCCACACAGCGCACGTCACAATCGATTTATTGAAGGAAACATTCGATGGGCGCATAATTTCGCGGAATGGACCAATCAATTGGCCACCAAGATCGTGTGATTTGACACCATTTGATTATTTTCTTTGGGGATATGTGAAGTCGCTCGTCTACGCCAACAAACCAGAAACATTAGGGGGCTTGGAAGCCAACATTCGTGTCGTTATTGCCGACATACGGCCCGAAATGCTCGAAAAAGCGGTTGAAAATTGGACCTCTAGACTTGGCTCTATTCGAACCAGCCGCGGCGGTCACATACCCGAAATAATATTTGAGCTTTAATGGATTAAAATTATTTTTCCAATAAAGCCAAATTAATGGACATTGAGATGATTTTCTTGTGTTTTATTTCAATTTGAAGTTCTATACCTCTAAAAAAACACCCGATTCAAGCCAAGCATATTATAATAAAATGTCTGCATCCCCCGTTTTAGATTGAGATTTTTTTGAAATCTTTAAATTAAATAAAAATTATTTAAAAAAATCTGTGCATTGCAGTTAAGTTTATTTTACTTGTCACGAATTGTATTGCGTTCGTCCAACATATCACGCCACTACTTCAACTCTACGTTAATGGAAAACAATCCCAACTGCAGAGACTGCGACCAGGGAATTACGATTTGTTTCCTTGCCACACGGATTTTTTTTTTAATTTGAACGGCAAAATGGATGGAAATCATTTTATTTGTCATTTGAATTGATTCACTCCAAAAGCAAGACAAATTCAAATTTGTAATTGACCCGATCGTCGAAGAGTTGAGACAAATGGATCATTATGAACACTGTGCAGGGCTGACAAAAAAATATTGGCGGGAAAATAAAAAAAGTTATTAGTGATCAACATTGGTTGGTCTTATTTGTGCATTGAACAACGTTTGGTAATCTTCAAATCTTATTCTTACACTTATAAATGCCAATTTTTGGGCGCATCAGGCTTGTTAGTGGCCAGCGCCGAGAATTCTCACAACCATTCATGTGTGCGTGTGTACTTCTTGTACGATGGCGGGACCTCCTTTTGTATGCCGACTTTGAACGGCTGAGTTGTTGACAATTGATACTACTCGATGATTTGTCAGATCATCACGAAAAGAAAGCCAGTGAAAAATCATTTAGATGTTGCTACGGCTGGAAATCGAACCCAGATCGTCGCACTAACCATCGCAAAACTTAGTCCGTTTTATCCTATTTTACTTTTGATGGCTAACAAAATTATTTAAAGTGCCAGACTTAGGCAAGATTTTAAAATCGTGCTCGGAGATTTTTACACAAAGGTAGAAATAGAAGACAGTAATGTTGAAAAACGCAGCCTATACCTATTGAAAGGACTAGTGGACGGGAAATTTTCGAATATCGGAAGGAAACTTAGAAAAGGAGTGGCAATTAAATTCAAGAGGATAGAAGTTGCATATTGTAGAATAAAGCCGGGCTTCGAGTGATAAAACGCTTTCTGTTTTATGTTTAACAACAATTTATTTAAACACACTCTTATATCTAGAATTCTATTGCTTACAAAACGGTTAACAGTTCAATCATTTCAATTCAATTATGTGAAATAAAATTATATCGATTAAAAATGCTCGCGATTATCATTTTCAAATAATATCCCTTAGGTAAATTCACTCAGTAAACGTTATTCAAATCACGATCAGGTCGGAATTCAGAATAACTCACTGGTTGTCGCTTTGTCTCTAATTATGTGCTTCATATTCTTATCTGCAAAGAGATTGCATATTCTCGGAGGTTCCCGCGGTTTTATGATTGTTTGATAAATGGTGTTGATAGATATCACCAGTTCACTAGTATGTACTAGTACAGATAGCACTAGTACCAATGCCCCACACAGTGGGCGCATACAGTACCACTAAATAGATACTAAATCGATGTCTTAAATATTGCTTGCCTCAGCCAAGCATTTTTTGGCATTTTTCTTCAAAAAAGCATATATTTCCAATTTCAAGAAGCAATTTCTTCTATTGAGCTTTTTTGTACTTGTGCGGAGAAGTTTAGCATGTATAATAACTCTTTTAGGCGAATGCACAGACTTTATAGAAGATGAAATGGTATAAGGCTTGTAAAAAGTTTCCG
The DNA here is from genome assembly GCA_949824845.1 of Rhingia rostrata. NCBI lineage: Eukaryota > Metazoa > Arthropoda > Insecta > Diptera > Syrphidae > Rhingia > Rhingia rostrata. The sequence continues at coordinate 47,858,916 of OX463755.1, read as the reverse complement.
GGGATGTGTGTACATGTGACAATTAAAAAGATGTTTTGGGAAAGCTTCCGCTGAAGTAATATAGAAACATAATATATACAGAGCTTGTGACTTAAGCCTTATATCAGCTGTGATTACTAATTTTGTTTTTCGATGAACTACCACGCAAAATGTTTGGGTTCTATTCCCAGTTTTGCCAACACCAACATATTTTTTTTGTTCATTTCCAAAAATATTTTGACTTCCATTTCTTAGTATAATCACATCAAAAACACACATAACAAATGAAAAATTTCCCATTTCCGTGTACATTTTACTGATTGCTATAACTGATGCCGATGATTTGTTTTTATAAAAAATGAATGTGTAGTGCAAAAATGAATGAGTCTGACAGTCATTGGTTTTACAAAGCACGTTCTAAGTGGTTTGCTACTGAGGCATGCTGCAGGGAACAGCCTAGTGGATGGCGTGGTGGACTGGCGTGCAAAGAGACCTAAACTCGAATCCCAGTACGGACCTCATTATTTTGTTTAAATTTAATATATCATATCATAAATAACGGTTTTGAGAGTAAAATTGTTGTAATCATTAATATAAATAATTCAATAAACAAATGTCATGAGTACAAAAATATTTAAAATAAATACAGCAATTGATTTCTTTCCTTTATCGCTATTTGTGAGTTTTGGTAAGCCTTCGGTAAGGAAATCTTATAGAGTCCGGTAGAGTGCGCCAAATGTATTTCCATGAGACTTCATACAGTTGATATTGCTGGAGCGGAAATAGTCTCGAAAGTGCTTAATCGATTCAAGATTGTTAGTTGGGAATTCAGAGACGTCAATATACAAAAGTAAACATTTATGGCCCAACAGACTCGTTAGTACCGAAAGCAATTCTTTGTTTCTTACAACCATTCATATGTACGTGTGGAACTCTTGCACGACGGCGGGACCTCGTATTTATATACCGACTCCGAACGGCTACGTTGAAACAAACTTTTATTAGCAATTGATACTACTCGAATAATTTTTTAGATCATCACGAGCACAGAAGGCTCAGTGAAAAATCATTAATCGAATCGAACCCAGACCTAAGCCGCAATTCATCGCACTAACCACTTGTAACGCCAATATTAGTGCAACAAAATGGGATTTGTATACAAATTGTAGTGGATAAATTTAAAGGGCCGATGCTGATTTTGAATAAAATACAAATTATTTAGGATATTACTGTCATTTATTTTTATTATGATAATACTGGTATGGTTCAATTATGTATGGAACAAAATATCGGCCGATTGGCCGCCGCGACCTCGACGGCACACCTCCATCCGATGGCCCAAATTTTCGATAGCGCTTAGGCATAATTGAATTTCTATGCCGTTAATGTGTCGAATTATCTCATCCTTTAGCTCTTGAATTGTTGCTGGCTTATCGACGTACACTATTTCTTTCAAATAACCCAAAGAAAGAAGTCCAACGGTGTCAAATCATAAGATCTTGGCGGCCAATTGACATCGCCACCACGTGAGATAACACGGCCATTGAATTATAGCGCAAAAGAGCCATTGTTTCGTTAGCTGTGTGGCAAGTGACACCGTCCTGTTGAAACCATATATCGTCCACATCCATATCTTCCAATTCGGGCTATAAAAAGTCCGTTATCATCTCACGATAGCGAACAACATTCACAGTAACTGTCAGACCGTCCTCATATTGGAAAAAAATACGGCCGATGATGCCGCCACCCATAAACCCCACCAAACAGTCACTCTTTGTGGGTGCATTGGTTTTTTGACAATCGCTCTTGGATTATAATTTGCCAAATGCGGCAATTGAACTTATTGACGAATCCACTGAGGTGAAAATGTGCCTCATCACTGAAGATGATTTTCTTCAAACTTTGATCATCCACTGTTGCCATTTCTTGTCACCATTCTGACTGTTGACGACGCTTGAAATGGTCAAGAGGCTTTAGTTCTTGAGTCGATTGCACCTTGTAAGCGTGTAAATGCAAGTCTTTATGCATAATGTTCATCAACGACTAGCGTGAGAGGAGCAATTGTTGGGCACGACGACGAGTTGAGGAGGGCGGCTTTTCAACCACACTATCGCGAACAGCAGCAATATTTTCTGCAGTACGAGCTGTGCGAGCATGCACTAGTGTTTTCACATTGCCTACAGATCCGGTTTTTGCACGATTTTTCCGATTGTACGCACATTTGGACGATTAAATGACCGAAAAAATCACTAAGTGCACGATATGCAGTTTGATTTAAGCGCCCATTTTTTTACAATAAACCTGAATAACTTTAATGCGTTGCTCGATTGTGTATCTTTTCATGGTTCAAATTGAATTTTTCTGAAATTCAGAAATGTCAAACGAAATGCAGAATAAACTTGACGTTTATGTGTGGTTAACGTTCAACATCGGCCCTTCAAATTACATATACATACGTACAACGAAATGTTACTTCTTAGAGTTAATATTGCATTCGGAACTTCTGACCATATGATGACTCGCACTCGATAGCTTGAAAAAAACACCCCAAACTAAAATATTCAAAATCCATTACAAGCATTAACTAACGATCAAAATAATATATTCGCCCGGGTACACCCATCAATATGTAATACATTTCAAATTCGATTTAGGTTACCTAGCGGTTACCCCACCTTATGCTACAGGATTGAATTCCTCTGGGGACAAGTGTCAAATTCCAATTTTCAAATTTCTTTTTTCCACCTCATGAATATTTCAAAACTGCCCTCTCAACTCCGATACACAAATATTCGTAGCTGAAGCACAGCCAACCACCACTACAAAGCTTCCGCTCCCAATTGTGTCGTTTCTCAAAAAAAAAAAAATAACTAAATTCAAAAAGAAAACAAAAAAAAAAAACCAAACACACACCATCACACTGGTGTACCAAAATCCCTTTCGAATGTGGCCCGATATCATCTTTCACTGGACCACTGAGGCTACACCATTTCCCTGACATGTTATTATGGCGAAATAATTTTACAATTTATTTATTTTCCCTTCGTTTCCCGTTCTTCACACACACATGCAAACACATCCAACCAAATGGTAAAGGAAAAACATCTGAATTATCCCCAGCATGAAAATAAATTCATATTTATCGTTCTAAAATTATTATATCGTAATTTTTCATGTTGCCACCGCCACAGCATCACACATACGAATATAGCCTTTGACCACCACCCACTCCCGGCCCCGGTTGGAATAATAAATAACTGTTTCTGGTTATGTTTTGCTACAGCAAAGAACTCCTAGAGACCCCCCCCCCTTGCAACCTTAAGCTCGCTAACATCTTTAAACTTCTTCTTCAAGGGGGAGTGGTGGTGGATGTAGCCTGGGCTGCTCATGTCCATCTTCATATAAAAAAAAAATATTTCAACAGGAAACCCAACAAAAGGGAACCGCCGGCATAGACCGTAGACGACAAAGAAAGCAAAATAAATAAATAAATTCCTTTTCTTCCTGCATTTACAATATGAGTTCGCAGTCGCACACACAGATGGGTTTTTCGCAGGACTTTACAGGACATTTGCAAATACACACAGTTGCCATACGTGCGCACGATACAAGTAATCGTAGTTGTATACCCGGGGGGTTGTAATCCAACTGGGGGCAATTTACAAGGGTGGCAACAACGTTACATTCTCAAAAGTGCTAGATGGATGTTGGGTTGAATAAGGAGAGGCAAAGGTACAGCTACCATCACCATCACCCCAAGGCATCGTCGGACGACTGGGCAAACGAAAAATAATGGCATGCGATTATTCTCGTGAAATCCTCGAGAATATATGAAAATTATTACGATAAAATGTCATTTGCTAGGAATGGATGCTGGAGACGTTTTTGCAAGGACGCATTGATGCAAAAAATGAGACCGAGGACTGGATACATAATCTATTTCGAGGACTCAGCTTAACTTATGTTGCAAGGCGAAGTTTTTGTATATTTGTAAGCAAAAAGCTCATAGTATCTATAAAGGCTCCCAAAAATACTTCGGGATGTTTGCAGTGCCAACCTAAGGTCCCAAAGAAAAACATCGGTATTCCTCATGAATCATATCCAAATTCGTGAGGAATCTCGATGTGGGGCTGGCCCCTATGCTGTGCTATGTGCTAACTACCTAACTACACAATCGCATTACAAATCATTGTGAGGACTGATTTTACTATCGACGAACACGTAAAAAGAAAAAAAACTGAAATCGACATTCATATGGTGCAGTCAAACAACTAGCGGGAGATTTATACAAAAGAGACACTACTGCCATCCAGAAAATACGATTGGTTCCATCCGATGTGATTTCTCTACTTTTCGTGTTATAGTGAGCATAATTGGGATACGGATTTGTAATACGGGACAGACATTATCGAACTCGATTTGATAATCAGTTTGAAGGTCAAAAACGTCAACAAAAGAAGGAGGATACGAGTTTAACTTGGCAATGCCCAGTATTGTAACTCTGACTACACATCAAGTGCTTATTTTTACCTCCAAGTGGTAACCACCGGGTACTGGTCTCATCCAACCGGATTTGACTTGCTAAACGATAAGCGCGAGTGTTGATAACACGACGAAAAACAGCAACACTATAAACAACCAGGTCAGAATGGAACGGAATGAATACCCGGCCTGATGTCCCAGGCGAACCTAGACAAGCCGCTTCGACATATGCGGACAACAGGTTGTCTAGGAATTTCAAGGGTTAGTCAGGCCCGTTGAACAGAGCTGGTGGCGGATGAACCGAGAGGCCAACGGCAGCGGTCAATCCCGTAGTGGATACTGAAGGCCTCGTGTCCTAGGGGTATCTAATAATTTGGAACTGACCCTCCAGGTTAGGGGTTGTGCTTTGGGTTAACTACCAAACCAGAGAAAAAAAAATCATGTTACGAAGCAACCAATAGCCTCGGAAAGGACTGAATTTATTGTTGACGACACGGCTAAACGAAAAAAGGACAACGACGTTCGTATCTGCACCTGGATAGTGGTATAGTGAGCAGAAACAGCGACTATTCGGATGCGGATTTGTTATAAGTGCCAGACTTAGGCAAGAAGTCTTATGTTTCCAAGACATTAGCGAACGAATTGTAACGATCCGCACCAAGGCCAAATTTGCCAACATAAGCCTTATATGCGCTCACGCCCCAACGGAGGAAAAAGATATTATAGCTAAGGACTGCTTTTATGAGCTCCTTGACAAAACCTATGAGCGACTACCGAAGTACGATGTTAAAATCGTGCTGGGAGATTTTAACGCAAAGGTAGGAAGAGAAAACATCTTTAGCAGTATTGTCGGATAACATAGCCTACACGACAACACGTCTGGTTACGGACTTAGGCTAACTGACTTCGCTACGGAACAAAATGCCACTACAGCCAGCACACGGTTTCCTCACCTCGATATCCATAAGTGGACATGGCGGTCTCCAGATCAACGAACGGTCAATAAAATTGATCACATAGCGATAGACAAGCGCCACGCATCCAGTATTTTGGATGTCCGAACATTCCGAGGAGCTAACATCGACTCGGACCACTACCTTGTTGCAGGCAAGGTTAGAATGCGGATATCCACTACGCCACAACAATCCAGAAATACTGTAAAAAAAATTTAATGTCGAAAGACTGCAATCGCAAGAGACCGCCAAGACCTTCGCGTAACGCGTATCCCTAAACTTCTCGATTAACACCATACCACCGCCATCGAATGTCGAAGAACAATGGCAACGATGCCAATAAGCCATTAGATCAGCCACAAGAACGAGGCCTACGAGGCTAAGCTGCAGGCGAACACGAGAGCTGCCGTTGATCTCTATAGGCAGAGAAGAAGGGAAGAACACCGGCTTTTCAGAAAGAAGTGAAAAGAGCAAGAAAAGCGCGTCAAGGCCAAGGATACAATGCTCGAACAGAATCCTGTAGAGATGAACAAGGAATTATCGTAGTTGAGACACAGTCGATGCTGAGGATAGGGAAGAACCACTTCTGCAGACTGTTAAACGGCGATGACGAACAACATTCCGCTGTCAGGCAGAACGAACCATTCAATATTGGCAACGACAGCGAAGACTGCCAACCACCCGACCTAAGTGAAGTGAGGAGAGCAATATATAATCTGAAGCTTAATAAGGCTGTCGGAAATGACGGCCTTCCCGCCGAGCTTATAAAGCCGGTGTAGATGACTTGGTAAGCAACATCAGTCAACTCATAAGCCGAATCTGGTCGGAAGAAAGTATGCCTGAAGAATGCAACCCCAGCATCGTTTGCCCGATCCACAACAAAGGAGACCCTCTAAACTGCGCCAACTACAGAGGCATAAGTCTCCTCAACATTGCCTACAAAATTCTATCTGCCGTAATATGTGAACGCCTGAAACCGTTTAATAACAACCTGATCGGCCCTTATCAGTATGGTTTAAGGCCAGGAAAGTCCACAACCGATCAAATCTTCACACTTCGGCAGATCCTTTAAAAAACCCAAGAAGTGCAAATCGATACCCACCACCTATTCATGGATTTCAAAGCCGCATACGTCAGCATTTATAGAGACGAACTATACAGAGGCATGTCTAGTTTTGGTATACCGCCCAAACTCGTCCGTTTGTGTAGGATGAGGATGGAGAATTCTCGCTGCTCCTTCAGGGTAGGAAACGACCTCACCGACACATGCGATACCAAAAAAGATTTAGGCAAGGCGATGCGCTGTCATGTAACTTCTTCAACCTGATTCTTGAGAGGAGTGGCCAAAACTCACGAGCCAACACAAGAGGCACAATTTTAAAAAAATCTGTACAACTACTAGCATACGCCGACGATATTGACATCATTGGTAGGACCCAACGTGATCTCATAGCCACGTTTGCTAGTATAGAGAAGGAAGCGGCAAAAATGGGTTGAGCAAGCAGTAAATGAGGGCAAGACGAAGTATATGCTGTCAACACGAAAGGACACACAACATCGACGAATTGGACAGAACGTCACCATTGACAGATATAACTGTGAGATAGTCAGGGACTTTGCTTATCTCGGCTCCGCTATTAACTCTGACAACAACATCTCGTCAGAAATTAAACAAAGAATTACTCATGCCAACCGCTGTTTCTTCGGGCTAAGAAGGATATGAAGTAGAAGTCACACGAAATACAAAGGAGATCCTATATAAGACCCTGATCATCCCGGTCCTGCTCTACGATGCTGAAGCATAGACCGTCTCAAAAGCGGATGAAGAAATCCTTAGTTGATTCGAGAGGAAAATTCTTCGAAAGAACTATACGAGCTGTACAGCGACATACGTTTAATATGGCTAGGACATGTCGAACGAATGGACACCAACACTCCGTCTCGCAGAGTCTTCGATTCCCAGGCAGACGTCAGACGCAGTAGAGGAAGACCTCGCCTTAAGTGACTCGCACGAGTAGAAACAAACCTGTCCGGGCTAATTGGAAAGGCATGTTGGTTGAAGCCCAAGTTCATTCCGGACTGTAGCGCCACTGAAGTAAGTAAGTAAGGTTAGGTTACAGTGGCTGCGTGCTATGATCGTGTACACTTAGACCATAAAGGTTCGTTATGGTACCAAGTGGACTTGTCGACTTTCCTATATTTCTTCACCTAATTGAACCATTCTGAGCTAACTATGTTGCGTAGGAGGTTTCTGACATTAATACTAGTCAGCTCACCTGAGTAGTCTCCCAGATGAAACTTTTTTTTTAACACAGCTGAACGAGAGCACAGACGGTGAGTAATACTTTCTACCTATTTTTCGTCAAAGCAGCTTCTACAGAAGTCATTGCTCAAGAGGCCTAGTCTTTTAGCGTGTAGGCCAATAGCACAATGTCCCGTAAGAACACCGATTACGTTGCTGATATTTGATCTGTTCAACATTTTCATACAGATGGACAAACCCTTCGTCCATCTGCGGTTTGCTTTCTTGATCGCATCCAGTTTGATCTGTAAGCTAAGTGTAGGGACATACCTAACATATCTACTGGCAGAAGAATGTTAAGGTAAGTGCCCTGACTGGCAAGCTCACCTTCCTTGCAAAAGAGATGAATGGTAAAATGTTTTGCTATCTCGTTAAGATATAGTCGGCATTCGTGGATGATTTCGAACTAAACGAGATGATTTCAAAGGATTCAAGCACTGCTTGGCTGTCGCTGAAGATGCTTATATACTTCGTGGATATTACATCTCTTTTCAGCCAAGACATGGATTCTTTGAATGTCATAATTTCCGCCAGAAAAACGCTACAATAATCGGGAATGCGAAAGAATACGATAAGGTTAAGCATCTCGGAAAGAACACCTCTACCCACTCCAGATTCTGTTTTAGACCTATCTGTGTAGATGTGAATCGAGTTATTGGTCCCGATCGAATCTGACTCCCATTCAAGGCGTCCTTTACAGACTGCTAAACTGCAATGACGAGCAATCTCCCGCTGTCAGGTAGAACGAACCATTAAATATTGGCGACGATAGCGAAGACTACTAACCACCCGATTTAGCTGAATTCAGGATAGCAAAATCTAAACTTAAATTTAACAAGGCTGCCGAAAATGACGACTTTCCGGCAGGCAGAGCTGTATAAAGCCGGTGATGATGATTTAGTCTTGCATCCACCAACTCATAACCAAGATTTGCTTGATGAAAGAATGTAACCTCAGAGTCGTTTGCTGTATTGACAAACAATGAGACCCATATAACTGCGCTAAGTACAGAGGCACAAGTTCGCCTGAAACCGCTTACTAATAACCTGACCGAACCTTAACAGTGTGGTTTTAGGCCAAAAAGTCCAAATCTGATCAAATGTTCACACTTCGAAAGCTCCTGAATAAAAATAAAAATCCAAATCGTTACGCAACATTAAAGGACATATAACGTCGATCAGCGACATCTACAACATTGAGTTAGTAATTGATTCTGTCTACTTCGGGTGTGGTATAAATCCTGACAACGACATCTCGTCTGAATTCCCACAATGAAAAACTCTTGCCAGCCACAGCTAATTCGGTCTAAGACGGTGCATGCTTCATGATAAAGAAATCCTTGGACTTTTCGACCAAAAAAATCGTCTGTCTCGTTTGCGTGATGGCCCATGGAGACAAAGTTTCATCCAAGAACCTTAGCCCTAAAACACTAGTCCTCGCTTGTGAGGACGCCCACAACCGGTTTTTATGCATTTTTCTCGGAATATACTACTCCCATGGGATTCTGTCTTCTTGGGATTCAGACGCGGTGGATAGCGGACATTTTGTACAATTTTAGTGTTTAATTGTTATGGTTATAGAGTTCGGTTTCGCCTGAGAGTCGAGGATTAGTGTTTAAGAAATTTGCGTGGAATTAAATTAGAAAATTGTATTTTTTTTAAAGATGGATTCCTATGAAGATCAAATACGCCAGTGGTTACAAGAACTGTCCGACGATGGGAATGAAAATCAGGATAATTTGGAAATCCAAGATTTCGATACCGATGATAGTTTGGCTGACGCCACGTATTTAACTGGTTCCGACGATGAGTTGGATAATATAGCTGCAGATGATCCAGGTGATGGTAACACGGCATAATCTTCAACTTTGAATAGACCTCAGGCAAGTAAGGAACTTTTTGATTCTTCACTTTGCGGATCTAAGTATATTGCTACAATGAGTCATGAACGCTTTGATTTCCTCATACGATGTCTTCGATTAAATGATCGTAGCAGCCGAGAAGGGCAGGAAAAAGTAGGACAGATTTGCTCCAATCCGAAGTATATGGGAAACACAATGTCGTGATCTATATAATCCAGGTTCCTATGTCACGATAGATGAACAACTACTTGCATTAAGAGAGCGATGTCCTTTCTGAATGTATATACCGAACAAACCTGCTAGATATGGAATAAAGATCGTCCTAGCATGTGATGTTATCCTTAAATATTCTATGTTTGATGCTTGCCTATATTTAGGAAAAAAAACAAAGACACGGCTGTTTCTGTCAATCCTCTCGGCAGCTATTATTGCAAGCTGCTTACAAAAACAATACATGGGACCAACCGGAATCTTACCACAGACAATTTTTTTTTTTTTATAATTTGCACGTACTCAAGGGGTTATGAATACCCTTGATATGTTACCATAGTACGAGCGTTAGAGAAGGGGAAGAAAGAGAGGATAGGAAAGATTTTGGATGTAGTGGAGACTTAAACTCCATGGGTGGTGTGTGTCCGAACTAGCTTCGGGGATTCACTTTTTCTTGTGTTCGTTAAATTTGAAGAAATTCAAGATGGTGTGCATACTTTTAGGTATTACACCGACCTTTTATTTCTTTTAAATAAAAGTGAAATGGATTTTGGTTGGGATTGAACGCGCAACCTTCCACTCAACAGACGAACACATTACCACTACACCGCGGCCACCCACTTGGGACAATCAGGAGTAGCAAAAAAGAAATCCCTGAAGAGTTGAAACACAATACATCACGTTTGGTTGGAACGTCTACGTTTGCTTTTCATGATAAGCTTACCCTTCTCAGCTTCAAGCCCAAAGCTCAAAAATTTCGACCATGCACGTTGAACCAGCTATTGATCCAGTATAAGAAAAAAACACCTTTAATAGAGTCGTACAATTCAACAAAAGGTGCTGTCGACACATATGACCAAATGTGTGGTCAGTTAAGTTGCAGTCGTAAGACAAGGCGTTGGCCGCAGTGTGTAATTTACGGGATATTAAGTATGTCGTTTGAATAACTATTTGCTATTTGCTATTTGCTATGCTAAAAAATCAAGCCAATGAGAAGACGAAACTTCATGCTAATATTAAGCAATGATTTGTGCGAAAATTGGCAGATGAAACGTTTAGAAGAGCGCCCAACTATGCAGAAACGAGTTCGTGAAGCCTTACGCGAAGTTCTTAATTTGCCTGCTTATGAGAATTCTGCAACTTGTCCTGATGAACCGATTATTAAAAAAGGAAAGGGATTAGTATGCAGCTATTGTCGTGCTAAAAAGCGACGCATGAGCGTGTACGAATGTGCAAATTGCGAAAATACGTATTGTCTAGAACATATGTCGTCGAACTGCTTCGGATTTACAGAAAAATAAGTTCCTAAAAATTGCTTATTTTTAAATTAACGTAGAGGCTACAATTCTTTTGAAACAGCTCTGTTTTTTTGCTATGAAAGCGTTTTAATTTATTTATTGGTTTTTGCAAAGCTTTTATGCAATTTAAAAAAAAAACATCTTTGTGAAGTCCTCACTTATTTGATAAGTGAAAAAATGTATTTTATAATTTAAGGTATTCTTTACTAAAGTTCTAATAAATTTTCAAAAGGAGTGTTTTTTCCCCAAGAGTAATGTTTTGCAAAGTCAGATAAATACTTTTAAAATGTAAAAACGTTGTTTTAAATGATTAATCAGGGTTTTTTTTTAAAGTAGCTTCCTAGGCGAGGATTAGTGTTTAGGGACAAAAAAAAAGAAGATTAGTGTTCAAGGGTCAAGAGCTATAAAGCGAGATATACCTGCCACCTGGTCAGAAAGACACGAAAATTTCGAACTGTAGAATTAACGCTACCCCGCTTTTGGTTGCGTCCATAAATAGAAACCAGCCTGGACCAACTGGAGTTTGTTTTTGGCTTATTAGATAGGCTTGCCGGTTTGTGCCCAGGTTCTCCGGAATATAGCGTCATCTAAGTAAGTTAAGCCCTCTTCCCTTCCTACTCATTACTTTCCATTTAGGGATTACCACACTGATCTGACCCACAGAATTGATCAGTGGTGTAATAAATAAATGCTATCAGACGACCAATCTTTAGATTTCTTCAATATGGAAGTTAAAAGTGTCCTTCATTTTTAGCATAGCTCTGGATGGGTTTGAATCAGTAGATTGGGAAAATTATTAGATATGAACTTAATATGAACGAAATATGGCCTCAGTGTGCTGGTTTACCGCTGACCTGTTTTCATACAGCCAGTGATAGAATATTTCATACCCACAAGCAAAGTATTCGATAACGAATCAGTTGTAGTATTTAGTAAAATGCATTCCCAAACATTGCATTAAGACTCACTGATTCATAAGAAGCAAAAATTGAAATTATTTAGTTCTAATCTTTTAGAACTCAGAATATGTCAATGTATCACGCTGAATTTGTTCCTAAATGCAGTGACTCCCAAACTTAATCGTCCATAAAAGTCGAGGTCAAATAAAGGGCACCGTATGAACGCCCGTAGAGAGGAGATATAAGGGTGCCTTATAAATTTGATTGCTCCCGCATCCGCATAACATGATTGCGGGGTTAAATAAAGTTTAAAATTCAAGTAGATACAATATAACCGTATATTCCACACAATCCCATTTTTATTCGCTTCAACCCCTAGGATTATATTTGTGTTTTTTTTTTTTGCTAAAATATTGTATTTGCCCTCTTTATTGAAGTCTTCCCACAATTCCAATTTGATTGCGTTGATTCACTGAATGAAGGCGTGAATCCTGCTGTGTAAATTTCAACTCCCCTCAATAGAGCGGTTAAAAAATGGCCAATCAAAAACCCAAATTGTATTAAAAACGAAAAATGGCATCGAAGGATACAAAAAAGTACACTCAAGGACATTATTGACACGTGTTTGCTGGAAAAAGGTCTAAATGTAGACAGTTCTCTCTGATTAATGCTGCAATTAATAATACTTTATAATATATATAAAAACAAGCCTTTATCCAGGATGAAAAGGATGCCAAATCGCTTCCTCCTCCCAAGACGACACTTGAAAGCCCACTTATCCTTTGTTTGTCAATTTCACCATAATGCAAACGAAGTTACTTTTTGTGTTCACCATCCGACACATCAATAAATTTACATGAAGCTAATCAATCATCCTGGAGCTCATCCAACATCGTAAACCTCCCTCATGGATAAGCACACTTGTCCAACAGCAAAAAAAAAAAAAAGTATCGCTGCAAAGTAGAAAAAAGTAGGTGGTTGGCAAGGAATAAGACGACACTGACAAACAACTGGCATGTTCATGCATGTGTCCCACCCTCATCAACCATGGCTAGTTTGGTTGTCTGGCCTCAAAGGACTCCAAGCTGTAATTCGAGGGCGCAACATCATTTCACTTTTCATTTGGGATTTGGCATCCTGTCAGAGGGTGTCCAAATTCAGATTAGCATCCTTCCATACCCTCGAATTCAGCATGAGCATGCATAATGTATTCCAATCGCCTTGGCAACTGAACTGGAGCAGCGCACCATGGACGTGTACCGAGATCTTGCATCATTTGTCATCCTTTTGGGTATGAGTGGTGCTCTGGTGGGGAAAATCTTGAGCACACATCTCATTGGGAGTTGTGAACATACAAAACTTGATTTAGTCACTTGATTATAATTTTTACAAGTTTTCCTCCAAGGATGGATGTCCTGTCCAGATGCAAAGTGGCGTATAATTTTCGTTGGACGCATTTTGATTTTGATTGATTGAACTTTAAATGATTCTCGATGTGGTGGTGGGAGTTTCTTCTTCCCTTCCTAGTCGCCCGGTCGTGTGTCAGACAAAAGTCGTATCAATTACACTCCAAAAATATAAAGAAGGACATATAGCCCTGAATACGGGTAGGATTTCTTATCAGTGAAGTACACACTTATATGGGAGTATGGGATGTCCAGCTATCTAACTGATTCCCAGCGAGTGCTCCAGAGCAGATATACAGAATTAGACGATTGGTTATTTATTCAGGTTGATATCCTATTGTTTGAATTGAACAAGGGGCGTCGAGAGTGTCTTGTGTTTTGATGAACGACACGTGAAGGAAATACCTAAAAATGCGAAAAAGGTCTCTCTTTTTGGACGATTTTCAGATTCGAATAGGTTTTCAAGTTTGAAATAATGATTCTCAAAGGCAAGACACATACGCACACATTTTCGAATTGAATTCCTTTGTATACAGAATGAAAGGCAAAAGAATGACAAAAAGGACCATCGTATGTAGAGAGGGGGTGCTGGACTCAAGGCATTTGCAATTACAAATGCCAAGACGACGAGTTTAAAAAAGAAAACTTGACTTTCGACTGAATTTAAGGATCCAATTAAATTGGATTTTTTTTTGCCTTCTGCAATCAGATTTTTTTTTGCTATTCCTTGTCCTTTTCAAAGGGGAGCTTTGGATCGCGTAGCTATAGCGGATTACATAGTTATACCCCCGCATTTCATTGGATGGATTGGTTACTTTTTTGTGCTGTATATGCGAACAACTTGGATTCATTTAATGGTGATTCCAAAATTTTAACCGAATGGTTGGTACTACTTATCATTTGGGGGTCATGAGGTCTGATCTCAGTGGGACAGAGAATTGTGTGTTAAGCCCGGTCTGTATTCGATTCTCAACTCAGGGGTGTAAACAATGGTGGGTGCCGTCATCGTTTAAGGGTTGAATAATTCGACTGTTCAAACAAGCTGCTGAACGTTGTCTATCTTGGCTTTGCTATTAATTCTGGTAACGAAATCTCTTCAGAAATCAAACGAAGAATTGCTTTTGTCAGGCGATGATCCTTTGAGGTAAGACTGCCAACCCAGCTGTATAGCTCCAAAGCATGGACCTTGTACAAAAAGTGTATTGACGGGCTATGCAGACGAAAATTCAACCAAGAACTTTAATAGCTTCACAGCGTCTTAGACTTGGTCAGAAAACTTTACACTGGACGTTCAAAATACCAGGACATGTAGAGCGAATAGAATATTCCGGACGTAAGAGTCTTCGATTCCTAGCCAAACGTCGGACGCAGTAGGGAAAGAATTCCCCTTAATTGGAGCACAAATGTATGAACCCACCTCAACAAACATGACCCGGTTAAGCAAGCAAGCTGTTACTTAATTGTCTAATGTGACACAGGTATTTATAAGCTGTTTTTGCATATTCCGAAAACAGGTCACCTAGTTATCTAAAGAGTTAGCCAGGTCGTTTGAACAGAGATAGTGCTGGAGATAGCCTATCGCATGCTTACAGCAGGGCTCAGTTCAATAGTGGATACTGATGTATCCTCACATTGGTACCCCAGCATCAAACAACAGCCATGCCGACGAATACGATCTACCAAATTTCCCCTTCGCACTTACCGTCCGCGTCTGAAACGGCTACAAAATTGTTAGCTGTGATCCGCACTCTAGGTATTTCTATACTCTTTGATACTACCCTAAGCACATCTTGAAAAAAACGTGAGGAATAATTTTGTGGAATAAATTCAACCGGGTAAGAAAAAAATATCAACGTCGCGACCAGACCTATATGTGCAGACACTGTATGTCTATGCAGAAAAGAAAAATTAAGCAGTTGACTACGGTGAAGTCTATAAAAAAAAAACGTCGGCTTACTGATGAGTAAAGTACAGCTGCGAAACGAGACAGAAAAAAAAATTGTATTAACAAATCTGGGAATGTGTTCGTTACCGTTGGTGTAAAGAACAGCTGCAAGACGAGACAGAAGCGAATATGATGTGACTGTTGAAAAAAACAACACTCAAGAATACAAGATAATTCAGTTGTGCAGGACAACGTCAATGTCAAATGACAAACTGACACATATGTATGAAAACAAACTTTGAAGCAGAACACCTGCGTCGTTAATTGAATTCAAAAGTTCTGAACATTGCTGGCTGGAATCTTCTTCTGCGTCTGACGTCAGGCTGTGAATCGAATAATCTGCGAGCCGGAGTATTGGTGTCCATTCGTTCTACATGTCCTAGCCATCTTAAACGTCCAATCCGGAGTTTTTTGACCAGAGGCATGTCGCTGTACAGCTCGTATAGTTCTTGGTTGAATCTTCGTCTCCATAGCCCGTCAACGCAAACGGAACTGACGATTTTTCGAAGAATTTTCCTCTCAAATCGACAAAGGATTTCTTAATCCGATTTTGATACGGTTCATGCTTCAGCGCCGTAGAGCAGGACTGGGATGATCAGGGTCTTATATAGGATCCCCTTAGTAGTTCGAGTGAGGGCTTTACTACTGAATTGCCTAGCCAGAAGAAACAGCGGTTGGCAAGAGTAATTCTTCGTTTAATTCCTGACGAGGTGTTATTGTCAGAGTTAATAGCGGAGCCGAGATATACAAAGGTACCGTTTTACCTCAAAGCTATATCTGTCAATGGTGACCTTCTGTCCAATTCGTCGATGTTGTGTGTCCTTTCCTGTTGACAGCATATACTTAATCTTGCCATCATCTACTTCTAAACCCATTTTGCCGCTTCCTTCTCTATACTCGCAAGCCTAGCTATGACATCGGCATATGCTAGTAGTTGCACCGATTTCTGGAAAATTGTGCCTCTGGTGTTCGCTCGGGAGTTTTGCACAATCCTCTCAAGAATCAAATTGAAGAAGTCACATGACAACGCGTCGCCTTGCCTTATTCCTTATTTGGTATCGAATGTCTCGGTGAGGTCGTTTCCGACCCTGATGGAGCAGCGAAAGTTCTCCATCGTCATCCTACACAAACGGATGAGTTTGGGCGGTATACCAAAACCAGACATGGCTTTGTATAGTTCGTCTCTATAAATACTGTCGTAAGCGGCTTTAAAATCGATGAATAGGTGGTGGGTATCGGCTTGGGCATCTTGGGTTTTTTCCAGGATCTGCCGAAGTCTAAAATTTTGATCGGTTGTGAACTTTCCTAGCTTGAAACCACACTTTAAAGGGCCGATCAGGTTGTTGGTAAACGGTTTCAGGCGTTAAAATATTACGGCAGATAGGATCTTGTAGGTGATGTTGAGGAGACCTATGCTTGAGTAGTTGGCGCAGTTTAGTTGGTCTCCCTTTTGTGGGTCGGGCAAACGATGCTGAGGCTCCATTCTTCAGGCATACTTTCTTCCGACCAAATTTGGCTTACGAGTTGGTGGATGTTTCTTACCAAGTCATCGCTGCCGGATTTATAAATCTCATCGAAGGAAGGCCGTCATTTCCGTCAGCCTTGTTAAGCTGGAGTTTAGATATTGCTATCCTCACTTCACTCAGGGCGGGTGGTTGGCAGTTTTCGCTGTTGTTGCCAATGTTGGATTTTTCGTTCTGCCTGACAGCGGAATGTTGTTCGTCATCGCCGTTTAGCAGTCTGCAGAAGTGGTTCTTCCATATCATCAGGATAGACTGTGTTTCAACTACGATATTGCTTTGTTTACCTCAACAGGATTCTGTTCGACCCATGTATCCTTGGCTTTGACGTTTTACACTTTGGTAAAACTTGCGAACATCTTTCCTGGAGTGGCACCTCTCAACATCCTCGAACGCGCGCTTTTCTTGCTCTATTTTCTTCTTTCTGAAACGGTGTTCTTCCCTTCTTCTCTGCCTATAGAGCTCAACGGCAGCTCTCGTCTTCACCTGCAGCTTAGCCTTGGAGGCCTCGTCCTTGGCTGCGAGCATCTGTTGGCATTCCTCATAAAACCAGGGGTTTCTTGCTCTTGTGCGTAAGAAACCTAGCAGCTGATCTAATGTCTGGTTGCCGGCATATTCCCTTATGGATATCGAGGTGAGGAAATCACCCATCACGACTTTAACATCGTACTTCGGTAGTCGCTCATAGGTTTTGTCAGGGAGCTCATAGAAGCAATCCTTAGCTCTATCATCTTTTACCTCCGTTGGGGCTTGAGCGCATATAAGTCTTATGCTGGTGAATTTGGCCTTGATGCGGATTGTTGCAATGAGTTTGCTAATTTCTCGGAAACATAAGACTTCATCGCTGTTTCTGCTCATATATCCGTAGTAGATGTCACAGTTTTTCATCCTCTTTTTGCCCGGCCCATCCCATCGCATTTCCTCAATGGCAGTAGCAGTGTAGCAGTTTAGGCTTTGTAGTTTGTAGTAGTTTAGGAATTCCGCTAATTGTTCGCTTACGCCTCTTCTCTTTAATGTTCTCACATTCCACGTGCAGATAAAAACGTTGTTGTAGTTTTTCCTTTGGTAGGCCTTCAACAATAAAGTCAAACTCGTTCCTTTGTGTAGGATGACGATGGGGAATTCTCGCTACTCCATCAGTATCGGAAACGTCCTCACCGACACATTTTATACCAAAAAACGATTTATCAATGGCGATGAGCTGACATGTGGCTTCTTCAATGTGATTCTTGAGAGTATTGTGCAAGACTCCGGAGTCAACACCAGAGGTACAATTTTCCTAAAAATCGGTGCAGCTACTAGCATACGCGGACGATATTGACATCATTGGTAGGACTCAACGTGATGCCATAGCCATGTTTGCTAGTATAGAAAGGAAAGCGCCAAAAATGAGTTTAGCAGTAAATGAGGACAAGACCAAGTATATGCTGCCAACACGAAAGGACACACAACATTGACGAGTTGGACTGAATGCCATTGACAGATATAACTTTGTGGTTACTTACGGGTCTTCGTAATCTCGGCTCCGCTATTAACTCTGACAACAACATCTCGTCAGAAATTCAACGAAGAATTACTCTTGCCAACCGCTGTTTCTTCGAGCTAAGAAGACAATTTAGTAGTAAAGCTCTCACTCGGACTACTAAGGAGATCCTTTATCAGACCCTGATCATCCCAGTCCTGTTCTACGGCTCTGAATCATGGACCGTATATAAAGTGGATAGGCATGTTGGTTGAGGCCCAGGTTCATTCCGGATTGTAGCGCCACTTAAGTAAGTAAGTTAGTTATTCTTATGGAGGTTACATATTTAACGAAGGCTGGTTTTCTTTTGGTAAGAAGCAGAAATCGTTGCAGCTTCCTGTGATCTTGAAATGCCTCTTTCTTGAGATCGGTCTGTAAAAATTTCAAGATAACCCTTGCATGCATGGAGATAATCGCTGTTTTAAGTGGTCCGCATAGGATTCCACCTGGATCTAGTGACTTCTGTATCGCCAAGCTATGTACACGTCGATAACATAGCTGGTTACAATATTTACGTTGTGAGTTTTCGTTGTTTTTTTTTAATATCTCGAAAATTCTCGTCAAAGTATTTATTTATTTTTACGACAGGATACTTTAGTTGGCGTCATTACTTTGAGGACAGGTCATAATATTCTTTCACTTTCGTGATGTAAATCCCGTTGGGGGTCCCCAGGTATAGATGTCGGCTTCAATCAGTTTTTTTGAAGCTCTAGGTTCTGCTGTTTTATGAAGTTTCCAGAGTTTTCAAATGTTTCAAGGATCTGAACAAAACTCGGTTGCCCACTGGACCCTTGCCACTTTGGTATACAGTCAGACAAGTGAATCCAAGAGATTTTATGTCATCATTCCATCAGTAGCACTGAGAACCATTAAATCTAGGCATTCTTCTAATATCAAGCTGATGCGAATAGCTCTGCAAGTCGTAGTTCTAGGTTATCCAGCGTTATCGTTCTCATATTAGACAAAGAGCTCTAGTAGACCAATCAATTTTATTCGTCTCTTCTATTTTGCCAATGTTTACCATTCTATGCCTAAACATTTGAATATCGTTTAGGCTCAAAAGCCCCCTGTGGCAGGAACAAGAACCATCTCCTTCTCTTAGCATTCAGCAAATCCAAGAAAGCGAAAAAAATTCAATTGAATTGTCGCGCATATTGACAGCCAACAAATTGTATGAATGTTTCCATTCCGCATTCCACAATAATTCGCATACGAATATCCTGAAGTGGAAATGTCTTACGGATGAATATCCTGTGTGCTTATTAATCTCTAAGGCGCACCCTCGCTGCCCGAGACGCAATCGAATCTCATAAAGGATGAAGGAAAAATCACGATAAATAAAATACACCACTGAAACCGCTTCCTTTCAAGGAAATCCAATTTCAAAGATCATTTAATTTGAAAGGACGAAACCTTATCGCAGTCGTGCAGCGCGGATTGCAGTTGTAGATTGGCCCACACACACTTTTGGATGTCGAAGTGGTATAGATGCTTTCTCCGTCGAAAGGGAAATTGCAATTGATGCTGTGTATCTGTCTGACACCACACATATACTAATCGTCTGGTGAGCTAGATCCAATCGATATATCCTGCAGGTTGAGTACAAAAAAATTTTATATAACTTATAGTCTGGCCAAGCCACGTCGCGTCGCCCGCTCGTCGTCGTCCTTGTTGGATAAAATAATATTCAAGGGTGTGAAGCTGTTAGACTTTGGTCATTATACGCAAAGACTTACACATTAAGCGGAATCATTATTCATTTTTGATATATTTTGCGTTGAATGTGTGCGATATGCGAATGCCTACCATTTCGGAATATTAATGAGAAGGACTTTTGCTATATGTGCGGTGTCTACGCATTTGGTCACATGTGCTTAAGTGGGTGGGGGTGGTTGAAGAATTGAAGCTATGGAAATGTGGAGGAAGCCAGAAGGTCTCTTAAGCTACGGCCACGCTTGAGTGGAGAAGAGCTAAATTAATTTTTCGAAGTTAGAAGTTTTCTTTTGACATAGAATGAGGTGCCTTGCATGGGGTTGTGAATAAATGTGAAGATTTTGCAAAATGATTGCTCATTTAGGTATATAACTTGTACCTATGTATATACTACATGTATGTATTTTAGTAATTTATGTAATTTTCTCGAAAGGCATTTGAATTATAGTTATTGCAGTTGAAGAAAACGTCAGATAGGTCTAAATGAAGTGGCAATTTGCAATAAGACTCTGTTTGCTTTTTGGGGGAGAAGGAATTTATATACCTACTATAAGATTCTCCAATGTTTTGGGTGCTTAGAAAATTCCCATTTTGAGGTATCCAAGTGAGAATTCTCGAAGCAAGTGCTATTATTTCATGAGCCAAAGCTCCTAAGTCATATCGAACGAGCCAGAAACTCATAAACAGATTGAACATTTGAATGCTTACAATCGTTTCATAATATTGTGACCGCGCTTCGCACATGATATAAAATATCTACTTGATGGAATACAACATTTAAAACCTTAATACAGACCAGAAGATAGCTAGGGCAATCAAGTTATTCGACCTCTACGAATCAAAGCAGGTCTTACAAATGAAAATTCAATGTGTAATGACGAACATCTATGGTTTAATCAAACTCAGACAAATATCATAAAGCGAGAGAAAGGTATAAGTAGTTTTACAGGAAAGCATCACCAACCCAAAAATGAATCCTTTTCTTATGGGGCCACTGAAAGCCACATTGGTATATACTTGCGAATAAGTCATATCTTCTTAATGAGGAAAACTTCTGTAATGTAACAGCCAGCATGCCTACTTACCTACTTATGTGTCGTCCATATGAACTTCTGCCTTAACCAAAATGTTTGTCTAGTTCTTCCTGTCCTTAACCAATTGCCTTCAGTTGTGCAATCGAAGTTGGTTAAAATAAGTTTCTTTTCGCGAGCGCCACATAAGGGGATGCCTTTCTTCACTGCTAAGACCATCTAGCAGCGGGCGGTACCCAGTTTTTGTAGCCAGGTCCTGGCAGATGTATAAGCCGATCGTCGAACCTTTGCATCAAGAGGTCCTTAGTAGCCTTAGTAAGACCTCTAATAACCAAATGCAGTATTATCCTACAAAGAAGAAAGTACTAACTTTTACACATTGCACTTGTTCGGGGTCCTGAGACCAGCTGCAGTTCATACTTTTCGGTCCTCTGCATGATGTTTCATGCAATAGTTAGTTCGATAAACTGCCATGCAATAGGACTGGGTTCGATTACCAGAGTAGTATCAACTGTTAAGAAAAGCTTATCTTAATTCAGCTGTACCGGTTTGGCTTAAAATTAGAGGCCCTTCCATCGTGCGCACATGAACGGTTGTGGGAAAACGATAACAAATTCGCAAGAGCATCCTTAAACAGGATTTTCTTCTTATTTCGAACCCTGTGGACTATCAGATATAAGGATTGCCTTGGAATGACCATTTCTGCTCATTCCCTCAATGGGATTGAGGTTATGCATTCGCGTTTTTTATCATTTGGACTATATCTATGGATACAAAAATGTTGTATCCGTGGTAGATCCTTAACTATCTGAATTTTTTTCCCGGGTGCTGGTGCCCATAGTAGTGTGTGGTTTTTAATCACTAAAACCACCACCCTTTTTGTTTGTTTGTTTATTTTCGGCTAAGTTTTTAAAATGTACATTGTCCTGTCGCCGCGTCGTAACTGGACGAAACGAGCGACCTAAAATGTTGATCCATCTTGGCATCCCAAATGCAATGCAGATTTGTATAGTCATCTGTATATACACCTGACTTATCCACCTTATTCTGTTCACGTACGAGATATAGTGACGGGCTCCATGGCGGGATGGTTAGTGCGATGAACTGTGACACAGGTCTGGTTTCCATTCTCAAACGTAGCAACACCTAAAATTATTTTTTACTGGCCCTCATCACGTGATGATCTGACAAACAACCGAGTAGTATCAATTGTCAAGAATACATTATCTCAACTTCGCCGTTCGGAGTCGCCATAAAACAGGCGGTGCCATCCTGCAAGAAGTACACACAAATGATTTTAAAACAGTAGTTCCTGTGTACTAACGAACCTGTTCCGCTGTTTTTTTCTTTTTTGTACGAGATGTACGAGAGAGTAAATCGCAGGCGCACCTTCTTGCCGAAATCCTAGACATGCCTGACGGTGTATCATGTGCTCTCCAGTGTTAGGCGACATTTCTAAAATTAGTTGGATGGAGTAACCTGTTGGGTCATCGATCAATAAAGCGACTAAAACTATTACTTACTTACTTACTTACTTACTTACGAAAGAATGAATGAACCTTGGCCTCAACCAACTTGGCTCTCCAATTAGCCCGGTGCTTAGCCTCCAGTTGCGCACTCCAAGTTGGTTGAGGTCGGTTTCTACTTGTGCGCGCCACTTAAAGCGAGGTCTTCCTCTACTGCGTCCGACATCTGGCTGGGAATCGAAGACTCTGCGAGCCGGAGTATTGGTGTCCATTCGTTCTACATGTCCCATTCATCTTAAACGTCCAATGCGGAGTTTTTTTTAACCAGGGGCATGTCGCTGTACAGCTCGTATAGTTCTTGGTTGAATCTTCGTCTCCATAGCCCGTCAACGCAAACGGGATCGAAGATTTTTCGAAGAATTTTCCTCTCAAATCGACCAAGGATTTCTTCATCCGCTTTTGAGAAGGTCCATGCTTCAGCGCCGTAGAGCAGGACTGGGATGATCAGGGTCTTATATAGGATCTTATAGGATAGTAGTTCAAGTGAGGGCTTTACCACTTCATATCCTTCTTAACCCGAAGAAACAGCGGTTGGCAAGAGTAGCTCTTCGTTTAATTTCTGACGAGATGTTGTCAGAGTTAATAGCGGAGCCGAGATAGACAAAGTCCAGTACTACCTCAAAGTTATATCTCTCAATGGTGACGTTCTGTCCAATTCGTCGATGTTGTGTGTCCTTTCGCGTTGACAGCATATACTTCGTCCTGCCCTCATTTTCGTCTTACTAAACCCATTTTCGCTGCTATGTGGCTATGACATCACGCTGGGCCGACTAATGATTTCAATATCGTCGGCTTATGCTAGTAGTTGTACCGATTTTTGGAAAATTGTGCCTCTGGTGTTGGCTCGTGAGTTTTGCACAATCCTCTCAAGAATCAGAGTGAAGAAGTCACATGACAGCGCATCGCCTTGCCTAAATCCTTTTTTGGTATCGAATGTGTCGGTGAGGTAGTTTCCGACCCTGATGGAGCAGCAAGAATTCTCCATCGTCATCCTACAAAAACGGACGAGTTTGGGCGGTATACCAAAACTAGACATGGCTCTGTACAGTTCGTCTCTATAAATGCTGACGTATGCGGCTTTGAAATCGATGAATAGGTGGCGGGTATCCATTTGGACTTCTTGGGTTTTTTTAGAGGATCTGCCGAAGTGTGAAGATTTGATCGGTTGTGGACTTTCCTACCCTAAAAACACACTGATAAGGGCCGATCAGGTTGCTGGTAAACGGTTTCAGGCGTTCACATATTACGGCAGATGTGATCTTCAAGGCGATGTTGAGGAGACTTATGCCCCTGTAGTTGGCGCAGCTAAGATTGCCGCCTTTTTTGTGGATCGGGCAAACCATGCTGAGGTTCCATTCTTTAGGCATAATTTACTATAATAAAACTTTTATACCCGGCCTTAAGGTCAATGAGAGTTAGGTGGGTCTCAGCTTAAAATTCGCTTAATATGAAAATTGGTTATATGGTCGATGTGCTAGCCATAAGTCTCACGGAGATCTTACGTACTGCTTATGGTGTGGAAAAAATCCCTTGATAAGCAAATCACTAATAAAGAAGAAAAAATCTAAGTGAGTGGGGAAGGTTAGATTGGGGTCGCTGCACTCGTATCGCGCACACTAGCCTAGGGAAAGTCTGTTGTGAGATCACATGGGCATATCCGCACTTCTCGGTTGGTCGTTTTATGTGAACCATCCCAAGCTTCCTTTGAAGGGAATATGTTCTCTTTGTTAGAATCAAAGAGTATAGAACTACATAGAGTGCACATCACAGCTAACAATTTTGTAGCCGTTTTATGACGCGGGCGGTAAGTGCGAAGGGGAAATTTCGTAGATCGTATGCGTCGGCAAGGCTGTTGTTTGATGCTGGGGTAGCAATGTGAACAATGTGAACGAAAATATTCATTGTATGAGATGCGCACTCTCTGTAGTCTTATACTCTTTGGTTAGTATTCACTTGGTCACCCGTGAAATTCCGAGGTGAACTTCTGATAAGCTTCCTACCATCATGACAAGTTGTCTGATAATACATGCATAAATGGTATTGTAGCTTCGTGGTTTTAATAACCCCAGGTCTAGGGGTCGTAAATGGTTAACGGCCCCGTGATGATATTGTTAATATATTATAAAAATGGTGCTTTTAAGGTATCTGGTTCAGCATCTGTAGAGGAGCTTCCAGCCAAGTGAATGCATAGAAGTAGGTGTACGTTTTCCATGCTGGAAATTGTCCACTGACCATCCAATTTAAATAAGTTGGCTTAGAGGTTTAGTGGAGACTATTCTGCGGAATATTAACACTAAAAGTTCGCCGAGAAAGTCTTCTTTCCTTCATTACCTAGATATTATAACTATAAAGATGCGACTTAAACTGGTTTCAGTCTTACGCCTCCTTTTAGCATTTGGTATTCTTCAATTCTTACATTTTTGATAGTGTGGCTCAATCAAGATGGCTTCGTGCCACAAGGTAAGGCATGATTACCTTTTCTATTCCTAGTCGATCCCATTATCGGTAATACCTGCCCTCGACCGGACTGGAACTATAGATACCATTTTGGAAATTATTGCGCTGTCTTCTGGAGAAAGGAATTGGAAGCTTAGTGAAAGGATACATTCCCACTATCTTATGCTGCCACAAAGGGAGGAAACTTGTTTTACTCTTAATATACTAGGCATCCGATGTTCTTCACATGGAGACTGATTTTTCGGGTTGGTATGCATTAGCTAAGTAGATGAAAATAGTTGTATTGGCTACCATTTGTACACAGAATAAAAAAAAAATAGCCAATGGATACTGCTCGTTTCAGAGATGTGCGATCCTTGAATATGATTCGCCATGATGTACTTTGAAGGAGTCTTATATAAAACAAAGGCTGCTCCTATACTTGGTAGCTCCTCAGTACATCACCATGGTTACATGACAACATTTTTGGAACTATTCGTTGTCGTGGCCTTATGGTTAGGGTCCCTGGTTTAAATCTGTGAAGTGACAGCATCTACCTTCGTTTTTTTTACTCCTCCACTTTTTGCGAATGTCTGTCATGTGAAGCTTTTCAATTTTGCAGTCTGTGTTTGGGGTTAAGCAGAAGGTCCTCTTCTTTGTGGTAAAAGTTATAACATTGCACACGTTATTAAAAGAATTGAGGACCTGCATAGGCCGATAATGCCGGAACTTACTAATCGCATTCCAAAGACGTGCAATCCGACTTTTAGAAATTTTTTCTTAATTCAGAGCTGCAACCTTTGTCACAGCGGATACTTATAGGAGATCTGTATTATAGATTTCATAACATCAAGATGTTTCAAAGGGATTAGAGAAATAATCACTAGACTCGTTGCATTTCAAAGACTGACAATACATCTATCTATCAACGACAGGAACAACGGAATAACAAAATTCACTTTGTTACAGAACAAGCAAACACTGAAAGGATATGGAATCTACAACAGTTAAAGAGCAGAGTCAATAAATATTTGCAGGCTTCATCTCAGGGCGCACTTGGAGTGTTATATGTTTTCCTCACGTAACTTTATAAAAAAGCCAAACAATTGTTTTTCATTGTCACATCGTTATCCTGTTTCGATACCAAAAAACTCTGTTTTTTTCTTCATCTTAGTTATCATCTAGGCGCAAAAGACTCGTAAGGACCAAGAGCCCATATTTTACTTAGATCAAATCATGTGTGCATGTGTTCTTCTTGCACTAAACCGGAAAGCTACAGTCGAACCCGAATGATTCAGTTAACATAAGCTTTTCAAACCACTTGGACGATATATGTATCAGATTATGGCAGGACGAGAAATAAAGATCCTCTTAGTGTAGTTACAAATGTAAATTAAACTCAGAACTTCTGCGCAGCGTACTGACTACAGCGCCACTAAGCCCTTCTTAACTTCTTAAAATAAATCACAGAACATTCGAGAGTAGTCATACGAGCTTTCATATTCTCCATCAATCGTTTTTCTTATAAAAGTTCCACCCTCTAGCTGAAAATCATGCATCTCCAACGGTCCGGCTTGATACCTATAGAAATAAATCGCAAGAAAATCTCCGGAAGCATAATTCTCCCGTTTCCGACATCGTCAACCCACCGCACTGCTTCCTCTCTGTCGTCTTGTGATACCCGTCATCATCGTTTTCCGTTACTACGACCTGCAAATGGAAATCTGAAGCCAAGGGAGTCCTGAATGCATGCATACGATTTCCTCTTCCTCTCCATGCCGCTGTATGGAGCGATAGAAAAACCACACAAGAAACTTTTCTTGTAGTTTAAGACTCACTATACTCGTCTCCAAACCCTTGTCCACCTTAACCGAAGCACGTCCGCTCTGGCTGGAGGGGGGGTTGGAATTTGAAAGGAGCTCGTATGCAGAACCATCATCCCTTTTCCCATTTTCTTTTAACTATTTTTTTTTTTGCTTACTTCCTCATTTTCTTGGATTCTCTCTTGTTCAGCTACCTTCTGCAGTTGCAGGATATGTCTACATTGTATTATTCACCCCCCTCATATACATATAAACGTAGTGTCTGCGCGACAGGGTAGCCCGGGGGTAGTGATGGTTGCTAGATTTTTATGTGTGTGACACAAAAATCGATTTTCCCGTTGTCATAGATGATTTCCACTTTTCTTCGTTTTATGTTGTTTCTTTTTTTGCTTGATTTCTTATTTTCTTTTTATCGTCAATTTTTGTTTGCATGTGTAGTCGTATGCATGCATACAATGGATGGCTATTGAGAACCAACCCCATGCCATGGAAATATTCGTGGGGAATGTACACGAGTATGATTTGGGGGGTATCCCTTCCATGGTTGCCCTGTTTTGCATGAGATTAAGGGATGAATATGGTAATATCGGAAAAGAAAACTAACCCTGATTGAAAGGGGTTGGAGTAGTGTCGGCATACCAAACAATGGGTGAATCATTTGAAGCCATTCTGTGAATAAATTAAGGAAGTCATTTGAATTTATGTAGATTTTAACTCGGCTGAAGCAGGTGGTTTTAACAACAACCCTTAAATGTATCTAAACATATATTGCTATTAGAAGCAGTCCTTTGTATTTCGCATCCCACCCACCACCTGGATTTATATGTACACCATCGTATATATTTGAAATACAAAATTTTAAAATGGATTCATAGCGCGCTGATGGTTTTCGTTTTCATTTTACAGTTTATTGGTGACAAGGGCGCAAGCGTTGTCCTTCAACAGCACACACTCATACACTTGCATAGAGATCTGTTCTCGTTGGGGTAATGGAATGGACTTATGCAAAGTTTACAGCCAGGATATTGGATGGGAGCGTGTGGGGACTGGGTTTTTATTTTTTTATTGGTCGTAAATTTTAAATTGTGGGCGTGTGCAAACGGGAATACAATTTTACTTTCTATCGCTGGTTCTGGAATTCTGGACATATAGGTCTTTCTTTGTGTAGGTGTGGAATATTATTTGCTTGCGATAGGTATACGTGTTGACAATGCAGGACACGACTGGACTCGATTTCGAAGTGTAGGAAAAAACGAAATATAAAATGGAAAAGTTTCCTCTTTTTATTTTGCGTGGCATTTGGAGTTTTTTTTTGTAGAAAAGAGAAAGCTAGATATGGTCTGAGAAATATGAGAACAATCTCATTAAATATGACTACGTGATTATGTCTTGATTTTTTTCAGAATTTTCAAGAGTTTTTATTCAAAATGCACCATAGCCTATCGACTACCTTCTTGTTGTATAGCCATATCGTGTATTTGTTGTATATTTTCGAGGTAAAAAAGGCTCATTGTAACGGTTGATTGTTTAAGCGTTATTTTTTTTTTTAAAGTCGAATAAAACACTCAAATTTGCATCAAATATTCAAAATTTTTATTGTAATCGATAAATAGGCCTTTGCTATTTACTTTTTCAAGACAACTTCATGTAAATGTTGTCCGCGGCTCCGTTTTAAATGGTCCATTCGGAAGGTCCAATATTGCGTCACTTTTTCGAGCAGTTCGGCCTGTATTCCACGAATTACGAGTGTTGTGTTATCCTGTAAGGCTTCAATCGTGTTCAGCTTGTCCACATAGACTAACGACTTGACATAACCCCACAAGAAATAATCAAGAGGGATTAAATCGCATGATCTTGGCTACCAACTCACAAGGTCATTTCGAGAGATAAGCTGCTCACTAAATTCATCCTTCAACATTTCCATTGTTTCACGAGCTGTGTGGCATGATGCACCGTCTTGATGAAACCACATGCCAACCAAGTTCAACTCAGCTAACTAGGCGAAAAAAAAAGACGCGTATCATGGCTCGATGTTCGCCGTTGACGGTAACGTTTCTTCCACGATCGTCTTATAAGAAAAATGTACCAATGATGCCACCAGCCCATCAACCACCCCAAACTGTCGTTTTTTCGGGATGCATCGGTAATTCTTGTTTGACATGTGGCTGTTCACCATTCCAGATGCGACAGCCTTGCTTATTCACGTATTCGTTGAGCCAGAAATGAGCCTTATCGCTGAACACAATTTTTTGACCAAACTGCGGATTTTCATGGAGCTGTTCCAAGGCCCATTCACCAAAAATTAGACGTTGTGGTAGGTCATTCGGCTTCAATTCTTGTAAAAGTTGAATTTTAAAGGCTTTCGAACCCAAATCGACATGTAAAATTTTTTCATGTGGTTGAGTAAAGCATGCCCAATTGCTGAGAACGGCGACGAATTGACATTTCACGATCTTCAATAACATCGGAAGCTAAGACTGCAATATTCTCTT
This sequence comes from Rhingia rostrata, assembly GCA_949824845.1. Lineage (NCBI taxonomy): Eukaryota > Metazoa > Arthropoda > Insecta > Diptera > Syrphidae > Rhingia > Rhingia rostrata. Next base: position 47,829,518 of record OX463755.1, on the reverse strand, counting down.
CGGTACGCACTGTACGCATGCGAATCGATAGTTTAATGCCCAACAAAGTAAATTTGGTGCGAAATTTGATGATAACAGCACGAACAACTGAAAATACAAACATACTTTTGACAGCAGGAATTGATCCGGGGAAGCACTCTTCGACAACGATGACTATGTTGTTGAAGATCCTCAGGATAAAGTGGAGGCAGTGGGGGCTGTCTTTCAGGAAGTGTATAAAGTGAATGAAAGTATTCGCCGGAACCGCGACCTGGAAATCAATGCCCTGCTCCATCATTTCTATCTCCGAAACGACATTACGCAATGGCGATCTGAGAACCGTGGTTTCACCCGGTTTGATGACGAAAACTTGGCAAACGCCATAGTCGCCGAGCGAAGTGGGTCTAGACCCCTGTTAATCTCGAAGGTGGAACTCCAGATCATCTCCGATTCCATAAAGAAAAAGATGTCAGCGGGAGTCGATGGTATATCCAACATTGTACGACACTTACCCCCTGAAGCTGTGGACATTTACGCCACGCTATTCAACAACGCGCTGAATAATGCATATTATCCAGTGCGTTGGAAGACGGCGGTTGTTCGTCCTCTCCCAAAAAAGGGAAAGGACAACTCCAATCCGGAAAAAATCCGGAAAATTTCCGGACTGGTAGAACGTTTGTTGTCAAAAGTGGCAATGTAACTTCTACCACAGAATTTTTCATTAAGAATGGTCTGCAACAGGGAGCAGTAAACTCGCCGATTCTCTTCAGCATTTACACCAGTGATATGATAGGCAGTCTTACTCAGGCAATTGCGTATGCGGACGATCTTATCGAGTACAGAACAGCCTCTACTGTCGAAGTCATTCGAACTCTTTTGCAGAGGCACTTCGTCAAGATCAAGAGATATTGTGATGACTGGAAGTTGAAAATCAACTTTCAGAAATCAGAAACTATCCTGACACCGTTGTCTAGGGCCTCTAGGGATACGAAAAAAACCTAGCGAAAGCTGGTGATCGTTGGACCAAACGGACAGCCACTGGCGAGTAAAAGTGTAGTAAAGTACCTTGGCATCTGGTTAGATCGGTATCTATATTTCGGAAGACATGTAGATGCTGCTCTGGCGAGAGCTAGGGGAGTATTGCCCTGACAAGACGATTGTTTTATAGCAGTCGTCTTGACAGCAGGGTGAAGGTGATTTGCTACATGGCCCTCATTAGGCCGATGATTGCCTATGGGTGCCCGGTGTGGTTCAACGTTGCCCCATCTCAAATGGAAAAGATACGGGTATTTGAGAGGCAGTGTCTGAGGAGCTGCCTTGGACTTCACAGAACACCAGTATCTGACTACACAACATACTATTCCAACCAGGACCTATACAACGGGGGCAACATAAACAGAATCGACAATTTTCTGGTGAAACTGATTCGGTTTCACGCTGCAAGAGCGTTGACTTCGAACAATTGTCTCATCTTTGGGGCTTTCTACCCCAATGATGAATATTTTGAGAGTGCGCGTTTAAGCGGCTTTATTCCGCCCGAAGCTTTCCTATATTTGGATAGTCGAGGGCTGATACAGGATATATCGGCGGTTCCGCTAATCTACCACGTCTTCCGATGAACTGTGGATAGGCGGCTCCTATACGACCGAGACGTCGTCGCTCAGGGCGGAGGAGAGCGCCTGCGGTTCAGCAGGAGTGTGTCCGATTGGGACCGTCGGAGTAGGTCACAACAGGAGAACCTGTTGTGGTGGTAGAATGAGTGTAAAAGATAGTTGACTTAAAATTGTTATTTTATGGCCGACTTACATAGTTTTAGTCTTAGGTTTAGGTGTAAAGCAGTCATGGTGGCACAAAAAAAAACGCTTGCTGTGGCTGTTCTAGTTTTAAAGTTATTTCAGGTGGTTTTAATTAATTTTAAGTAGTTGAAGTTGGTCGATAAGTAGTTTTAATTAGCATGTAAGTTTTCTTAGTAAAAATTGTGTTACTTTTATATTTATATATTAGATAATAGGCCGAAAGGCATTAGCATAAAGTTATCGTATAACTTAGGGCATCCGCATAGGGCAAGTAAGTTAGTTAAGTAGTTGATAAGTAAGCTAGTTTTTTCATGATTTGTTGTCTAGCATGTAAGTTAGTTTTAAGATAAATTAAAATAAAAATGAATCTAAAAAAAAAGCTCGAATTGTTGATTCACCATGTCGATTATGACGACCATAATACAATGGTAACAAACGGTGACACATTTTTCACAGAGCACTAATTTTAATAATAAATTTCAATAATTTGCTATGGTTGCTCGTTTGTAAGAGTTTCCACGATTAAATGAGTGTACTGAAAACTTTTTACTTTGACAGATTTCGAGCGAGGCATGACACCATTCATGCCGCACCGAAACTAGTGTCCGACATTCAATGGAATAAGTCCAAAAAACAGTGCACAGGGGCCTGTCTGGTTGACTTTGAGAAGGCCTTCGACACCGTATGGTTAGAGGGGCTTTTCTACAAGCTGACCAGACTGGGCATGCGTAAACCCATGCTATATTTGATTTATGAAATGCTTATGGGAAAGAAGTTCGTTGTCAAATGTGGCAACGTAACTTCGAGTAAAGTCTTTGAAATTAAAAACGGTTTACAACAGAGGGCGGTGAACTCCCCGATATTGTTTAACATTTATACAAGTGATCTTGTAGGTTCTCTCAGTCACGCTATAGCGTACGCAGATCAGGTCCGAAAATCGAGGTAATCAACACACTTTTGCAACGTGACTTCGATCACATTAAGGGATATTGCGATGATTGGAAATTGAGGATCAATTTCCAAAAAAACCGAAACAATTCTGTTCAGGACCCCAGTGCAGAGGGCTTCTTACGATACCAGAAAAAAATGGAAAAAATTGTGTATCATGGGACAGCATGGACGGCCGTTGGCGGTGAGAAGTGAAGTCAAATACCTTGGCATCTGGCTTGACAAGTTTCTGTATTTTAATAAAAATGTGGATGCTTGTCTGGCCAGGGCTAGGAGGCTTATGCTCTGACAAGAAGATTGTTTCATAGCAGTCAACTTGATTCAAGGGTGAAAGTCATTTGCTACATGGCCCTCATAAGGCCGATCATCGCTTACGGTTGTCCCGTGTGGTTCAATGTATCACCATCCTACATGGAAAGGATACGGCTGTTTGAGAAAAAAAATGTTACTATTTAAAGTTTTAATTTTTTCGTTGAAAAATCAATTAAATGTCTTTATATTAATAATAAAATACAAATGACAAATTTAAGCTGAAAAGCAAAAGAAAAATGTTAGTTATAAGCTTACATCGCCCGCTATGGGCCGATAAGGTAGATTAAGTAGATATGTTATTGATAAGTTAGATTTAAGCATTTTTGTCTAGTATTAAGTTAATATTTTAAGTAAATAAAAAATGAATCAAAAAGTAAAAAAAAAAAATATAGTTGAAATTGTTCAAAAATAGTTAGAAATACTACAGTTTCTGCAAAATAAAGATTAACAGTCAGTTCCAACTATTCCATAATAACTTGCTTTTCAGTATTGGTGTAGGTAATTTAAAGCATTACTGGACAAACAACAAAACAAATACAAACTCAAACATATGAGAAGACTACAATCCGCTGTTCATATCGTTTTATGTCACCCAAAAAAATCTCTGCAGTAAATTTTACAAAATGTGGCAGTAGAATTTACAATAATTTGGCAAATTTGTGTATTTAAAAACAAAAGCGTTCACATTCACAAATAATTGTAATTTTTACAGCGTTTGCTTTCGTTTTAGCGATAAGTTGCTTAGGGTGAGCTCAATTTCTTGTTGTGAAATTAACATCGCATTGTCAATTTTGGTTGTTAAAATTACAGATATGAATTTGTAAAATCTACATCGCAAAAATGCGAAATTTGCAACCACTTTTTGCAGTGTTACATTAGAAAAATAAATAAATTAATGCAGCAACAGGCTCGCTAGTACGCAGGGCCCAGCTTTTTCTCTCACAACCATTCATGAGTGCGTGTGTACTTCTTAGCACGATTGCGGGACCTCCTGTTTTATACTGAATCGGAATTGCTAAGTTGAGATAAGCTTTTCATGACAATTGAGTACTACTCGGATGATTTGTCAGGTCATCACAAGAGGAGTGCCAGTGAAAAATCATTTAGGTGGTGCTACGGCTGGGAATCGAACTTCTTCGAACTACTACTGCGCGGCAGTTCATAGCACTAACCGTCGCGCCACTGAGCCCGTATTTACATTAGGCTGAAGAAATAATAAGTTAGTTCTATAGATCTGACAAACGGCAATGCAGTCAATCTACAGCATGTGTAGTTTTTTTAAACTTTTCTTAACTTTCAAAATCATTTTTTATTTACTTAAAATATTAACTTACTACTAGACAAAAATGCTTAAATCTAACTTATCAATAACTGGTTTACTTAATCTAACTTATCGACCCTTAGTGAGCGCTGTAAGCTTATATTTAGCTGTTTTATTTTGGCTTTAGGCTTAAATTTGTCGGTTTTTTGGTTTTATATTTAATTTTAATTTACAAAGAAAAAATTGAAAACTTTGTTTAGTGACTTTTTTTGTTTTATAAAAAAGCTTATTCTAGATTATATATAACTAAAGACTGCTTAAGCCTAACTTAAGACTACTTAAACTACTTAAACCTAACTTAAGACTACTTAACTACTTAAACCTAACTTAATTATAATCGGGGTGGCGAGCCCTCGTTGCGCATGCCCCGAGGGGTCGCCATCCTGATTGCGTCTTTCGGTCCCACGGCAGCCTGCGTTCAACCATATTGTACGCCAATATGGTGCACAAGCCCCGCCCCAGACCTTGTTTCTTATTTTAAAATCTTACCTATGGAGTTGGACTAAAAGTCCGCAAAGTCCTGAGGAAGTGCAGAATCACCTTCCTCATATAGCCACCAGAATTCAGTGCGCTGTTTTGCAGCATCAATCCTATTGCGATCCGATACCGCCATGCTAAAGCGGAGGAGCTGCGGAGCATTGTCGACGTACCCGTCGCGGATTAGCCGTTTGTCCCGCGCGTCACGATAGCGGTGGTATAAAACCGGGATACCGTTCCTGTCTTGTACTAACCCTAACGAATCGATGTAAATGAATGCCTCTGGTGGAATAAAGCCCGATATGAGCGTGCTCTCCATGTATAAATCATTGGGGTAATAAGCCCCAAAGATCAGGCTGTTGTCGCTAGCCATCGCCCTTGCAGCGTGCCTTCGCGTCACCTTAATCAGGAAATTGTCAATTCTATTCAACTGAGCCCCATTGTATGGAACCTCGTTGCGATAATATTTTATGTACTCGGAGTCCGGCGTTCGGTACAATCCTAAGCAGGATCGGAGACACCGCCTCTCAAACAGCCGTATCTTTTCCATGTAGGCTGGTGCCACATTGAACCACACGGGACAACCGTAATCGATGATCGGCCTTATGAGGGCCATGTAGCAAATGACTTTCACCCTTGAGTCAAGTTGACTGCTTTGAAACAATCTCCTTGTCAGAGAATAAGCCCCCCTAGCCCTACCCAGACAAGCATCTACATTTTTGATAAAATACAGAAACTTGTCAAGCCAGATGCCAAGGTATTTGGCATGTGTAGTTTTAACTAAATATTTGGAGTATACATGTAACGGCTGTTTTTTTTTTTAGAGGTATAAAAATTCGAATTGAAATAAAATAGAAGAAAATCGTCTTAATGTCCATCAATTTGGAAGAATAATTTCATGGCATTAATGTTTAGATACAATTTCGGGCATGTGGCCACCGCGGCTGGTTCAAATAAAGCCAAGTCTAGAGGTCTAATTTTCAACCACTTTTTCGAGCAGTTGGGGCCGTATGCCACAAATGTTGGCTTTTAAGTCCCCTTAGGTTTCTGGTTTCTTGGCTTAGACGAGCTACTTTACATATCCCCAAAGAAAATAGGCCAATGGTGTAAAATAACACGATCTTGGTGGCCATCCTCGAAATTATGCGCTCATCGAATGTTTATTTTAATAAATCGATTGCGACGTGCGCTGTGTGGCATGTAGCGCCGTCTTGTTGGAATCACATCTCATCCACATTCATGCCATCCAATTCGGGAACAAAATAGTCGGTTATCATGGCTCTAAACCGGTCTCCATTAACGGTAACCGACTGTCCAGCATCATTTCGGAAGAAGTAAGGCCCAATGACTGCACCAGCCTATAGAACACACCAAACAGTCAATTTTTGTGGATGCAATGGCGTCTCAAGGGTCTCATGTGGATTCTCTTCACTCCAAATGCGGCAATTTTGCTGGTTGACGTACCCATTCAACCAAAAATGAGCCTCATCACTGAACAAAATGACAGCCATGACAATTAGCATCGAGATCAATGTAATTTTCGGACCATACACCAAAATCACGCCGCATTGCATCTTCTCCGGGCTTTGATTCTTGCACAAGCTGGATCTTGTAAGGTCGTAAGCCAAGATCTTTGCGCAAAATCTTCCGTAAAGTTCATGGACAAAGCTCCAATTGCTGTGCAGGGTGGCGAATCGATTCATTCGGGTCCTCTTCAACACTTTGCTCTACTGCGGCAATTGTTTCTTCGGTGCGCACAGTGCGCTACAGTCCGGAATGAACCTGAGCCTCAACCAACATGCCTCTCAAATTAGCCCGGTCCTTAGCTAACTGCCTACAGTTGCGCACTCCAAGTTAGTTCAGATCGGTTTAATTTCTGACTAGATGTTGTCGTCACAGTAAATAGCGGAGCCGAGATAGACAAAGTCCCGTACTACCTCAAAGTTATATCTGTCAATGGTGACGTTCTGTCCAATTCGTCGATGTTATGTGTCCTTTCGTGTTGACAGCATATACTTCGTCTTGCCCTCATTTGCTGATAAAACCCATTTTTTCCGCTTCCTTCTCTATACTAGCAAACGTGGCTATGAGATCACGTTGGGTCCTACCAATGATGTCAATATCGTCGGCGTACGCTAGTAGTTGCACAGATTTTTTTGAAAATTGTGCCTCTGGTGTTGGCTCGTGAGTTTTGCACAACCCTCTCAAGAATCAGATTGAAGAAGGCACATAACAGCGCATCGCCTTGCCTTAATCCATTATTGGTATCGAATGTGTTGGTGAGGTCGTTTCCAACCCTGATGGAGCATCGAGAATTCTCCATCGTCATCCTACACAAACGGACGAGTTTGGGCGGTATACCAAAATAGTCATGGCTCTGTATAGTTCGTCTCTATAAATACTGTCGGATGCGGCTTTGAAATCAATGAACAGGTTGTGGGTATTGATTTGGACTTCTTGGCTTTTCCAGGAACTTCGAAAATTTGATCGGTTGTGGACTTTCCGGGCCTAAAACTACACTAATAAGGGCCGATCGGGTTGTTCGTAAGCGGTTAGGCGTTCACATACTGCGTTGAGGGACGCCAACATTTATTTGGTGAATTGCAAATTTGAAACCGTCCAAAACAACTTGAATTAAATGCAGGTTTCTATCTACTCGGAAAGAGTCCTGATAAGTAGTATAGATAAAGAGCCAACGCGTGGTCGTGCTAGCGTAGAAGAATAACTCTTGCGACCAGTGAATTCATGAATTTCAAGATCAAATAAAACTCATGCAACTGTACGAGACCGAAAGTAAATTTGTCCCATAGAATGATCTACGTTTTCAAGTATGCAGTCGGAGACCTGGCACAATCTGGCAACGTAGAACTGGCTGCGAAATGCGCAGCACGTAGATTGCCTTTGTCTGAGCTGACAGCGGTAATGTCATTGTGAATGGACGTAGAACTGATGACAATGCCGAATTCTTTATATTTGACAAATGACCAAAATTTTTTACTACCTCTGGGGCATTTCCTCAATTTTTGGTCGTAGTGGAACTTCACACGCTTTAACTGAGAATTGTAGTCGTTTCTGGCTTGTTTGAGTTTCGTTGGGTTCGTCGGGTTGGTCTTGTAGAACCGAAAATTTGTTTCTCACAACCTGATAGCTTCTTTGCAGCTCAATTCATACCAAAGAGTTTGGTATGAATTGCGTGTGATATTTTTTATTCTGTAGGAAAAAAAGATCTCATACCAAGGAGAATGATGTTTGATATCATATCAGTAGCCAGAATCCACTTCACCAGAGAGGAAACATAGTGACCAATTAAGATTCATAAGCAAAACTGGTTAATGCTTCCCAATGGTCTTTCTCGTATTGCCATGCCATACACTCTTTTTGGGAATTCGTTCTTTAACTGTTTGGTTAGAGTAAGAGATATTTGCTCATATGATATAGTGTTCTGAAGAGGCACGTATCCAGTATTTTGGATGTCCCATCATTCCGTCCACTACCTTGTTGCAGCCAAGATAAAAGGTATATCCAAGGATATCCACCACACCACAACAAAACAGAAATACTGTGAAAAAATTGAATGTCGAAAGACTGCAACTACAAGACGGCCATGGCCTTCGCGCAATGTTTTTCCCACCAGCATCGAATGTCGAAGAACAATGGCAACGATGCCAACATGCCGCAATAAATGTGATCGATTTCTTGCACCCCCCAGCAAGAGACCCGTGGTTTAATGAGGAATTCCGACAGTTGCTCGTAGCCAAGAACGAGACCTAGCTACAAGGCTTAGCTCCAGGTGAAGACGAGATCTGCCATTGAGCCCTATTGGCAAAAAAGAAGGAATGGAATACCGGCTAATCCAAAAGAAGAAAAAAGAGCAAGAAAAGCTTGCGATCCACGATGAAGGGAGGTGCCAAACCAGGAGCGAGCGCTGTGTATATTCACGGATAATGTTCAAGAGGAAGACTACTGAAAAAGAAGAGTTGCGACTTTCAGGATTCGAAATAGGGACCCCCCGCTTGTTAGCCCAAAGCACCAACAACTTGCTTATGGAATTCTCTATTTTCCATCAGGAATTTTATTTTAAAGAAAATAAAAAAAAAATACTCCAACACGGTTATAAAAGATTCACATGTTCCCAACACCTCCTCATCCATTCTAAAAACCTCACCATGCAAATTCATTCATAAATCACTCATTTAGCAAAACCGTATTAAGCCCCAGCCATTAGTCCTCTTACTGGTCAATGATTTGCGAAATTATACCCAAAACATATTCAATCGCACAGCTTGAGACTCAATGGTGATTTCGTGTGATAAAAAAAGGACTCCCCCTCTCTATCTTTGTCCACCCCTTGAGTGTCAAAAATCCTATGCGATAACTACAATCGTGCTACACCAGTTATGGGTAATAATCGTTCCACTTAGAGCAAATATCACCAGCCCTCAGTGCGTCCATATCCAAAGACTATTGCCATTCCCTTGACAGGACTGTTTCATTTTTTATGCATACACGCGAGGACATAAATACGCACTCATAGCGCCCATGCATAGTTCTTCATCTCATGAGCATACATTTTTTATGTTTTCATTCTGATTATGCCAGGACAAAGGAAAAGACAGGGAGATAGCGCCGGCCGGGGTACGACATTGAATGCCTCAGATAAGAGTTACTCTTCATCAGCATCGCCATTGGAATGGTCCTTGGGGGTGGGTGGATTGATCCCGCTCCGCATGGAAATAAAACACTCCATGGCTTTTATGAATTTATGTGCGAATACCATCTCGAGATTATGGATGTTAAAAAAAAGAAAGCACCCCATCACCTTACAAAAAAAAAAGTCGTGTCTGGGGGTGGCCGTCCAACGATGCGCCACCAAGTTGAGTTGGAGTGTAGTGACGGTGGCGGCCGTTTGCCGATGCCATTCAACTTTATTGCCTCGGTCATTATTTTTATGATTATTGTTGTTGTTGCTGCTGCTGGTGCTGGTGGTGGCAGTGGTCGGGGTCGACTATCCGTATTCATTCGTTTTTTGCGAGTGCGGTAAGTATCGTGGACTCGGGGAGGCCAAATTGAATTGGAATGCTAATGTATGGAAATCGAGAAAGAGGTCCTGTTGTTCGGCTGCTTTGACGTGGTCAGCAGAAATGCTCGGTTGCTTGCGGCATTGTTAACAAAAAATTACGGTTAGGCCGGGGGTGGCTAGTTAATGTTTTTTTATTCATTAGAAGTAAAAAGGGTATCAGCGAGTGAACTTAATGCTTACGTGGCAGAAAATGCCGACCAATGCTTGAAATAATTTTATTTATAGTCCTTGGATTCTATTTTTTTTTGTGGGTAATTGAGAGCCGATCTTTCTGCGGCCTATTTGGGAACGATAATGGTTGTTGTACATTTTTTTATGAATTCATTTAGGAAAATTACATATCACATGCAATTTTCGTTAGAGAGATGGTAAGTACAGACATAAAAATTTTCAATAAAAAGTTACGTTTATGTTTTTTTTTCATGTAGTTTATGAGGGCTTGCTTAAGTCTTGCTTTTAGAGAGGCACATTGATTGTTTTGGGCATTTGGTTTATGGTGAGTGTATAGACTGACAATTGAAGTTATTGTTTCAATAGTTTTAGGAGAGAGGAGTCATTACAATAAGTATGTTGACATAGTTAACTTACTTAATGGCCGACCTGATTAGGGGCTCTGCTTGAGACAAGGCAGACTTCCACCCTCTTCGATCGTTCACACGGCCGTTCTAGTTGTTCAGTGGAAGTGGCCTAGCATCCGACAATCGCTTGGTCCTTAAGTTGGAGGTTCGGTCTTCCTTTCATTCTTGAACGTGAAGACAGGGATTCGAAAATTATTTTGGCAGAAGCAATTCAAAACATTCGCTCAAATCGATCCACCTTTTGTACTAAATCCACATCTTGATGCACTGCAATAAGCTGGCGACAGTGCGTTATATTTGCACTGTTTTCATGTTTATAGTCAAGCAAATGGCGCCGTGAAGCAGGGATGGTTAGGTTCGGGTCTGGTAGATCCCTTTTTTTTTTGCTAAGCCAAAGTACCATCGGTATATTGTGGTCAGTCTAAGATGTATCTAAACATAGGTATCAACCCATGATGACTCCGACGAAATTAACCCATTTCCTACCTCAAGACTATTGGTGTCAAGAGTGACATTTTGTTTAAGGATCTGAGTCGACAGTACTTTGTTTGTTTAACGAATATACCTTGCACTCGTAAACTAGAAGTCAAACGCATTTTGTATGTTCATCAATCATCAAGAACGAGAAAACCAACTAGGAAGGCATCAAAAACGATATTGAAAATAATATTCGACTGGGTGTATCGCTTAGATCCCCATTGGAACTTGAAGCCGCGGTTGACTCCTTTATCGATACCGTTCAAAAAGCAGCGTGGAATAATACTCCTCAGCAACGCAAAATAGAGAGCTGTAGTAAAATCAAGTAACCATGAAAAAAAAGAAGATTTGGTTAGACAAGAAAGAAAAGCTCGAAAAAGATGGCACCAAACTCGTGCCCCGGAAGATAAGACACATCTCAATCGGTTGAGTAATATGCTATCAAATTCGATTAAAAACTTTTAAGACCATGCAGTAGAGACTTATCTGCAAAGCCTTACCGCTGGAAAAGAATCGAATTACTCACTTTGGAAAGCAATTAAAGTCGTAAAACGGCCAAAAAAACGCTGTGCCACAAATTAGTGTAACTCAAGACGTTTGGGCAAAAAGCGATAAGGAAAAAGCTGATGTTTTTGCGGCACATATTGAGAAAACTTATAAACCATTTGATGGTTCAGAAAACATTAATTTTTTCGAGACTAAAACCGATAGTAATCTAGTTAGATATGCAAGTATTGCCGAGCTTAAACAGGAAATACAGAAATTAAAGCCTAAAAAGCCTTACAGGAGAACTCGTTAAAATGTTGCCCATAAAAGCATTAACTAAACTCCTCTACCTTGTAAATACAGCAATTAGATCAGACTACATACCAAGGCAGTGGAAAGTCGCAGAAGTGATTATGATTCTCAAACCAGGAAAATCACCGAATGAAATAAAATCTTTCAGACCTATTTCACTTCTTTCAATAATTTCAAAAGTTTTTGAAAGGATATTACTCGGTCGATTGGAAACGCCTTTTACCTGACCATCAATTTGGGTTTAGAAACAAACATTCGACTGTGGACCAAGTTCATCGAATTACTGATCCAATTGAGAAAGCTTTCGAAGAAAATAATATTTGCTCAGCCGTATTTCTTGACGTGTCGCAGGCTTTTGATGGCATAGAAGCCTTCAATGCAAACAAAGACAAGTTCTGCCGGAAAAATTATATAAAATCCTCGTGGCGTATCTTGAGCATAGAATCTTCCGTGCGATACTTGGAAACGAATATTCGGATTTCAAAGATATATTGGTAGGAGTACTCTTAGGAAGTGTCCATGGACCACTCTTGTACCTCCTAGCTATTTACACGTGATCCACAGACAAACGACACAAAGGTTGCCACGTTTGTTGACGATACAGCTATACTAGCAGTAGGCACAACAATTGAGGTTACAAATATGAAATTACAAAACGCTCTTACGAGGTTAATGAATGGACAAAGTCCTGGCGGATCCACTTAACGAGAGCAAATCGATTCATGTAGATTTTTCGTATAAACGGACAAACAATTTGCCAATATTTCTCAATACGATTCGAGTCTCCTTTGCAAATGAAGCGAAATATATCGGAATGACATGGAAGTCGCATGTAAAAAAGAAATGCGAAGAACTTAAAAATATATACAGAGAACTGTACTGGTTACTCAGAAAATATTCGAAGCTTAACCTTCATAACAAGCCGCGGTGTAGTGGTAATGTGTTCGTCTGTTGAGTGGAAGGTTGCGCGTTCAATCCCAACCAAAATCCATTTCACTTTTATTTAAAAGAAATAAAAGGTCGGTGTAATACCTAAAAGTATGCACACCATCTTGAATTTCTTCAAATTTAACGAACACAAGAAAAAGTGACTCCCCGAAGCTAGTTCGGACACCACCCATGGAGTTTAAGTCTCCACTACATCCAAAATCTTTCCTATCCTCTCTTTCTTCCCCTTCTATAACGCTCGTACTATGGTAACATATAAAAGGGTATTCATAACCCCTTGAGTACGTGTAAATTATAAAAAAAAAAAGCTGCTATTATACAAGCAAGTGCTAAAGCCGGTCTGGACATATGGTATACAACTATGGGGTTGTACCAGTGAATCGAATCTAAATATTTTACAAACTTTTGAAAACGAAATGTCAAGATTATTCGTCAATGCGCCGTGGTATATAAGGAATGAAGATCTACGCAGAGATCTGGGTATTCCCGCAGTTAAAGATGAAACGAAAAATTTTGCACGCAAACATAAAAAACGTTTATTGGGACATGTTAACACAACGGTCCTCAAAGTTATTGACGAAAAAAATTAATTGCGGCGTCTTCAAAAGAACTAAGCCCTTGGATTTGGGAAAAGCAGGAACTCTCACAGAAAAGTTACCTGCGAAACATTCATTACTCGTGATAAAAAATAAGCTAGATAATTCGCAAACTTAGTTGCAATAAATAAATACAAAAAGGGTGGTGGTTTTAGTGGAGTTAGAGTCCCACACTTACTTCGGGCATGTGCTCATCGTGTCTTTTGAGATTTTCACCACCCACGGAAAAAAAAAAATCGATCATAAAGAATTCTTCAATGATACGATGGAAGCCAACGATGTGGATATCGTCTGCGTATATCACTAGCCGAACACTTTTTTTTATGTGTTTACACCTGCCTTGCGCGGAATCTATTCCAGGACGAGATTGAATAAATAGTTCGATAGCACATCTTCTTGACGGAATACGGTGCTTCCCAATGAATACTTTGTGGAACTAAAGCCCTTCGTCTCAAAAGCGGATATATAAATCCAATCCTGGGTAGATTTGAAAGGAAAATTCTTCGAAAAATTTTCGGTCCCGCTTGCGTTGACGGGCTATGGTGATTCAACCAAGAACTATACGAGCTGTACTGCGACATGCCTCTGGTCAAAAAACTCCGCATTGGACTTTAAGATGGCTAGGATATTTAGAACGAATGGTCACCGCAGAGTCTTGGGTTCCTAGCCAGACGTCGGAAGCAGTAGAGGAAGACCTCGCCTTAAGTGGCGCGCACAAGTAGAAACCGACCTCACCCGACTTGGAGTGCGCAACTGGATGCAGTTAGCTAAGGACGGGGCTAATTGGAGAGGCATGTTGCTTGAGCCCCAGCTTCATTCCGGACTTTAGCGCCACTTATGTTTGTAAGTAAAGCACTTCGTTAACTGAAGTGGGTTTCCTGCCCAATCGCTCTCTGGATGTTGTTCACATAATGCAATTCCTGCGACTGAATTGATGTAGCTGTCATTCATAGAGCCTTCGTTTTTACTTTGAAGCCAGTTGCCAGTTGTAGAATTGATGGATCCTTTTTGCATTGTTTTTGGTTTTCTTGAGCTAGAAACCTAAGAGATGTACATTTTTCTTTGTTGCATTTTCTTCTCTTGCCTTCTTTGGGCTCGATAAACTTACCGCCTTACTCAGTATTGTAGTGCCATGATTTTTTTCGAAAGCCACACTATTGGTACTTGTAACCATCATTATACCACGGAGATCTTTTCAGGGGTTGCTGGTAGCCTATGGGTGAATTTGGCGACCTATTTAAAGAAGTTTGGGATACTGCATTGAGTCATCACTTCGTTGTTCCTTGTTGAATCTGGCTATTTCCGGTTTCCTAAGACGAACCACTTGAAATCCGGTTTGCTTATCCATTCGTAGCTTCTTCTCCTAGTCTGCTTCATTGTCAGCATCCTTTTTGGTTTTCTTGAGCTAGGAACCTACGTAGTGTAAATTTTTCTTCGTTGCATTTTCTTCTCTTCCCTTCTTTTGGCTAGATAAACTTCCCGCTGTATCCGGGTTTTGCATTGTAGTGCCATGCTTTGTGTCGAATGCCACACTGTTGGTAACAGTTGGGCCAGGAGAAGTCATCCGGTGTTGTCGCCGCCTTCAGAATATCGGTTGTGGCTCCCGCAGTGTGTGCCGTTGCTCCGTCCTGTTAGAACCACATGTCCTCCAGTCCTAATTCGTCCAATCGCGGCAGAAAAAACTCGGTTAACATGGCCCTATAGCGCGCACCGCTCGCTGTTTTCGATTGACCAGCGGCGTTTTCGAAAAAAAAATTGCCTGATGACTCTTCCAGCGTGAACAGCGCACCATGCAGTAACTTTGAGCGGGTGTAATGGCTCCTCGTGCATTACTCGTGGATTTTCGGTGCCCCAGAAGCGATAGTTTTGCTTGTTTACGTACACGCTGAGGTGGAAATGAGCCTCATCGCTCATAATGATTTTTGTCGAAAAATCGTCCACTTCGTCCTGGAGATTGAGGATGGCTTGGGCGTAGGTTACACGAGTTTGGCGGTCGACAGGCAGCAGCTGATGCAGGGACTGCACTTTGTACGGGAACATGCGCAAAATTCGCCTTAGGGACGACCGGACGATGGCTAATTGCGAGGCACGGCGTCTGGTCGATGTTTCCGGCGACAGCTCGACATCCTCGGCAACACCGGTGATTTTCTCGGCACAACGGGCGCTACGGGACAGCCACTCTTGGTAACGTCTCGTGTGGTCCCATACTCCTCAAGTACGGCGCAATGTTTGCGCAGTCGGTGACGGACGGCGGGGGAATCGGCGACGGAATTCGCGCAGCGCCAACACTACAGACGCAAAAAAATAAACACGATTATTCCGCGTTCTTGGGGAGTGTATCGCTCCATGGCCCAATCACTTGTATTGATGGCCAAACGGCGCAGTGTTTGCGCAGCGCCAACACTACAGACGCAAAAAAATAAACACGAGTATTCCGCGTTCTTGGGGAGTGTATCGCTCCATGGCATAATCACTTATATTCTACATCTGTCTAGTCCACAAATGTCAAAACAGATTTGACATTGGCGGTCATTTGCAAAAATAGGAGCATCTTTCAATAGGGTGATCTCTTTTGGCCCACCTTGTACTTGCTACCATCATTATACCACGGGGATCTTTTCAGTCTATGGGTGAATTTGGCGACCTATTTAATGTTGTTGGGATACTGCATCTGCTGCAGTGAGTCATCACTCAGTTGTTCCTTGTTGAATCTGGTTATCTCCGGTTTCCTGTCCTGTTTTCATTTCCATTCGTAGCTTATTCTCCTAGTCTGCTTCAGAAAAATGGTTTCCACGTTTCTCGCTCAAAATGTATGTACCTCCAGGATGTAGGATGTATACTTTACATCTACAAGCTCATGGTTGATTCGTCTAGTGGAACAGAGGATGCATGCTTTTAAAATCCGCTTTTTGCATAAGCCTGATGTTGCAAATTTTGCTCTGATGCGGATCGTTGCTAAGATAAAATAAACTAGGACTACCCTAAAGTCATTCAGATTGAACCTGAGCCAGGTCTCCTTAACCAATTCGGAGAATATTATGTGCATCCTTTGATGCCGCATGTTCTTCTTTTTTGTATAGCGGAATCTGTCAATAGTATCACGTCAACATCTGCCCTTTATCGCGCGTGTACAGACCGGAGTTTCTGAATACACCAAGACGTGTATTGCGTTCGTACGTTCCAAGTGCATACTCGTAGGGTATTATCCGTACTCGTTTCGAGGGGATCTATTTATAATTTTTAACGTGAAAAGAAAGTTACCCTGACGGCATAAGCCCCAACCTAAAGGGCTAATTACATTTTTCAGACATGGGCCTCACTATCCACTGCAGGACTTAGCTCTGGCACGGGTGAAAGGACACAAAATATTGACGAATTGAGGTAGTAAGGGAATCTCTCCACCTCCGTTTAGCTATTAACTCTTACAACCACATCTCGGCAGAAATCAAACGAAGAATTATTCTTACCAACTCGTGTGTTTTAGCGGCAGAAGGTAGTTTAGAAAAACCCTAACATCTCTAACTAAGGAATTGAAATATAAAAACCTGATAAACCAAGTCACGCCCTAGGGCGCAGAAGAAGAAATTTCTGGTTGTTTTAAGCATGTAATTGTAAAGGAAATCGTTGGTCCCGTTTTCATAGACTGGCTATGGAATCGAAGTTCCAACAGCGATCTCCGAGAGTACGTTCATCATCATAGAGCTTGTCAAAAAACTCCTCATTGGACGTTTATGATGCCGAGAAAATACAGGTTAAATGGATACCAAGTAGAGGTAGATTGGCCCCCATAAGTAGAACTTAGCCTCATCTAACTTAAGATGCGTAACTGGAGGCAGTTTACTAACAATCAAAATAAATGGAGAGGCATGTTCGTTGAGGTTTAAGTTCATACGGATAGTAGTGCCATTTTAAAAAGTAAAACACCAGTCACATAGATTTAAAAAAAGCGAAGTTCGACTGCAGTCTCTACAGATTATCAATGCTAATATAGCCATCGACCGACGCGACTTCCAAAGTATGGTCGATTTATTTAGACATTATTTCCAGCAGCTGTTATTAGGCTTAAACATGGCAGACAAGTATTAATAGAATATTAGCTCCATTTGTCCTATTGAAAACAGAGGCTATTCCTTGCTCACACAAGGCAAACCCTTGAAAAGACCATTTCAAGTTGTAGCTCATGAGTAATGAATATCTTGTCGACTTCAGCGTTGCTTCATTCGCAAAATTGATTCAGATGTTTCAACTAACACTGTGGGACAAACTATGTAGCATTCAATTTTGAAAGCACCTCCTCCAAGCTCTTCTTAATTTATGCTGATAATGCATAACGCAGGTGTTAATATGTAAGACACCACTTTCAACAAATCTGTCCAGGTTAGGATAGGTTGGTGGGTTGATGTGGTAGTCGGTGTGCGTCAACCTCATCACACTCAGGTCAATATAGACCTATTACTAAGCCCGTTGGAGGTCCATGTGTGTGGTTGGTTCCTCACGTTACTGTCCATTTTTTATTCTCTTTCCAGGCATCCAGATGTTGTTGCACAACTAAAAAGACTAGAGAGAGGGATTTCGGATAGATCCGTGAGGTCATGGATAAAGTGTTTTCCTATTGTTCTCGTTCTTAATTGGCTGAGGCCTGGGCAGTGGCACAGAAAGTGGAGGGTATCCTCGTGTGTTTCTTCATCACCACAGCCTCTACAGAGGTCATCATCTATTAGATGAATTTTCAGCTTGTGGCTTTTTAGTAAGTTGTGCCCAGTTGGAATCCCTTCTAGAATCGAGACAGATTTCCTGTTTCTTCGAAGTAGGTAGCTTATGGGTTCTGGCTTTGTCATACTCAGGCCACATCCCTTTGGAAGTTTCACAGGTGCACCACCTGTTTTTGGTAATATTCAGTGTTTTCTGTCCCACCCGAGATTTCCGATCACATAGTGGTGGTTTGACAGACTGGTCTTCCTGGTCAATGCTGGAAGCAGATCCTTTTCTCGCCAGTTCATCCGAAATTTGAATGCCCTGTATGCCTCTGTGTTCGGGGACCCAGCAGAGCTTAACATTATGTTGGACGCCGAGAACCTTTAGCTCTTCACGACAACGCTTCACAAGTTAAGATTTTATTTCGACAGCAGAGATGGCTTTTATTGCAGCCTGACTGTCAATAAAAATGGTGATATCATTGAGGTCGCTTTGGCAGCCTCTGCTAATGCCAATATCTCGGCCTGGAAGACACTTCTGTGCTCAGGGAGACGAAAAGTGCTGTTTAGCTTTAGTGTCTCTGAAAACAAAACTGTCCAGGTACTGCATCTGAGTATCCAGACACCTCCAGATAATATATACCTCATTGGTCGCTTCCATCTTTTCAGTGTAAAAACGTATTTGACAGTTGATGAACATTCGAACCACGTTGGAGTTATAGTTACGAAACCGAGAAAATGGACATGTTATCAGACATTTTTTGAGAATCCATACCATTCGATGCATGCTGAACAGGACCTTACTGTTGTGTTAAAAGCACGATACTTTAAACCTAACTTGGACGTATAGCACACCGTTTTTGAATTCTCGCAGCATATTATCCACCGATACATATCTACTGGGTATCTGAATTTTGCAACGCTAATCAATTATCCTTCTGAACAGCGACCATAAAACTTATGAACCCCGACCATAAAACTAATAATTTGCATCGTATATTCACATACCCGCCTCCCTAGTGACATGAAGTAATTTTCCCTCTACTCGGTCTTCAAGGATAAAAAGGAATAAAACATCCACCATATAAATAATGTAAGCAGCTTTGGGATTTACAACTTTCAGGCTCTCTACCACCGCCACTCGCCTAATAAACATAATCTTGTCCTAAAAAGCGAAACTAAAAAGGACTCACTCACGATAATGCGAACGAGTGTATATGTGTTGCGTACGCTTAGGACGAGGGAAAGAGATGAAGCAACACGCGCCACCCGCCATTTATTCGTCCCTTTTTTAAGAGTGTAACCATTTGCCATAAACCTCTTGGAAATAAAAATGCAAACAAGTTTAATCCAATCAACTGTGTTGGTATGGTATGTGCATGTATGTACGCATGGATTGTTCATCCCTTAGTCTATATCACACATCAAGGACAAGCGAAGAACCTGCGAAACGCATAACTTTTTTATTCATACGATGACGGACATAAAATTCGACACCCCCATCACATGTCAAGTGCTTTATCCCATTTTGAAAAGGATCTCTTGGAACTTGGCATAATGACATGGGTGGGGGGTGGTGGATAGAAAACAGAATAAAAGCAACAAAATAAGAAAGAAAAACTGTTCAGCGAGACAAACCAACAGAAAAAAAAAAACTCTCGAATGAAATAAGATGAAAGTATCTACGTATCTATCCAAATCATCAGCATCATCCGTGCGGTACCTTTGGTCGTTTTTTGCTTATCTCGTCGCCTCAGTCATCTACTTACACTTTCCATTCATCGTGTGAGCTCTGTTGTAACACCAGCCAGCTCCCAACCCCCTGTCAAACTGTCATTCAATTCCTGATTCCGACAGAGAGGAGGTGTTTTTTACGAGTGCGTATAGCCCCATAGCTGTAAGGCTGTTGTACCCTTGCCTTCGTGCTATTTATGCCCATTTCGAATCGCACATAAAACCAGGACTATACATGCGAATGGCTGAATGCTTGTTTATGTCCTTTTCTGCCACTCTCTGGACTTTTCTTTACCGGAATTTCATCGTACTGCAATGCGAAGAGATGGAGAAAATGAAAAATTCAAAGGACTCGGAACACTTTGAAGTCGGGGCTCTCATTCCGGACGAAATTAATTTCCTTTGCCACGCAGATGGAACACTTTCTGAAGAACAAAGAGATGAATGTAATACCAATCACGTTGCGGCTGTGAATCGTAAAAAAAAACGCCGAAGTAAAAACATCCTCGGCCATTGGAATTTCAGAGTTTTTAGCTTTTTTTCATGCTCCTCCAATGTCAGAGAATAAATTAAGCTTGCAACCATAAAAACAAGGATGCGTAGGTGATGGAATGGGGTGGATGATATACCATCGATGGAATCAATGACTTTTGCCAAGGGACGTAGGCTAATGTCGGATCAACTATAAAATATAGGAAAATATATTCATTGGGGTATATTGGGTATATTGGGCTAAAATGCTAATAAAAATAAATTCGATTTGTCTTCGTCTACTCTGAGTTTGAGTTCTGAGACGATCAACGACGAGAGGTAGAATACTCTATATGCTTGTAGATGAAATCTTTTGGCTCATAAAAAAAAAAAACAAATCGGCAGGACTAAGTGAGTGTACACTTTTTATGATCATACTGATGCTATTGCTGCTTGTTAATAAGAAATTTACTTAGCTTTGGCGGTGTTTTTCTATCAAATTTAAGGGAAATACCATTTATTAGCCTACAAAAAATTATATTGGCATACTTAAAAATTAAAAGTTTGTGTGGACAAATTATACATCACCTTTAAACACTACTGTGGTGTGTTAGTATACTATAATCTACAATCAATTCATTCATCGTTCATCATTAAGTTGCCCTACAGTCCGGAATGAACCTCGGTCTCAACCAACATGCCTCTCCTATTAGCCCGGTCCTTAGCTAACTGCATCCAGTTGCGCACTCCAAGTTGGTTGAGGTCAGTTTAAGACGAGGTATTTCTCTACTGCGTCCGACGTCTGGCTGGGAATCGAAGACTCTGCGAGCCGGCGTATTGGTGTGCATTCGTTCTACATGTCCTAGCCATCTTAAACGTCCAATGGGGAGTTTTTGGCCAGGGGCATGTCGCTGTACAGCTCGTATAGTTCTTGGTTAAATCTTCGTCTCCATAGCCCGTCAACGCAAACGGGACTGAAGATTTTTCGAAGAATTTTCCTCTCAAATCGACCAAGGATTTCTTCATCCGCTTTTAAGACGTTCCATGCTTCAGCACCGTAGAGCAGGGCTGGGATGATTAGGGTCTTATAAAGGATCTGCCTAGTAGTTCAAGTGAGGGCTTTACTACTTAATTGCCTTCTTAGCCCGAAGAAACAGCGGTTGGCAAGAGTAATTCTTCGTTTAATTTCTGACGAGATGTTGTTGTCAGAGTTAATAGCGGAGCCGAGATAGACAAAGTCCCGTACTACCTCAAAGTTATATCTCTCAATGGTGACGTTCTGTCCAATTCGTCGATATTGTATATCCTTTCGTGTTGACAGAATATACTTTGTCTTGCCCTCATTTACTGCTAAGCCCATTCTTGCCGCTTCCTCCTGTCTGCTACCAAACGTGGCTATGACATCACGTTGAGTCCTACCAATGATGTCAATATAGTCGGCGTATGCTAGTAGTTGCACCGATTTTTGGAAAATTTGGAAAATTTCACACAATCCATTCAAGAATCAAATTGAAAAAGTCACATGAGAGTGCATCATGGTATCGAATGTGTCGGTGAGGTCGTCTCCGACACCAATGGAGTAGCGAGAATTTTCCATCATCATCCTACACAAACGGACGAGTTTGGGCGTTATAACGAAACCAGACATGGCTCTGTATAGTTCGTCTCTATAAATGCTGTCGTATGTGGCTTTGAAATCGATAAATAGGTGGTGGGTGTTGATTTGACCTAATTGGTATTTTTCCAGGATCTGCCGAAGTGTGAAAATTTGATCGGTTATGGACTTTCCTGGCCTAAAACACACTGGTAAAGGCCGATCAGGTTTTTGGTAAACGGTTTCAGGCGTTCACATATTACGTCAGATAGGATCTTGTAGGCAGTGTTTAGCAGACTTATGCCTCTGTAGTTGGCGCAGTTTTGAGGGTCTCCGTTTTTGTGGATCGGGCAAAAAAACATTGTTTTAATTTTTTATGTTTTCCATTAATTTGTGTTCAGCAAACTAAAAGAAAGAAAGAAAGAAAGAAAAAGAAAAAGAATTCAGTCGATTTACCTTGTTGCGAAGTTCTACCGCAACATCTTAACCTATGTTGAATGCTCACACATCTCCAAAAGCTTAAGAACAAACTTAAAGAGGTGATTCCATCATAACTTCGTTAATGCTTGTGAATTTTCATGCGTAATGTCTTCTACCCTTCTACCCAAACAAACGACTGCAAAAATGCTCAACCTCAGCGCGCACGTACTATATAAGGCCCACAGAAATAATTGCTTGTGAAAATTAAATTTAATTGCTTTATAGAGAAATAACTGTTAGTTGGGGTTTCATAAGGGTGCCAATGACTCTTAAAACCTCAAAGGGAAGCCAGGCACTTCTTATGTGTTTCTGGTTTAAAATTCGCTGTCTAAGTCCTTCGATTATTAGAAACCAAAGTGCGAATAGTCGCGTATACACCGTGGTAAAACCCATTTAAATTAATTTTCATGATGGCAGTAATGTCTAATTTTCTGTTTTGCCTCCTGACATTCCACGTAAATCACAAATAATCATATTTTCGTTGGTCTTTTAATCCGATAGGAATCAATGTGTGTTATTTGGAAAGTGAAGGCTTTGACGTTTTTTTTGACAATTGACATTTATAAATTATTCAGAGCCCCACTAAATTTTCAACTTGCAAAGAAAAAAAATACAACGAACTCCCTTAATCATAACGAGTGACAAAAAAGCGAACCATAAAGATTCCATTAATATCATCCCTCATCTGTTCACAGTGTTTGCAGACAGTTTGTACAAAATGTTCTTGATTTTGTTTGCACGCAAATCGTATTCAAGTGTAAAGAGAATTCACTAAATAAAATAATTACTCACATTTCGCATTCATGGCCATGAATTAGTTTTACCTTTTCACCAAAAAGTCAACAACCGCAACCAAGTAATTAATTTTACCAAACAATTACCAGTAATTAGCAAATTAACTCAAGGCATCTCGGTACAAACACACATCTTCAAAATGCACTTGGTGAAAAGATTTATAGCCTCGAAGCGGAACTCTGAGCATACCTTGTTCAGATGCGCGCTCGGCTATTCCTTTAATTTTGCGTGTCACTTCCACAGTAATATGCTTAAAAAATTATAACATTTAGCTCATTTGGATTTAATTAGGAGATAAGGTGAAACTCGAAGAGCTGGAATTTTAATATTGGTCCGTTTTGACTAGGGGGGCAACTTGAATCGCTGAGAATGCATCGCCAACTAGGTATAGAGGTCAAGTGTAGCGTGTGGATTTAGATAAGCGAAACTCCATCAATAATTCGGCTGAGGAAGAAACACGCAGTCTACTCATTAGCGCGATGCGAATCTTTGCTGTATGCGATCAGATTTGCAAAGTGGGTAAAGACCTATCATCGAGCGAGAAATACATCGCGACCCAGTCTAGTGCATTCGGATGATGGAGGGACTATTTTTCATAGTTCCACCGCATCCCCCGGAGTCATTACACTTCTGTTAAATTCCCGACTGCGTATCTTAATTAGATTTGCTCGCAGATTATTGTGCGCATATCTGGCATATACAGGGGAGAGGTATATGAAATATGAAATATGAAGAGTGCATCCACACTGAAATATGAAATATGAAGAGTGCATCCACACTGCAGATGTATGCAGCGGTATGTCTACCAGTCAATGAGTTCATAATGGATTTGGCATTATATGAGGTAGAATCGCACATTGAAGAAAGCAGCCCGAAAAACAGGTCGATAAGCACACATTAAAAAAAAAAAAGGTGGTCTCATACATCTCGAAATGGTTAAGTCGAGAAAAACGAAGAGATTTATGACAATTCGAAATAAGTTTGGACTTTTTAGCAGTCTGTGCAATTTTACAAAAGATACGAAGCTTGTACCTCCAAGAGTAATGTCTAACGTTAGGCCAGCTTTTTGATATTTTGAGAGGCAGCATAGCGATGTCCTTATTCTCAACTTATAAAGTAAATAACTGTCTATTTATCTATTTATTCATCAGGTCTAAGTAGGCTTGTGAATCGCTGGCAGCCAATGTAACACCATTTTTAACTTACGTACTTCAAAAAAAACTGTATATATATATCGAAGGTACACACTTTTTTGATGAAGTACTTAGTCTACTGACCACAGTAAGACGGGCAGTACCAATTTTGTCTTACTAATGAAGAAAAATTACATTGACATCGCCCTTATACAAGAACCTTGAACTAGATCCAATAAATATCTAGTACTGGATTGTACCTCTCCATCCAATCAATAAGATTAGATCATGTGTTTCTAGTAAAGAAACAAAGTATCCTTTGTCTCTTAGTTACACTCAGCAAAAATTACCAGAACGTAGTAAAATATGAACGACAATCTAAATGCCATACCCGATGGAAGGACCTCCATCTACCCAATCAGACTCCCTGGTGCAAAAAGTTAACCGACAGGAGTGGGACCCCATAATAGGATGATAAGTCTCATCACCTACAATGGGGCAGGCGCTAATACCAACACAGTAGGTGAGTCTCTTTTTCAATTGTTTGTTTGTTTGTTTGTTTGTGTAAGTGGCGCTACAGTCCGGAATGAACCTGGGCCTCAACCAACATGCCTCTCCAATTAGCCCGGTCCTTAGCTAACTGCCTCCAGTTGCGCACTCCAAGTTGGTTGAGGTCGGTTTCGACTTGTGCGCGCCACTTAAGGCGTGGTCTTCCTCTACTGCGTCCGACGTCTGGCTGGGAATCGAAGAATCTGCGAGCCGTAGTATTGGCGTCCATTCGTTCTACATGTCCTAGCCATCTTAAAAGTCCAATCCGGAGTTTTTTGACCAGGGGCATGTCGCTGTACAGCTCGTATAGTTCTTGGTTGAATCTTCGTCTCCATAGCCCGTCAACGCAAACGGGACCGAAGATTTTTCGAAGAATTTTCCTCTCAAATCGACCAAGGATTTCTTCATCCGAGCAGGACTGGGATGATCAGGGTCTTATATAAGATCTCCTTAGTAGTTCGAGTGAGGGCCTTACTACTGAATTGCCTTCTTAGCCCGAAGAAACAGCGGTTGGCAAGAGTAATTCTTCGTTTAATTTCTGACGACATGTTGTTGTCAGAGTTATTAGCGGAACCGAAGTAGATAAAGTCCCTTACTACCTCGAAGTTATATCTCTCAATGGTGACGTTCTGTCCAATTCGTCGATATTGTGTGTCCTTTCGTGTTGACAGCATATACTTCGTCTTGCCCTCATTTACTGCTAAACCCATTTTTGTCGCTTCCTTCTCTATACTAGCAACCGTGGCTATGACATCACGTTGGGTCCTACCAATGATGTCACTATCGTCGGCGTATGCTAGTAGTTGTACAGATTTTTGGAAAATTGTGCCTCTGGTGTTGGCTCGTGAGTTTTGCACAATCCTCTCAAGAATCATATTGAAGAAGTCACATGGCAGCGCATCGCCTTGCCTAAATCCTTTTTTGGTATCGAATGTGTCAGTGAGGTCGTTTCCGACCCTGATGGAGCAGCGAGAATTCTCCATCGTCATCCTACACAAACGGACGAGTTTGGGCGGTATACCAAAACTATACATGGCTCTGTATAGCTTGTCTCTATAAATGCTGTCGTATACGGCTTTGAAATCGATGAATAGGTGATGGGTATCGATTTGGACTTCTTAGGTTTTTTAAAGGATCTGCCGAAGAGTGAAGATTTGATCGGTTGTGGATTTTCCTGGCATGAAACCAGACTGGTAAGGGCCGATCAGGTTGTTGGTAAACGATTTCAGGCGTTCACATATTACGGTAGATAGAATTTTGTAGACGATGTTGAGGAGACTTATGCCTCTGTAGTTGGCGCAGTTTAGAGGATCGGGCAAACGATGCTGAGGTTCCATTCTTCAGGCATACTTTCTTCCGACCAGATTCGGCTTATGAGTTGATGGATGTTGCTTACCAAGTCATCTCCACCGGCCTTATAAGCTCGGCGGGAAGGCCGTCATTTCCGGCAGCCTTATTAAGCTTCACTTCACTCAGATCGGGTGGTTGGCAGTTTTCGCTGTCGTTGTCAATATTGAATGGTTCGTTCTACCTGACAGCGGAATGTTGTTCGTCATCGCCGTTCAACAGTCTGCAGAAGTGGTTCTTCCATAACCTCAGCATAGACTGTGTCTCAACTACGATATTTCCTTGTTCATCTCGACAGGATTCTGTTCGAGCCTTGTATCCTTGGCTTTATCGTTTTACACTTTGGTAAAATTCGCGAACATCTTTCCTGGAGTGGCACCTCTCTATATCCTCGATCGCGCGCTTTTCTTGCTCTTTTTGCTTCTTTCTGAAAACCCGGTGTTCTTCCCTTCTTCTCTGCCTTTAGAGCTCAATGGCAGCTCTCGTCTTCACCTGCAGCTTAGCCTTGTAGGCCTCGTTCTTGGGTGCGAGCATCTGTCGGCATTCCTCATCAAACCAGGGGTTTCTTGCTGGTGGGCGCGAGAAACCTAGCACATCAGT
Source organism: Rhingia rostrata (assembly GCA_949824845.1). Taxonomy (NCBI): domain Eukaryota; kingdom Metazoa; phylum Arthropoda; class Insecta; order Diptera; family Syrphidae; genus Rhingia; species Rhingia rostrata. Next base: position 47,802,811 of record OX463755.1, on the reverse strand, counting down.
TGCGGCTGATCTAATGGCTTGTTGGCATCGTTGCCATTGTTCTTGGACATTCGATGGCGATGGTATGGTGTTAATCGAGAGGTTTAGGGATACGCATTGCGCGAAGGTCTTGGCGGTCTCTTGCGATTGCAGTCTTTCGACATTAAATTTTTTACAGTATTTCTGGACTGTTGTGGCGTAGTGGATATCCGCATTCTAACCTTGGCTGCAACAAGGTAGTGGTCCGAGTCGATGTTAGCTCGCTCCTCGGAATGTTCGGACATCCAAAATACTGGATGCGTGGCGCTTGTCTATCGCTATGTGATCAATTTGTTTGACCGTTCGTTGATCTGGAGACCGCCATGTCCCCTTATGTATATCGAGGTGCGGAAACCGTGTGTTGGCTATAGTGGCATTTCGTTCCGTAGCGAAGTCAATTAGCCTAAGTCCGTTACCAGACGTGTTGTCGTGTAGGCTATGGTTTCCGACAATACTGATAAAGATGTCTTCTCTTTCTACCTTTGCGTTAAAATCTCCCAGCACGATTTTAACGTCGTACTTCGGTAGTCGCTCATAGGTTTTGTCAAGGAGTTCATAGCGCTTGAGCGCTGCCGTTGGCCTCTCGGTTCATCCGCCACCATCTCTGTTCAAGGGGCCTGACTAACCCTTGAAATACCTAGACAACCTGTTGTTCGCCTGGGACATCAGGCCGGGTATTCATTCCGTTCCATTCTGACCTGGCTGTTTATAGTGTTGCTGTTTTTCGTCGTGTTATCAACACTCGCGCTTATCGTTTAGCAAGTCGAATCCGGTTGGATGAGATAAGTAGCCGATGGTTACCACTGGGAGGTAAAAATAAGCACTTGATGTGTAGTCAGAGTTACAACACGGGCATTGCCAAGTTAAAGCCAATCAGAGTCTACCCTCGTTCTACAACACCCAACAATCAATTAAGAGGGTTAATGATCCCACCCTCGTCAGTAAATATATAGACGGGGTTCTTGATAGCACCCCTTTCAATTACCCCGATAAATTCCCTGTGTGCCACTGGAAAGTTTCATCAGAGACTTCATACTTACGGAATAATAGAATTCGAGTTAGGACGACATAAAACAGCGAATTCCCGGACCCAGAAAAATCTATCTATCTATAAAAAATGTGGCAGTCGAATTTACAGTAAATTGAAAATTTGTGTATTTAACAGCAATTGCGTTCATATTCAAAATTAATTTCAAGGTTAGCAGCGTTTGCTATCATTTTAGCAAAAAAATTGTTAAAACTATCCCAATTTCTTGTTTTCAAAATGCCACCGCGTTCTCAATTTCGTTAGTCGAATGTGCAGATATGAATTTGATAAATCTGCATTGGCCAAATTGTGAAATCTATAACTACTTTTCGTAGTAATTAAAAAAGGTTGTAGAAATTACAATAAGTTCTATACATCTGAAAAACACTAATGCTACGTCATTTGTCGTTTTAAATAATTGGAGTAGACATAAGTCCACAGCAAATATTTTCCAAATCTACAACCAAAATGTAGTAAGCACAAAAAACTGTAAAAACGTCGTTAAAATTTGTAAAAATCTTTCAAATCTACGACCATTTTCTCTTGAAACTGTAACCCACTCACAAAGCCAGAAAATTTGCACGGTTTATTCGCAGTTATATTTTAATTCAATCATCAATCGTAAAAGTGCAAAGACTTTAAGCTCGAGTGATTTATTTTTAGTTACCAGAAAGTGTTTAGAGTGTTGAAGCTAGAGCTTTTAACCGCGATACAATAAAAACATATGAGAAGGCTAAAATCCGCTGTGCGGATCGTTTAGTACCCTATCCCATCCCATCCTTAAAATTAATATCCCCAAATGTGGAATTTATGTCGAGAAAATAAAGAAAATGTCATCGTCACAACATATTCTTCGGACAGTTTATTAAAATGTCTTCTGGTTCGACAAAAAATAAAAAAAACGTTTTTCGCTGGGATATGCTATGCCATGGGGTAGAGTATACAAATGGTTTTTGTATAAAAACGCCTCCAAAAAGTAGGCGTGGGTTAAAATGATATATAGATGAAATGTTGATACTATCAGAACCAATGATTTTGAATCAAAATTTTTTTTGGAACATTGTACAATTTGACCGAAAAGTTTTTACTAAAAACACACCCGATAATTGCGCGTGGCAAAAAACTTTGTATTGACGAAATGTAGATATTCGCCAAAAAAAAAAAATGTTTTCTTAAAAGTGGGCTTGGCAGTTACCGGATTTCAAAAATGCTTACACTTTCTGCTTCGTCGGATAGATTTCAAAACTCTAGCTCAAAATTAAAGGCCCAAAAGACACACAGACGGACGGACGGATGGTCGGACGGACAGACAGACATGGCTAGTTCGGCTCAGATAGCAGTTCTGAGTCGATCCGTATACTTAAAAGTATATCTATCTATGTTACAAACTTAATGTCGAAACTAATACACTCCTATGGGATAGGGTATACTGACACAAACGTTAGTTGTCTTTACAAATTAAGTTGTAGATTTGACGACAGAAATTGCATTTTGAAATACAAATGTACAAGGTGGCGCAAAAATAACCTTCCGATGTTTTTTGGCTGTAGTTTAAAAGAAAATTAAAAACTTTGATTCTTCTTGTGGATTATTTTTATTTGGTCTTAAAATTTTTTGTACGTCAAGTCCAGAATATGATGTCATGTTAATGGCCGCCGCCACAGTTGATTCTCATTTGAGCCCTTTTTATGGCATTTTCCATCACTTTGGCCAAAACTTCCGGCGATAGGTCCTCACATTCTTGACGGATATTGTCTTTAAGAGCTGCAAGAGTCTGAGGCTTGTTGACATAAACCCGCGACTTCAAAAAGCCCCACAAAAAGAAGTCTGGAGTGGTCAAATCAGGCGATCTTGCTGGCCAGTGCAAATCGCCAAAACGGGAGATTTGGAAATGCATCCTTCAGCATATCGGTTGTGGCACGTGCAGTGTGTGCAGTTGCACCGTCCTGTTGGAAACACATGTTTTCCAATCCCAATTCATCATGTTGCGGCAAAAAGAACTCGTTGATCATTGCTCTGTAGCGCTCACCATTCACAGTAACCGTTTGGCCCGCGACGTCTTCGAAGAAAAAGGTCCGATGACTCCTCCAGCGAAAACAGCACACCATACAGGGACTTTGAGCGGGTGTAATGGCTCTTCGTGGATAACTCGCGGATTTTTAGTGCCCCAGAAGCGTACATTTTTCTTATTTACGTACCCGCTAAGATGGAAATGGGCCCCATAACTCATGATTATTTTTGAAGAAAAATCATCTTCCTCTTGGTGGTGATTGAGGATGGCTTGAGCGTATGTTAGACGCGATTGGCGGTCAGCAGCTAAATGCTGATGCACCGTCTGGACTTTGTACGAAAACATCTTTAAATCTTGGACCAAAATTCGCTGTAAAGACCGTCGACTGATACCCATTTGCGTGGCACGTCGTCTGGTCGATGTCAACGGCGCTTCCATGACATCTTCGGCTACAGCAGCAATATTCTCTGCAGGAAGGCTACTCCGGGGTCTGCCACGCCTGGCAGCATCTCGTGTTGTGCCAGTCTCTTCGAGGCGAGCGGCTAAACGTCGCAGTGTTTCACCAGTAGGCGTTGGACGGCTAGGAAATCTGCGACGAAATCCACGTTGTGTCAAAGTCACCGACCGATTATTGCTCAAATAAATAGTCACCAATATTCCGCGTTCTGTAGCAGTGTAGCGTAACATTGTTTATTAACGTGTATTTCGCATGTGTTTACTACACAAATGTCAAAACAGAACTGACATTAGGGCCCAATCGCAAAATTTATAGCATTTTCTGATAGGAGGATTACTTTTGCGCCACCTTGTATAATAAAACCAAAAATTTTATTTTGTACAAGTAAATGCTTGTGTATTTCAAAAGTTGTGCTGTACATTCAACAACAACCGCTGTTGTATTCACTATTTTTCTAGTTGTAAAATCAACAACACAAATGCTGTAATATCTACAACTCGGTTTTATAATGAAGTCTCCGTTAAATTGACAGCATTGCATGTCAGGTCGATTTCAGCTATTATTGCAGTGGAGTTAACAGCGGTTTTCAACATTTCTACACCAAAGGTATTGTTTTAGATGAGAAAGCCAACTGGGATAAGCTCGTTGTAGAAATATAAATAACGGGTGGTTTTAAGGGGCGATCTTGAATGTGATACACACCTAAACGTCAAGTTTTGTTTTGCACTTCATTTGACTTTTCTCCGTTTCAGACTAAATAAAATTGAACCATGGAAAGATACAACAAATCAGAATGCATATCGTGCACTTCGTGATTTTTTCGGTCAATTTAATCGTCCAAATGTGCGTAGAATCGGAAAAAAATCGTGGAAATTTTTGAGTATACCGGCTCTGCAGGAAATGTTAAGACAACAGTGCATGCTTGTACAGCTCGTACTGCAGAAAATATTGCTGCTGTTCGCGATAGTGTGGCTGAAGAGCTCGTTGTCGTGCCCTCCAATTGCACCCTTCACGCTCGTCGTTGGTGAACATTATGAATAAAGACTTGCATTTACACGCTTACAAGGTGCAATTGACTCAAGAACTACAGCCTCTTGACCATTTCAAGCGTCGTCAATGGTCAGAATGGTGGCAAGAAATGCCAACAGGGGATGATCGATTTTCGAAGAAAATCATCTTCAGTGATGAGGCACATTTTCACCTCAGTTGATTCGTCAATAAGCAGAATTGCCACATTTGGGCGAATGATAATCCAAGAGTGATTGTCAAAAAACCAATGCACCCACAAAGAGGGTCTGTTTGGTGCGGTTTATGGGCTGGCGGCATCATCGGTCCGTATTTTTTCCAAAATAAGGCAGGTCAGGCAGTAACTGTGAATGATGTTTGATTTCGTGAGATGATAACCAACTTTTTATGGCCCGAATTGGAAGATATAGATGTGGACGATATGTGGTTTCAACAGGGCGGTGCCACTTGTCACACAACTAACGAAACAATGGCTCTTAGACTTCTTTTTTTTAGGGTTATTTAAAAGAAAAGGCGTACGTCGATAAGCCAGCAACAATTTAAAAGCTAAAGGATGAGATAATTCGGCACATTAACGGCATAGAACCTCAATTATACCTCAGCGTCATCGAACATTTGGACCATCGGATGGAGGTGTGCCGCTGAGGTCGCAGCGGCCATTTAGCCGATATATTGTTCCATAAATAATTGAAGTATACCGATACTATCATTATCCAAGGAAATGACAATAATTTCCTTAATAGTTTGTGTTTTATTCAAAATCAACATCGGCCCTTAAAATGTAACCACACTTTAGAAGTAGAAAAGCCAGTAACGCCCTTTTATCGTATCCGATGGAAACTCCATCTAAAATTGATACTGTAGCGGAACCAATAGATAGAACTTTAGTTAAAATTTATCGGCTAAGGTCAATAAAACCACAAAAATCACCGACATGGTAGACAAAAGAGCTACAAAGCATAAGAAAGAGAACTTTATACCGCTGCAAGAAGCTCAAATTTATTAATCGATTGGTGTCTATATAAGATCAAGCAATGTAAATTCGAAAGCGCGGTTAAAATTTCTAAACCCACTTACTGGCGTTACTTCTATTGTAGTGTAGGAAGCACTTATCCATCAGCCAGTCTTAGAATATATATTGCCAAGGAACCGGCTGTGACATAAGCTCCCCAATGGAGACTGGACACAGTCCACCCATGAATCTCTAACACATCTAATGAAAACCATTTTTCCACGATATGATTTATACTCCGGCAGGAATCTAGACATGACCGTCTACAATCGAATCCCTCTAACAGCAACAACAGAGAATATGGTTCGCGTAGAAAGATTCAATCGGGCAATTGAATCAAAGCACCTCCTAACTGCATTTCTACAATAACTTTTTATTGGTAGTTTAAAATGTGGTGAAGTTCTTATATGTTGGCGGGATGTAAAGCCGGCAAACCTAGCCAAACGACAATGAAGGATTTTGGGCCCATACGTCTTACATTTATAAAGGGTGATCCATTTCGAGGTTCCATACTTTTTTTAAAGAAAAAACACAGAAAATTCAAATTTAATGGAGAATGTTTATTATCATTTGAAAGAACATTCTTTGGCAGTTATTTTTTGAAGATTATGTCTATCAAATGTTGGCCGTTGCTACGTCGCAGATAGTCCATCCGTTCAGTCCAATTTTCGATCACTCGTTCGAGCATTTCGACTGGTAACTGGCGAATGACACGCGTGATGTTTTCCTCCAAGGCCTGAATCGAAGCGGGTTTGTCGGCATAAGCTTTTGACTTTACATATCCCCACAGGAAAAAGTCGAACGGTGTGATATCACACAATCTTGGTGGCCAATCGACCGGCCCAAAACGTGAAATTATATGCTCACCGAAATGTTCTCTAAATAAGTCCATAAGTTGAGCGAAACACATTCCTCACAGAACGTGAATTTTCATAATAAAATTGAACAATTTGTAAACGTTGTTCACGCGTAAGTCTTTCCATTATGAAATGCCAAACAATACTAAACAAAAATAACATGACAGCATGACACGACTCACAAGTGATCTGTCAAAAAAGGCTATTGACAAAAGTATCTCTACTTGGATCACCCATTACAAAGAGTATAGAAGCATCACAGAGTAAGATTTAGCAAAACCTTTGGTTTCGGCTTTAAGTCTTTATTTCTAAGGACATACTCAAAGGACAAATAATTTTCTTTGTCAAACATATTACATAAATTATTTACAGAATGGAAAATTAGACAGATTGGATTCATACATGACGCGCTTTTTCCCATAAGTTTTCTATTTCAGATTTAAGAAATCATTTTTGAGAGGCAATATGTATCAACCATTCGAGAGCTGAAAAATAATTATCACTTCAAAAGAGAAAACCTATGCGACTTTTCATAAAAGTAGATAAAATGCATCATGTGTATGAACTCCAAAAAGTCTCTCCAATGTGAAGAGAAATTAAAAAAACCTTAAACCTTAAACCTAGCTCTTTCAATCATACAGCTAGATGTATTAGTGCACGCAATTTGCTTATGACATTATCTAAGCAAATTACACGTGCAATGTGAGTTACACTTTCGTCATCATTGCACTTCATGTCTTCATCGTTTCATTATTCGTGGTGTGAAATTTATCTAAATCGCTTCATCGTCACAGATTGCTATCGTTTCTCAGAATCGACTCGCAAAGAGGTGCGGAAATTGTTATCGTTCCGCCTTTGTGAATTGCACTACAGACAATGCCTAGATACATTTCACATTAAATGCTTGTAAGCTTGATTTTAAAACATCGCGTATTAATTCTATCGTCTTATTATATCTAATTAAGATTCCCATTAGCATGCGGCGAATGCTTCACTTCCTTCGCTGGTGGTGGAAAAATGGCATATATTCCTATAAATAGAAACAACTTAATCTTCACATCTCCAAACACGTCCAAGTAGGCCGATTATAAGAATACAATAATTTTGTTTCCTTAACTACGGGTAAGTTTATTCTACACTCCCTAATGGCTAATGAGTTGATGTACTTATGAATTTGCAATTGCAGACGGAAGATTATAGTGGCAGAGGAATAATGTCGGACAGAAAATAAAATTAAGAAATATACGCCTTTCATGGGCTGCGTTCTATTTAAAAAAAAAAATTATTTTTATTTTTATTTATTTGTATACCTTATCCCATAGGATCTACGTATGCAATTCTTAGTGTAGAATTAGGCAGGTTGCGTTTTTCTAGGTTTTTATGCATATTCTCACCTTTTGTATACCTTTCAACAACTATTGATCAATAATAAACTAATTTAGCTTTAATATTACTCTTAGAATGTTTATAAAAAAAAATATTTTTTTGATACAATCACCAAGCAATGCGTAGATATAATTATACTCATCAGATTATAAGTAAAGGGTTTTTCAATAATAGCGCTACAAAAGTCTTTTTTAAATAAAACAAAAACGGTTTTGGATATCAATGAAATTCTTTATTCCTGTGAAAGTGCGTTCGATGCCATTATGTATGGACCTCGATATCTTTTGAATGGCCACCACGGGCACGCTTACAGAAGTCCAGACGCTGAACCCAATTTTCGACGGTTTTCAAGCATAAATCGGACCCATGCTATATATGATTTATGAAATGCTTATGGGAAAGAAGTTCGTTGTCAAATGTGGCAATGTAACTTCGAGTAAAGTCTTTGAAATTAAAAACGGTTTACAACAGGGGGCGGTTAACTCCCCGATATTGTTTAACATTTATACAAGTGATCTTGTAGGTTCCCTCAGTCACGCTATAGCGTACGCAGATGATCTAGTGGCGTACAGATCAGGTCCGAAAATCGAGGTCATCAACACACTTTTGCAACGTGACTTCGATCACATTAAGGGATATTGCGATGATTGGAAATTGAGGATCAATTTCCAAAAAACCGAAACAATTCTGTTCAGGACCCCAGTGCAGAGGGCTTTTTACGATACCAGAAAAAACTGGAAAAAAATTTGTATCATTGGACAGCATGGACGGCCGTTGGCGGTGAGAAGTGAAGTCAAATACCTTGGCATCTGGCTTGACAAGTTTCTGTATTTTAATAAAAATGTGGATGCTTGTCTGGCCAGGGCTAGGGGGGCTTATGCTCTGACAAGAAGATTGTTTCATAGCAGTCAACTTGATTCAAGGGTGAAAGTCATTTGCTACATGGCCCTCATAAGGCCGATCATCGCTTACGGTTGTCCCGTGTGGTTCAATGTATCACCATCCTACATGGAAAGGATACGGCTGTTTGAGAGGCGTTGTCTCCGATCCTGCTTAGGATTGTACCGAACGCCGGACTCCGAGTACATAAAATATTATCGCAACGAGGTTCTATACAATGGGGCTCAGTTGAATAGAATTGACAATTTCCTGATTAAGGTGACGCGAAGGCACGCTGCAAGGGCGATGGCTAGCGACAACAGCCTGATATTCAGGGCTTATTACCCCAATGAAATGTACATGGAGAGTGCGCTCATGTCCGGCTTTATTCCACCAGAGGCATTGATTTATATCGATTCGTTAGGGTTAATACAAGACAGGAACGGTATCCCGGTTTTATACCATCGCTACCGTGACGCGCGGGACAAGCGGCTAGTCCGCGATGGGTACGTCGACAATGCTCCGGAGCTCCTCCGCTTTAGCACGGCGGTATCGGATCGCGATAGGACCGACGCTGAAAAGCAGCGCACCGAGTTTTGGTGGCTAAACAAGGAAAGTATTTCTGCAGTTCCTCAGGTCTTTGCGGACTTTTAGTCCACTCCTTAGCACTTTAAGTAAATTAAATTTAGGTACAAGGTCTGGGGCTGGGCTTAGGCACCATATTTTATTTAATATGGTTGCATAAATGCTTGCTGGACCCAATGACGCAATAGGGATGGCAAAAAAAATCAAAAGAAAAATGTTAGTTATAAGCTTACAGCGCCCGCTATGGGCCGATAAGTTAGATTAAGATATGTTATTGATAAGTTAGATTTAAGCATTTTTGTCTAGTATTAAGTTAATATTTTAAGTAAATAAAAAATGAATTAAAAAGTAAAAAGTCAAGCATAAATCGGCCGATACTGCTGCGATTTCACGTTCGATATTCGTACGAAGTTCATCAATCGTCGCTGGCTTGTTGGCATAGACCATAGACTTGACGTAGCCCCACAGGAAATAGTCTAACGGCGTCAAATCGCACGACCGAGGCGGTCGTCGGTTATCATTGAACGGTAGCGCTTCCCATTCACAGTAACGTGCCGGTCTTGATCATCACGGAAGAAGTATGGCCCAATGATGCCGGCCGCCGGCCCATAAACCACACCAAACCGTAATTTTTTCGGGATGCAATGATGACTCATGGACCTAATTGGACCTAATGAATCTAATTTGTTTTTGTTTTTGGGAATTTTGAACATACGAGTGGTTAAAGAAGAGGGTGGTCGATCTTTACAGAGCCCTGCATTATATTTAGAAAGGTGGCTAGGTCACACAATATTGATCATCGTCCCAGCGGATAAATAAAAATGAAGAGGAGCATTAGACTACAGTTATAGCTATCATTGAACGATTTTTTTGGACCAAAAACATGATGGAGTTTCTTCTTACAGGAATCACTGGAAAAATCAATTTTATTTCGGTGGAACGACAATCATTACAATAAGATTATAAAAGGGATTATCTCCGAAAACTATAATTAAAAACTTACAAAATTATGGATAATCATGTTCTAAAATTCATTAGCTTTGTTTCGCCAATGTGAATGAATTTATAAAAAAAGCTGCAAGAAGTAAAAGTAAACTTCCAATGATGGTTTTCAATGATAGCTATAACTGGGCTCTTAAGAGGGGAGCGATGGTGGGTCGATTACAATTATTTTTCCTGATCCCTACAAAGTACACTATTATCACTCTCACTCATAACAAACTATGGAATTTATATTTGACGCTGCGAGATTATTTGGAGTTTTGGTAAAGGACCTTTTGTCAGATAAGTGCAAACCTAAGTCTGATTATATGGTCCGCTTTTATTACGTCCTGTCACGAAGATTATGTTGATCGTTTTTAATTGCAAATAGCTTATTTAAAATGGTACTACGTTATGACTTTTAATGGGAACCAGTAACCAATGCTGTTACTGTGGTGAGATGGTTAGTGCTATAAACGCAGGTCAGGGTTTGTTTTACACTGGTACTATTCGCGCGATGATCTGACAAATCATTCAAGTAGTTTCAATTGTCAACAAAAGCTTATCTCATCTCACCTTCAGACTATTGAAGATTATCAGATGGCTGAATATTATTGGCGGAATGTTGGTCATTATTGTGTGGAATGCTGCCTGACCAATACCCAACGCTTGAGAACGACGTGTGAGAGACACATTTGGGCTTTCTTCAACTGAAGCCTCAGCGGCAGCAATATTCTCGACACTACGGGCACTTATTTATCTCACTGGCACGTGAACATTTTGTTCTGTGCCTGTGGATTCAAATTAGTCCACTAGACGCTCAATTGTTGATCTGCTAGGACGATTATGACGACCATAAATTGGACGTAGCGCTCTTAACGTTGAGGCCACTGACTCCGAATTTCGGTTGCAAATTTTAATGATTTCGACTCGTTGTTGGATCGTATATCTTTCCATCATGAAATGGCAAACCTTACTGAAAAGAAATGTCAAAAGAGCGGCAAGAAATATGGCGTCGTTTGCTGTCCCTGTCGCTCAACTTTTGTAGCGTCCCTGTTGAAAAACCCAAAAAAAATGTATGTGTATATTTGCAACCCTATTGTGACAATAACGTTAGATGGATCATTTTTTTAACTGGTCCCTTCCTCGATAGTGACATGAATGCTACTGCTGAAACGATAACGAAGAAAATTCTCCTGGGTATGAAATACTTTCTCCCTCATCGGTTAAAGAGTATCAATCCCAAGGTAAACGGGTGGTATGACTCGAGCTGTAAAGAGGCTGTTAGGTTGGAAGATTTATGTTTTTGGTGATACAATACCAATCCTACTGAGGAAAACCGAATAAAGTTAAAACGAGCCAGAAACGACTGCAATGCACATATTAAGCGTGTCAAATTCTTCCACGACCAAGAGTTGAGGCAAAGAATTCTACTATATTTAAAGAATTCGACCTCATCTTCCATCCCAACACTCATATACAATGACATTCCAGCTGTCACCTCTATAGACAAAGCCAATCTGCTCGCTGCTCTTTTTTCAGCAAGTTCCACGTTGCCAAATTGTGTCCAGTCTCCTTATGTACTTCAGAACGTAGAACACGCTATGAGACTAATCCACTTCCGTACTCGTACAGTCGCAAGAGTATTATTAGATCTTAACATTCACAAATTGTCTGGTCCAGATGGTATCTCCCCCAAGTTCTGAAGAGGTGTTTTTCTACGCTGGCAAAACCACTGCGTAAGCTTTTCTATGTTTCCTACTCATCAGAACTCTTCCCGAGTAGATGGAAAACAGCACTTGTCCAGCCTTTCCCTAAAAAAGTCGAATCTTCTTCTCGCTCCAACTACCGACCAATTGCACATACCTCCCTCCCTTCTAAGGTCATAGAGACGCAAATAACCAATTAGGTTATGAAATATCTTGAATCACGAAAACTCCTCACTGACCGACAATACGGTCACCGAAAAGTGGAATCAATTTATCCACCTTGTTGGGGAAAACAAGATCGTTGCACTTGATGTTTCAAAGGCATATGACAGGGTTTGGCATCAAGCCCTTTTGTCGAAATTGCTTTTGGAATCGATAAAAGTCATCTTTTATGGATTAGAAACTACCTCTCGAAACGTTCAATTGAAGTTGTTTTGGACGGTTTCAAGTCTGATACTAACCTAATAAATGCTGGTGTTCCCCAGGGCTCCGTTTTATATCCGACACTCTTTCTCATTTTAAAAATTGACCTCTTGTCTGCTACTTCCAATCCAATCCATTCCTTTGCTGATGACAGTACCTTCAGCTTTTCATATTCGTTCTCGAATCCACGACCTTCACTCCCAGATGTGGATGAAAATCGACAAGATATGTTAAGCTCATTAAATTCCGACCTCGACAGCATAATTAAATGGGGTAAATCTGCCGAAACGCAATGCTGTCTTATGTCATCTAAGCGAAACCCAAATTTACAGCCTTTATCCATGAATGGCATATACGGTTCTCGGTATGTGCGTAAGTAATGACCTTCTTTGGAACGATCATATATTCGAAACCGCTAAAAATGCATCGAGATGTCTAGGTTTCCTCAACCATTGTAAGAAATATTTCACCCCTTCTTATCTGGCCTCAATGTATAAAGCGTATATACGACCCAAACTTGAGTTTAACGCCCACGTCTGGTCAGGTGCAGCAAAAACAACATTGCACCTACTGGATAGGATGCAAAAGCATGCGATAAAACTGATAGGAGCTTCAACCGTAGCGAAGTCTATAATTTCGCTTGAACATCGTAGGAATATCTCCTGCTTTACACTTTTTTACAGCAATTATAACACAAAATGCTCAAATAAAATAGCCAGCTGCAGTCCGCCCCTTCAAACATTCAACCGTAATACTCGCCAAGCCATGAACGCTAATCATTCTACCTTTAAGCCTATCTTCAGACGTACTATGAAATATGGAGATTCATTCCCAAACCGTACAACACGAATGTGGAATGCTTTACCAAACTCTGTTTTTCCTCCACATTACAGACTTTAAAACCAACGAAACTAACGGTCTTAATTCGTAAAAAGACCTTTGCCTACCAGTAACATTTTGCGCATCTACTTTTTGGTCAGAAACGCCTTTTACCTGACCATCAATTTGGCTTTAGAAGTAAACATTCGACGGTGGACCAAGTACATCGAATAACTGACGTAATTGAGAAAGCTTTCGAAGAAAATAAAATTTGCTCAGCCGTATTTCTTGATGTGTCGCAAGGTTTTGACAAGGTCTGGCATTGAGGCCTTCAATATAAATTAAGACAAGTGATGTCAGAAAAATTATATAAAATCCTTGTCTCATATCTTGAGCATAGACTCTTCCGTGTGAAACTTGGAAACGAGTATTCAGAGCTCAAAGAAATATTGCCAGAAGTACCCCAAGAAATCGTCCTTGGACCACTCATGTACCTCCTATTTACACGTGGTATCCTACAAATAAACGATACAATAGTTGTCACGTTTGATGACGATACAGCTATACTAGCAGTTGGCACAACAATAGAGGAAACAAATGTGAAATTACAAAACGCTCTTACCGAGGTTAACGAATGGACAAAACGAGAGCAAATCGATTCATGTAGATTTTTCAATTTGCCTGTATTTCTCAATACGGTTCGAGCCCCTTTTGCAAATGAAGCGAAATATCTCGGAATGACACTCGATGAAAAATTAAAATGGAAGTCGCATTTAAAAAAGAAATCCGAGGAAAATATTCGAAGCTTAGCATTCATAACAAGCTGCTATTACACAAGCAAGTGCTGAAGCAGGTCTGGACATATGGTATACAACTATGGGGTCGTACCAGTGAAACGAATCTAAATATTTTACAAACTTTTGAAAACAAAATGTTAAGATCACTCGTCAATGCAAGGAATGAAGATCTACGCAGAGATCTGGGTATTCCCGCGGTTAAAGATGAAACGAAAAATTTTGCACGCAAACATAAACACAACGGTCCTCCAAAATCTTGATGAAACAAATTAATTTCGGCGTCTTCAAAGAACTAAGCTCTTAGATTTGGCCCGATAATAACAAACCGCGGTGTAAATTGCGGAAAAAGCAGGAACTCTCAAAGGAAAGTTACTTGCAAAACATTTATTACTCGCTAGATAAGTTGCATACTAAGTTACAATGCAAGTACAAAAAGGGTGGTGGTTGCAGTTAGGGTTAATGGCCCGCACTACTTTGGACACGTGCTCATCGTGTCTATGAAGATTTCCACAAGAACACGGAAACAAATCGTGCATTATGAACTAAAATCGGTATGACTTGTTAAATAAAATTGTAACTGCAAATGTTTTTTTATTCAAATCTTTGAAATCATACCTTATACGAAATACTTTTCGCACCACTGTTAGCTAAAGTGTGTATGCATTCGAAGATACTGCGTGTCTAAATACGATTCGCGAAATGTGCGAAATCAACCTCATTAGTGCAGGGAAATCCTCATTATCACTGAACATTTGTTCAGTTTGTGCTTGATATGAATATATAATTTCGTGTATCGTGTAAAAAATTTCACCTGCTTACGCATAATTTTTCATTTTTATTATGTTTTTGATTTTTTTTTAACAAACAAAAAAATAATAAATGCTTTGTTTGCTTACACATCAGGTAAACTAAATCCGAATGGGAAAAGTTTTTCCGTAATTAACATTATTAAACCGAAATAAATCATTTTACGCGCATCACTGCGGCGGCGCGGCAGGAGGACGACAAGGCCTACAGGAATGGATCTTCGTTTATTTTCCAATTAGGACGGTCTGATATTTCACACTCAGACAATTTGCATGTTTTTTTTGTATTTTTTATGCTGTTTTACCTTTAAATTGCTTTATTCGCAATGTTGCGAGACTTATTTTGCGGCAGAACAGGGAGACCGAATTTATGTTTGCGCTGCGCTCGGTTGCTGATTATTTATAGCAATTTGTCAGATGATGGGGTGTAGTTGTGTTCGCCTGCTTAGGCAGGCGTATAGTGGACGAATTGGCTGCGAAGAGGGTTGCATATGCTTAACGCAACGGGTAGCTCATTTCTACAGAGAAAGTCGCAGAATTTATTCTTTGATTACATAGACGCTAATATGATAATGGACACTAACTAACTGACTGACATTGCTGGCTAATTGCGGTTGATAGTGGTTGGCAAAGTGTTTGTTGATTTTTAGTTCTTTTATCGCTAAATTTGTAGGGTAGAGATGCTTTAACGATGGTGTTGTTGAACTAAGAGGCTTTGAGATTTTCAATGGTTGATAGATGAAGACAATTTTCATCATCGGACCCCGATGGAAGTTTCAGTCAAAGTTTATTAATCACAATCGATTTATGACGCAGTTAACATTTTTTTTTAAAATTGTTGAATAGAAGATAATTTGACACCTCGAGCTCGGCTGCAGTGCTAAGCCAACTTTAGCAACTGTATGACAAAAAAATTTGAATACGAATTATTGTACTTTTCTACAATTATGTATGGAAGAGAATATTATTTTCATATTCTTATAATGCGAAAAGCCTATATTGAGAATACAACTGAAAGAAAATCTAATTTTGTGCACCTGTTAATATAAAAAAGCGTTATAATGAAATTGATGAAAATCCGACAAAAAGTTGAGGCGACAGAAAAATTGTGATTTTCCGTTTTTCGTCAAGCATAAAATTCCGTGAAGAGATATTTAGGCAAAAACTATGTATGATGAACTATTGTGTATTTTCAAAGTAACTGCGAAAGTCAATTTCACTCAACTAGAATTTTCTTAATTTAACCCAAAGAAAAATCAATTTTTTCAACTTTTTGTCAATCAACATACTTAAATCCGTTTTTGACGAATTTCGGTTATTCCAAAGGGCTGTTTAGCCTCCAGTTGTGAAGAGGCAGATCGACGGACATAGTCATACTTTGTTGAACCTCTCCATAATCGTAATGGTTGGTTTGATTAATCTACCCTAGCGAGGAATCCTTCGCAGCGGACAATTTTCCGCAACGCATACTTCGTCGAAGGTTAAAATTCCATTCGAGGTATGTGTCATCGGAACAAAAATCACTTCACTAAAATTTGTAAATAATTTCGGCGAAGAATTTGTGTCGGAAGAAGTCGGAAGAATATTTTCACTTAGCTGTCAAAAATTTCACGATAAATACACCTGAACGCACTTTAACGCGATTCGCCGGCATGCTTTACAAAATGTCGCAGAAATGTTCCGAAAATCTTTTCGGAAAAGTACCCCGAAGCTAAAATCCTCCGAATCATACAAAATCAGAGAATTTTCCGATCACACGAATACCTCGCTAGGGCTGGATATCTCGAGCTAGAGTTATTTCACCAAACCAATACCTGCCCAATTAGTCTATTAAAAGCATGTAAAAATAAAAAAAAATATGGTACTACTGTTACCTACTAACTAGAGTGGATCTACAGCCCGGAGTGAACCTGGGCATCAACCAACATGCTTCTCAAATTAGCCCGAACCTTAGCTAACTGCCTCCAGTTGCGCACTGCCAGTTGTTTGAGGTCGGTTTCCACTTGTGCGCACCACTAAAGACTTCCTCTACTGAGTCCTATGTCTGGCTGGGAGTCGAAGACTCTGAGAGCAGGAGTATTGGTGCCCATTCATTCTACATGTCCTAGCCATCTTAAACGTTCAATGCGGAGTTTTTTTTGACCAGGGGCAATCTCTCAACAACGAAAATGCGTTGGTTTTTGGTGTGGTGCTATTTTTTGTTAAGATCCGATACGTCAGCTGTCACATTGTTTATTATTCCATTGGCAATACATTACATACCTATAAATGGCTCGGAATTTAAATGTTGCGGGAATTATGGGACACTCAATCTAGCTACTCAAAAAATCTAAACGAACATACAAATATTTTTAAAAACACCGATTACACCTTTACCAAATTAAACTTTGATAAGAATTTCGGGGTCTCAATCTCAGACAGAACGTCATAAGAGAGTAACAAACCTGTGCTAAACGACTCGATCTATTTTTATACCGACGGAATGGCGAAATGACGGAGTGGGTGCTGCTGTCTTCTCCGACAGGCTAAATCTCAGCCTATATTTCCGTCTTTCTGATACATGTAGCGTGTTCCAGGCGTAACTCATGGGGATCAAAGAAGCCTTATCCTGGCTGAAAGAGTATGTAATAGCTGCCAAAGATATTAGCATTTTCTCGGACAGCCAAGCGGCCATCAAATCATTAGAATCAGTCTCAACAAATTGAAAGACAACCCTAGATTGCCTATCATCTGTACAGGAGATGTCAAAACATTTTAACATTCACCTTTGCTGGATGCATGTACATAGTGACAATCCAGGGAACTGTAAAGCTGATGAGCTCAACAGACATTGGACTAAATTACCAGTAGTACCCGATATGGGTAAAGTAGGTATGAATATAGCTACATGCAGAAGCTTTCTAGCGCAACATGTTAAATCAAGCAAATCAAACCTCAGATAGAGTCTTGGCACGACGTGTCAAATAACCAAACAATTTTGGCCAACCAAACAATTTAGCGCAACATGTTAAATCAAGCAAATCAAACCTCAGATGGAGTCTTGGCACGACGTGTCAAATAACAAAACAATTTTGGCCAACCAAACAATTTAGCGCAACAGGTTAAATCAAGCAAATCAAACCTCAGATGGAGTCTTGGCACGACGTGTCAAATAATCAAACAATTTTGGACAAAGCTAGATTTGAAAAGATCAAAGGGATTGATTTCGCTCGATCGACTGTATGTTAGCGCCACCATAGGTGTCATCACGGGACACTGTTTAAAAAGAAAGCACGTAGAAAGGTTAGGCCTCTACTCAAACAACTTCTGTAGGAGCTGCGTGGACGAAGAGGTAGAAAAACCAATACTGCATCTCCTTTGTAACTTCCCGGTCCTATCAAACGAAATGAAGCTACATCTTGGAGCTGATATTTTCAAAAACACAGTGATTTGACAAAAAACGTAAGTGAAAAGCCTCCTCCGCTTCATCAAAAGCTCAAAATGGTTTTCACACGTATAGTAGGAAAGAGGACATTATCCTTACCTAAGCTATGGGACACCGAAAGAATAAACTTGTTAGTGTGTTGGGAATAAATTTCAGTCAAAAAAACGCAGTGGAAATCCGGTATATATTGAGGCATGAAGCTGTAGAAAATTTCAAAGATAGAAAAATTCAAGCATAAATTGCTACATACACACAACTTAGTTTTTGAATACAAAAATATAAACGAGATGAACAAGGAAACAAGTTGAGGCACAGTCGATTCTGAGGATATGACAGAACCACTCTTGCAGATTTTTAAACTGCGGTGACAAACAATATAACGCTATCAGGCATAACGAACCGTTCAATATTGTCGATGACGACAGCGAAAACTATCTACCACCCTAACTAAAGGAAGTGAGGACAGAAATATCTAAACCTAAGCTTAACTAGACTGCCGATAATGACAGCCTTCCCGAGTAGCATTATAAAGCAGCCGGAGATGATTTGGTTAGTAACTTCCCTTATCAGAGTGGTTTTAGACCAGATAAGTCCTCAACTAATCAAATCTTTACAATCCGGAAGGTCCTGGAAAAACACCGCAGAAGTTCAAATCTATACCCACCACCGTCAATCTCAAAGCCACATATAGAAAGCCATTTATAGAAACGAGCCATACAGATCATTTTTCCTTCGCAGACGGACGACGCCTCTGAAACTACGTTATCAGAACATTCAATAACAAAAAGCGATTTAGGCAAGGCGTTACAATGTCATGTGACTTCTTCAGTCTCATTCTTGAGAGGATTTCGCAAAACTATCGATCCAAAGCCAGTGTCACAAGCTTACATAAATCGGTGCAAATACTAGCATACGCAGACGATATGGACGTAATTGGTCATAGCTACCTTTGCTCATATAGAGATGGAAGCGGAAGAAATGGGTTTATCTGTGAATGAGGGTAAGACCAAATATATGATATATGAAAGGATATATTCAACCTCAACGAATTGAACAAAACGTCACCATTAACTAGTATGACTATGAATTAGTACGAGACTTTTTCTACCGCTATTAACTCTGACAATAAACTATCGTCACATATTAACGGAAAAACTCTTTCCAACCACTATTTCTTCGGGCAACGAAGGAAATTTAGTACTAGATCACTCGAACTAAGGAGATCCTGTACAAGACCCTGATCAACCTGAACAGTATGATATCAAAATCGTAGGAAGAAATCCTTGGTCGTTTTGAGAAAAAAATTCTTGGAAAAAATATTCGATCCGTAGAAGAACCAACAACTATACAAGCTATACAGCGACATACTCCTTGTCAAAAACTCCGTATTGGACGCTTAAGATGACGTATGCAGAGCGTATGAACTCAAATACTTCCTCCCGCAAAGTATTCTATTTCCAGTCTCAGCCAGCACGCACAAGTAGAAACCGACCTTACCAAACTTGAAGTGCTCAACAGGAGGCAGTTAGCTAAAGACCGGGCTAATTGGAGAGGCATGTTGTTAAGGCCCAGGTAATTAAGTTCTATATAAGCAAGAGAAACCAGAAATACAAATAGATATTCATTTGATTTCATTAGATACATTTTGTTCCACAGTCGTACATTGTATTTGCAAATCTAGGAAATGTCTGTAGAAAATCAACAATTCTACAAAATTGCTATGACGTCACTGACAATACGCAAGAAATTGAATTTTTGAAAAAATTGTTTTTTCAATGTTCGTAGGGTATGCTTTACTTTTATATGAAAGTAAACAAGGTTTACTCGTGTATTTTTATTTAATTTTTCCTGTTGCTATTTATAGTCTTAATTTAAAAGAAAAGGCGGAAAATCATCATGAGCAAAATGTAAAAAGGGCTGAACAGAGGTGTGGTAATTGTCCGGGCATTTTATTATATTTCCGCATAACAATGCGGCAGTACATAATGTGAGGAAGTTTATTATTTTTATTCATTTAAATTTCCTTAAACAGGCATCATAAGTTAGCTGAAATGGGTTGGCTGATCGTAATTTCTCAAAATGCAAATTAGACATACACATTCGTTTTAATTGCACGCAATTCTACATTAAAACAACACCAACTAATATTTATTGCTGATGGCTGTGCTGCACATGAATTGGCAAATTGAAATGAAGTGTTTGTTATAAAACGTTAAAATAGAATATGAAACCATGAGTACTTAGAGCACTTCAGTAGCAATTGTGGTTATTAAATATTTAAATATAAATTTATTAAATATTTGTATCTTCTTTCATTTTGAAGGGTCATATTGAATCCATATTGAAGCCTAACATTTGTTAGGTTATTCACGAATAGAAAAGTTGGTAAAGCGCCTCGTCAGATTCTCATCTTTTGATCCCCTTAAAAAAAAAATTAGATCCCTCGCACATGACTTGCAAATTGTTGCACATAAATGCGGCTCGGACGTTTGAATTAATTTTGTTTTAGGCAAACTTGTGGTTCCCTATGACTACAAAAAAGACTAGGAAGTAGACTAGGATTTTAAATTTTTCCAAAGATATGATTTTCATATGGCTTTGCTTACGCCCAGAGTCTTAGTGATATAAAATTTCATAAAAATTAGAAAATGTTTACGGATTGCAAACATTGATCACTTTTATCTCAAACTAGTGAACTTTTTTATATTGAAGTATTTTGTACTGATGGGTCGTTCTAATATGTTTTACATCATTTGTAGCTAATTGAATTTTAAAATGGTAACCAAAAGAGGAATTTCACAGCTAGAAAAGTCATATGGTATAGTCCGTACCAAAACAGTTGGCCAACGGTCGATTGCGCAGAGAGAGGATTTAAGAGAACAAAAATGACGCGAAAGAGATTTAATCACTAAGCGTTTTTGCCTGTAATTTACAATGCGTAACCCAACTTTACAGTGCTTAGAACTAAAATGCTGTTGAATATCTAAATAAACTTAAAAATAACAGTTGAAGATTGGCGCAAGGTTTGTGAAAAAATTATAAGGACAGAGGAGGAATACTGTTCACACGAGCAGATGTGGGACACAATGTCGGATGCAATAATTATCAATCCAGGAGATGATTCTTCAACCGATTATGAAACTGACAGTTCTTCGAATTCAATTTAATATACATTAATATTAACTATTTCATATATAGGTAGCAAAATCAATAAATATTTTTATCTTAGTACTAAAACGTGTGTGTTTTTACTTCTTAATTCAAACCAAACCGAACCACCCATTTGGTATACTGGTGTTTTGTTTTGCTGCTCGCTGTAAATCTGTTTTATATTTGCAATTCATCGTCAATTTTATCTCGCTATAATTTACACTTTTAATCAAGGTTACAAATTTAAAAGTGGTGGGTAGTTCAATAAGTTTTAAAAACTGCATTTCTTAAAAAAAAATTATTGAAGAATCAAGAACGTTCACCATTTTGTCTTTAACGAACCGTTTAATATCCCATCCTCTTTTTTGTGACAGAAAATCGTGCCTATTGTTATTGGGTATAAAATCGTTTACGTTTCCAAAAAATTCCCAAATTGTAATTTTTTTATTAAATTTACCTACCTCGCCCAAATTCAATGATATAAACAAAAAAAATTTGGTGTGACACTGCAATTTACTTTACTTTGCGTGCCAATATCAGTACCTACATGATCAATATGCACGACACAATTAATAATGATCAACGAAAGCATAATGAGCAAATAGGGTTTAAATCTAAAACCGTACACCTTCATACAGACACAGTCACACAATCAATTCATGTGCAATGTTTTGCTTAATCTATCCGACCGTGATCACATCATACTCCTACAAAGAACCGACAAGACAAAAAACGAAACAATATATTTTCTTCCAAGTAAAGTTGACATATAATGGTCTATATTTTTCCTCCGCTCCTAATTTCAGTACAAAAGAAGGAAAATGAAGAAACCACCCTCAGTGAGATCGCGACAGCGATCTTGAACACAAGGCAGGGTATACGTCGTTTTTTATTATAACTCCGCCCAATTTCGTCTCTTTATGCTTGTTTTTGCAATTTTAAGAGATTGTAAAACACATTTTAAGAGACCTGCGCAGTAGAATGGCCAACTGTTTTGGTACACACTACAGTCAGTTTTAAGAAACTCGCCTGCCTTAAGAGCAACAATTTAGTCTTAATTTTTCATCAAGAGAAAATGAATGAAACAATTTCGAATGCCGCTAAATCTACCAATTCTAAGCTACAGGAATATCCATGCTGGTAGTACAAGGAATACCAACATTTGGGTAAACACTAGAAACACGGGTGAAGCAATTGTGAAACGGCAGATTTGAAAATGTGATCTCATCGAGTTGTTTGAAATTTCCTCGAAAAATGTGATGGAAATGACAATGCGTATCACGAGAAGAATTTTTTAGGTCACAAATGGAAGCTGATATGAGTTCAGCAATGAGTGGAGTAGACAAGGTTTTTGCCTCGAAACTAAGAACTAAATATGCAAAAGAAGCAAATTAATCATATAAGTACATGCAAATACTTTTGCTGAAATCGTTCAGACATTTATACTTGAAGAGGAAGGCTCATCTCCATCACCATCAGCATCAGTACCTAGTGAAGTAGAAGCCGAGCTTTTGCCCTCAGCTATTAAAAAAAACCCACGTCTACTTGGGGTCGATAACAGCTCTCTATTCGACAAGCAGATACTTCATTTATAGCAACTGTAAAGAGCCTCAGCATCGTTGCCAAATCCACAAAAAAGAAGACCCTCTAGAGTCGGAAACGACCTCACCGACACATTCGATACTAAGACAAGGAATAGGCAAGGCGATGCACTGTCATGTGACTTCTATAATTATATTCTTCAGAGGGTTGTGCAAAACTCCACAGCCAGCACCAGAGGCACAATTTTCAAAAAATCGGTGCAACTAATAGCATACGCCGACGATATTGACATCATTGGTAGGATTCAACGTGATGTCGTAGCCACGTTTGCTAATATAGATAAGGAAGCCGCAAAAATGGATTTAGCAATAAATGAGGGCAAAACTAGGTACATGCTCACAACACGAAAGGACATACAACATCGAGGATTTGGAAAGAACGTCACCATTGACGGCAACATCTCGTCAGGAATTAAACGAAGAATTGCTCTTGGCCAACACTGTTTCTTCGGACTGAGAAGGCAACTAAGTAGCTAAGCCTTAATAAGACAATGATTATCCCAGTCCAGCTCTAAGGCGCTGAAACTTGGACCGTATCAAAAGCGGATGAAGAAATCCTTGGTAGATTCGAGAGTAAAATGTTCGAAAAATCTTGAGTACAGTTTGCGTTGCCGGGTCATGAAGACGAAGATTCAACCAGGATGTATACGAGCTGTACAGCGATGGTCGAAAAACTCTGCATTGGCCGTTTGAGATGGCTAGGACATGAAAAACGAATGGACACCAGAGTCTGCAATTCCTAGATGTGGGACGCAGTAGATGAAGACCTCGCCTGAAGTGGCGCGCACGAGTAGAAACTGACCTCAACCAACTTGCAATGCGCAACTGGAGGCAATTAGCTAGTGACCGGACTAATGGGAGACGCACGTTGGTTGAGGCCCAGGTTCATTCCGGACTGCAGAGCCACTAAAGTAAGAAAGTAAGTAATAATTAATGAAGATAAACGCAAAGTATATGCATCAGTCTATTTAGCTACGGCAGTCTTTCAGCGTGAGTCACAGCAGAAAAATTGTTTGAACATTTAAAAGGAACCCTTAAAAAAGTCTGAACAAGATAGTTATGCTAACTGATTTTTCACATTTAGTAGATAAATAGTTTGAGCTAAGCCCAATCTACCAATTTTATCAATCAAGTGGTTTATTTGGCTTAGCTGTATTTTATAATTGGCATTAAAATTCACATTTGACTTAATGGCATTTAGAATATCTTATCTACATACATCAACAAAATTCAAATTGAATTTAAATGTCACCCGATAGCTTCTTGACTGCGAAAACTATAATTTGAGATTAAAATATTTTTGGATACTCATGTTCTGAAATTCATAAGCTATGTTTTGACGCCAACTAGCCAAAGATTGAATTTATAAAAAAGCCGCAAGAAGGAAAAGAAAATTTGCAATGATAGCTATAACTGGGGCCTAAGTTTTATGGCGAAATAGAATGGCTAAGTTAAGATAAGGTTGAGTTGTCAGATCATCACCACAGCAGGGTGTTGATACGGCTTGGTATCGAATCCAGGGTTGCTTGGCAGCAGTTCATCCCGACAATCTTGTGAATGGTTGATTGAGTAGATCAAAGATGGACACTAGTAAAGAGAAAATTCGTTATACTTAACCGTTTTTCTACACCGTCATGTAAGCACTGTATCGATAGTCCTGCAGTTAAAATATATGTGGAAAATGTCATGTGGAACCATTTGAATAAGGGTGTGTGCCACACGACTTGACACACAAAAAACCTCATGAACCTAATTTCCATTTGCGAATCGCTGCTAAATCATAACAAAGTCGACCCATTTCTGAAGCATACATCTAGTAATGTGGATGTGTTATGGTGATGTGGATCACTTACAATCTCAAGAGAAAACGGTCTTGGTCGAATAGCTGTCAGCCGGCCGCTGGAAGTTTGCGCTGTGTTTGGTGAATTTGCCAGGAAGTAGTTTTCTATGAGCTGCTGCAAAGACTCTTGACGACATTTTTGTGACTAATACACAAAAAGGGAATAAAAATGCAGTTAGTTGAGAATAAAAAATCATGTTTTCACACCAAACCAAAACCTGAGTTCTCAAAAAAAAAGTTTTCGAAACTCAGCATTCATACAAAACACCGACAATATTCGTCTGACTTTAAAAAAAAAAAATGTCCGCCGTTCATTAGATATATGCACCCCAATTTAATTTTAAATTAAAACATAAGGCTTAGTCAATAATTGTCTGTTGATGTTGAGGATGTCAAAGTCATTTTAAATAAATGTGAATTCTCCAGTTAATTTTGTCGTGTTCCCAAAAAAAAAACTAGTGGTGGGTGCACGACTGGGTCGTACGCAACTTTCTCTTTCACAGCGAGTTAATTTGACGTTTTCAACAATTTGGCCGAAATACACAAAACTATTTATTTTGATTAATGATGCTAAAAATGACATAAATAATATCGAAATGGCATTATACGAACGTTTATTCCGTAATTGAAAGTAATCGGTGTTGATGTGAATAATAATGATTTTCCGTTATTGGCCAAAACTGAAATTTGCGTTTGAGGATAATTGGACCAAAACCAATAACGTGAAACTCACGAAAACAGTAATAGTAGTATACAAATTAAATTTCATTCAATTTGGCCATATAGTTTGCGAGGAATTGACAATTTTCTTTATATGGCCTATATGCAAAAATCCGTTATATAGATTTTCTCGAAAAAACTGGGTATGTAGTTTTATTTGAACTGATATGCTCACATTATGTATGAAGTTTTATCAAAATCTTAGTAGCTATTTTCGATAAAATTGAGGTTATGTATGATTTTAGTATGGCAGGTACCGGTAATAACATAGATAAAAGCAAACGAAACGAAAAAATTGCCTAGAATTATGACCAAACAATCGCTGGATACGAAGTTTGAAGAAAATCGGTCAAGTCTTTTAGGCTGCAGAGGCTTGTTCGGACAGACGGACCGACGAAGCGACGAGGACGGAATTCCAAAAACCACTTTTTTGAGTTCCGCTATCATCGTAAAGTTAGAATCAATCAAAATCTCGAGGTCGAAAATTTTCACGAAAACAATATCTTTCTCTTTATAAGAGAAAATTAAAAATTAATTTGTTTGGATAGCTTCTATGTCAATTTTTCTTTGGAACTATAGGAAACACGGGTGTGGTATGTTAAAAGATGTGTGCACTCCAACAATTTTTAACAAAACTACGTGAAGGAAGCGGTTTTATGACCGTCTGTTCATAATCTACAAGTTTTCAAAAAGTAAAAATGTTTGAGAAAACATAGAAAACGTCTTTGAACGGTTGAACGGTTGAACGGTTTTTAGCGAAAACTCAGTTTTTGGTTCGTTTTTAAAATCGTATTAAATCACTTCTGTTAAATAAATGGTGAGTTTTTCAATCACGATATATAGTCAATACATTTTCAAAATGTTTTATAGAACAAAATCACTCGAATTAGTATGCTGACTTGATGTTGAAAAAGTGACAAATAAAGTGAGGCCTTGATTGAGTTATTATTTTAAAAAAACTATAAGCTTTTGATATTGTACTCCAAATTGGTGAATTTTGAGCTAATTAAAGATATTCTGCAGCTTGTTTTGGAATAACTGAAGCATTTAAGACACTCGTTCCAAAGCTTCGTTTTTTAAACAAAGTTCTTGGAGAAAGAATGTACCCACACATAAAAAGTGTTCATTTTGTACGTATTTTTCATCCGAGTTGTATCACAATAAATTGTAAAAATATCAGGTATCTAAAAAAAATTCTGAACTTTACACGATTAGCAATTTGTTCCACCATCGATGAAACAA
Source organism: Rhingia rostrata (assembly GCA_949824845.1). NCBI lineage: Eukaryota > Metazoa > Arthropoda > Insecta > Diptera > Syrphidae > Rhingia > Rhingia rostrata. The sequence goes on along the minus strand of OX463755.1, from coordinate 47,776,041 downwards.
CGACATTTTATGTTCAAAAAACCAACAAAATTTGTTTTGCAATTTTTTAAATATTTGCTGTTTCTCCATTATCATAAAAAATAAAAATTTATATCCATTATAATTTATAATCCACAAGCAATGTTGTATCCTTCGAATTGATAATTTGTTTAAACTTAGTAATCCTTTGATTTATGCATTTCAATCTGTTTTTGTACTCCAATTATGGTTATCCAAATAATCCGTTTTTGTTTCTGATAGCCTCCTTCAACTGATATCCAAAAGCCGGCGCGTATAAAATTACATTTTCGAAAGTCGTAAGCGCGATACCGGTGTCGACCTGCCCGCTCGTGGTCGTTTATGCGAAATGGGTTCAGTTTGAGCACGAATGGTATTTTATATTTAAATGAGTATGGAAATAGGTTTTCCTTCCAATTTTCCAGCGCTATTTTAAAATTTGAATATGCGCACACTTTGAAGAATGGGATTTCGTTTGAGCGAGAAGGACAACGAATTTAAGGATTGGTATAAAACATTCTTACAGCTGAACTTTGTTGCTTTTTTATACGGGATTTTATAAACTAGAAGGGTTGAATGGAAAATAGAGGGTGCTAAACTGCTAAAAAAGTAAAGGGTAAATTCACCCCCTGTAATATTCAACGGAAATCTCGAATCCATCCAATTTTTGTACTCGAGGGTGAGAGTCTATTTTTTACCCCTTTCTTGTTTCCATGGATTTATATAAAAAAAAAACTTTCGTTAAATTTCCCATTATACAACGAGAGGGTAAAACTTTGGAACTGTGCTAAATAAACAGATTTTAGTACCAAGTACCCTGGTTATTTCTAAAAAAAAAGTATACCTGTCACATTGACAGCAAAACATACACCTGCGCATAATTTATCGAAAATCCGAAATCCTTTCTGACATTTCCGTTTTGATGTTAAAACTCTCGACAAAAATACTTTTACAAAATTTATATTGTAAGATAAAAAAAAAACATTTCAATTCAGTTAATTTATTGCACCTTCACATCTTCTTGAATCTTGAATGGCAGCACTTCATCTTTGGATTGAGGGGTAAAAAAAATTCAAATATTGTCAAATGAAATTCACGATTCGTAAAATAATTACTCTATGGCCATCTGTCTGTTGTCGTGTCGTCGTAGTGTGTAGTCGTCGGTCGGTGCAAAATTTCGAATGAAAATTTTTAAAAACAAAAAAATAAGTATCTGGCGAATGTTGTTTTGCTTATAATGAGCTCCAGAGAGCACATCTCGTTAAATTATTCGAATGTACCCAGCGAAGGTGAAACCAACTCTGAGGGGTGTTCGCGGTCGTAATTACGCAAAAGTATATATGCATGCAAAAAAATAAAAATAAAATAAAATTAAAGAAACAGCAAAAAAACACAAGTGAATTCTCTCATCAAATATGGTAAATAGATGCGAGATGTCAATCAAGTTGCTGCCGAGAAGAACCCTGCCGGTGTGTGTGGTGGCCTCATTAGTCATTCATTGTGATTCGTCTGTCTGGAAGTCGGCCGTCCAAGTCGTTGTCGGTCGTTGGTAGTCATTGTCGACCCGTTTAGCTTGGAGTTAAAGTTGAGGTTGTTTGTTAACATAGCACCGTCACTGCTACTGCAGGTTCCATCCATCAGTAGGTAGTCTCCTTTAATAGGGGGGATAATTATTATGAACGTTAACAAAATAAAAAGTCTAACCATAGCTACTTTATTCATTGGAGAATATTTTGCATTGGTGCGGCAGTAGTCAATTAATCGGATGATGAATGGACACATTATGGCTTTAGCGGACTTTATGGATCCGAAATTATTTCATTGGAATGAAGACTTACTTTTTTTTGCCATATTAATGCAGAGCCGGCAATTGTTATATAAAAACATTTTTCTGGTACTCATTGACAATATTCACTATGCATGCAAAAAAAATTTTAAAAACTGAACTTCGAAAAAAAAAAATTGGTAATTCTTAAGGGCTGTAACGATAGTTTAAGCTGTCGGCACGAGTACGATAACTTTGGCGGTAAAAATTGATAACGGTTTTAGAGGGGTCAGAAACTATTGCTGTGGGAGGTGGGTCTTTCTCACCCCTTTTAGGAGGTAAGGGCAATTTTAGAAAAAAAGACTTAAAATAAAAAAAATATTTAAAAAAAATAACGGTAAAACTTACAATTAAGTAGTACACTATTTTTTAAAGCCAATACATTTTTTAACTAATTTTGAAATCAAAAAAAAATCATGCATAATTTTTGAAAAAATGGGTTTTAAACTCAAAATTCAGGAAAAAAACTATTTAAAAAATAATTTGTAAGTGTAATTTTCAATACTGTAAAATAATATTTAGTTCTATTTTCTAAAGTTAGGTGCTCTAATAAGTTTTAAATCAAAAACTAATGTCTTCTAGTTTTTGAGAAAAATGAAAATTAATAAAATTAATTTCGCGTGTAAACAGTGTGATGCAGCCCCCCAGCTTGGACTCACGGTAGGATTTGGGATGGGTTCGAGTTTTTTTTGAGAAATTTGAAAATTACTAAAATTAATTCGGTGTATAAACAATGAGAAGCCTATGGGGGGCATGCTGCCCCCCTGCAACCCAACTGCTAGGTCTCACTGTAGGATTTGGGATAGGTGCGAGGTTTTTTTGTGTGTTATTGTAAAATGTATTGCACTTGATTTTCTGTAGTTTACTTACAAAGATTAACATTAATAAAAAAAATATACGAAAATTGTTTTAGTAATCTTGAAGCGTTGTTGTTGTGCTCGTTGCGGATTTTTTTTTGATAAAGCGTGGAAATAGTGTACCTAGTCCGTGTGTGTGGTCGCGTGTCACGTACGTGTGATGTTGGCGATGAAGATGGCACGAAGCGGGGCAGAGCAGAGCCAGGTGACCAAAAATGTTCAACCTGTCTACTGCTGTTGATAGGCGACGATATGGGTAGAGCCAGGCGACCAAAAAATGTTCAGCCTGTCTACTTACGGCGGCGCAAAACAATTTGTCCAAAAAATTAAAATTTGATGCTCCAATGGATGTGTGCTACCAGCTTGTTTTTATTTGACAGACTGCCAGACTGCTAGACTGCGACTGCTAGACTGCGACTGCGATTATTTTACATTTTGTTCTCTCTTTTATACTAAATCTAAGCAGCACAACGTATTTTATTTTTTAATATAAAAAAATGTGTTTTGTTTGTAATTTATTGACACTTTTGAACTTAACACTACGAAAAAATGTGCTGATTACAATTTTATAAAACGCAAAATTAATACAATTTAATAATAAAAAACAATAATTTAAATAAAAAATAAACTCATGGCGTTACAATCTTTAATTTTCCCAATAACTAGCAAAACTAAAACTTTTCGGTGTTCAATTCAGAATTAATATAAGCATTGACCACAAAAAGCCAATAAAGATCTTCAATTCATAATTTTGCAAAAAAAAATGGTCTAACATTTTTCGTTTTGGCATTGTTTTATCATAATTATGAGTTTGCATGCGAATTTGTCAAAAAACTATTGATATAAATAATTAAACTTAAAAGGAGAATTAAAGAACTTGTTTCTGGCTTTCAAAAACGGGATAATACTTCATTGTAAGTGTTGCCGTTGTTTTTTAATATTTTTTTTTCATTTTAAGGAATTTTTATCTAAAATTGCAACCACCCCATAAGCAGGGCGAGATAGACCCCCTCTTAAAACCGTTATTAATTTTCGACGCCAAACTTATCGTACTCTCCCTGAACTGTCCGATGTACAAATTTCAAATAAAAATAATGAAAGTACAGAAGGACAGTACTTTCTATAGGTAAACTACGAACATATCTAACCGAACAACGTTTAGAGATCGTGAAATGTTTTTGTTTTGTTTTTTTTTTTGCTAAATTTGCTTTTTGTGCGCCAATTTTCACACAGTCGTTTTTGAAGTGAGTAGCATCTCAAGACCCCTCTATATCCCGAAGCTGTCACTGTGTAGAGCGGTCTGGATGCAGAGGCACATGTGTTTATCATATATCTACAATATTTGTAACATTTATTAAATATAGATATAGACATATCCGTTCGTCCGTTTTTGGAGTGCAACATCACCTTCTCTATACTATCATACGTGGCTATGACATCACGTTGAGTCCTACCAATGATGTCAATATCTTCAGCGTATGCTAATAGTTGCACCAATTTTTGGAAAATTTTGCCTCTGGTGTTGGCACGGGAGTTTTGCACAAACCTCTCAAGAATCAAATTGAAGAATTCACATGACAGCGTACGTCTTGCCTAAATTATATTTTGGTATTGAATTTGTCGATGAGGTCGTTTCCCACCCTGATGGAGCAGAGCGAATTCTCCATCGTCATCCTACATGGATTTGTCTCTATAAATGCTGTCATGTACCGGCTTTGAAATCGATGAATAGGTGGTGGTTGTCATTTGGGGTTTTTCCAGGATCTGATCTGATCGGAGTATGAAAATTTGATCAGTTATGGACTTTCCCGGACTAAAACCACACTGATAACTTTCGATCAGGTTGTTGGTAAATGGTTTCGGGCGTTGTCATTTTACGGAGGATAGAATCTTGTTGGCGATGTTGGGGGACTAATGCCTCTGTAGTTGGCGCATTTTAGACGATCTCCTCTTTTGTTGTTTAAGTGGTAAGCACAAGTATAAATCAAATTCATTCAACTTGAAATGCGCAGCTGGAGGCTGAGTCCACTGGAAAGGAATATTGGTTGTATACCCTAATTTTTTGTTGTCTTCTTCTAAGTAACTATGAGTTAATGAAAAAATTATTTCAGAGTGCAGACCACGCCTTCACGTATGTTGACGATGTACACCTCCAGCGTTTTTACGATTATCATCGTATTTAGCATCATATTTTCGTTTATGTCTGGCAATATCATTGCTGCGTAATTTTGGTTTAGATATTTTTTAGATAAAAAGTTTTTTTTTCCTCTATGCAAGTCAAAAATCTTTATTACCAGTTGGAGTATTATGTCAGCGTGATCATTGAAAATGGCGCCATGACCAAACGAATTGCATATTCCTACTTTCGACTATCATGACAGTTACTGGAATATTAATTGTTTTTGTAATTGCTAAAAGCCCTAGTACCTAGTACCGTAAGCATAATATTAATTGTGCATTTTATTACCGCTTAATTAATTTATAATAACAATAATTGTTTTTGTTTTGACAAAGATCCTGTGTTACTCATATTACACAGCCTCCGAAACACGAGATTTGCTGATTTTTCAATTACAATTCATAGCACCTGTCAATCTAAATCCAAGTTCAGAACTAGTGAAGGCTATTCCATTTGCCAATTTGCATATTTACCTCGCACTCAACTCCTTACACAACTGGCATCGTAATTATTTCCAAATTGATTGACACAAATGCAAACTCTGACGATCAAACATCAAACGATCGGAATCGGTGATCGTTTATCTCGAATTATGGTGACCGGTTCCAGATGCAATCTCTCGGCATTCCTCAGAGCAATTGCCATCGACCGTGAGTGTCGCTGGTATTTACATACCAAAATGTTATGCAAATATTCGCACACTGACCGCTGACTGTCCCGTCACCTGAAGAATGTTTTATTGCTGCACCTGTAGCTCAGAGCAGGCGAGACTCGCTTCGCCGTAAATGTCGTGAACCTTCGCACATATTAATTACAGTTTTCGTAAGCCTTGGGGCGATGACAAGAGCGTGACATCTCCTAGAAGAAGAGCACCCATCCACCGATAGTCATGCACGAGGAACTTTTTCATTAGAGATAATATTTAATTAGCTGCTTAGCAATTGCTGTAGGTTAACTGTGGCTTTTAAAAAAGCCATCAATTTTAAGTCTGTCCGAACCTGGGTAACTACTGGTAATTTACTCGCCAGCTTTTTACTCTGCCAAATAGCTGGAGGCATTGCACACGAGATCTGAGATTCAGCTTCGGAAGCAGTCAGTTCTAATGTCGGGTATTTGCCTGCCGCAGGAAGGAGAATTAATAATCTGCGGAGTGCCTAATATATACTTCTGGGGGCTAAGTGCATGTTCGAGTCAGACATTAAATTCAAATGAGGTGTTTTTTTTTTTTTTTCGTTTCCTATAGTAGGGTGGATGATGAGGGGCGTTGCTATTAAATTGAACGTTGAAGTTCGAAATTGCATTTTCAGCTGACAGAGATACGGTGTTGCAAGGCTTTTTTTTGCAGTTTTGGGAGGTGTGAGTAATTTGGTGTTTATTAGCTGATAATGGACGGAAAAAAACTTTGCAAAGAGGTATATTTACCTGCATGCAAAAGGAGTTTCACATGTGCAATTTGAATTGAAAAGGAATTTAGCGGTTATTGGCATGAAAACCATTATTATTTGGATGTTCATGTGGATAATTTAGTAATTCATCGAACTTTTGCGATGGTACCTATTTGCAAGAGAACATCTTTAATAAGTTACTGTATACAGAGGGAGGAAGGTCCTAGACATAAAGTTTGTACATCTTATCAATTCAGGGACTCAATATTTAAAGAATAAATGCGTCATTCAGTATATAGAGCTTATAAAACAATGAGACCACATTTGAAAATGTTCTCCTGTCATTATGTTCTGTCACCATTATACGATTGAGTGCTATACGATTTAAGAACAAAAAATTCCAATTCTGTTTACAAACATTTCCGAACATTACATACAACTTACAGCCATTGACATTTCTCCGAAACTCACATTTTGTAGTCGAATTATAAAGACTTTTTGGGAAAGTGGTTCAATGGCTGGCATAGGAGTCCAATGGCATCAATAAAATGCGTGGGCGACCGAAAATATTTCTAAGGTGCAAAGTGTAGTATTTCGACCTAAAATGTTGACAAAAATCAATAATTTTTAACTTTCCCTAACAGGATTAAGACTGTGTCCCATTACAGCTTGATAACCAGGATGCCTTTTAGTGAAGTCGATTTATAAATTAATCATCCATGTTAGTCCTTAGTTGCAACTAGCATAGCATATGAGTCGAATTACATCAACGAAATGCGTGGGCGAACAAAAATGTTTCTGAGGTGCAAAGTGTGGTATTTTGACCTAAATCGTTGCAAAAATCAATTTTTTCAACATTTCCTAACAGGATTAAGACTGTGTCGCATTACAGCTTAATAAACAGCATTTGATCTTAGTTGCACCTAGCACTAGTTGAACAAGCACAAGTTAGTTTGGAAAAAATTTTGTTTTATAAAAAAAACGGTTTTAATCCAAAAAGTGATTTTCGTAAAACAATTGATGTGGATATCGTCTATCAATGTTTGCATAGAATTCAAAGCAAAATTTTGTTTGTCTATTCATCTTGATTTGTAAATATCGATGAGTTTAAACATCCGGTATCCACTTCACAAATTTGGACTTTTTTCGTTGTTTTTACAAAACATTATGTGTTTATGTTTATATTTACTATCTTGGTCACTAGTTTTATTTTATATTTTATTTAATTCTTAGATATTTAGAGCCATTTTCAACTTTTCACCAAAGAAAAAACAAAGCCTTTGAAAAAACCTCCTTTATAGCGACCCTAACTAATATATTTTTATTAATATAAAATGACTCTGATTCCACCTTGTCTCTGACCAGAAAACAGCTCCATGAGTTTGCCAGAGGAAGCTCTCCAAGACTCCTTGACGGAAAACTTGAAGAATTGGAAAAATGTTTATGGATATAACAAAGTGTTCCCAAGAGAGAAAAAGATTAACTATCAGGGCGTTCAAACCTATTTATAAACGACGATGGCAACTCTGCAATAGTACAGAAATGCGTTGGATAACAATCAGGAGTGGCTTAGCAACGAAATAAAACTACCTTTTGGCAAACTTCCCAAAGGTTCAAAGTTCGCCCAACCAAACAATTCGGGGAAGCAAGTGACCAAACAAAGCTTCGAAAATCAGTGGAACTTCGAAAAGGTATTTCCGTTGATGAACTGACGTAAGCGGCATAGATGAGTTAAAGAGCGGCGGAAATATGTACCCAGCAAGATGCAGTATGTGACGAAAACTCCAACCAGGCCTATGCAGCTTAGGAAAGCAGCTAAGATTGACAGTAAACCCCTGAAAACCAAAAAACACACACCTGAAAACGATTTGAGGATATTTGCCGAAGCAATTTAAACTCTCGGAGATGATTTGGTAAGTAACATCCAACAACTCATAAGCCAATCTTCTCGGAAGAAAGTATATCGAAGAATGGAACCTCAGCATCGTTTGTCCGATCAACAAAAAAGGAGACGCTCTAAACGGCGCTAACTTCAAAGGCATTGGTCTCTTCGACATCGCCTATAATATCCTATCTGCTGTAATATATGAACGCCCGAAACCGTTTACCAACAATCTGATCGCCCCTTATCAGTGTGATTTTAGGTCGAAAAGTCCACGACCGTTCAATTTTTTACACTTCGGCAGATCCTGAAAAAAAAATAAAAACTCCAAATCAATACCCACCACCTATTCATCGATTTCAAACCAGCATACGACAGCATTGATAGAGACGAACTATACCGAGCCATGTATAGTTTTGGTATACCGCCCAAACTCGTCCGTTTGTGTAGGATGACGATGGAGAATTCTCACTGCTCCATCAGAGTCGGAAACGATCTCATTGACACATTCAATACCAACAAAGGATTTAGGCAAGGCGATGCGCTGTCATGTGACGTCTTTAAAGGTTCTTGAGAGGATTGTGCAAATCTCACGAGCCAACACCAGAGGCACAATTTTCCAAAAATCGGTACAACTACGAGCATACGCCGAAGATATTGACATCATTGGTAGGACCCAACGTGATGTCATAGCCACGTTTGCTAGTATAGAGAAGGAAGCGGCAAAAATGGGTTTAGCAGTAAATGAGGGCAAGACTACGTATATGCTGTCAACACGAAATGACATAAAACATCGAGGAATTTGACAGAACGTCATCGTTGACAGATATAACTTTGAGGTAGTACCGGACTTTGTCTATCTCGGCTCCGCTATGAACTCTGACAACAACACCTCGTCAGGAATTAAACGAAGAATTACTCTTGCCAACCGCTGTTACTTCGGGCTAAGAAGGCAATTCAGTGGTAAAGCCCTCAGTCGAACTACTAAGGGGATCCTATATAAGACCATGATCATCCCAGTCCTGCTCTACGGTGCTGAAGCAAGGATCATCTCAAAAGCGAATGAAGAAATCCTTGATGGATTTGAGAGGAAAATTCTTCGAAAAATCTTCGGTCCTGTTTGCGTTGACGGGCTCTGGAGACGATGATTCAACCAAGATCTAGCTGTACAGCAACATGCTCCTGGTAAAAAACTCCGCATTGGACATTTAATTTGGCTAGGACATGTAGAACGAATGGACACAAATACTCCGGCTCGCAAAGTGTACGATTCCCAGCCAGACCCCGGACGCAGTAGAGGAAGACCTCGCCTTATGTGGCGTGCAAAAGTAGAAACCGACCTCAACCAACTTGCAGTGCGCAAAGGACCGGGCTAATTGGAGAGGCATGTTATAAAACGTACTCTACGAGGTTAATGAACGGACAAAGTCTACATGAAAATCGATTCATGCAGATTTTTCGTATCAACGGACAAACAATTTGCCAGTATTTCTCAATACGGTTTGAGTCCCTTTTTCAAAGAATGCGAAATATCTCGGAATGACACTCAATGCCAAATTAAAATGGAAGCCGCATGGGAAAAAAAAAGCGAGAAACTCAAAAATAAATACAGAGAACTGTACTGGTTGCTCGTTAAATATTCGAAGCTTAACCTTGTTGACAAGCTGCTATTATACAAGCAAGTGGTTGGCCGCGGTGTAGTGGTAATGTGTTCGTCTGTTGAGTGGAAGGTTGCGCGTTCAATCCCAACCAAAATCCATTTCACTTTTATTTAAAAGAAATAAAAGGTCGGTGTAATACCTAAAAGTATGCACACCATCTTGAATTTCTTCAAATTTAACGAACACAAGAAAAAGTGACTCCCCGAAGCTAGTTCGGACACCACCCATGGAGTTTAAGTCGCCACTACATCCAAAATCTTTCTTGTAACGAAAACGTCAATTAGGACACGTTAACACAACGGCCCTACAAATTCTTGGTGAAACAAATTTGTTGCGGCGTCTTCAAAGAACTAAAACCCTTGAACAATCAGAAAACGCGCTATAAATTGCGAATAAAGTAGGAAAGTTACCTGCCAAACTCGTGAAAGTTATATACACTCGTGATAAAAAAGTTGCTAGATAAGTCGCATACTTAGTTGCAATACAAATACAAAATGGGTGGTGATTTTAGTGAGTAAAAATCTCACTTTACTTGGGGCACTTGCTCATCGTGTCTATGAAGATTTCCGCCAGCCCCCAGGAATAAAGTTTGCTTAAATCAGCTGACTGGTGAACACTAGCCGCCCACATAAAAGCGCTAAGCCGATTTGTGACAAAAAGCAGTTTGCAGTTTTTATGGCTTGAAAAAACTTTTTTAAACTTCATAACCTTAAAGGCAGTCAATGTATGCAAAATACGTTCTGATATGTCTTGGTAGCCCACACTGTACATCATCTAGCTAATCACATTTCTTGGCTAATATTTTACTCTTAAAGGTTTTTCTCCATTTCCAGATTTTGTTAAATCGTTGCACCCCAAGAACGCATTTACTTTCCATTCACACGCTATTCCACGTGCAAGCTTATTATCCTAACTAGACCACATTTTATTATCTCCAACAAAAGGACAAAAAAAAAGATTCGATTTCTCTGGACCGATACTTGCTTTCTATTTAAGGTCAAGAGGGAGACCAAGCTCAGATTCCTATATAAAAACAGAAAAAAAAACAACCACTGCACCCGGTGATCTATTGATCGCCTCTCGACCCTTTGCAGTTGGCGCCAAAAGTGTGATTTATAGCAGCACTATCCACCTTTTCGATTGCAACAATCCGCACATAACCAGGAACTTTGTATAGGTAGTGCACACATCCCGATCCCATAGAAGACAAATGCTTGGCGCATTATCACTGCCTCATAACCATGTTTATTCATTTTTTCTCTTTTTGTTGCCTTAGCTCCGTCCTAACTCTCTCCACTTCCAGATGCAGCAGCACTACCAATGCCATTGCCAGTCACCACGATGTCATCATCATCGTTTATTATCGCATTCAAAGCTGGAATTCCCACTAGTTCCGTGTTGCGCACAGACGACCATAAGGAGAGATCATCTGACTGCGAGTTGCGGCAGCAGGCTGTCGCTGCAAACAATTCCCGGGCATAAATTCACGCTCCAACTGGAGCGTGCATAAAAACCCAACTCAAAGAGGCAAACATCCATCTATCCCAGACCTTCGTCCGGTAGTAGCCATCATTATGTATTTATTAAATATTTAACATAACTCCGTAATCTGAATGCAGAGGCATCTCGGTGGCAACAGGAGAATAGCGCGCCAGATACAACACACACACGAAACAAAAAATTGCCATCCGAACACAAAACCACGAATCAAATGGAATTGCATTGCTCCCGATGCGACTGGGAAGCCAAAGTCGGATCGAAACGAATTGGATCCTCAGCGGAGACCAGTTTCCCTTACAACATTTTCTCGTGTCGCGCTGTTGTAGAATTTTGCATTTTTCCATATGCATTTTTAGTCCTTTCCTCTTCGTCCTCGATTTCCATTTGATAAATGTTTTTATTAATTTATTGATCGTGAGCGATGACGGGACAGTATAGCATTCACAAGGCAAGTATGTGACTGCATACGTAGGCAGTTACATATAGACGACTGACTGCAATGACGACGTATAGACGTATTCCAGCACTTCGCTGCGAGCTCCCTGGGGAACCACATGCGCTGAGCTAGAGATATATTAGATTTTTATGGAAATCCGTCGCCGGTCGTGTGCAGATAAATTTTAAAGAATCGCTACTTAGGGCAAAAAATTAGTTAATTTCCCGCGGATAATTTATTGCAGTGTAAGGAATCTGTTTACGTGATGGGTACATACGAGCTTGACTTCTGTTTAACTGCTGGAAATAATTTGAATTACAATATACGAATGAGAATGCAAGCCAGGTGGTGGATTTTTTTTTAAACTTTACTAACTAATGAGTTTGTTTGAATGTAACTGAAGCTTAAAAAGGATCTCGACTTTCGCGCAGTTAATTATCAGTCTTCAAGGAACTCGGTTCTTGTATAACTCCCATATTATATGAAGATGTCAAGCAATAATATCAAACCTGGAATAATGCAGAAATTGAACGTGTACATACACTGATACACATTTTCAGGCTGCAGCGGAGGAACTTCCAAGATGGACTCAACTGTGGCGTCTACGGTCTAACTTCGGCTGTAGATGGATGGACAAAGTGTAACCTAAATAAGATATTTCGACATATTCGGGCAGATGAGCCTAAAAGCCAACGGCAGCTTCCAATCCCGTAGTGTATACTGATGGCACTGTGTCCTAATCTTATAATAAATTGTAACTGGCCTTCAAGGTTTAGGGCTGTGTTCGTATCTGCCTCTGTAATATGAAAACATTAAATAGGAGAGGTGCAAGCGAACAACTAGCGGAAGCCTTAAACTGCTTCAAAGCAGACATTACTGCCATCCAGGAAATACGATGGGATGGGCCGGGCAAAAAGAGGATGAAAAACTGTGACATCTACTATGGGCCGTGTTATAGTGAGCAGAAACTGTGACTATTCGGATGCGGATTTGTTATAAGTGAAAGTCTTAGGCAAGAAGTCTTATGTTTCGAAGACATTAGCGAACGCATTGTAACTATCTTATAAGCCTTATATGCCTTATATGCACTCACGCCCCAACGGAGGAAAAAGATGATATAGCTAAGGACTGCTTCTATGAAATCCTTGACAAAACCTATGAGCGACTTCCGAAGTACGATGTTAAAATCGTGCTGGGAGATTTTAACGCAAAGTTAGGAAGAGAAGACGTCTTTAGCAGTATTGTCGGAAAACATAGCCTATTCGACAAAACGTTTGGTAACGACGGACTTAGGCCAATTGTTTCCTCACCTCGATACACATAAGGGAACATGGCGGCATCCAGTATTTTGGATGTCCGAACATTCCAAGGAGCTAACATCGACTCCGACCACTACTTTGTTGCAGCCAAGGTTAGAATGCGGATTTCCACTACTCCACAGCAATCCAGAAATACTGTAAAAATATTTAATGTCGAAAGACTGCAATCGCAAGAGACCGCCAAGACCTTCGCGCAATGCGTATCCCTAAACCTCTCGATTAACACCATACCACCAACATCGAATGTCGAAGATTTATGGCAACGATGCCAATAAGCCATTAGATCAGCCGCAACTGATGTGCCAGGTTTCTCGCGCCCACCAGCAAGAAACCCCTGGTTTGATGAGGAATGCCGACAGATGCTAGCAGGCAAGAACGAGGCCTACAAGGCTAAGCTACAGGTGAAGACGAGAGCTGCCATTGAGCTCTATAGGCAGAGAAGAAGGGATGTACACCAACTTTTCAGAAAAAAGAAAAAAAAAAACAAAAAAAAAACCCGTGATCGAGGATATAGAGGGGTGCCACTCCAGCAACGATATTCGCAAGTTTTATCAAAGTGTTAAACGTCAACCCAAGGATACAAGACTCAAACAGAATCCTGTCTAGTTGAACAAAGAAATATCGTATTTGAGAAACAGTCGATGCTGAGGATATGAAAGAACTACTTCTGCAGACTGTTAAACGGAAATGACGAACAACATTCCGCTTTCAGGCAGAACGAACCATTCAATGTTGGCAACAACAGCGAAAACTGCTAACCACTCGACCTAAGTGAAGTGAGGATATAAATATCTAAACTCAAGCTTAATAAAGCTGCCGGAAATGACGGCCTCCCCGCCGAACCTTATAAAGCATCGTTTGCCCGATCCACAAAAAAGCAGACCCTCTAAACTGCGGCAGCTACAGAGGCATAAGTCTTTTCAACATCGCCTACAAGATCCTATTTGCCGTAATATGTGAACGCCTGAAACCGTTTACTAACAACCTGATCAGCCCTTATCAGTGTGGTTTTAGGCCAGGAAAGTCCACAACCTTTCACACTTCGGCAGATCCTGAAAAAAATCAGAATGTCCAAATCGATACCCACCATCTGTTCATCGATTTCACAGCCACATACGACAGCATTTATAGAGACGAACTATACAGAGCCATGTCTAGTTTTGGTATTCCGCCCAAACTCTTCCGTTTGTGTAGGATGACGATGGAGAATTCTCGCTGCTCCATCAGGGTCGGAAACGACCTCTCTGACACATTCGATACCAAAAAAGGATTTAGGCAAGGCGATGCGCTGTCATGTGACTTCTTCAGCCTGATTCTTGAGAGGATTGTGCAAAACTCCCGAGCCAACCCCAGAGGCACAATTTTCCAAAAATCGGTACAACTGCTAGCATACGCCGACGATATTGACACCATTTGTCGAACCCAAAGTGATGGCATAGCCACGTTTGCTGGTATAGAGAAGGAAGCGGCGAAATGGGTTTAGCAGTAAATGAGGGCAAGACAAAATATATGCTGTCAACACAAAGGACACACAACATCGACGTCATCATTGACTGATATAACTTTGAGATAGTGCGGGACTTATCTCGGATCGGCTATTAACTCTGACAACAACATCTCGTCAGAAATTAAACGAAGAATTACTCTTGCCAACCGCTGTTTCTTCGGGCTTAGAAGGCAATTCAGTAGTAAGGCCCTAACTCGAACTACTAAGGAGATCATATATAAGACGCTGATCATCGCAGTCCTGCTCTACGGCGCTGAAGCATGGACCGTCTCAAAAGCGGATGAAGAAATCCTTTGAGGAGAAAATTCTTCGAAAAATCTTCGGTCCCGTTTGCGTTGACGGGATATGGAGACGAAGATTCAACCAAGAACTATACGAGCTGTACAGCGACATGCCCCTGGTCAAAAAACTCCGGATTGGACGTTTAAGATGGCTAGGACATGTAGAACGAATGGACACCAATACTCCGGCTCGCAAAGTCTTCGATTCCCAGCCAGACGTCAGACGCAGTAGAGGAAGACTTCGCCTTAAGTGGCGCGCACATGTAGAAACCGACCTCAACCAACTTGGAGTGCGCAACTGGAGGCAGCTAACTGGACCGGGCTAACTGGAGAGGCATGTTTGTTGAGGCCCAGGTTCATTCCGGACTGCAGCGCCTTTTAAGTAAGTAAGTAAGCATCTCGAAGAAAATACCTCCACCCACTCCAGATTCTGTTTTGGATCCATCTGTTTATATGTGAATCGAGTTATTGGTTCCGGTCGAATCCGACTCCCAATAAAGACGTTTCGGAGTGGTTGTCTTGAGTTTATTCTCAAAACTGAGCTTGGTAGTGGTGTGGTAGGTGATTTCTGTAATGTTATTCAGAGTCTTTGTGTGTTTACCCTGATGGGGTGTCCATTGTGACGAGGCTCTCGGTCTCACAGCTGCACAAGCCGTGGTCTATTTGCCATAAATATCTAGGGGCACTAGATGTACGATATAATCTAGGGATTCTGAGGGGGTTGTTCTTAAAGCTTTGCTAATACATATGCAAGCTGATTTGAACTTTACCTAGTAGGTTGAGGTAGGAGACTGTTTCTAGAGCCGGCCACCGGACTAAGATACAATACCGGAGTATTTGTCTAATGGTATACAGATACAGCCAGAAAGAGATATGTGGTTGCATAACCCATTTCTTTCAAATTGCCTTTTTAGAAAAGTATAGGGCTATTGTGGCTTTTTTAACGCGTTCTTGGATATTGGCTTTCAAACTCAATTTCTTATCCAAAACCAAACCCAGGTATTTGAATGATTCTGCGAACTTGAGACTGACGATATTAAGTTTGTTAGGGTCAATGCGCGGGAATTTGTATTTCCAGCCGAAAAGGACCGAAATTTGTTTTTTTGATAGTTCTCGTCGATTCCACATCTGGCGGCCTATTAAGAAAGTACAAAGAGACCAATTAGTACGCTAAGGGTATTAAGATATTTCGCTGATAAAGCCATTGCTACATTATCCACGAAAGCGGTCACTTTGCATCCTCTCCTTTCTAGAGTTACTAGTAGCAGACCACTTGATTCCACAGAAGAGGAGACAGTGCGTCACCTTTTAAGGGACCCACAGCTAACAGATCTACGTGCCGATGAGACCCTAAGATTTGGGTTGATGATTCTGCCTATGAGTATCTGATTCATTAACACTTCCAACGAGTCATCAACATTCAAATCCGAAAGTGCATTAGTGATTGCTTCTGCCTTGATGTGAGAAGCTCCTTTTATATCAAGAAAAGCAATCATGATAACACTTTTGCTCTAAGCAGTCTAAGTGATGCGGACCAGCAAAGATTATAAAGTCATACAGATAAAGCATTCAGAACATTTGCTCCCCAGCTTCATGATACGGGCAGGCGGTATGCACGTGCACACATGAGAAACAAGATCCAAACGTATGGCGGGCTGTGCCAGTACGAACCGCACTAGAATTTTTTTTTTTGTATGCAGTGCGCCATCTTTGTGGCTTTATAATCTTTGGTACCAGTGAGCGAAGCCCTGTTTCAACCCACTTACCCTTGCAATATGCATGTTGGGAGTGGGAGAGTGCAGTCGGCTCTATACTATACAATTAATCATTCCAAGCTTTTAAGAAGAGAAGATGATTGACTGATCGGACGGATATCCTTCGGAGATATATGAGAGCTCTTTCCTGCTTTAGGGATGAACACAACTTCAACTTTCATCCATGTCTTGGGGATGTGTACTAACCGTAGACTACCGTAGAAAGATGTCGGATAGTAAACTTACAGTCCTTGGAAACGAGAAGAAATGTTCAGGACATAACGTTTGTAAAAGACTCCCGGAAGAATAAACTTAACGTGTTTGCTGTCCAAACTCTCTTTTTACGTCCCCGGTATACCGTTTCATGAGCATGGCTTGTTTAGTGAACCTAATCATTCAAATAAGGTGCATTCGGATTTCTAATTCTATATGCGATTCCAGTAAATATCCAACACCAGTCGTATCCGCATGTCAATACACATGTGCATCTATCTAATATGGTCACCGAGGTATATTATAAACTCATGTTACATTTCATCGAATATTAATAACCAGCAATTAATCTCAATGGAATCCAATACACCCTACCAGATAAGGTGCACTCATAAATCTGTCAAAAGCATTCCGCTTCCACCTGCGAGTGTTACCAGCATATATGTATGTTGCCATAGCCAGTTCAGTATGGCTATAGCGGTCTGGGATTCTCAAAACTGCAGCTATTATGATTTTTATTACCGCGTCTCCATGACTTCATTCGCCATCTCATTTACGGACTACTTAGGTCGCCATTAAAAAAGTGTGCAATTAAACAAAATGCCATTTCGCGGAGCATATAAATATTCATTCGAGCAACAGTAGAGTGCGGCAAATGTGCACTCGTATACGTTTCGTATCCGTTGTATCTGCATCTACTGCAGTAGCAGTAGCCAACTGTACACTGTAGACTGCACCACACAGCACAAATGGATAATTACAAGTGACAATTAGGTGATTTTAATTATTCTCCAACGACCATGAGAAAATGTGAGAAAATTTCAGGCATTCCCCTTATGACAAGATCTAAGGAGCCCCAAACAACATCATCTTCTCCACCGACGACGACATCCTCCAAAGGCGACGACGACTGACGGCTGCCGCGAGAGATGGTGGCAACGATGATGTTGATGATGAAGATGACGCGGCAGGACGGTGACTTACATCAGTCAGACGCTCTTTCGGGATGGTGGTGTGGTGAGTATATTGTTCTGGTGGCGTTGCGTCTCGTCCCTCTGGCAAAATGCTACTGAGTGGGCTACTGCGGTTACCCGCCGTTACCGCCCGTCGTCGCCATCGACATTGCCATCAGTTGTGGTATGGCAAATGGCCAATTTGAACCAATGCGCGGTATCTTGATGGAGCGTATCTATAATTATTAAAATTAAATTCGATTTCTGTGGAACGGTGAAAGGATACCGCGGATATTTCCATTTAGCGGGACGACGAAGTAATTATGCAGTCGTATAATGCGGCTAATTGTGTGCGCACACAGATATGATGTACCCCGGGCGGGAACATTTTCTGTCTCGGATTTCGAGCGCCAAATTCAAATGGCCAGCAACAGTGAGCGCATGAGCACTCCATTAAAGGGATTTCTTTTATAGTCCTTAAATACTGTAATCGGGAGTTTGTTTTTCTTTCTTTACGATCAGCTCAGCAATCAGTCATTGATTCGATGCGCGTCTTTAATTTTTGCGAATATTTAATCTGAATCGAAGCTAATGATTGCTTATAGGTGGTGAAGGTCCTTGTACTGGGTACCGTGTCTTATAAAGGTAACCGAAGCCTTTTGTCGGGTAGGGGCTTTTCTTCGTGTTTTAAATGTGATTTTAATGTGCTCTCTGAGTGTTTTGATCATCATCATTGCAATACGCAAGGTGAAGGATAAAAGGACGCGAATTGATTTGGATTTATGTCTTGCAGTTCATCAACTTGGCATTGGCTTTTGTCAGAGTCGAGTTGTTGGGGTAATTATGTTATTGGATTTGTATTCCGTATCTGGTGGTGAATTTTAAACGTAAATTAGCTTATATTTCGTTTTGATAGCTTTGCGCGGACTAATTATCTACTGTGGACAATATAAATTATCTGGATGCAGGTCAGAGACTTTGAAAAGTTACTCATAATTTGATTCTTATTTTGTTTATTTTGTAGACCATTGATTTTGACATAAGCAGTCAAGTAAGAAGTGGATAAGTCTAAGCTGTTCAGATGATGAACTTTTGCGATAGTTTCTACATTTCACTGTTACTGCAATACCTGTCCATAAACTTTATTGTTGGACCTTTTCAACCAACACACCTTTTTTGATAATTTTTTAAAATTCATGTAGCCTATCTGAAATGTATGAAGGCACACTCAGGATCCTGCTTAACTTATAGGAATTTAGAAAATAGGTCAATGTGATTTAATGTGACTGGCACAGCGCGATGGTTAGTGCGATGAACTGTCGCACAGGAGGTCTGGTTCGACTCCCAGCCGTAGTAACACCCAAATGATTTTTCACTGGTCCTACTCTCGTGATGATCTGGCAAATCAACCGCGTAGTATCGATTGTAAAGAAAAGCTTATCTCAAATAAGCCGTCCGGAGTGAGAATAAAACAGGAGGTCCCGCCGTCGTGCAAGAAGTACACACGCACAAATGAATGGTTGTGAGAAAGCTCGGCCCTGGGTACTAACGAGCCGGTTGCGCTAAATAGCGGGTGATTTTTTTAAGATTTGAGTTTTTCAGGTTGGCAGCACTGGTTAGTAATGTTGTCCAAACGTCATCTGTGAAAAGTGAAAAGTTTTCCGCATACTCTGCCATTAAATCATGGAAAGACTTACAAACGAGCAACGATTGCAAATTATTGAATTTTTTTTTTTTTTTTTTTTTTATAATTTGCGCGCACTCAAGGGGTTATGAATACCCTTTATATGTTTTAGCACAGTGCGGGCGTTAAGGAAATTAGGGATAAGAAGAAAGGAGATACCGATGCACATTGGTTTTAAATGTCTGTAAGTTATAATGGAGAAGAAAAACAGAGTTTGGTAGAGCATTCCACATTCGTGTTGTTCGGTTTATGTATGAATCTCTATATTTCAGCGTACGTCCGAAGATAGGCTTGAGGGTAAACTGATTTGCATTCATTGCGTAACGAGTATTGCGGCTGAATTGTTGAATGGGAGGAATGCAGCTGGCTATTTCATTTGAACATTGGTTGTTAAAATAGCGATAAAACAAGGTAAGGCAGGAGATGTTTCGACGGTGTTCAAGCGAAACTAAGGAGTTCGCTATTCTTATGTCTCCTATAAGTTTTTTCGCACGTGTTTGAATCCTATCTAGTAGGTGCAATGTTGATTTTGGTGCACCTGACCAGACATGGGCGTTGAATTCAAGTTTTGGGCGTATAAACGCTTTATATATTGTGGCCAGATCAGAGGGGGTGAAATATTTCTTACATCGATTTAGGAAACCTAGACATTTCGCTGCGTTTTTAGCGACTTCGAATATATGATCGTTCCAACGTAAGTCGTTACTAACACACATACCTAGCATGGAAAGCTTTTCGGTTTCTTCGACGTAAGTGCCATTCATGGATAATGGCTCTAGATTTTGGTTACGCTTTAATGACAGAAGACAGCATTGTGTTTTGGAAGCATTGAATTCCACTTTTTTAGATTTACCCCATTTGATAATGCTGTCAAGGTCGGAATTCAATGATCTTAACATATTTTGACGTTTAGAGTCCACGTTCGAAGGTGAGGGACGAGGACCTGTAAACGAATATGAGAAGCTGAGGGTACTGTCATCAGCGAAGGAATGAATTGGATTAGAAGTTACAGACAGGAGATCATTTATAAAAATGAGAAAGAGAGTCGGAGACAAAACTGAGCCTTGAGGGACACCAGCATTTATTTGGTGAGTTACAGACTTGAAACCATCCAAAACAACTTGAATTGAACGTTTCGAAAGATAATGTCTAATCCATAGAAGAAGTTTTTCGTCGATTCCAAATGCACGCATTTTCGACAAAAGGGCTTGATGCCAAACCCTGTCAAATGCCTTTGAAATATCAAGCGCAACAATCTTGCTTTCGCCACCATGGTGAATTGATTGGTTCCACTTTTCGGTGAGATATGTCATCAAATCACCAGTAGACCTGTTGCTGCGAAAACCATACTGCCGGTCATATCGATCGAAAAATTGTGTTGAGCGATGAGGCTCATTTCTGGCTCAACGTATACGTGAATAAGCAAGGCTGTCGCATCTGGAGTGATGAACAGCCACATGCCATACAAGAATTACCGATGCACCCCAAAAAAACGACAGTTTGGTGTGGTATATGGGCTCGTCGCATCATCGGTCCATTTTTTTCAAAGACTACCGTGGAAGAAACGTTACCGTCAACGGCGAACGATATTGAACCATGATACGTGACTTTTTTTGCCCCAGTTGGCTGAGTTGAACTTATTTGACATGTGGTTTCATCAAGACGGTGCCACATGCCACACAGCTCGTGAAGCAATGGAAATGTCGAAGGATGAATTTGGTGAGCAGCTTATCTGTCGAAAGGTCCCTGTGAGTTGGCCGCCAAGATCATACGATTTAACGCCTCTTGATTATTTCTTGTGGGGCTATGTAAAGTCGTTAGTCTATGTTGACAAGCCGAACACGATTGCAGCCTTACAGGATAATTTAACACGCGTAATTCGTGGAATACAGGCCGAAATACTCGGAAAAATGACGCAAAACTAGAGTCACTGGTATCAAATCATTTTATTCACAGAACCAGTTACCATCTCCACCATTTAACTACCAATGGTCGCACAGACTAGGTCAAACTTTTCCAGATATTTTGAAGAGGATTGCATTTGATGATGGCTCGGTGACGCGATGGTTAGTGCGACGGATTAGGATTGTCTACATTTTCTTAAATTTTTTTTAACGGTTTGTCCCAAAACTACATTTTTCTAAATAGGGTTCGTGACAGTGTGTGGATTTAATTTTTTTTTTTACATTTGTTCTGCTGGGAGCAACAACGAGCACATGTACCGAATTTTATCATTCAGGCTCAAAATTTAGGGCTCAAAAACTTGTGACGTACTGACGGAATGACATGGCTAAGTCGACTTAGCAATCGATTCTTAGTCGATTCATATACTTTAAGGTATATCTACCTAAATTATCTCCTATGTTACAAACAATGTATCAAAACTAAAATAACCCAATGGGAAAGGATATAAGGATGCAGTCGGCAAAAGCCATCATCCTATCGAAAGATGCTTTAATTTATGCAGATGATGGCAAATCCAAAACTCTTATAAAAATGCGGAGTAATTTTTTTTTTTTTAAGTAATTGTTTGGGGGTTTTGGGAAACCGTGAAATTCGGGGTAGATTTCCAGCTGTCCGTTACTAAATGGGGAAACACTAAGACGTAAATCCGCTCGCGTAAAAGATCATAGAAGAACACGAGATGCTTCCAGGTGTTACCACAGCACTTATGCATACTACCTTATGCTGAGAATATCGCGTCTGTGGTTGAAGATGTCGAAGGGGACCCCAAAGTATCCATCTCGACCACGAGGGAGACAACTTTTCACTGCAAAAAATCATCAGCGACGAGACATTTCCATTTCTGTAAATAAGCAAAATGTTCGCTGGGCACCGAAAATCACTCTGGAGGCGTCATCCGAACATATCTTTCCGCGGGCCAAACGACTTCAGTTAACGCCGAGCACTACAGAGCCAGGTTAAACTACTTTTTCCTTCTTCAATTATATGAATTGAGATTGGAGAGTATGTAGTTCTAAAAGAACATAGCAACGGCGCATTCTGCATGGTTATCTCGATTTGACAGACTTCGTCAAGAAGTCTTCTGACAAAACGTCCTAAATACAGAAAAGCCTTTTATACATGACGTTGCTTTTTCTCACGACCATTCATGTGTGGTAGTTCTTGCACGATGTTGGGACCACCATTTTTATGTCAAAACCGAACGGCTTAGTCGAGATAACCTTTCATGACAACTGATACACTCGCATGTTTTCAGATCATCGCGAGAGGAGAGCCAGTGAAAAATCATTAAGGTTTTGCTACGGCTGGCCATTGAATCCAGATCTTCTGCACAGCAGTTTATTGCAATAACGATAGCTCCACTTAAGCGCTTGTTCTTCAATGGGGAAAAATAATCTCCAGCGTGACTGCAATGTCATACTGGTCATTGAATTGGACTTTATGAGGTCCTTGGTTCAGATTCCGGAAGTAACAACACCTAATGTGTTTTCATTGGCCCACCCCTTGCTTAACTCGAGCAGAAATCCGAAATCGAGCAGCAATCGGCGTTAAGCTTATAGTCCCATCTGTGACAAACACAAAAATATAAGTTCGCAAATACAAATTAATTGATAAGCCAGGCTCAAGAACATGTGATATATAAGTGGCTGCCAAGTGGCTGTGACTTGTGGAACCGTGAGCTTTATGACTCTACTTAATTAAAGATTGGTAAGAGCTGAAGTTTGAATATGACCCTTACTCCGAGGTGCATAATGCCCTTATAATCGGCATGAACATTGAAATCAGCCCACATTGCCAACCTATGAAATCTAGTTGGTAAGTTGATCCATCAATTCCTTATAAGCATTGTGACAGCGACTTTGGTTATTCAGATATGCGGTAGCAAGTTGAAAGCACAGGAAAGCTTCGATTACATGTTTGAGGAGATTTCATGACAATTACATCAATTTTAATGAATGAAGTTTCCAATTTTAACATTCAAGGAGTTATGATTGCGAATACCCTTTATATCGATAACATCCCGGAAAAATGTACTAAGTGACAATTTTTCAGGAAATTACTTTTTGACGGGGCCTTATAATTTATACAAGCGCCACGTTTGGTCTTGGTTTGAGATTTCTACCATTATTACAAAATAACCTTTAGAACAATACAATTTACAGTACACTACAAAATACACAAATAATTACCTACATAGGAAGTTTTTTTTATCTCCTGTAAAATTTTAAAAATGTCGCCTAACACATTTTTCGGGAAGATATCGATATGTTTTAGCACAAAAGAGCGGACTTAAAGCAAGAGAAAGAAAGATAGATAGTGTTGGAAGAGTCTCTATTTTTTGCGATTGTTTTTTTTCATTTTGCAGAATTTTTAACAAAAGTTAGCGAACTAATAGAGAAGTTTTTAAACTACCTCGTGTGATTCCAAACCGGATCTCAAGTTCTCATGGTTAGCATAGTCGCATTAAGACAAACTTTCATAAAAAATACGTCGAGAGAAGACAGTAACACCCATGAGTGACTTGTATTTTATAAAGCTGTTCAGATTAGTTAGCATCCTCTAGCTGCATCCTGATATATTTCATCACAATCAAAAGACTTAACAATTTTCCATGATAAGCATTCCTCACTTATTGGATAGTTCAAGATTTTTGAGTACCACCAGCAGCACACATGGCTTAAGACCACTTTGACCCGATCACTTGGTGTAATGCTAATTTTTCTTTACATCCTCGCACAGGACATCCACTATAATATATTTGAGGAAACTTCAAGGCAACTGTTTTAGTTGTCATGATTGCATGTTGGTAGAGGTACCTAGCATCCATGGACCCTAGGGGCAGTTGAGTAAGTTATTTTTATGAAATTACATCTTCTTAGGTAAGACGACCGCCCTTAGAGGATACTTACAAAATGTCATCCCAACTAACAATTTTTCTTCTATAAAGCATAAATTTCCAATTTCAAGAAGCAATTTCTTCTATAAAGCTTTTTCGTACTTGTGCAGAGAAGTTCGGCATGTAACGGGTGATCGGTGGCTCGGTCTTGATAAAACCACATGTCAACCAAGTACAATTCAGCCGACTGGGGCAGAAAAAAGTCACGTATCATGGCTCAATAACGTTCGCCGTTGACGGTAACGTTTCTTCCACGGTCGTCTTTGAAGAAAAGTGGAAAAGTGGACCGATGATGCCACCAGCCCATATACCACACCAAACTGTGTTTTTTCGTGATGCATCGGTAATTCTTGTATGGCATGTGGTTGTTCATCGCTCCAGATATGACAGTTTCGCTTATATACGTATCCAGAAATGATCCTCATAGCTGAACACAATTTTTGGTTGAGCTGTTCTAAGGCCTATTTACCAAAAATTAGACGTTGTGGTAGGTCTTTCGGCTTCAACTCTTGCACAAATTGAATTTTATAGGCTTTCAAACCAAATTGACACGTAAAATGCTTAATTGCCCAATTGCCGAGAATGGCGACGATTTGACATTTCATTAACATTGGAGGCTACGAACGCAATATTCCCTTCGGTACACACTGTACGCATGCAAGTCGATGGTTTAATGTCCAACAAAGTAAATTTGGGGAGAAATTTGATGATAACAGCACAAATTGTTGAGTCACTAGATCGATTATGACGACCATAATATAGTCGTAACAAACGGTGCACATTTTTCACAGAGCACGAATTTTGATAATAAATGTCAATAATTTGCAATCGTTGCTCGTTTGTAAGTCTTTCCATTATTAAATGGCAGAGTATACTGAAAATTTTTCACATTGACAGATGACGATTGGACGCCATTACTAACCAGTGCTGCCAATTTGAAAATTTTAATTCTTAAAAAAGCACCCGTTGTATCTTATATCTCTTTAAGTTAAATGCACCGACTTTGCAGAAGATTAATTGATATAAGGCTTCTAAAAAGTTTCCGGGGAAGTAAACTGAAGCTATTCTTACATGTTGCAGGGTACAGCCTAGTGGATGGCCTGTTGGACTGGCGCGCAAAGAGACCTGAGTTCAAATCCCAGTAAGAAATTTATTTATTTGTCTTAATTTAATAGATATATCACCTCATATCATAACACTGTTCACAATGAAATTGTTGGAAGCAACAAATAAAGTGGATACAGAACTATTTAAAATAAATACAGCAATTGAATTTTTGGTTTTCTTTTCGTTGTTTGTGAGTTTCGGTAAGGCTTTGGTAAGGAAATCTTATAGAATACCGTAGAGTGCGCAAAATCTTTTTTTTATAAGTCTTTGAACAGCTAATATTGCCGGAGAAGAAATAGCTTCGATAATGATTCTGCTGTCGAATCGTTGTAGATTGTCCATTGGCCGAAATACGTCGTTTAGATGTTCGTTCCATCGTTTGCTTGTTCTGTAATTAAAAGAGTTTTGGTATTGTGTTGTTGTTTGATTGATTGTATGCGTTTGAGCTGCAACTGCGGGTTTTGTAAGTCGTTGAAATGTAACAAGTCTGGCGATGATTTTTCTAAGGTTCTCTAAACATATGCTGTTATAGTACCTGTTATAGAGTTACAGATCTCTTACCCTCTTCTATGAGCCAAAGATTGGGGATTTGAAGTAAGAGAAAAATCTTCCATATGTTGGATTGTCATTGCAGTAAGTCCAGTGAGTGTCTCAGGACGAACTTCAAACACGTTAGTCTTTTACCGTGTGTCGTCATTATGTCTTGCCAATATAACTATTATTTGAACTTTTTAGATGGTGAAAACCTTAAAGCACATCATTCTATAAAGATGAACCGGGATAATGGAATATAAGAATACCTATGTAACAACAAAAGGGCATGAAAACTATGTCTATGCGCCATTTTAAAGTTTTCAGAAGGCATTTTGTAATTTCAGGAGGAATGTTACACTGACACACTTCTCTTCGAGTTGGTATTTTGCCATAGAATCCTGTTCTATGCAGGGTAGTTTTTTTAGTTAAATCGACTATTTTTATTTCTTTCTTATTTCATATTCCATACAATCTTAGTCTCTATGGTTTGGTTTTTGAGCCGTCTACCAGTATGACATTATTTACTTAGATATTTATTTTATTTTGTTTAATTTTAGATTTTACACATATAAATTAGAAAAAACAAAGACAATTCTTAATGTGCTAAAGTTAAAAGCTTTCATCTATTATACAATTTCTGTACCGCATTGCGTTTACTGTATAGTTGTACAGAAGGTCCCAACCTCTTTCGCCATTAAGGATACTCATTGCGTCGTCTAAATCAAGCACCTGTACACCAAAGAAAGTAAAGCGAAATTCTTTTAGTACGGGACATCTCGCGATGAAGTGGAAAACATCCTCACGCTCCTTTAGGTTGCACAGGTTGCATAAAATTGGTAGTTCGGCACGGTGCGGTATAAAATTTAGATTAAGAAGTTCTCCTCTTATTTTAAAGATTGTGCTTATCTTATCAGTGGAATTGCTGATCAAAAAATATATCCTAAACTGTAAATGATGCTCCGATCGACTATAGTAAGCTCTGTATTGCGATGACTGTGCTTCGTTTACTAAAGTATCGTAGACTCGTCGGCCCGTTTTCTCCAATAAGTCGTTAAATTTTTGTTTTAGTAGACTCGCTTGTTCGTTTGGTCTAACTGAAAAGTCATAACCGCATTCCAATCCTAGAACTTGCCACTCTTGAACACATTTGACTTTATATCGTAGCATTGAGGAAATCACTACTCTGGGCAGGCGTTCTGGATTCATTGCCATGACTTTTATGATATAATCGAAATGGAATTTGAGTGTATCCAGAAAAAGTGGTGCCACTCCCGTTTCCAAGTATATCATGTAGTTGGGGCAACTACTCGGTAATCTAAAAATTCTCCTGATAAAAAACCGTAAACATTTTTCTACGACTTCAAATGAGCAGTATCCCCAAACTTGCGATTCCTATGCAAGGTACTTTACATGGTACTATTACTCGCAACCCCAATGTCATTCGTTTTTATTTTTGCAAATGAGTAACGCGGGAAGTAGTGTGAAAGTAAATTTGATTTTGGATATTGTTTTCTCGCTTTCTGCGATGATCGTATATCTGGCACTCTCTAGTGAATTACCACCGGGGCATGACATTTAAATTTCAATTGTAGGTAATGTCATGAAAGCAGTTAGAACCCTGCCCCATTTTATAGTCGCGAGTACTATACACCAGCTTAAGCGCGGGTTACTTAATCTTACACCATTCAGACGTGAAATATTTAAAAATATTTCAAAGCATTAAAAAAGTTACACTCCTACTCCATGATAACTGAACCCAACAAGTCGTATACAATACAGAGATACTGATACAATCAAAAAGGCGACAGAGTGTGTAAAATTCCATCAATTAAATTAAAAACTGATATCGTTCACCGATGGCACGCATCGCGTGGGTTTTCGCACATTAGTTTCAATTACATACAAGCGACTATACAAACGCACAGAATAAAATATAAAATCACCTCTCATTACCTGTGTGTGCATCATCATCATCATCATCATCATCATCACCATGAAGTACGCACGTGTCTGCCATCCGTTTTATGGAAAAGTCAACACCTGGGTTATTGCATTATCGCGTTATATGTTCTCTAGCCATCAATGCATTGGATGGGTTCTGAAGCCCAAAGCAATATTCTGCTTTCAAACTTCCTCCATGCACGCATCTTTTCACACCATCATCGCCGTTGCCCGTTGGTATCAGTTTATAGCCATCTGCAAAAAAGTTGCAATCCCCAGCCTTGGTACAGAGGTGTGTGTAGTCGTAGCTGGTGCCTACGTAGAAGCAGCCCGTCAATAGAAATTACTTTCGTCAGCTATCATGCGAGTATAATTAGCCTTCAGCGGGATAGAAGGTGCTAATTAGACAATTAGTTACCGCAAAGGTACTTTTGTTGGTCTTCACTTTGATGGTGGGAGTGTAGGGAAGTTCTATTCGTTTAATGATTTTATAGCCATTTTTTAGGGAGTGATGGGAATGGTCTGAGTGGTGAGGTAGCTGCTGCAAAGAACTCCTATGAATGAAGTGTGGGTTCAAATCCACTATACCACCAGTACACCTCTTGAGATGATCTATCAAATCCTACGGGTAGTCTCGCTTGTTATGAAAAATCTTATCTCAACATCAATATTAAACTGTATGTCCCATCATCGCAAAAGCTTGGACCTGAATCTCTAACTATAAGTCTATTGCACCAAGAATGTTTAGTTGTATTTAAAAGGATACCTAATTGTATCAACTCAAATTTGCTCAATTTAACATCTATAAATTGGATCTGAACTGCAAGGAATTAAGGCCATATGCCATATAATCCCTTCAAATGATCTCCCAGTCTACTACTCCCCGTATACCGAGCTTAAAGGCTATAAAAGGAAGAAAATGTCACCTAAACAACAAACAGATTTAACACCATACTTAGGTGGAAATCCAGTTTTACTTTAAAATCCGCTGTATTCGGTTGCCTCTACGGATTCTGCGGAGACCCAATTATTGAGAATGTGTAATCCCTACGGGAAAAAATATATGCGTCCCCAGGAGCTCGACAACACCAGAAGAATCGGCTCACGAACAGCGATACTCAACAAAAAAGAAAAGCCTTAAGGACGGAAACGACGTTCTTCGAAAAAGGTTTAACAACCTCTTCACACTGCGAAGAGCTTTGTAATGAATTTCTCTACCTTAAGGAAGAAAATATGACCCTAGGGATGTTTTTAAGAATACCTAATGAACCTAAACCGAATACGGTTCTAAGAAAATTTCACCAAAACCTACCGTTACTTTAGCGCCATTTTTTTTTTTTAAACTGATAATGTGATTCAAATTAATATGACCAGGTAGGTCCGAGTAATCTTTTTCTAGACAATCGGCCATTCCGTTTGTAAGATCTATCTTATTTCATCATCGTGAGATAAACTTTCTTTAGATACATGTACAAGGTGGCGCAAAAGTAATCCTCCTATCAGAAAATGCTATAAATTTTGCGATTGGCCCCTAATGTCAGTTCTGTTTTGACATTTGTGTAGTAAACACATGCGAAATACACGTTAATAAACAATGTTACGCTACACTGCTCCAGAACGCGGAATATTGGTGATTATTTGAGCAATAATCGGTCGGTGACTTTGGCACAACGTGAATTTCGTCGCAGATTTCCTAGCCGTCCAACGCCTACTGGTCAAACACTGCGACGTTTAGCCGCTCGCCATGGAGTAGCCGTTCTGCAGAGAATATTGCTGCTGTAGCCGAAGACGTCATGGAAGCGCCGTCGACATCGACCAGACTACGTGCCACGCAAATGGGTATCAGTCGACGGTCTTTACAGCGAATTTTGGTACAAGATTTGAAGATGTTTCCGTACAAAGTCCAAACGGTGCATCAGCTGTTAGCTGCTGACCGCCAATCGCGTCTAACAAACGCTTAAGTCATCCTTACTCATTACCAAGAGGAAGATGATTTTTCATCAAAAATAATCATGAGTGATGAGGCCCATTTCCATCTTAGCGGGTACGTAAATAAGAAAAATTTACGCTTCTGGGGCACTGAAAATCCGCGAGTTATCCACGAAGAGCCATTATACCCGCTCAAAGTCACTGTATGGTGTGCTGTTTTTCGCTGGAGGAGTTATCGGACATTTTTTCTTCGAAGACGTCGCGCGCTTCAGAGCAATGATCAACGAGTTCTTTTTGTCGCAACTTGATGAATTGGGATTGGAAAACATGTGGTTCCAACCAGACGGTGGCAACGGCACACACTAAACGTGCCACAACCGATATGCTGAAGGATGCATTTCTCGGGCGCCTAATCTCCCGTTTTGGCGATTTGCACTAGCCAGCAAGATCGCCTGATTTGACCGCTCCAGACTTCTTTTTGTGGGACTTTTTGAAGTCGCGGGTGTATGTCAACAAGCCTCAGACTCTTGCAGCTCTTAAAGACAATATCCGTCAAGAATGTGAGGACCTATCGCCGGAAGTTTTGGCCAAAGTGATGGAAAATGCCATAAAAAGGGCTCAAATGACAATCAACTGTGGCGGCGGCCATTTACATGACATCATATTCTCGACTTGATGTAAGTAAAATTAAAAGACCAAATAAAAATAATCCACAAGAAGAATCAAAGTTTTTCTTTTTTTTTTAAATTACAGCCAAAAAACATCGGAAGGTTATTTTTGCGCCACCTTGTACAACCTTATTTATTAATTTTTTTTTTTAAACGAGATATCGTACATATTTGAAGAAAATTTTTGTATGGGATTTGAGTTAATACTTTTTGCTAGAAGCCCAATTCCAAAAAACCTCTATGTAGAACCATCAACAACACATGTACCCAAAATTTCAAAGAAACGAGTCAAGTAGTTCAGGCTTTAATATCACTAACAGACTACAGAGTGCAGAACACAGACTTCGGACTGCAGACATACATTAAAAAAAAAATTATAAAAAAAAATCTCAACTTTGAATTTTCCCGCCATCACAATACTTCCCTATACTATAATAATAATAGTATTCCCTATATGTATATTAAGAAATAAAAAAAAACTTTTGCGTAACATTGGTTGTTCTTGTTTGGCCCACTCATTAATAAAGGGTGATCCATTTCTAGGTTCCCTACTTTTTTAAAGAAAAAAACACAGAAAATTAAAATTTAAGGGAGAATGTTTGTTATCATTTGAAAGAACATTCTTTGGCATTTATTTTTTGAAGATTATGTCTATCAAATGTTGGCCGTTGCTACGTCGCAGATGGTCCATCCGTTGAGTCCAATTTTCGATCACTCGTTCGAGCATTTCGACTGGTAACTGGCGAATGACACGCGTGATGTTTTCCTCCAAGGCCTGAATCGAAGCGGGTTTGTCGGCATAAGCTTTTGACTTTACATATCCCCACAGGAAAAAGTCTAACGGTGTGATATCACACTATCTTGGTGGCCAATCGACCGGCCCAAAACGTGAAATTATGTGCTCACCGAAATGTTCTCTCAATAAGTCCATAAGTTGAGCGAAACACATTCCTCATAAAACGTGAATTTTCATAATAAAGTTGAACAATTTGTAAACGTTGTTCACGCGTAAGTCTTTCCATTATGAAATGCCAAACAATACTAAACAAAAAAAACATGACAGCATGACACGACTCACACGTGATCTGTCAAAAAGGGCTATTGAAAAAAGTATCTCTACTTGGATCACCCGTTATAATGCTTTTACAGGGTGTCCGCCGGGAAGTTATACTACTTTTTCTTGTTTATAATTTTTAATTAAATGAAAGAGAATGGATCTTATATTGCTAAATGTTTTATTTAATGTCGGTAATTATGTATGGAATACAATGACCGGTAAATGTCCGCCTCTGTTAGTCTCACAAATGCGAGCACTTTTGAGCACATTTTTCATTACATTCTCACACATTTCACGCAGTATTTCATTAATTTCATCACGAATATTTTGTTTGAGTTGCTCAAGCGTTTCTGGTTTGTTTGCATAAACCTTGCTTTTCAGATATCTCAACAAAAAGAAATCCGGAGCAGTCAAATCAGGCGACCGTGGAGGGCAATCAAAGTATGTAGTTGTGGCGTTAAAAAGTTTTCAATCATTTCACGATATAGCTCCCCATTCACAGTTACCGTTACGCCATTTTGTTTTTTTTATAGAAGTAAGGTCCAATGATTCCTCCTGACCAAATTGCACACCAGACTGTAACTTTTAATGGATGCAAAGATGACTGATGAATAATTTGAGGGTTTGTCATGGGCTAGCTGTAACAATATATTAGTATATGTACGGCGACGTAAATGTTCTTGTGGAAGAAGCTCTTGTGTTAACTGAATCTTAAATGGAAACAAATGCAAATCCTTGTGCGAAATTGTGGATAATCCTTGCGCGAAATTGTGGTTAAAGTTGTTCTTTGAAGACCAAGCACCTGAGCACGGTGTCGAATTGAGGTTGATGGATTGTTTTGAACACTTCCTTGAGCAGCAGTAATGTTTTCAGCCGATCTTGCAGTACGTTGTGGTCCATGCTTGGGCCTATCACCTACAGACCCTATTTCTTCGAAATCATTCACTACACGATAAATAGTGCGTTTTGTTTCTCCCAAAAATTTCACGTAACTTTCTCATCGTCACAGTAATCGATGATTGATTTTGATCAAATGTTTTAACGATTAAAACTCGTTGGATTATCGTATATTTTTCCACAATAAATTTGCTACGTGTCTACTTCACGACTGCCAAATACGAACTGTCGAGACTAATGTTTACCAAAATGGTGGCAAAAAAAGAATTATACCTTCCCGGCGGGTTACTTAATCTTACACCATTCAGACGTGAAATATTTAAAAATATTTCAAAGCATTGAAAAAGTTACACTCCTACTCCATGATAACTGAACCCAACAAGTCGTATACAATACAGAGATACTGATACAATCAAAAAGGCGACACAGTGTGTGAAATTCCATCAATTAAATTAAAAACTGATATCGTTCACCGATGGCACGCATCGCGTGGGTTTTAGATTCAATTACATACAAGCAAAACAAAGAAGTATACCTTCCCGGCGGACACACTGTATGTATCTAACAAGTTTTCGGATATTATTTATTTCGTAATTTTTAAACGGCTGGTAATTTATGTTGATTTTCTTGCTGTGAATTCCATCTTCAATATTTTTAGCTTTCTCTTACAAAGAAAAATAAAATCTGGTTATTGTTTTCGTAAAAAATGTTGACTTCAAGATTTTGATTGATTCTAACATTACGATGATAGCAGAACTCAAAAAAGTATGTTTTTGGAATCCCGTCCGTCTGTCCGCAGTGATCTTTACAGCCAAAACGGCTTGACTGATTTTCTTTTAACTTCGTATGCACGTTTTTTTGGTCATAATTCTATGCAGTTTTTTTTAATACTTTGAGCCATTCTAATAGCCATACAGCTGTGCCTAAAGTCTTTATTTTAAAATATAATATCTAAAAGTAATTATTTGTAAAAGATTGAAGGATTAGGTAACAAATTTAGGCTTTTTGACTTTAGTTGTCTAACCAATTCATAGGTCCATTTTTAATCTTAAGTCACTTAAGGTAAATAATCTTAGGTGCACAAAAGTTTTTTTTTCCGTAACCTAAGTTTGGGAATTAACGCAAGGTTTTATTGCAACAGCTTTCGCAATATTAAAACATTAGCTGCTTTAGGCTATTTTTTCGTTTTTTTTTTTCGACTTGATTGGCTGTAAAAATAAATAGAGAAAGGAGAATATAATTCAAATAACTTAAAACAGATACAGCTTAAGTTGACTAAAGATGTTTGAACTCTTGGGGCAGGTGGCCATGGCTCAGAGGAATGGGTAGTTGACTGCTAAGCCAAGCGTTGCGGGTTCAAGCCCCAGCTTCGGCAGCATTTGTTTTCTACGAAAATTGCCAGCTTATCTGAGGCCACCTG
The DNA here is from genome assembly GCA_949824845.1 of Rhingia rostrata. NCBI lineage: Eukaryota > Metazoa > Arthropoda > Insecta > Diptera > Syrphidae > Rhingia > Rhingia rostrata. The sequence continues at coordinate 47,742,194 of OX463755.1, read as the reverse complement.
TGCGATAACATGAGATAATATAAATCGATGTCTCCTCCTCTGTGCCACGTAGGTTTATGTTATATGTCTTTCCGTCTCTATCCGTCTCTCTCTGTTGTATAAATGTCTTGATCTGTCCCAGCCGATGGCCTCAGTTGCCAGTGCTGTTATGTGTCTGTAGTTCGTTGCATTCATGTGCGAAGTACTGTGATGTCAATGTCAATGAACTCTTGGGCACAGCTGTATAAACTTACTTACTTCCTTCCTTACTTAAGTGGCACTACAGTTGCCCCGATTTTTGGAAAGTTGTTAATTTCTCGAAAACTATTTTGTCAAGTTGAATAAAATTTAATTTATATTCTAAATAATATTACTGTGCGCAACAATTCAATTTTGGTCCAATTGTCCCTAAATCGAAGTTTTAGTTTTTTGGCCAATAAAGGAAAATCATTGTTATTCAAGTAGACACTGCTTCCTTCAATTTCCGGGATAAACATTCATTTAATCACATTTCGAGATTATTTATAATATAATTTCTAGCATCATTAATCAAAATCAGTATTATTGTGTATTTTTCCTGAATTATGAAAACTCTTGCATGCTTATTATCTGATCTAACGCCCAACTCACTGTGAAAGAAAATATTGCGTACGACCCAGTCGTGCACAATCCATTGCTTTGTGTTGTTGATTTATTCAAAAATGAAAAAACCAACGAATCTTTTTTTTTAATTATTTCTGAAATAATCCAGCAAAGGCTTACCTACACAATTTCCACCTATGTGTGACTTTTCGAAGCTTAGCAATATTTTTAGTACATGTACGCTGTCAAATAAGGAAATGCTTTTTATTCATCTGTCTGTTGTTATACAAAAAAAAAACACAACCCTTAAAAAAACCATTTCCCCCAGCCATATGCAAATAAGATTAAGGGGTTGAAAAGGGTTGTTCTGTAGAAAGGGTATGTTTTTTAACGAACCTGGAATATACCATTTCGTAAAAAAGGGGTGAATTGAGTTTTATTGTTGTTCGTTCGTTTTAGTTGTTCATGCTTTTAGTTCAGCTAAAGAGTCCTCTTCAGAGGGCTGCATGTTAATTCGGATTTTCTAGTGCTCGAAATGTTGAAAATATATATTCCGTGTATACAAATTTTATTTAAAATTGAAAGTATGTAATCAAAGTGCAATCTAATATGCCACTGATACGGCATGTATGATCATTTACATACAAATGAGGTACACAAAAATCATATGGAGTGTATATAGTTTTTAAGAAATTTCTATAATTGAAAGTTGAGTATGTATTCACATTTTCAAGCTCATTTTATGTTTTGTGTAAGAAAAAAGTAAATGCAGTTGCATATATATTGTGTAAACTAAACCAAATATGTAGATTCGTAGACCGATTTTGAAAGGCACCGATAAATCAATCCAATTTAGGCAATTGTTACGTAAAATTTGTGTCTTTCTTTTTGATTTGTGAAACTTTTATAATGTCGTGGAAATTTGTAAGATAGAATTTTAGTTAGTAAACTAATTTTGTAAAAGTGAAAGATTTTATTTCAAATGAGTATATTTGCTTTCTTTCGTCTGTTTGCATTTTTCGTCAAACTAGGTATTTCTTCTTATAATGAAAAACCCGAATTATTAGCGGCAATATTTTTTAATGATTCATAAAAAAATATTTTTTTTTTGGTGAAGCATTTGAGTGCATTTAATTTTTTTTTATATAATTTACACGTACTCAAGGGGTTATGAATACCCTTTTATATGATACCATAGTACGAGCGTTAAAGAAGGGGAAGAAAGAGAGGATAGGAAAGATTTTGGATGTAGTGGAGACTTAAACTCCATGGGTGGTGTCCGAACTAGCTTCGGGGAGTCACTTTTTCTTGTGTTCGTTAAATTTGAAGAAATTCAAGTTAGTGTGCATACTTTTAGGTATTACACCGACCTTTTTATTTCTTTTAAATAAAAGTGAAATGGATTTTGGTTGGGATTGAACGCGCAACCTTCCACTCAACAGACGAACGCATTACACTACACCGCGCCCACCCACTTATTAATTACATTTATTTGTAAATTGTGCCCCATGATTTCAAAGCAAGTCTTTGAATCTGGCTTTTGTACGAGGCATTCAATAATGGTTGCTAACTATTTCCTCGCTTTATAAAGCGATTTTTAAATAAATGTTTTCAAAGTTGTATTGGATGGCTCAACTTCCACCTCATTTACTTCTTAATCTTTAACGATAGAAGAGTTTGTTTGATTTGGTCTTTTGTTTGCTTCGTTTTTGATGAAATTAACTCACACTTTTTTTTGCTGTTATATGTACGGGTTGTATTCCACGTAACATAACCGATTTCTGATGCCACAATTCGGACAGCGGAATATAGCCCACCGCAACAACTGTGAGGCATCGGGCTGCCCATTAAAATAAACGCTGTGGTATCCTTAGACTTAGTCCTCTCGCCGAATCTGTTTTTAAGTTTAATTAAGGACCTGATCTCTTCGCAATCAAATCCAATCATTCGGAGATGACAGCTCTCTTGGCTTCGTTTAATCCCAAACGAACCGTGACTAGACCGTTAAGTTGTAAAATCACAACGCTAACGAATGTCAACTGAACTTAACTCCGACTTTGATAAAATTATCTAGTGGGGTACCAAAAACCGGGTTGAGTTTAATGCGACTTGCCATCTCTGAAGCGGCAAACAAATGTATATAAACATTAAATGGAAAATAATTTTGAAGTTGAGGAAACCAATGGATTTATCGTCAGGTACTTCCAAAATAAATGCTCAAAGGAAAAACAGATTGCAATCAAACGTTCGCCAGATATGACGGGGTTCAGCTCTGTTGAAATTTACAATTGGAGATTTTTACCTAAGTGAATGATTATGTTTTCCCATAACAATTAATGTTACAGTCATACAAAAATCGATAGGCATTGGCAACTCCTTTCTTTTCAACTCCCGTTCTATGGCAAACGTATTGAGAAAGCTGAACTCTATGATGCTCTTTGTTCCAGGGACCTTCTGCTTTATGAGTAATCCAAAACGGTGAGTTGATAAGCTTTTCTTGACAATGGATACTACTCGGATGATTTGTGAAAAATAAATGTTGCTACGCCCAGACCTTCTGCGTATCAATTCATCGCAGCCCTCGGAGCCCGTCTTCGACGATACGCACGTTGAGTTAGCACAGCTGAACGACTATTTTGAATGTACAGTTTCAATACTTCGCCATTGTTTTGGTATGCTGAATTGACGTTTTAAGATAATTTCTACTCAGCTATATCGGTTGATAAATGTAAAAGTTATTTAATATTCAAACATGGACTTAAAATTGTTGTATCCTAGATATATTTTGCCTTTAGTTCTTAAGTAATTTCTTAGAGCATAATCACTTCTCCGAATTGTTCAATATGTTTCCCGATTAGCAGTGGCGTAGCGTGGATTGGAGCCGCCCGGGGCAGACCCAATTTATGCCGCCCAAGTATTTTTTTAAAACACTAAAAAATTAGTCCATGGTTGCAACCAACAAACTTTGTAAAATTTCTCTTCAAAATTTTGCCAACTTTTGTACGTACTACTCTAAAATTTTCTCATATTGGTTACTTTCCAATTCCCCAATCTCTGAGATGATCAAAAACATATGAGAAGGCTGTGCAATTCGTTGAATACTCTACCCCATTCCATTTTCAAATTGAACAACCCTATAATGTGGTCGTGGTATTGCCATAGTATATTTAGTGTTTCGAAAAAAAAACAACGCTTGTCTCCTGTTATTTTACAAAAATTTTGTCGAAAACATTTTCTTTTTACATAAAACGCCCACAAAAAGTGGGCGTGGAAAAAATCGTTATATGGAAGATATAGATATTGATATATAGATATTTTTCAAATTTCTTGACCTTTTGAAAAAAAAGAACGTTTTTCTAAAAGTTGGCGGATTTCGAAAATGTTTGCATTATTTTTCTGCTTCGTTCAACAGAGAGTTATGTACCGAATTTCATCACTCAAGCTCAAAATTTAAGGCCTACAAGTCGGTGGCATACAGACGGACGGACAGACAGATATTGCTTGATCGACTCAGCCGGCGATTCTGATTAGATCCATATACTTTGAGGTAAAACTATCAAAATTATTTCTCTATGTTATAAGCTTTATGTGAATACCAATATACACCTATGGGATAGGGTAAGAAAAGTGGGCGGGGCTAAAAACTAAATGACCAGGAAACATAGAAAATGGCATTGTCATCACATCTTGTTCAAACAGCTTATCTGAATCTTCTATGGTTCGACAAAAAAAAAACAAAGGTTTTCTATTGCATATGCTATGTGGTAAGGTATACAAATTGTTTTTATTGAAAAGGCCCCACAAAGTGGGAGTGGGTTAAAATGATCCATAGACGAAATGTTTTACTATCATAACCATTGATTTGCATAAACATTTTTTTTTTGAATATTCGAACATTTTGCTCAGAAACGTATTTTTCTGAAAACTCGTTGACGATAGTGTAGGAGACGTGCTAGGTAAGTGGAGTGGAATTTTTATATTGTGTCTACGCACATGAATATAAATCACACAGTAGGTACCCAGAAAGTCTTCTGCACTATGGTCGAGGTTTATTAAGCTATACATTGCTTAAAGTTACATACGTGTACAATGTACACACAACTTCTGTACAGGGGTGCTCATTCCGTAACCTTAAAAATGATAATCGTGGTATATAGTAAAGGAGACTTTCTGGGTACGTGGTACGTGTAATTTGCATGCATTGGCATACACGCCATATAAACCTTGTATTCTAGGTACCTAACAAGTCTTCTACGCTATCGTCAGCAATAATCATATTTATAAAGTTACGGAATGAGTACCCAAGGCTGAAATTTCTGATAAAATTTTGTTGTTAAGCCTTACGAGGAATGTCTGACTACTTACAGCGAAGCAGGGCTAATGCTTGAAAATTTTATATATTTTAAGCACTCCGAAGCATTACGAGCTAGGCCTAGAGCTCGTAATGAACCTGGGCCTAAGCCCAAATGTCTTTTAAATCAGCCACGTACCTAGCAAGTGTCTCCAGTTGCGGACTTCAAGTTGGTTGTGATCGGTTTAATTTTGCTCGCACCACTTAATGCGAGGTCCTGAGGAATCGGAAACTCTAAGCCCAGGAGAATCGGTGTCCACTTGCGCTTTACATGTTCAGTCATCCTTATCGAAAATATGTTTTGATCATATTTTCGACCATGTTAATGTCACGGTATGGTAAACTGGGGTACATTCATCACCGGGGCACATTCGTCAAAGCTATTTTCGATTGAACGCACTCTGAATTAAGAAATGAAAATAGCGCTGAGGACATCCATTAATTAAGTCATGATGACACTCTTAGTTAGACTTTTGTGTTTTTGTGATCTCCGGTATAATTTAGGCTAAAAGATAAGTAAGCGATTTTCAGTGTAAAAAAATAATTTTTCAAATATTATATAAATAAATATAAAAAATCGTTATATGGAAGATATAGATATTGATATATAGATATTTTTCAAATTTCTTGACCTTTTGAAAAAAAAAGAACGTTTTTCTAAAAGTTGGCGGATTTCGAAAATGTTTGCATTATTTTTCTGCTTCGTTCAACAGAGAGTTATGTACCGAATTTCATCACTCAAGCTCAAAATTTAAGGCCTACAAGTCGGTGACATACAGACGGACGGACAGACAGATATTGCTTGATCGACTCAGCCGGCGATTCTGATTAGATCCATATACTTTGAGGTAGAACTATCGAAATTATTTTTCTATGTTACAAACTTTATGTGAATACCAATATACACCTATGGGATAGGGTAAGAAAAGTGGGCGGGGCTAAAAACTAAATGACCAGGAAACATAGAAAATGGCATTGTCATCACATCTTGTTCAAACAGCTTATCTGAATCTTCTATGGTTCGACAAAAAAAAAACAAAGGTTTTCTATTGCATATGCTATGTGGTAAGGTATACAAATTGTTTTTATTGAAAAGGCCCCACAAAGTGGGAGTGGGTTAAAATGATCCATAGACGAAATGTTTTACTATCATAACCATTGATTTGCATAAACATTTTTTTTTTGAATATTCGAACATTTTGCTCAGAAACGTATTTTTCTGAAAACTCGTTGACGATAGTGTAGGAGACGTGCTAGGTAAGTGGAGTGGAATTTTTATATTGTGTCTACGCACATGAATATAAATCACGCAGTAGGTACCCAGAAAGTCTTCTGCACTATGGTCGAGGTTTATTAAGCTATACCTACATTGCTTAAAGTTACACACGTGTACACCGTACACACAACTTCTGTACAGGGGTAGGTACTCATTCCGTAACCTTAAAAATGATAGTCGTGGTATATAGTAAAGGAGACTTTCTGGGTACGTGGTACGTGTAATTTGCATGCATTGGCATACACGCCATATAAACCTTGTATTCTAGGTACCTAACAAGTCTTCTACGCTATCGTCAGCAATAATCATATTTATAAAGTTACGGAATGAGTACCCAAGGCTGAAATTTCTGATAAAATTTTGTTGTTAAGCCTCAGGAGGAATGTCTGATTACTTACAGCGAAGCAGGACTAATGCTTGAAAATTTTATATATTTTAAGCACTCCGAATCATTACGAGCTAGGCCTAGAGCTCGTAGTGAACCTGGGCCTAAGCCCAAATGTCTTTTAAATCAGCCACGTACCTAGCAAATGTCTCCAGTTGCGGACTTCAAGTTGGTTGTGATCGGTTTAATTTTGCTCGCACCACTTAATGCGAGGTCCTGAGGAATCGGAAACTCTGGGCCCAGGAGAATCGGTGTCCACTTGCGCTTTACATGTTCAGTCATCCTTATCGAAAATATGTTTTGATCATATTTTCGACCATGTTAATGTCACGGTATGGTAAACTGGGGTACATTCATCACCGGGGCACATTCGTCAAAGCTATTTTCGATTGAACGCACTCTGAATTAAGAAATGAAAATAGCGCTGAGGACATCCAGTAATTAAGTCATGACGACACTCTTAGTTAGACTTTTGTGTTTTTGTGATCTCCGGTATAATTTAGGCTAAAAGATAAGTAAGCGATTTTCAGTGTGAAAAAATAATTTTAGCAAATGAGGGTTTCATTTATTTCCTAGTTCAATCAGTTAGGAAGTGAAATATAATAAAGAAAGGCTTAAGAAACGGGACCATTTGAAAGAATCATCAGATTACGAAAGTGAAAGAAGTTTCAGTCCAAATATACCTTCAAACAAGTGTTTACTAAGGTTCAAGAAGAAGAACTCGTTGCTTATGTAAAAAGGCCGCTTTTCATCACTTTGGTTTGACCTTTAGTTCATTTCGAAAGCTCATGTATACGCATTAAAAAAAAACAATTTCGTCCAAGCAGTTTGAAGGCACATAGAGAAGCGTCAGAAGATTGGCTTTTTTGTTTTTTTTTTTTTTAGAGGAATTCGAGTTTATCATTGCGAAAACCAGAAAAAAATAAGTGTTTCTCGTTTTGAGGCTCTCCATAAAACAGCCGTCGAGACTTATTTCTCAAAGCTTCGAGATCTTTCATCAAAGGTAAGATGGATCTCATGTTGTTAAATTTTCAAGACGTTATGCAAATTTTGTAACAGGTTCTTGCGCAAAAAGGACAAAGAAGAGTTTGTCAGCTAACTTCGGCAGAACGAGGCACACTCGTCACGGTTATCGTTAACGCGATTGGAAACAATTTATCGCCTGTATTTACATATTTAAAGCACGCAAAGTAATTTGGTCCTGTAGTTATATAAGTTATATAAGGTCCTGTAGCTGTAAACGGAAGATTTTCAAAGAATTTTTTTGTATCGAATGCTTTGGGGAGTTCATTGCCACTGATGTAGTAGCAAGAATCCTAGACAGGATGTATTCTTCTAGGCTATAAGTACATTTATAAGAGCTTGTTAAAAAAGTTCTTCAGGCGTTGTTAGACATACTTTCATCTGATCCATTTTTCCTAATGAGTTTCTTATACCAAATCATGCAAAGTATGTGGCTTACCAGATCATCTATACGGACTTTATGTACCCTGAAAGTGAGAAAGTCTTCGATCGCTAGATATGTTACGCTAAAGTTTAGATATATATTGGTATCCACACTTTATTTAGGTCGAGTTGCTGGCAGTCTACGCTATTAGTCAACAATAATGAAGGTTTGAAAGCCTGCGGAATTAAATCTGAGCATCGACTAAAATATGATTTTTCCTTGTTTATCTTGATAGGAATCTGTGTGCGCCTTGCATTAACACTTTGCAAAAACCTAGCTGGATTTTCTTGTTTTTTTCCTTTTTTCTGAAAAGGCAAGTTTTTTCCCTCTTCTTTGCTTACAAAGCCCAAAACGGCTCTTCGGCTGCAGTTTTACCTTGAAGACTTCGTTTTTAGCTGCAATCATTTATCGGTATTTCTCGCCAAACCAGGGGTTTCTTCCTTTTGGGTAGCACATCGATTGCGGCCGGTCTTTTGACTTGTTGATATCGCTTTGGTAGCTCATGAGTTTTTGGTCAGGAGCGCGTAGAAACAATCCTCCATCGGATGGTGAGTGCATATAAGACATAATATGTTGGCTAATTCGGCCTTGATTCGGATAGGGGCAATGCATGCACTAATGTCTTTGAAGGATAAAAATTCTTACCTAAGTCTGCCGCATATAGAAAATCCGCTTCCGTATTTTCCCTGTTTCTGCGTACTATAACATGGACCGTAGTAGGTATCCATCATTCTTTTCTCATTCTATCATAATTTCTGAATGGCACCATAACCCTTGAGATTCCTTGGTGGCCTGTTTCCCAAATATGACGGATCTGATGTAGTCCCTATGTCCAATCAAACTGGGACTGTAAATGACACCGTTGACTCCATTTGGGGAATTCTTCCGATAAATAAATAAAAAAAATAAATTTATTGGAGGGCCAGTGAAAAATCGTTTAGGTGTTGCTACGGTTGGGAATCGAGCCCAGACCTTCTGAGCGGCAGTTCATCGCACTAACCATTGCACCACTGAGCTCGTCGATGAGGTCTTAAAAAATCAAGAAGTGACTTAGTGTAACGAGACGTCTCCATACCTGCTTTTTGACCATCAAGGTGTCCGTGTCCTCCGTGTCTGCCATCAACGTATTAGACAGCCATTTTCTAAAGGGTGATCCATTTCGAGGTTCCCTACTTTTTTAAAGAAAAAATTTGAAAGAACATTCTTTGTAACTGGCGAATGACACGCGTGATGTTTTTTTTTTGACTTTACATATCCCCACAGGAAAAGTCTAACGGTGTGATATCACATGATCTTGGTGGCCAATCGACCGGCCCAAAACATGAAATTATGTGCTCACCGAAATGTTCTCTCAATAAGTCCATTGATTGATGCGATGTGTGGGAAGTGGCGCCGTATTGCTGAAACCAAGATCACGATCTTCAATTTCAGGCATCAAATAGTCGGTTATCATGGCACGATAACGGTCGCCATTGACGGTTACGTTCGCATCGGCATAATTTTTAAAGAAATATGGACCGATGATTCCACCGGCCCACAAACCACACCAAACCGCTGTTTTTTCTGGATGAAGTGGCAGTTATTCAATCTCTTCAGGTTGCTCTTCGTCCCAAATGTGGCAATTTTGTTTGTTTACATACCCATTGAGCCAGAAATGGGCCTCATCGCTAAACAAAATGTGCCTCGAAAACGTCGGATCTTCTTGGAACTTTTCAAGAGCCCATAGAGCGAAGCGATGTCGCTTGGGAAGGTCGATCGGCTTCAGTTGTTGCACAAGCTGTATTTTGTACGCTTTCAATTTAAGATCTTGACGTAAAATGCGCCAAGTCGTTCCATACGTCAGTCCGAGTTGCTGCGAACGGCGCCGAATCGACTCTCTACGGTCTTCGTGTACACTCTGAGCTACGGCCGCTATATTTTCTTCACAGCATGCTGGACATGGTCTATTTGGTCGAATATTATCCAATAATGAATGCTGGGTCTCAAAATGGGTGATGGTGTTGCGAATAGTACGCTCAGTAGGCCGATTATGCCATAAGTTGAGCGAAGTGCACGAAACACATTCCTCACAGAACGTGAATTTTCATAATAAAGTTGAACAATTTGTAAACGCTGTTCACGCGTAAGTCTTTCCATTATGAAATGCCAAACAATACTAAACAAAAATAACATGACAGCATGACACGACTCACACGTTATCTGTCAAAAAAGGCTATTGAAAAAAGTATCTCTACTTGGATCACCCGTTATTATGCCAATTATTTCACCGCCTCTCCTATTGTTCGTTTGACTACAAATAGAAATGTTTATGATATACAATTTTGTTTATTGAATTTACAGAACCCACGTTGACCGTACTTTGTGAATAAAATTCAGAATTGTTTGACATTTGAGAGCACGTAGCTTTGAGGATGAAAATAGTTAATAGCCCCAGGTAAATGCAAGTAAATAAAAGCGCTAAGATCCGCTAATCTTCTCTATTTTCAGATTATACTGCTTGGACACATCTAATGAAATATGCAACCCATTAAGCCAAATTGAACAAATTTCTAGTACTCACCAATTTTCCTAATATCGTTCTTTAATTACCCAAAACAATTCGGTAAAAGTGCGCTGAATACGTGTCAACCATTGTAATTTCATATTTCTTTCAAAAGTTTAATGTTTTCTTTTATTCCAGATCTTTTCACTTCGTACGCATGCCATTGTCGCCTGCGTTCAACACTTAAAGCCGGATGTTAAACCCTACAAACCACCTCACCTCAAACACCAGTAGCACCCAATTCGACAAATACCTTACGCACAATCCGAGAGAACAACAAAACGCCGCTAATTAGAATATTCATCTGTCATGTAATCTGTCCAAACAGAATTTGAATCCATTTGTCAAGTCATCCTGAGCCCACCATCGCATTCATGGGCACGGATTATGCGTGTGTCAAAAAAAACAACAACAACAATAACACCGTTTCATAAGTCTCACAGCGCTCACTATAGGTTAAATGAATTTCCGTATCAGAATGTTGATAAAGTATCTCGAACAAAGTGCCCCAATCCCCCGCAGGTGTCTGACAAAAATGATTCATGGAATTGAAACGTTGTCACCTTTCATCACGGGCACACAGTCAGTTGTATGCGAGCGCGCGCGTTCCCGCTCAATAATTACCATCGATCTGGGGATTAAACTGTGAAACCGACCAAATTTGGCCATCTCAAGTGTTGTTTACACGTCATTAAGCTGTGGTCTGCCCATTTTTAGGGCTACCAACATACCGGAATGACATAAAGACGGGACTGTGCTGCTGCAGTTGTCCCCCATTTTGGCACTTGTCTAGAGAGAATATTGATACAGGCGCACAGCTGACAGTTGTTGCCTCACAGATACGCAGCTTGTAATTTGGATTCATTTATGCTAATTGCAACATTTTATGCTGAGACAACGCGAACGCACCGAGTGGCGATGGCGACCCCATTACTTCGGGCTCGCACTGTTGGGGCTGTGCTTAATTATGATTGTGTACAGACTTGGGCTGTAGAATGCACTCGCATGAGTATTTGTATCTATGAGATATGCGATTGAAATCTAGGGTTTGTTTATTCGTATCATGAGAAATCAGTTCGGTGCGTAGCGAAACTGCATGTTCAACATGGTTGGAGCTGATCGCCGAGTATAGGTGTAGTCAGGAGTCGATCTGAGGGAAAAGGAGGGCACATTGGACATGCAGTGTTTGAGTGGTGGATGTGTATACTGTTCATGCGTGAATGTGACTGCAATTGCTAATCACCTTATTTAGAATTTACATAGTACATGTCTGTGACATGCAGGTGACAAATCGTGGGAAAATCTTTTCTAGACTATGCCTTCGTAGGTACATAGAGGCAGATTGATTTTTTTTTTTTGTTTTGGATTTGGATTATTTCATCAGCGATACGGAATATCTTAGCAGGTGGAAACTCATAAACTTAATTGTTTTTTTTTTATTTTTTGCTAAAATGTAAAACGGATATTCATAGTATCCAATGACATATGGGTGTATTTTCAAATACAGGGTTTTACGCATGGGTAATTTTGCCATTAATAGAAGGCTAATTGTATCTGTGTTTTACAGTACAATCATAGAAATGGCAGCTGGATTGGTTAGAACTTATTCGGAGCAATAGAGCTCTTTCGCAAGAAATTACTGAATAAAATTAGAGAGATAATCAGAAATGGAAAATTAGTCCATGTTTATCGGAGTGTGTTGCTATGGAAATGTACAAAATATACGATTTCTACATTTGCGACATGACCATTGCGAGAAGGTTGGGAATTTCTACCCTAATTTTGGCCTTAAGATCATAGAGGGAGCCTTGGCACTGTTGGCGAAGAAGTGGATTTTCGAAAACTCCAGTGGGCTAACCACTTCAAATCGATTCATATTAAGATGACGCACTCTGTGAAGTCTTCGCTCAAAACAGGCATCAAGTGCGATACGGTATTCCATGCTTTTGACAGCAAATGTATCCTAAGTAAAATTCATCAAGTGAACAAAATTTCTGCAATATGCTTATATTACTGTCTAAATTTATTGTCAATATGACCACATTTTCTTAAAAAATAAATACAGGAACCAACAATTTCAGCTGAGAAAATTGCACACCACAGAGTACAAAGGACTTTGATGCATTTCTTAGGGATTGGTACCAGCCTGGAAGCACATATTCTGTTTAATGATTTCCCCTCTCAAGTGAAAATGAATTTCATCCCTGAAAAACAAAAACACTTACGTCCTATTTTGCATTTTTGCAAAGATTATAAAGTCATACAGATGACGCACTGCATTCAAGAACATATTGTTCTAAAGCGGGTCGTACTGGCACAGCCCGCCATATGTTTTGATCTCGTTTCTCATGTGGGCACGTGCAAACCGCCCCCCAGTAGCATGAAGCCGGTGACCAAAAGTTTCTGTTTTTTGTTCTCAATGTGTCATCTGTATGGCTTTATAATCTTTGGTTTTCGGGAAGCACCTCACATGTGTTCCATCGAAAAGTTAAGTCCGTTTTGGACAGTTCCTGCACAGTCACCAACTTGTGTAGATAAAGACCTTCACGGTGGGAAAGATAAAGTGCAGACGCAAGATCGCACGCCATGTTAATTGCAATAATAAAGCTCTAACTACCTAAATGTTCTCTGGTGATCTGATGGGCCAATGGATTGCAGTTCATCTTGTAAAAATCTTGGTTAGTCTGAGCATAGTCACGCATGTAACAATTTATTTTCGGTCCGAGATAGGAACCAACATTGTTTCGTTGAAGCGATCTTCGCGCACTGGGTGATCATACATTCGAAAACTAGGTTATGATGGCTAATAGATACTATTCGCTGTTCCAACACATGATGGTGACTGACCGGGGTGGAAAAATTAAGAACGAAGACTGTATACAAGCAGAATGGCACGCGAATCTAAAGGGAGGTTAAATTTTATGGGCCGATGTTGATTTTGAATAAAACACAAATTATTTGGGAAATTATTATCATTTCTTTTCATTATCATAATATTGGTATGATTCAATTATGTAGGGAGCAAAATATCGGCCAGATGGCCGCCGCGACCTCGGCGGCACACCTCCATCCGATGGTCCGAATTTTCGAAGACGCTTAGGCATAATTGAGGTTCTATGCCGTTAATTTGTCGCAATATCTCATCCTTTAGCTCTTGAATTGTTGCTGCCGTACACGACGTACACCTTTAATTTCAAATAACCCCAAAGAAAGAAGTCCAACGGTGTCAAATCACATAATCTTGGCGTCCAATTGACATCTCCACAACGTAACACGGCCATTGAATTTGTCGCGCAAAATAGCCCTTGTTTGACATATCGTCCACATCCATATCTTTCAATTCGGACCATAAGAAGTTCGTCATCATCTCACGATAGCGAACTCAATTCACAGTAACTGCCTGACCTGCCTCATTATGGAAAAAATACGGCCCGATGATGACTCCAGCCCATAAACCGCACCAAACAGTCACTCTTTGGGGGTGCATTGGTTTTTCGACAATCATTCTTCGTTTATCATTCGCCCAAATGCGGCAATTCTGCTTTTTGACGAATCCACTGAGGTGAGAATGTGCCTCATCACAGAAAATGATTTTCTTCGATATTTGATCATCCACTGTTGCCATTTCTTGCCACCATTTTGACCATTGACGACGCTTGAAATGGTCAAGAGGCTTTAGTTCTTGAGTCAATTGCACCTTGTTAGCGTGTAACTGCAGGTCTTTATGCATAAAGTTCATCAATGGCGTTCATCGAGCGTGAGAGGTGCAATTTTTGGGCACGACGACGAGTTAAGGCGGACGGCTCTTCAGCCACACTATCGCGAACAGCAGCAATATTTTTTGCAGTACGAGCTGTACGAGCATGCACTGGTTCACATCTTCAACAGACCCTGTTTGCTCAAAGTTTTGCACGATTTTTCCGATTGCACGCACATTTCGACGATTAAATTAAACGAAAAAAAAACGAAGTGCACGATATACATTTTAATTTGAACGCCCATTTTCATAACAAGCCTGAATAACTTTAACGCGTTGTTCGATTACGTAGCTTTCCATAGTTCAAGTTGAGTTAGTTTGAAGTTGAGGAATGTCAAATAAAACCCAGAAAAAACTTGATGTTTAGATGTGGCTCACATTCAACACCGGCCCTTAAAATTTAACCACCCGATAGATTGCTAGATGCGCCGATGGATTCCAGTCCTTCATATTTTAATAACCGCGGTTAACCTGAACATAGTCTTGCATGTAGATAACAATTCATTTTCGGTCCGGGATAGGAACTAATATTGCTTCCTAGAAGCGATCTTCGCTCACTGGGTTGTGATCACAGAAAATCCACTCGAAAACTAGGTGTTGATGGCTAATGGATTCTTTTTAGTTTTCCAACTCATGATCGTGACTGACTGGGGTATAAAAATTTAGAACCAAGACTGTACGCAACCGGAATTTATGTTGCCATACCCGTAGAGGCAACAGACGAATAATTTGGCGGTAGTCCATATTGGTAATTACATAACCAAATTATTGACATTACATCGATCATAAAAATTGATCCTTAAGATTACACCTCTGAGAAGCACTTGAAACCTGTTTCAATGCACGTTCTTCAAAGTCTAATAATTTTTCTAATGACTATTTAGACAATATGGATAGCACCCTTAAGAGTTTCTCTAAACGCTTATGTTGATGTGACAGTTTATACTGGATATGTATACCCAATTCACATCATAACTCAAAACCTTCCAGCTATCCAAACCAATTTGCCGAAAACTTAAGCAAATCAAACATTGGTACCCATTTTGTTTTAGACGAACATTATTCCAGTTCTGAAAGACTTGCCTCAGTTTCAGTCGCAAAACATTTGACGATGAGACAATCTTCAAAAATGTAACCTCGTTTAGTAATAATTAACGGTGGGGGCAATCCCACCAATTGCAGTAATGCAGGTACAATGGCCTAGTGGTAAGTCCGTTGGACTACTAATACCAAGTACCATATGGTTCCTTTCCCGAAAGTAATAAAACCTAACTTTTCCACTGCCACAGCTCTTGTGAAATCTGACAAATAACAAAATTATAAAACTGTCATGCGAAGCTTCCCAAATTCTCCATCCAGAGTCGGCGTTAAACTAGTTGTTCCATTCATAGTGGCAAAAAAATTACACTGCATACAGTCCGGAATGAGCCTTAACCTCAACCAACAGGCCTCTCCCATTACCACGGTTCTCAGCTAACTGCATCCATTTATGCACTTCAAGTTGGTTGAGGTCAGTTTCTAGTTGTGGTCTGCGTCTGACGTCTGGCTTGGAATCGATGACTCGAGTATGCTAATCGGATTATTGGTGTCAATTCTGATAACAGTAAAATCAGTCCTTTTCGAGGCTATTGGTTGCTTCGTAACATTAAGTTTTTTGCATGGTTGGGAAGTTAACCCAAAGCACAACCCCCAACCTGGAGGGCTAGTTCCAATTTGTTAGATACTCCTAGGAAAAGGGGCCATCAGTATCCACTACAGGATTGAGCGCGCCGTTGGCCTTTCGGTTCATCCGTCACCATCTCTATTCGAGGGGACTGACTAACCCTTGAAATTCCTAGACAACCAGTTGTCCGAATATGACGAAGCAGCTTGTCTAGCATGGCCCTATAGCACGCACCGTCCACTGTTGTCGTTTGACCAGTGGGGTTCTCGAAATAAAAATGGCCCGATGACTCTTCCATGTCAAAACAGATTTGACATTGGCGGCCATTTGCAAAAATAAGAGCATCTTTCAATAGGGTGATCTATTTTGGCCCACCTTGTACAACTAGCCATCATAAACGTCCAATGCGGAGTTTGTTTTTGTCTGGGGGTATATCGCATTCCAGCTCGTATAGTTCGTGGCTGAATCATTGTCTGAATAGCCTGTCAACACAAAGTGTTCCAAAGATTTTTCGAAGAATTTTTTGCTCAAAACGACCAACTATCCGATTTTGATAAAGTCCGTAAGTCCGTGGGTCCAGTTGCGCACTTTAAGTTGGTTGGGGTTGGTTTCTACTTATGAGCGCTACTGTAATCTGCGACCGACTGAAAATTGAAGACTCTGCAAGCCGGTGTATTGGTTTCCATTCGCTCCACATGTTCTAGCCATCTTAAGCTTCTAATGGGGAGGTTTTTCATATTAGGTCTGTGTTATCTTCGTCTTCATAGCCTGTCGACCCAACGATTTTCCGAAAATTTTTTAATGTAAAAAGCGCAAGTATTTCTTCATCCTATTTTGATACTGTCCATGCTTTGATAACGTAGAGCAGGACAGGGTTGCACTCTTATTACAAATCCAGAATCCAGTTGGAATGAAACTCTTATTACAAATCCAGAAGGAACAGCGGTTGGTGAGACCAATTTTTTGCTTTTGTTAGAAATGTCGTTGTTAGAAAAAAATAAGGGATCCAAGTTAGACAAAGTCCCTTCATCTAATTTGCCAATATTGTGTGTCCTTCCTTGTTGAAGTATATAATTGGTCTGGGCCTCATTTACTGTTATTTCGCTTGCAAAATATATAAGCAAAAGTTGCGCTAACATCTTTTCTTTTCAGTCGTCACAAATCTAAAATTCGTTTGGTAGTGGGTGAGTTAGGAGTAAGAACGATTCTTACTCTAAGGAGGACTGCCCCAGGCAATTTCTGCTGCCTTTTAACGACCTCATCTCGCCATGATCTTTCAAATCATCAGATCGGTGTACTATTACCTATATTACCTGTCTTATCCCAACTCCGTCAATAGAATTCGGCGTAATGCGAGAGGTCATGCCATCATGCGAGAAGTATAGATGCAACCAAAAAAGTTTTTTAAGAAAAAGAGAGGTTTTGAGTCCTAACTTGTTGCGCTTTTCTTGAATTTGTATTCGTATTTGACAAATTGTATGCTTAATTTTTGTCATCCATCGAACAGTGTCCCAGTGCATTGGACTACTAAATGTGTGGTCCCTGGTTCAAATCCCCAAAGTGAAACCAAGTGAAAACAAAACAAAAAAAGTTACTTTTCACTGCTGTACCTCTTGCGAAAGTCTGACAAACATCCAAGCTTCTCGGTAACTTTGAGAAGCTTCTTACAACAGTGCTACTCTTAGATTCGAGGTTAAATAGAAAGTCATCTCACTTGTAGCAAAAAATAATAAATTCTTACAATCAATTTAACTTTAGTTTTAACTGCCAGATATTTTATTTAACTTTTATCGGAATCATTCATCAAATCAAGGGCTTTTTACTGGTAAGTGGGTTAAGCCCAATACATCAGCTGCAGTTGATCTTATGATGGTCTTCGAAATTTAATCTTAGCGTAGGTCCGTTGACATTATATGTACACACAGTATTCAGCTATTTTATATCTTTGTCGCGACAAGGAAATGCCCGGAGTCGAAGTAAGCCTATTCGCAAATGCTTGGACATCCAAAATATCAATCATATCCAACTTTGATAAGGCTGATCTTTTAGACCGTACTACTAAATACGTGCAGTCGTGCAGCCGTGCAGTCGTGCATCCTCTTTATTCTGAAACTATCCAGGACGATTTAAAAATCGTACATCATAAGTATATCATATTTCAAAGTGCGCGACTGACCTAGCGCAGTCTTCAGTGATGCCACCCTTTACTTCATCGGAGCGTTATGTCACAACGGCTTTTGTTGCTAAATTTGTTATTTGTGGTGATTGTCACAAGGTATTTACTACCATCGTCAAAGTATTATCCG
Organism: Rhingia rostrata; assembly: GCA_949824845.1. Taxonomy (NCBI): domain Eukaryota; kingdom Metazoa; phylum Arthropoda; class Insecta; order Diptera; family Syrphidae; genus Rhingia; species Rhingia rostrata. The sequence goes on along the minus strand of OX463755.1, from coordinate 47,723,906 downwards.
CACCGTAAAAAAACTCTTTTTTTAGAGGATTTCATCCTACTTGTGCACGACCCTTACTTACTTACTTTAGTGGCGCAACAGTCCGGAATGAACCTAGCCCGGACCTTAGCCAACTGCCTCCAGTTGCCCACTCCGAGTTGGTTGAGGTCGGTTTGCACTAGTGCGCGCTATCGAAAACGAGGTCTTACTCTACTGCGTCCGACGTCTGGCTGGGAATCGATGACTCTGCGAGCCGGAGTATTGGCATCCATTCGTTCGTCATGACTTTGCCATCTTAAACGACCTAGGCGGAGTTTTTTTTGACCAGGGGCAGGTCGCTGTACAGCTCGTATAATTCTGGGTTAAGTCTTCGTCTCCATAGCCCGTCAACGCAAACGGGACCGAAGGTTTTTCGAAGAATGTTCCTCTCGAATCGACCAAGAGTTTCCTCATCCGCTTTTGAGACGGCCCATTAAAGGACTTGGATGATCAGGGTCTTGTTTAGGATCTCCCTAGTTGTTCGAGTGAAGGCTTTACTACTAAATTGCCTTTCTAGTCCTAAGAACAGCAGTTGGCAAGAGTAATTCTTCGTTTAATTTCTGACGAGATGTTGTTGTCAGATTTAATAGCGGAGCCTAGGTAGACAAAGCCCTGTAACACCTCAAAGTTATATCTGTCAATGGTGACGTTCTGTCCAATTCTTCGATGTTGTGTGTCCTTCCATGTTGAGAGCATAAATTCAGTCTTGCCCTTCCACTACTTAACCCATTTTTGCCGCTTCCTTCTCTATTCTAGCAAACGTAGCTAAGCTATCACATTGAGTCATACCAACGGGGTATGCTAGCACAGATTTTTGAAAAATTGTACCTCCTGGTGTTGGCTCGGATGTTTTGCACAACCCTCTCAAGAATCAAATTCAAGAAGTCACATGACAGCGTATTGTCTAGCTTAAATCCTTTTTTGGTATCGCATGTGTCGGTGAGGTCGTTTCCGACCCTGATTAAGCAGCGAGAATTCTCCATCGTCATCCTAGACAAACGGACGTGCACGCCTCAGGCCATCATATAATCTGAAAGGTTGATGCGTCTGCCTTGTATAACATCAGGGCTTTCGCTAGGTGTTTGGGTGCTCCATTTCTCTAATACATTGTCGTCAAACACAAAATCAGAAAAACATGACTGGGAGGTCAACCTTTGGACAAACCTTCAATATGCAGGGAGACTTCTAATTTATTATGCACTTTAGGACATATTTCTAGTGTCCTTTTATCTGAATGAGAATTGTTCACCTTGTTCCGATTAACTTAGGCCAAAGACGTCACCATTATGTCCATGTTCTGAATTGATCTTCTGCTGTCTGGGAAATGGAATAGGTACCTGCTACTAATATGATAAATACTAAGACGCTATGTACCTAGTTTTCGCGAAATGGAGGCTTAAAAATCAAAATGGGTAGGTATCTGCTAAGCCAAGATGCTCGTATTTCCAAGTTATCAGTTTGGCTTCTAAATATTTGACTCAGGTTGACTCGCACCAACGCTATCCATGGATTTTCTGTTGGATTTCAGGTAGCTAATAACTGTTTAGTTAAATGCATTTGCATTGTTGCAACATGCCCCTGAGTTAATTAATCTGAAGCTCTACCAGGTCTTGAAAATAGATTCAAAATCATCATCACATGAGGGAACTTTTTTCGTCAAGCTGTCGATCTTATCCTACGATGCATTGTATGATGTTTCTAAACATAATTCCAAATCAATTATGAATCAAACAAGTTGCATGCGCTAGAAAGCACCACACAAGACCCTTTCACATGTAAGCAAACAAACAATCCAAAGATTGAATTAATCTTCAGAAACATCGGTCCTAGAATGCAAACAAAAAACTGAGCTACATTATCCCGGCAAAGTGAATTGAAAATGGAATCACCAATTACTCGCCATCAAATGAAAATCAGCTAATCGTGGAAAATTGTGGATAATCCGGTGGCTGACTGGGTCCATAGCCAGTGGCGGCGTCGGTCATTCTTTGGCATCATTGAGTTCCCCCAGCCGGAGCATCGTACCATCCAGCCAGTGGTGTTGCCCCTGTTGCCTGCGTTCCTGCATTTGCCAAGATTCCTTGTGATTATTTTTATTATAATTGTGCGATTATTGTCGTGATGCAATTCTGGGCCAGTCACAACAAAAAAAAAAAAGCAAATCCCAAACCAGTTGATCTTCTGACAACCGAAGACGACCACGACGACGACACCGGGCATACAGAGAGGAGCGAGAGAGACATTGAATCCTCCGATTCTGGACATGGACCAATATCATAGAGCATCGTCTTCGTCGTCGAAGTCGAGCGCTTTTGTTGTCAACCGAAACGCCGAACAGCTTTGGACACACATTTATGCGCGTGCATGTATGTGAGGTGGCCGTTCACATGATGATGATCATGCTCATCATCCTTCCTACCGCCTTACAGGCTGCCAGCGTTTGTCCACCCCGGGCGTACGCGCGTACGCTCGGCGTATGCTGCCCGTAGCCATAAAATATTCAAGCAATTCCTTATTTGCTAAGGCATCAGGAATAACGATGTCACTTTGATATCGGCGTTTCCTTTGCTTATGGTGTTTTGCAATTGGATCGTGCGTTTGATCGCCGCCGACAATTGAAATGAATAATTTTACAATGTTCGGCTGCCATCTTTGCGAGCGGAGTAACATGCGGAGTAGGTGTACAGCGGGTGATCGGTTTGCCGTGGATCCACTGGATGGAGTGATATTTTTGGATTTCATTGATTTTCTGGTTTGTGCGATCTCCAGAAGTGGGTGTGGCATGTTAAAGGTGTGAAAAATGTTGTTGCGTCAGTTTTGATTAGGTATTGTTGGAATCCCAGGAGACATGTCACTTTCGAGGGTTAAGCAAATGGAAACTTGTAAACTTTACACTGCTTGTAATGTAATGGTGTACACCCATTGCATAATGCATTTGCTGGTAACTCTTTAGAGTTATTTACGAAAAGCTGTCCATTTCAGAGTCATATTTCCGAGAGTTTACGATAGAGACCTTGCGTACTCTGGTGAAATATTTATTTAGGGGGGTACTCTTGTAACGAAGTCCATGAGCTATGATTTTGTTATTTAATTTTAGTTGCTTGTAAAAAGTTGGATTGTAAGAATGGTGGAAGCTGGGTAGGTCTTCGATGTCGAAATGGAGTAGAGTCAACTATCAACGAGAGCTTCAATTCAGAGATTTTTTTCCATTTGATATAATTGGTGTATGAAAAAGAATTGGTTAGTATCACCACTTTTGAAGAGGATAACAATTTAAGTGAAAGTGGGTTGCCTTGATTCTCGGCAGCTACTCATGATTCATAAACTGTTTTGGCATTATGCGTCCAAGTCACCGAAAAAAAAATTATGTCTGCACTTGCGAGTGACTCTCAGAAGGTTCGAATGTCAAGAACGAAAATCCTACTTCTCTGAGAACTTCCTTCAAAGCTCTATGCATTTGTGTGTTTGATGTCGAGAGCTTCTTCAAGGCTATTCATGGTATTTTTGCTCTCAATTGAACACCCACCTTTTTTTAGTTCACACAAGCCGAGGCAGTTGGTGATTTGAATCAAAACTTATATTATGATGGTGAAAAATATGAAACATACGCTTCAAACCTTCTCCCTTCATTTGTGTGTGCTTAGAAGTTATTATTTCTGCCACGAAGTGTTACTTTTGAAAGTTTGTCAGAAGTTCACAAGAAGTAGAGCAGTGAAAAAAAAACAAACCTAGGTGCTGCCACTTTTGGGATGAACCAGGCAACTTGTGGTTACTAGTCCAATACTTTAACCAGTAGGCTCCTGAACCCACATTACGATGATGGTGAAGTCCTAAAAAGTGGGTCTTGCAATTCTTTCAGTCTGTGCCTGTTCCATCTATCACGACTAGAATGATTTACTGTAAAATTCGTACACGAGGATTTTTGGAACATATTCGGGTGGATTTTTGGAATTGGTAATATAGGGCCAAAACAGCTGGTACCTGCCATATAACAGTTTTCGTCATAACATTTTTTTTAAATGGCTTAAAAAACTTCGATCAAACTTAACGCGATTATTAACGATAATTTTAAAAACAAAACAGCGTACTCAGCTGAATTGATTAAGCTATGTCCGTCCGTCTGTAGGTCACCGGTTGGCTATATTTTGGCTATATGCGATCATTGTACGTGCTGTTCGAACAAGTGTACGAATTATCAAAATCCGCGCACTGCCACGCCCACGAAAAATTTAGACAATTTTAATATATATCTATATTTTGTTTTTATAAAATTGTTTGCCACACCCACTACTTGGGGTTAATTTCTGTAAAAAAAAACTGTTTTCGGTGGATTTTAAAAAAAAATCGGATAATAAAGTTAATATGAACATTTCATCAATATGTAATTTTAACACACGCCCACTTTCTGCTGATGTTTTCATACAAAAACGCCCACCCCAAGGCATATGTAAAGAAAAATTTTGATTTTCGTAGAACCATAAAATATTTTGATACACTGTCTGAATATTGTGTATCAACAAACTAATTCTTTACATTTTATTTTATCCTAATTTTGGCCATGCCCACTTTTTTGAGATCTTCAATTTAAAAATGGAATAGGATATTGTATTCAACGATTCGCATATCGGATTATAGCCTTTCATATGTTTTATAATCAGAAGCCAAGCACTGGCTTCGGTTGATGATGTTCAAAGTGTGTGGCAAGCCGATATTACGAAGGTCAGAAGAGCTATTTAAAGGTACAAGAAACCATCTCCTACAACCGTCGGTGTCATCAAGGGCCAGATCAACTTATGTGGTACTTCGAAGCTTCCGAGTCATCAGTTAATACAGGTTGAACTGTCTCTTTGAATCCGAATCTCTAATAAATATGAACCCACATTCGATGCTGAGGATATGGAAGAACCAATTCTGCAGACTGTTAAACGGCGATGACGAACAACATTCCGCTGTCAGTCAGAACGAGACATCAAATATTAGCAACGAAAGCGAAAACTGCCAATCACCCGACCTGAGTGAAGTGAGGATAGCAATACCTAAGCTCAAGCTTAATAAGGCTGCCAGAAATGACGGCCTTCCCGACGAGCCTTATAAAGCCGGCGGAGGTGACTTTGTAAGTAACATCCACCAACTCATCATTTGCTGGACCCACAAAAAAGAGACCCTTTAAACTGCGCTAACTATAGAGGCATAAGTCTCTGTCTGAAACCCATGAAACCGTTTAACAACAACCTGATCGGCCATTATCAGTGTAGTTTTAGGCAAGGAAAGTCTACAACCGATCAAATGTTTACACTCTCATGGAAAAAACCCATAAAGTCCAAATCAATACCCACCAACAATTCATTGATTCAAAGCCGCATACGACAGCATTTAAGAGACGAATTATACAGAGCCAGGTCTTCTTTTGGTATACCGCCCAAACTCGTCCGTTTGTGTAGGATGACGATGGAGAATTCTCGCTGCTCCATCAGGGTCGAATACGACCTCACCGACACATTCGATACCAAAAAAAGGATTTAGGCAATTCTTCTTCAATCTGATTATTGAGAGGATTGTGCAAAACTCACGAGCCAACACCAGAAGCTCAATTTTCCAAAAATCTGTACAACTACTGGCATACGCCTACGATATTGACATCATTGGTAGGACCCAACGTGATGTCATAGCCACGTTTGCTAGTATAGAGAAGGAAGCGGCAAAAATGGGTTTAGCAGTAAATGAGGGCAAGACGAATTATATGCTGTCAACAAGAAATGACACACAGCATCGACGAATTGGACAGAACGTCACCATTGACAGATATAGCTTTGAGGTAGTACGGGTTTTTGTCTGTCGCGGCTCCGCTATTAACTCTGACAACATCTCGTCGAAGAATTACTCTTGCCAACCGCTGTTTCTTAGGGCTTAGAAGGCAATTCAGTGGTAAAGCTTCACTCGAACTACTTAGGAGATTCTATATATAACCCTGATAATCCCAATCCTGCTCTACGGTGCTGAAACATGGAACGTCTTAAAAGCGGATGAAGAAATCCTTGGTCGATTTGAGAGGATAATTCTTTGAAAAATCTTCGGTCCCGTTTGCGTTGACGGGCCTTGGTGACGAAGATTCAACCAAAAACTATATGAGATGTACAGCGACATACCACTGGTCAAAAAAAACTTCGCATTTGACGTTTAAGATGGCTAGGACATGTAGAACGAATGCACGCAGAGGCTTCGATTCCCAGCCAGACGTCGGACGCAATAGAGAAAGACCTCGTCTAAAGCCGACCTCAACCAACTTGGAGTGCGCAACTGGAGGCACTTATCTAACGATCGAGCTAATTGGAGAGGCATGTTGGTTGAGGCCCAGATTCATTCCGGACTGTAGCGCCACTTGAGTAAGTAAGTATAAGTATGAACCTCTGGAACATTTAAACATAATATGACCGTCTGGCAGGATTTTATTTGCACATATGCTGCTATTTTTTTGCCACACGTATGATAGTATGACAAAAATCAGAATTTTAACTCAATATTTGGAAAAAAAGATAAAAAAACGAAAGTTTAAAGTGAAATTTCTCCAAAAATTATGAATCTAGATGTTTTCAAGTTTTTGAAAAAATTGCAACATACGCCCCTATACTTTCCTCACTGCTTATATCCTTGCTGCAAAGTAATCAGTATGTGGTTATACCAATAAGGTAAAATTCTGATTTTTTTTCATACTATTAGTGCGTCTGGCAAAAAAGTAGCAAACAAATATTCTGGGACCTTCATATTTGTTTTCAAACCGTTCTGCTCTTTTGTTTGAAATAAAATTTAAATGGTTGATCGTTGAAATATTTAAAACTAAATATGATCATCTGGCAGCATTTTATTGGTGCTGAAGTTAATAATGTTAAAAATTAGTGCTTTTTTTTGGAACATCGGTACAGATTTTGCAAAAAAAAAACACTAATTTTTAACATTATTAACTTCAGCACCAATAAAATGCTGCCAGATGATCATATTTAGTTTTAAATATTTCAGAGATTTATATATATGGACAAATCTTTTGGTTATATCTCTAACACTATCATACAAAATAATACTGCAAGAAACACGAATAACAATTATTTTGCAGAAAAAAATTATTAAGTCTCGTTGATTCGTGTTGCACTAGGTGCGAGGAGGTTCTGGATATCAATTCCTAAACAATACAAATTTATAAAATCGGGTTTCATAAAACCTTTGTTAAAAAAAAAACACAAATAACGTCGCTAAAGTATAGGACAGAATGTAGCGGATATTTTACGTATGAAGCATAGAGCCAGAACAAGTATCAGAGATTTAAAAAAGAAGTTCGTGTGCAACCGTTAAAAGTTGCTACCTACCTTATTTTAAATAAGACCCCTATAATCGGTTTCATTCACTCAAAAAGATTCGAAGAAAAGTAGATCCCATTTCCATCTTCCATTTCCGTCTTCCGCCTCTCATAGGCCGTTCCACGAAGAGGCATACTAAAGCCACAAAAAAAAAAAATTTTTGACATACCAAACTACCATTCATAAGATATAAAAAAAACTGTTTATTCGCGCCCATAATTGAATAGACAATGATGGTACATTAAAAATTTATATCCACACTTGTTTGCTCAATCTACCACTGCATAGGCCTAAAGTCTGGCCCAAACCGATAGCCGGATTCATTGCCTCCTTAATGATAGCGCATAATTTAAAAAAAAAAGTCCGCAGTTTAATTACGACTGCATGAATGCATAAGCGATGATGATGATGATGATGCGAAGTAGTACTCTTCTACCTTAGGCGCGGGCTTAACAACGTGCATTAGCCATTACAAATGACGCTCTAGCGTGTTCTAGTACTTTGTAGTACGGCTGGGCCTACTCCCCCTACTTTGATCGCCCACCTCAAAGTGTAACTATAAAGGAAAACTTTATTAAATTGGCCATAAATCAAATGCCGAACTGCCCTGGGCGACAGCGGATTGCGTTTTGTGGCGGCGGCGGGAGTTGTTTATCTGGCCCGCATTGAGCTTGCACTCCAACAATTCGTCATAGAAGACCGTGATTTGTTGTCAGCCATAACTGCGAGTCGAAACAAATGAGAAGCAGCATGCTTTATGGGTGAATGCATTTTGGCTACTCGCTGTCGGCGGGCTGTTTTATAGCGAGAAAATGTTGACAGTCCAAGGTGTTACCACTGTTAATCAGACGTTGCACTTATGATTTAGATTGAGAACTTTGCAGGCTTCAGGGAGAGCCGTTAAAAATGTCTTTTGAAAGGTTGAAACGTTGCTAAATTCGTGATCGAAGAAAATATCGAAGGCAGATTTTGTATTTATAGCTGTGGGGATTACATGCGAAGACAATGAATATTGAAATATCTGAAGTTTTTTATTGACACAAATTCAATTTAATTTCCATTCTTAAAATATGTCTAACCTGGGTGATATCTGGATGTGTTCATTGTGAAGCCTAAATATATTTTTTTTTACTTTTTACAAATAAATTTTACTTATGTAAAGTGAGCTCCTAAAGTTAAATTAAAATTAATAAATTTATTTCGCAATAGGCACGTTAGTACCCAGGGCCTAGCATTTTCCCACAACAAATCATGCGAGTAGGTGAAAGTAGTGTACCTTGGAACGCTCGTACCTTGGAACAAAACGGTCATTTAAGTAATAAAGTCCCGCTACATTTCAAAGACAATTCAACATTTTTCCTTGTAGTCTGCAAACAAATGAGTTCTGAGTCGGACGTAAACAAATTTCACCTAAACTGGTAGTAGCGACGTAAAACTTATTTTTACATCAATTTTCTGAAGTCTGTTGTGAGAATAAATATAATTTTACGGTGGTGTTGCTATTTTTTTCAAAAAAGTGAAATATTCTGGCATTGTTGTGCAAAAATTGAGTTCCAATTCCTCAAAAAAAAATGTTTTAACTGCTTGAAAACAAAATGGCTGTGTCGTGTACCTTGGAATGAAATTTTTAGTGAACTTTGGCACGTTCCAATGTGCACGGATTACGTCATATGCTTCTCTGTTATTAATCCTTTTTTGCTTTTGTAGAGCCCAAACTATACATCGCAGAAAACTTGAGGTAAAACGGGTTCATGTTAACGAAAAGGCGTTAAAGGATGTTTTAGTAGATGTTGTTTGCAATAAAGAAACCATCGGCCAAGCTAACAAAACGCATAACATTTCAAAAACAACTTTATTTCGACACCTAGAACTTTATCGAGAATCTGTCTCTGAATCATTCAGCTGTTATTCGAATATCGCACACAAAAAAATACTACCGACTGAAGAAGAACTTTCGTTAGCGGAATACCCGTCAACAGCAACTAAGTTGCATTATGGACTCTCCAAATGTGGCACAGCAGCATTTCGTTTTGCAAAAGCAAATGGAAAAATTCTTCCAGAATCTTGGAAAAAGAGCGAAGCAGACGGAAAAGTTTCATTGATTGGCTTTTTGAGACGGCACCCAGCCTTATCACTAAGAATACCAGAGGCAACAGGTATTTCCAGGTCAACAAGCTTTAATCGTTCCAATGTTATGAGCTTCTTTAATAACCTTAAAGATTGTATTTCTCGCTATAAATTTGATCCGAGTATCTACAATCTTGATGAGACCGGGAATTCGACAGTCCATGTTCCACCGAAAATTATAGCTGCCAAGGGTGAAAAACAGATGTGTAGCATGACCTCAGGAGAACGTGGTAATAACGTCACCATGATTGCAGCTATTAGTGCCTTATGAAACCATGTACCTCCTATGCTGATTTTTCTTAGAGTAAATTTCAAAGCCCATATGCTTAACAATGGTCCTCCCTGGTTTGATGAGCGAAGTTGACAGATACGCGCAGACAAGAACGAGGCCTACAAGGCTAAGCTGCAAGTGAAGACGAGAGCTGTCATTGAGCTCTATAGGCAGAGAAGAAGAGAAGAACACCGGCTTTTCAGAAAGAAGAAAATAGAGCAAGAAAACCGCGCGATCGTGGATATAGAGAGGTGCAACTCCAGGCACGATGTTCTCAAGTTTTATTAAAGTGTAAAGCGTCAAAGCCAAGGATACAAGGCTCGAACAGAATCCTGTCGAGATGAACAAGGAAATATTGTAGTTGAGACAAATTTGATGATATGAAAGAACCACTTCTGCAGACTGTTAAACGCGATGACGAACAACATTCCGCTGTCAGGCAGACAAGCCTCTCATCCACCAACTCATAAGCCGAATCTGTTCGGAAGAAAGTATGCCTGAAGAATGGAACACCGGCATCGTTTACCCGATCCACAAAAAAGGAGACGCTCTGAACTACGACAACTACAGAGGCATAAGTCTCCTCAACATCGCCTACAAAATTCTATCTACCGTAGTATGTGAACGCCTGAAACCGTTTACCAAAAACCTGATCGGCACTTATCAGTGTGGTTTTAGGCCAGGAAAGTACACAACTGATCAAATCGTCACACTTCGGCAGATTCTGGAAAAAATCCAAGAAGTCCAAATCGATATCCACCACCTATTCATCGATTCCAAAGCCACATACGACAGCATTTATAGAGACGAACTATACAGAGCCATGTCTAGTTTTGGAATACCGCCCAAACTCGTCCGTTTGTGCAGGATGACGATGGAGAATTCTCGCTGCTCCATCAGGGTCGGAAACGACCTCACTGACACATTCGATACCAAAAAAGGATTTAGGCAAGACGATACGCTGTCGTGTTACTTCTTCAATCTGATTCTTGAGAGCAAAACTCACAAGCCTAAACCAGAGGCACAAGTTTCCAAAAATCTGTACAACTACTAGCATACGCCGACGATATTGACATCATTGGTAGGACCCAACGTGATGTCATAGCCACGTTTGCTAACATAGAGAAGGAAGCGGCAAAAATGGGCTTAGCAGTAAATGGAGGCAAGACGAAGTATATGCTGTCCACACGAAATGACACACAACATCGATGAATTGGACAGAACGTCACCATTGACAGATAAAACTTTGAGGCAGTACATGACTTTGTCTCAGCTCCGTTATAAACTCGTTAGAAATTAAACGAAGAATTAATCGCGCCAAGTGATGTTTCTTCGGGCTAAGAAGGCAATATAGTAGTAAAGCCCTCACTCGAACTACTAGGGGATCTTATATAAGACGCTGGTCATCCCAGTCATGCTTTACGGCGCTGAAGCATGCAACGTATCAAAGGCATAAAATGAAGTCCTTGGGTGATTTGAGAGAATAATGGTTTGAAAAATCGTCGGTCCCGCTTGGGTTGATGGGCTATGAAGACGAAGATTCAACCAGGAACTATACGAGCTGTACAGCGACATGCCCCTAGTCAAAAAACTCAGCATTGAACGTTTAAGATATCTAGGACATGTAGAACGAATGGACACCAATCGCTGAGTCTTCGATTCCCAGCCAGACGTCAGACGCAGTAAAAGAAGACCTCGCCTTAAGTGGCGCGCACAAGTAGAAGCCGACCAAACCAACTTGGAGTGCGCAACTGGAGGCAGCTAGCTAAGGACCGGGCTAACTGGAGAGGCATGTTTGTTGAGGCCAGGTTCATTCAAGAATGTAGCGCCACTTAAGTAAGTATCCATTAGACCAATTGCAAAGTTTTCACATAGGTCGCTGTTTCAGACAGTGATTGGAATATTAGAGCATGTCTGGTTGCTTCGAAGCATGTCTGGTTATACCAAAAGTAGCCTCATCAGTAAAAGTGTATCTTAGCGGAACAAACAAAAATGTTTAATAAATATAAAAAGTACAAAAAATTACATAACCTTTAATGGTTTCATCGATCTGGAAACCTTAGTTCATTGGGTGTTTCGCAGTTAGTAGTAAATAAAGCTGAACAAAATATTTGAAGAAAAATGGATTACAATTGCTTTAAAAAAAAGCAATTTAATAAATTTTTAATTCAAGTTAATTATTGATAAAAAACGCAGCCTGTACAAGTTCATTTTTTACAGCCTTTTTTACAGCCCTTTGCCCATGATGATTTACCAAAAAAAAACAGAAAAACAGATGCTGTCAGCTATCAGACTACCTCTCTGAATGTTGCCATATTAAAAAAAAATCACGGGTTTCATGAGTGACCTTATCTGTAACGTTATGATTTATAACTTCAGTAAGGTGCAACATGTCACTAAGAAATCGTTTTAAAAACTGATGATTTAATAAGACTAACTATGTACACCTTGTTCAAATTAATTGTAATTGAACGCGATCATAGTAATCGAATGAAAAGCTATCGACATCAACGTCTCCTTCAAAACAAAACAATTTATTGTACCAGATGATAACAAATAACTTGCAACGATAATTGTCGACAATATTGCTTTTAATAAATTATACTTAACCTCAAATGATCAACTTTGAATTTGAAAAATTTTAATTAACGCTTGCGAGGGATGGAATTGCCTCGAGCCTCATTAAATTGCGAGTTTAGTGTCGATGGTTACGAAAAAAAAAAAATTAATGAATTCCGAATGTGCAAATATCTTACCAAATATGCAAACGAAAAGGCCATGCTGTACCGCACCAGTATACCTCACAAATACGCGATATTGTCTGCGTCGAATGGATATCCAATAAATCTTTAAATCGAATTATGTACAATGTGGCTGGCCGAGGAACAAGGCTTTGCGTTGACAGCCAACAAACGAACGGAAGCACGGACACATTATTGGAAATTCCAATAGTGTAACCGATCGGATCGATGAATCAACGGATAATTGTATCGCACACAATGCGAGAAATGTATCTTTCCATAGACGAACAACATTTTTATGCAGTTAAATATATTTGTTAGGTTTTTAATGCTACACGTTTGGTCATTGAATATGATTGATGTCAGTCAGACAACAAGATGTGCTTTTCCCAGGGTAGGTACACTGCACCTGGATATAGTATATAGGTACTGCCGATACGGTGAGTAATGAGAATCGTAAACTCAATGAAATGTATATATACGCGTATGACGTATGACTTCGTGTCGCATTTTCATTCAGTGCGTTCGTATTTCCAATGGGATCGTAAACTTAATATTTATGAACGTAGATACATGGAAAATGTTATTCCCAGTAGCGCGTGATGACAAGTATGCAAATTATTTCAATATAGGTACACAGATTACATGTACTGGCAGGGGTCCTATAAGTCCCTCCTCTCGGCTGGAATTGTAAATTCGTACCTACATCTGGTGTAGTAAGTAGTACGCCCCAGCATCAAACTATTCATTAACATATCCCCACTTGGTCAACTTGTTAGCCTCAGCACATGAAACTCCGCCTTGTCACTCGTCATTACACATTCATCAGATGCAGCAATTGCACAGCGTGTAGCTATAACAGACATCAGATACAAGCAATCCACGATCAATGGATACATGTGAAATCTGAGCTTGTAGAGCTAGGTATACGGGTACTCGCTACATCAACCGTGTATTCATTTTGCATATTAAATCCGCTCGGACCATAGAAGGCCGATCTCGAAAAGTGAATACAAATTTGCCGATCCGCAGATAAACACAAATTCGAATGCAGAAATATAGTTGCCAGCTATCTGCGGATTGGTCAGCAATTCGTTTGGCCAACTGATCGAAGCGAGAAGTGAACATGGAAAATGCATGTATGATGTTGATGTTGTACGATGTGGATTTGTAAATACAGATGCTAAGCAGACATGGAATCGCAATGGGGGATTTATTGCAGACACCAATGCGGATTGGTTGGATGTTGGGAAAATGGATTGTATCTGGAACGTTGCGGTTGCTCAAGCAAGTTGCCAGAATATTTTAAGTATTTGCTTATGGCAAAGATGTACTTTTACTTAGTTTTGTATCCAATTACTGTTGGCGATTGCAGTTACATCATGTATGTATTTAATCAAGGATCAGCTACATAGAGAGACCGTAGTAGGTGAAAATCTATCTGAAAAGATACGTTAATGGTTGAGTTTTTTATTTATTTGATGTAAACACGTTTTTAAGCCCCAACGGTGTTTTTTTTTTTTGCTTAAAATAACTTTTTAATTTTCTTACTCATGTTCAAACTGTTTTTCTATTTTCAGTTATTATTGGAGCAGCAGGAAACTTTCTTGGCTGTATCTCGCAACCATTGTTATGTTCGTGTGTACTAGTTCTTGCACGATGCGATGGGGGAACCGGACCTACACTCATGCCCAATCCTAACGGCTGAGCTGTGACAAGCTTTTCCTTGGGTGCTACATCTAGGAATCGAACCCTGACACTGACGACCTTCCCACTAACCATGAACCAAAGGTCTGAGATACAAAAATAAAAAAATACAAAATTTAGGCTCAACAGACTCTGTAGTACCCAGTTCACAACCATTCATGTGTGCGTGTGTACTTCTTGCACGATGACGGACCTCCTGCTTTGCGTCGACTCCGAATGGCTTACTTGAGATGAAATTTTCTTGACAATTGCTATTACTCCGATAATTTGTCAGATCATCACGAGAGGAGGGCCAGTGAAAAATCGAACCCAGACTTTCTACGTGGCGGTGCATCACGCCACATGTCTAAGATAACAAATATAAAATGGAAGCACCAAATAAAAATACCCCCCAATTGAAACGCACAGCGAAGGATGAAGAATCCTTCTATAAGTTTAAAGTAAGTTATTGAACTCGTAAATGCTTTGATGACTACACTACCGACAGGTAAGTAAAGCCTATCTAAAGGATTTTTAGCAGACGAACTATCTAGGGCTTCGGATTTCCATTGCCAATAAGCAGCATATCGCAAAAACAGGCAGTCTACCACTACTGGTTAGTTAAGCAAGTACGTTCGTACGTGATGCGAAATACTCGTGTATCGGTCAATATATGTGATCTTGAAATTTCAGAAGGCGATCAGATCTCGGATCTTATAGGGGAATTCCATAGGTTGTCTAAATATAGGCTAGTCCATTGTTCATAGCATAGTATTTGGGCTTGGGATTTTCTTTTCAGATGGTATGTAGCTTAATTGCAGATATGTCAATGTCCTGTATCAATCACTACCATCCTGGATACCTCTATTCGTGATTTGCTTATGGAGTCTCCATGTTGTTGGTGAAATAGTGGCCATCGAGAGCCTATGAAATACAAGCTCCTATATGGAAACCACTGAGTACCTACTATTGACCGTAAATGGATATAAACCCTTTTGACAGCAGTAGATGACGGGACTAAGGTTCCTTTTTAGTGTTCTCTGATTAACCGAAAGAATTCTTATGATGCAGTCATCTGTGGCATCTATTCCCAGTTGAAATGGACAATCGATATGGAACAATAGATATTATTCCGACAACAGATCACTTAAGTGCTCGCATATTACGGTAGATATGATCTTGTTGGTGATGTTGAGAAGATGTAGTTGGCGCATCTCATTTTTAAGACCGGGCAAACGATGCGGAGGGGATTCTTTGGGGATTCTTCCTGCCGACTAAACTTTTCTAATGAGTTAGTTACTTACCAGTTAGCAAATAGCGGAAGTCATTTTCGGCGGCCCTGTTAAACAAGCAATACTCACTGCATTTGAATCAATTGGCTGGTAGTTTCTGCAATATGGAATGGATCGTTCTGGCTGAGAAAAAAGATTCTATTACAAAGCGGCTTGACAGTCTACAGAAGGAGTTCATCCATATTCTCAGCATCAGACTAAGACAATGTTGTTACTTTCTTTTTACATATAAAACTAAATCGCAGCTCACGGCATCAAACCAGTTGCCTCCACTATTAGCTTGGTCCTTAGCTCTAACTGTCCTCAGTTGAGATCTCCAAGTTAGTTGAGGTCGGTTTCTACTTTTGCGCTCCAAACGTGTTATATTGAAACCGACCATTATAGTAGTTGCACCGATTTATGGAAGACTATGTCTCGGGTGTTGGCTCAGGAGTTTTTTTTCGACCCTGATGGAGCAGCGAGAATCCCCTATTGTCATCCTGCACAGACTGACGAGCTTAGGCGATATACCAAAACTAGACATAGCTCTGTATACCTAGTTCGTCTTTATAAACGCTGTCGTATGCGGCTTTGAAATCGATGCATAGGTGGTTGGTATCGATTTGGACTTCTGCCGTTTTTTGTAGAGTCTGCCGAAGTGTGAATATTTGATCTGTTGTGGACTTTCCCGATCAAATAGAAAATAGGACTTTCCTGTGCTTTGGATTAACTACCCAACTATGGAAAAATCTAAAGGTTACGAAGCAACCAATAGCCTCGGAAAGGACTGATTTTATTGTTGACGGCACGGCTAAACGAAAAAAGGACAAAAACGTTCGTATCTGCACCTGGAATGTGAGAACATTAAACAGGAGAGGTGCAAGCGAACAACTAGCAGAAGCCCTAAACTGCTACAAAGCAGACATTACTGCCATCCAGGAAACACGATGGGATCTGCCGGGCAAAAAGAGGATGAAAAACTGTGACATCTACTACGGACCGTGTTATAGTGAGCAGAAACAGCGACTATTCGGATGTGGAGTTGTTATAAGTGCCAGACTTAGGCAAGAAGTTTATTGTTTCCAAGAAATTAGCGATCGCATTGTAACGAGGAATAAGATGATATAGCTTAGGACTGTTTCTATGAGCTCCTTGACAAAACCAATGAGCGACTACCGAAGTACGATGTTAAAATCGTGCTATGAGATTTTAACGCTAAGGTAGGAAGAGATCACATCTTCAGCAGTATTGTCGGAAAACATAGCCTACACGACAAAACGTCCGGTAACGCCACTATAGCCAGCACACGGTTTCCTCACCTCGAATTGATCACATAGCGATAGACAAGAGGCACGCATCAAGTATTTTGGATGCCTGAACAATCCGAGGAGCTAACATCGACTCGGACCTCTACCTTGTTGCAGCCAAGGTTAGAATGCGGGTATCCACCACGCCATAACAATCCAGAAATACTGTAAAAAAAATTTAATGTCGGAAGACTGCAATCGCAAGAGACCGCCAAGACCTTCGCGCAACGCGTATCCCTAAACCTCTCGATTAACACCATACCACCAGCATCGAATGTAGAAGAACTATGGCAACGATGCCAACAAGCCATTAGATCAGCCGCAACTGATGTGCCAGGTGCCGCGCGATATAGAGAGGTGCTACTCCAGGCACGATGTTCGCAAGTCTTATTAAAGTGTAAAGCGTCAAAGCCAAGGATACAAGGCTCGAACAGAATCCTGTCGATATGAACAAGGAAATATCGTAGTTGAGACAAATTCGATGCTGATGATATGGAAGAACCACTTCTGCAGACTGTTAAATGGCGATGACGAACAAGATTCAGCTGTCAGGCAGACGAACCTCTCAATATTGCCAACCACAGCTAAAAATGCCAACGACCCGACATGAGTGAAGTGAGGATAGCAATATATACACCCTGGCTTGATAAGGCTGCCGGAAATGACGGCCTTCCCACCGTTAACTTAGAAACATCCAGCAACTCATAAGTCAAATCGGTTCGGAAGAAAGTATGCCTAAAGAATGGAACCTCAGCATCCTTTGTCCGATCCACAAAAAGGGAGACCCTCTCTGCGCCAACTACAGAGGCATAAGTCTCCTCAACATCGCCTACAAGATCCTATCTGCCGTAATATGTGAATGCCTGAAACCGTTTACCAACAACCTGATCGGCCCTTATCAGCGTGGTCTTATGCCAGGAAAGTCCACAACCGATCAAATTTTCACACTTTGGCAGATCCTGTACAAAACCCAAGATGTCCAAGTAGATACCCACCACCTATTCATCGATTCCAAAGCCGAATACGACAGCATTTATAGAGACGAAATATACAGAGCCATGCCTAGTTTTGGAATACCGCCCAAACTCGTCCGTTTGTGTAGGATGACGATGGAGAATTCTCGCTGCTCCATCAGGGTCGGAAACGACTTAACCGACACATTCGATATGAAAAAAGGATTTAGTCTAGGAGATGCGCTGTCGTGTGACTTCTTCAATCTGATTCTTGAGAGGATTGTGCAAAACTCACGAGCCAACCACCAGAGGCACAATTTTCCAAAAATCTGTACAACTACTGGCATCCGCCTACGATATTGACATCAATGGTAGGACCCAATGTGATGTCATAGCCACGTTTGCTAGTATAGAGAAGGAAGCAGCAAAAGTGGGTTTAGCAGTAAATGGAGGCAAGACGAAGTATATGCTGTCCACACGAAAGGACACACAACATCGATGAATTGGACAGAACGTCACCATTGACAGATATAACTTTGAGGTAGTACGGGACTTTATCTATCTCGGCTCCGCTATTAACTCTGACAACAACATCTCGTCAGAAATTAAACGAAGAATTACTCTTGCCAACCGCTGTTTATGCTAAGAAGGCAATTCAGTAGTAAAGCCCTCAGTCGAACTACTAAGGAGATCTTATATAAGACCCTGATCATCGCAGTCCTGCTCTACAGCACGGAAGCATGGACCGTCTCAAAAGCGGATGAAGAAATCCTTGGTAGATTTGAGAGGAAAATTCTTCGAAAAATCTTCGGTCCGGTTTGCGTTGACGGGCTATGGAGACGAAGATTAAACCAAGAACTATACGAGCTGTACAGCGACATGCCCCTGGTCAAAAAACTCGCAGTGTCTTCGATTCCCAGCCAGACCTCGCCTTAAGTGGCGCGCACAAGAAGAAACCGACCTCAACCAACTTGGAGTGCGCAACTGGAGGCAGTTAGCTAAGGACCGGCTAATTGGAGAGGCATGTTGGTTTAGGCCCAGGTTCATTCCGGACTGTAGCGCCACTTAGCTAAGTAAGTAAGTGAACTTTCCTAGCCTAGAACCACACTGATAAGGGCCGATCAGGTTCTTCTCATATTACTGCAGAGAGGCTCTTGAAAGCGATGTGGAGGAGACTTATGTCTCTGTAGTTGGCGCAGTTCCGAGGGTCTTTTTTCTTATCTGGCAAATGATGCTGAGGTTTCTTTATGAGGCATAGTTTCATCTTACCAGATTTGGCTTATGAGTTGGCGGATTTTATTTTCGAAGTCATCTTCGCCGGTTTTACAGCGGGAAGGCTGTCATTTCCGGCAACCATATTAAGCTTGAGTTAAGATATAGCTATCCTCACTTCACTCAGGTCGGTGATTGGCGGTTTTCGCGGATGTTGCCAATATTGAATGGTTCGCTCTGCCTGACAGCGGAATGTTGTTCGTCATCGCCGTTTAACAGTCTGCAGAAGTGGTTCTTCCATATCCTCAGCATCGACTCTGTCTTAACTACGATATTTCCTTGTTCATCTCAACAGGATTCTGTTCGAGCCTTGTATCCTTGGCTTTGACTAATCAAATGGCTTGTTGGCATCGTTGCCATTGTTCTTTGGCATTCGATGCTGGTGGTCGCGTTGTGCAAAGGCCTTGGCGGTCTCTTCTGATTTCAGTCTTTCGTCATAAAATATTTTCGTTATATATTTCTGGATTGTTGTGGAGTGGTGGATATCCGCATTCTAACCTTGGCTGCAACAAGGTAGTGGTCCGAGTCGATGTTAGCTCCTCGGAAAATTCGGACATCCAAAATACTGGATGCGTGCCTCTGGTCTATCGCTATGTGATCAATTTGATTGACCGTTCGTTGATCTGGAGACCACTATGTCCCCTTATGGATATCGGGGTGAGGAAACCGTGTACTGCCGTTGCGTAGTGAAGTCAATTAGCCTAAGTCCGTTACCAGACGTGTTGTCTTGTAGGCTTTGTTTTCCGACAATACTGCTAAAGATGTCTTCTCTCCCTACCTTTTCTTTTAAATCACCCAGAACGATTTTACTATCGTACTTCGGTGGTCGCTCCAAGTTTTTGTCATTGAGCTCGAAGACGCAATATTTAGCTGCATCGGTTTTTTCGCCGTCGTGGCGTGAGCGCATCGTATCGTATTTCCTGGATGGCAGAAATATCTGTGTTGCAGCAGTTTATGGCTACTTGTTCGCCTGCACATCTCCTATTAAATGTTCTCACATTCCAGGTACAGATACGAACGTCGTTGTAATTTTTTCGTTTAGCAGGGTCGTCAGCAATAGAATCAGTCCTTTCCGAGGGTATTTATTGCTAAGTAAGAATGTTTTTTTTTACGTGTGGGTAGTTTACCCATAGTAGTTGTGTTGACCTCCAACCTGGAGAGCCAGTTCCATTCTGAGAAGCAAGGATTCGTTTTATCAGAGAAGCATGAATAAACTAGCGCTCAGTGTAGCCTTTGTAACAATAATTTCATTTAAGATTAATGAGTTTCAAACAGGGCAAACTTAGTCCATTTATCGGGTAATTATTTATTTTCAGTTCATTGAACCCCTAACATAAACATTTTAGATACGAAAATCATTAAACAGAAATTCGGTATTTGTATCTATGTCAACTTACACCTCACAATTATAATTAATCGATCATTCGAGCTCAGGTATCGACATAATTGTTCAACGTATCTGGGTAAAACATAAATCTGATTAGCATCCGATGGAAGAAAAAAACTTTCCACCACCCGATCCAATCATTGTTTACATTTGATTCCATAATTGCTTCCATTCTTCATTGTAACGTCAGCATATATGTCGACTTAACATCGGCGATCTCAAATGGTCGATATGTCCATCATCAGCTGCAAACAGTAGCCACCAGAAGCCATTTGAAAAGAACCCTAGACAATTGTACAAAGTTGAGAGTCATCCAAGACACGGTGCTTGCATCCTGTCCCGTCCGCAGTGAATAGGAAAATAATTTTATTTCAAAAAAACCAAGACGAGTAATTGAACTGTTTACACTTTTCCACAAAAGCATTTAAATGAACACTCCAATTATGGTGGTTCTTGCGTGGTGTGGCGGCGCTAGATGCTAATCGCAGCTTGTAACCGTCTTCATCGGTAAATTCGCCAAGAAGGGGAAACCTTTTATCGCAACCATTGATCTCGTTGTAAGATACAAATGGGTGTTATTTTATGCGTTTGGGTTTTTTTTTTAATTTCTTAGATAATTTAAATAATTTTGGTAACCTTTGCTGGGGCACAAGAACCCGTCAGAGAAATGAAGGGAAGAATTCTACGGCTTCTACGAAATTGTCATAGAAGGAGTTCGACGATAGTTGGAGGTATTCTGGGAGACCTGGAAGGAGGTTTAATATCATTAATGAGATCACATTCAGTATATATCTCTTGTAATGGGAGGATGTCCTGTTTATTTTATGGTCATCTTCCGAGCTGCTTAATATCGATTCCGAACACTCTATTGATGATGTCGGACATATGGTATTTCTTAGGGAGGTAAATAGATAGACTAAGCGCAGAAAAAATAATCGTCTGAAAAATATGAAAAATGGGACCCAATTCTACCAGAAACGGTTTTTTTTTTTTTTTTTTTTTTTTAATTCATTTTTATTTTATTTTTCTTAAAAACTGACTTAAATGCTAGACAAAAATTCATGTAAAAAACTAGCCTACTTATCAACTACTTAACTAACTTACTTGCTCTATGCGGGCGCCCTAAATTACTCGATAACTTAATTCTAATGCCTTTCGGCCTATTATCTAATATAAAATATAAAAGTAACAACATTTTTTTACCAAGAAAACTTTGAAAAACTTGGTTCCTTGTCTTTTTTTTTATTTTATTTTATTTAAACTTACATGCTAATTAAAACTACTTATCGACTAACTTAATTACTTAAAAATTCATTAAAACTACCTAAAATAACTTAAAAACTAGAACAGCCACAGCAAGCGTTTTTTACCAGAAACGGTTCTCTCACCTTGGAATGCAGCAAAACGCCTAGCAAGTAAAGAAAAAAACAAATTTTTGGCGCCAATACCCAGGGTCGAGCTTTCTCACAACCATTCATGTGTGCGTGTGTACTTCTTGCACGATGGCGGGACCTAATGTTTAATGTCGACTTCGAACGGCGATTTTGAAATAAGCTTTTCTTGACAATTGAAGCTACTCGGATGATTCGTCAGATCATCACGAGAGGAGGGCACGTGAAAATTCACTAAGTTGTTGCTACGGCTGGGAATCGAACCCAGACCTTCTGCGCGGCAGTTCATCGCACTAACCATCGCGCCGCTGAATGGCTTAGTTGGGTGGCGTTTGGAGTTGTAAGTCTCGCATTGGATTCGTCATTGGGCGGCGGATAGAGGAATCCAGATATGCAGGGTAGGTGGAAACACAATACGAGTCCTAGACCAAAACTAGCAAGGTATAAGGTCCCCTATCAAAAATCCTCCTCAGGCGGCTGTGAAAGAATAAGGTCAATGGTGGCGTGTACAGTCCCATTGAGAATATAGGAATCTGAAGAGATAGTCAGGCACCTTTAATAAATATAGTGGCGGAAGAGCTGAGAGGCTACCCACTCACAAAAAAATAAAATTTGCGAAACTACCAAGAGCCTCGGAGAGGACTGATTTGATTGTTGACGGCCATTCGAAACGAACAACGACGTTCGTATGTCGACACATCAGGGTCGGAAACGACTTCACCGACACTTAAACTAGCTTGCTGCCACCGACCGACAAAAATGGATTTAAGCAAGGCGATACGCTGTCATGAGACTTCTTGAATTTGATTCTTGAGAGGATTGTGCAAAACTCCTGAGCCAACACCAGGGGCACAATTTTCCAAAAATCGGTATAACTACGTTTGCTACAACTACTAGCATACGGCGACAATATTGACATCATTGGTAGGACCCAACGTGATGTCATAGCAACGTTTGCTAGTATAGAGAAGGAAGCGGCAAAAATGGGTCTAGAAGTAAATGAAGGCAAGACCAAGTATATGCTGTCAACACGAAAGGACACACAACATCGACGAATTGGACAGAAACTCACCATTGACAGATACAACTTTGAGGCAGTAAATGACTTTGTCTCAGCTCCGTTATAAACTCGTTAGAAAGTAAATGAAGAATTAATCGCGCCAAGTGATGTTTCTTCGTTCGGGCTAAGAAGGCAATTTAGTAGTAAAGCCCTCACTCGAACTACTAGGGGATCTTATATAAGACGGTGGTCATCCCAGTCCTGCTTTACGGCGCTGAAGCATGCAACGTATCAAAGGCATAAAATGAAGTCCTTGGGTGATTTGAGAGAATAATGGTTTGAAAAATCGTCGGTCCCGCTTGGGTTGATGGGCTATGAAGACGAAGATTCAACCAGGAACTATACGAGGTGTACAGCGACATACCTCTTATCAAAATGTAAAACGAATGGACACCAATACTCCCGCACGCAGAGTCTTCGATTCCCAGCCAGACTTCGGACGCATTAGAGGATGTCACTCACATTTAGAAACCGACCTTAACCAACTTGGAGTGCGAAACTATAGGCAGTTAGCAAAGGACCGGGTCAATTGGAGAGTAACTTACCACCACGCCCCTTTTTTATATTTCACACGAGTTCGAAGGGTTATGAATGCCTTCATTTAGGATTTTAGCGCAGCACGGGTATTTGAATACAATAGAATGAAAGAATGACTGAAAGGAAAGAAGTTGCACTTAGCTAAGACTTACTCCATCTGACCTAACTTAGAGGAGTCGCTGTTTTTCTTCTCAAGCAAGCTCTTTGCTTGTGCTAAGAGCTGGATTACGATCCATGCTGGGACATAGAGTTTCTTAAAAGCGAAAATCCTCTTGCATTATTCGTCAAATCTTCATGGGTGGTCAAAACCACCGACCGATGGCTTGATGACTTCCTCGCCGTTGGTCTTCGAGATTAGATTTCAAAGATTGAAGAGTTTGCTGGGTAGTCTTTTGCGATTGCAATCTTTCGACATTGAATTTTATTTTTAGCGGCAAAAAAAAAATCTTTGGTACACACAAATCAATGGAGAAGGTCGGTTTGAGGCCCTGTATGGGGTGTTTACACCAGACATATCATTTAATTTACTTAAGAGTTCCCTCTTCTTAACATGACGTTGAAATGATCCATCAAATATTTTAGGGTTGGCAGTAACGTCTGCTTTGTATCGCCTTAGGTCTTCCGCTTGTTGTTGGGATGAAATTTTCAGTTGAGTGTTCAAATATCACAGGTTCATCTTGTATCGATGTGTTAGAGCAGACTTACATTGAGACTGCAGACGCCACTTTTGACACGATCTTGTTAATTATTTTGCTATCATATAGCACAAGGACGTTGTTTCTAAGGACAATTTAACTGCTAACTTTCAAATGCTGCTGCTAAGATTTTATAAATGATTTGGTACTAAATCTAACTACAACAAAATTAGTCCATAAAGCAACACCCTTATTTACAGACTGAGGTCATTGGGACCTCAACCAATATGTATCTCAAGCCCTGGTGCTCACATAAAACCGCTCCAAGTTGCACATTCATAAAAAAAAAACGAAAATTCAGATGCCTTATTCTTAATGCCCATCATCTCTACTTATCTGAACCATCTGAAACATCCAACTGATTGTTGAAATACTCTACCAGAGGCCGCATCAAGTTAAATACGGACCGATTATGGAGGCAGGGCAGGTTTACATAGATGAGTTGATTTTGAAAAGTCTGAAATTTAAGTAGTTATCTAGGGATATTTAGCTAAATCAGATTTTTGAACAGCTTTGCCAAAATATTGTGCTCTAAAAAAAGGCAAAGCTTGGTTTTTTACTAGTAGTTTTACTAACCCTCACCAATAGTCGCAAGTGGGAACCATATATTTGTGGACCATATCGACAAGATAGATAGTGCAACACTAGCGTACTTGAAGAGCGCGTTATCTAATAGAACATTAACGCTTCGAAATCCCAGATCGCCTTTCAAAATGTGACACATGTGGTCTTATGTCGCGTAACCGTCTTCGGAATAGTAAAGATGACATGACCAAATACTGATTTCTGAAAATCTTGCATGGATTCAATGACAGCTGATCAAAATACACTTGGTGTCCATTTTAATGGAACGACAGGTGCAATCTTGCATAATCGACCGTTTGATGATATCTAACGTAATTTAATCAAATCAAAGCAAAACCTTAGGTTTGCCATCTCCTGTCCATTGTCAGAATTTTCTTTGACTTCTTTCCTGTCCATGAAAACAGAACCCATTTTCCTAATCATTACAAACGATTCCAAATGAAATGCTTGTTATTTTTTGAACCCACTTCCCACAGGATACCAACCTCCTACTAAACGCTGCACTTAACCATTTAAGAGCCCCATTTATACCACGGCTGTGTTCTCCAAACCGCTCACATTAACCGCGCGGTGAGGAAGTAATTAATGACGCAATTATTCCAGTACAACAGCAGCAGCAGCACCTCCTTTCATCATCTCACGCTGGCCAAGCACTCATCACACACACACACACAACAGCACATGCAATAGAAACATCACATTCACCGATCAATACCAGATGAGATCACAATCCCAGGCATGGGATCTCTCGCGGCGCACAACTTGATCGATTGTCTATACACAGCCGAAGGGAGGACGCCAAGAGGCGTACTCCGCTCTGACAGTGAAGTGAATAGATGGATAGATAGATTGGCGATGGGAAATTATGACTTCTGTGCCGAGTCTTCGGATGGATTGTGGGAAGATTACCTATCCCGCCGCCGGGGCGAGTTGTAGTGGCGATTCCAACTCGAAACACCAGTCACTGTGCTGACTGGGGCTGGCTACTTTCTTGTAGATTTGTGACTAATTAATAAGATCTCAGCCTTAATGGACGGGATCACTGTGAATTGCTGGAATTGCATCGTTCCTCTGCCAACCTTGCATGTGTGTGTGTGTGTGTGCTCGAGGCAGGGGGGGTAGCAGCGTTAATTCGCACAATGATTACCGTTTAACAAATCGTTAACTTGGACGACTCCCTCTGAGAGGGGGTTCCGTCGTGGTGGCTTGACTTGGTCAATGCTAGTTCTGCTTCTGTGGTGCCCAAGCCAGAGCCTGATCCGTACATACTCGTTTGGTGCGGTGCGGTTCGAGTGAACGTGGGTACTTTGCAGACGCAACGAATTGCGAAAGATTAATTAGTTTAAACTATTTGCACGGTGCGGTGTGCAGGATGCACTTAAAGCCACAATCCACCTGAAGGTGGCGGCGGTATCTTGGTACCTCGGACCCTCTAAATGGTTATGTGGTGGCAAACGAATTATTTTCTAATTGCGCTCCAATGTGCGCATGCGCAACTTATACATGGGTGCAATGCAATGCGTCGTTTTGTTGCCACTAAGGCTACTGTGGAGGAGAACATCCGCACATTAGCCTATATGGCGGAGGACGCACCTTCTTGGGCTCAGACGTAATAGTTCACATTATTGACACATCATCATTAATCAAATGAAATTTTAATGAAACTGCACACGCAAAAGGTTGGCCCAGGCTGGGCTGTGCTGTGCTGTGACGGTTGGCTTGCAGATTTTCCTTTTGACGGTGTGCTCGTGTGACCGCACTGGCACAGGTGGGCGGTCGTTATGGGCGGTTGGCATTCCGGAAATCTTGATGCGCCGTTTTGTAATTTATTTATATTCTCTTGGTCATGGAATGGTGTGCGCATACATGTTATGACCAGTGACTAGCTTAGATACGTGCCTGCCGTGATGTATGATGAAGTTGATCTTAATGTACCTTGAAGTTGGAATTGTGAAGAGATCTGAGATTGATGTGCGTTTTATTGGACTGTTTTGAATGCGCAGTCGGCTTGCAAATGCCATCGGGATGACTTAGATCCGCCAAAGGGGCTTAACGGACTGCGTGAATCCGCAATGTTATACGGTTTAGATACATGCAATAGGAACGATTACATCTTGTAGGAGTCTCTGATTGAATATGCATTTATAATTGCTTAATGTGATGCGCATATTCGGTGAGGGTTGCGTGGAAGCATGTTCGTAGCAATGTGGTGCTCTATTTCCTTTTCAGATGGTTGGGATAGAGAAAAATTATATTCATCGCCTATTTTGAGACTTGATGGGAAAACTCAATGCGCCTCGACAAATAATTTCAAAAATTGACTTGGGGCTGTTTTGGCCCAGAGAGATCATCATAGATTCTGGATTGACCTGGTCTGAGTTAACTTTAGGTTAAACAAGCACCGGCAAACCGTCACTATGGATAAATCACTTGCTGCCTATATGTTCATCCATAGAGGTATACTGTCTACTGTCCATTGATACATTTCAACAACTGCTGCGAAAGAAAGCAATGAAAGGACAACTCAGGTGGTTCAGCATAAATTATAGATGCTGCTATAAAGCCGGACAAAAAGATGATGGAATTGCGAGATTTACTACCACTACTAATATGAGCATCTAGTTTCTCCTTCCGTGGGAAGGTGAAAATCTTTCATTGACATTATGATGGAAGTGTCAGATTCATACTGACTAAAAACACCTTCCTTCGATATGAATTGTTAGTTACTGCAACTATTTTAGAAGGATCTCGATAAACTTATTGTTGATGAGCTATCATCCGCTTTCAACGAATCACTGTCATCCTCTTGTTCATTGAGGAAGACTAGAGTAAATAAAAACCTTCATGGTGGTCTCAAAATCTAGGAATACTTAGGCAACAGTGTAGATAACTTTCCGATAAAACGAAAATCTGCAACAAATCAACTGACTGGATCTCCTACAAAGAGGCTATTTTAACATATAAAATGGAACTGAGAGACTCGAAGCGCAGATCCTGGAGACTCTTCACTGATAAAATAGAAGGAGCCTCCGAGACTAGGCTCCGATAAAATCCTCTCCATTAGTCCAACAGCTATCTTTGAAAATACAGATGGCAATTGGGTGATTCCAGCAAAGAATCCTTGGAGCTACTAATGGACACTCATTTCCCAGACAGGTCACAGGAAGCGTTCTAAGACGGCATGGGTAAAACTATAATCTATTGACCGGTAACTTTCACAATCTTATTACAAAAGATAAAATACTTTGGGCAGTACCATTAAAACCCACGGGGCCTGATGGCATTGTACCAGCCGAGCTACAACACTATTTGGATCTTATCCTACAATGGTTGAAGGGTTTCTTTAAGGGTTGTATCAAGCTACTTTACATTTCCACGGTTTAGAGGGAACATAAAGTGGTTTTTACATCCAAATTTGGCAAAAGTTCTCACGTCAATCCGAAACACCTGAGATTTTGAAAACTTTAAAAAGATTGATTGATGATCATCTCCGCTTGATATAAACCAGCTATCTGGATACCAACATTCATACTGCAAGGACAAATCTGTAGGAACAACCCTACGCATATTAGTACGAATTATTGAAAAGCCATTGTAATGCAAGGAGTATTCTATGCATTCCTAGACTTTTTAACAACGTTAATTCGGGAGCGATCATTGAGGCGCTAACATGTCAGAAAGCCGATCACTTAATTGGAATGTTGATTAATTTGCTCTTAACAGCCGGACTATCAACACAAAACTAGGTGGTACTTGGAGTATAAGACATGCCATTAGAGGGACACCGCAAGGCGGAGTCCTGTCCCTTCTTGTCTGGAACTTAGTGACAATCGATCTTTTACTCACCCTGGAAGCGGAAAGATGCCACGGGATGCACTTGAATATACTCAAGGAACTCAAAACGCACTTAACAAACTTTCAAAACGGGTCAGTAGGGGGCTGGGTGAGATTGTGTCAACCCCCACAAGACTGAACTGGCCTTGTTCACTAGAAAATACAAAATTACTTACATTCATCCCCTAAACGGAATCAAACTAGCCTTCTCAGGCAAAGCATAATACCTGGGATTTATTTTGCACAGGAAGCTTGAGTGGAAGCTGCTCATAACAACAAGAGTAAAGAAAGCTGCAGTCACACTTTATTCCTGTAGGAAAGTCATATGCACGGAATGGGGAATGAAACCTCGTATCATGCATTGGCTCTATATATCGGTTATAAGACCGATATTTCTTTAGGAGAAGTAATATGGTGGCGCTAGAGATATCTATGAACACCCAAAAAACGAGCAAAGGTTCAAAGAACTGCGTGTCTGTGTATCGATGGTCCTCTTCGTACAACACCCTCAGCAGCACTAGACATTCTTTTTCACCTACTACCCCAAGATATTTTCTTAAAGCAAATGACAGCTGATTCAGCCATGCGTCTTTAGGCTGACTCGCCCCACTTTTATACCGATGGCCCCAACATAAATGACGGAGTGGGTGCTGGTGTCGACAGGCTCAGTGGCGCGATGGTAAGTGCGATGAAATGCTGTGCAGATGGTCTGGGTTCGATTCCCAGCCGTAGCAACACGTACATGATTTTTCACTGGCCCTCCTTCGTGATGATCTGACAAATCATCCGAGTAGTCTCGATTTTCAAGAAAAGCTTATCTCAAATTCGCGGTTCAGAGTCGGCATAAAACAGGAGGCCCCATCATCGTGCAAGGAGTACACATGAATGGTTGTGAGAGGCCCTAGATACTTACGAACCTGTTGCGCCAAAAATTTGTATTTTTGGGTGCTGGTGTCTGTTTATAGAGGCTAAGCCTCAGCCTTTCTTTCCTTCTTCCTGATCATTTCTGCGTGTTCGGAACTCATGGCGATCAAAGAAGCCTTATTCTGGCTGAAAGATAATGTTATTTCAGCCAAGGATATAAGCATCTTCTTGGACAGCCAAACGGCCATCAAATCCCTGGGATCAGTCTCAACAAATTCAAATACAACCCTAGATTGCCGCTCATTTCTGCAAGAGATGTCAAAACAGTTTAACATTCACCTATACTGGCTACTTGGACATAGTGCCATTCCAGGGAACTGTAATTCTAATGAACTCGGCAAACATGGGACTAAGTTACCAGTTGTATCCGACACGGGTGCACTAGGAATTCCCATCGCTACATGCTAAATATCATGCTAACAACAAATAAAATCTCAGATCGAGTCAGGGAACGACGTGTCAAATCACCAAATAAATTTGGCTAAAGCTGGATTTAAGATGATCCAAGGGACAGATTTGGCTCTATTGACCAAGCAATAGAGCCACCATAGGTGTCATCACTGGACAGTGTTCAACAGACAGGCACGCAGAAAGACTTCACCTTCACTCAAATGACTTCTGCAGGAGCTGCATGGACGAGGAGCAAGAAGAACAAATACTTCATTCCCTTTGTAACTGCCAGCAACATCAAACAAAAGGAATCTCCACCTTGGAGCTTATTACTTTCAAAATCTCAGCGATTTGAAAAACAACGGAAGTGAAAAGTCTCCACCGTTATATAAAGCTCAGAATGCTCAGAATGGTTCCACGTCGTGTCAAAATAGACCAAAAAATGCTGTAAGTCTGCTGCCTAATTCGTTAGCACCAACTCTAACCTGTCCTAACATAACATAACCCATTCTGCAGCTTTAATAAATCTTATCAATCAATTTTGGCATCACGATTTTAAAACTTTTGGGAGGTTACATTACATTGAAAGGTCCTTCATGTTGGGCAATTTAGGTGCGGTAATCTTTTATCTCGACAGTTTAAAGGTTCTTTGTAGTCGGTGCAATACATTGCTATAATCCAAAAGTTGATGGACATTAAAAATAAAATTTTTTGGCCCAACAGCCTCGTTAGTACCCAGGGTCGAACTTTCTCACAAACATTCATGTGTGTGCGTGTACTTGTTGCACTTTAATGCCGACTCCGAAAGGATGATTTGTCAGATCATAACGAGAGGAGGGCCAGAGAAAAATCATTTAGGTGTTCCTACGGCTAAGAATCGAATCTTCTGCGCGGCAGTCCATCGCACTAACCACCGCGCCACTGAGATTATTTGTTGGGCATTATTGTTGATAATTCCGATTAGTCGGCTTCTTACCTCCGATTCTATTGCAGCTTTGTATTGCAATGTTTGCTTTTTTAGCCATTTATTGAAATTAAGATTCCAGTTTGGCTTGCTATCAGGTATCACCCGCAGGTATTTGTCAGTTGCTGACAGCGAGGCGTATGACCCTCCCAGAGTCGGTGCCGCAAACTCCCCTCTCTGGTGTATCTCTTATCGTTGTTATCCTTTTGGTACAAGCGCGAAGTGAAGATGAAATGATGAGCTTTTGAAGCATGGTTATGATCCAGTTACAAATGACCATTTCTATTTTCTCACCAGCATGGTGGGCTCGGTCATGAGTGGTGCTTTTCTTTTCCTTCTATGCTTTCCGATCTTTAGAGATCCGTCCGCAGTCAAAGTAAAGTAGCTTCCTTCGTCCATTTTTTCCTTTTTTGATATATTTGGCACCAACAAGTGGTGTATGGTAAGCTGAAAAAAACTACCCTGTCGGACAAGCTTAGCTGAGGTGTGTTATGCCCTCCTCAACTCCATTGAAGATGTCTCTGTAGCCCTAACCTGACTCACAACAATGCTTTGCAAGTGCTTTCTCGATAGCCTCCGTTTGTACGTTGTTGAATGCTCCTTCTATATAGGAAGGCCGCTTGTGTGTATTCTTTATGATGCAGGGATTTGTCAACACCTAGATATATCGAAACAATAGGTAGCCTGGATTCAAGTTACTATGCATCTGAATGTCTAGTAATCTTTCCAATGTGTTCAGTAGGCATGAGGATAAGCTGATCGGGTGTGGCTTTACTTATTCGGTTTCAAACTCACGTCGAATTTTTTTTGCAGGCTTGAAAAACCTTTAGTTATCGGAATTCTATATATAGTTCATCAATAGTAAACAGATTCGTCATCAATTTTGCTTAAATAAATTGAAATCTGTTTGGACGGCTTCCCGTTCCGTAAAAACATTGTGCTAGCGATTTATTAGTCAAAGTTTAGATACTGCAGAAAAAATGCCAAATGGACGACTGCATACATTCCAATCGATTCGACGATAATGTTCCTGAATTTAGTACAAGCATCACTTAAAATTAAAAAGAAATCAAAACTAAAAGTTCACTTTATTTGCATAAACAGCAAACTTGTACCGCAAAAGTCCACCTGCAAACCTTTCTCATTCCTTTTCTGCAAACAAATTGCCAGTTATTGGATTCCCCAAAGAAACGATCGAAGGGATCAGAATTTTCGGCCAGCGTCATTATGTCTTAATATGGAGACACTATGCATCCAAATCAAAACATTTCTATTGTTCCACACAAACACACACCCAGCAACCAAGCGGCCCAAAGTAAGCAATGCTGCAGTACAGGAATTAGCATGAACCACGATTTGCCTCTCTCTGCATCAGCTGGCTCATCTTATGGACAATTGCACAATTAGTCTCCCAGTATAGGCTGGGGATACCACACGACACAGCATCCTTCACAATGCCAAGCCGAAGGGTATTGTTCGTCTTTAGACCCAAATTGTCCAATTAAACAAAATACCCGAATGCTTTGATCTTCAACCGACTGTCGCAGTGACAGTGCCTGAGACCGTATAAAAAAAAAAAACTGAATACGATTTTCTTGGGGAATACCATTACGTCAGTTTAGGTCGACCGGATACCCCACCCCGGAGTTATCTGGTAGCAATTATTCAACTCTGCGGTGGCATCACTTCGGAGTAATTGCAGCTGCAGAACGCTGCGACGTTGTTCGAGTGTTCGACGAAACGAACTCTACGCCTTTAATGACGCAAATGGGATGCATTCTATGCCTGTACTGGATTTGAATGCAAAGATTGCAAATGATGAACTGGAATCTGGTCCTGAGCGCATATGGAATGAGAGTGCTGCTGCTTGCACTGGATGGCAATCGTTTCCATGAATCGATTGTATAGCCTGTCAAAGCCATCAAGCGTTCGATGACTTGGAAATTTAAATAAATTCCATCTGGGAATGGTTGGTAGTCTCAATTTAGGTAGTTATACCTGCTGGGATGGCAATAATGTGTTCCCTGCATTGCCATTTCTGGATGGTATCAGCGGATTCCTTAAATTGCTGATCGATACTTAAGCATCGATGCGGATTGCGCATGTAAGTAGAAATGGATCATACGATCAATGAATCTATAAAGCGGACGGAAGTAGGATTGTGAAACATTTCTGTACGCAGAATTAATTCAAGTAACGGATACGTTTTGGAATGTTTGGTTGATACAAATGTTTGTATCTACAGGGTGGGGCGAATAAGACCAACCCATTTTTGCAGGTTATATTTGAGTTCATGGAAATGTATAACGGATACATGCAGTACATTACAACGCATAAAATAAAGTTGATTTGTTCTATTCTTGTCAATGATCACTTGTCATGGCGCAGTGAAAATATCGCAAATATTTTAGATCAAGATCCGCTTCAACTGTCTTTACGAAAAGGAGTTTGTTAGACCGTTTTGTGGAAACTGGTTAAGTGGCTGATAGTACTGGAGAGGTGCTCATCGAGATATTGTAACTGAGGACAACATGGAAGCTTTCAACTAACAATTTCGCTTCGATAAAGCACTAACGTCGGGCTGGGAATCGAAGACTCTGCGAGCCGGAGTATTGGTGTTCGGTCGTTCTACATGTCCAAGCCTAATTAAACGTCACATGCGGAGTTTTTTGGACCAGAGGCTTGTCGCTGTACAGCTCGTATAGTTCTTGGTTGAATCTTAATGTTCATAGTCCGTCAACGCAAACACGACCAAAGATTTGTCGAATTTTTCTCTCAAATCGATCAAGGATTTCTTCTTCCGCTTTTGAGACGTACCATACTTCAATGCCTTAGAGCAGGGCGGGGATGATCCGGGTCTAATATAGGATCTCCTTTGTAGTTCGAGTGAGGGCTTTACTACAAAATTGCCTTCTGAGCCCGAAGAAACAGCCCGCGGTTGGCAAGAGTAATTCTTCGTTTAATGTATGACGAGAGGTTGTTTTCAGAGGTAACAGCGGAGCCGAGATAGACGAAGGCCCGTACTACCTCAAAGTTATACCTGTCAATGGTGACGTTCTATCCAATTCAGACAGTATATACTTTGTCTTGCCCTCGTTTACTGCTAAACTCATTTTCGCCGCTTCCTTCTCTATATTAGCATAGCAAACGTGGCTATGACATCACGTTGAGTCCTACCAATGATGTCAATATCGTCGGCGTTTGCTAGTAGTCGCTGGTGTTGGCTCGGGAGTTTTGCACAATACTTTCAAGAATCAAGTTGAAGAAGTCACGTGACAGCGCATCGCCTTGCCTAAATCCTTTTTAAATATCGAATGTGTCGGTGAGGTCATTTCTGATTCTGATGGAGCAGCGAGAATTCTCCATCGTCGTCCTACACAAACAGATGAGTTTGGGCGGTATATCAAAACTAGATATGGCGGCTTTGAAATCGATGAATAGGTGGTGCAGATCGATTTGGACTTCTAGGGTTTTTAAGAGGATCTGCCGAAGTGTGAAAATTTGATCGGTTTGGGACTTTCCTGTCCTAAAACCAAACTGAAAAGGGCCGATCAGGTTGTTGGTAAACGGCTTAAGGCGTTCACATGCAGATGGGATCTTGAAAGCGATTTAAGGAGACTTATAGTATTTAGTTTTATATTTTTGCCGCTTCCTTGTCTATACTAACAAACGTGGCTATGACATCACGTTGAGTTCTACCAATATTGTCAATATCGTCGTCGTATGATAGTAGTTGCACCTATTTTTGGAAAATTGTACCTCTGTTGTTTACTCGGGAGTTTTGCACAATCCTCTGAAGAATCAAATTGAAGAAGTCACGTGACAGCGCATCGCCTTGACTAAATCCTTATTAGGTATCGAATGTGTGGGTGAGGTCATTTCTGATTCTGATGGAGCAGCGAGAATTCTCCATCGTCGTCCTACACAAGCAATCGATGAATAGGTGATGAAGGTCGATTTGGATTTCTTGGGTTTTTAACAGGATCTGCCGAAGTGTGAAAATTTGATCGGTTTGGGATTTTTCTGTCCTAAAACCGCACTGACAAGGGCCGATCAGGTTGTTGGTAAACGGTTTAAGGCGTTCACATGCAGATAGGATCTTGTAGGCGATTTACTTTTATTTATTTTAATTTCAATCTCTTATAATTAAGCCCCAATTCATTATTATGAAAGTTTGAAGTTCAATGCAATTAATTGTATAAAAACTCTTATCTTACTGGGATTCGAACTCGCGTTCTATCTCGCACGGTAGTCCAATGCACTATCCGACACTATGCTGTACTCTGGAACATAAAAGATCAGTAACTACAACGAAGTACTTCAATCGTGTTGACTCATTCTCCTGTAGGTTCCCGATCTTTTCACATTTTTCCCGATTTTTCTCACCTTCTCTCGATCTTTCAACCTTAGCTCTTTTAAGGCTTCATTCGTAAGCTCTATACATGCTATGCTTCAGATTAACTTCATGCCAAGTTTTCTCCAAATATCTTAACGCATGTACCCACATCTCCGGAAGCTGAAAAACAACCTTACCTGCTGAGTAATACCATCATAAATTCGTTTATGCTTGTGAATTTCCCTGCATAATGTCTTAAACAGGCTTCTACCCAAACAATCGACTGCAAAAATGCTCAACCTCCGGGTACAAGTACTATATAAGGCCTGCAGAAATAATTGCTTGTGAAAATTATATTTTATTGCCTTATAGAGGAATAATTGTCAGTTGGACTGTGCGGCAGATTGTTGCAAACTCGTTGTCATTCGGGCCAATTGAACATGTGCAGAAAAATATTGTTGAGATTTTCGAATCTTAAGTTTCACACACACCCAATATTCAAATTGTGAAAGACTCTGCTGATGTCGGAAGAAGAGAATTTTCGAGCAAAACTGAAAATTAAAATTGAAGTGCAACACACCAGCATCAGTTAACACCCATTAAGATGCACTATTTGGTGCGGTGTTATGGTCAAAAAAGTTATCGGCCAATATTTTCCGAAAAGGATTATCAAACGGAAGAAAAGATTTTCGTTGCTGCTTAGAAGAATAACGGTCGACAAAAGCAATGTTGGGCCAGAATCCTAATTTTTGGTTCTAACAAGAGGAGTGTCTGCCCACAATGCTAGCCAAACTATGGACCAGATGAGTGCAATTTTCGGAGAACGTTGGATTTCAAAAGATCAGATATCCCTTGGGCATCTTCACCAGATTTAACGGCGCTCGAGTTTTTTATTAGGATATTAAAAAAAGAGAAGTTTGTTAATAAACGAGAGAATACTAAAGAGGTAAAGAATATTCGAGATAATGTCGTGCAAAATGGTGGAAATTTGTCTCTGATGTCATATCTCATAATTAATTTCCATTAAACGTGTTATATATGCAGGGTGTTTTTTTAGAGGGATATAACTCTAAGCTGGCAACACTATTTTAGCTTGAGGCCATTTTGTCCGCTGTCAAAGTCAAGTGATTTATTTTTAGTTTGGTTTGGCGTTTCAACATGAATAGACTGAGGACTGAACAACGCTTTCAAAGTGTGGAAATTTATTTTGAAAATCATACTTCTGTTCGATTTACGTATCGCACACTACGGCCATTTTAAGGGCAACAGAATCGTCCATCTGTGCAATTAATTCGATTAAGCATGGAACGTTTTACATTTTTACATTTTTACACATTTACTCTAAATGATAATACGCATCCACAGAGACATCGTACAGTGCGTACAGATGAAGTCATTGCTGCTGTAGAGCGTAGCGTGGAGGAAGACCTGAATCAGTCTATCCGCCATCGTGCAGAGGAATTGGATTTATGTCGATCCCCTTTATGGACGATTTTGCGGAAAGATCTTGGTTTGCGTGCTTACAAAATCCAACTCATGCAAGAATTGAAGTCACAGGATCACCTACCAAGGTGATTCGGTGAATGGGCCCAAAACAAGATTACCGTTGATCCCAATTTTCAACAGAACTTTGTTTAGCGATGAAGCTCACTATTGGTTGAATGGATACGTCAATAAACAAAACTCCCGTATTTGAAGTGATTATTATCCTCAAGACAATCCTTCACAAAAACTGAGGTGCTTTATGGGTTGGTGGAATCATTGGTCCTAACTTCTGAGGTGGGTTTCTACCTGTGCGCTTCACTTACGGTGTGGTCTCCCTCTACTGCGTCCGATGTCTGTATGGGAATCGAATATTGGCGTTCATTAGCTCAAAATGTCTTATTATCCGTCCAAAAGTTCGGCATTTGACATTTAAATGCCGAACTCTTGGACTAGGGGTATTGGGCGGTACAGCTCTTATAGTTCGGTGTTGAATCTTCATCTCCATGCTCAGTCAACGCAAACGAGACCGAAGATTTTTCCAAGAATTTTTCTCTCATATCGATTAAGAATTCCTTCATCCATACTTCAGCGCAGCAGAGGACTTTACTGCTTTAAAATGGTTTCTTAGCCCGAAGAAACAGCGGTTGGCAAGCGCAATTCTTAGTTTAATTTCTGACGAGATGTTGTTGTCAGAGATAAAAGCGGAGCCGAGGTAGACAAAGTCCCGTATTACTTCAAAATTAAATCTGTCAATGGTGACGTTCTGAACAATTCGTCAACGTTGTGTCTTCTTGACACCAAGTCTTTAGTCTAACTCTGATTTACAGCTTAATCCATTTACCGCTTCGTTCTCTATACTAGCAAACGTGACTTTGAAATCACCTTAAGTACGACCAATTACTTCAATATCGTCTGCGTATCTCAGGAAACAGATTAAAAAAAAGACACATGACAGTACATTTTTCCTTTTTTGCTATCGAAGGTGGTTGAGGCCTAGTTTCAGGCCGTAGTGTAGCGCCACTTAAAAACAGAAAGAAGAAGCTATCGACTGTGAGGTCGTTTCCGACCATGATGGAGCAGCGAGACTTCTCCAACTTCATCTGTATAGTTCATCGCTATAAATGCTATCGACTGCGGCTTCGAAATCGATGAATAGTTGGTGAGTATCGAATTGGACTCGTTGGGTTTTTCCTGTATCTTCCGAAGTAAAAAGATTTGATCAGTTGTGGACTTTCCTGCCATAAAACTACCGATCGGGTTGTTGGTAAACAGTTTTAGGAGTTCACATATTATGGCAGATAAGATCTTGTAGGCGATGTTAGGAACACGTATGCATCTGTAGTTTGCACAGCTCGAAGCGTCTCCTTTTTGGTGTATCTGGCAAACTATTGTGAGGCTCCTTTCTTCAGGCACACTTTTATCCG
The DNA here is from genome assembly GCA_949824845.1 of Rhingia rostrata. Classification (NCBI taxonomy): domain Eukaryota; kingdom Metazoa; phylum Arthropoda; class Insecta; order Diptera; family Syrphidae; genus Rhingia; species Rhingia rostrata. The sequence goes on along the minus strand of OX463755.1, from coordinate 47,685,899 downwards.
AAAAAAATTTTGCGTGTTAGTTGGATTTATATAAAATACAAAAGATCTGAAGTTATAAATTTTTCAATTCCGTCTCAATGTGGTGTGTAGTTTCATCAAGGAAACTTTTCAACTCAACTTGTTGATGGGGTAAGCTTACACATAAGTCATAAGTAATCGATAGGAGCATTGGTGTCCATTCGTTCTACATGTTTTAGCCAATGCGGAGTTTTATGACAAGGGGACGCTGTACAGCTCGTATAGTTCTTAGTTGAATCTTCATCTCCGTAGCTCGTCAAAGCATACGGGACCGAAGATTTTTCGAAGAAATTTCCTCTCGAATCGACCAAGGATTTCATGATCTGCTTTTGAGACGGTCCATGCTTCAGCGTTGTAGATCAGGGGTCTTTACTACTGAATTGCCTTCTTAGCCCGAAGAAACAGCGGTTGGCAAGAGTAATTCTTTGCTTAATTTCTGACGAGATGTTGTTGTCAGAGTTAATAGCGGAGCCGAGATAAACAAAGTCCCGTACTTCATCAAAGTTATATCTGTCAATGGCAATGTTCTGTCCAATTCGTCGATGTTGTGTGTTCGTTCGTGTTGACAGCATATACTTTGTCTTGCCCTCATTTACTGCTAAGCCCATTTTTGCCGCATCACGTTGAGTCCTACCAATGATGTCTCCATAATTGACGGTAACTGTTTTTTTCTTTCGGGGGTTATCGACTCTATCAATAATGAAAGGGATCGCAAACTTAACTCTGCCGACAACGATGCATTTTTCTGCGAAAAGTCCATTTAAATCCATCAAAATAAAGTAAATGTTGAATATTTCCAAAAGAATGAAGCCTCATCAAAGTTTGTCCGGTTTTCAAAATCGAGGAATCCTTTGAATTCTTGATATCGTTCACAAAATCCTATCTACTGTCATACATATATAAACATAACGAGCTGATAGGCCGTTGTAATGTGACTTTAATGCAGAAAAGTGATCAAATCTTCACAAATTGGCAGCTTCTCGCTCTTTTTTTAAGTTCAGGAATCAGCTCACCGAAAATTTAGAAGAGGCAGAATCTCTAAGGACTCTTGTACTGTCAACATTATGCTCTGCTACCAAGCTTGCTTACGAAACCTCATTTTCAATGATTACTCCGAAGGCGACGCTGTGGAGCTGTATGACACACGACGTTCCGAAGTTTAAGAATTAAAACCCTTGGATAATTCATTTTCTAGAATTTTCATAACCCTCCATGAATTAACTTCATTGTGTCATTAAAGCTACTGGTTGGTTACAAAAAACCAAAAGCTGTGCTAATAAGTTGGGCAGAGTGGGACTAGAAGAAACTTAGTTACTCCCTTTCAACTTATGAAACACATGCGAACCTATCATAAAGTATTTTATACCAACGAGTATAGAACTAACGTTTGGTTAAATTTTAAGGGCCGATTTTGAATGTGAACCACACCTACACTACACGTTCCTTTCTGCATTTCGTTTGACATTTATCAATTTCAGACCAACTCAATTTGAACTATGGAAAGATACACAATCGAGCAACGTGTTAAAGTTATTCAGGCTTATTATGAAAATGGGCGTTCAAATCAAAATGCATATCGTGCACTTCGTGATTTTTTCGGTCAATTTAATCGTCCACATGTGCGTACAATCGGAAACACGGTGGGAAAATTCGAGTAAACCGGGTCTGTAGGAGATGTGAAAACACCAGTGTATACTCGTACAGCTCGTACTGTAGAAAAAATTGCTGCTGTTTGCGATAGTGTGGCTGAAGTGCCGTCCACCTCAACTCGTCGTCGTGGCCAACAATTGCACCTCCAATGCTCGTCGTTGATGAACATTATGGATAAAGACTTGCATTTACACGCTTACAAGGTGCAATTGACTCAAGAACTAAAGCCTCTTGACCATTCCAAGGGTCGTCAATGGTCAGAATGGTGGCAAGAAATGCCAACAGTGGATGATCAATTTTCGAAGAAAATCATCAGTGATCAGGCACATTTTCACCTCAGTGGATTCGTCGATAAGCAGAATTGTAGCAGTTGGGCGAATGATAATCCAAGAGTGATTGTCGAAAAACCAATGCACCCACAAAGAGTGACTGTTTGGTGCGATTTATGGGCTGGCGACATCATCGGGCCGTATTTTTTCCAAAATGAGGCCGGGCAGGCGATATCTGTGAATGGTGTTAGCTATCGTGAGATGATAACGGACTTGTTATGGCCCGAATTGGAAGATATGAATGTGGATGATATGTGGTTTCAACAGGACGGTGCCACTCGCCACATCGCTAACGAAACAATGGCTCTTTTGCGCGACAAATTCAATGGCCGTGTTATCTCACGTGGTGGCGATGTCAATTGTCCGCCAAGATCATGTGATTTGACACCGTTGGACTTCTTTCTTTGGGGTTAGAAACAACAATTCTAGAGCTAAAGGATGAGATAATCCGGCACATTAACGCCATAGAAGCTTAATTATGCCTCAGCGTCATCAAAAATTTGGACCATCGAATCTCTGAAGACACTTGTGCTGGCCATATTATGGTCTGTTACCAATTTTACTTTTATAATCCCAATTTCAACGATTACTCCGAAGGCGGTGATGTGGTTCATTATGATACACGACACTCCGAAGCTTAAGAATTTAAATCCTGGTTTGTTCAAATAACCAAAAGCTATGATAAGAAGTTGGGAATTTACATCCCAAGAGAATGGCTTAGTGGGACTAGAATAAATGTTGTTTTTCCCTGTCAACCTACGACACATAAGCTTACCTTTCATAAAGTATCTTATAGGTACCTATCTCAAACAAAATCAAATCTTTCTTAATTATTCAAAGGCCGATTTTTTGCTTAAAGCTTTTTTCCTCTAAAATGAAATGTAGGTATGTCTAACAACTACATAACAAATAAAATCAAGTAATTCGCAAAGGCCCACACTTAAGGATCACCTCACTTTGCAATTGCAAATTCAAAATTTCAAATATCCTCTGAAAAGCCACAGATATCCCTAACAATCCCACAAATCCACATAATATTCTCCACACCACTACACACCTGCTCCAGCAACCCAACACAATCACAATAAATCAACAATCCCATCATTGGATACCGATTTCGCCCAACACCACGCCCTCCAATTGAATTACCATAAAATAATTTGTATCTCTCCTTCATCTGTATTCCGAAAGCTTACTCAAACGTTTCAGTAAAAACAAAACAGGTATTTCCACCCCCTCACGCACACCACAATACAACGGCTTTTTATTCCTCTTCCCATTGGACAAGACCCACAGTTTTTGTTGCCTTTCTCACTCCACAACTCCATCTGTGACCCAACCAGTCGTAAAACTGCACTTTTTGTCTGTCCCACTCAATCTCTGCATGTAGTGGGGATACATCCAAGAGTGTACGATCGCGATTATAATTCACGATCAGTTGCCTGTGGTTCGCTGAGCGGTAGATACTTTTTTATTCGTTGCGCATCTCACACACAAATACAGGTTGTTGGCGCGACGGACGGGCTTTTTTTTTTGTTTTCTGTTTCACCGCTCTCTCTCGTCATAGATAGCGATACACACGCGATCGTCTGATTCATATTCCTGGGGTTAACGTTAAGGTGCCACCACAGTGGTTTTCGCCGCAAACGGTGTAGATACATTTGTTTTCTTTTTGTGTTGTTTCTTCTTTTTCTTATCGATTTTTGCATACTGAGCGAGACAACTGTTCGACACGATCGCCCATAGATCAATGTAGTTGTGGCGCAACCCTTTTTTGGATTTTATTCGCGGCAAGTGATCGTAGTCTTGCGGTAGATGCGCACTCGATGAGTTTTACGGGTTAACGACGTTTCAAACGAGTTGAACGTTCGCCGATCGAAGTTAAAAAAAAAATCTATTATTACGCGTGAGAATCCATCAGTTGAAAACGTGTTTTCTCTTTTTGATAACAATTTTCAAGCGTTAAATCGTGTGTATCTGTGAGCTTTCGCCGACGGGTAAATAAATTCAAAAACAGAAAAAAGGATACTAACGTTCAAAAAAGTATCTACATATTCCAACAAAGAAATTAAGTGAAAATTGTGTATGAAAATAAATAGCCTCAAGTGATCGCGTATAGTGAGGTTTGGTGTTGTGACACTTTTACCAGGATATTAACCCCTTCCGATATAGTGGAGATAATGCGTCGCAATTGATACACACACGTATCAAACAGTATCTCCAACCTGTTAATTGAAGAATCAGGTAAACATTTCAGCCTGTGTGTGATCGTTCTTATCAGAATGAATTTGTTTACACAGAATTTCAGTCAGGTATTCTCTATTCTCCTTCCTCCACCTATTGATTGGTCTGATTAGTTTTTTTTTTACGATAAATAGGTAAATGCGTATCATTGCGAGAAAGGAAATCGTATATGTGTAGGTATCGTGTGGTGTTCCTTTTAAGCTGCGGGAAGGTGATCGTCGGGCAATGGCAAATATTTATTCAATCGATTGTAAGCGTTTTACTCCACTTAGATAAAGTTGCACACAAGAATAAAGAAATAAAATTTAAATAAAAAAAAACATGCTTGAGAAAGAGCACGAGTACAACTGATCATATCCGCTATCTGTGTAGGTTTCTTTCTGTCGACTGATAAGGACATTCAAACAACAATAACAAGTGCCAACATGGACGCTAATCAATTGAATTCGACGTGGTTATGCGTTTTTTTTTTAAGTCAACAGGTTGTTTGTTGTTAAAATCGATAAGACTAATAGGAATGGGTATCTTAACCAAATGGGGGGATTTATGAGTGATTCATGAGATTTTCATATGAATTTAATTTTTTTGTCATGTTCGAAAGATATAAGTGTACAGGTGCACTGATTAAATCTACAACAAACCCAAATATCTATAAAAAGAAATTTAAAAAAAAAATAACTCAAATTTACTTATGCTTAGATAGTATGTATCTATGACTTGTTTAGTCGGAAATGTATTTCGTTTTTTTTATGAAATTGATCCCAAACCCTGTTCTTAAATAAATGGGCCCTACAGACTAATCAAAATAGATAGTAGAAAGTAACTAAATACACACGATATGATAATATTTGGTTGTTGTTTTATTTTAATTGATTGCGTGCAGATAAGACAATGAAATTATATTCTGCGAATATTTTTCGGAAATTCCAATTAGTTATTGATCGATTTTTCTTGTCAGACACAGAGCTTATATACAAAGTAAATATCGGTTATAATAATTTGTCTATCTTAAGTAGACTTAAGCACATGTTGCATCTAATTTTAGAACGATTATTTATTTATTTTTATTAGTGAAGCTTAGTGCCTGTCAAAATGACTACTTTATCTAAAATGTTCATTTAAATAGAAACAAATATGTATTTGTACACAGGTTAATAATATTTAAGAACTTGCTAAGCTTATAAGATGTATGGATCCATTATACTGTTTTAGAAGGCATTGGTGTAGGATTTAGTGTGAACAACGTGCCCAAAGCTATAACTTAAGTCTACTTAAGGGATATAAGCTACTTTGACGCTTTTTTCAGTGCATACCAGAAGTTATGATACAATCAGATTATAGCCATAGGTATGTCAGCGCTACAAAATGCAATATTAGAGTACCTACAGTGGTTCAACATTATAATGGGACACTTACAAAAATAAAAAAAAATGTCAATTATTTTCTAGGAACTTATAGATGTTATAAATGAAACAGATTTTGAATGTTCATGTTATCAGTTTATTAACAAATAAAAATCTTTTGAATTCATCAACACAAAGGCAAAAAAAAAACGATAAAACGACTTAAAAAAAAGTCAAATTCTGAACGTCAATGTAATAATGGGACACACCACATAAATATACAAAAAAAAATCGAATCCAGTCTCATAATTTAAGACTTTTATTTTGTTGGGAGGCCGTTTTGCCGAAGTATTGCTTCTAGGTGATTAGGCATCGATTTTAACAGTTTCTGGCAGTATTCTGGTGAAATTTTTACCCCTTCATCCTTCAGAGCTGAAATCAGATCATTTATATTTTCAATTTGGTGATTTTTTTAGTTTTTCTTCTAAATAACTCCACACATGCTATATGGGATTCAGATCCGGTGACTATGGTGGCGTTTCGAGCACATGGGGGCAGTTATAGAGAAGCCAACTTCGGACATTATAGGCCTTGTGTTTTGGATCGTTATCCTGGTAGAAGTAGTAATCGTCCGCAATACCCAATTTTTCAGCTGTTTCCGATAGATTTGATCTTAAAATGTTTAGATAATATTTGTGGTCCATTATTCCTTCTATAATATGAAAATTTCCAGGCCATGCTTGCGATATTGCACTCCATACCATAACTGATCCCATACCGTGCTTTACTGTTGGCTTCAATTTTTTTCCCGTAGCTCTTCATTTGCTTTTCTCCACACATAGGAACGACCATCTGACTGAAAACATTGTATTTGCTTTCATCACTAAAAATTAACTTACGTCAAAACGCAAAATCTTTATTTTTATATTTGTTGGCGAAAGTTACGCGTTTTTTTTTTTATTTTCCTTACTTATAAATAAAAGGTTTCTTCCTAGCCACTCGGCCATTGAAGTTAAGTTTCCTCAATATATTTCTGATGATTTCTGGGTTGGATTTCTTACAAAGATATTTCTCTGCTTCAGCAGCAAGTTTTGGTGCACTAAGGTGTGGCTGGTTCTTGATTTGCCTTAGAAGCCAGCATTCATCAGAATTTGTAAAAATTTTCCGCTTGCTCGGCTTCTCCATCTTTATAGCGTTTAATTATATTAAACACTGTAGATCGAGGTTGATTCATAATTTCTGCAATATTTCGCACAGATTTACCGGATTTGGAATGCGTTAATATTAATTCCCCTACTATTTTCTGATGTTTGAGGATTACGTGGTGCCATGACTGATATTCTGTTTGAATAAGCGTGCTTTAATGATCGAAATGTAATTTTAAACGAAAGAATAGAAGTTCTCGTAAATGTCATAAAAAAGAATCCCACATTATGTACCGTTACCTAGAGCAAAATCAATTAGAGTTGCCATGTGTCCCATTATTACTTTGAGCTACAGAATTTGAATTTTTGTAGTTTTTGATCGGTTTTTGCCTTTTTGTGTTGATGAATTCAAATAATTTTTGTTTCTTAATAAACTGATAATATGAACATTCAAATTCGATATCCGTTTCATTAATAACACTTAAAAGTTCCTAGAAAATAATTGATATTTTTCATTTTTGTAAGTGTCCCATTATAATGTTGAGCCACGGTATACGGCAATATCAGACCAGTTTTTAAATGACAGCAATCCGTGGGATTATTACAACAGTGAAAAGTTCTATATCCTGTGCTTGATCATAAATCTCATATTTCTTTTCATTTTTTATGTTTTAAACAATTATTTTGAAATATAGCACATAACATAAAAATTAAATAGTAACGTTAATGTACAGTACAAAATGATGGACTGCTCCTTGGGAAAATTTACATTTGGTTGATAGGAAAATTCCCTCGGAAATAATTCTTATCTTCGACTTAACCGTAGTAAATTGTCTATTTGAAGACTGTCCTTGGTAAGTGGTTTGAAACAAGGAGCGAAACGAATTAAGCGAGAATGGGCGAATGAATAGGCGAAACGAATTGGGCGAGAGTTAACTAAAAGCTCCTTTGCCGCTTGACTGGTACACATAAAGTAAATTAAGTACATCCAATGGATTAGTACGTACAATAAAATTTTAACAATTATGGCGAACATTGGTTTCTTTGGCGCAAGGTTCAAAAAAGGGAAATTCTTACGGGAAATCATTTTAAAAATATTGGGCTTTGCATACGTTACAAAATTCATGTAATCACTATTTATAACTGTAGGTATATTTATAAAGTTAAATGATTAGATTATGTTGTGCTTTGATGAGTGACCCAATATTCCGGCCCCTTTGAAAGCTCCAGGTTTCAACAAGGCAACCATGCAAGTCTGTGGATTTGTCTCTTGATGACGCCTTTTGGATCGGATCTTACGGATCTCTGCTACACGGATACTACCATCTTTGCTTGGGACGGTTTTTTGGACCCTTCCTAGTAACTATCTTTGAGGAGGGGTATTGTCATCGATTTTGCGGCTATATTCCGCTGTTGGGATGACCATTTCGTACGCTGCTAAAGTTCTTTCAGATACTCGTTCTTCCATCGCGTCGGTTCAATACTTCAGAACATTGCTCCCATGTAGGAAGTTTCTTATATTACAATTGCTCATCCCATTTGAATTGCGAATCGGAATCTGCTTTGGACATTGCAATGTGAATTATAATTGCATTGCATATTTCCTCCACACTACCAATCGATTGCAAAGAATTGAATAGTGCAGATACGCCTTCAACTAAATTTTCCAAATTAGTAGCCGAAGGTACGTTAATTCAAAAAGTTTCGAAATGTAATCGAGAAATATAAGGCAATCGTTATAATAACGTCTCTGTAACTTAAAAAAATTGAATAATAGCGAGAGCTTTTCCATCTAAACAATTGATCAAGTGATTGGACTTATCAGTTCTCGAAAGAGTGAAATCGTTGTGAACGCGTTTGTTGAATGTGTTCATAATATTCTTGTACTCTTGTACCATATGGCAGTTATTTAAGGGTATTTACGGAATGTGCGGGACGGAACTATGCTGTTAATTCACTTTACATGTCCTAGACATCTTAAATGCCTGATACCAATTATTTTTTTATAAGGTCTAGGTCACTGTTCAGCTCGTAAAGTTCGAGGTTGAATCATTCTCTTGAAAGCCCATCGCAAAAGAGAACGAAAAATATTCAACGAATTTTTTTCTCAAAACGTCAGTAAATTCTTCATCCTTTTTGATATGGTTATTGCTTTAGTACCGCAAAGTAGATTTAGATTTCTTCACTGTAGATCTCGTAAAGTTCGAGGTTGAATCATTCTCTCCAAAGCCTATCGCAAACGAGAACGAAAATGTTCTAAAAATGTTTTCTCAAAACGTCAGTAATTTCTTCATCCTTTTTGATATGGTTATTGCTTTAGTACCGCAAAGTAGATTTAGATTTTTTTATTTGTAAAGCTTAACACTCTAAGGCCCGGTTTTTCAGTGCTGAGTTAACTCTGAGTTAACCCAGAGTTAAATAACCCCGGAATAAATTTAATGTAGAGTTGACTCATGAATCAGTTGTTCAGTTCGGGATTATATTTGATTCCGAGTGTGGTGATTTTATTTGGTAGCACTTGTGATTTATCATTTTTACTGTCAAAAAGTTATCGAAATATATAGAATCTGCAACAAGCTCAGTTACCAGTTGTTTGGTTAATTTTTCACCCAATCAAATGAAAATGCTTTTGTCGCGATCTTAGAAGTTTTTTTCTTGTTAAAACATTCAAACTTAATATTTAAAACAGTTTCTAGTGTCTGAAAAACCGGGCCTTAGATACAATAGGAGTATTTATGCAACGTCGAAAAGTCGTCGTAAACGTTGTAAACGTGATAAAATTACGGCGTGATAAATGAACTGTGAAAATTTGTATGGGAAATCTTTTCCAACAATATCGCAATTTTGTCACAGGAATTAGGTGTGTAAACTGAGATGGTAAGCGTTGTAAACTTTTTAAATGCTTTTTTCAGATTTAATCGTAGTCACTTTCAAACATCAAGCATATTCGCTAAAGTGAAAAAAATTAAGCAGAACGGAAAAAGAACGGAAATTCTATCGATAAATAAATTACTAAGTTGAGATTCAATTCAGTGGATTACCGCATTATTTAGTGGTACAGTTTTAAGGGTCGTTCATGAAACGTCGTCGTAAAATTAAGACGTTGCATAAATACCCTTAATATCTTAGAAAATAGTGAAGAATCAAACATTTTTAAACTAAGCTCTTACACTAAGGCCCTGTTTTTCAGTGCTGAGTTAACTCTGAGTTAATCCAGAGTGATAATATAAAAAAACTTAAGAGAAACTGATTACAAAGTTCAATTGACTCAAGAACTGAAAAAAAAAATATTTTCCAATATTTCGATTTGAGAGAAAAATGATCGGTAAGTAGATTTGTTATTGTTAAATAGACTCTGTGAAAAAAAAATTGAATTTCGATTCAATTTGAACTCTTATACCATTCGCAAAGCGCACCCTGGCCAAGAGCGGACTTGCCTGTTTGAGCGTGAAATTTAAAGTGAATTTTGCAATATATTTGCACTTTAGAAAACTAACGCATTTTATTGTTATTATTACAATTTTATAAATATGTAGTTAACTACAATTTTAATAATTTCTGGTGCTTTCCCTGCTACTCCCCGAACACATTTTATTTTCACAATGAGTTTCGTGGCCACATGTTACAGTGAACTAGGAACCTGAACCCGATGTCAATCCTGGACTAGCATTTTCTGTCAAATGACCGCGTAAAATCAGAAAACGGAACTTACCCGTACCTCGATTGAGAAGACTGAATATCAGAGGGTAGGAAGGAGGAGGGCACCGTACTTTTTCAGAAGCAGTAAGCTCTGACGAAGCCTCCTTCTTCGTCAGAGCTTACTGCTTCTGAAAAAGTACGGTACCCGATGAACTGTGAAAAAAATTAAAATTTTCCGCGAACTATTTTGGTGGTTTCGCTTGATTTTGGGGTTAGGGTTTTCCATTCGGGTGCCATCTTTTATTTTTATTTTTTTTGGGTTGATGGATTTTGATTTTGTGGTGTCACTGGTGTTTGAAACACGATTTTGGGGTTAGTGATTTCCATTCGGGTGCCATCTTTTATATTTTTTTTCTTTGGGTTCATGGATTTTGATTTTGTGGTATAACTGGTGTTTGAAACACGAACACCTGTCGTCGTCCCCTTGGATCAATATATGTCGGTTTGACAGCAGTCGGACAGTATGCCTGTATTCGGACAATATGACAGCTGTGAACACACTGACCGTTGTCTTTGGACAAGATGTACCGTGCCTGTCGTGACCATGGTTGTGTCTATGTGACGGGCTCAATGGCACAATGGTTAGTGCCATGAACTGATGCGCAGAAGGTCTGGGTTCGATTCCCAGACGTAGCATCACCATATGATTTTCACTGGCCCTCCTCTCGTGATGATTGGGCAAATCATCTGAGTAGTATCAATTGTCATGAAAAGCTTATCTCAAAATCACCGCTTGGAGGTCCCACAATCGTGCAAGAAGTACGCACGCACAAAAAAATGGTTGTGAGAAAGCTCGGCCCTGGGTACTAAAAACCTGTTACGCCAAAAATGTTCATGACCGTCCGCCTAAACACCTCGGTTGTTACGGTGAAAATTACTGCATCAACATTCACTCTCTTATGCCCTTAAATATATTCGTTCCCTCTAGTCTTTATGGTCGACTCAGGCGCTGGACCACGACCTTCAGATCCGGATAATGCAACCAATAATAGGTACCGCAAGCTAGTGATGGTAATCTCCGTACGGTGCGGCCAAAGGGAGCCTGGGGACACTCGTCATGCAGCAACATAGGCGTGCGACAGGCGGTCCACGAGAATACACCGTCGTCGAATTCCACCGACGGTTGGAGACGGGAAGCATCAGACGGGACGGTCTGAATGTTTCGATGGGTGAGGGAAGTCAATCCCTCGTCGACCCCAACACGAGGATGACGTGTCGTGCTCCCCGATCCCTGGAGCCTACACTCTGACGAATCTATTGCGGCACTGTATTATTGGCGCAAACGCAAAAAGTTCGATGGCGTTTAGTAGACGTTCTCCTATTTCACACAACGACAGAGCGACGCAGGAGTAGCCAAGTGGTGGGGCGGACGCCACGGTAATATGGAAAGATACGAAGGCTGTGCGCTAAAACAGCTAGGTATGACTGAAAGAACAGGAAATAAATTTAAATCGACTGCCCTTACATTTTAAGCATGACAACGCACAAACGAATCTAAAAACACAGTTGGACGACCAACTCATGGTTCCTCGATTGCAAGATCGAAGGAAGAACAAAAAAATCTGCTTATATTCGTTACGATGGTATTGGCCATATGCCCGGAGCTTTGGATACGAGCAAGTAAAGAATGTGTAAAATGGCTGGATTTCAGTCAAATGTCAAATGAAAATGTTTTTCACTAAGTGCATTCTCAATTTGAGTTTATCGAAAAAAATGCTTCCAACGTTACCATACTCCGTGATGAAAGTGTTTATTTTACTGTAAACAATAAATTATAATTGTGAATGACGTAAGCTTCCTAGTATTTTTGTTGCTTAAGTACCCGTTTCAAGGCCAGTCCGCCAAATGGCGCGACGTGGCAGTCTTTTTTGGCCCAAAGAGGTAAACTATCGATTTTTTATTTAAATCCAACCCCAAATTAGGCTTCTAACGGGTGAATTTTTAAGCGTAGCTTATTTTTTTTTTTAAAATCGAATAAGTCACTCAAATTCGCATATAACACTCAAAATTTATTGTAATCGATGCGTAGGCCTTTGCCATTTACGTTTTAAAGACAACTTCATGTAAATGTTGTCCGCGGCTCCGTTACAAATGGTCCATTCGGAAGGTCCAATTTTGCGTCACTTTTTCGAGAACTTCGGCCTGTTTTCCACGAATTACGCGTGTTATGTTATCCTGTATGGCTTCAATCGTGTTCGGCTTGTCCACATATACTGACGACTTTACATAACCCCACAAGTAATAATCCAGAGGGATTAAATCGCAATATCTTGGCTACCAACTCAAAAGGTCATTTCGAGAGATAAGCTACTCACCAAATTCATCCTTCAACAATTCCATTGTTTCACGAGCTGTGTGGCATGTGGCACCGTCTTGATGAAACCATATGTCAACTAAGTTCAACTAACCCAACTGGGGCAAAAAAAAAGTCGCGTATCGTGGCTCGATATCGTTCGCCGTTGACTGTCGTCTTTCAAGAAAAATGGACCGATAATGCTACCATCCCATAAACCACACCAAACTGTCGTTTTTTTTCGGGATGCATCGGTAATTTTTGTGTGGCATGTGACTGTTCAGCACTTCAGATGAAATGAGCCTCATCGCTGATCACAATTTTTCGATTAAACAGCGGATTTTCATAGAGCTGTTCGAAGGCCCGTTCACTAAAATATAGACGTTGTGGTAGGTAATTCGTCTTCACTTCTTGCACAAGTTGAATGTTATAGGCTTTCGAACCCAAATCGACACGTAAAATTGTCCATGTGGTTGAGTAACACTTGTCCAATTGCTGAGAACGGCGACGAATTGACATTTCACGATCTTCATTAACATCGGACGCTACGACTGCAAAATTCTCTTCGGTACGCACTGTAAGCATGCGAGTCGATGGTTTAATGTCCAACAAAGTAAATTTGGTGCGAAATTTAGTGATAACAGAACGAATTGTTGATTCACCAGGTCGATTATGACAACCATAATGTGGTCGTAACAAACGGTGCACATTATTCACAGTACACGAATTTTGACAAAAATTTCAATAATTAGCAGTCGTTGCTCGTTTGTCAGTCTTTCCATGATTAAATGGCAGAGTATACTGAAAAATTTTCACTTTGACAGATGACATTTGGACGCCATTAGTAACCAGTGCTGCCAATCTGAAAAAAAAACTTAAAAAATCTCTCGTTAGTTAGAATTCTTTCATCGGAAAAAAGATTGGCCGGTTATAAGGTTAATTTATTTGGAATACATTTTTCTATTCAATTTGATTCCCCTTTCCGTGATCGAAAAGGCTTTCTCAAATCATAAATAGAAATTCCCTATTCCGTATCATGATAAGAACGATTTATTTTTTTCATAGACAGTACTAGCCATTATCAAAAATATTGGTATGATCTCATTTGCTAAACAGCATTTTCTATAAAACTCCACTATAAATAGATAAATACCGATTGTGTGATTTTTACCAAACAAATTTTATTAAATTACGATCTTATCTGAGATATACTTACGCCAGTTGCTGACATATTCACAAACTGAATTTGCAATTTTAGCCTCTGACATCAGAGTTTGGTTTTTGCTAAGAAAGTGCACGTCTACTATCTAGTCTCCCGACTTGTGCTCAGGTGTTCTTTATTTCCTGTAAATCGATATCAACCTGATTATTTGCATTGACATGTTTATATCATCGTGTCAATAAGTAAATATTTATTCTTAAAATAATGGAATAAATGTAATATAAATGTATTCTGGCGAGAAATACTTTGCGCCTACCTCACAGATAAGCACTGCGGCGACACTCGATAAACATGCCATGGCCGATCATAATTTCTCTCATATACATATGTTGACATACAATGTAACGGTTCAAAATAAAAATAAAAAAATACTAATCATCCCCTGCGTCTTATCGATCGTAAATAACGAATTTTATTTTATTTGCTTCTTCGCTGGATAAATAAATTATTAAGTGGTTGGCCCAATTCAGTGCTTGCCGCTGGATTGTATTTGTATCTTTCCCAATTGAAAATCAAAATATTGTTAGTGTTTGGTGGTGTTTTTTTTTTTTGAGACGGAAACTGATTAGTGATAAGGCACTTACATGTAACATGGAAAACAATAAACTGTTTCTGTTATTATGACGATCGGAAACTATGAAATTCATTAGTGCCTGGATGTTTCATAACAATTTGCGTCATATCCATTTATTTATTGTGTCAGTATAATGAAGGCGAGGTGTATCTTTTGAGTTATGAACTGTTCAACAAGTGTGTACTAATTTTAATTGCTATCGCAGAAAATTTTACTCTATACGACTGACTATGGGGATTTCTTGTGACACATATAGATACTGATTGATTGTTTGAAGTGATTTTTATGTTTTGCGATGCTTTTGTTGTTATTGTTGTACCTACAGGGAATACAAATATTTTACATGAGTTGGTGTCAATGTGATCTAAGATTTTCACATCTGTAGTGATGCTTAGGTTGTGATCGTGCGACTCAGTTCATCGAAAAGTTAAGTTCTTGCAATCCCATTACGCACCATCTGCCCATGAAGTTTTTTTTTTGTTTAAGAAACAGAAAATAAATCTTAGGTAGACCTCGGACGTTGGCCTAAGGATTGGTGCGTTGAACTTTCAAGCGCGGTGTACCTTGTTCAAATCCCGAAAGTGACAGCACCTTTTCACTGTTCCACCTCTTGCGAAAGTCTGGCAGTATCACTGTCCTGAAAAGCTTCTCAAATTTGCCGCTTATATTTTTCGTTAAACAGGAGGTTCTATTCTTTTTTTTTGTTAACTTTGTTAGATAAGAAAACTTTTCACTTTGACAGATGACGTTTGGACGCCGTATCCATTCAAAGAATTTCCGAAACGAAAGTCAGTTCCGATCGGAACTCAGTTTACCTTCGAAACATCGCGTACGTTGGACAATCTGTCAGCTGTGTTATTTTATAAATGTGAACAGTGAGTGAAAACAAATATTTAAATAAATTTTTCTTATTGCGTTTTTGTCGTTTAGAGCACAATTTTGTAGTAATACACAAATTTTTTTTTATTTATTATTTTACTCACAATTTTGTGGTAGTTTCCAATTTCGTAAAAATTCTGCAACAATTTTTCGTCGGAGAATTTCCGATGAAATTCATCGCGAAGCTGTCAAAAATGGTTAACGCATTAAGCCGTCATGCGATCATGTGCGATGCATTTTGTCGGAAGATTTTTTCGAAATGCAAATCCGAACGGATACCTCGGTACAAAATTCTCCCATATCGAAGAAATTTGGGGAAGATTTTGTTACGAACGGATACCTCGGTAGGGGTAAATAACTTCCGACACACACATGAAGATAGAACCTAGGTTTGAGAACCTGTATGTATCTTGGGGTTTGCAGCTCTGCAGTTCTAATAGGTGATCTATTTCGAGGTTCCCAACTTTTTTAAAGAAAAAAACACAGAAAATTCAAATTTAATGGAGAATGTTTATTATCATTTGAAAGAACATTCCTTGGCATTTATTTTTTGAAGATTATGTCTATCAAATGTTGACCGTTGCTACGTCGCAGATGGTCCATCCGATGAGTCCAATTTTCGATCACTCGTTCGAGCATTTCGACTGGTAACTGGCGAATGACACGCGTGATGTTTTCCTCCAAGGCCTGAATCGAAGCGGGTTTGTCGGCATAAGCGTTTGACTTTACATATCACACCGTTAGACTTTTTCCTGTGGGGATATGTAAAGTCAAAAGCTTATGCCGACAAACCCGACAAAACCGCTGATGATATTGTCCTTGATAGTAGGAGTTTGTTGCTTTTTTTTTTATTGAGAAACACCCTCAATTTCTTGCTCTAATTTGTTTTTGTTTTTAGGAATTTTGAACATACGAGTAGCTAAAGAAAAATGCGGTCGATCTTTACAGAGCCCTGCATTATATTTAGAAAGGTGGCTAGGTCACACAATATTGATCATCGTCCCAGCGGATAAATAAAAATGAAGAGGAGCATTGGACTGCAGTTATAGCTATCATTGAACGATTTCATTGGACCAAAAACATGATGGAATTTCTTCTCACAGGAATCACTGGAAAAATCAATTTTATTTCGGTGGAACGACAATCATTACAATAAATCTTGATCAGTGAAAAAGACTTCTAAAAGGGATTATCTTCGAAAACTATCATTGAAAACTTACAAAATTATGGATAGTCATGTTCTAAAATTCATTAGCTTTGTTTCGCCAATTCGCTAATGTGAATGAATTTATAAAAAAGCTGCAAGAAGTAAAATTAAATTTCCTATGATGGTTTTCAATGATAGCTATAACTGGGCTCTTAAGAGGGGAGCATTGGTGGGTCGATTACAACTATTTTTCCTGATCCCTACAAAGTACACTATTATCACTCTCACTCATAACAAACTATGGAATTCATATTCATATTTTGGTAAAGGACCTTTTGTCAGATAAGTGCAAACCTAAGTCTGATTATATGGTCCGCTTTTATTACGTCCTGTCACGAAGATTATGTTGATCGTTTGCAAATGGCTTATTCAAAATAGTACTACGTTGTGACTTTTAATGGGAACCAGTAACCAATGCTGTTACTGTGGTGACTGGTACTATTCGCGCGATGATCTGACAAATCATTCAAGTAGTATCAATTGTCAACAAAAGCTTATCTCATCTCACCTTCAGACTATTGAATATTCTCAGGGGGCTGAATATTATTGGCGGAATGTTGGTCATTACCTGAATGAGGACGGTTCTCTGATTTCGGAAGGCTGGCGATAGTCTGACTACATGAAGATCCCTTAATGGGAAGGTTGAAGTTTGTGGTCTGATGTTATTTGACTACTAAAGTGTTTTCTGTTCAAAAAGTTTTCACAACAGCTGAGAAACGCCTGTGGGTGAAAAAATAAACATTTTTAAAGTCGTCACTGAAGAAAATGTAAAGATACGCACCTTTTTAAAAAAAGCAACAACAAGACATGAGAAGGCTTCTTCTTAAATTAAAATCGCCGAATCGACGCACCCCAACAAATTGTTCAGCCAGTTTATTAAAATCTTTTATGGTTCGACAAAAACTGACGTTTTTCAGTTGCATATACTATGGAGTAGGGTACACAAACATTTTTTATATGAAATCAAAAATATGCTGTCACCAAAGGAAACAAATACAACTCCCCCGTATTGGACAGAACGTTACATTAGAAAGCTTCAAATTTGAGGATGTAAGGACACACTTGTCTTCTTCGGTTTCACTATACATTTGGACAATTCTAATTCACAAGCTTAGTATCACATCAAAGAGTGTAGAACTACAAAGAGTACCGCATCACAGCTAAAAATTTGGTAGCCGTTTCTGACGCGGGTGGTAAGTGCGAAGGGGAAATTTCGTCGATCGTATGTGTCGGCTATGCTGTTGCTTGATGCTGGGGTAGCAATCTTACCCCAGTGTTCACATCAGTACCCCACATAGAAAATTTTCCATGTATGAGATACTCACTCTAGGCAGTTTTATATACTCTTTGATCACATCTACGACAATCATAATAAAGGACACACGAGTCGTGGTAACAAAAAGACACATAAATGCTACTTTGGTTCATGCTGAACCGCCCACTCTACCAACCTACCTATACATGGTCAGAAATTTAATGAACGATAACTATTGCCAAATTTTTTTGGCCTTTGGCTTTTTGGCCTAAAAAATCAATAAGTGATGAAGCCTTTATTTTGAACCACTGATCATACCAGTCCTGTTTCACTTACAAAGCTGAAGCATGGACTTTATGAAAAGTTGATAGAGAAATCGTTGGTTGTTTTGAGAGAATAAATGTGGCCCCATTTGTCCGTTCAAAACGGTTAGTACATTTAGAGCAAATGGACATTAATCTGCAGGGTAGTAGACGAAGTTTTAAATAGTGCACAACATTAGAAACCGACCTCCAAAAAATTGAGGCCCACAGTTAGAGGCAGTTAGCTTATAATTGCTCTGGAGAGCAACCTAACTATATCGCCAATTTCGTTGGTAAGCAAGTGACACAAAAAGAGGGAGGCACTGTGCTGTTTATCCCCACAAAAACCACCACTACTAGCACTAGCAATATTGAAGCCTTTAGCTAGAGTTCTTTGAAAACTTGCCTTCTAAAAAATGTTATCAATTCCGAATAAAATCGCAAAATTAAAAGTTGTAAAAACAAATCAAAACCTTGTTAGATAATAAATCCAACTTATGAGCCCGCAATCCATCTAAACATGTCGCCAAATTAAACATTTTTGATGTCAAAAATACCAGCTTAGCGTTATCATTTGAAAATATGCCTCGAATCACATAATCCCCGGTGTGCTTAACACTAAAAAGCTCTAAAAAAATAATTAATTTAAGCAATCGGATTTTAAGATAATACCCTGGTGGGTTTTTTTTTTTATTGCACCCCTCAATCATTGGATATCGCGGCTAACACATCTCAAGCACGCAGTGTTCTGAAACAAATCATGGAACAATTACTTATTAACTTCATTCCAATGGATAGACATCACCATAAAGAGTGGACTTTAGAACATAGGTACCGTCGATGACAGTTGGTAGATATTTTCACACAATTACGTGTACTAACTACCCGGAGTTCATTTAGTTGGGTAATTTGTCAAGTAATGGGGTTCGCTGTGATAAGGATAAGCGCGATGGAGAGCTGACGCTTTTTTTTTAATGAACTTGTTTGAGGTTGCGTCATGTTTGAGGTTTCTAATTAGGTTCGAAGGGGAGCTGTTATATATGACTAATAAGATTGTAATCACACATGCTCTTGAGATAACTATAACGATAGAGATTGGACTTTATAAGCCAACAAAATTGGTAACAAAGCTTGTTCATCAGGTGGTCATGCATGTGACATAAATAGATGATACGACAAAATTCGTTGTTGATAAAGCAATTTGGCATCTCTTGAGCCGCATGGGGTTTAGTTCCCAAAATAAAGGAAATAGCCCCCTCTAATAGCCACCATAAATCATTAAAACCTGCGGGTGATATTGCCATTTAAAATTGGAAATCCATTCAAGTTTGGTGTATGCAAAGTTTGATGGTGAGGGAGTGTAAACCCCCCAGCTTGGACTTACTGTTGGATTTCGGATGTCTGGGCGTTTGAATGCATGCAAAAGGAAATAAACGCCACAAGCAAAAGGCATTAACAGCCGCGGGACTTATTTCCATTTTGAAAAAAAAGCCTCGCAGACGATACTTCCTTTTTTTTTGGAATTAAGCACCATGGGGTTTATTTCCGCGGGGGTTATTAAACTGAAGCACATTTGTCCCCCCCCCATTTTTGATGGGTTATATGAAAATGTATGGAGTTATACTATTGGGGGGTTTCGGAGCTATTACATGTATATCTTCGTTATAAACACGAAGTGGCGTATATTTCCTACCGGTCGTTATTTATCATCACACAAAGTGGCGTATCTGTTCCTCTCAAACCGTTATAGTTGCGTTAATACTTTCATTTTTGACATAAATGATTTTATTATGCTCAACGCAAAATACGTACAGACGTATGGACGTATACACCATTTTAGTACGCCACTTCGCGTTTGTAACATCGATATTTATAGATTGCGCCATATTTTATGTCGGTATGTAAATATTAAATAACTTTAAAGAACAGAATCAAATTTATATATTTGAGGTATTTTCATTTAACCCGGTCTTTTATAATTTGTTAAAACTTTTCTTTGAATAAAAAACAATCAAGTGGCAGCCTCTATTGACCAAAGAAAATTGTGTCCATTTTGTTGCGGTTTCCATAACTTTTTCGAGCATCTCGGGCGGAATAGAGCTGATTTCGGCACGGATGTTTGCCTTAAACTCGTTAATGGTCTGAGGCTTGCGGGCGTATACTTTGCTTTTCAAATAACCCCACACGAAGAAGACCGGATGGGTCAGATCTGAGTGGCCAATTAGTATCACCATTTTTTGGCAGCAAACGTCCAGGATATTTTCCCTGCAAAAACTGTATTGTTTCGTTTGCTGTATGGCATAGCGCACCCATGTCTTGTTGAATCTAGCTACCTCCCAGATATTTGTCACACATATGTGTGAATAAAAAAAAAACGCCAACATCCACCGATACCAATTCCCATCGACTGTTTCACATTCTCTGAAGAAAATGGTTTTGACACAAAGGCTGGCCCAAAAAGTCCATTTTTGGTCATGCAAACGGTGTTTCATGGATTTCGTGTTGATTCTCGGTTTTCCAAATTCTCCAAGTTTGCTTGTTAAAAATGCGTCGCAAGGTAAATCTGCTTACGGCAAAATGCTGAGCCCGAAAAAGATACGACACATGTGAGTTCTCGGCAGCACTTTTGACTACCGCTTCAACCAGTTCACTGGGGCATCTTGGGCGTTGATGAACGTCATGTCGACGGTATTCTACTTTCTCGTGCTCAGCAAAATTCGACTCCAAATGACAAATAGTGCTGTCAAATAATGCTTGATAGCCACGATATCTTAAAAGATACCCACGTTGAGTAACCACAACTAAAAAACTATTTTCAATGTACAGCGATGTTGACTGATGTTAAATGACTATTTCTGCGCGATGTTTCGGTGTAAAGCAATTCATAAATAAAATTCTGAATTGAAATTTTAAAAACATGTCTGCTCAAGTCAATCGGCTAAGAAGTGTCAATGTTAACCAATGTTAACTTATCGACAAAAAATGGCGCATCCTGTTATTTAAATAAATTTGGCATTCATAAGATTTTGGACTCTCTGGCTGGAACCTACTTACTTTCCTTCCGGTAAGCCATGCAGTTCTTTGTCGATGGTCCAATGGCTGGCGTGGCTCTTCAAGAATACAGGTTGTACAATTTGCACTTCAAAATACCACATCAAGTCCGAATTAACAGTTCCAAACTTAGATATATTACAAAGATTGTGTTGATAATGACTTCAAGGCCAACGGGAAGGCTTCTACCAAAGTGTTAAACGTCAAAGCCAAGGATACAAGGTTCACGTTGAATCCAGTCAAGTTGAACAAGGAAATATCGTTATTGAGACAAATTGGATGCTGAGGACATGAAAGAACCGATTCCGCAGACTGTTAAACGGCGATGACGATCAACGTTCCGCTGTCAGGCAGACTGAACCATTCAATATTGTCGACGACAGCAAAAACTAAGTGAAGAGAGGATAGCAATATCTAAAAACAATCTTAACAAGGCTGCTGGAAATGATGGCCTTCCCGCTGATCTTTATAAATCCGGCGGAGATGACTTGGCCATATCCACCAACTCATAAATCAAATCTAGTCGGATGTAAGTGTGCCTGAAGAATACAACCTCAGCATCGGATGCCCGCCCCCCAAAAAAAAGGAGATCCTCTGAACTGCGCCAATAGCAGAGACATGAGTCTCCTCAATATCGCCTCCGAGAACCTATCTGCGTAATATGTAAACGCTTGAAACCGTTTACCAACAACCTGATCGGCCTTTATCAGTGTGGATTTAAGTCAAGAAAGTTCGCAACTGATCCAATTTTCCCAATTCGACAGATCGTGTAAAAAACCCAAGAAGTCCAAATCGGTACCCACCACCTATTCATGGATTTTAAGGCCGCATACGACAGTATTTATAGAGACGAATAATACACAGCCGTGTCTAGTTTTGGTATACCGCCCAAACTCGTCCGATTGTGTAGGATGACGATGGAGAATTCTCGCTGTTCCATCAGGGCCGGAAATGACCTCACCGACACATACGATACCAAACAAGAATTTAGGCAAGGCGATGCGCTGTCATGTGATTTCTTCAATTTGATTCTTGAGAAGATTGTGCAAAACTCCCGAGCTAACACCAGAGGCACAATTTTTCAAAAATCAGTGCAATTACTAGAATACGCCGATGATATTGACATCGTTGGTAGGACTCAATGGGATGTCTAAGCCACGTTTGCAATAATAAAAAGGAAGCGGAAAAAATGGGCTTAGCAGTAAATGAAGGCAACGCTTGGTAAATATATGCTGTCAACACGAAAGAACATAAAACATCAACGAATTAGACAGAACGGCACCATTGACAGGTATAACTTTGAGGTATTATGGGACTTTGTCAACCTTGGATCCGCTATTAACTCTGACAACAGCATCTCGTGAGAAATTAAAGGAAGAATTACTCTTGCCAACAGCTGTTTTTTTGGGCTAAGAAGGCAATTCTGTAGTAAAGCCCTCAATGGAAATAACTAAGGAGATCCTATATAATACCCTTGTCATCCCAGTTCTGC
The DNA here is from genome assembly GCA_949824845.1 of Rhingia rostrata. Classification (NCBI taxonomy): domain Eukaryota; kingdom Metazoa; phylum Arthropoda; class Insecta; order Diptera; family Syrphidae; genus Rhingia; species Rhingia rostrata. The sequence continues at coordinate 47,663,196 of OX463755.1, read as the reverse complement.
TCTACGTCGCTGAAGCATGGACAGTATCAAAAATGGATGAAGAAATCCTTGGTCGATTTGAGAGAAAAATTCTTCGAAAAATCTTCGGTCCCGTTTGCGTTGACGGGCTATGGAGACGAGAATATATCCAAGAACTGTATGAGCTGTACAGCGACATGCTCCTGGTCAAAAAAACTCAGCATTGGACGTTTAAGATGGCTAAGACAAGTAGAACGAATGAACACCAATACTCCTGCTCGCAGAGTCTTCGATTCCCAACCAGTCTTAAGACGTAGTAGAGGAAAACCTCGCCTTAAATGGCGCGCAAAAGTAGAAAACGACCTCAACCCACTTAGAGAGCGCAACTGGAGGACCGGGCTAACGCCTCATGTTGGTTGAGGCCCAGGTTCACTCGGTACTGTAGAGCTACTTAAGTAAGTAAGACTTCATGGGAATCCCTATTCACGACAATGTGTTTAATGTGATGCCGAAGTATGATGCTAAGTCCTCTTAACCTCATTACAAAATTTCATCGTAATTATTAAACATATCAGCAGGTTAATTTGTCGATTTGAAGTTTCTTGTAATTATCGCGATCATGAGCAATGCTTGTTTAATTTATTCTTACAGCAAATCATAGTCAATGCCCCAACATTTGTTCCCCTGAAATAATATTCCCAAGCATCAACTCGAATTAAATTTGTTGGGCGATGTTGTTTTAAAATAAATAAACCCTATAAAATCCATTCAAGGCTCGATTGCTACCACCTCCGAATTCCAATCAAAACCGAAATCCCGCCTGTCTCTTCTTCAATCACTCTTTCTAATTAGCTTAAGCCTCCATTATATGCAGATCACTGTACCCATCAGCAAACCACGCGATGGCAATGAGAATAAATATATATTTGGGTACATTGCGCTTAAAATGTATCTCCAACCTAATCGCATTCATTCACAATTGTACCGATCATCAAATCGCCTTATAAAGATCAAAATCAAAGAGTAAGACCAACCGTCACCGGGGAAAAGAGGCAGAGCTAATAACAATCCTAATGAAAGAAAATATATCATCATGCGATATTTTCATAGTCATCGCGCTACAACAGTCAATTTGTCATAGATACGAGTATACTCACCGGTATACGCGGCCATTGCACTCGGATACACCTTACCATGATGTGTGTTGTATACCTACTTGTGTATGTGTGCTGGAAATTATAATTTTTTTTAGTCCGGAAAATAACGAACTGAACATATAGTCTAATCTCCCTAAATAATTTTACAGACATTTGTGGGAACAGTGTACTCTGGGTAATTACAATGGAATTTAATATTTAAATGCTTCATTTGTGTATCTACAACTTACCGAGAAAAGATTGGTAATGAAATTGAGGCCTTCGAACGGAAATATTATCGTCCGTCGTCGTTGTGTAATTTGGGTAAATATGGGCTGATCTTTTTTTTAAATTGGAAATAATCCTGGACACATTGATTTCAATCAAAATGGAACGTGAATTTAGAACGAATGTAGATTAGGAAGGTAATTACAATAATTATTGTGATCTAAGTCGGAGGTGACCTGTTTGAAGTAGAATAGGTTCTTCATTACCGAAGGGTATCACTCCAGTTGCTGAATATTTTGTTGAAGATTGTCCCAGCGAAATGGGGAATCTTTTCAAGATACCAGTGGCCAGTGCTAATATTATGCAGGACTCACATATATAATTCGGCGCTTCAATCTGCAAACCTTATGCAGGTTTGCATGCTCCATAGTTTTCTCATATTATGGACATTCCGTTAAAAGTGGCGAGGTATCAAAATGATATAGGAATGTATGATATACCGTCCTCGGCCCATACTTATGGGACTTATCTAGACATTATTACAGAAGCTGGGCTTTTTTTTTAAATCTTTTTATAAGTCTGCGAACGAGCTTATGTTGTAGACGTTTCTTCTTTTCTGGTTACTGCTCTCGCCTCGGTTGCATCTTCTTGCTTGGGGAGTTTCAAGCTTACATTGGGATCATATCAGCTGTAATTAATGCATTTTTACAGCTTTCCGTGGTTGTTCAAAACCTATTTATGGTTCTCAATGCACAAGGTCTGTATGACGTTATAAATGTTACTGTTGTCAACTTAACTGTACTTATTTACTTAAAGGCCTCCCAACTAACAATTTTTCTCTTATAAGGCATAAATATCCAATTTCAAGAAGCGATTTCTTCTATAAAGCTTCTTTGTACTTGTGCAGAGAAGTTCATCATGTATAATAACTCTTTTAGGTGAATGCACAGGGTTTATGGGTGATTTATTGAATCGGTGAGGATAAGAACAGTACAGGCGCCAAAATACTTTACGTATGTTAACTTACCAGTCATAAAAATAGTTGTACGTTTGAAAGCCGGATGTATACAAATGACTACGTTGTTCGCTGATTTTGTGGAAGAATAGTAGGTACCAAACACATGAGTCTCCTGGCTGTGTTTCAGTTTTTCTCAAAAGTGGTATTTTTTTCATGTACTGTTCTTCCATTCACCAATTCAATTGTTATAAGGCTTCTAAAAGGTATCCGGGGGATGTGTGTATATGTGACAGTTGAAAAGATGTTTTGGTAGAACTTCCCCCAAATAAAAATTATTCCCCACAAGAAATTATTTATGTAGGCCTTGTATGGTACTTGTGCGCGGAGGTTGAGAATTTTTGCAGGTAACTATTTGGGTATAAGCCTGTTTAAGACATTGTGAAGGAAAATTCACAAGCATAACTGAAGTTATGATGGTATAACCTCTGTAAGGTTGTTTTTAAGCTTCGGGAGATGTGTGCACATGTAACATACGTTAAGATATTTGGGTAGAACTTTGCAAGGAGTTAATCCGAAACAAAGCATGTATAGAGCTAACGAATGAAGGCTTAAACAAGCTAAGGTTACACGATTGGGGAAAAGGTGAAAATATCGGGAGAAGGTGAAAAGATCGGAAAAAGGGTGAAAAGATCGGGAACCTACACGATTCAAGTACTTCGTTGTAAAGGGTGATCCATTTCGAGGTTCCCTACTTTTTTAAAGAAAAAAACACAGAAAATTCAAATTTAATGGAGAATGTTTATTATCATTTGAAAGAACATTCTTTGGCATTTATTTTTTGAAGATTATGTCTATCAAATGTTGGCCGTTGCTACGTCGCAGATGGTCCATCTTTTGAGTCCAATTTTCGATCACTCGTTCGAGCATTTCGACTGGTAACTGGCGAATGACACGCGTGATGTTTTCCTCCAAGGCCTGAAACGAAGCGGGTTTGTCGGCATAAGCTTTTGACTTTACATATCCCCACAGGAAAAAGTCTAACGGTGTGATATCACACGATCTTGGTGGCCAATCGACCGGCCCAAAACGTGAAATTATGTACTCACCGAAATGTTCTCTCAATAAGTCCATTGATTGATGCGATGTGTGGGAAGTGGCGCCGTATTGCTGAAACCAAGATCACGATCTTCAATTTCAGGCATCAAATAGTCGGTTATCATGGCACGATAACGGTCGCCATTGACGGTTACGTTCGCATCGGCATAATTTTTAAAGAAATATGGACCGATGATTCCACCGGCCCACAAACCACACCAAACCGTTGTTTTTTCTGGATGAAGTGGCAGTTCTTCAATCTCTTCAGGTTGCTCTTCCTCCCAAATGCGGCAATTTTGTTTGTTTACATACCCATTGAGCCAGAAATGGGCCTCATCGCTAAACAAAATTTGCCTCGAAAACGTCGGATCTTCTTGGAACTTTTCAAGAGCCCTTATAGCGAAGCGATACGATTGTTGCACAAGCTGTATTTTGTACGCTTTCAATTTAAGATCTTGACGTAAAATGCGCCAAGTCGTTCCATACGTCAGTCCGAGTTGCTGCGAACGGCGCCGAATCGACTTTCTACGATCTTCGTGTACACTCTCAGCTACGGCCGCTATATTTTCTTCACAGCGTGCTGGACGTGGTCCATTCGGTCGAATATTATCCAATAATGAATGCTGGGTCTCAAAATGGGTGATGGTGTTGCGAATAGTACGCTCAGTAGGCCGATTATGTTGACCATAAGTTGAGCGAAGTGCACAAAACACATTCCTCACAGAACGTGAATTTTCATAATAAATTTAAAAAATTTTTAAACGTTGTTCACGCGTAAGTCTTTATATTATGAAATGCCAAACAATACTAAACAAAAATAACATGACAGCATGACACGACTCACACGTGATCTGTCAAAAAAGGCTATTGAAAAAAGTATGTCTACTTGGATCACCCGTTACTTACTGTACTTTTATGTTCCAGAGTATAGCTTCGATAGCGTTTTATCGAAACGAAATTGTTAGTTGGGCCGTCGAAGTAATATTGAGCCTGTGACACAAGGCTTATATTAGCTGTGACTACTTATTTTGTTTTGCGATGAACTACCACGCAATAGGTTTGGTTTCGATTCCCAGTAGCAACACCAACATGTTTTTTTTTTTGTACTTCATTTCCACTTTATTGATTGCTATAAATGATGTCTATGATTTGTAGGTGTAAAAAGTGAATGTGTAGTGCACAATTGATAGAATCTTACCGCACTTTTCTTCGTCATTCAATCACTGGTTTACAGAACACGCTTCAAGTGGGCTGTTACTGATGCTACTCTTCCATGTTGCAGAGAACATAGCACTTTTCACATAAAAATTGTTGTAAATAATCAATTACCGGGAAGGTATACTACTTTGTTTGCTTATAATTTTAATAATTTTTGATTAAATGAAGGAGAATCGATCTTATATTGATAAATGTTTTATTTAATGTCGGCAATTATGTATCGAATACAATATCAGGTAAATGTGGTATATGTACGCCTCTGTTAGTCTCACAAATGCGAGCCCTTTTGAGCACATTTTTCATTACATTCTCACACATTGCACGCGGTATTTCATTTATTTCATCACGAATATTTTGTTTGAGTTGCTCAAGCGTTTCTGGTTTGTTTGCACAATCCTTGCTTTTCAGATATCCCCACAGAAAGAAATCCGGAGCAGACAAATCAGGCGAACGTCTAGGCCAATCAACATCACCATTTCTTGAAATAACTTGTTGTGGAAAAAGGTGTCGCAGTAATTCCATTGTAATCCTGGCTGTATATGATGTGGCACCGTCTTGTTGATACCACATGCTAATCAAGCCTAAGGCATCCAGTTGTGGCATTAAAAAGTTTTCAATCATATTAGGATATTGCTCCTCAGTCACAGTTATCGTTACGCCGTTTTCATTTTCAAAGATGTAAGGTCCAATGATTCCTCCTGACCAAATTGCACACCAGACTGTAACTTTTAATGGATGCGAAGGTGACTGATGATTAATTTGAGGGTTTCCCATTGACCAGAACCGACTATTCTGTTTATTCACATACCCATTGAAATGAAAATGAACACGTACTTGAGCAGCAGTAATGTTTTCAGTCGTTCTTACAGTACGTTGTGGTCCGTGCTTGGGCCTATCACCTACTGCTCCACGATAAATAGTGCGTTTTGTTGGCACGCTGTCTTCCCAAAAATTTCACGTAACTTTCTCAAAGTCACAGTAATCGATGATTTCGATAAATTTTTTTAACGATTAAAACACGTTATTTTATCGAATATTTTTTCATAATAAATTTGCGACGTGTCTTCTTCACGACTGCCACATATGAACTGTCAAGACTAATGATTACCAAAATGGCCGCAAATCAAAGTAGTATACCTTCCCGATGGACACCTTGTACGATGGCGACTAATGTTGCTGATGTCATGTTAATACGGATGTGCCTTCCGTATTAACGCCTGCCTGATAAGTATCTGTTCCAGAACGGTATTGAAGACATCGCATGGTAGCATCTCCTTGTCGGAATCTGGTACATTGGAAAAGTTCGCTGTATTTAAAAAGTTCTGCTGGGAATTCACCCTAACCGTCTGCTTCCTCCATCAACCACCCGAGGTCGCGCCCAGTAGGGGACCAACCCCAAACTTGGCCACATGCAACAGGTAGAAAAAGATGCGGTTCGTCCATTTTCGGGTTTTCATATGATAGCGGCCAAGAAGACCGTCCATGAGATCAACACCGCCTATATGTCGATTATATTCTTTTACAATAAGTGGACAGTCAACTTCTCTCTGCTGCTGATTTTTTTTATCCCATCGCAAGGTTTTGAAGGGTGATGGAAAAAGCTCTCGAGAGGAAGGTTTGACAGCAACATGGTTCATGTGGTCTAGTTCTTTGCTATACAAACGAACAACAACTCTTAACAATGCTGCAAGATCTGGTGCATTTTTTGATACCAAATTGTCTCCTGCGGCGGAATACATTTCAATCGAATATTTAAAACTCACACGTAATAAACAGCTTGGTTCCTCATTTATGTGGTTTGGCTGGCATATTTTGCCGAGTAGGCTTAACGCCGATTTTCGTAGAACAGATCTGTTCGTCTACACAAAGACGATGAATAATCGGAATAGAGCGATCACTTTTTATTTTATTCAGAGAACCAATGAATTGGCCTGTATTCAAACGATCTAGTCCACCTTCCTCTTCTTGTAATTCGTTGTCCCTCGAATAGCGTTTACGTTTTCTAAGAGCTGAATGGACATCATTGGTCTCAAATATGCTGGTGGGACTTGATGTGGCCTTAACTCTGGCGTTTGATACCAAAGAAGAAGCAACGTACGTTGAAGGCAATGATGCTAAAGCTGAACTAGGTTGCTGATGACTAAGGTCTAAAGCGCTGATGTTCAGACTTGTACCAAATAGGATTTGACTTGAATTCATCAAGCAATGACCGATCAAGAGTTTAACGAAATCTGGATCGTTAACATTGTCATCATCGTTGAAATCATCTTCACCATTAGTGTCTTCGGAGCTTGAAATTGCATTTTAATCAAGATCATACCGTTACGTGTAAATACTTGTAAGTTTTACCGCTCGTAGAGGCGGTTCGAGCATTACAAGCTTAAATTAAGCTACAGTCCGTTAACAAACCTTGGTCTCAACCAACATGCGGCTAAGCTCACTGCCTCCAGTCATAAAAAAAAAACAAAAACAAACAAATATATTAGTCACTCTTCTGGATAGGTCGGACACCACCCATGTAGTAAGTCGCTACGACACCCAATCCCCTTTCTATTTCTTCATCTCACTGTCATTTTTCAACCCTGCACTACACGAAACAACTTAAGGGCATTTACAGGTCGCTATATGTTTTATGTTTTCATTGTCAATTTCTTTCCATTTTTTTTTAAATTGTAAACAATTGTTTCTTTGCAGAAAAACCGACATGAAATTGTTCACCAAAAGCCGCTTCAAATATAGTCACTGAAAAATATTTAAATGTTTGGAAAATATCCTCTAAATTAAAAAAAACAATTAAAAAAAAAATCTTCCAAGGTCTATGCAAGGAAAGTTCCAAAGCACCAAAAGGAAGTAAAAATAGTTCCTTCAACAGCTCACACAAAAGCCGATACCATCCCCCAAAGTTCCATACAATCGATTATGCCATTACTCTTAGCCAATCATCAGAATATCGTTTCATCATCCTACGGAATGTTACTTGATCACAATAGGTTCAGCCGAAGCAGAAGTAGTTTCATCGCCTTGGAACAGCAACCTATCGACTTTACAATGTCGAAATACAAAACGGATTCGGGCAACAGTCCCAGCACCGGTAACAGTGGTGGCATCAACAGCAATACCGGTAGTGGTGGCGGCAACAACGATGACATTGCCATAAGCAGCCATCTGCAGCACCATCTATCGCACAGTCATCATTATCCCCATCAGCATCATGATCGACTGTTTCAGCATCATCACCACCATCATCATCATCATCCTCATCATCATCAGCAACAGCAGCATCATCATCGACATGGTTCGTCGCCTCTGCATCAGCTCAGTCATTTGTTTGGCATCGTTGGACAGCCACAATCACAACAGCAGCAGCATGAAGTCGTACAATCCTTGCCACTGCCACCTCTGCCACCCACAATCCAGCCGACAACAACAACATCAGCAGCAACTGCAACAGCGCCGCTGCCTCCATTCCACCCGGGCTTCCATCATCTAACAACATTTAGTCCCCAACATCAGCAGCAGCTGCAGCAGCTGTACTCCGAGTTCTACAACAACAGCAGCAATAGCAGCAGCAACATCGGTATAAGCGATGCGACTACTGGCCCACCAATGGTACCCATACCGGTGACAGTACCACTACCACCACAGCCAGCATCACTAGCTATGGTTCAAGTTCCTATATCGATCCCAATACCAGTTCCAGTCACAGTAGTTGGTGCGGGTGGTTCTGCCTCTGACTGCGGCGGCTCAACGACCACAACGCCTCCAGCCAATGCCGATGATGATGATCATCCGCATCATCATCATATTCCGCCGCAACCGTCGCCGTCATCACCTCCACCGCCACCTGCACTCACCGAAGGTAAGTGGTTTCTATTATTGTATTCTTCTCCTCCAAGCTCCATCTACTGGGCGCCTGGGTAATGATGATGATTCGAGGCCCCCTCGGGCGCCGGATTCGCCTAAGCACTTCCATGCCGTTCGCCCATATGCGACATGACGCACGCATTTTGATGTTGACCCGTGCGAGACCCCAAAACCGATTCAAATCAACCGGAAAGACACAACCCAATGCTGGAGTCACGAACGGCATTAGACTGACCAGACCGAGTCGGGCATCTGCAGATGAGGCCGACCATTAGCGGATCATTTTCGATATTTTCCTCTATCTCCGCTGATCTCGTTTCTGGAATCATTTTCCCTGCACGCAAGCGCAAATGTGTAACGAAAATCTACATAACGTGTAATTAGTATCTAATTTTCGAGTCGTTGTAATTACGGGTGTTCCCAGTGGGATTGGGCCGATTGAGCCTTCGCCTTGTTGGCCGCTCTCGATGTCTGTCGTGGTTTGTGGGAGAAATTTTCGATTTTCATGAATGGTTCCTGGGTCTTTGTTTTTCGTTTTCGATTACGGCGGATTTCTGACGAAGTCGGTTTACGCCATTCCACCTACCGCACGATGATGTGGTGCTGGTGGCATGGTCGATGTGTTGTATATTCCTGTCGGCTTTAGGTGGTAACATGTTGATTGAAGCACATTTATGCCCAGCGGGTGTTCGGAAGTCAACGTTTTCGGCTATAGATACAAGCCATGATGAGGGAGTTCTTTGCGGTGTTTATTAATGGATGCCGAATATCGTTTAGGTGAAGTCTTTGAAATGGATTTTGGGTTGTGTGTGTTTTACGTGTAGAAATGAGTAAGGGGAGATGTTAATTAATACCTGTGGTCTAGGTCAAGCACGTAATAGAGGCTTAATGTATTTTTTTAAACAAATTTTCTTACTTTCTACTGTAAAACGAATGAATTTGTTCAGAAGGCTATGAAATTTGATGACGAAAATCCACCAAATCTAGATTCTTGAGTAACTTGTGACACAAGTGGAATAAGAGTGACTTAAAATGGTACGCTAATTCAAGACTGAAAATATGTGTAATGTAGAAGGTGGGTAAATACTATCTGGCGTTAACTTGGCAATGTCTAGTGTTAAAACCTAAAAAAAATATCAGTTACACTTATCTAATCACCGAATACTTACATGCAAGTGTCAGCATTCATGGAAGAAAATGTACACCAAGTCCTACAGACCATTACTACCATCCAGGAAAAACAGCGAATGTGTTGGCCTATGGTTCGTATTGAAAGGGAAAGAATAGAGGATAAGTCGGATGCGTTTTGGAACAAAGCGACAGATTAACGTACTCCGTCTGTCTGCGAATCGAAGACTCTGAGAGCCGGAGTATTGATGTACATTCGTTCTACTTGTCCTTAAACGTCCAATACTTACTTACTTACTTAAGTGGCGCTACGGTCCGGAATGAATTCTCGGCCTCAACCAACATGCCTGTCCAATAAGCCCGGTTCTTAGCTAACTGCCTCCAGTTGCGCACTCCAAGTTGGTTGAGGTCAGCCACTTAAGGCGAGGTCGTCCTCTACTGCGTCCGACGTCTGGCTGGGAATCAAAGACTCTGCGAGCCATTGTATTGGTGTCCATTCGTTCTGCATGTCCTAGCTATCTTAAACGTCCAATGCGGAATTTTATGACCATTAGCATGTCGCTGTATAGCTCGTAAAGTTCTTGGTTGAATCTTCGTCTCCATAGCCCCATAGCTTCATAGTTAACACAAACGGGACCGAAGATTTTTCGAAGAATTTTCCTCTCAAATCGACCGAGGATTTCTTCATCCGCTTTTGAGACGGCCTATGCTTAAGCGCCGTAGAGTAGGACTGAGATGATCGGGGTCTTGTATGGAAATCTCCTTAGTAGTTCCAGTGAAGGCTTTGCTATTAAAATGCATTCCTAGGCCGAGGAAACAGCGGTTGGCTTGAGTAATTCTTCGTTTAATTTCTGACAAGATGTTGTTGTCAGAATTAATAGCGGAGTTGAGATAGACAAAGTCCCGTACTACCTCAAAGTTTTATCTGTCAATGGTGACGTTCTGTCCAATTCGTCGATGTTGTGTGTCCTTTCGTGTTGACAGCATATACTTCGTCTTGCCCTCATTTACTGCTAAACCCATTTTTGCCACTTATTTCTCTATACTAGCAAACGTGGCTATGACATCACGTTGGGTTCTACCAATGATATTAATATCGTCGGCGTATGCTAGTAGTTGAACCGATTTTTTGCAAATTCTCAAGAATCCTCTCAAGAAGAAGTCCCATGAAAGCACGTCGCCTTGCCTAAATCCTTTTTTGGTATCGAATGTGTCGGTAAGATCGTTTCCGACCCTGATGGAGCAGCGGGAATTCTCCATCGTCATCCTACACAAATGGACGAGTTTTGACGATATACCAAAACAAGACATTGCTCTGTATAGTTCGTCTCTATAAATGCTTTCGTGTGCGGCATTGAAATCGATGAATAGGTGGTGGGTATCGATTGGACATCTTGGGTTTTTTCCGGGTTCTGCGTAGTGTGAAAATTTGACCGGCTGTGGACTTTCCTGGCCTAAAACCACGCTGAAAAAGGCCGATCAGGTTGTTCACGAATTATGAGCAGATAGGATCGTGAAGGTGATGTAGAGGAGATTTAGCCTCTGTAGTTGACTTAGTTGAGAGCGTCTTCTTTTTTGTGGATCGGGCAAACGATGCTGAGATTCCATTGTTCAGGCATACGTTTTCCCGACCAAATTTGGCTTATGATTTGGTGGATGTTACTAACCAAGTCACCTTGACCGGCTTAATAAGACTCAGCGGGCAGGCCTTCATTTCCGGCAGCTTTGCTATGCTTGAGTTTAGATATTGCTATCATCACTTCACTCTAGTCGGGTGGTTATCAGTTTTCGCTGTCGTTGCTAATCTTGAATGGTTCGTTCTGCCTGACAGCGAAACATTGTTCGTCGTCGCCGTTTACAAGTCGGTGGAAGTGGTTCTGCCATATCTTCAGCATCAACTATGTTTCAACTACGATTTTTCGTTGTTCATTTCGAATGGATTCTGTTCGAGCCTTGTATCCTTGACTTTAACATTTAACACTTTGATATAACTTGTGAATCGTTCCTGGAGTGGCACCTCCCTATATCCTTGATCGCGCGCTTTTCTTTCTCCGTTTTCTTCTTTTTGGAAATCTGGTGTTCTTTCCTTCGTCTTTGACTATATGGAATCAATGGCAGCTCTCGTCTTTATCTGCAGCTTACCCTTGTAGGCCTCGTTCTTAGCTGAGAGCACCTGTTAGCATTCTTTACCAAACCAGGGGTTTCTTGCTGGTGGGCTCGAGAAACCTAGATCGGTTGCGGCTGATCTAATGGCTTGTTTTCATTGTTCTTCGACATTCTATGCTGGTATAATACTGTGTTAATCGACAGCTTAAGGGAGGCCTGTTGCAAGAAAGCTTTAGCGGGCTCTTGAGTCTTCCGAAATTAAATTTGTTCACTGCATTTCTTCTATGCTGCTGGATATCCGCATTCCTAACTTGGATGCAACAAGGTCCGCGTCGATTGTTAGCCAATTGGAATGATCAACCATCCAAAATACTGGATGCGTGCTCTTTGACTATCGCAATGTGATCAATTTTATTGACCGTTCATTGATTTGGAGAGCGCCATTTGCCCTTATGAATATCTAGGTGAGGAAACCGTGACTGTAGTGGCACTTTAATTGCAGCGAAGGGAATTAACCTCAGTCTGTTGACAGCCATGTTTTCGTATAGGCTGCGTTTTCCGAAAATACTGCTTCAGATGCCTCATCGTACCTTTGCGTTAAATTCTTCCAGCAATATTTTAACATTGTAATTCGGTAATCGGTAAAAACTTTTGTCAAGGAGCTCGTAAAAGCGGTCTTTCGCTTTTCTGTCGGAACGTGAGTGCATGTAAGGCTAATGTTGGCAAATTCGGCCTTGGTGCTGAATCTTATATTTACGTTCGTAAGAGTCTTTGAAACATAAGACTTCTTGCTTATGTCTGGCACTTTTAAATAATCCACATCAGAATAGTGTCTGTTTCTGCTCACGATAGCACTATCGTATTTCCTGGATGGCAGTAATGTTTGCTTTGTAACAGCTAAGAGTTTTTGCAGGTTTTTCACTTGCACCTCTCCTATTTGACTGTTCTCTGATTTCAGTTGCAGATGCGAACTTCGTCGTCCGTTTTCCGTTAAGCATCGTCGTCAACCATAAAATTACTATTTTCCGAGGGTCTTGGTTACTTCGCAACAACTATTATTTCCGAGAGAAGATAGTTAATCCATATAAAAAGTGTCAATTTATAAGGCCGGCTTCATTTATTAGATACCCCTAGGACAATCGGTCATCAGATACTCTACGGGATTGAGCGCTGCCGTTGGCCTCTCAGCTCTTCCGTCACCATCTCGTTTCTAGTGGCCTGTCTAACACTTGAGATTCGTAAATGACAAGTTGTCCATATATGTCGAAGCAGCTTAAATAGGTTGCTTACTATGTTAATTCTAAATATTCCTGTAGATGCCACCGTCGACCCCATCTTTGGAATTCTTCCAATGCGTTATGGGGGTAGTCTTTTGATAGAGGACCTTCCCTAGCTAGTTTTAATTTATGAGTGGTATCTTAATTTCCACTAAGCCCTCAAATATCTGCAGATGATTCCTCTATCTGTTGCTTCGTTGCTAAGTATTATTTGCTCAGCATCCACTTATTCATTTCTATCCACTACGATGATGACTTTACAAATACTCTCATGCACTTTTTCGATAATAACTTGCGGCTTGTTATTGCATGGCCCATCTGTATAGTATCACCACCCAATTTTTTCTTCAGTGCTGTTGCTTTTTAGAATCTAAAAAAAAAATCACACTACCCGCTATCCCACTGCAGTAATTTTATTTTGAAAGATCATTCTACACCAAGTTGTTGGTTGATTTTCTCAATACCTACACTTACAATCTTGCAACAGTTTAAATATTTTTGAATAATAAATTCACGATAACTTAAGTTATTGCATGCAATCGTTTTGTTATCTAACAAATCATATAAATCCTCTCAACACCTTTTGTTTGTTTTATTTAACTGACGTGACGAGTACGATAAATTTAGCATAAAAAGCAAAACTCGTGCCTGTTGTTAGGAGCATTGCCAAACTGGATATTTTGAATCTGAACATTTCATATCCATCCCACGAACGAAATTAATCAAAAACCCACTCTCCCACTTTGACCTTGCCCCCATCATTTGATAAATTACCCGAATGCGCTGTCGATTCTGAATGAAAATGTTTTTTTTTTGTTGTGATTAATTTGCATATATTCAAAGTGATTAATTAATTCAAAGATTCTATACAAGATACCGCGGCAAATGTCTACACAAAGTCTCAGATAATTACACCGACAACGATTGCCCCTTTGGCGCAGCGACGCAGAGCATTCTCCAACCGGTGCGAGTGCAACCTCAACTTTTATGCAAATCATCTTTTAATAACTTCACGATGAGTTCCTTTTTCCTCATCCGACAGACGGACTAAATTACCCGAGCATCATCAGCACCAGGGCAGAAGATATTTCCGCGCGTCAATTGGCAACGAACCAGAATCATCAACTTCTCTCTGAGCTGATGCATAAATAATGGGATAATTGGCCAAGAAGTGTGATAGTCATTTGTCCGCCAGATCAGCGGAATTTAACTTAATCTGCACCGCCAGAAGTTTTGCAGTGTATATCTTTGAACTTAACTCAAGGCCAGATGCAGTTGGTATTTGTATAGCAATCGACTTTTAACACGTCTTTGTGTTTTATTAGGTTTGTCATGTTTCAGAGAACCCTCCTGTATAAAGTGGCGCCTAATACCGTCAACAATGGCTAATCCCTTGTTCGTGAAAGTATTTTCTCGTTAACTTAAGTTGCCATAAAAATGCTTTGTTTGCTCCATTCACGCATTCATGAGCTCTACGAATACCGTCGAGTTGATGGCAAGAGGCGCCGCTATATTCGCCACTCCAGTGGCCACCGTGTGGTCATAAATTTCGACCGCAAGCAAATGAATTTGTATCGTTTGTGTTGTGTAGGGCACTACTGGCTTTAGCGCTGTATCCGTTGCAACCACGACGAGGCGAACCTTTTTCATTTTGAGTCATTTAGTCCTCGATCTCATCACCGTGTCGGCCGTCTCCGGGGCGCTTTTGTTCTATTTGTGCTTCTGTTGATCGATTCACCGAATTGAATACCAGGAACTAATTCATTTCAACTGGGGATACAAATTTAATTTCGCGCTTGCGGTGTCTTTCAGCCTCGGACCAGGTTTGGTTAACTGTATTGGGAGATGGAAATTAAAAGGGATCCGCACCAAAGAGGGCGAACACTAATTTGCCTATGCAAAACACAAGAAAACACATTAACAGCAAGGACCTTCAAGTTGGACTCTCTCTTTCACACAGCCCGATGCGGTCCGGGAGATGTGATTTAAATCACATGAAATCGCTTAAATATGATGCAAAAGCGGAAATGCTAATGATAGGTTGAAGCCATATACCCCCATAAGTTGAGGCTACATCGTCTACCCGGCAACCTTGTGCATGGTTTATTATTTATGAATATAACCGTCTGTCCATCGAGTTGTGCTACAAAAGAATTGTTTTGCAAACGACGACGACGAGGATAAGGTAAAGACCAAGGATCCCTTCGCGCTGCGGATCTGTGTGTAAGTTATGATGAATGTCATGTTTGGTGATTGCATATGTTATTGAGGTTTGAATATAAGCAAATGTGTGGATGGTGTGGACTCGACTGGACGATAGTAGCGCTAATATGAATGGACATGAAAAAAATATCACGTAAGTCTACAGATTGATGGTAATTATGCTCAAGCCAGTGTCCGTGATGGTGGCTTTGCCATGAAAATCTTGAAAACAGACAAACGTGGTAGTTCTCTTGAACACATCAGTTTGGGGTTTCTGTTTTTTTTTTTTGTTGACTAGAGGGAAGCTTTGAACATTTGTATTGATTTGTGATTCAATTTAGATAATTACAGCAATTTGTGGGTAGAAGTAAAGAAGTGAAAACAAAAGAGTCCAGCTGCGAACTGCTGCTTGTCGATGGCAATTTGGTAGTTGAAGAATCATTCCAAGGCAGTATTTAAGCAAATTTTTACAGAGAATATTGAAATAATCGATGTGTGATAATTCTGTATGAAAGAAATAATCAACTCTTTGCCTATTTCCTAAGAAAATTCTTCTATAAAACAAAATCAATCCTCTGATTCATCCTGCAGTTAAATTTTCCAACGAAACGACTTACAAGTTTCCATTAATAACGCTTACAAATCCACGAAATAATAATGTGGGAACATACCTACTTTTGTGCGGTAACAGTACTAACCAAACATGGTCCTACACCAAGATTTCTCTCCATTTAGATTGGTCTTTAGTTATAACCGCCTCCAGTTGCACATTTCAAGTTGGTTGAGTTCGGTCTATTTTTGTACGCTGCACTTAAGGCAGTGTCTTTATCCTGACTCGGGAATTAACACTCTTTGTGATCCGTTGTCTATGAACATAATGAGATTTTTGTTCTCAAAACCCCCAAATAACATCGGGATAATAAATCTTCCATTTCGAAATTTTCTTATTGCTACGCATGAAGTTCGTTAATCCCTTAACTAAAATAAAAATTTTTGGCGCAACAGGCTCGTTAGTACCCAGGGCCGAGCTTTCTCACCACCATTCATGTGTGCGTGTGTACTTCTTGCACGATGGTGGGACCTCCTATTTTATGCCGACTCCGAACGGCGAATTTGAGATAAGCTTTTCTGGACAGTTGATACTACTACCAGTGATAAATCATTTTAGGTGTTGCTACGGCTGGGAATCGAACCCAGACCTTCTGCGCGGCAGTTCATCGCACTAACCATCGCTCCACTGAGCCTTTAACTGCTCTAAGTTAAAATCATGCATATATAACAAAATTCCATAAACATGGCTCCTATATATAATGTAAAAAAAAGGCTTGAAAACTCGAAGGTATTGATGTTTTGGTGTTACAAAATGAAGCAATGCCTAGGATGTAACTTAAACTCCACATCAGTTGCATTTATTTCACGTCCAAGAGGATGTCATCAGCCATCATTACCGGTCAACCAACTAGATTTACTAAGCCTTTAAGTGCGGGTGTTGAACACAAGAATGAAAATAAATAACTTTGAGCCTCGTTAGAATGGCTGACATACTGACCTACTGTCCTCAGGTGGAATCTCCTACTGTAAGTTATGAAATACGATGGGATGGAATGGAAAAAATGAGAATCCCTGACATCGGGGCATCATTAGACGTAATGTCGGAAAAACACAGCCTACATAACTGTGCTTCCAACATCCATATGTTAACCGATTTACATGCTTCACGAAATGTCACTAATGCATGGCCAAGTGGTCAACAATTTGATCAAATCGCGATATACAAAAGGCATGCACACAATATTTTACACTACAGGAGGCTTACATTGACTCGGACCATGTTCTTGTTGGAGCCAAAATGGAATGCAATTTATGACGACAGACAAAATCATAAAAGATCATCCAGACCTTAAAAGACCGGTTATCCCTCAATCTGTCTACTATGCTCTATACTGTCTATACTGCAGAATCTAATGTCGAAGACATATAGCGAATTTGTCAACAAGTCAAATGACAAGCCACAACATTTGCGCGGGACTTCGGCAGGCCACCATCAGAAAGAGGATTTTGTTTGGCACACAAAGCCTAGGGATGCACACAGGAAAAAATTAAGTCTACAGCAGCTCTACAGGAAAACACGAGAAGAGTGCCCAGGCTCTTCAAAAAAAAAAAGAGCTGAATAAGGAAGGAAAAAGCTGCACGATAGAAAATATAGAGAGCTGCCAATTCAGGAATGATGTTCAAATATTTCCCCTGAATGTAAGGCCTTAGGTTCGCAAAATCCAAACAGAATACTGTCGAGATGAATACAGAAGCATGGAAGTTAAGTTCAGTGGATCTTAAGAATATGGACTGCAGAGTGCAGACGGCGGCAATGGTGAAAAATCCCCAGATGTCACCCTAATAAAGTAAGCTAAAGCTTTACAATGTTGGCAAAACATAGCCTTCTGGAAAATCTGTATAAAGCCAACTTAATAGTAAACTTTCTTCGTAAAAAAAATATGCTTGGAGAATGGAACCACGGCCGCATTTTCACGAGCTACAAAATGTTACGCTCTGAAATGTGCGCAAGTCACTGAAAGTATATCACTTTAGCATAGGCAGCAAGATGTTAGCCGTTATACAGTGACGTCTGAAATTGGTTACCAACGACCTAATCAGCACCTATTTGTGTGATCATAAAGCCGAAAAGCTCACAGTTCATCAAATTATAGCACTTCGGCATATTCCAGAAAATGCTCATCACCTATACTCCATACGATAGTATTTATAGAGACGAACTATGCAGAATTACAGAGGCATGCCTATTGTAAGTATGTGCAGGATGAGAATGGAAAACAACCTCACCGAAGCATTAGTTATCAAAAAAAAGATTTAGGCAAATTGTCGCACTGTCCTGTTATATTTTTTAATATTATTTTGAGAGAACTGTGCAAAATACTTCTGGCAACCCCATCTTCTATTAATCTGCGCAACTGCTAGCATACGCCAAGGATATTGACATCAGCGAGATGTCACCGCCGCGCTTTCGAGCAAAGAGAAGGATGTTGTTGAAGTGGGTGAAGCAGTTCATAATGGTAGGACTAGGTATATGTTACAAACAACAAGGGACACACAATATCGACGACAGAATGCCCTGATCTACAGTTACAAAATTTAGGGACTTTGTAAACTAAGAATTACTCTTCTCAGTCGCTGATACATCGGACTAAGAAGGTAATTAATAGATAATCGGCCCTAGTGAGGTGTCCGTCGGAGAGGAAAATTCTCCGATTTTTTACGATTCGGAGGATTTTAGCTTCGAGGTATTCTTGCGAAAAGCTGTTCGGAATATTTCTCCGACATTTTTTAACGCACCCCGGCGAATTGTGTTTAAGTGCGTTCAGATGCATTTTCGTGCAATTTTTGACAGCTAAGTGCAATTCTTTTTCCGATTTCCTCCGGCACAAATTATTTGCGGAATATGTTTAAGAATTGTAGTGAAGTAATTTTTCTCCGATGACACATACCCCAAATGGAATATAACTTACCGACGAACTATGCGTTGCTGAAAATTGCAAGAAATTGCATGAAAGCGAAATAAAGCCTAAGTTCCGTGTTCGTTCGGTGTTTTTCAATTTGCGAAACTCCCCATTTGGTCTGTACGGAAAAACAAGGCCCCAACAACAGTTAGCCCATTGAAGGGGATACATGCATATTCCAACTTGAAGTCCTATAGTCTGATCAAGCAGGCGGGTAGCAGGGGTGCAGCATGCTTTATTTTTTGGTTTTATTTCACTCGGCGTTAGTGCATAGGTCTCTCGGGCCCACCAGCAAGAAACCCCTGGTTTGATGAGGACTGCTAACAGATGCTCGCAGCCAAGAACGAGGCCTACATGGCTAAGCTGTAGGTGAAGACGAGAGCTGCCGTTGAGCTCTATAGGCAGAGATGAACGGAAGAACACCGGATTTTCAGAAAGAAGAAAAAAGGGCAAGAAAAGCGCGCGATCGGGGATATAGAAAGGTGATACTCCAGGAACGATGTTCGCAAGTTTTATTAAAGTGTAAAACGTCAAAGGCAAGGATACAAGGCTCGAACAGAATCCTGTCGAGATGAACAAGCAAATATCGTAGTTGAAGCACAGTCAATACTGAGGATATGGACGAACCACTTCTGAAAACTGCTAAACGGCGATGACGAACAAAATTCCGCTGTTAGGCAGAACGAACCAATATTGGCAACGACAGCGAAAACTGCCAACCACCCGACCTGAGTAAAGTGACGATAGCAGTATATACCCTGAAGCTTAATAAGGCTACCGGAAATGACGGCCTTCCCGCCGAGCTTTATAAAGACGGCGGAGATGACTTGGTAAGAAACTTCCACAACCCATAAAATCTGGTCGGAAGAAAATATGCCTGAAGAATGGAACCTCAGCATCATTTGCCCGATCCACAAAAAAAGGAGACCGTCTAAACTGCGCCAACTACAGATTCATAAGTCTCCTCAACATCGCCTACTATGTGAGCGCCTGAAACCGTTTACCAACAACCTGATCGGCCCTAATCAGTGTGAGTTTAAGCCAGGAAAGTTCACAACCGATAACATTTCTACACTCCGGCAGATCCTGGAAAGAACCCAAGATTTCCATATCGCTACCCACCAGCTATTCATTGATTTCAAAGCCGCATACGACAGCATTTATGGAGACGAACTATACAGAGCCATGTCTAATTTTGGTATACCGCCCAAACCCGTCCGTTTGTGTAGGATAACGATGGAGAATTCTCTCTGATCAACCAGGGTCGGAAACGACCTCACCGACAAATTTGATACCAAAAAAGGATTTAGGCAAGGCCATGCGCTGTCATGTGACTTCTTCCATTCCATTCTTGATAGGATTGTGCAAAACTCCCGACCCAACACCAGAGGCACAATTTTCCGAATCGCCGACGATATTGACATCTTTGGTCAGACCCGACCGGTTGTCATAGCCACGTTTGCTATGAGAATGATGATGATGAGAATTTAGCAGTAAATGAGGACAAGACGAAGTATATACTGTCAACACGATAGCACGCACAACATCAACGAATTGGACAGAACGTCACCATTGACAGATAAAACTTCGAGGTAGTACGGGACTTTTTCTATATCGGCTCCGCTATTAACTCTGACAACAACATCTCTTCAGAAATTAAACGAAGAATTACTCTTTCCAACCGCTGTTTCTTCGGGCTAAGAATGCAATTTAGTAGTAAAGCCCTCACTCGAACTACTAAGGCGATCCTATATAAGACCCTGATCATCCCAGTCCCGCTCTACGGCGCTGAAGCATGGAACGTATCAAAAGCGGATGAAGAAATCCTTGATCGATTTGAAAGGAAAATGCTTCTAAAAATCTTCGGTCCCATTTTCATTGACGGGCTATGGAGACGAAGATTCAACGAAGAACAATACGAGCTTTACAGCGACATGCTCCCAGAACGAATGGACACCAATACTTCGGTTAGCAGAGTCTTCGATAGAGTCTTCGATTCCCAGCCAGACGTCGGACGCAGCAGGGGAAGACCTCGCCTCAAGTGGCGCGCACAAGAAGAGATAGACCTCAACCAACTTGGAGTGCGCAACTGCAGGCAGTTAGCTAAGGACCGGGCTAATTGGAGAGCCATGTTGGTTGAGTCCCAGGTTCAGTCCAGACTGTAGCGCCACTTAAGTAAGTAAGGAAGTTATTACATGGCACCGTAAAAAATGATTTCAATCAATTCGAAGTACGGAACTGGAGACAATTAACTATGGACCTGAGTAATAGGCACGTTCACTATGAACCTGGGTAATAGGCATGTTGGTTGAAACCCAGGTGCAACCTGGACTGTAGTGTCACTGAAGTAAAAAAGCACCCAAAATCTTGTTATTTCGGTAATTACCTCATGTTGGTGGACATTGTTAAAGATCAACTACTTAGCTTTGACGATTAGCTTTGCCGTATATATAAAAACCAACATCACCTGAAAACCTGAAGCATCAATGGAGGTAAAATGAACAAATCTGACATTTTACCTCCATTGATGCTTCAGCACATATATAACGCATAGATATGACTCATCCTTAACATTTCTCATCATGAGAATTTGTCACAAAACTGATCCCTGACGACTTTTTTACAACCACAGTGAATGGATTAAATGCTCGTGAGGATTTTAACTCTCTTGCAAGAAATTCATGTTCCATTCATATGTCAGCGACCGTATTCGATTCTCGGAATGTATATCAAAACTATGTCCTTTGTCACAGACTATGTTATTTGTCGTTTATTGCTATTCACATATTCTGGGTTTCTGAATTCAATGTGTTATTCAATTAAGATAATTGCATTTTCTTAGCGAAGAAAACAAAAGAGTTTAGCCGCAAACTGCTGATGTCGAAACCCAGAATATGGTACTCACATATTCTGGGTTTCTGAATGTTTGTGTTCTCGGGTGTCCTTAATACTTTAAACCTAAATTTGAATATTTTCAGGAATAATATTGGCCTAAAGGTACAAGAACCTTAGCCCTTCATTCAAATTTCTTTAATCCAACCGATTTAATATATTTAGCACAACCTTATCGGTCTATCATTGCATTTCCACTTTCCATTTTCAGTATTTAATAGAGAAACAGTTTAAGCGTCACTGAAATGTCCCTACAGTCTGGCCTAGAGAATTTGCAACCATTCCTAGTCTTTGTTTTTAAATAATAACCTGTCACTGAATAAGCGTGCCTTTGTGGGTCTCTACGTATGGCGAATGTTACACGAATGTGTTTACTATGTCCTTTTGGTTAATAAGAATGAATCAGATATATGTAACTAGGCACTCCACCTACACGTATCCCAATTCATAAACCCCAATATCACGTCGCATCATTAAATTTGGTTAAGCACTTCCCGAACATTCCGAAAAAAAGAACTTAAAGCGATTTTTACCCAAGTACCCACCCTCCAATCAACTGCCAACCACAAATCTAATTCACATCCCATCGCGCACAATATGTTCTCAAAATGAAACTAATTTAAGATACACATCTCATCCTGGCCACAGAGCTTCCCAGATAGTCGACGTTCTCATCATATTCACTCTCCCGCCGAAGCCTCACTCAATCTGAAATCCACAAAATTGATCCTTCTCATAACCATAATGATAGCCTTCCACACAACCTGTTGGATACAACTACCAATACCACAAAGACTACTTCCCAGCCGACTGTCTAAGCCTCCCCAAATGAAGCCAACACTTTGTGTGCCGTGTCCCTGGCGAATCAACCATGCAAATTAAATGAAATTTCCCATCGTGCCTCCCTGTAAGTCCTCTGTTGGCGTCGGGTGTCATAAATCCTCAACGATAATTATATGCACCTTGCTCTCGATTCGATGTTGTTGTTGTTTTTTTTGTTTTTTGTTTTTGTGATTTAACCAAATTGATCCGTTCGTTGGGAAGAGGTGCAGTGCACAACCGCGACACAAAGGTCGTTCAATGCCAACCGTTCTCCGAGTCTGTTGCATCATCGGGAACGCACTGGCAACGCTTTGCAAACGTCTCTTTGAGCATAAGGGCGTTCATTCAATTCGTGCCTCTTAATAAATTGCCTTGAACGACCAACCGACCGATCGGCCGACCGTTGCGGACTGCAGTTCAGTTCAACTACATGCCATAGAGATCCCATAATGATACTGCGATGATCCCGCGCGTCGTCCAAGGAAATGCAGTGGAAGGCTCTACCATTTTGTTTATGGTAAACAGACGGTGTGCGCGCAATTCCGTCAACTGCATGGACGTGCTTACCCAACAAAACACACACACACACCAATGTAACCAACAAGTCAGCACACAGCAGCCGTGGAAGCTGAAATGCAAAAATTCGCAAAAAGATCGGCAGAGGATCGCTTGTAGATCGGTTCTGTTCCCATAGCGCATGACTCCCGCCTGCCAATTTTGGTTACATCATGGAGCGCAGGCAGAGGCAGGAAGGCTGTGTGTGTCTGTCAGAAACCAAAATTGGGTGCATCCCCCCTTGCAAAGGTTCAGGCAACCAAAAGCCAGTCTGAAGGTGTATTTGGATCCACATCTCGTTTGCATTTTCGTTTGCATGCAGATTTCGCGCGCCGATACGATCGTGATTCAGGTTCTCGTCTTAGCGAAGATCACTTACCCATCCGCATGCGGAGGCTCAGTAAGATGATGAAGTTTCATATTTTCCCCATTCTCGCGAGGAGCGTACATACATTTCGGCATCTTCTCATGTTCATTCAGTTATCTGTGAAGAGTGATCCTCAATTCGGAAGCTCCGCCCCAAGGCAGTATGCCGTTCTCTGCGAGCGATATCTGAAGTTGGGGCTACGCTGTACGTTTCATTATTATGCTTAGAATGGAGATTCGCGAATGATGAGATGAAATGAAATGAAATAAGAATTATGCAGTTGGATGGGTACCCGAAACGAAATTGTGTTCACATTCGCACACCCATTTCCCTTTGGCTGTTTGAACAGTGTGCCCATGCGCAGCACTGTGACGTGAATGGTTGGGGTCCGGATTGCGTTCATGGGAATTTTTTTTTGTCTGAATCTTTCAAGGGAGAGACTTCGTCCAGTAAGTCACCAATTAGGGATTTATGATTTCATGAGTTTGTCATAAAAGTTGAATCTCTCCGAGGTATTGGAAGCCATTTTGCATGTCTCTTGGCGTCGATTGAATCGCGCGAATGAACAGATATGGGTTGTGTCGTGTTTAATTAATTTTTTGAAGTGTGTCCGTCGGGTATGCACCTGCAGCAGAAAGGCTACGTCACGATTGCACTTTGCATGGATAATTAAAATTGATGTAAGGGTGCAATTCAACTTGAGATTTTGAAAGATATGCTATGGTTTTGAGCTCATTTGGTAGAATTAGGTGTCAACATTTTTTCAATTTTTCGGACTCGAGTGTTTTTCCAATGCGCATCGTTATTTTTTATCCAATTGATTGGTATAACTTTGCAATCTTTAGACTGAGAAATAGATCTTTCGTAAGTTTCCACTTAGCATACGACAAACGGCTTATGATACTCTCTTAAAGATAGAAGAGAAAAAGATTATTACCAAGGTAGATACTCCTTCAGATTGGTCGCATAATATGGTTATAATAGAAAAGAGTGAAAAATCGATTCTTATTTGCTTAGATCCAAGAGGTCTGAACGTGGGAATAACATCATTTAATACCCAAAATAGAAGATTTTATATTGAAAATGCATGGCATGACTTTTTTTTCGAAATTGGACTTTAAAGAGGGATTACGGCAACTAGACCTCAAAGAATTACCATATTTAGTACATCCTTTGGAACGTACCGATATAAAGTTTTACCCTTTCGTATAAGACCAGCACCGGAGAAATTACATATATTGAATGAAAAATAATTTAGAAAATTTGCTGGATGTATTTGGTACATAGATGATTTAATTATTGGAAGGACTTCAAAGGAGCATGATCAAAATTTAGAAAAAAGTATTGCAAAGAGCTAGGGAAATCAATATAAAATTTAATGAGAAAAAAAATTTCAATAAAGAAATATTTCACTTTCTCAACTCTAGAAAGTGAAATATTTGGGACGCATATTTTCTTGCCATACGAGTGAAAACCGTATATATATCCAAACACCTTCAAATAAAAACGATCTTCAAAAAATATTAGGTACGATCAACTATGTACGCTCCTTAATTCCGAATTTAGCAAGGATGTGCTCCTATTTATATTAGACTGGTCAGCAGTGCATGAGAAAGCACTCGAAAACATTAAAATGGACATCGTCAGTACTGGTATTTTGCGTTCATTTGAACCCATTTGAACTCATTACTATCATACAGACGCATAAATTTAGATTGTTGCATACTCCAAGATAGAAGGCCAGTTTCATTTGGGTCGAAAAGCTTAACGGCAACAGAAACTTCGAATTCTCAAATCGAATAGAGTTTTTGAAGATCGCTTATGCATTTTCATGACTATATTTATGGTCGACACGTTAAGATCCTTACGGATGACAAACCACTTGTGTTCATAATAACTGGGCCATTAGAGAAAACATATATTCTGTCAGATTGCAACGCATGAAAATAAAGCTTTTCAAATATCATGTTGAAATTAAATTTGTCCCGGGTAAAGATCTTCACTTAGCAGATTTGCTTTCCATCAATAAAACATGGTTCTTCCAGATTGTTAGCCAAACCAATATATTTATGAAATTTATACTGGTGGGTAATATGTTGCATCCAGCTGTCTTCTTTCAATTTAAAAAAAATGTATTACGGAACGAAAAGGCCAATTGAAAGCTGTTTACGGTTTCTCTTGCAACTTTATCGTGTCGTTATGTATATGTCATCACTACGCTTTTTCAGATGTGGACTTAAAAGTTCTAATGTGTTATCCGTTATTCTGGGTATGAAATCTGTTTTCCTTAATAAAGGAGAGACTATCAGACATTGGTTTCAGGAGTAGCTACAGCTCAATCTAGCCAGAAACGATTGTAATCCCCACTTTATGCGACTCCAATTCATTCACGCCCAAAATTTACGACAAAAAAAAATACCGAGTTTCCGCCGAGAAGGTGTAATACTTTGTTTGTCTATAATTTTTGATTAAATGAAAGGCAATGGATCATATATTGATAAATGTTTTACTGAATGTCGGCAATTAGGTATGTATGGAATACCATATCAGGTAAATGTCCGCCTCAGTTAGTCTCACAAATGCGAGCCATTTTGTGCACATTTTTCATTACATTCCCACACATTTCACGCGGTTTTTCATTTATTTCATCACGAATATTTCGTTTGAGTTTTTCAAGCGTTTCTGCTTTGTTTGCATAAACTATGCTTTTCAGATATCCCCACAGAAAGAAGTCCGGAGCAGTCGAATCAGGCGAACGTGGAGGCCAATCAACATCACCATTTCTTGAAATAACTTGTTGTGGACATGTTAACCAATCCCAAAGCATGCAGAATGCAATTGTGGCGTTTTATAGTTTTCAATCATATCAGGATATCGCTCCCCATTCATAGTTACCGTTACGCCGTTTTCATTTTCAAAGATGTAAGGTCCAATGATTCCTCCTGACCAAATTGCACACCAGACTGTAACTTTTAATGGATGCAAAGGTGACTGATGGTAAATTTGAGGGTTTTCCACTGCCCAGAAACGATGTTTCAGTTTATTCACATATCCATTCAAATGAAAATGTGCCTCGTCACTCGTTATAATTTTTTCATGAAAATAGGGGTTGTCATGGGCTAGCTGTAACATCCTATTGGAATATATTCGGCGGCGTAAATAGTCTTGTGGAAGAAGCTCTTGTGTCAACTGAATCTTAAATGGAAACAAATGCAAATCCTTGTGCAAAATTGTGGCCAAAGTTTTTCTTTGAGGACCAAACGCCTGATCACGGCGTCGAATTTAGGTTGATGGATTGTTTTGAACACTTCCTTCAGCAGCAGTAATGTTTTCAGCCGATCTTTCACTACGTTGTGGTCCATGCTTGGGCCTATCATCTACAGACCCTCTTTCTTTGAAATCATTTACTACACCATAAATAGTGCGTTTTGTTGGCACGTTGTTTCTTCCAAAAATTTCACGTCACTTTCTCATCGTCACAGTTGGAAAAATGTTTTAACGATTAAAACACGTTGGTTTATCGAATATTTTTGCATACTAAATTTGCCACGTGTCTGCTTCACGGCGGACACCCTGTACTAAGAGCTAAGGGTAGTTTTAAGAATTTGGCCTTGCCATTCCATTTTCTATTTACTAGGGCATTTCATCTGTCACCTCTCTAGAATAACTGGTGTTCAGTTTACAGAAAGTTTATTGTTTGTTCGGAGCCGTCTTTCTGTACTAAAAATCGTGCACCAACTTATGGGAATTATTCTTACAGTGAAGGAGATTTGTGCATGTTATACATTGATTTCGTTATACATATATACATATATAATCCTCCATACTATCTATTAACAACGAGTGATTTTTTAAGAGTTAAGTTTACAGGTTGGCGGAACTGGTTAGTAATGGCGTCCAAACGTAATATGTCAAAGTGAAAAGTGCAAGAATTGGAGCCGTCTAATTTTTGGTGAATGGGCCTTAGAACAGCTCCATGAAAATCCGCTGTTTTATCGAAAAATTGCTCAACCGATTCGTAAATAAGCAAAACTATCACATCTGGATTGATGAACAGCCACATGCCACAAAAAATAACCGATGCATCCCGAAAAAACGACAGTTTGGTGTGGTTTATCGGCTAGTGGCATCATCAGTTCATTTTTCTTTAAAGACGACTATGGAAGAAACTTTACCGTCAATGGCGAACGATATCGAGCCATGATACGCTTCTTATTTTTGCCCCAGTTGGCCGAGTTGAACTTGGTTGACATGTGGTTTCATCAAGACGGTGCCACATGCCACACAGCTCGTGAAACAATGGAAATGTTGAAGGATGAATTTGGTGATCAGCTTATCTCTCGAAATGGCTTTGTGAGTTGTCCGCCGAGATAATGCGATTTAACGCCTAGTTTTTAGTTATTGTGGGGTTATGTAAGGTCGTTAGTCTATGTGGATAAGCTATGTGGACAAATCACTCGTAATTCGTGGAATAAGGCCGAAATGCTCGAAAAAGTGACGCGAAATTGGACCTTCCATATGGACCTTTTGAAACGGAGCCGCGGACAACATTCTCATGAAGTTGTCTTCAGTAAATGGTAAAGGCCTATTTATCGATTGCAATACAAATTTTAAATATTTGATGCAACTTTGAGTGTTTTATTCGATTTGTAAAAAAACTTCACTTAGAAAATCATCAGTTACTAATACTTATTTCCTAATCGCAGTTATGTCGACGCTATTAAAGAGGTGTATATCGATTTTAATTTTCATGTTTATTGGTTGAATTTGGGATGAATAACGTGAAAACTTTCACCTGACTTACAAGAATACTACTCCATATCGTAAAAATGAAAACCAGCTGAAGATAGTCTTTATAGTTGAGCTCCTAGCCATAAGAGTAGCAAAACCAATAACAAAACAATACAAATCTCAAAGCAAATCAGCATTGGATATATGACAAGCTGAAACCCAAGGTTATCTTCAGCGGATTGACCAAATAATTTCATAGTGGGCCAGCTAAATTTGCGCCTCTATAAACGCGTGACGTTCACTGAATATCCTACTTATTCAGTGATTGAAGCGACGATCGTCCCATCACCAACATTAGGTCTCATCGATGCGATGCTTTCCATCAATAATCAGAGAATTGACTTTAATTGATCTAAACCAAAATTTAGCAAACGAAAATATACACAGGACGATGGCAATTTTGTGACGCGACGAAGCAGAGCGATTAAACTGAATGAAGACTTACAACTTCTAAGTCAATCTTGCCTCATAATTTTTCTTCGCTATTATTACAAAAAAAATGCTCAAAGAAAGTTGGATCATGTACCTAGCCATGTGCATATTAAAAACATTTTTTTATAGACGGATAAAATTATAACTCAGAGTTCTTATACAACATCAGTTCAACTTCTAGTCACCCAATCTTAATGCGTATAAAAGCCTTCTGGCACCCCTCTTGAAGTCTGGGAATATGCTCATTTTTTATTTACGCACTATAAAGTATTGCTTTCGAACCTTAACTTTGTATCTAAGACATTGCATGATCGACTTTAATAACGGTTCATCAAAGAAAAAGTAAATATTGCAAGCAACTTAGTTGCATTTTAAGTTAAATATTCACCAACGTAATTAAAATGGATATAGTGCTAAGATTGTAGTCATTTGCATGTAAGCATACTTCCTTTGGGAGGAATACATATACATACATTCGTAATCACTTTTATCGTGTCGATTTGCATATACATTCAGAAGTGCATATTCATCACGCATGTCAAATTTGCATGCAAGTGAAGTGGTACTTTTCAATTGTACTCCCTGCGTTGGTTATAGTTTTAGTCAGAGACTTAGAAAACATATGGTAGTTAACTTTTCGGTGGATTATGACAGCATTTGAGATTTTCTGAAAGTGCGGATTTCAAAACACTTTTAAGCCTCATATATGATGGCTTTATCAATTCATAGAGAGCTAGCTATAATGCAACAATAATCAAAGATTTCCTCGTTATATTAGACATCGATATTGATTTTTCGCACTTACTTTCGAATTCAAAAGATATACAGTCTACAGCAAAAGTTTGAGTACACCCTTCAAATTGGTGGAATTAATGAAATATTCGAACATCAAGTATGACATGTTTACGAAGGGTTTTACTAGCAAAAACTTATTTTCACCTGAGATTGGTTTGATTTTATTGTTTCGTTAGAAGAAATCATTTTATGTAGGTATAAGGTGTCAAAAATAATCTTATATGGTGTGTTTATGAAAAACAAATACAGGGTGTCCGCAGGGAAGGTATACTAATTTGTTTTGTCGCCATTTTGGTAATCATTAGTCTTGACAGTTCATATTTGGCAGTCGTGAAGTAGACACAAGGCAAATTAATTATGGAAAAATATTTGGTAAACCAACGTGTTTTAATCGTTAAAAAATTTTTGGGAGAAACAACGTGCCAACAAAACGCACTATTTATAGTGTAGGGAATGATTTCGAAGAAAGATGGTCTGTAGGTGATAGGTCCAAGCATGGACCACAACGTACTGCAAAATCGGCTGAAAATATTACTGCTGCTCAAGGAAGTGTTCAAAACAATCCATCAACCTCCATTCGACGCCATGCTCAGGAGCTTGGTTTTCAAGGAACAACTTTGGCCACAATTTTGCACAAGGATTTGCATTTGTTTCCATTTAAGAATCAGTTGACACAAGAGCTTCTTCCACAAGACCATTTACGCCGCTATACATATGCCAATATGATGTTACCGCTGGCCCATGACAACCCCGATTTTCATGAAAAAATCATAATGAGTGACGAGGCACATTTTCATTTGAATGGATATGTGAATAAACAGAAAAATCGATTCTGGGCAATGGAAAACCCTAAAATTATTCAACAGTCACCTTTGCATCCATTAAAAGTTTCATTCTGGTGTGCAATTTGGTCAGGAGGAATCATTGGACCTTACATCTTTGAAAATGAAAACGCCGTAACGATAACTGTGAATGAGGAGCGATATCGTGATATGATTGAAAACTTTTCTACGCCACAGCTGCATTCTGCATGCTTTGGGCTTGATTAACATGTGGTATCAACAAGACGGTGCCACATCGCATACTGCCAGGATTACAATAGAATTACAGCGAGTCCCCTTTCCAAAACAAGTTACTTCAAGAAATGGTGATGTTGATTGGCCTCCACGTTCACCTGATTTGACTGCTCCGGATTTCTTTTTGCGGGGATATCTGAAAAGCAGGGCTTATGCAAATAAACCAGAAACGCTTGAGCAACTCACGCAAAATATTCGTGATGAAATTCTTGAAATACCGCATGAAATTTGTGAGAATGTAATGAAAAGTGTACTCAAAAGGGCTCGCATTTGTGAGACTAACAGAGGCGGACATTTACCTGATATGGTATTCAATACATAATTGCCGACATTCAGTAAAACACTTATCAATATAAGATCCATTCTCATTCATTTAATCAAAAAATATAAAGAAACAAAGTAGTATACCTTCCCAGCGGACACCCTGTATTTTTTTAGATTAATTATAGAACAGCCACAGCAAGCAATTTTTTGTATTTTGTATTTTGTGCCACCGCGACTATTTTGCGTAACTAATACATCAAACTTAAAACTAATTAAGTTGGGCATACACTAAAAAAATCAAGTAACTTTGACTAGTTTATACACCACAACCGGTTCTCTTAATGTAACCTACTCCGACGGTCCAATCGGACACACTCCTGCTGAACCCGAGGAGCTCTCCTCTACCTAGAGCGGTAACGTCCACAGTTTTTCAGAAGACGTGGTAGATTAGCGGAACTGCCAATCAATTCTGTATCAGACCTCGACTATGCAAATAAAGGAAAGCTTCAGGCGGATTCAGACTTTCAAAACTATTCATCATTGGGGTAGAGATGGCCCCAAAGATCAGATCATTTTTCGAATCTAGCACGCCTTCCGAAGACGTGGTAGATTCGCGGAACTGCCGATCAATTCTGTATCAGACCTCGACTATCCAAATATAGGAAAGCTTCAGGCGGATTCAGACTTTCAAAACTATTCATCATTGGGGTAGAGATGGCCCCAAAGATCAGATCAATTTTCGAATCTAGCACGCGTTCCGAAGACGAAGACGAAGACCGACCATTGCTCTTGCAGCGTGAAACCCAATAAGTTTCACCAGATAAATGTCGGTTCTGTTTATGTTGGCTCCGTTGTATAGGACCTGATTAGTTTCATATGTGCCGTAGTCAGATACTGGTGTTCTATGAGGTCAAACACATTCTCTCAAACATCGTTATCTTTTCCATTTGAGATGGAGCAACGTTGTTAGGACACTATGTATGATGTAAGTCCTTACAACTCAGAAATATTTCATATCTCTCCTTTGTTTCATATGCTGTCTCATTTGATTATGCGGCTGCTTAATTTTTTTTCCGTGGGCTGGTGGAAATCTCGAAAGACACGATGAGCACGTGCCCAAAGAAGTGTGAGACCACCCTTTTTGTGTTTATACTGCAACTAAGTGCGACTTTTCTAGCAATTTTTTTATCACGAGTAATGAATGTTTGGCAGGTAACCTTTTCCGCAATTTATAGCGCTGTTAGTTATTATCGGGCCAAATCTATGGGCTTAGTTCTTTGGAGACGCCGCAATAAATTTGTTTCGTCGAGAATTCGGAGTACTAAAAATTTTGCACACAAACATAAAAAACACAAGATCACCGCACAGCTGATTGGCAAAAGCATTAACCAGCTATTCCGGCAGGAAATCCAAATCGCGAATTTACCCACGAATAGCTGGTTAATGCTTTTGCCAATCAGCTGTGCGGGGAACTTGCGTTTTTTATGTTTGTGTGCAAAATTTTTCGTTTCATCTTTAACCGCGGGAATACCTAGATGTCTGTGTAGATCTTCATTCCTTAACACGGCGGATTGACGAATGATCGTAACATTTTGTTTTTATAAAATTTGTAGAATGTTTGGATTCGTTTCACTGGTACAAACCCATAGTTGACCATATGTCCAGACCGGCTTTAGCACTTGCTTGTATAATTGCAGCGTGTTGTCAAGGTTAAGCTTCGAATATTTTTCAAGTAACAAGGACAGTTCTCTGTATTTATTTTTGAGTTCCTCGCATTTCTTTTTTACATGCAGCTTCCATTTGAATTTTTCATCGAGTGTCATTTTGATATTTCGCTTCTTTTGCAAAAGGCACTCGAACCGTGTTGAGAAGTACAGGCAAATTGCTTGTCCGTTTATTCGAAAAATCTACATGAATCGATTTGCTCTCGATAAGTGCAATCCGCCAGGATTTTGTTCATTCATTAACCTCGTTAAGAGCGTTTTGTAATTTCAAATTTGTTTCCACTATTGTTGTGCCAACTGGCTGTATCTTCAGCAAACGTGGTAACTATTGCATCATTTGTTTGTGGGATATCACGTATAAATATGAGGTACAAGAGTGGTCCAAGGACGCTTCCTTGGGGTACTTCTAAACCCAAACTGATGGCCAGGTAAAAGGCGTTTCTGATCAATAATGGGATGTAAGCGACCGAGTAATATCCTTTCAAAGACTTTTGAAGTTATTGGAAGAAGTGAAATAGGTCTGTAAGATTTTATTTCATTCGCGGATTTACCTGCGACTTCCACTGTCTTGGTATGTATTCTAATCTAATTGCTGCATTTGCAATGTAGAGGAGTTCAGTTAATGCTTTCCGAGGTAACATTTTTAGAAGTTCCCCTGTAATCAGGTCAGGTTTTTGGCTTTAGTTTCTGTATTTCCCTTTTAAGCTCGGCAATACTTGCATATCATATTATATTGCTATCGGTTGAAGTCTCGAATAAATTAATGTTTTCTGGACCATCAAATAGTTTGAATGTTTCCTTCAGATGTGCGGCAAAAACGTCTGGTTTTTCCTTATCGCTTCTTGCCCAAACGTCTTAAGTTAGTCTATTTGGTGGCAAAGCGTTTTTTGGCCGTCTTATGTCATTAATTGCTTTCTAAAGTGAATACTTCGATTCTTTTCCAGCGGTTAGGCTTTGCAGTTAAGTTTCTACTGCATGGTTCTTCAACTTTTTAATCGAATTGGATAGCAAGTTACTCAATTGATTGAGATGTGTTTTATCTTGCGGGGCACGAATTTGATGCCATCTTTTTCGAGCTTTTATTTTTTGTCTAAACAAATCTTTTATTTCCCGTGGGTACTTGATATTACTATAACTTACTGCTTTGCGATGTTGAGGAGCATTATTCCATGCTGCTTTTTGAAAGGTATCGATAAAGCTTAAATGAACTTGTTGAGTGGCTTTTCCTGTATAGTTTTTAGCCTGCTATCGCATATTACAATTTAGAAGATCGTTGCTCAACCAAACTATTTAATTATGGAATACTTTCCTTTCTTATAACTAAATCTATGTACAGGATATTCAAAACGAACGCTCATAACCACCTTAGTTTTTTTTTGGCACCTTCTCCCAATGTTTAACTAGCCTACAAACTATTTTCATTCCTCAGATCATAAGGTTTAGTAACCTTCAGACTACTACGCTCCTAATGATAACGACTTTCTTTATCATATTTTAGTATGGGACATGATTTATCATCGTATCATATAACTAGCATAATCGAGGGTTTGACAGAACAACACTTTTCCGTTGCATTTTTTTGGAATACGCCGACATGATTCATCGTCGTATCGTAGAGCCAGCATAATCGGGGCTTATACAGAACAGAACTTTTCCGTTGCATTTTTTTTTTGGAAAACTATTCCCTTTGATTAATAATTTTTTCGATAATGTAAATATTTGAGCCGTTGCATCGACGTAAAAACGTACATGTATTACAAACAAAAGAGTTGTGTACAAAACTGAGTAAAAAAATGTTTGTAATTCATTTAAAATATAAAATCTGCTGTGATATATTTTTTATATATACCAAGGAATACATACTTTACTCTTACCCCATACAAAGTCCAGCTGTCAGATAATTATTCTATACAAATCAACAAGATCCTCATTAAGGCATACTTTAACCATTTATATGTTTCTCTATATTTGTTTGCTGCCGTAAAGCGCTACCCCTTCATTCGTATTGAGAGTCGATGCCAGCTCCCCCACAAAATGTATAACACCAAATTGTTGCATTTGCAAGTGATTACCATGCAATTAAAAAACAAACATGAATCGACTACCTAAGTCGATGCACGAATATCTGCGTAAGACGTAATACACGGCATTCAACTTATCGCATGCAAAAAAGGCAAACAGAGAAAAATAGTAAAAAAAAGTCAAGAAAAAGTGAATGCAAAACGCATACTCAACGTAGTGATAATTAGTTACACGGAGGAGTTGTGTACGACTCTGGTTCGGTGAGTGGCATTATACGCCCCCTCCTCGCCGTATGCTAAATAATGTACCAGCCATTCATCAAAATCATTCGGCCAGTGAACGAATTCAAATTGCATTTGTTCTCATACATAGATATAAATACGAATACTCACATACACTATTACACCTGACACTTAAAAGTTGTTTTGATGCGAATGACAGTCGCAAACCTCCTCCTCCTCCTTCTCATCATTATTCTTGTTTGTGTCTGAAGTCTTTTTTCACTGCAAGTTGTAGTATCATTGTCTACATCCACGTACCGGGTAATTAGCGAAAAAATAAACCAAACAACCAGCAGCAACAACTTCGACTGCAATATAAACAATTGCGAGTATCTCCTCTACTGCTCTACGACATCGTATCGACATTGCCGTCATCTTGGCCTATCTAATTACGCAAATTGATGTCTTTTGTTTGGACTGCAACTGACAACACGGACAGGCTCGTCGTGAGCCATTCTTCGGAACAGAGTTTATCTTTCACTCGCGACTCCGATTACCTGATATTTGTAATTAGCTTTGGAAGAGTTTATTAACTCAAATTTGTTTATTTATCATTATCGTTTACATTCGTTTTAGTTTTTGTGTGTATTGGTGTGGTTATGTTGATGCATGCAACTACACCATGATCGTTTATCGAAGTTGCAAACCTGATTTGAGTACGGATTGGTAACTCAAAAGGGAACTCTTGTGGTGGCCTGCGAATTGGACTACTAATTGGGAGGTTGGAATCGATCTTATTGGATGATTGATTGATTTTGGTTGAAATGATTTTCATTTGACATGTAGATGGCGGATGTGATCCTTTCATTTGGTGGATTTTTCTTGGAATACAATTAAAAATTCGATTGATTTAGTTGGTATTGCTAACAAACTCCCAAACAAGAACTTAATGTTAATGATGACATTTTTGTTTGAAAATTTGTGAGTTGTGGCTTTTTTTTTGCAGGGATTTTGAATTGGGGATTTTGACTTTGAAGTTTTCATACCCAACCTGAATTATTACCCTGAGTAGACTGATTATTAAACTATTGCAGCACCTTCACCTGGTATTTACTGACTTGAAAAACTTTAATTCTCGTGCAAGGAAAGTTTGCCTGTATTTTAGTATCTTTATAGAAGTGATGTCGTACATAAAATATTCGTTTGTTTATTTTGATTGATTGTTTACAAAACCTTAACTTAGAATAGCTTGTTTTTATCCCGAGAGCTATACAGGCTTATGCGAGCTCGTGAATTCCATTCCAGTTGTTAAAAAAGCCACTCAGGACAATACTTGGGTATGAGATCATAATGCAGTATCTGGACTGTAGGGGGCATACTAAAGAATAAAATCACTAACTTGCTGGAAGAGATTGAAAAATAGCTTGCATGTGCATTACAGGGGAACAAAAATCGGGCAGATGACGAATCCAACCATCCTGATTTAATTATGCCCAAACTTAATGCGCCCAACCTCAGTCTTAC
This sequence comes from Rhingia rostrata, assembly GCA_949824845.1. Classification (NCBI taxonomy): domain Eukaryota; kingdom Metazoa; phylum Arthropoda; class Insecta; order Diptera; family Syrphidae; genus Rhingia; species Rhingia rostrata. The sequence goes on along the minus strand of OX463755.1, from coordinate 47,627,029 downwards.
GAAACCTATTTCAGGCGGACATAATGCTGTTGTTGATATAATTTAGATCCGTGCAGAAATTTTTACCAAAAGCAGCGCCACTTAAGAAAAAAAGTGGCGCTAATCCGGAATGAACATGGGCCTCAACCAACATGCCTCTCCAATTAGCCTGGTCCTTGGCTAAAAGTTGGTTGAGGTCGGTTTCACTTGTGCGCGCCACTTAAGGCGAGGTCTTCCTCTACTGCGTCCGACGTCTGGCTGGGAATCGAAGACTCTGCGAGCCGTAGTATTGGTGTCAATTCGTTCTACTTGTCCTAGCCATCTTAAACGTCCAATGCGGAGTTTTTTGACCAGGAACATGTCGCTGTACAGCTCATACAGTTCTTGGATATATTCTCGTATCCATAGCCCGTCCACGCAAACGGTACCGATGATTTTTCGAAGAATTTTCCTCTCAAATCGACCATCTCAAAATCGATGAAGGATTTCTTCATCCGCTTTTGAGATGTTCCATGCTTCAGCGCCGTAGAGCAGGACTGAGATGATCGGGGTCTTATACAGGAACTCCTTAGTAGTTCGAGTGAGGGCTTTACTACTGAATTGCCTAGCCCGAAGGAACAGCGGTTGGCAAGTGTCATTCTTGGTTTAATTTCTGACGAGATGTTGTTGTCAGAGTTAATATCGGAGCCGGGATAGACAAAGTTCGGTACTACTTCAAAGTTGTATCACTCAATGGTGACGTTCTGTCTAATTCATCGATGCTGTGTTTCCTTTCGTGTTGACAGCATATACTAAGCCTTTCCCTCATATACTTCTAAACCAATTTTTGCCGCTTCTTTCTCTATACTAGCAAACGCGGCTATGACATCACGTTGAGTGCTACCAATGATGTCAATATCGTCGGCGTATGCTAGTAGTTGCACCGATTTTTGGAATATTGTGCCTCTGGTGTTGGCTCGTGGGTTCTACACAATCCTCTCAAGAATCCTCTCAAGAAGAAGTCACTTGACAGCGCATCGCCTTGCCTAAATCCTTTTTTTGGTATCGAATGATTCGGTGAGGTCGTTTCCGACCCTGATGGAGCAGTGAGAATTCTCCATCGTTATCCTAAACGAACTAACGCGTTTGGGCGGTATACCAAAACTAGACATGGCTCTGTATAGTTCGTATCTATAAATGCTGTCGTATGCGGCTTTGAAATCGATGAATAGGTGGTGGGTATCGATTTGGACTTCTTGGGTTTTCCTGGATCTGCCGAAGTGTAAAAATTTGATCGGTTGTGAACTTTCCTGGCCTAAAACCACACTGATAAGGGTCGATCAGGATGTTGGTAAATTAAATATTACGGCATATAGAATATCTGTGGTTGGTGCAGTTAATAGGGTATCCTTTTATGTTGATCGGGAAAACGATGCTGAAGATCCATTCTTCAGGCATACTCTCTTTCGACCAAAGCTCGGCGGGGAGGCCGTCATTTCCAGCAGCCTCATTAAGTTGGAGTTTAGAAAATTTTATCCTCACTTCACTCATATCGGGTGGTTGGCAGCTTTCGCTGTTGTGGCCAATATTAAATGTTCCGTTCTGCCTGACAGCGGAATGTTGTTCGTCATCGTCGCTTAACAGTCTGCAGAAGTGGTTCTTCCATATTATCAGCATCGACTGAGTCTCAACTACGATATTTCCATGTTCATCTCGACAGGATTCTGTTCGAGCTTTGTATCCTTACCTTTGACGTTTCACACTTTGGTAAGACACATCCGCATTCTTACCTTGTTCGCCTTAAGGTAGTGGTTCTAGTCAATGTTAGCTTCTCGGAATGTTCTGACATCCAAAAAATTGGATGCGTGCCTCTGGCTTATCGCAATGTGATCAATTTGCTTGACCGTTCGTTGATCTATAGACCGTCATGACCCCTTATGGATATCGAGGTGAGGAAATCATGTGCCGGCACGATTTTAACATCGAACTTCGGTAGTTGCTCACAGGTTTTGTCAAGAAGCTCCTAGAAGCAATCCTTAGCTATATCATCTTTTGTCCTTGATGCGGATTGATGCGTTCGCTAATGTCTTGGAAACATAAGAATTCTTGCCTAAGTCTGGCACTTATAACAAATCCGCATCCGAATAGTCGATGTTTCTTCTCACTTTAACACGGTCCATCCCATAGTATTTCCTGGATGACAGTAATGTCTGATTTGTAGCGTTTTAGGGCTTCCGCTAGTTGTTCGCATGCAGCTATCCTGTTTAATGTTCTCACAGTCAAGTCAAGGTGTTTGCTTTTTAAATTTTGAGAGCCATTGCATTTCCTGTGTATTCATGTCCCAGTTTTACTGGTATTGTGAAGTGTTGCAGATTCCAATATAATTTCAGATTTTGCTGCTCGATTATTTAGTCATGTCTTGGACCCACACAATAGTATGGTATGTCTGATGAACTTTGAAAGTCAACAATTGTTGGCATGAGTTAAAATTTCTGACTAATTTCATGGTAACTGCTGGCAACAGGTCAGCTTCGGATTAAGGGTTACCCACCTCTTTGCTGAATATAACTTGAGCGTTTACATTAAAAACTAAAAAAAAAATATGAGGCTTCAAATGTACGAGCCTGAAATCTAAAAAAAAAACGTTTACACCTATAACAACTTGGGCCCTTCATCCACCAGAAATTCTCGGAAACACGGAACACATTTGATGCTTGGAGATATCGAAGGTTTCTTTAACGTGATTAGGATCTCTCCCCATCTGACTGTATTCAATGCATTTTGGTTCATAGATTCTAGTTGTATTATTTTTAAATTGTGGTTGTCCTGCTGCCACACTGCTTGAATTGTTCCAATCTGGAGAATCTTCAACTAAAACAAATCAGCCTTCGCATAAACAACATAATTTATGCACTGTTGGTGTGAGTATTGGCCTTAGCATCTTCGCAAAGTGCTTTTCTGCTAGGCATACATTCAGTTTTGTATTAATCTGAATAGCCTTTACATTTGACGAGTGCCAGACGCCATATTTTGCACGTTTTTGGATATGGTATGGACTCCTACTTGAATCGTTTGTACAAACCTATTATCGATTGAGGATTCGATTTGCCCTTAAACACTTCCCTTGGAATGGCGTCTGGTCCTATGATTCTACAGCCTTTTCAGGGTTAGAGTCAACTTTTCTTTCCTAAATAGCAAAACTTCTATGTAGTATGCCCTCAAGTGCATTGGATGTTCGATCTTTTTTGAATTGCTTTCCAGAGTGTATCAAACTTTTTTAACAGACTTACACGAAACAAGTCAGGATGACTCTAGGTGTAAGCAATTCCAACTACACACAACATACAATCCACAGTCATAATAGTTTGGCTAATTTAAAATTAAACAACTCGGCACGATCACAAAAGCTCTACCAACAATGGCAGAACCGTTTCATTATATTTCACTCCCTCTTTGTAGTCCGAATTATAGTCCTTTTCATCTCTCCATTCACCGCACCGAATCGCAACAAAAGTAAACAACAATATTAACCGTATCAAAGTCGCGCAGCCGCATTTGATGATGCCGATGATCGCGCGGCATAATCTCTTCTTGGCCCAGCGCAGTTATGAGCCCAGTCGTCCTCCACGTATAAATAAAACTGATCGACAAAAAAAAAAACACACACACACAAACATAATTTTCCAGCGGCAACACAGAAGGACGCGGCAATCAAATGTTGCTTCATGAAAGAAATAAAAGGACATGCGCACAAGCGCACACACGGTCTGTGATAATAAAGTGGATCAAAAGAGGGGGAACCACAATTCGCGACTCCTTCTCACGTCCGCGCGCAAACGTAAGTGCACTTGCCATTGTGATCCCATACAAGAGTAAAAGTCAATCGGACGAGACCTAGAACCCGTCCACCTGAATCACTACTGACCAATAAATTGAATCCATCGTCGTCTTACTTTTTTTTGTAGTTGTGTCGTCTCCTCGCGCAAAATATGATTCAATTTCATCGATTCCACCGCAATGGGGTTCCAATTGCAATTGCGCGCCAGCATACCCTATGTATGTATCTTGAGAGCTCTGATTTATCGAAAATTTGCATACGAGCGATATTTTATGGTAAAAGGATGCACACAAATCCTCCGCACTGGGATAGAATTTAAATTGAAACGTTCCATCAGCAAAGGCATACAAAGGATTGTGCGCACTCCACGAAATCCAATTTGAAGACACGCCGAGGAAGCGATTTATTTTCCTCGAGTTTTTCTTTCTTTTTTTTTTTTGTTGGTTAGCCTGAGAAAGGCAAATTAATTTCAAGCCGCACCGTCACTGCGCTCAGTGGCTGCTTTGATGGACTGTGGTGAGGGTAATTAACTCGTGAAAACTGGACGAGCAAGTGTATTCACGAAATTAACGCAATTAGCCATGGTAACCACTCAATAAGGCACCGAGTGCCCCTAATGAGTGCGACGACTAATCGACGGCTTTTACATCATCATCGTCAGGAATAAGCATCATCACTGCGCACAACAAAATAACGCATCGTCCTCAGAAGCACTGTGGCGACGCAACAACCGCAGGAGAAAAACAACAACAACAACAACAACAAAAAAGACACAACCGCAGCAGAATCAGCGGACTCATGAAAGGATCAGGCGCGCGGTGGACCTTCTGAAGTAGCGCGCTGTTTATTAAACCAAGCAGCGACCAAAGGCACAACCAATCTCCGCAAACAAAAGAATGGATAATTTGATGGATGGATGGATGGATCGACGCAGATGACGTATGCGCGCGGAAGGGATACACTCATCCCTCTCTCTGTGTGTCTCTTTGAAAACAAACTAAAACAGTGAATCTCAAGCCGAAGTTGTATCTTTTTGGTTGCAGAGCGCTCGACCGGTTCCCACACCATTGGAATGTGCATTTGTGTGAATTCAAGTGCAGTTTTCCTTAAGAAGCAAACGCGCCATGGTGGGATATTTTGTTGTTTCGATTAGATACCTCGTTTGGATGTTGCGGTTCGTCACATTTTTTTAAGATTTTTGCTAGAGGTTGACAAAGTATAGTTAGCTGTAAGATTCTATAAATGTTCGTAAGGATTTAGTATAAAGTAATAAATGGTTTCTTCGCTTATTTGCTGATATGGAAGTTATCGAAAATCTGCATCACGTGAGAGATTACTTTAAAAAAAATATCGCTGTCTTCGGGAAGTTGAAACTGAATTGGTCGAGTTCGTCGGTCGTCGGTCGTCGTTCTTAAGCTGCATAACCTACCGCGATCATTCCATCATTAGTTAGAACGGAGAAGAGCGGTCATTTGCCTTAGATAGCTACTTTTCAAACGTCAGCTTAGTGATCATAACCTAACGCGCGTATCGCAATTGCTTTAATTTAGCCTTGTCGGTTACTGGAGTCCGTCCCTCGAGCTATCATATCAAGTGATGTTATGAGCACATTGAGGCTGTAAGAACTTCATTTTCACGAAAGGCAATACCCACGGAATTCTGCATACAAGCATGCGTCTATCCTTGATGAAATGGAATTTTTACTTTCCGACAATACGGTTTTCGTAGCAACAGGTCCACAGGTGGTTTGAAAGCATGTCTCACCGATAAGTCGAATCAATTTATCCATCTTGGTTTCGAAAACAAGATCGTTGAACTTGATATTTCAAAGGCATTTGACAGGCTTTGGCGTCGATAAAAGTTTTCATTAAGTCGTTTTGGACGGTTTCAAGTCTGATACTAATTTAACAAATGCTGGTGTTCCCCAGGGCTCCTTTTTATTTTCGACACTCTTTCCCATTTTTATAAATGACCGCTTGTCTGCAACCTCTAATCCAATCCATTCCTTTGCTGATGACAGTACCCTCAGCTTTTCATATTTGTTCTCGAATCCACGAACTTTATCTTAGGATGTAGATAAAAAACGACAAAATATGTTGAGCTCATTAAATTCCTACCTCGACAGCATAATTTAAGGAGAAAATCGAATTTGGTGGAATTTAATGCTTCCAAAGAGCAATGCTGTCTCCTGTCATCTAAGTGAAACCAAAATGTACAGCCGCTATCCATGAATGGCGCTTATATCGTGGAAACTAAAAAACTTTCCTTGATCGTTATGTGCGTCAGTAACGACCATATATTCGAAACACCTAAAAATGCACCGAAATGTCTAGGTTTCCTCAATCGATGTAAGAAATATTTCACCCTTCTGATCTGGCCTCACTATGACGGGTGGTTAAATTGTAAATGCCGATGTTGATTTTGGATAAAACAAAAATTATTTAGGAAGCTTTTGTCATCTCTTTTTTCTATGATAATATTGGTACGGTTCAATTATGTATGGAATAAAACATCGGCCAAATGGCCTCCGCGATCTCGGCGGCACACTCCATCCGATAGTCCAAATTTTCGATGACGCTGAGGCATAATTGAGGTTCTATGCCGTTAATGTCTCGAATTCAGGGTTACAAAGTCAGTAGTTTCTTCTTAACTTTAACCCTGGAATAGAGCTCATAAGGTTTATAAGAATATTTAACAGTCCTACAGATGTCTTTAGGGCTGTTGATCATTATGGATTCTTTTAATTTAATAGAGATTCTCGAAATTCGTTATGTAGCGACCGTGTTGTTAAAGCACGGCTGCCATAGTAGATGTAAATTGACAGTAGTGATCCTATGAACCTATGCCAATTAATAATATAAAGATTTTGCCGTTGAATAATGTTCAAAACGAGTCTTTCTACCCAGCGAGATATTCTTCGGAGCGGACAATTTCCCGCAACGCATATTTTGTTGGAGATTCAAATTCCATTCGAGGTATGTGTCATCGGAGAAAAAATCACGTCACTACAATTCTTAAATTAATTTCGCGAAGAACTTGTGTTGGAATAAATCGGAAAAATAATTGCATTTAGCTGACAAAAATTGCACGCGAATTGCACCTGAACGCACTTTAACTCAATTCGCCGGGATGCGTTACAAAATATCGGAGAAATATTCCGAACAGCTTTTCGTAAGAATACCTCGAAGCTAAAATCCTCCCAATTGTACAAAATTGGATAATTTTCCGGCCGACGGCTACCTCGCTAGGAATGTCTGTTCAAACAACGTTCCGCGGATTATGTCACCATTGATCACCGAAATGCTAGGTCTGCTGAACGCATTGTAGCTGCATGTGGGTGGTAAATTTCTCAACTCGGAACTACGACCTTAGAGAATTTTTTTTCGAATTTTATATTTTGGGTTTGAACTCATATCAAGTTAGAAACCCGAAGCTAGACAGTCATATGCAGCACAATATTTTAATTAGACCAAATTTTCGCAAAATCAAAAAAAAAAAAAACAAATTGAGAAGTGATGCTCATTTTGAATGTGTGAACATGAAAAATGTCGAATTCAGGACAACACCATTGCACTTGAGATGCGCCAGCACTAGGATGATCTGCGATTGTCATTTCCGTTAACGGAAAGAGCTACCGATCGATGATAAGCACCTTCATGTGGCCTCAACTAAATGATAAAAGTTACCAATGACATGTTTTGTCAAAAGGATTTTTTTTTAAATCATTTTTATTATAATTCCTCGTAAAATTTACTTACCTGCTGGAACAAAATTTAGGAAAAACTATCCACTTATCAACTACTTAACTGATTTACTGGCCCCATACGGGGCCTTAAATTTAACAATAAAAACTTAATTCCAATGCCTTTCTGCCAGTGTCAACAGGATGGCACTACGTACCACATATACTTAGTTACTTACTCACTTACTTACTTACTTAAGTAGCGCTTACTTACTTGGGCCTCAACTAACTTGCCTCTCCATTTAGCCAGGTCCTTAACTAACTGCCTCCAGTTGCACACTCCAAGTTGGCTGAGGTCGTTTTCTACTTGTGCGCTCTACTTAAAGCGAGGTTTTCCTCTACTACATCCGACGTCTGTCTCGGAACCGAAGACTCTGCGAGCCGGAGTATTGCTGTCGATCCGTTCTATATGTCCTTTAACGTCCAATGCGGAGTTTATTTGACGAGGGTCTTGTCGCTATATAGTTCTTGGTTGAATATTCGTCTCCATAGCCCGTCAATGCCGAAAGGACCGAAGATTGTTCGGAGAATTTTACTCTCTAATCGACCAAGGAATTCTTCACCCACTTGGACACGGTCCATACTTCAGCGTCGTAGAGCAGGACTGGGACGATCAGGGTCTTATATAGGATCACTTAATTATATCAGGTGATGAGGGCAGGATTGCCTTCTTAGCCCAAAGAAACAGTGGTTGGCAAGAGTAATTCTTCGTTTAACTTCTGACGAGATGTTGTTGTCAGAGTTAATAGCGAAGCAGAGGTAGACAAAGTGCCGTACTACCTCAAAGTTATATCTGTCAATGGTGACGTTCCGTCCAAGTCGTCGATGTTGTGTGTCCTTTCGTATTGGCGTATTTCGATGTTGTGTGTCCTTACGTATTGACAGCATATACTTCGTCCTGCCCTCATTTTCATCTTGCAAAACCCATTTTCGCCGCTTCCTTCTCTATACTAGCAAACGTGGCTATGACATCACGTTGGGCCGACTAATGACTTCAATATCGTCGGCGTATGCTAGAAGTTGTACCGATTTTGGAAAATTGTGCCTCTGGTGTTGGGTCGGGAGTTTTGCACATTCCTCTCAAGAATAATATTGAAGAAGTCACATGACAGCGCATCGCCTTGCCGAAATTCTGTTTTAGGTATCGAATGATTCGGTGAGGTCGTTTTCAACCCTGATCGAGCAGCGAGAATTCTGCATCGTCATCCTAAACAAACGAAAGCGTATTGGCGGTATACTCTCTAGTTTTGGTATAACGCCAAAACGCGTTCGTTTGTGTAGGATGGCGATGGAGAATTCTCGCTGCTCGATCAGGGTCTAAAACGACCTCACCGAATCATTCGGCTCTGTATAGTTCGTATCTATAAATGCGACTTTGAAATCGATGAATAAGTGCTGGATGTCGATTTGGACTTCTTGGTTTTTTTCCTGGATCTGCCGAGGTGTGAAAATTTGATCGGTTGTGGGCTTTTCTGGCCTAAAACCACACTCGTAAGGGTCGATCAAGTTGTTGATAAACGGTTCCAGGCGTTCACATATTTAGGCATATGTGATCTTGTAGCCGATGTTGAGGAGACTTATACCTCTGTAGTTGACGTAGTTCAGAGCGTCTCCTTTTTTGTGGATCGGGCAAACGATGCATTCTTCAGGCATACTTTCTTCCGACCAGATTTGGCTTATGAGTTGGAGGATGTTACTCACGGTTTTAGCTCAGTGGGACTCCGTCATTTCCGGCAGACTTATTAACCTTGCGAGCTTAGATGTTGCTATCCTCACTTCATCTAGGTCGGGTGGTTGGCAGTTTTCGCTGTTGTTGCCAATACTAAATGTTCCGTTCTGCCAGGCAGCGGAATGTTGTTCATCATTCTTGTTTAACAGTTTGCAGAATTGGTTCTTCCATATCCTCAGCATCGACTGTGTCTCAACTACGATATTTCCTTGTTCATCTCGATGACATTCTATTCGAGAATTGTATCTTTGCTTTTGACGTCTTACGAACATTGTTCCTGTAGTGGCACCTCTCTATATCCCCGATCGCGCGCTGTTTTTATTCCATTTTTTCTTTCTGAAAAGCCGATGCTCTTCCATTTTTCTCTGCCTATAGAGCTCAATGGAAGCTCTCGTCTTCACCTTTAGCTTATGCTTGTACGCCCCGTTCTTGACTGGAAGCATCTGCTACGTACCATACAGCTCATGCTAAAATTAACACTTTGGACGAATGATTTGAGAACTTGGTTATTTCGTGCTTCAGCGACCGAGGCCGATAAATATCCCGTCTTAAGAATACGGTCCCTTAAGCAACGCTCTATAATTATCTGGTAACATTTATTTGAGCTACACTTGTGCAAGGTATGGACTTAACAGTCTCAGTAACAGGAGTGTATTTATTTTTTTAATCTGGAGGCCACCTATATGCAAACTGATGACTAACCCGTTTCGATTAACCCGTTTCAGAGCTGCAGATTTTTTTCTGAAACTAACGTAGCGTTACGGCTTCCATGAGATTTGGATGACTCCAGCATTCAAATTTTTTGTCATCCGGTTTATAGGTAGGGGGATGTCTTGTGTCGTATGAGTTGAGCAGGGAATCATCACATAGTTTTCATACTTTTCCATGCAGACTCAACTTTCGATAAAACGTAAGTCCTATAACTCATGACAATATATGTGTTTGACAGCGGTACAAGGAAGGAGCCTACGAATAGAAAGTCCTTGTTTTTGGGTTCAACACCCTCCAATTTTCGGGTTCCATTTTGGTTTCATTTAGTTTTTGATTCGCATTCTCTGAAAAAAATTCAATAAACCTTGAAGCACCTTAGGACACATGGTTTCTTGAACCTTATATAAATATTTGATGATATTTTTAAGCTACTTGATGTCCTTTTGCTTGCTTTGGCAATCAATGCTTCCTTATGTGACATTCAGATGCAACTGCACTTTTCGGTCCAAAGACAGTTAATTTTGTGAACGAAAAAAAAAAGACTTAGCCCATTATGGTATTTAAAATTTACGCTTGCCTTCTCCGGGATAAAAACAATTCAAACTCGAATATCCTTCCCCCTCCTCCCATATCACATTTCATAATAAAGCAAATCTAATCAAATTAGAGCCCTGCAAAGTCTTTGATTTAAATGTACTTCCGTTTCTTTAAAGAAAAAAAAAATATTTTATTGAATATTCCATATAAAAACATCGCTCTTCGTTTAACGTAATAAGGATATCCATTATCCGTCAGCCGATTTATGATGAATTCCTTTGACCAGTCAATCAAATTATCGAACGATAAATGGCCACTTGCACTTTGAATGTTCACCAAAGTGAATTTCCTCCTTCCAAGGCTCATAATACCTCCGAGTTTGTGTAATTTTGTTCTTGATAAATTTCCTCCTTTGATATCCTTTTAAAAGAATCGATTTCATTCGAAAACCAAGAGGGGGAGGAAGAACAGTACACAGAAAAAAAAAAACGTTTTCAACTAAATTGTGAATATTCAATTTTTCATTCCATAAGCGATAAAAGGAAGTCGACCCTGTTTTTTGGATGCATTTTTCAAATATCCTTCGATTGTGCATTGTGCATTAATTTTCTGTTTACGTTCCCACGTCCCAATAATGAGGGATCAATGCCAATTGTATGGTGTGCTCGCATCGCACACCAGCGGCAGCCGTAGGAGTAAGATTCACTTTTCTCTCCTTTGTGTTAAGTGAAAGTATCTTAAAGAATTTACATGATTACTCTGACAAACATTGGGGTGCAACCGATGGAATTGTCTTCAAGGATTTATTCTAGTACCTGCTGTGAAATGGGTGCATAGTGCATACTTCATGCAGTTTTCAGTACCTGCTGATTGTTGCAAGGATATTTTTTATAAGACTTTGCATGTTGCAGGTGATTGCGTTAGATTTTTCCCATACATTTGGCAAGGATATATTGATGCAATGGTTTGGGATATTATGGGTGATTTTCATAGATTTGCATGGAAAATTGATCATTTGAGTGACAGGCGTGTGAGGGATTTTTGGTTATGATCTCTTTCAGAAAAAAAAAATCATGACTATGAAAATGGAAAGGACAGTGGATGTTGGATGATGTAGTATGTCATTATAATGAGGATATGCTTTGAGTCGTGATAAGTGAAACGGAAATCAAAATGAATACTTGTCGGTACTAAAATTGTGTCGCAGAGGATTCGTTCAGGGATTTCTATACTGTGGCGCTGTGGTTGAAATGCGGCTTAGAAGATCTGGGTTTGACAGTATCTATCAATGGTTTTCACTGACCCATCTATTGCATTGACCTGACATATCATGGAATTAGTACTAATTGTAAGCGGAGGCCGTGGTGCAGAGATTTTAGTATGATAATCTGTAAAACAATGCGGTAAAGCTTAAGTATTTGTGCGATACGCTGTTAAAAAAACAACTAGTTTGGAAAATATAAGGTCTAGTCAAATTATGCCTTGAGTATCACCAAACCACATAATAAAGGATGCTTGCAAAAGGATTTTTTGGTTATTATTATAAAATAATTTTAAAGTCTTAAACAGTGCAGCAGAATACTGCGTTAGACGTCTGTCTGGGAATCGAAGACTCTGCGAGCCGGAGTATTGGTGTCTATTCGTTCTACATGTCCTAGCCATCTTAAACGTACAATGCGGAATTTTTTGACAAGGGGCATGTCGCTGTACAGCTCGCATAGTTCTTGGTTAAATCTTCGTCCTCAGAGTCCATCAATTGCCCTCTCAGTCCATAGAGACAGTGGCTAGCAAGAGCGATCCTTCCAGTGATTTCTGACGCGTTCTCAGTACCGAAATTAATACCGAAGCAGAGTTATAGAAAGTGCATCTCTATATAACGGTCGATTTTGACGTTCCTTGTGTTTCATCAATGCTGGGTGTTCCTCCTTGTTCACAGAAAATACTCCCTCAGCATCCACTCTAGATATGAAGCCTTCATTACACTCGCGTACCTGGCAAGGATATAATGATTAGTCTGATCAATGATGTCAATATCGTTTGCATATTGCTCAGAAATTTGGAAGAGTGTGCCTTTGATGTGGGCTCGAGAATTTTGCACAATCCTCTCAAGAATGCTATTATTAAGAAGTCACGTAACAATGCATTGTCTTAATCCTTTTTTGTGGTCGTTACCGACCTTGATTTCATATAGCTAGATATGAGACAACAAGCATCCAAGCATGTCTGAACATTCCGAGGAGATAACATCGACACGGACCACTACCTTGTTGCAGCCAAGGTAAGAGTGCGGATATCCACCACGCCATAACAATCCAGAAATACTGTAAACAAATTTAATATCGAATGACTGCAATCGCAAGAGACCGCCAAGACCTTCGTGCAACACGTATCCCTTAACCTCTCAAATAACACCATACAACCAACATCGAATGTCGAAGAACAATGGCAACGATGCCAACAAGCCATACGATCAGCCGCAACTGGTGGGCTAGGTTTCTTTCGCTGACCAGCAAGAAACCCCTGGTTTGATGAGGAATGCCGACAGATATGCCAGCAGCCAAGAGCGAGGCATTCAAGGCTAAACTGCAGGTGAAGACTAGAGCTGCCATTGAGCTCTATAGGCAGAGAAGAAGGGAAGAACAGCGGCTTTTCAAAAATAAGAAAAAAGAGCAAGAAAAGCGCGCGATCGAGGATATAGAGAGTTGCCACTCCAGGTACAATGTTCGCAAGTTTTACCAAAGTGTAAAACGTTAAAGCCAAGAATACAAGACTCGAACAGAGTACTTTCGAGATGAAAAAGGAAATGTCATAGTTGAGAAATATTCGATGCTGAGGGTATGGAAGAACCACTTCTGCAGACTGTTAAATGGCGATGACGAACAACATTCCGCTGTCAGGCAGAGCAAACCATTCAATAGTGGCAATATCAGCCAAAACTGCCAACCACCCGGCCTGAGTGAAGATAGCAATATCTAAGCTCAAGCTTAACAAGGCTGCTGGAAATGACGGCCTTTCGCTGAGCTTAATAAAGCCGGAGGAAATGAGTTGGTAAATAACATCTACCAACTCATACTCCAAATCTGGTTGGACGAAAGTATGTCGGAAGAATGGACCTACAGCATAGTTTTCCCGATCCACATTAATGGAGACCCTCTAAACTGCGCCAACTACAGAGGCATTAGTCTCTTCAACACCGCCTACAAAATCCTATCTGCCGTAATATGTGAACGTCTGGAACAATTTACCAACAACCAGATCGAGCCATATCAGTATGGTCTTAGGCCAGAAGGGTCCACAAACGATCGAATTTTCACACCCCGCGGATCCTAAACAAAAAACCCAACAAGTCCAAATCGATACCCACCACGTTCGAGTCTTATTTCATAATTACATCCCTACACCGTCACTTCTTCAAGCTTTTGTCTGAATATATGCTTATGACTGATTAGCTTTTGTCTGAATACCTGCGGTGCTACTATTAGTCCTGATTCTGTTGATCACCATGGAGGGTATTTTTTGTTTGCAAAAACATTATTTTTTGTCTGATGATATACCAACTAGACTACGGGTTCTCATATAAATAAACGATCGTAAAGTTCAGATCGGGCATTGACCCTATCTGCATCATCTTTAAGAACGCTTGGCTTTATGTTGAGTTCAAGATAAATATAATACCAAGTCTACATTTTTTAATAACAGAGTACGGCTACAAGAAATTTGGCAGTAATGAAAAAGGGCTACTAAAAAACCAGCCTTGTATGGAATCAAGGTGTTCAATGTAAAGGTATCCTTACAGCGCCAGCTATTAAGTTTTCGGAGGTGGTTGCAGTAATAAAGAATTAGCTGTCTGTATAGTGTGGCCAAAAGATTAGGCTATATAAGCTGAGGCTGCCTATTGCCAGTTTTGTCGGGCACAGAAAAGATTAAGTATGGTCGGTTGCTCCTTTTAACACATTCATCCAATGTTGCATGATCGACAGACAGTGTCCCGTGATGCCATCTATGGTGAAGCTTATCTATGAAATCAAAATTGTTTCTGAATCCGTACTTCTAATTTTGAAAATGATGATTTAGAATACCGTCTCCACCATATATCTCAATATAATTCGCATGCAGGGAGCATTAGAAAAGCTTTTACCATTACTTAAGGGACCCTATATCATGTAAAAGAACTTGTAAAACCGTAGACGAGGCTGTGAAATTCTCAAAACTTTTCATGTAGCAAACATTCCTGTAAATATATCTTCAGCCATAAGCTAGCTAATCCAATGACCACAATACTCATCTCTCACCTTGGACTCGACTAATTTTTAAAATAAGTTTACAACATCACCTTTGCAAGGAGATGTTTTTTTTTTTTGAAAAAAAAAATATAAGAACAACACCTTTACAGTTCCCAGAAAAACCTTAGAGTCGTAAAAAATGTTGATATCTTCAGTAAAAATCCATTTGATCTGTTTGCACGTTTTTATCGGCCAAACTCTTTTAGTTCCATCGTATTTGGCCGAAATTAGGTCAAAATGACCGTGGAATGGTCAGTGTCTGTAAGGATTATGCAGCATAAGTTTTGATTACTATTTTTGGTCTTTTGTATTTTTATCATTGATGTTATCATCCGAGGTACCTTAGTGACGCGATGGTTGGTGCAATGAACTGCCGCGCAGAAGGTTTGGCTTCGATTCACAGCGGTAGCAATACCTACCTAAATGATTTTTCGCTGGCCCTCCTCTCGTGATGGCATATCACCCGAGTAGTCTTAATTGTCAAGAAGAGCTTATCCCAAATTCGCAGTTCGGGGTCAGGTGGTCCCTCCATCTTTCAATAAGTACACAAGCAAACATGCATAGTTGTGAGAAAGCCCGGTCCTGAGTACTAACGAGCCTGTTGCGCCAAAACATTTTTTTGTTGGTGTTATCATCTGTAGAGAAGATATCGCTATTCCCACGTTAATGCAAGCTTTTGGTCCTGCTCTTCATGTCTTACAATTTGTAATTTTAAACATTTTCACGTTCAATGACAATCGGTAAAACTAAGTACATATAGTGAATATTTAAAATCTCTGAAGGCTGTGAAACAATAGAAACAGGCGCTAGAAGTCACAATTATCTCAATCAACAGTAGCAGATACAACAGATATTTCTCCGACGATGCATTCAGTCACTAATAGACACACCACCAGATCTTAACTTGCCCAAGGGCATGTACAAAACAAATGAAAAATCAACTTTCCAACACTAACCGAATGTGGGACGTCAAAAACATTCAGCTCCTTCGGATCTGCTCCAATTGATCTAATCTTACCGCGCATGCACACGGCAATTTGTTAACACATGTTCGAGAATTCCATTCTGTTCACCTTTCTACGTCTTCATTTAATGTGCGCGCGCACACAAAACCAATGGATTTCAACACTCAGCACATATGGTCCACAAAAAAAAAATGAAACATACCACCAAAGTGGCGATTTGTAAATCAAAGAAAAAAGGCAATTAATCCATGGGCACACGGTAATAAAACAAAAATTATACACTCTCCATCGCAAGAGTCGTATAAACTTATAAAAGGTATACCCGAACAAACGATTTCCAATTATGCCGGCACTACTACTGCCTACTATGGTCATTGCTCACATTTACAGCTCCAATCATTATTATCAGCTCGCAATTAATTATCCTGCACACAGATGAAACAGCAACAACAACAAAAGCCCGACAATATGCGCATATGTTCCACGTAATAAATTTTCCAGGCCAACTGCGCGAGCACTTGAGAATGAGATGCGTGCCATCATCAAAGCAGACAAACAGCTTTATGGGGCAATCCGTTGCACTCGGGAGTCGGTGTGCGCAAGTGCGCAAGCATTTTTGCATTTGTGTGAATTTGCATAAGTTAATCGGAGCCGCAATCTGGAGCCTCAATTGGTATAAGACAAAAACACAGAAGACAGCGCGGCTTCAGCAGGCAGCAGCTTACAAGTTAGTAGGTGAATGAATGTCTTTTTGATATTAAACGGCGGCTAGGAGAGGGGCAAATTTCACGCGAAGCTATATATAGTGAAGCCAAGCGAAACATGCGGTATAGGGTGATTCAAGTGTGCTTAAGACAAGTATTGCTACAAACGTTTTACGTTTTTTTACTCTACAATACGTTGTGATACGTTGCAGTCGCATGACAGAACTTAACCGATATAGTCTTCGCTTTTTTTTCGTTCTGCGCATCGTACGTCATCGACGCCCATGGCGAGAAATTAACATCCTCAAAGCCATGTATGTAAAGAGTTTTTCAATAAGAGCGCTACAAAAGTTTTTTTTTTAAATAAAACAAAAACAGTTTTGGATATCATGAAATTCTTTATTCCTGTGAAAGTACGTTCGATGCTATTATGTATGGAACTCGATTTCTTTTGCATGGCTTGCACGCTTGCAGAAGTACAGACGCTGAACCCAATTTTCGACGGTTTTCAAGCATAAATCGGCCGATACTGCTGCAATTTCACGTTCGATATTCGTACGAAGTTCATCAATCGTCGCTGGCTTGTTGGCATAGACCATAGACTTGACGTAGCCCCACAGGAAATAGTCTAACGGCGTCAAATCGCACGACCGAGGCGGCCAAACGACTGGACCATTACGTGAGTTAACACGTTCTCCAAACTTAGTTTCCAATAAATTGATTGTGGCATTCGCTGTGTGGCTTGTGGCGCCGTCCTTTTGGAACCACATGTCCTCCAAAGTCTATATCATCCAATTGGGGCCAAAAATATTCGGTTATCATTGAACGGTAGCGATTCCCATTCACAGTAACGTGCCGGTCTTGATAATCACGATAGAAGTACGGTCCAATGACGCTGCCGGCCCATAAACCACACCAAACCGTAATTTCTTCGGGATGCAATGATGACTCATGGAGTACGTGTGGATTGCTGCCTGACCAATACCGAATATTTTGTTTATTGACGAAGCCATTCAGCCAGAAATGAGCCTCATCGCTGAAGATGATTTTTCGATGAAAATCCGAATCGTTTTCAAGTTGTTGCTCAGCCCAATTTACGAACATACGACGCTTCTGGTGGTCAAGCGGCTTCAGTTCCTGCGTCAATTTAATCTTGTAAGGATGTAGGCCAAGATCTTTTCGCAAACTTCGCCACAACGACGTCACAGAGATGCCCAACGCTTGAGAACGACGTGTGAGAGACACATTTCTTCAACTGAAGCCTCAGCGGCAGCAATATTCTCGACACTACGGTCACTTCTTTGTCTCACTGGCACGGGAACATTTCGTTCTGTGCCTGGATTCAAATTTTTCCACCAGACGCTCAATTGTTGGTCTGCTAGGACGATTATGACGACCATAAATTGGACGCAGCGCTCTTAACGTTGAGGCCACTGACTCCGAATTTCTGTTGTAAATTTTAATAATTTCGACTCGTTGTTGGATCGTATATCTTTCCATCATAAAATGGCAAACCTTACTGAAGAGAAATGTCAAAAGAGCGGCAAGAAATATGGCGTCGTTTGCTGTCCATGTCGCTCAACTTTTGTAGCGTCCCTGTTGAAAAATCCGATATATGTTTTATCAACCGCCGTAACATTGAACTATTCGCCGGTATTCCTTTGTTACGAAATGACAAAAAAAATTGTTGGCGTAACAGGCTTGATAGTACACAGGCCTTAGCTTTTCTTTCAAAACGGTTCTTGTATATGTGTGTACTTCTTGTACTATGGTGGGACGTCTTGTTTTACGTCGAATTCAAATGGCCGAGTTGGGATAAGTTTTTCATGACAACTGATACTACTGGGATGATTTTTCTGAACTTCGAGAAACGTCTTTTAGACATAAACGCCTTTTTCCTGACCATAAATTTGGATTTAGAAGTAAAGATTTGACTGTGGACTGATGTTATAGAGAAATCTTTCGAAGAAATGAGAATTTTCTCAGCCGCATTTCTTAACGTGTCTCAAGCTTTGGACAAGGTCTTGCATACAGGCCTTCAATACAAATTAAGACAAGTTCTACCTGAAAAATTATATAAAACCCTTGTCTCTTATCTAGAGCATTGACTCTTCTGTGTGAAATTTGAAAACGAATTTTCAGAGTTCAAAGAAACATTGGCGGGTGTACCCCAAGGAAGCGTCCTTGGACCACTCTTGTACCTCCTTTTACACGTGATATCCCACAAATAAACGAAACAATAGTTGCCACGTTTGCTGACGATACAGCTATACTAGCAGTTGGCACAACAATAGAGGTAACAAATATGAAACTACAAAACGCTCTTAAGGAGGTCGATGAACGGACAAAATTCTGGTGGACTGCACTTAACGAGAGCAAATCGATTCATGTAGATTATTCGTATAAACGGACAATCAATTTTGCCAGTATTTCTCAATACGGTTTGAGTCCCTTTTGCAAACGAAGCGAAATATCTCGGAATGACACTCGATGCAAAATTAAAATGGAAGTCGCATGTAAAAAAGAAATGCGAAGAACTTAGAAATAAATGCAGAGAACTGTACTGGTTACTCGGAAAATATTCGAAGCTAAACCTTGATAACAAGCTGCTATTATACAAGCAAGTGCTAAGGCCGGTGTGGACATATGATATACAACTATGGGGTTGTACCAGCGAAACAAATCTTAACATTCTGCAAACTTTTGAAAACAAAACCTTAAGATCATTTCTAAGTGCGTCGAGGTATATAAGGAATGTAGATCTTCACAGAGATCTAGGTATTCCCGCGGTTAAAGATAAAACGAAAAAAATTACACGCAAACATAAAAAACGTTTATTGGGGGACATCTAAACGGTCCTCCAAATTCTTGACGAAAAAACTAATAGCAGCATCTCCAAAGACTTGAGCCCTTAGATTTTGCCCGATAATAACTAACCGCGCTATAAATTGCGGAAAAAGCAGAAACTCTGAAAGGAAAGTTACCTGCCAAACATTCATTACTCGTGATAAAAAAAAATTCCTAGATAAGTCGCATACTTATTTGCAATAAAAATACAAAAAGGGTGGTGGTTTTAGTGGGTTAAAGTCTTACGCTACTTTGGGCACGTGCTCATCGTGTCTAAGAAGAAAAAAAATCGAGAGATGAGGGCCAGTTAAAAAGAAAGGTGGCCCTACGATTATGAATCGATCCCAGACCAATCTCACTAAACATCGAGTCACAGACACAAAAACACACAAAACGATTTAAAAAATGCTCTGATATCAAGCAGCCATAAATTTACGTAACGTAACCCAAAACTAATTGCATGTTTGTAACCTGCAAAAAATGTTCAACATAAATGAAAAAGGTACGCGGACTGTTATTCAAATTTACAAGAATTATAAACGTCTATAAACTCATAAATAGAGTTAGCGATACGTGAACTTACGTTAAAAACTAAAAAAGAGTTTCAATGATTCTTTTGATTAAGATATTTGGGTCACGATTATCATAATGTACGCGTTGCCTTAATGCGAAGTTATCCGTTTATCGATTTACCTCAACGAAAGATGTAGTTCTACGGTGATTAACACTCTTACGATGTAATTTACATGTAAAGCAATATGTGAATGAATTCTTTTCTGAATGTCAATAACAATACCTGGCAGTCAAACGAAGTTGTGACCAAAGGCACTTCAGATTTCCAACTCAGTGTAGGCAAAGATTATAAAGTCATACAGATGACGCACTGGATGCAAGAAAAATTGTTCTATTGCGGGTCGTACTGGCACAGTCCACCATATGTTTGGATCTCGTTTCTCATGTGTGCACGTACCATGAAGCCAATCAAGAAAGCAAACCGATCAAGAAAGCAAACCGATCACGAAAGCCAACCGATCACGAAAGCCAACCGATCAAGAAAGCAAACCGATCAAGAAAGCAAACCGCAGATGGATAAACGGTACAGTGTGTCAAATATCCAGGTAACTCTGGCCTCACTTTGACCAAAAGCGCTAAACAGAAAAGGGCAATGTACGATTTTGGAACGTTGTAGCGTCTTCGAGGCGGAAGTCATGCCAATATAAAAAGCCTTGTTCAGGTTGAAAAGAAATGTTATATCCACGAAGTGTATTAACATCTTCAGAGACAGGCAAGCGGCAATGTTATCCCTGGAATTTACCTCGTTCATATCGGAAACAGCCCACGAATGCCGAATTTCTCACAATGAGATGGCAGCGCATTTCGCCATTCACATCTTCTGGGTGCCGGGCCAGAGAGATATACTAGGGAACTGCAAGGCGGATTAGCTTGATATCCTACCGCCTGCAGATATGTTAGGAATATCCCTCGCTACATATAAAATCGCAGATGGATAAACGGCATAACGTTCCAAATATCAAGGCAACTCTGGCGTAACAACAATCAGAAGCGATCCATGTGCTTGACAATGTTAAACAGATCAAACATCTGTACTATAAGCGGTTTTCTTACAGGACTCTGTACTATAGACCTACACGCGAAAAGATTATGTCTCTTCAACAAGGACTTCTGTAGAAGCTGCTTGGACGAAGAAGAGGAGGAAATAATTACTCACCTTCTGTGCTCTTGTCCAGCTCTCTGGGAACCTATATATCTTTGATAATCTATGTGAGCTGGCTAATATTAATGTCAGCTTTGAATGGTTCAATAAGGCGAACGTATATAAGGAAGTCGAAAGATCTAGGTACCTTTATAATCTATGTTTGCACGCACTCCGCGTGCAGCCACTGCAACCTAGCAGACCCTAACGTAGATATATGTCTCGATATGGTTAAGATATAAAATGTATCAAGCTTTTCAAGCCATCAAAATATAAAAATACAAATTTTTCGCGCGCAACAGGCTCATTTGTACACAGGGCCGAGCTTTCTCACAACCATTCATGTGTGCGTGTGTACTTCTTGCACGATGGCGGGACCTCCTGTTTTATGCCGACTCCGAATACCGAATCTGGCATAAGCCTTTCCTGACAATTGATACTACTCTGATGATGTGTCAGGTCATCACGAGGGGAGGGCCAGTAAAAAATCATTTAGGTGTTGCTACGGCTGGGAGTCGAACCCAGACTTTCTGCGTGGCAGAAGTCTGGGTTCAAAGCAAAGTTAAAAGCGAAGTTAAAATCAAACTCGGACTTATAACGATCATAGGAAGAAAGAGAACATCATACCTTCTGTAAGGTGATGGTATTTTCGAAGACAGACCAGGCTACTTTCAAGTCACTAAAACCAATCTTATCTTGTTCAAAAATTCTTAGACTATACAATGGGAGAGAAGTTTAAAATTCATCTCACGTACTTAAACCAAAACATTTGGCCAACAATCGATTGCAAGAAAAAGGCTGGCTAAGATGATTTAGATGTGTTTCTTGCATATTAGTTGGTATGTGTTATTCTCATCTCTACCATCAAACATCAGAAACCTTTATTGAAAACATAGATTTTCCCATAAACTTTCTCTTATTACGAACTTTTATCTTACAACGTAACGTAACGGCCTTGAAACCGCTTTGCAGATGCCATTTTGTTGGTGTGAAAACGTCAATCAGTTTTCGAAAACTGTCTGTCGAAAAATACAAGTTGGGTGAGGAAGACATGTTAGCGATGACATAACTTTACAAGTTGTCATCTTTAAAATCTTCGCTCTCAATTTTTGTATATCTATGATAGTGTTCGAGAGACCTGCGCGGTAAACTGCGCAAGTTAATTGGTTCACTTGGTCTTCTAGTCGCTTTTTGGAATCCCATTTTAGCGCAAAAATAGGCAGTAGAATTGATGAAACAGTGGTTCATCTACCAACACATCCAACATAGTTGCTTTGGCTCGATGTATCCGAAATCAGAGTAGGTATCATAACTGTTTCTGTAATGATATCTACTGTTCATCCAAATAACGTCTGCTGCAGTATACCTACCTTAATACCTATCAAGCCTAAATAAAGGATTCGAGGCATAAAACATTTTTAAAAACAAAACAAAATCAATGGAATGACCAAGATTTTGGATTGATTAGCTTATAAATTTTATAGTATTTAATCTTAAAAAAAAATTTCTGGCATATGGCTTCTGCGACCTCGCCTTATTGGCGTTCATAATTCTCTGTCCAGTCGGTACTAATTTGGACCACTTTTTCGAGCATACCCGGTTTTATTTTGTTGAGTAGTTCGTCGCACTTTTAATTCTAAGTGATCAATCGTTGCTGGCTTATCAGCCTAGATCTGAGATTTGTCGTATCACCATAAAAAGTAATCTAAAGGTGTCAAATCACAATAACGAGGTTACCGAATCACAGGTCCATTTCTTAACGTTGCACGCGCTATATGGCATGTTCCGTCATGTTCCATGTTCCATTTCTCCCCGAAATGATTACAAGTACAAAAGAAAAAAAAATTGCAAAATGCAACGATTTCGGATTTAAGGACTAACGTGCCGATGACCCCTTTGTAAACCGCAGCAAACAATGATTTTTTTTAGGGATATTATGAAGTCTTAGGAGTGTAATTATGATTGTGCTCATTCCAAAAATGGAGTCTATTGCCTCGAAAAGTTTTGTGATTTGCCAAGATTTCTTAGATTTTAAGATCCAAATGCGGTATCAAAATATCCCAACGTAAGTAAGGATAGGTTTGATAAAACATTACCTCAAACGGCCTTAGAGCTAGATTTTGGTGGATATTATTACAGTAGTTGTCATTAAAATTTACATTTTGATGTAAACGACTTTTTCTGCAGGATGTGTATCGCTCCCGATTTGAAAAACTTTTGGAATTTCGTAATTACCTTCTGATATCTTAATTTCAAATTGTATTTAGTTGCAAATTTAGGTAGAATCACAATGGGCTGGTTTGAGTGCATTGCCAAGCAGCTGGTAGTCGTCATCACCTAGTCTGATGGTTATCCAAAGCTGGAACTGAAACGGTCTTAGAATTTTGTCTCACTTGTCATATTGCGAACTAGAGATACTATAGGTGTCAATGCAAAGTTTGATTATAATCCAAACCTGTTTGAACTTGGAGGAAGCAACAACTCTTTATCTTCTTTATATACTTACCAGGCCTTCATAAATATAATTTGATTCACATAGATGTCTACTGCCTCGCAAATCTTTCAGATTTATTCAACACATTCCTATATCCGAAGGTCGATGGGGGTTAATGTGTAATTTCAAGATCCAAATGGTATCAGGCTGAGGAGACAATTTGGAAGTGACCCTGATCTTTCCACTTCTGCTGTACGGCGCTGAAGCATGAACCGAAACAAATGGATGAAGGAATCCTTGGTCGTTTTGAGCTAACAATTCTTATAACCCTGACCCTGATCTTTCCACTTCTGCTGTACGGCGCTGAAGCATGAACCGAAACAAATGGGTGAAGGAATCCTTGGTCGTTTTGAGCTAACAATTCTTGTAAAAATCGGGATCGACATACTCTTAGTCAAGAAAATCCGCACTGGACGTTTAAGATGGAATATGTAGAGCGAATGGTAACCAATATTGCAGCTCGCAATGTATTAGATTCCCAGTCAGGTGTGGACGCAGTAGAGAAACATCTTGCCGTAAGTTCCACGCAGAAGTAGAAACCGACCTCAACCTTAACTTAACGTTACTAATCATGACATCATGATCTCAACGTTAACGTAACGTAACTCACCATGACATTTACATCACGTAGTTTGTGTTTGCATTGTATTTGAACAGCCAGTAGCGGTTGAGCACCGACTGGTCTCAAACATTTGATGGCTTGTTAACTTTTCATACTAAGCACTCGTAACGTCAAACGTAATAGATCTCTAACACTTACATACCATATTGGGTTCTGAAAAATTGTTCCTCAAAACTCTTTTATGTTGCAAAAAAGTATTTTTTTAAGAAGTAATCTAACATAATGTAACGTTATGTAACGTATGACTTTTTGCTTTGATACAAATTTTGTACATGTACCCTGTTAGTTGCTAAAAAAATCCGCAAATATCCCGAAATCAAATGGTAAAACAAAAAACTATAACGCAACGTAACACAACGCAAAATAACAATGAATTACAAATGTCTTCTTGCTGAAAATTCAAACCTAGCATTGAAACACCTACCGTAATGCTCACATTTGATTGTAACCACCACCCTGTAAAAAAAATGAAAAGATCCCAATAAACACTAAGTCCATTCGCTACCAGGAGTGTTGGGATCTTTTCAGATTACTCAAGGGAAACTGCATCAGCATAATATATGAAAATTTTGTTTACAATCTTCGTGATAAGCAGATGTATATTGGCCATAATTGCTAGAAAGTCAGGTGAACCGAAGAAAGACTATGAAGTGATAATTTAAAAGGGGAGTTCTGTGCAAAAAAAAAAAATCAAAATAAATACGAAGTGCACGCTGCACATGAGACCTGCTATGGGTAGATAATGAGATAAATAATGAGGATAATCAAGTGCAAATTAGTGCTGTCTTGAGCTTATAAATCCGAGCCCTGTGAAAAAGTGTGGCAATAAATTTGGTCGTGTATCTACACATTTCATGATTCGAGAAAGCCATATCTAGTCACAAGTGCAAGAGTCGTCAACATCTCTAAGGTCATTCAGTGACCCTCTTTAAATGCAGAAACTTGCGTTGTCTCTTTTGGGACGTAGATATACAACTCCAATCTGGAGCTCTTCCCTTTCATGGGGGAAATTGAGAAAACCCCTCGGGTTTCAAATGAAATGCAAAAATAAATCAAAAGTTGAAATGTCCATTGCGACAACTTCAACAAATCAATCACATAATGCAAATGACATCACGTCGTATATATGGAACCCGTATAGCTATCCGGCGAGCTGTGCACAATCACCATACCACACATTGAGGTAGGCATAGGCGCAGCCGCGCATATTGGGTGCTCATACAGCCAATCTCTCGAGCCAATGTTGTATGCAAAAGGCTGCACTGCAGCCGTAGAGACTTGCAAATTTATTCATTCATGGACCGTTCACAACAGCCTCTGTTCCGAAAATGGTTAAACCTATTGCAGTCTCGCATTTCCATATTCTTCGGTGTGTGTGCGCCTTTCCAATGATTTTCAACTTTCAATTAATTTGATCCGGCACACGGGCACGGTTTTATTTATCTTCGCGTCAGTTTCTCCGAAACACATCTGAAGATCTAATTTTAGACGCAGACAGGATTGACCCCTCAGTTGACAGACGGAAGTCGTCGTCCTCGAAAGGCTAATTGAATGTTTATTTTTCGAAAATCCTTTCGCGCGCATATCAAATTTCCCATTAGCCTGCAAGATGCTTCCAGTTTGTTCCATCTGCAAATTATCCAGTTGAAATGTCCTTAAAATAACTCCTTGGCACGAGTCACAGCGCGCATAATATGACACCCCATGGAATGGTTCCATTAGCGCAAGCGCAATCGGATTCACTTCTCAGTCCGCAACATAGCACATTCTCTGTATCCCTTTCATTTTTTTATGTGTGTGCGGTGTTGTTGTGTTCTGCTGTATAGGGATGCGGGAAATACCAAACATCCGAAGGTGAAAGGAACAAACATAACCGTTTTTAAAATATAATGTAACGTGCTAGCAGCGTGCTCATCTATCCCTTTTTCCGACCGTTAGTTACACTTTCGATGAAAATCGCTACCAGGAAAGTGAAAAAAAAAAAAACAGCAAATTGAAAAATCAAGGTGTGCACTTTCGGAATGCGGGGAGATCAGGATCCTTTTGTTTTGTCGGCGCACAACGACCCTTCTATGTATATAAATGCAAGCGCAGTGTGCGACACACGTGACGCGAATAAAAGGGTGCCCTTGCAATGGGTGATCCTGATCGTTTGTTTGATCATATTCAACGTTTTGAAAAAGGAGTTGTTGCGATCATTTTTTTTTAATGTTAAACTGGTATCTTTAGTTTTTTTTGAATGATAGTAAATAAGGGTTAGGCACACGAGCGTTACGGTGCGTTGTTTGTACTCTATTCGCTCATTGGTTGCAGCAGTTGTGGTAGCTTTGTGGAGATGGGATCTTCTTTTTATTTAAATGGCACATGCCAAATGGGTAAACATATGCTTAGGTACTTGAGCAAACAAGCACGAGGTTAGTAGAGAAAGTGATTGAGGTTAGAAACGCAGTTTTTTTGTTAAAAAGGATAGACATCCATTTTCAGGAGACATTTTATAAGCATGACTGTCTTTTATAAAGTCGATACCAACAAAAATTTGGCTTTTAGACTTTTGAAATTTAAAAAACCTTTGCTCCTAAATAGCGTCGCATACACAGAGTACTTATGCTTCTCTTTGTCCGATTTGAGCTGCACAGACACTTAAAGGGTTTCACAAAATAATTTCATATATAAATAAAGGGTGGTCAAATTTTAAGGGCCGATGTTGATTTTGAATAAAACACAAATTGCTTAGAAAATTACTGTCATTTATTTTTAGTACGATAATATTGGTGTGGTTCAATTATGTATGGAACAAAATATCGGCCAAATGGATTCCGCGACCTTGGCGACAGACCTCCATCCGATGGTCCAAATTTGCGATGACGCTGAGGCATAATTGAGGTTCAATGCCGTTAATGCGCCGAATTATCTCATCCTTTAGCTCTTGAATTGTTGCTGGCTTATCGACGTACACCTTTTCTTTCAAATAACCCCAAAGAAAGAAGTCCAACGGTGTCAAATCACATGATCTTCTCGACCAATTGACATCGCCACCACGTGAGATAACACGGCCGTCGTCGCTCAAAAGAGCCATTGTTTCGTTAGCTGTGTGGCAAGTTGCATCTTCCAGTTGAAACCACATATCGTCAACATCCATATCTTCGAATTCCGGCCATAAAAAGTTCGTTATCATCTCACGATAGCGAACACCATTCACAGTAACTGCCTGACCGGCCTCCTTTTGGAAAAAATACGGCCCAATGACGCGCCAGCTCATAAACCGCACCAAACAATCACTCTTTGTGGGTGCATTGATTTTTCGACAGTCACTCTTGGATTATCATTCGCCAAAATGTGGCAATTCTGCTTATTGACGAATCCACTGAGGTGAAAATGGCCTCATCACTGTTGGCATTTCTTGCCATCATTCTGACCATTGACGACGCTTGAAATGGTCAAGAGGCTTTAGTTCTTGAGTCAATTGCCCCTTGTTAGCGTGTAAATGCAAGTCTTTATGCATAACGACGAGCGTGAAAGGTGTAATTGTTGGGCACGACGACGAGTTGAGGTGGACGGCTCTTCAGCCACTCTATCGCGAACAGCAGCAATATTTTCTGCACTACGAGCTGTACGAGCATGCACTGGTGTTTTCACATCTCCTACAGACCGGGTTTGCTTGAATTTTTGGAAGATTTTTCCGATTGTACGCACATTTGGACGATTTAATTGACCGAAAAAATCACGAAGTGCACGACATGCATTTTGATTTGAACGCCCATTTTCATAATAAGCCTTAATAATTTTAACGCGTTGCTCGATTGTGTATCTTTCCATGGTTCAAATGGAGTTGGTCTGAAATTGAGAAATGTCATGAAATTTACGTTTAGGTGTGGTTCACATTCAACATCGGCCCTTAAAATGTAACCAACATTTATTTAGCGAGGTTCTTTCACACCAAACAGTAACACGAAATGAGTATACGACACGTTGAGGAAGACTTTAAGGATTCTGTATGCGCCAAAATCTGCAATTTTGCTTGTTCACAAGCGCTCTCAAATGAAAATGTTCTTCTTCGGTCATCATATAGGCACAAAATTTTCCCTCAAAATCCGAAAAATCGTGCTAAGCTGTATGGATTTACTGTGAAGTCTCACCAAATTGAATCTTAGTTTGCTTGCGACCTTACCGGTAAGATTTTTACTAGGGATGTTTGAAGATACCTGTATTCAGTGGACTGGTCAAGTGAATTGGTTCACGCTATACACAGGTGCGTGAAAAGAAATTTGAAATTTGTTCGACTGCTTGATCCGCTTTATAGCATGGCTGCATGACATGATCTTATTTCATTTAAAATGAATAATAAAACAACGTCACCATAAATATTCTCAGGTATAGAGCTGTGTTAACCGACATTTTGTGGCCAGAGCTCGACAACATCGATATTTTCTAGATGTTGTTATAACAAGACGGTCGTAACTGCCATACAAGTGACGCAATGCTCAAGGTTGTAAAAGGCCACGATGATGCGACTTGACAATACTCCATTGGGTTTTTTTTTTTGGGGCTGCATTATGTTTTCGTCTACGCTAACAAGCCAATTACTTTAAATAAGATCGAGGCTTAGAACACTACCAGCAAAACGGAAGCGGCCATTTAATTTAAGAGCAATTCCACACCTAACTGCATGATTGCAGCTTCAAAATAATGCCAGAACCAGTTCTATACCTCACATTGTTGTTGTTCAATTTAAATTGGTTTTCCTTTTGTTCTTATCTGGTATCCATATACATGCCCATATTTATAATTCCTTGCGTTCGTTTATCGAGATTTTCCAAAGTTATCATTAAGCTATCTTACGGTACTTACAAATTGACCTGGGTTTTCATCGCTTAACTCTGAAAACGATTGTCGTCAAAAAGATTGTAGTCGACGGCGCAAACGTAGTAAGTTGGCAAGAACCTCAATTTGTCCATCGTTCTTACAATTAACTGTTTGAATAGTTGGAAATCTGAAATATTTTTGGAATTTGCTTATCATGCCCAAGATCTAACTTTTCGAAATATGTCGACAGAATACGATACGTTGATGTAATATAACATCTCCTTATTCATAAAGACAACGCATGCATTTATGTGAATTCAAATACTAAGGCCCGGTTTTTCAGAGCTGAGTTTATTCTGAGTTTGCCCAGAGCTAACTAACCCCGGAATAAATTTCATCCAGAGTTAACTCATAAAGCATTTTTTCAGTGCATGATTAAATTTGACTCCGTGTGTGGGGATTTTATTTGGTAGCCCTCATGATTTATCGATTTTTTTGTCAAAAAGTTATCGAAATTTTCAGAATCTGCATCAGCTCAGTTATCAGCTGTTTGGTTTCTTTTTCCCCAAATAAAATGAAAACAACAAATTTCTCGTACTCCAACCACACAGTTAAAGAGCAAATTTTCAAAAAACCGTATGGCAATACGAGAAAGCCAATTGGGAAGCATTAAACAGTTTTTTTGGGAATTTTAACTGGTCACTATGTTTCCTCGATAGTGACGTGGATGCTGCTGCTGATATGATATCAAATATCATTCTCTTTGGTATGAGATCTTTTATTCCCAACAGAATTAAGAGTATCAGACCAAAGGCAAAAGGGTGGTATGACTTGAGCTGCAAAGAAGCTATCAGGATGAGAGAGACAAACTTTCGGTTGTACAAGACCAACCCAACTGAGGAAAACCGAGCAAAGTTCAAACAAGCCAGAAATGACTGTAATGCCCATTTAAAGCGTGTCAAATTCCTCTATGACCGAACGTTGGGGCAAAAAATTCTACAATGTCCCAGAGGTAGTAAAAACTTTTGGTCATTTGTTAAAAACATAAAAAATTCGGCATCAGCATCAATTCCGACGCTCATTCACAATGACATTCCAGCTGTCAGCTCTTTAGACAAAGCCAATCTGCTTGCAGCGCATTTCGCAGCCAACTCTACATTGCCAGATTGTGTTCAGTCTCCTCCTGTACTTGAGAACGTAGATCATTCTATGGGACAAATTCACTTTCGTACTCGTACAGCTGCAAGAGTTTTATTTGATCTTGACATACATAAATCCGCTGGTCCAGATGGTATATCCCCCATCATTCTGAAGAGGTGTTCTCCTACGCTGGCAAAACCACTGCGTAAGCTTTTCTATCTATCCTACTCATCAGGACTCTTTCCGAGTAGATGGAAAACAGCATTTGTCCAGCCTGTACCAAAAAAAGGCGAATCTTCTTCTTTCTCCAACTACCGACCAATTGCACTTACGTCCCTTCTTTCCAAGGTCATGGAAACGCTGATAAATCGTCAGCTTAATGCGTGCATTTGGAATCGATGAAAAACTTCTTCTATGGATTAGACATTATCTTTCGAAACGTTCAATTCAAGTTGTTTTGGATGGTTTCAAGTCTGTAACTCACCAAATAAATCCTGGTGTCCCTCAAGGCTCAGTTTTGTCTCCGACTCTCTTTCTCATTTAAATGATCTCCTGTCTGCAACTTCTAATCCAATTAATTCCTTCGCTGATGACAGTACCTCAGCTTCTCATATTCGATTACAGGTCCTCGTCCCTCACCGTCGAACGTGGGCTCTAAACGCCAAAATATGTTAAGCTCATTGAATTCCGACCTTTACAGCATTACCAAATGGGGTAAATCTAATAGAGTGGAATTCAATGCTTCCAAAACACAATGCTGTCTTCTGTCATTAAAGCGAAACCAAAATCTAGAGCCATTATCCATGAATGGCACTTACGTCGAAGAAACCGAAAAGCTTTCCATGCTAGGTATGTGTGTTAGTAACGATTTACGTTGGAACGACAACACATTCGAAGTCGCTAAAAACGCAGCGAAATGTCTAGGTTTCCTAAATCGATGTAAGAAATATTTCACCCCGTCTGATCTGGCCACAATATATAAAGCGTTTATACGCCCAAAACTTGAATTCTACGCCCACGTCTGGTCAGGTGCACCAAAATTAACATTGCACCTACTAGATAGGATTCAAACACGTGCGAAAAAACTTATAGGAGACATAAGAATAGCGAACTCCTTAGTTTCGCTTGAACACCGTCGAAACATCTCCTGCCTTACCTTGTTTTATCGCTATTTTAACAACCAATGTTCAAATGAAATAGCCAGCTGCATTCCTCCCATTCAACAATTCAGCCGCAATACCCGTCCCGTTACGCAATGAATGCAAATCAGTTTACCCTCAAGCCTATCTTCGGACGTACGCTGAAATATAGAGATTCGTACATAAACCGAACAACACGAATGTGGAATGCTCTACCAAACTCTGTTTTTCCTTTCCATTATAACTTCCAGACATTTAAAACCAATGTGCATCGGTATCTCCTTTCTTCTTATCCCTAATTTCCTTAACGCCCGCACTGTGCTAAAACATATAAAGGGTATTCATAACCCCTTGAGTGCGCGCAAATTTAAAAAAAAAAAAAAAAAAACACTCAAACTCAATATTTGAAACAGTTTTTAGTTGCTGGGATCTGAATTTAAATATGTAGTACATGTATTTAGTTTCTAAGAATTTGGTAAATTGTCCACGTGATTGGAATTGAAAATAATTGCTTGTTTGGTATTTTATCATCTGTCAAAAACGTCTGTTCATTTAATCTCAGGGTTACTTAACTAACTTGTTGGGTTAACTCAAAGTTATCTCTGGATTTAAATTGACTGAAAAACTTCTTTCTCGAGTTAACTCGAGTTAACTAGAGTTTAATTCCGGAACTAAGATGATCTCGCACTGAAAAACGGAGGGTAACGAGAAAGTTCTACTGGCCTCATCGTCTTTGCATAATAAAACGTAGGAGCAACCTGACGACTGATCGCCGCATCCTGGACCAGTCCGCTAATCAAACAGAGCCCAATTGCAACTAAAAAAATTAAAAAATCAGTTTCACAACAAGATTGATTGTCTTGAATATTTTATAACCCATCGTCCTTTCTCTAACATGTCATTGCTTTCATTTTACCACTTTTAATGTTTTATCATCAACTTGTGAAGTCTGTTTTATTGAAAATCCTACCCCCAAAGGACTCAGAACAAATGCCAATTCATTTTAACACAATGAATGACAATCATATCGTTTTGTCCGTTCTTTTGGATGGACACCTTCCGCCGTTAATAATCATCTAATCCGCTTGTAGGTCCTTTTTAAAAAAAACCTATTCTAGGAATTGCCAAAATTCAATACTACAGCCGTCCGATCATAGTCAAACCCGTCCTAAGTCCCCCTGATCACTTGTCACTTACCAGTTCTTGCCGACAATTGCAACACCAACACCCATCATCCAGAATCTCACCGAATTACGATTCGAATTTAATTGAACCTTTTCCTGACTTTTATTCACCGGCTATCAGGTATTGTGTCACCATAACAATCAACAACACCATCGCAATTACCTGTGCCCAACAAGAAAAAAATAACCGAACCTACGGTGTCCCTTGGCTGTCTTTCTGTGCGCTGGTAAATAACCCATAAATCTCGTTCTAGATCATCAAAAAGGACGAAGAAAACAATGTGTCCTCCTTAGTCCAGGTGAATATATCTAAACACCGCAAAAATGCGAACAAAAAGCAGTCTTCCCCCAAACATTTACTGATAGTGTGGGAACTGCATCTTGCGCAAAACTAAGCAGGTCCTTTTTTTCGTATTTTTGTTGTTGTTTGTTTCTCTTCCAAATCCTTGCAAGTCATGTGTCCTAATAAAAAAAAAACAGAATCGAGACAAATTTTAAAGAAGATTCTCGTAAATCGAATGGCAAAGAACAATTGCGTCGAACTTTCTTATAGATATCCTTACTGTCTGTTTGCACAAAGGATGGCAATAATCGATCTCGTCATGAATTATAATACACTGCTCTGCAACCGACAATAGATCTATCCACAGGATGTCTGTACTACCTGTGCCAAGTGTTTTGATGGTTGTTAATCATTAATTGCGCGCCAAATATTACGGTTTAAGGAGCTAAAAGGACGTGGGAGATTCGACTGAGAGTTAAAATTTTATGAACTAATGTTGACTTTTGGTAAAGGTTTGGTATCGCACTTGGGGCAATTGAACTAAGAGAAGGACTGGAGATATTTAAATGTTTACATGGGTCGTGAGAACTTTGCACTAGGAAAGACGAGTTACGTAGGTTCTTTTCCAAAGTAAAATTAACTTAAAGTCGACTTTAAATGATTGATTTTTTTTTAAATAGAAAAGCAAAACTCAACGGTTTTGTTATTCCACAAACGTATACTTTAAAAATTCTTAAAAGACATTAAAAAAAACAGTAATGGCGACTAGTGGATGGTAGCAGACGTCGAAAGTTACTATTTTATGTCTAGCGTTCATTGCTAAATATTTTTTTAAATCATCAAAACAGTTTGAATATCTAAGGAGCCATTAGGTCTGATTGTACACAGACTCATTTTTTTTTTCAAAACAGAGGAGACTCCAAATCGGTTACAACGCATACATCCATTAGGCCTTAGGCCTGGTAAAATCATTTGGAGAAAACTTATTTCAGCTTTTTACCGTCTCCTCCTCTCGTAATGATCCGACAAAAAATCTAAGTAGTATCAATTATTTTGAAAAAGCTTATCTCAAACTCAGAATTATAGATTCGCCCCAAATCTGTAGATCCTGATATCGAGCAAGAAGTTCATACCAATACATGATTGGATAAAAGCTAGGCCATAGGTTCTAACTCCAAGTATTGCCCCAAGGACTTAGATATTTACTTTTATCATATTTCGGCGACTTCTAACATGGTTTTGACGTCCGATGTAAAAAGGTCACAGCTTCAGGAACTTCCTCGAACATCTGCCTCACAACTCACCATTTAAACGCTGGTGTTCCTCAAGACTTTGTCTTGTCTCCGATACTCTTTTCCAGTTTTATAAATCATCTCCCGTCTGCAACTTGTATCCAATTAATTCCTTCGGTGATGAAAGTACTCCCAGCTTTGGATATTTGTTTTCAGGTCATAGTCCCTCACCTTCGATAATATGTTAAGCACCTTGAACTCCGACTTTCACAGGATTATCAAATGGTGTAAATCCAACAGAGTGGAATTTAGTAGTAAAGCCCTCACACGAACTACTAAGGAGATCCTTTATTAGACCCTGATTATCCCAGTTCTGCTCTACGGCACTGAAGCATGGTTTATCTCAAAGGCAGATGAAGAAATCCTTGGTCGATTTGAGCGGAAAATTCTTCGGTCCCGTTTGCGTTGATGGGCTATGCAGACGAAGATTCAACCAAGAACTATACGAACTGTACAGCGACATGCCCCTGGTCAAAAAACTCCGCATTGGACATTTAAGATGGCTAGGATATGTAGAACGAATGGACATCAATACTCCGACTCGCAGAGTCTTCGATTCCCAGCCAGACGGCAGACGCAGTAGAAGAAGACCGCGCCTTAAGTGGCACACACATGTAGAAACCGACCTCAACCAACTAAGGACCAGGCTATCTGGAGACGCATGTTGGTTGAGGCCACTTAAGTAAGTAAGTATCATCCACGGTGTCCGCCGGGGAGGAATATTACTTTGTTTTGCCGCCATTTTGGTTAGCATTAGTCTTGACAGTTAGATATTTGGCAGTCGTGAAGCAGACACGTGGCAAATTTAGTATGGAAAAATATTCGATAAACCAACGTGTTTTAATGGTTGAAACATTTTTCCAACTGTGACGATGAGAAAGTAACATGAAACGTGCCAACAAAACGCACTATATATGGTGTAGTAAATGATTTCAAAAAAAGACGGTCTGTAGATGATAGGCCCAAGCATGGACCACAACGTACTGCAAGATCGGCTGAAAACATTACTGCTGCTGAAGAAAGTGTTCAAAACAATCCATCAACCTAAATTCGACGCCGTGCTCAGGAGCTTGGTCTTCAAAGAAAAACTTTGGCCACAATTTTGCACAAGGATTTGCATTTGTTTCCATTTAAGATTCAGTTAACACAAGAGCTTCTTCTGTAAGAGCATTTACGCCGCCATACGTATGCCAATAGGATGTTATTGCTAGCCCATGACAACCCCTATTTTCATGAAAAAATCACAATGAGTGACGAGGCATGTTGTCATTTGAATGGATATGTGAATAAACAGAAACATCGATTCTGGGAAATGGAAAACAATCAAATTAATCATCTGCCACCTTTGCATCCATTAAAAGTTACAGTCTGGTGTGCAATTTGGTCAGGAGGAATCATTGGACCTTACTTCTTTGAAAATGAAAACGACGTAACGGTAACTGTGAATGGGGAGCGATATCGTGATAAGATTGAAAACTTTTTAACGCCACAACTGCATACTTTGGGCTTGATTAACATGTGGTATCAACAAGACGGTGCCACATCGCATACAGCCAGGATTACAATGGAATTACTGCGAGACCGCCTTCCACAACAAGTTATTTCAAGAAATGGTGCTGTTGATTGGCCTTCACGGTCGCCTGATTTGACTGCTCCGGACTTCTTTTTGTGGGAATAAAGGTTTATGCAAACAAACCAGAAACTCTTGAACAACTCAAAAAAAATATTTGTGATGGAATCAATGAAATATCGAGTGAAATCTGTGAGAATGTAATGAAAAATGTGCTCAAAAGGGCTCGCATTTGTGAGACTAACAGAGGCGGGTATTTACCTGATATTGTATTATATACACAATAGCCGGAATTTAATAAAACATTTATCAATATAAGATCCACTCTCTTTCATTTAAGCAAAAATTATAAACAAACAAAGTACAAGGTGGCGCAAAAGTAATCCTCCTATCCGAAAATGCTATAAATTTTGCGATTGGCCCCTAATGTCAGTTCTGTTTTGACATTTGTGTAGTAAACACATGCGAAATACACGTTAATAAACAATGTTACGCTACACTGCTCCAGAACGCGGAATACTGGTGACTATTTATTTGAGCAATAATCGGTCGGTGACTTTGGCACAACGTGAATTTCGTCGCAGATTTCCTAGCCGTCCAACGCCTACTGGTGAAACACTGCGACGTTTAGCCGCTCGCCTCGATGAGACTGGCACAACAAGAGATGCTGCCAGGCGTGGCAGACCCCGGAGTAGCCGTTCTGCAGAGAATATTGCTGCTGTAGCCGAAGATGTCATGGAAGTGCCGTCGACATCGACCAGACGACGTGCCACACAAATGGGTATCAGTCGACGGTCTTTACAGCGAATTTAGGTACGAGATTTGAAGATGTTTCCGTACTAAGCCCAGACGGTGCATTAGCTGTTAGCTGCTGACCGCCAATCGCGTCTAACATACGCTCAAGCCATCCTTAATCACCACCAAGAGGAAGATGATTTTTCATCAAAAATAATCATGAGTGATGAGGCCAATTTCCATCTTAGCGGGTACGTAAATAAGCAAAATTTACGCTTCTGGGGCACTGAAAATCCGCGTGTAACGCACGAAGAGCCATTACACCCGCTCAAAGTCACTGTATGGTGTGCTGTTTTCGCTGGATGAGTCATCGGACCTTTTTTCTTCGAAGACGTCGCGGGCCAAACGGTTATTGTGAATGGTGAGCGCTACAGAGCAATGATCAACGAGTTCTTTTTGCCGCAACTTGATGTATTGGGATTGGAAAACATGTGGTTCCAACAGGACGGTGCAACGGCACACACTGCACGTGCCACAACCGATATGCTGAAGGATGCATTTCCCGGGCGCCTAATCTCCCGTTTTGGCGATTTGCACTGGCCAGCAAGATCGCCTGATTTGACCGCTCCAGACTTCTTTTTGTGGGGCATTTTGAAGTCGCGGGTTTATGTCAACAAGCCTCAGACTCTTGCAGCTCTTAAAGACATTATCCGTCAAGAATGTGAGGACCTACCGCCGGAAGTTTTGGCCAAAGTGATGGAAAAAATGCCATAAAAAGGGCTCAAATGACAATCAACTGTGGCGGCGGCCATTTACATGACATCATATTCTCGACTTGATGTAAAAAAAATAAAAGACCAAATAAAAATAATCCACAAGAAGAATCAAAGTTTTTCATTTTTTTTAAATTACAGCCAAATAACATCGGAAGGTTATTTTTGCGCCACCTTGTGGTATACCTTCCCGACGGACACCCTGTACTTAAGGCTAGCTCTTCCATCACCGTTTCTATCAGAATGTAAGAGACATCCTTTAGTATTTTAGTATGTTTTTTTCGAGCGAAACTACTAGATAAAAAGAGTTGTTGAAAATTAAGTTCATTAAGGGTCGACTTTAAGCATGTTTTATGCTTCATAGGGCCGATCAAATCAAGACCTGATTTAAGTAAAAATTCAAACAATTTCATTTGAAAAAAAAATTGAGTTCTATCAGTCTTTCAATTATTGACGAAGTTTCATCAACGGTCAAGAAAATCGTATCTCAACTAAACCGATCTTGTTTGGAATCAAACAAAATATCGTGCAAAATGGTTCTGCAAACAACTTTACCCTATGTCCCAACGAAGCCCTAAAAATTTGTATTTTCCTTCAAACGATCGAAGAACCTAAAATTTTACGCAGATTCTGTCCCTCAGGTGGCAGTTTCTTAATCTTGAATGTCTCTGACTTATGCAAGTGGTGCCACAGTTAACGAAAGCCTTAGGTATGATTAAGCATTTTTTTTTTTTGAGTGTAATGTCAATGGCATTCGAGCAATTCCCGGACTTTTGCATTCAAATGAGCACCACACATCATGAGTAAATAAAATTAAAATTTAAAAGTATCTACGTAATTAGTTTTTATTGGGAGCGGGCGCTGCTGTAGCCTGCTCTATAAGGGAGTTCTCCAGAGCATGCGCGACTGCGTGGAGTAATATTTATTTGCTTTGCTTTTCGTTTCGTTTCTTAATTTTATTTTATTGCCTCTCGCGCACTCTCTGAACTCCGGATAGTAGGTAATTCGGAGAGAAAATTCGCGTGATACGCGGCAATAATTCATTTGTGCGAAGAAGAAGCGCGCAGAGTGTGAAATTATATACGTTTGTTGCAATGCACTTTGGCGTTCCATTCAGCTTTTTGCTGTGTTTCTGACATTTTCTTGTTTTTTTTTTTTTAGTAGTTGGGTTTTTTTTAAAAATTTTTTTTATATTTTGGATCATTTTATTAGGAGACAGTGACACTGAGAGTCTTTTCGTGTGTTTGCTGTTTATATGTGACAATGCGTTGGAATGGAGTCTGTTTGTCTGGCAATGTAATGATGGGGACGAGACTGATGCTATCGCCTTTTAATTTCGAAGGAGGAAACGTCATTTTGATT
The DNA here is from genome assembly GCA_949824845.1 of Rhingia rostrata. NCBI lineage: Eukaryota > Metazoa > Arthropoda > Insecta > Diptera > Syrphidae > Rhingia > Rhingia rostrata. The sequence goes on along the minus strand of OX463755.1, from coordinate 47,588,604 downwards.
GAGGCTTTGCATGTTGCATGTTTATGCATGGAAATAATTTTTATTTTTGACTTTTATCATTATGTATGATTTGCATAATGTTGGGAAAGGTATGAGGTTGTTTGGAAAGTGCGCATGTAGGCCAATTTACTGCCGACAAAATTGAAGCTTACAACCATATTTACGATGACAGCCATCTTGAACAGCATTAGAACTAATTCCAGGTGTCGAACGTGACCAAAATCCAGCAAAAGTAAAGGGTTGGTAATGTTTTTAATTTTTGGGGGACTTTAAAATTTCAAAATACTCAGTCCCCTTAATTGGTCTCCAGTTAGAACTCATAAAATATTTCTCTACGTGTATATAGTCCAAAATTTAAGACGGAATCAGAATGAGATATTATCCTCTAATGCTGATACAGCCTCTAGTTGGGCGCCAATTATGTGTATATCGCTTAGAGATCATATCCGCAACCCTGTTGTCGTTGGAATAAATATTCAATGAAAATTTTAACTATAAGCATCAACAAGATAGTAAAATATGGAATTCATCGCTAACAATCATAGAGTTGCTTTCAGCGAAGCGGTTGGACTAAGACCAATCATGACCATATCTACATAGGAATAAGCAACAATTAGGGTGCAGTTATAGCTGTCATTGAAAAACTTCATTCACACAGAAAACATGATGGAACTGGAATTTCACCTCCAAAGCTGCTTGAATGAAATCAATGGAAAAGGAATCAATGGAAAATTATATTCATCACTGAAAAACAAAAAGTGATTTTCCGCGAAGACCTTAATTAAGAATTAAAATATTTTTGTGGATATTCATGTTTTAACATTCAGAAACTTTATTTTGACAACGACTCGCCAATGATTGAATTTATAAAAAAGCTGCATCAGTAAAAGTTCATTTCATATGATGGTTTTCAATGATAGTTAGGACAAAGCCAGTGGAGGGAAAGTCATAATAACTCATCACTGCAATACTATACACAAAAGCCCAAAGATAGGATTAGAAACTATACTGGATCTTCCTTCCTTCCTTCCTTAAGTGGCGCTATAGTCCTGAGCCCCAAACAACATACCTCTCCAATTAGTCCGGTCCTTACCTTACTGTCTCCATTTGAGCACTAAAAGTTGGTTGATGTCGGTTTCTAATTGGGCGCGCCACTAAAGGCGAGGCCTTCCTCTACTGCGTCCGACGTCTGGCTGGGAATCGAGCGAGCAGGGGTATTGGTGTTCATTCGTTCTTCATGTCCTAGCCATCTTAAACGTCCAATGCTGAGTGTTTTTTGACCAGGGGCATGTAGCTGTATAGCTCGTATAGTTATTGGTTGAATCTTTGTCTCCATAGCCCGTCAACGTATACGGGACCGAAGATTTTTCACCCGCTTTTGATACGGTCCATGCTTCAGCGCAGTAGAGTAAGACTGGGGTGATCAGGGTCTTAAAAAGGATGTCCTTAGTAGTTCGAGTGATGACTTTACTACTAAATTGCCTTCTCAGCTCCAAGAAACAGCCGTTGGCAAGAGTAATTCTGTTTAGTTTCCGACTAGATGTTGTTGTCAGAGTTAATAGCGGAGCCGAGGTAGACAAAGTCCCGTACAACCTCAAAGGTATATCTGTCAATGGTGACGTTCTGTCCAATTTGTCGATGTTGTGTGTTCTTTCATGATGACAGCATATGCTTTATCTAACCCTCATTTACTGCTAAACCAATTTTTGCCGATTCCTTCTCTATAATAGCAAACGTGGCTATGACATCACGTTGAGTCCTACCAACGATGTCAATATCGTCGGCGTATGCTAGTAGTTGCACCGATTTTTGAATGATTGTGCCTCTGATGTTGGCTTGGGTGTTTGCACAATCCTCACAAGTATCAAATTTAAGAAATCACATGACAGCGTATCGCCTCGCATAAATCCTTTTATGGTATCGAATGTGCTGGTGAGGTCGTTTGGAGCAGCGAGAATTTCTTCCTCACCCTACACAGACGGACGATTTTGGGCGGTATATAAAAACTAGACATGGCTCTGTATAGTTCGACCCTATAAATGCTGTCGTATCCGACTTTGAAATCGATGAATAGGTTGTGGGTATCAAATCGGACTTCTTGGGTTTTTTCCAGGATCTGCCGAAGTGTTAAGGTTTGATCGGTTGTTGATTTTCCTGGAATAAAACCACACTGATAAGGTTCGATTAGGTTGTGGATAAACGGTTTCTGACGTTCACATATTACGGCAGATAGGGTTGAGTAGACTTATGCCTCTGTCGTTGGCGCAGTTTAGAGGGTCTCCTTTTTTGTGGCTCAAAGGCTGAAGACAAAGTCGCTTAAACAAATGTTTTATGATGCGAACTCTCATAGTTGACTGATTTTTTTAATAGCTGTGAAGTTTTCTCACAAGGTTATGCACCGATCTTATGTGTCTAGCAGACTGGATAGCCAGCTCACATCATTATGTCAGCATCAGTGTCAAGATAAAACTGTAACTATCCCGCTTTAAGGTTGTAATGGCATATTTTTGTACTTATAGTATGTTTACAACCTGCAAAGATTCAAAATTAACGCGCATCGTCACCTCACTCTTTTCCCACCTCCTCCCAATCTCAAACTATCCTACAGGGACTGAGTCCTAAGTGTTGAAAAATGTTTAAAAAAAAAAAACCTGGAAATCTGCAACTTCTATTGCCATCACAAAAAGGAAACAATTCTTCATAACCAAATGCTTACCAATACCTTTTCACCGGAAACCGTCAATAAGTATCTCTTAAAAATTGAAGGACCAAGCGATTAGGCATCTTCATTTATCGTCAGAGCTCAGATCTGAAAAAAAACTTCAACTTTGCTAGATATTTGTTCCCTGTATCTGAGCTTGGTCAGTACTTTAAGTCCCCTTGTCACATAGGCAACTCAATGCGTGTTACAGGGGCATAATTGTGCGTTTTGCAAGGGTTTGGAGGCCTGCCTCTCTTTCGCAATAAGTAAGAACTTTGCAAACAACCATTCCGTTAGAAATTAATGTCTTCAATATCCCTGAGCGGATTAGAGGACCTGCATCACAGATATCCTGACCTTTTCGAACTTACTCGGTACATATTGCCCTCAATTCCATCCACTAACATATTCTTAGCACATAACTACTAATAAGGGTATCGACTTATTTTCTTGGTATCTAAATTGGTTCAAATGTATCATGGCCACAACTTGTATTCTCTGTTGTCAAATCAGCGACGACTAAACTCTTTATAGCTGAAAGATATATTAAACCAGCCCAGCTTCTTCTTCTCTGCAAAGCACAAATTAGCCCAGGACTTAAATACTGTTCTCATGTTTTGAATTTGTTCCACAACATGCACTGAACTAACTTGACTCCATTCAAAGACGAGAAATCCACTTTATAGACAGTTCATCACATGCTTTTAATCTTCAACCGTTGGCCTTGTGAAGACTTGTAGACTTACCTGTCGCCTTACAGGCACCACAACAGCAGCCCATATGCACACAGAACATCCAACAACGACACGAACATCGCAATACAAAAAATTGACATTGACATCACAGTACTTCGCACATGACCACAACGAACTACAGAAACGTAACAGCACTGGCGACTGAGGCCATCGGCTGGGACAGATTAATACAACAGAAAGAGACAAATAGACACATAGAAGGAGGAGTAGACATAGATTTATATTGCCTCATATCGCACAGATGGCCTCAGATAAGCTGGCAATTTTAGTAGAAAACAAATGCTGCCGAATCTGGGGCTTGAACCCGCAGCGTTTGGTTTAGCAGTCAACTACGCATTCCTCTGAGCCATAGCCACCTGCGATACCAAAAATCACTTTTTTTACAGAACGAACAAAAGACATACCGAAGATATCCAACCAATGAATAATTTTCACCTGTTAATGTGCAGACAAACATGTCGGGGTATCTTTCGATTGGTGAAAGAACCTTTTCTAGCCCAAATCCCCAACGAATGAAGAAAATCGTTGCAAAGAATGGTGGAATCATTGAACAATATTCACCCGAAAAAATCGTTATTTTGACGATTTAGACTTTCAGTGCATGGTACTAAAAATTACCGTGCAACTTTAAATTCACCCCTTTTAACAATTTATCTTAAAATTTTAGGAAAAAAAATCGTTAACTGTCACCCGAGAATTATTACAAAGGGAATCTTAGTACGTCATATACAAACACCGATAGGGGTTGTCGCTTTTTTATTCTTTTTTCCCTAGATTTTCACCAAAAAAATACTCGTTAACGTTCAAGTCCTTTGTTCTCTTTATTTATCCTCTTACCCTTAAAAATACTCATTTTCACACTTAATATCTCTGGAAAATAATATATTTCGCGCCATTTCCAATCGCAGCGTCTTAAGAATGCCAAAAACAGAAGCAATAAATAGTTAGGGTACCTACCTACTTGAAAAGGATACCCCAGTGTGCAAATCAGGTTCGACATCCTTCATAACAAAGCAGTCACTGCATAATAAGCAAAAATCTCAGTGCGCTCAACCAATCGCATGCTCCACATGACCACTACACACAAACCGAATAAAGCAGAAACCCATTCCCTTGTTGCGTTTTTTATCCCTCAACCAATCGTGCCACCTTCCAAAAGTCAGCACTGCCATTGAACCCTTCAATTTGCGTCTGCTCCCACTGTGAGATATCAGATGTCTGATAAAAAAAAAAGCGTGTGAATGGTTATGCGTAGAACGTATACAAATCTGAGCTCGATGGCGCTTAAAAAACCAACCCCTCAGGGGAAGCATTATGTAAATCAACCCTCGATAACCCGATAAGCATTTCGCACGTAGTAAAGCTATACCCATAGAAAAGATCTCTTTTCCTCGTTGGTTGGCTTTTATGTAAATTTAACCCCTTCCCTTAAAAAACTCCAGCTCACACTTGAACCATATCTGATTGGGTGGTTTCACTTTTTATCGAATTTAACTATCGAAAGGGTTAGGAATCAAAATGGAGGTTAATTCTAACCTGAGGCACATTTCTCTTCTCTTTTCAGATGCAAATCAATCGGAGATTTGGATTAAATCCGAACATTCTATGAACACCTCACCACCACCAAATAAGGACACCAATCGACAGACACCTATCAACAATGAAGACGTACCCACTACCGACCATCGACCTGAGGCTGAAACACTAAAGACAGGTAAGTTGCGAAAATGCATGCTCAATGGATCGTCGTCCATCACCCGGAGCTGTCATATTAAAATCATTTAATGACTCGCCCCACTCTGTAAGGCTCAATCTTGCGAATTAATTAAAACCGATTGCAAACAGAGACCAAGACCTGTGCGGTGCAGAGTTTTAATTAAACCGCCCTATCTGGCTCTCTCGGTTGCTAGTTTGTGAAATTTACGAGTCTAAGTACGTCTTGTGTTGCGCGGTACCCACTCTTCTATGCCATGGTTAGACCTCGTTTATTAATCGCATACGATTCCCGCCCTCTTTTGGCTATGTGCGTGCATTCAGACATTCTGCATGCAATCTGCATCAGCGAGACGTCAGTCACGGGAGGGGTGGTGTGGGAATTCAATGAAGCATTTGTTTAGAAGAATTCGTGTTCCGTTTACAATGCAGGTATATGGTGGATGGGGTGCAAAGTGTGAGGGTGGAACAAGACGCATTTGTCAAATGTCTGTCAAACCAGCTGATGACGGTGATGAATAAACGTGGTCTGATGAGAGAACAACTGTTTGGATTTCTATGGGAAATCGGACAATGGATGGAGGTTTTCGAATGGATTAGTTAATTACGTGATTCTGAGTTGAAAGCTTGAGCAACGATTTGTAGTTGGGCATGTTGATTGAGGGTAAGGGTTAGCCTGGACTGTATCGTCTCGGGATAAAATATTTTTTCGCTACGATATGATTTTAGGCATTTTTTTGTTAAACCACAGATTCGCACTGAATTTGTGCGTCAGAAGATCTAAATCAACGATATGCTGATTGTGGTCAAGCCTCAGACCAAACTTTATCATTACCTAAGAATAAAACGACTTTGGGATACGATATGTTACAAGGCATAGGAAGAAGAGGTAACTTGGCGTTATAGTAGTAGATGATACCATACTTGAGGGTGTAGCTAGAAGCAAAACACTTGACCAATGCAACGGGCGATTGAGCAGAGAGCGGGTTCCAGAGACCAAAACTGATACGAAAACTTTTTGCATAAATTTTACAATGCCTAACCCAACTTTACGTCGGGTTGAAAAAGTTTGGCGCACTTATAAAAAAAAAACATGTCAGCTGTGCCTTGAATATAAAGAACTTTATAGCGTGAATTAAAGTTCTTGACAGCGAAAAAACTGCATTGCGGTTAAACTTATGTAATCTCAACTAAAAATTACGCTTCGTAAAGCACTATCGAAACTGTTTCCCCTCCAGCAATATTAGCTGTATAAAGTCTTTTGGAAACTCATTTGGCGCGCTCCAGATTTGATGGGTTGTTGACGCCCAAGTGAGTCATCAAACCCGTATAGGCCTGCGTGGGCCCATAGCGATACCCTTTGTTGGACATGACAAGAAAGCTGCGTTAATATGAAGAGTGATACTTCGGTGATTTCTGTTGTTCCATTAGCCTCAAAGAGGATGTTGCTCCAACCCGACTTGCAGCAGAAACAGACGATATGTGCAATAGGCTAGATCCATTGATCAGTTATGGCTAGATCCGTCAAGACCGCGTAGCTGTTTCTGAACGCGGGGCAGTGACACGGACACGGACACAGCGGACGATGTCCTCCTCGACGTCTGGGTCTGCGTACTTCCTGCAAAGTTGGTGCGAGTCACTTAGGTCAATTCTATGGGATCGGCAGATTGTGACCTGTTATGACTCAAACCGCTACACAAATTGAAGCTCTGTTCAGAGCTATAAGCTTGATAGATCCGCTACCACTAATTTCCGGCCAAAGGTCTTTAGTGTGTTTGATGTTGATGTTTTGCCACCTAGATTTCACTTATTTTCTGTTTTTGAAAAGCAAGTGGGGGTCTAACCCTATTGTCGCATAAGGAGATACAGTTGGATGATCCTAGTCTGGCTAGCTCGTCAGCTTTTACGTTTTACTGTGTCCTGGCACCCAGATAATTTGGACTGGCTATAAAGAGCCTTGAACGGTGGCGTCCAACTGCTCGTGATTTTATTATGTTTGATGCCGCTTGGCTATAGGGCCTTCACTTTTCGAATGTACACATGGTGTAATGGGTAAATGACCTCGCACATTTGCTCGATGTCATTGGGCATAGAATCAGGAGCCAACTTGCTAACGACGGTCGGATGTACCATAATCATGTCTAATGATTTCAGTCATCTTGTTGCGGTTCTTCCTGACCTGAGATTGCTGTGCGTAGCGGGTATTGCGCTGGTACATTTAATCCTTGGCGGTGAATTCAATGCAAAACACGTGGAGCAAGTAGCCATCGCATCGGTAGTCTTCACATCAACGTTGACTTCGATGAGAGTTTGCCATTTTTTTCACCATTGACCTGAACTTTTCTGTGATCAAATCCATGCTGTAGAAGTTGGTTCGTTTCGTTCTTGAACATCTTCAGCGATCAACCTTAATTTACGGAAAGAACGCTCATCATCGATATGCTTCTGCAAATAAGCCAAAGATATTTCAAACACTCAACCCTTCAATCGCTCCGAAGCGATTTTGGTTCTCTGTGTACGGTTTATCAAGATTTTCCGATATGACGGGTTGTTAACATGTTTGGGGTTTCAATATCCAACAATCTTTGCGTTAAAAAGGATCTTTGACCTTACCTTTCTTGCCTCCTTTGGACAGACCCTTATTTGTACCGACCGCCATCTTCACAGTTCACAAGGAAAAAATGCATAAATTTGCTCTAACTCTCATTGACATGTTAACCCATCTTCGACGAATCCTTCTATATGCTACCAAACAGCACATTGAGTCCGACCAATGATGGCAATATCGTAAGCATATGCTAGTAGTTGCACCGATTTATTGAAGATTGTGCCTCTGGTGTTGGCTTGAAAGTTTTGCACAATACCCTCAAGAACAAGATTGAAAGTCAAATGACAGTGGTCGCCTTGCCTTTGTTGTTTTTTGGTATGGAATGTGTCATTGAGGTTGTGGCCCTGATAGAGGCGCTAGAATTTTCCATCTTCATCCAACACAGACGGACGAATACTAAGACTAGACATATCTCTGTTTCGTTCAGCTGTATAGTTCTTCTCATGCGGCTTTAAAATCGATAACTTGGACTTCTTGTTTTTTTTTTCAAGGATCTGCCGAAGTGTGAAGGTTTGATCAGTTTTGGACTTTCCTTGCTTAAAACCATGCTATAAGGGGCCGATCAGGTTGTTGCTAAATGATATCAGGCGTTCACATTACACCGGGAGATACAATCTTGTAGGCGATGATGAAAAGATTCTGTAGTTGGCGATGTTAAGGGATCCCCTTTTTTTGTGTTGCAATAGCTCACAATTAAAGGGTTTTTCAATAAGAGCGCTACAAAGGATTTTAAAAAAAAACAAAAACGGTTTTGGATATCAATGAAATTCTTTTTTCCTGTGAAAGTACGTTCAATGCAATTATGTATGGGATTCGATTTCTTTTGCATGGCCACCACGGGCACGCTTGCAGAAGTCCAGACGCTGAACCCAATTTTCGATGGTTTTCAAGCATAAATCGGCCGATACTGCTGCAATTTCACGTTCGATATTCGTACGAAGCTCATCAATCGTCGCTGGCTTGTTGGCATAGACCATAGACTTGACGTAGCCCCACAGGAAATAGTCTAACGGCGTCAAATCGCACGACCGAGGCGGCCAAGCGACTGGACCATTTCGTGAGATAACACGTTCTCCAAACTTGATTTCCAATAAATTGATTGTGGCATTCGCAGTGTGGCTTGTGGCGCTGTCCAATTGGAACCACATGTCCTCCAAGTCTATATCATCCAATTGGGGCCAAAAATATTCGGTTATCATTGAACGGTACCGATTCCCATTCACAGTAACGTGCCGGTCTTGATCATCACGGAAGAAGTACTGCCCAATGACGCCGCCGGCCCATAAACCACACCAAACCGTAATTTTTTCGGGATGCAATGATGACTCATGGAGTACGTGTGGACTGCTGCCTGACCAATACCGAATATTTTGTTTATTGACGAAGCCATTCAGCCAGGAATGAGCCTCATCGCTGAAAATGATTTTTTTCCGATGAAAATCCGAATCATTTTCAAGTTGTTGCTCAGCCCAATTCACGAACATACGACGCTTCTGGTGTTCAAGCGGCTTCAGTTCTTGCGTCAATTTAATCTTGTAAGGATGTAGGCCAAGATCTTTTCGCAAAATTCGCCACAACGATGTCACAGAGATGCCCAACGCTTGAGAACGACGTGTGAGAGGGACATTTGGGCTTTCTTCAACTGAAGCCTCAGCGGCAGCAATATTCTCGACACTACGGGCACTTCTTTGTGTCACTGGCACGGGAACATTACTGTGCCTGTGGATTCAAATTTGTCCACTAGACGCTCAATTGTTGATCTTCTAGGACGATTATGACGACCATAAATTGGACGTAGCGCTCTTAACGTTGAGGCCACTGACTCCGAATTTCGGTTGTAAATTTTAATAATTTCGACTCGTTGTTGGATCGTATATCTTTCCATCATGAAATGGCAAACCTTACTGAAGAGAAATGTCAAAAGAGCGGCAAGAAATATGCCGTCGTTTGCTGTCCCTGTCGCACAACTTTTGTAGCGTCCCTGTTGAAAACCCCGATACATACAACATTGTTCGCAAATGCGCAAACATGAACTTTATGAACTTTTAGAACAACATTGAGCTATACAAAACCAGAAGATTAGATTGATGATAAAATTCATTGTGCGGGACAGGAGGTACTACTGTCATAAAAATACCCTACGTAACACACAAGTGTGGATTCCCAATAAGCATGAAAGCAACATATAAGGACTTAAACTGTGTTCCAACTCTTGTCAGATTATACAATATTGTCAGGGTGTAAGTGCATTATCGTGCCTAAGCATATTGGTTAGTGAGTTGGACTACGAAACATGGCTGCCTATAGTTCAAATGCCAAAATTGACAAAACTTTTGTTCTTTTTACTGTTCCCACTTATTCGAATGACTGGGAAACATCTAATAGTCACACAGTGATGAAAAGCTTCTCAGATTTTCCGTACAGAAAATGCTCTAAGCAGAAGATCTTCTTCTTAAATGTAAAAAACGTACTAACTTCGTACACACGAATGAAGGGAGAAACTAGATTTGAGGACATGCATGTGCCGTTGTTTGCAGATATTTCATTTTTTGCGAAAATATATTAGTGTCCCACAATAGTATTAGATGACAGCCTGACAATGACTGAAATACATTTGAGAGCATTTGTTTTTCAGGTCTATACCTAAATTTATTGTATGATATGACAGTCGTCTCAAATTCCTTAAACAATTTAAGCAATGTTCAGACGATGTGTCATCCGTTAATCAGCAGCATTCAGAAATATACTCAATAGATTTAAATAACATCAGTCTTCAATAGAGGCCCTCAGATATTCAGCCCTAGTTGGGTAGCCGTCGAAATTTTCTGCGATTTTGAACGATTCGGAGGATTTTAGCTTCCAGGTATTCTTCCGAAAAGCTTTTCGGAATAATTCTCCGACATTTTGTAACGCATCCCGACGAATTGCGTTGAAGTGCGTTCAGGTAAATGCAATTCTCTTTCCGATTTCCTCCAACAAAAATTCTTCGCGGAAATTATTTACGAATTGTAGTGAAGGGATTTTTGTTCCAATGAAACATACCTCGAATGGAATTTTAACGTCCGACGAAGTATGCGTTGCGGAAAATCGTCGGCTCCGATGGATACCACGCTAGGACTGATTACCTTCAACTTGAGTTCGTCATCTTCCAATATGCTTTATATTGAGACATTTGCACTTATAAACTTTCGCTGATCTATTTCTTTACCATATACAGCTTTTGTAAAAAAAAATTACTGAACTGGACACCATTTTCGACACCACGATCTATTCAGGTCTATTCAACAAAAATGTTTCCAGCTAACGAAATCTACTAAATCATTAAAATTTATGATTTATAACTTGTCAAGGCCTGTCAATCAATAATCTTTGTCTAGTGCAGTTACAAAAAAAGGCGCAGGTGATAACGACTGTTTCATCGTAGTCTAGACTATTAAACAGATAACGAAATGTTGGTATAATTTCAGTAAATTTACAGACTACAAGTATACAGTTGGGTGTGTCAAATTTTGTATAGATATAATCACTTTTCGAGGTGTCAAGAATAGGTGTAGATACTAAGTACAAAATGGTAGGTGTCCGTTTTAAGAAAGCGTCATATATCTTTCGCCCGAGAACCGTGTCATTGTTAGATAAAAATGGTTTGTGAAAGCTAAGCCAATTTATGGTCAACGTCATTGACACTGTTCATCGGGTATTCCCAATCAAACTAAACATTCGTATATGCATTGCAACTTAACATGGCTAACACGGTTAAAGTATTCAACTGCTGCACAACTTCAATTTACACAATTTTTGGATACTTAAACATGTTGGACGCAAATTTTCATCTATATAATTTTAGCTTGATGAAGGCTTACTTCTGACTCCGGAGCTTTGTTAGTAGCAACATGGTCGAATCTGAAGGGAGGAAAACATTGAATAAGCAACTGTGGCCTGCCTAACTGGATCTAGGTATTTTTCATGGGCTTTCGCGAAACAAAATTTCCGAGCATGGTCTGCGGGACATTTGATTTCAAACGAATGGTAACACCTAACATAATATGGACCTGTGGTCGTGCATCCATGATTGTGTGGTACTTGTACGGAAGTCGAATATGTCTTGAAAATCATTCCAAGTCTAGGGAATGGTGTTGACATGAATCGGTGGTCAATAAAATAAGTAATTACTGGAGGTGATCAGCGATAGAAAAGAAAAATTAATCCTCTTACTCTAGGCCTCTTACTTGCCTAAATGACGCTACAGTAGCGATTGAACCCGTACCTCAAGTAACACAACCCTCCAATTAGATCGGTCCTTAGAAAGCTGCTTACACATGGGCACGTCATGTTGGTTGAGGTCGGTTTCTATTTTGTATACGCAACTTAAGGCCAGGTATACACCAACTGCGTCTGACGTCAGTTAGAGAATCCAGGACTCTGCGAGCCGGAGTATTGGTGTCCACTCGGTTACATGTCCCAGTCATCTTAAACGCCAAATGGAGTTTTTTTTCATTCACGTCTATGTCGCTGTGCAACTCGTATAGTTCTTGATTGAATTTTTACCTCCATAGCCCGTCAACACACACGTGCCCAAAGGGTTTTCGAAGATTTGTCGCTCGAAACGACCAAGGATTTCTTCATCTTAAACGCCAAATGGAGTTTTTTTTTTTATTCAGGTCTATGTCGCTGTGCAACTCGTATAGTTCTTGATTGAATTTTTATCTCCATAGCCCGTCAACACAAACGTGCCTAAAGGGTTTTTCAAACATTTTTCGCTCGAAACGATTGAAAGGATTTCTTCATCCGCTTTTGATACAGCCCATACCCTAGCACCGTAGAGCAGGACTGGGATAATAAGGGCTTGTATAGCTTCTCCTTAGCAGTTTGTGGGCTTTACTACAAAATTGCCTCCACAGCCCAATGAAACAATGATGTCATTATCGTCTGTGTACTATAATAGTTGCACCGGTTCTTAGAAGATTGTTCCTCTAGTGTTGACATGGCATTTTTTCAAAATCCTCTCAGGAATGATGTTAAAGAAGTCATATGACTTCTTGGGTATCGAATGTTTCGGTGAGATTCTTGCCGATCCTGGTGAAACATCGATAATTCTCCATCGTCATCCTACAAGGCTTGGGAGGTATACAACAACTAGACTTAGGTCAGTTTGACTCCATCAATAATATAGTTTGCGGCTTTGAAGCCAATGAGTAGTTACCCATTTCTAGGCTTTTCCAGGATCTGCCGAAGTGTTCCTGGGGTAAAACCACACGGCATGATCAAGTTATTGGTGAACGGTTTCATGCATTCACAGGCAGACATTATCTTGTTGGCGATATTTATGAGACTTATGCGTCTATAGGATTCGCATTTCAGAGGGTCTTCTTTTTTGTGAATTAAGAGAACGATACTTAGGTTCCCTTCTTCATGCATACTTTCAGCTGACCAGATTTAAGTTATGAGTTGGTTACACGCTGGATTTGGAGTTACACGCCAAATCATATCCACTGGCTTTATATTGATTGGCATAAAGGCCGTCATTTCCGGCAGCCATTTGGGGATTAAGATTAAATATTGCTATCGTTGCTTCACTTACTATACAGGGCCATGTCTAGTTTTGGTATACCGCCCAAACTCGTCCATTTAGTAGGAAACGACCTCACCGACACATTCGATACCAAAAAAGGATTTAGGCAAAGCGATGCGCTGTCGTGTGATTTCTTCAATTTGATTCTTGAGAGGATTGTTCAAAACTCCCGAGCCAACACCAGAGGCAGAATTTTCCAAAAATCGGTACAACTTCTAGCATACTCCGACGATATTGACATCATTAGCAGGACTCAAAGTGATGTCTTAGACTAGTTTGCAAGTATAGAGAAGGATGCGGCTAAATGGGTTTAGCAATAAATGATGGCAAGACAAAGTGCGTATGCTGTCAACACGAAATGAGACAGAACTTCGACGAATCGGACTGAACGTCACCATTGACAGCTATAACATTGCGGTTGTACGGGACTGTCTATCTCGGCATCGCTATTAACTCTGACAACAACATCTCGCCAGAAATTAAACGAAGAATTACTCTTGCCAACCGCGGTTTCTTCGGGCTAAGAAGACAATCAATTAGTTAAACCCTCACTTGAACTACTATATAAGACCCCGATCATCCCAGTCCTGCTCTACGTCGCTGAATCATGGATCATCTCATAAGCGAATGAAGAAATCCTTGATCGATTCGAGAGGAAAATTCTTTGAATAATCTTCGGTCCCCTTTGCGTTGACGGGCTATGAACACGACGATTCAACCAAGAACTCTACGAGCTGTACAGCGACATGCCCCTGGTTAAAAAAAAACTCCGCATTGGACGTTTAGGATGGATAGGACATATTGAACGAATGGACACCAATACTCCTGTTCCCAGCCAAATGTCAAACACAGTAAAGGAAGACCTTGCCTTAAGTGGCGCGCACAACTAGAAACCGATCTCAACCAACTTTGAGTGCGCAACTGGAAGCAGTTAGCTAAGGACCTGGCTGATTGGAGACGCATGTTGGTTGAGGCCCAGGTTCATTCCAGACCGTAGCGCAACCTAAGTATGTAGGTATCGTTACATCACTTAATTTGCGTGGTTGGTCGTTGCCAATACTGAAAGTTTCAATCGCCATATATTTGACTGCAAAGGGAATCTTCCATATTCTCAGCATCGACTACGTCTCAACTACGATCTTTAATTGTTCATCTCAACGGGATTCTTGATTTGACTCTGAAAAAAAATCTGGGCAACTACATCACAGAAATTGGAAAACTCGTGCAGTGTACTTCATGAAAATATCCAAGCATTTCCGATGTTTCAAAATCTGCTGGTGTTTTGGGCATCCCTGAAGAGTATAGTCCCATAAGCTTGAGAAGTTGAGATACCATACGTGCTCTAACACCCAACACAGTAAAACAACTTTTAGTTGAATGATTCTGTGTGAAACTGATATCGCAACGTCAAATTATCTGGATGTAGGATGCTGGATGAATAATGACATTTCACAGGAAACAAGATGGCAGAATAGAAGATCTGAGTAGAAGATCTGAGTAGACCAGCATAAGAAAAAAAAAACAGCATCTATGTATGCGCAAAAAGACCCAAAAACTAGGTGATTGCTGTAGTGCGTTGGGCTACTAGTCGCGGGGTAACAGGTTGGAATCCCGAAAGTGACAACACCTATGTTTTCCCTCCTCTACAACTCTTGCAAAAGACTGACAACTACTCAAAAGCAACGATGTCGTGAAAAGCTTCAAAATCTGGTCATCTTTTCTTTGCAAAAAATAATAACTTCGCACAAATAAAGGAAGAAGCTGGTTTTGAGGTCCTGTGTAGGCTGCAAATGCCTAATATTTCATTTTATTTTGAACTAAGTGGCAAAACATAAATATTTCCTAGCACACTTAGAGTCTCTTAACCAAATAATTAAGGACAGCCAACAAAACAAGCTTATAGCTCTGCATCGACTAGGTATACAACATTCATCTCAAAAGCGTTTGATAGAAGATCACAACCTGTTGAGTAGGCACTTCAATAAAATTAAACTCATTGGCGGTGCTAACTACGTAGGAAATGCAACGACGATGACGTCAAGGAGGACGGCTCATACCTACCATGTCTGCGCTGTCCTGGATGGAGAAGGTAGATTAACCACTATAAGAGTGAAGTAAAACACACAACTGGCTTTTATTTCATATTAGGTCCACAGAACTAAATATACATAATAGGGTTGTCTTTATGGTCCCATGAAGGGCTATTAGAGCTGGACGAACTCAACTGAGTATCAAGCAAAATATAACTCAACCACAATTACATAAACGTATCATGCGTATAAACTGATTCCAGTAGGCTTTGCTAACGTTGTTGCACTGAACACATACACTTGACGAAAGTAAATGTATACCATTTTGACGAAAGACTATAAAGTTCGACAGAGATAGGCCTTACACTAGGGCTTACTAAAATTTTTTTCCAAAATTACACATTTAGCTATCAGATTAGACAGTTTTTATAAAGGTCGTTTCTATAGAATCTTCCCTCCATTGCTAAATCCCAATGAGATAAGTATACAAGGCTAAGTTCGTCATATAGAAAATACCAAACTATGAATAGATAAAAAAATATTTATTCTGGATCCTCTTCGTAGGAAAACACTACCACTTTACTGCATCACATCATCGTCAACATTGACAACCACCACATTAAACGTAAATTTGAAAAATTTGCATGCAAAATAAAAACACCACGCATAGTTTGTGTGAGAATCGTGCGATACAGTTACGTGCAATCATAGTTAATAACAGTAACACGTCTTTCATGATGATGTAAATCTAAAGTCAGCTTTTCGTTATAAACCATGGTATTCGACTTGGCCCTTAAACTATCCTTATACAAAAAAATATTTTTGCCTGCAACAAATCTAATGAGAAAATCCGTTACGATCCTTCTCCGTGCAAGATCATATCTCATAAATCCGCGCCAAATTTTCTTTTACAAAAACCAAGCTGCTCACAAACTACTTTTTGCTATCAAAATACAACTTTCTCAAGCTAAAATCCTTTTTCCCATAGGTATAGGCAAATGCAAATAGCATACCATCCATAAAGATCACGACAGACTAAATCCCTAAATCAAATACCTTCAGTTGAAAACTCAATTTTTTGGGGTAAAAAAAATCCTTTTTAACCTTTCACATCCTGAATTGATTGGAAATGCGTAAATAATCCTCAAAAAACTCCTCAAAAAAAAAAAAAACTACACACCGTGACGACTTCTTTTCTTTACAAAACTCGAAGAAAACTCCTTAAAAAAAATCGTGAGAAAGTCCGTTATAATTTTATTTCTTACCCGCAAAAGTACTCAATTTTTACCCAAAAAAAATCACATCCCCCAAATGTACGCATCCCTACCTCCTCCCTTACGCAAAAAAAAATCGACAAAAAATCGAAAAAAAAATTGCTCGCAATCAACCACTTTTTACCGTAAAAAAGGGAAGAAGAAGAATCAGAATAATTGAAAAAAAAAGTGCGATGCATCGTCCTTAAACGTCAACCCCAAGGAAATTTATATCCCATGTCCCTATTATGCAGGACTCTGTGTAGTTTCTTATTCGTGTTCCTCTATTCCGAGGAAAATACGGTAAAAACTCCTTAAAAAGCATTTTTTATTCGATTTTTTTTTTGTTGTTCCTTTACAAAGAAAGGTCCTTGGAACGTTGGTAGGTATACCTGAACCGATATCAATCTACTTAAATGCAATCAATGTCTGCACAAGAACTGGGATGTTAGGAGTAGAACAACATCATCATCATCCGTATCCTGATTATCATCCTTCGTGATTGAGTGCGGGAAATGCGCGCGCAATTCTATTCCGTTTTTTTTTTTTATTGAAAAACAGCATTTTTTAGATGCATTTTTACACGGTTACCTGAAAGGACATAAGGATGCAAGTAATTGCAATTTTTTTATTCAATAATTGTACACCAGGAATGTTTGATCGTGATTAATGACTTCAAAATATGCAGTTGGGCAGAATAAGAAGAAACTATCATAGCAATGGGATATGTGCATCCAGGATACCCTCGAGGAGTTCACATCGATAGTGGGATACAAAAGAAAAATCCAGAATAGACAATTTATGCGCAAATTATCAAACAAGGCATCACAGGAACATGCAAAGATGATGCAAACTGAACATCCATATCTATATGAAAGGACTTCTTCATATTTTTTTTTAAAGGATAACTAGGATACGTCTCCGGTTGATTTGAATGTCTTTCAATGCGATTGTTTAGAAATTTATTACTTCAGATACCAGAAGTCAGTAGGCTTTTTTGTGAATCCACCTATTTTTTTACGACTCTGTGGTCCTGGTGATAATTTCTAAGGATTTTGACTAGCAAACAAATGAAAATACCTGGCTGACCATGTACATTTTTTGTGTATCGTTTTTTTTTACGACTTTATTGTTTTATGGAGGTTTCTCTTTTTTTAGGTTAAAGTTGTCGAAAAACACTAAAAATTCGTTTTGAGCGTATAGATACATTTTTAACATCTCAATGCGAATCGCAATTAACATGCTTACTATGTGCGCACATCCTTGATCCCGAATAATTTTAAAGTCAAATTATTGTTTGGATATTTTTTACGAGGTTGGCTTTCTCAGAAGGTCACCGCGGTGCGTGTAACTCTTCAATAGCTATATCGGTGTTCTGAAGGCAGACGATGGAAGTAAGATTTCGACAAAAAAAAAACCGTTTAAAGGGATGCGTGAGATGAGTTTATGATTTAATTTTTTAACGCCCGCACTGCAGGATCTTAATTGTTTTCCATTTCCATGCGACTGAAGAAATGTACACAAAAAATTGACTTTTGAGGATTTGATTGTTTAATTTTTTACGAGCACTCTGAGTACTCGGAAGGTTTATTTGACTCGAGGTTTTATTGAGCTCATTTTTTTGTTTGACTTTTCGAAACATTTTTTTTCTCGATTTGCATATCTTTTTTAGGGTTTCTGTTGGTTTGTTTTTTAGGAAATTGGTTGACATATTTTTATTTTTTTTTTATATGGAAGTTTATTGTTATTTACATTTTAAATGACTATGCTAGGAAAAGCCGGGTTTTGGACTTTGCGACTGTCGTTGTTTGCTTGTGTGGGAACACGTGGTATATTTTTTAATATGTCTTACAAGGACATATTTTTAATTTGAAAGGGGTTTGGAATTTAAGTAGAAAGGGGTTATGGACATTTGCATAGAATTCTGTATCACATGATTAGAGTTTAAATCGATTTTTTAAATCGATCCTCATAAAGGATTGAGAAGGTTACTCATTACCAGTATCAACCGATAAATAAACGTTAATGATGGTCTTGTCGTTTGAATGTATGAACAGTGTGTCATAACTCATTTTCTCTGTATAAAAATGGGTAGGAGTCATAGTTTGAAAGATCCATGGTGCTCGGATCTTCAGTGATCCAACCAAAATTGTTATGAAATGCATGTCCGTACTTTGTTGCTCGATTTGGGGCTCAAACTAGGGCTAAGTAAAAATTAAAAAAAAGAAAACCGAGTGTTAGGTGCCCTACATATAGAAAATAGGGATGGTCACCTAAAATTGTAGTACCTACAAACGTTATAAAATGTCTCTTAAATCAAAGCAAACGCATACTCTTCCAAACCAAATTCTGAATGCATCAACTGCGCAAACTGCCTTTGCTTGTTCATTTTGCGCAGAGTAAAGTGAATGATTGATTGCATAACGAATGCAAAGTAAGGGTGCAGTTATAGTTATCATTGAGCAACTTCATTGCACAAAAACCACATGATGGGGCTAAAATTTTACCTTCATAGCTGCTTATAGGAATTACTGGAAAATTCCGTTTCATTTCGGTGGAATGACAAGCATTACTTCAAAAAAATAAATCTCGATCATTGAAAACCAAAAAGTGATTTTCTTAGAAAACTAAAATTGAAACTTAAAATATTTTGGATAATCATGCTCTGAAATTCATAAGCTTTGTCTTGACATCAACTAGCCAATGGTTGAATCTATAAAAATGCCGTAGATGGGTAAAAGAATTTTTCAAATGATGGTTTGCAATGATAACTGCCCCCTACGCAGAAGTAGAACCTGCCACCAGAATAGCAGTGTGAAATTCGCTTATATTCTCGCGGTGTCGTAAAATAAATCCGAGCGAAATAACGAGCTCAGTGGCGCGATGGTTAGTGCGTTGAACTGCCGCGCAGAAGGTCTGGCTTCGATTCCCAGCCGTAGCAACAGCTAAATGATTTTTCACTGGCTCTCCTCTCGTGATTATCTGACAAATCATCCGAGTAGTATCAATTGTCATGAATAGCTTATCTCAACTTAGTCGTTCGGATTCGGTATAAAACAGGAGGTCCCGCCGTCTTGCAAAGAAGTACACACGCACACATGAATGGTTGTGAGGAAAAAGCTAGGCACTGGGTACTAACGAGCCTGTTGCGCCATAAATTTAATTTTTTTTTCACAACTGACGCCTAATTCCGAAATTTGGCATTATTTCACTTTATGAAAGCGAAATAACGCCGATTTTGAATCTTCGGTCTCATTTCACTTTGGTGAAGTGAAATAAAGCTCGGCGTTATTTCGTGGCACCGATTCTTGCAACGAAAATTGAGGCTTTGTATCAGTGGAGTGCTCCTAGTGAGTTTCATTTCTTGTTGAAAGCATGTACTTACATACTTACTTACTTAAGTGGCGCTACAGTCTGGAATAAGCCTGGATCTCAACCAAAATGCCTCTCGAATCTGCTCGGTCCTTAGCTAACTGCCTCCAATTGCGCACTCCAAGTTGGTTGAGGTCGGTTTGTACTTGTGCGTACAACTTACTGCCGTTCTACATATCATAGCCGTCTTAAAAGTCGATGTGCAACGTGTATAGATCTTGGTTGAATCTTCGTCTCCATAGTCCGTCAACGCAAACGAGACCGAAGATTTTTCGATGAATTTTCCTCTCGAAACGACCGAGGATTTCTTCATCCGCTTTTGAGACGGTCTTTGCGACCGAGAAATGTCCACTAAGCTCAAAGTTATGGTCCGGAAATGACAATTCATCTATATGCTGGGACATCCAGTGGGTAGGGGAAATCGCAAACTAAAAGGGGTATCCATCGGGAACTATTAGCTTACATCATTTGTAACTATAATGTGTGTGTTAGTAAGGACCTACTTGTAATGAAGAAGCTGATGTTAAGCTAGTTAAAGCACTGCAAAGTAAACTACTCACGGAAGCACGGTTCCTTGGACGACTTTATTTACATCAATCAGTCTCTAAAATATTTATCGACAGATAAAGGAAATTCTGTTCCATAATGCTTTAAAGGGTTCTTGTCATAAGAATTTATATCTTTCGGGTCAATTTTTTTACTCTTTTGACGAATAACTCTTTTTTTGAATTGCCCACCTTTTACAAGAAGGTTTCACTTGATCCGCTACCGAAACAAACTTGAGATTTACACATCATGTGTTAGTGCAGTGGCCCAGTGGTTAATGCGTTACTAAACGTGGGGTCTATGGCCAAAGCCCGATAGTGACAACACCTCAGTCTTTTTCAAACATCCAAGAGTAACACTGCCATGAAAAGTTTCTCAAACTTGCCTTTCGGAATCGGCGTTATACAGGAGGAGTTATTATTTGTGGAAAAATTAAACTTGACAAACAAAACTGAAGGGGAATTTAGGTTTGAGGCCTTGTATGGTCAGTTTATGTTAGATATTTCATTTGAAATCAACCTATAGGTGAGTCCGATAGAATGCTGAATTATGGCGCCTAAGTTCTGGCATAGATTATAAGTCAACAGTCATTGTCTTCCAAGGCTTGCTAAATAATTCGTTTGACCGGTATAAGGTGTAGGTGATGAATAAAATCGTTGCTTCCTGCATTGGTCCATAGCAATAAAGCTGTAGAGAGCTTAGTGCTTGGGCCGAATGAACATGACATGACAGACGAATTGTATATAATTTGGTAGTAGGTTTGCGATGGCTAAGCTGCAAAGTAACTCAAAGAGAAAATGCAAGACAATCACAGCTGGCCCTCAAATATACATCATCTGACCAAGTAGAAAGCAATGAATTGGATGGAACAGAAATGAGTGTATGTCGTCATTATCATTTCTGCTATCCATAACCACCCAGCCTCCAATAACCCACTGGCATGTTCAAGGATAAAACCTAATAAGTTACCAACATGGTCCTTTAAATGAATTCCTAAGTAATTCGATTATGTAAGTTGTTACTTAATTGTTCTCACTAGCTCCAGCTAAACTTCACTTTACGGTAAATGATGATGTAAATGGCTGCATTAAAAGAAAAAAAAACGATTCATTGACCCTTCATAGTTGCACTGTTTATCAATTATTGATACCTGTACCACCCCTTTGGTTATACTTACACCTCAGCACACCTTACTTCATGAGTATCACTCACATTCCTCATGTATACAGGTAGTTACATGTAATATTAATCCTTCAATCTGCAACAAAGTTTTTCACGATTCCTTGTCCATTTTTCATGCCCCATGTATGTCCTGCAACCGAACTCCACCGCCTACTTTATTATTACCCTGTCTGTGCAACTTTCCCGGAAACAACATGCATAGCACTTAAAAAGTTTCCTCCATCAACTTTCAGTATGCAGACAAAAAGAAATCCTTTCCACATTTTGTTGTCTTCTACATAACACCGTGTATCCCCTAACCCACATTCTTCCAGATCGTTTCCCTTCAATTACACGCAGCATCGCAACGAGTGTTTTACTTCCCATTACAACTAAAATCCAAATAAATATTGAGTAAATAAAAAAACAAAGCAAAACACTAGACTCAGGGCACAGGACACCGTACGGCGAACAAGAACAAGTGGACCACACATCCCATTGCTAAAATGGGACGACAAGTGGTCTGATGTCCTTTAATACGACATCGAGTGTTAGTGGATTCACCATATACCACTGCGTATGGTCAACCCTTTCGTATTCCTCACTCTCCTTGACTCATCTTGAAATGTCCTTTCGCACAGTCGTTTTGGTAAATATTAATCACCCCCACACCGCCATCCCCAGGAAATGGCGCATCCAACACATACCTTTTCTCACACAATCATCATCATTATCATTTCCATAAGAATCGACAGCAACCCCTAAGCAAACTCCCTCGTCTCATAATCCTTCAAGGATTAGACTTGGAAATGAGCATGTAGGTGGATGCCAAAACGGGATGCTCCAACAGAAAGAAATACACGAGAGGGAAAAAGTGTTTTTTTTTTTGTGTGGAACTCAGCGCGCAAAGTGCAAGGACTATTGGTTGCAATTTACTCTACCCTCTAGAGAAATTTCCTACAGGATGTCCTCCTAGCCTTTGTGTGTGCTTGCAAATTTATGCAGCAACAACAACAAAATTAAAACATAAATCATAATCCACGGAGAGAGAGTAAGGCTTCCCTAACCCTATACATCCATATACGTTCCACAATAGTTGGGAAAATACAAATTTTTAGCCACACCCACCCTCAGTGCCATAGAATTAGGATGGCATTTCCCCTTTTTTCACCAACACACAGTTACACATCTGTGTGTGGAATGTAAATAGAAAATTCAACCAAAACGCCATATTCTTATTTGATTTGACCTGTGGAACGTATCTCTGAAGCTAGACAAAATAGATTGCATTCACTTGGTACACACACATTCGTTTCAGTTCTTTCGTGGAACGCGTATCACGTAGTGGAAAGGACGAACGGACAAAAAAGAGATTTTTTTCCATTTTTTTTTGTTGTATGTTACCCTCGATTACATTGTTACCATACACACACATAGAGATACACAGTGGACAAATCTACGTCGTTTACCTTTATTTTCGCCAAAAAAAAAATTGTGCCACACAAGAAAAAAAGGTATCCTGCAGGAATTCCGAATTTGTTTTTTTAGTTTCGAATGAAACACGAACGCGTTTGGATCGTGATCGTTGAACGATATAAGCGACATTATTAAATACACAGATTCCAAAGTGCGTATCCTTTTTCCCCCCAAAAAAAAATTTATAAGTGTTCTTGTGGATATATATACCAACCTAAAGGATTCAAAGTGACATTTGACTTGGTGGTGTACAGTTTTAGTGATTTAACAAAAAAAAAAAAACGATAAACAAAAAACTTTTCAAAAATGGTGATGTCTGAAGTACGATGGAACAACAGTCCCGAGGATAATAACAACTCGTTGAAGCGTGACTTATTGAAGACACCGACGTCAGGACATATGCAAAATCGATGTACGTATTTAATTGTATTACTTTGTAGAGGCACTTTCTTTACTGTTTCCACCCGTCTTGTGGGTGTCCTTGCGAGTGATTTTCTTTAGTGTATATCCTGTGTGCTATTATCCTGAATGTAAAGTGAAATTTTTTTTGCAAAATAATAGATTTGCACACCTTCGGATCAGCAAGACCAAAGAGGATAATTTTGTTTAATTCGTCTCGCAATTAAATAAGGATCATGCCTACAAACGGCATGATGCACTACCTGTGGGTTTTCTTTTACTTTTTGCCCTTGTGAGAGAAGGGTGTCTTATCAAGTGTCTTGTCTTTTGGTATGGGATGGGTGAGACTTCGTAATGCAATTTTCAGGTACCTAAAGGTTTTCGCCGGGAGGTAATCCAAGAGGGGTGAAGATGCTGCCGATAGCTGGTGTAGGATCTTGCTGAATCTTATAGGAATTTAAGGTCCTAAACAGGTGATTGATGGGTATCCAGGCTTGGAACGGGTTTTCATCTTTTCCAATTCATTTTGCATAGATTATTGAGCCAATATGCCTTCAGATGTGAAATTAATGGACCTTACAAAATATACGCAACTTTATTTACAAAGCATGGTATAGAAATTTAAGCCAAGATGCCTTAAAATCAGAAACTTAAATGCCTTGACATTCATACGCAAATATCTTAACCCCTTACGCCCTTAACGTCAGATTTTTAAAAGATTTATTCGAGTTATTTCCAAACGGATCAAAGTTTGTGGCAATTGCAACCTTAACATGAAGACTTAGCCCCAAGCCTGGTGATATTTTTAGCTTCTGACTTAAATTCAGAAAAATAATTTTTGAAATGGTCTCAAGCAAAAGGCCTCCCAATTAGTTGCTCTATGAAGGGTTATTTAAGGTCACATCTGCGATTCTTCAATTTAAGTCTTTTCAGAAGCATCCTTCACTATTTTTTCAGTGGCGATATATTCAGCTTCTGACTTAAACGCTTAAAACTAATTTTTGAACTGGTCTCAGGTAATAGGCCTCGCAATTGTACAAGGTGGGCCAAAAGAAGTCATCCGACGTTGTTTGGCCTTCAGAATGTCGGTTGTGGCTCGCGCAGTGTGTGCCGTTGCTCCGTCCTGTTGGAACCACATGTCCTCCAGTCATAATTTGTCCGATTGCGACAAAAAAAAATCTGTTAACATGGTTCTATAGCGCGCACCGCCCACTGTTGTCGTTTGACCAGCGCAGCGGCGTTCTCGAAAAAAAAATGTTCCGATGACTCCTCCAGCGTTAAAAGCGCACCATGCAGAGTGGGTGTAATGGCTCCTAGTGCAATACTCGTGGATTTTTGGTACCCCAGAAGCAAAAGTTTTGCTTGTTCACGTACCCGCAGAGGTGGAAATGAGCCTCATCGCCCATTATGATTTTGGTCGAAAAATCGTTCACTTCGATTATTCCGCGTTCTTGGGGAGTGTATCGCTCCATGGCTTGTTCACTTGTATTCTACATCTGTCTAGTCCACAAATGTCAAAAGAAATTTGACATTGGAGGCCATTTGCAAAGATAAGAGCTTCTTCCAATAGGTGATGTGTTTTGGCCCACCTTGTAGCTACTTGCTCTATGAAAGGTTATATAAGGTCACATCTGTGATTGTTAAATTTAAGTCTTTTCCAGATGCAGCCTTCAGTATTTAAGTACTGTTTAGTGTAAAATTTTATTCGTTGAATTTTCTAAAAGGCATAATGATCTAACTAGCATTAATTTCTGTCTACTTTTGTTGAGCAAAAGGCTTTGCTATACCAACTAACGGAAGGATAAAGAACTTAGTTTGAACATGTATTGATTGAATATGCCTTTGTATCTTTTTTTTAAGATGACCCCTAGTTTGACGTCTCTCTGGACATTTCATGGCCAGTCAAACTTCTTAAAAATATTTTTGTATTGTGAAAAACTTTACTGGCTTTTGTGCGTTTCTTATAAGACTTTGACTTAAACGCAAATTATTCAAACACAGGCCATTTGTATGTAATTTTTTCTTTTTAGTATAAGTGCCACCAAAACCTTTATAAAAGTTATAGGTACAAGCTGCCACAACATGTGATTTTTAAATACAAACGCTGCCTTACTATATATTCAGAGCACTTGTACACTGCCTTTCTAAAGCTTACCACCGCCATTTGAAAAACGCTGTCAACGCAACAAAATGAGCCCCATTTTCGGTAGAGCTGCTCAACTCTTTTGGGGAAGGTTTACATTAATTTCCTTTACTACCCACATACTTAACCCATAAAACCATCAATTCGTTACAAATAAAATCCAAACATCTCACCCTTTTCAAATTTGTACCAATTTTACAATTTTCAAATAAAAACAGACCGACCTACAACACACCGTTTCTGGAGGGAAAAAATCCGCCCTCTACACATCATATTATCCTTCTCGCTGACAAACAACCAATAAACAAAATTCTGACCTCCTGCACCGCACCCCCTACACCATATCGATGCATTACCAAGGCAATCCAATTGAACGGCATAATTTATGTGAAAAATCTCATTTAACCGAAAACCGAATCCGAATGTAAAACTCAAAAATCCCATTCTTACATCTGTCGCCCTTAAGCGCGCGTTTGGCACGAGCCAACAAACGGGGGACCCCTTCGAACCGAAAAAAAATAAATTAAAATTTTTAAATAGATGCAACGGAGTTAGCTACAGCACCTACACACTGATACACACAGTCATAGATACACGACTTGAGTACACAATTGTATTTCAAATGCGAATCGTGTATTTTTGCATTTTTCAACAAGGGCGCATATCTAATTACCCTCTGACCCCTTGATGTATAAACACTGTGAAAGGTCCTGTTTCAGAGGGAAACAATAAATCCTTCTTGTTGGAGGATTGGGACAAAACTGTAAACATGTGAGTATCTCCCTTTGGATGCAGTTTTTATGATTTTCCATGGTAATAATGTAGCCGCGTGTCCGAAATCACACACACAAAGAGAAGGGGTCACCGTTGACCACCGCAGATAATATGCGAGTACACGCAGCATCAAGGATATCGATTTTTTTTTTGTCTTGTCTGGTATTGATTTAGCCATTGCACATTGGAGGGGTTTTTATTTCTTGTTTTTGTGGCGAAATTAGTTACACACACACGCTCAGACAGAGATGCTGGGATAATGATGAGGGAATTGCTTTATTTTTGGATTCCATGTATCTAATCGCTCCACAAATAAACACATGGGATCCACTCATGAGAAGAGAGTAAAATAGTCTCAGACAAAAGTGGAGTGGGCCGAGAGCACAGCAAGGATTTGTTTTCTTCATAATTATGGCGGCAGTTTTGGTCTTTATATTGAGCAAAATGGACTTCCATGCGCATTATACTTACGTGTTAGTAGACAGTTGATAATGAAAATGGTAAAGCATGCAGCACCCATTCAATTGGGTAATAAATTATCCTTGTATCCTTTTTTCGTCCACACAAAAAATAAACCATCCAAAACATTTTCAAAAAATGCCACAAGATATCCTTCGTATCTATGGTGTTAATGAAAATAGATACTTTGTTGAAAATCCTCCACATCACAACATCGACGTCTGCTGGGTTGAGAGAAAAAAGAAGGACTCAAGATACCAGGTGGTGTGTGACTTGTGAAATAGTATACGGTCAGCCGGTTTCACGTGGTCGATGGCATTTGACCGTTTGGTATTGATTTTCTCTCGTTTTTGGAACCGCACAGGACATGCAGAAAGTAAAGTTGAACATGTTTACGACCTGAATGCAACGGCTGTTTTGACAGCGGCAAAGGATGTGTGTCATAAAAAGGACTAGTGGAATTGGACACGAAGCGTATTTCTTAGCCATTATTAGTTTTGTAGATACAATTTCTTTCGTTCATCTGATGTGAGTTGTTTTTATTAATTTTTGCGTTTTGTTTCATTTCAGACATCAGTCGACTGTCAAGATCACCGTCGCCACTGCAGTCTAATGGTGAGTTTACAGATGTTTTATACTTAAAGTTAATTTTTAGGATAATTATCGGTCTAACGTTACAACAAGCCAGCCTTTCTTTTTTTAAACCTTAATCAATCCACGAGACCTGTCATATTTGACGTTTGAGCAATGGTAACGAACATGTTAACCATGCTAACATGATATTGCGAGGCTACCACTATACGGTGGTAAATGTATTGAGCCAATCTGCTTTACCAATATTAAATATAAAGAAACCAGAGCCTAGAATTTGTTTTCAAAACTACTTACGTGAGCGTGTGTATATATCTGGCTCAATGGCGGCACCGAAAATGTTTTGCCGAATCCGAATGCCTGATTTTTTGATGACAATACTGATACTAGCAATTGAAAAAAAGGTGTTGATTCAGTTAAGAATCGTGCTCACACCTTCTACGCGGCAATTTATTGAACTATCCACAGTAGCATTTAGCCATGATCTGCTTTTATACAAAATTTTAGTGTCAGACAACATTGTCTACAGTCGTTCCATCACCTGCTGCGATATTGGTTTGGTACAGTCATTAACACATGCACAGCACATTGCTCCGAGTTTCAATTTATTGTTACAATCACCACCTGTGAACTGTCATGACGTGACGATCGCATGCAAAACTATTTTTATACATGAAATGTCAGTGAATTAGCATTCAGTTGTCAAAGTTGATAGCATGGGAGCTTACTTAGCAAAGATTGATGACAATCCTGATACTAGATGGTTGAAATATCGAATCATAGCGGATCATGGCGAGGAAAAAAAGGTGTTGATTCAGTTGAGAATCGTGCTGACATCTTCGAGGCGGCAATTCATTGCACTACCCACAGTAGCATTTAGCCCCAATCTGCTTTTATACCAAATTTTAGTGTCAGACAACATTGACAGCATTCGATCATGTTGTTCCATCAACTGCTGCGATATTGGGTTTCATCACCTGCTGCCCCGAGTCTCAATTTATTGTTACCATCACCATTCCTGTCATGACATGACATTGGCCGTGTTCCAAATTTTTGATTTCCCAAGTCAACTTTGCCGGTGCACTGTTTTGTCAATCGATGTGTCAATCACGTGACTAAAAATGCTTGGTTGACCAATGAGAATAGTGCATCGGCAAAGTTAACGGCCATTTGCAGGCAAAACTATTTTGACACATGGAATGTCATTGAACTAGCATTCACCTATCAAAGTTAATATCATGGGAGCTTAGTTAGCAGCAATAGCGTTTGCACTTTCAACCTCTTATTGAACCAAATAAGTTAGGTGCCTTTCCTCCTAATGATTTTTAACCCCTTCCCATAGCATTGAAGAGTATTTTGCCCACAAAACCTCTTGCAAGACTCGTGTCTATACAAGAGACCCTTCCTAAGAACCCAGATTGGCACATCATTAAGCTGACACTTTCAATTTCACAAACAAGAGAATCCTTTCTCCTACTTTACCTTTCGAACAGACTTGTCTCCTGTACAATAAATTGAGATCATGTATCTATTTAGGTCTCCCATTCGTTTTGGTTTCGAAAATGCAAAACCCCTTTTCAAAAATCTCACAAGGATAGGGGTAAACTATCGTCCCTATCATTCTAAATTTACCCTCTCGAAAGAGAAACTCACATCTGCTCGCATCTGTAATCTAAATCACTGTCATTGGTTCTCGAAAAACAATGTTCATGAGTGCGCTTACAAAAAGGATTCAAATATCCATCCCTCATGGTCTCAATTTCAGATATTGACACGAGGTCTTCACACTTTCTTAACGCAGATCTTAAGAGGAATTTAGCACCCTTTTTCTCTCCTCTCCCAGTCGCAATCCATTCCATCGACTTGATCCTTTTTTGTTGACAAAATATTTACAACATCATTAAGGAGTTCCTTTTTTTCATGTACTGGAGTGTGCCAATCTACCCCAAAAAAAGAAAACCAACTCCGCATAACCCTCAAATTAGGTAATAAAAAATGAAAAGGATTCCTCAAGGATAATAACATGTGAATTTAAAATGAAATATTCGAAACGAAATCGTTTGAAAAAAAAATCACTTGATGGACATTTGCATGGATACCAGACCATGGTCAGTCAATTCGGAAAAACCGCACCAACAAAAAAAAAAAAGGACTCTCTCCAAACAAATTCAAATTCACTGTGATTTCTCTCCATGGATGGTCCTCGTTTGAATATAAACTCTTGTAACATCTGCTTTCTCGGAATAAAAGGACACGATACGTACGTGATTCTATAGCACCATATGCAGAGTAACTGTAACATGGTTGCTCGGTTTTCATTCGAAATGACCATTTGAATATTCGATGAATGTGTAGATTATTTGATCC
Source organism: Rhingia rostrata (assembly GCA_949824845.1). Lineage (NCBI taxonomy): Eukaryota > Metazoa > Arthropoda > Insecta > Diptera > Syrphidae > Rhingia > Rhingia rostrata. Next base: position 47,558,687 of record OX463755.1, on the reverse strand, counting down.
TTTTTTTCTCGTCACATTCAATATGATTATTATTCATGTCCTTGGGCGAGTGAAAATATGCAGCAGCAGCAAAAGGGTATGTGAATTTGCAAACGTAGCTTCACACCTTTTGAACAAGGATATTCTTCGAAGAATATTTGAATATACCCACGCACGAGATGAAACGAAGGGTGGAATTGGAAATTCACTCTTTCATATGCAAGATGATATTTTGTTTCCATTCGACGGACGTCGGCTGGGGGAAAGGATAACAAATAGAAGGACAAACTTTTTCTCCTTGTCAAAAAAAAAATCGCCATCGATATTTGACGACGATTATTTATGCATTCGTTTTGGTCTTTTCCATTTTACCGTGTGTTTGTCTGGTTTTCGAAATGAAAATAAATATCCTTTCAGAGGAGTCGCTACATGAAAACTCACTTTCGCTCTCAAGTGTTGGTATAGGTAAAAGCGGAAACATATGCATATGCTAGAGAGTCCTTTTGAAGTGTATATGCGAAATGTTTTCTTTGAATTTCACTCGTTTTTTCCCATCCTAGATTCGATTTTGGCAACCAGTGGACTATGAAATTGACCGATTTCCATTGCAATACGTGTTTTTTTGAATATTTGTGAATAATGTCCATTAGGCAAAGGATCATGGTCGATAAGGTGTGGTGGTGGGTTGGATATCCTTTTTTTTTTTTGAGGTTTTTGCATAAAATTTTCATTTTGCGCTATGGGCCTACTCAAACGGGCATAAAATTCAATTCAATTGTGATCTGCATAGCAAGTAGGGTTGCACGTGTACGATTGTGTGCTTTTCGTCCTTTTTTACCGTTTTTATTACACGGTTACTCAATTTTCGTATTTTTTTTTCTTTTTCCAGTTTCTGACGATGGCGATAGTGTTGGCAATACCAGTGACCGATGCCGTTCTCCGTTAAGCCCACCACGTCACCAGGCAGAGGATGATACTGGGGCACTGAATCTAACCAGTGACAATTCTCGACACAGTGCTACACCTCCATCCTCGATGGCGATGGCTTCCCCCCCGCCATTGTTACAGATTCCCACTCTTCCGACTGGATTGATTCCAAATCCTTTAAGCTCCCTTATCATGCAGAACCCTTTGCTAGCTAGTGCTGGTGTGAACACCATCTCGCCGCAAGATTTTACAGCATTCCAACAGGCGCTTCAAACACAACAAGTAGCTCTGCAACAGCAATTCCAAAACTACATGGAACTCATTCGCAGTGGGTCTGTCGGACTAGCCAAGGATGATTCCGCAGTTGCGGCACAAATTGCCACCGCCCAGTTCCTGCTGCAGAATCGAGTGCAAGCGTTGACACAAGCTGCTCAGCAGCTGCAAGCTCTTCAAAAGCAACAGCAACAAACTCAACAGCAGCACGGTCTTCAGCAGCAAATTCAACAACTTGCTAGCCTACCCTCAATGAAGGCAACCTCAACGCCGACTCATCGTAGCCCAGTAAACAGTCCGTCGAGTAGTCCATTGCATCATCACAATACCCCCATCGGCGTTGGTTATAGTACGAGTCAACAGGTGACACCACCAAACAGTGGCAGTTTGAAGGTGTCTGGAATGTTGACACCAAATACTCCAAGCGGAGCACCACATACGCCACAAATGTCAAAGCAGATGACGGTCAATCAGCAGCGAGCAGCTGGTGAACCATCACCCGAAGAGACCACTGACTTGGAGGAGTTGGAACAGTTCGCCAAGACATTTAAGCAACGACGCATAAAGCTGGGCTTTACGCAGGGCGATGTGGGCTTGGCCATGGGCAAGTTGTATGGCAATGATTTCTCGCAAACGACAATTTCTCGATTTGAGGCGCTGAATTTGAGCTTCAAGAATATGTGCAAGCTGAAGCCGTTGCTGCAAAAATGGCTGGAGGATGCTGATCGGACTATTTCAAGCACTGGAGGGTGAGTAAAGTTTTTTTTTTCATTTTCTATCAACGTTACACTTTAAAGGTGACAGATGTCAGATTATTAGACTTATTCTGCCCTAGCGAGGTATCCGTCTGAGCGTACAATTTCCCGCAAGTGGAGGTTTAAATTCCATTCGAGGCATGTTTCATCGGAGTAAAAATTGCTTCACTGAGAATCGTAAATCAATTGCGCGAAGAATTTGTGTCGATAGAAATCGGAAAAAGAATTGCACTAAGCTGTAAAAATTTTGTACGAAAAATACACATGAACGCAGTTCAAAACAATTCGCCTGGATGCGGTGCAAAATGTCGGAGAATTATTCCGAACAACTTTTCGCAAGAATACCTCGAAGCTAAAATCCACCGAATCGTACAAAATCGGAGAATTTTCCTCTCCTACGGATACCTCGCTACGGCAGTTCATATAGGTTTGACACTTGAATTTTATTATCTCCCATATCGACAAACGTTGAGATGCTGTCCGCGGACAGTTTCCCCATAGGAAATAAACCTGCAAATGTCAAAAGTTAACCCACAGATAGCCACATGTGGAGGTTATCTATAAGACAGTGCGTAATGTCAGATTTGTTTCATAGATTTTATGTAATTTACAAATTGCAATGACAGTTACAGAATGATTGATTCATCAAACTTGAACTCGGCATTGATCGTCAAATTTGTCATCGCAAGATATAAGTGTTATAGAATATCCAAGAATAGATGAAGTGTTCGATTCTTGGCATTTTTAATGACAGCTGTCATAATTGGTTTCAAAGTGAGGTTATATTTATCAGAGCAAAGCTCGAAGGTTAATTAGAAAAAAAAAACTATTTCACAAAAATGTCAACCAATGAACAGATTAAGGCTTCTGTTTATGTTTATTGTTTTCGCATTATGTGACAGCTGTCAATATGAAGCTAAGTTTCTGAATACTGGGTTTGATCTAAGAATTAGTGTTGAATGTCAAATGATTAATCTAAACAAAGTGCCTGTTAATTTTGATTTACAAGACATAATTATATATCTTCATCAATCTGTCACTTTTCATCTTACAAGTCGTGGCAAGTGTCAAATGATCAAACGTCAGTTTTATCATATCTTTGTTTATCTAAAATACAAATTTTTGGCGCAATAGGCTCGTTAGTACCCACAATCATGTGTGCGTGTGTACTTCCTTGCACGATGGTGGGACCTCCTGTTTAATGCCGACTCCGAACGGCGAATTTGATATAAGCTTTTTTTGACAATTGATACTACTCATATGATTTGTCAGATCATCACGAGAGGAGGGCCAGTGAAAAATCATATACGTGTTGGGAATCGAACCCAAACCTTCTGCGCGGCATTTCATCGCACTAACCATCGCGCCACTGAGCCCGTCTTAGTCTATCTGTCACATTAAAAAAAAAAACGCTCCACTTATTTTTGTAGTCCTTAACTAAACGCATTTTGTTTTCTTTTTCATTTAACAGAGTTTTTGATCCATCTGCACTGCAAACCACCATCACAACACCCGAAATCATGGGTCGTCGACGAAAGAAGCGCACTTCGATTGAAACCTCAATCCGTGGTGCTCTTGAGAAGGCATTCATCCTCAATCCCAAACCAACCAGCGAAGAGATAACCCAACTAGCTGATCGGCTTTGCATGGAGAAGGAAGTTGTCCGGGTATGGTTCTGCAATCGTCGGCAGAAAGAAAAGCGAATCAATCCAGCACTGGACAGTCCGACGGGGGCGAATGGCAGTGAGTCACCCTACATGATGATGCACTAATTCCGCTGGATGGTGAAAATTTATCACACGTGTTGTGAATTTGCAATCGAATGTGAGAGAGGGTTGTTGGACTCTCTTACACCTATCTTTAACCATGTACAGGTAAGTCGGAAAGATATCACTTTAAGATCCTTGAAAGAGCCAATGAGGTGGAAATTGAAAATATCCCGACTTCCACCTGTTCGCACTTATTTAGAATTTTTTTTTTTAGTTTACATCTGTTTCAACAATTAATTAATTTTATTTTGTTTTTCTTTTTTTTCTTTCTTCTCTCTTCAGGTATCTAGAAACACATCAAACCTATTATAGAATACAAAACTAACAGATAAACCGTAAGATCCACTACTAAATTAATGCTACAAATGTTAAGTCAGTGTAAATTGTTTATTATTATAAGTGCTATAAGAATATTTAAATTTAAAAACGTATTTATTTAAAAAGGAAATATTTGTAAGCCATTTTTTCGAATTGAGAAAAAATCCATATAGTGAAACCTAAAATTTGAGAAATTATCTTTTTTTTTTAAATTAACCTTTATGTAGTAAACTTAAAACTTAGTTTACCCAAAATATCTGTTTTTTTTTGTACTAGAGATAAACAAAAAGATACATTTAGTGTACCTCTGAAACTGATTTACTTTAAACAGAATAATTTTAATAACTGTGTTTTTGTATGAATTTAATTTGTTTGTGAATTTAAATTTATACGAATTAATGTTTTCCTAATTGTTATGAATGTCATCTTCATGCGTAATAATGATGTAAACTGGTTGTTCTTTTGTAAAGGTAAATTAATTATTTTTTTTATATTATAATGAATACTGTGATAATAAATAATGATTTATTAAATTTAAGTAAATCGTAATTGGTAACATTAATAAAAACAAAATTTAAAAATAAATTTGAGAAAATGTGTTTTTTTTTTATTTCTATTGCTAGGTGTGGTGATGAGAAAATAATTGAAGGTAAGTAATTGAGGAGGGATAACGTACGTTTTGTATTTTCGAAATGGTGTTTCGACTCAGGTCGTCGCACACTGGGGCAGAACGACCCAAAAGCTGGCAAAAGTTCAAAAAAAAAGAGAATATCGTTTTTTTTTGTGTTTTCTTATAGAGTAATATCCAATCTCTTGAACAGTGCTTTTAATTTCTTTATAGATTCTTCCGTTTCTTCATAATTAATTTTTCTTAAAGTCTGAGTGTTAATCTGTAAATCAGAGAACAAATTGACTGTTTTTCATTCTAATCTTTGCGATCTGTTTTTCGATATTTTAAGTTCATTTAGAATTCTAAGTATGGAGCCTTCAACTTCGGGTATGTAACTATGGGTGTTTTCATAAACGTCTGCCTAACTAAGGTCTGCGTTAGACGTGTTTTTAAAATCAGATTTTTGATCAAACAGACCCAGATGAAGTTTAGTTTAGTTTAGGTTAGTTTTTATTCATACAGTTTTTAAATTTAATACAATTTGATACATACCTGCGAAGCCACATGGCTTATCTGCAGGTGATTGTGTTATTAAATTTTCTATCTAGTCATTAAAATGAGCAATTGTATTCAATACGAGTTATTTAACTTTACATTAGATTTCAATTGGTATTTATATTCGTTTTTGTAGAATTAATATTTACATAATAGAATTTAGATTTATAGAGTATCTTCTAAAAAATATTGTTTTAATTTTCTTTTTCTCTTTTTGACATCAATTACATTTCTTATGCTCTGGGGAAGACTATTTAATATAAAAGGCATAGTGTACATTAGTTGTCTTCTGCCGTATGCGTTGTAGAGCTGTGGTAGCTGGTACATTCCTTCCGTTCTTCTTCTGGTGTTAAAGGCATGATTTATTGGTATCCGGAATCGTTGATCATCATAATACTCAATCGCTGCAGTCATTTTGAAGATCTGATTGACATTTAGAACCCCCACACTGCTGGCTGTTGTTTGTGCATCTCTTGTTGATATCAGTTTAATTGCCCGATCTTGAATGTTTTGCAATTTTTGAATATGTGTCTGCGCCGCCCCTCCCCAAGCTAGTATGCCGTATCTAAGTCTGGATTCAATTAACGCGTGGTATACCTGCTTTTGCACGCATGCTGTTGATTTGTGTTGCAGACAAGCTAACGCAAATAGTGACCCTCTTAGCTTGTTCCTCAGATCGTTGATGTGCGGCTCCCAGAGAAAATTGTTGTCAACAGTGATACCTAAGTACTTATACGTAGACACTACTTCTATAAGTTCTGTGTTCACCTGGTTCGAGCATTTGAATGTGTTAAGCCTGATTTCTGTTGCCGGGTATTGAGGACTGCAAATGTGCATTACTTTTGTTTTTGATGCATTCAACACAAGTCCGTTGTCATGGCACCACTTCCCTATTTCATTGAACTCGTTCTGCATCATCCTCGTTGCCTCGTTTATATCCTTGTGATATACAACTATTGCGGTGTCGTCTGCGTATGCGAATGGAACACTTTTCTTCAGGCATTTCAGCATTCCATTTGTGTATAGTATGAAGAGTAGAGGACCGAGCTTAGAACCTTGCGGAACCCCAAAACTGGACCCCATATTCGGTGCTGCAGCAGTTCTTAATTTTGACACGATAGGTCCTCCCTGTCAGATAGTCCCTTAACCACTCCATCAGCTTTCCTCGTAATCCCATCCCTTCTAGGGTATTTATTAACTTGTTGTGATCGAGGGTGTCAAATGCTTTGCTGAAGTCTAAAAATAAGACAAGGACATGGTGTCTTTTGGCAAGGTTGCTGTTGACTATATTCGAAAAATCACCAAGAAGTTTATTTGTGGATTTTCCCTTCTGGAACCCGTATTGGTTTTTGCATATTAGATTCTTGTTCTCAACAAATTTCCATATACGATCAGATACTATTTGCTCCAATACCTTCTCTATGACTGGCAGTATTGCTATCGGACGATAATTCGCTATATCTTTTTTGGCTCCTCCCTTGTAGATTGGTCTAACAAGTGCCTCTTTGAGCTTTTTTGGTATTGTCGAGGTTTCGAGACTTACATTAATGAGCTTGGTGATTATAGGGGCAAAGATGTCGGCATTTGTTTTAAGATCAATTGCTCTAATACCATCCGCTCCTGGCGCTTTTTGGACATTTAGCTGGATTAATAAGTTCGATACCTCTATAGGGTCAGTTTCTCCCAAGTAAATAGAGCTCCTCACTGCTTCGGGTTGATAATTTGATGCTACTTTGTTGCACGTGTGGATGATGGATACTGCTTGATGCGAAAAGATGTGTCCAAAATCCTCTGCTAACACTCTAATATCAATGCCAGCTGTAAAGTTCTTTACAATAGTGGCATCTAATGATGGTTTTTTTCGTCCCAGTAGCTCGTTGATTAACGCCCAAGTTTTTCTAGGATCGTATTTACTTTGCTCGAACTTTTCTCTGTAGTACTGATCTAGTGCAGAAGTGCAGAAGATATGTTCATAAGCGTCATAAGTCTCATCAGAATCTGGAAGATTGTGCATCTATATTTTTTTGACCACAGAAAGCGCAGGAAAAAAAAAACAAATTTGAATTACGAAAATAAATTTTTTATTGGCAATTTTTCAATAAATTGTGTGTTTGTAATAACATTTATCATTTTTTAAGGGAAGAATAAGCTGCACTGTAAAATGTGGCGAAAACTAAGCTATTAATTGATAAAAGAATTCTGATGAAAAAAAAAATCAATTCTGGAAAAAGGAAAAAATAATCATTATAGAGGACATTGAAAAGGTTGATCCATTCTTTCCCGTCGTTATTAGTTCACAACTAAGATTGAGCACAACTTCTTTCGCGGTCATTTCTAATTTTTGTCTGACGTTTATGAACATTCAGTGACTACTTAAATTGTACTTAAGCTGGCCTCCACCCGTACTTCAAAATGAGTGTGTTCATTCATGCAACAAAGAAGAAAGACGATTGGACTAGCGAAGATTTTTGACGGTTATGAAAACACCATATGATAAGATAAAGGGTGATCCATTTCGAGGTTCCCTACTTTTGTAAAGAAAAAAACACAGAAAATTCAAATCACTCGTTCGAGCATTTCGACTGGTAACTGGCGAATGACACGCGTGATGTTTTCCTCCAAGGCCTGAATCGAAGCGGATTTGTCTAACGGTGTGATATCACACGATCTTGGTGGCCAATCGACCGGCCCAAAACGTGAAATTATGTGCTCACCGAAATGTTCTCTCAATAAGTCGATTGATTGATGCGATGTGTGGGAAGTGGCGCCGTCTTGCTGAAACCAAATATCGCCGAGATCACGAGCTTCAATTTCAGGCATCAAATAGTCGGTTATCATGGCACGATAACGGTCGCCATTGACGGTTACGTTCGCACCGGCATAATTTTCAAAGAAATATGGACCGATGATTACACCGGCCCACAAACCACACCAAACCGTTGTTTTTCCTGGATGAAGTTGCAGTTCTTCAATCTCTTCAGGTTGCTCTTCGTCCCAAATGCGGCAATTTTGTTTGTTTACATACCCATTGAGCCAGAAATGGGCCTCATCGCTACACAAAATTTGCCTCGAAAACGTCGGATCTTCTTGGAACTTTTCAAGAGCCCATAGAGCGAAGCGATGTCGCTTGGGAAGGTCGAGCGGCTTCAGTTGTTGCACAAGCTGTATTTTGTACGCTTCCAATTTAAGATCTTGACGTAAAATGCGCCAAGTCGTTCCATACGTCAGTCCGAGTTGCTGCGAACGGCGCCGAATCGACTCTCTACCGTCTTCGTGTACACTCTCAGCTACGGCCGCTATATTTTCTTCACAGCCTGCTGGACGTGGTCTATTCGGTCGAATATTATCCAATAATGAGTGCTGGGTCTCAAAATGGGTGATGGTGTTGCGAATAGTACGCTCAGTAGGCCGATTATGTTGACCATATGTTGAGCGAAGTGCACGAAACACATTCCTCACAGAACGTGAATTTTCATAATAAAGTTGAACAATTTTTAAACGTTGTTCACGCGTAAGTCTTTCCATTATGAAATGCCAAACAATACTAAACAAAAATAACATGACAGTATAACAGCATGACACGACTCACACGTTATCTGTCAAAAAAGGCTATTGAAAAAAGTATCTCTACTTGGATCACCTGTTACAAAAAATAAAAAATAAAACGGGAGATTTTTTTAGCGTAGTTTTTTTTTTTAAATCTAATACAACACTCAAATTTGCATCAAATATTAAATTTTTTTTATTTTAATCGATAAATAGACCTTTGCCATTGACGTTTTAAAGAAAACTTCATCTAAATGTTGTCCACGCCTCCGTTTCAAATGGTCCATTCGGAAGGTCCACTTTTGGCGTCACTTTTTCGAGCATTTCGACCTGTATTCCACAGCTTATGCGTGTTATGTTATCCTGTAAGGCTTCAATCTTGTTCGGCTTGTCCACATAGACGACTTTACATAACCACACAAGAAATAATCAAGAGGCGTTAAATCGCATGATCTTGGCGGCCAACTCACAGCACCATTTCGAGAGATAAGCTTCTCACCAAATTCATCCTTCAACATTTCCATTGTTTCACGAGCTATATGGCATGTGGTTCCGTATTGATGAAACCACATGTTAACCAAGTTCAACTCAGCCAACTGGGACAAAAAAGTCTCGTATCATAGCTCGATATCGTTCGCCGTTGAACGTCTTTGTCGTCTTTGAAGAATAATGGACTGATGATGCCACCAGCCCATAAACCCCACCAAACTGTCGTTTATTCGCTATGCATCAGTAATTCTAGTAGGGCATGTGGCTGTTCATCACTCCAGATGCGACAGTTTTGCTTATTTACGTATCCGTTGAGCCAGAAAATGAGCCCCATCGCTAAACACAATTTTTTCGATAAAACAGCGGATTTGCATGGAGCCCTTCTAAGGCCCATTCAACTAAAATTATACGTTGTGGTAGGTTATTCTTCAATTCTTGCACAAGTTGAATTTTGTAGGCTTTTAAACCCAAATCGACACGTAAAGTTGTCCATGTGGTTGAGTAACACTTGCCCAATTGCTGAGAACGGCGACGAATTGACATTTCACGATCTTCATTAACATTGGACGCTACGACTGCAATATTGTCTTCGGTACGCAATATTGGCATTCGAGTTGATGGTTTAATGTTCAACAAAGTAAATTTGGCATGAGATTTGGTAATAACAGCACGAATTGTTCATTCACCAGGTCGATTATGGCGACTATATTATGATCGTAACAAACGGTGCACAATTTTCACAGAGCACGAATTTCGATAATAAATTTCAATAAAATGCAATCGTTGCTCGTTTGTAAGTCTTTCCATGGTTATATGGCAGAGTATAGTGAAAATTTTTCACTTTGACAGATAAAGTTTGGAATCGCGTTTGGACCCCATTACTAACCAGTTCCGACAACCTGGAAAACTTAATTCTTAAAAATTGTGTTATGTGTGTAAAATTTGATTAAAGTTCCGTGATCACTTTTTAGAAAGTGCTGTTTTAGAGATTTTCTTAAATTTATAGACTTTTATATAAGAATTGGGTTCGATTAAGTAGTGTTTAATGTGTGTTTCCAAATGTTTAAAAAATAAATAAATAAATTTATGGCGCAACAGGCTCGTTAGTACCCATAGCCTAGCTTTTTTCTCACAACCATTCCAAATGTTTAGTAAGTATATTTTGTGACTCCGTAAAAAAACGTTTCACTTTTTTGCACTTTTCGTGTTATATGGATTTTTGCTCAGTTTTTTTCTTCTTTTGTTTTTTTTTTCAGTAATTTGGCAAAACTCTGCCATCTTCCTCTAGTTATTGACGTCCGATCAAAATTGAATATGTAAAAAATCCAATAGCCAGCTGAAAATGTAGGTCCCGGCCCAAAAACTGGTAACGTACGGACTAACTGATCGACCAAGCTATCGATTCTGAGTCGGTCCATATACTTTAAGGTATATCTAGGAAATTATTTCTCTATGACACAAACTATGTACCTAAACGAATAAACCGCTATGGGATAGGGTATGATCACGAATCATTTGCCTGTAGCGTTCGCCATTCACTGGTTTTGGGTTTAAAGACGAATGAGCCGATGACGCCTTCGGCATGTAAACAATGATTTTTTCATCATATAATGGAGACTCAACAGTTTCATGGGGGTTGTGCTCACCCCAAAAATGACAGTTTTGCTTGTTTATACATGATGTCCGCCGGGAATTCATTATGGAAAAATATTCGATAAAATAACGTGTTTTAATCGTTAAAACATTTTATCGAAATCAATCATTGATTACTGTGACGATAAGAAAGTTACGTGCAATTTTTGGGAGAAACAACGTGCAACAAAACGCACTATTTATCGCGTAGTGAATGATTTCAAAGAAAGAGGGTCTGTAGGTGATACGCCCAAGCATGGACCACAACGTACTGCAAGATCGGCTGAAAACGTTACTGCTGCTCAAGGAAGTGTTCAAATCAATCCATCAACCTCAAGTAGACGCCGTGCTCAGGAGCTTGGATCTTCAAAGAACAACTTTGGCCACAATTTTGCACAGGGTTTTGCATTTGTTTCCATTTAAGATTAAGTTAACACAAGAGCTTCTTCCACAAGACCATTTGCGCCGCCATACGTATGCCAATAGCATGTTGCTGCTAGCCCATGACAACCCCTATTTTCTTAAAAAAATCGCAATGAGTGACGAGGCACATTGTCATATGAATGGGTATGTGAATAAACAGAATGGTCGGTTCTGGGGCATGAAAAACCCTCAAATTATTCATCAGTCACCTTTGCATCCATTAAAAGTTACAGTCTGGTGTGCAATTTGGTCAGGAGGAATCATTGGACCTTACATCTTCGAAAATGAAAACGGCGAAACGGTAACTGTGAATGGGGAGCGATATCGTGGTATGATTGAAAACTTTTTAACGCCATTTAACGCCACAACTGCATACTTTGGGCTTGATTAACATGTGGTATCAACAAGACGGTGCCACATCGCATACAGCCAGGATTACAATGGAGTTACTGTGAGACCCCTCTCCACAACAAGTTATTTCAAGAAATGGTGCTGTTGATTGACCTCCACGGTCGCCTGATTTGACTGCTCCGGACTCCTTTTTATGGGAATATCTGAAAAACAAGGTTTATGCAAACAAACCAGAAACGCTTGAGCAACTCAAGCAATATATTCGTGATGAAATTCATGAAATACCGCGTGAAATGTGTGAGAATGTAATGAAAAATGTGCTCTTAAAAGCTCGCATTTGTGAGACTTACAGAGGCGGACATTTACCTGACATTGCATTGCATAAATAATTGCCGACATTATATAAAACATTTATCACTATAACATCCATTCTCTTTCATTTAATCAAATATTATAAACTAACAAAGTAGTATACCTCCCCGGCCAACACCCTGTAGCACATAAGTTAGTTCTATGATAATGAAAAATTTTTGGTCAAAATTGGAAATTAAGTTAAGAGACTTTAGTTCTAATCTTATCTTACAAATGTTAGTGGTAACCTTAATTTCCAATGTTAATCATATTTGGCCTACAAAGAAAATCTGTTGTTTGAAAAAAATGCGGTTACGGAGTTAATTTTTAAATAAATTTCGGTTTTACCAAAAAGCTTTATAATTTAGATACCATCCTTTCTTGCCCTATAATGCCAAATAAAAAAAAACGTAATGGGACTTACATTAGATCTTAGATTAAGAAATCAGATGTAAATCCGTCGAGCAGTTAAGACTCCATCTGTGAATGCTGATCGACTGACGAAAAAAATTGCCGGACCCACTTTAAAAGGCATCTTCATCAATCATAGGTTTGATTTCAATATCGAGTTCATAGGCTATTAAAAGCACGTACAAATTTGGAACGACAACACATTTAGAATCAATACTATCTCAGGAAATTCGTTTTGATGATCGATTGTTTATGAGACATACAATCACTCATGGACTCCATTAAAATTTAAATTTATATGAACGAACAAAGTTTAAGGAATGGTTTTCAAATCCCTAGGTTTCCGATAGGGTAGCTGTGTCGAATTTCATAGATTGACGGTATTCTACCACCATAATCGTCCACCAATAGGAACCTCAGCAATAACAATATAAGAAGACCTTCTGAGACAGGCCAACTACAGAGGAATAAATCACATCAATATCACCTGCAAGATCCAGTAGGCGATAAAATGTAAGCGTTTATAATAAGCCTGATCTGCCTTATCAGTGTGGTCTTAGGCCAGGAAAGTCCACAATGATAAAAAAGTTTGGGCGGTATACCAAACTCGTCCGCATTGCAGGAAGACGGTGAAGAATTCTCGCTGCTTGATTAGGGTCGGAAACCACCTCTTCGAAACATTCAATACATAAAGAGGACTTAGGCAAGGCGATGCGCTGCCATGCGACTTCCTAATTTTGATTCTTTAGAATATTTTGCAAAACTCCCGACCCAACACCAGAGGTACAATCTTCCGAAAATCGGTGCAACTACTAGAATACGCCGATGGTATTGACTTCATTGGTGATGTCATAGCCATGTTTGCTAGTAAAGAGAAGAACTAAGTATATGATACGTATATACGCTGTCAACACGAAAGCACACACAGCATCGACGAATTGGACAGAACGTCATTATTGACAGATATAACTTTGAGGTAGTATGGGACGTATGAAGAAATCCTTGGTCGTTTTGAGAGGAAAATTCTTCGAAAAATCTTCGGTCCCGTTTGCGTTGACGGGCTATGTAGACGAAGATTCAACCAAGAACTATACGAGCTGTACAGCGACATACCCCTGGTCAAAAAACTCCGCATTGGACGTTTAAGATGGCTAGGGCATTTAGAACGAATGGACACCAATACTTCGGCTCGCAGAGTCTTCGATTCCCAGCCAGATGTCGGACTTAGTAGAGGAAGACCTCGCCTTAAGTGGCGCGCACAAGTAGGAACCGACCTCAACCAACTTGGAGTGGGCAACTGGAGGCAGTTAGCTAAGGACCGGGCTAATTGGAGAGGCATGTTGGTTGAGGCCCAGGTTAGTTCCGGACTGTAGCGCCACTTAAGTAAGTAAGTAAGTATGGGACGTTGTCTACCTCGGCACCTATTTTAACTCTGACAACAACATCTCGTCAGAAATTAAACGAAGAATTACTCTTACCAACCGGTGTAGGGTTAAGAAACCAATTCAGTAGTAAAGGCATCTCTCGAACTACTAAGGGCCCCGATCATTCTATCCAAAGTGGATGAAGAAATAAAGGGTTTTTCAATAAGAGCGCTACAAAAGTCTTCTTAAATAAAACAAAAACGGTTTTCGATATCAATGAAAATCTTTATTCCTGTAAAAGTACGTTAGATGCCATTATGTATGGAACTCAATCTCTTTTGCATGGCCACCACGGGCACGCTTGCAGAAGTCCAGACGCTGAACCCAATTTTCGACGGTTTTCCAGCATAAATCGGCCGATACTGCTGCAATTTCACGTTCGATATTCGTACGAAGTTCATCAATCGTCGCTGGCTTGTTGGCATAGACCAAAGACTTGACGTAGCCCCACAGGAAATAGTCTAACGGCGTCAAATCGCACGACCGAGGCGGCCAAGAGACTTGACCATTTCGTGAGATGACACGTTCTCAAAACTTGGTTTCCAATAAATTGATTGTGGCATTCGCAGTGTCGCTTGTGCCGTCGTCCTGTTGGAACCACATGTCCTTCAAGTCTATATCATCCAATTGGGGCCTAAAATATTCGGTTAATGGGTTCAATGGGTAGTGATTCCCATTCACAGTAACGTGCCGGTCTTGATCATCACGGAAGAAGTACGGCCCAATGACGCCGCCGGCCCATAAACCACACCAAATCGTATTTTTTTCGGGATTCAATGATGACTCATGGAGTACGTGTGGATTGCTGCCTGACCAATACCGCATATTTTGTTTATTGACGAAGCCATTCAGCCAGAAATGCGCCTCATCGCTGAAGATGATTTTTCGATGAAAATCTGAATCATTTTCAAGTTGTTGCTCAGCCCAATTCACGAACATACGACGCTTCTCGTGGTCAAGCGGCTTCAGTTTTTACGTCAATTTAATCTTGTAAGGATGTAGGCCCAGATTTTTTCGCAAAATTCGCCACAACGACGTCAAAGAGATGCCCAACGCTTGAGAACGACGTGTGAGAGACACATTTCTTCAACTGAAGCCTCAGCGGCAGTAATATTCTCGACACTACGGGCACTTCTTTGTCTCACTGGCACGGGAACATTTTGTACTGTGCCTGTGGATTCAAATTTTTCCACTAGACGCTTAATTGTTGATCTGCTAGGACGATTATGACGACCATAAATTGGACGTAGCGCTTTTAACGTTGAGGCCACTGACTCCGAATTTCGGTTGTAAATTTTAATAACTTCGACTCGTTGTTGGATCGTATTTCTTTTCATCATGAAATGGCAAACCTTACTGAAGAGAAATGTCGAAAGAGCGGCAAGAAATACGGCTTCGTTTGCTATCCCTGTCGCTCAACTTTTTTAGCGTCCCTGTTGAAAACCCCGATAGTAAGTCATGAGTGCACTTGCACACCAACCCCCCGTACTATGAAGATGATGAGTAAAAGTTTCTGTTTTTTGATCTCAAGGCTTCATCTGTATGACTTTGTAATCTTTGACTCTATCTAACCGGAGTCACTATACAATTTCGTAGACTAGGATCTATGAAATCAGAAGATCAACATAACTCGACAACAAACGCTTTGAAATGTGCGTCGTCAATCATTCATTTGTCCATCTACGATGGAAGCTTGAAGTCATTAACATAACATTTCACTCGTTATCTGCAGTAGGATTCTTGTATTACTACTTTGATGCACACCTTACAATCTTCCCACAGAAAGCTAGCTTTTCAACTTCTGCAGTCCATCACTTCGACCACTATCTAACTGGACATGACACTTCCCCATTACTCTTTCAAAGTATTATCGCATATGTCAAAGCTATTCATTAATAACAAGCCAATTTTAAATGCAACAAAGTATCTATGTATCTGCACTTCCGCACGCAGTCAAAAATGTACTGCAAATGTCTGCAACGACTGTGTCATGCCTTGATTCAGCATTACTGTGCAAACTTCGTGCAGACTATCGCCATTATCACAGCTTAAGAATCAGTTCAACAGAACAGAACTATCTGCAAGCCAACAATACATGGTCGTCACATACACGAAGCACATCTATCGCATAACCTTCAAAAACAAATGGCGCCTCATTTTGACGTCTTGAGACTCGGATCGTCCACTTTACATTCGTAGTAACCCAGCCACCAAACAGCAACAACAACACAATTAATCCGTCCTCACTTTATGGCAGCGCACTTAGATCTCCTTAGCATATTGTATATGATACCCATTAGGCGAATGCATCTGAACTTGACAAGTGTGACGAATGAAACAGGCTTAGCGCTTTCATCTGAAGCCGAGGGTGGAAATTAACCCGAATCGAGTGTGCAAAAGGCAGCCGCGCGAGTAGTTCAAAAAAAAAAAAAAAAAAAACATTTCCATGGAAATTAAAGCGACACCGCAATTCAAATAAAAATTAATAACGAAACATGCAAAATTGAAATTAATTTATGGAATCTCCCGGAACGCTGATGCGGGCGGGAGAAGGCCGCCAGCGTCGACGCCGCACCGCCTCTGAGACAGACTGCGGATGACTGCGCGGAAGGGACTCCGGACTGTCGACTGTGAGCAATTAAAATCATCACAGTGAATGATTTGAGGAAAACGAGCGAGATTGGCATCTCTAGCGAGTAAGACAGTCTTTTGCGCGAATTCAAATTAGTATATCATGCACACAATAATGTAGATTCGAGTCGCCGATAGATGGCAGTGGATGTGAATTGACATTTCCTTAATGCATATTCAGCGACGACACATAAGTACGAGAATAACTAGTGCATAGGAGTTCCTCAAACAGCCATCACTGAAAACGTTAATGAGCACGCGCATAAATGAATGCCATTTGTCAAAATGACATTCTCTGCGAATAGTAAAAATACATTTATGTAGTGAGATAACGCACTGTCACTCAGATGCATGGAACGGCTTAAGACGGGCATGGATATAATAGCAGATGGGAGTTCTGAAGAATCAAATGGGAAGGCTGTGAAAATTGTCTAATAACCTATCTGAACCTATCTTTGATATAAGAGTCCACAAAAAGTTCGAGTGTCTTATATTCTCTGTTAGTAGTGATTAAAAACATATTTACGAGGGCTAAGGGTCAAGTTATCGACTAAATTCCTTAATGCAAAAAAGAAATGCGCAATGTGAATACGCATTGCATCTGTTTTATAAATGATTTGATGCTTCCTCACTTTGCTGCGTATGCAAAGGCTGATTTCTTAAGAGTTAAGTTTTTTTTAGATTGGCAGCACTGGTAAGTAATGGTGTCCAAACGTCATCTGTCAAAGTGAAAAGTTTTCAGTATACTCAGCCATTTAATCATGGAATGACTTACAAACGAGCAACGATTGCAAATTATTGAAATTTATTATCAAAAGTCGTGCTCTGTGAAAAATTTGCAGCGTTTGTTACGACCATATTATGGTCGTCATAATCGACCTGGTGAATCAACAATTCGTGCTGTTATCACCAAATTTCGCACCAAATTTACTTTGGTGGACATTAAACCATCGACTCGCAGTGTGTGCCGAAGAGAATATTGCACTCGTAGCGTCCAATGTTAATGAAGATCGTGAAATGTCAATTCGTCCCTGTACTCAGCAATTGGGCATGTGTTGCTCAACCACATGGTTGACGTACGTGTACGTACGTGTTGACATACGTATCGATTTGGATTTGAAAGCCTATAAAATTCAACTTGTGCAAGCATTGAAGCCGAATGACCTACCACAACATCTAATTTTTGGTATATGGGCCTTAGAACAGTTCACACAAAAATTGTATTCAGCTATGAGGATAATTTCTGGATACGAAAATAATCAAAACTGTCACATCGGGAGTGATGATCAGACAAGAATTACCGATGCATACCGAAAAAACGACAGTTTAGTGTGGTTAAGGGCGGTTGGTGGCATCATCGGTCCATTTTTCTTCAAAGACAAGCGTGGAATAAACGGCAAACGATATCGAGCCATGATTTGCGACTTTTTGTTGTCCCAGTTGGCTGAGTTGCACTTGGTTGACATGTGGTTTCATCAAGACGGTGCCACATGCCACACAGCTCGTGAAACAATGTTGATGGATGAATCTGGTGAGCAGCTTATCTCTCTAAATGGCCCTGTGAGTTAGCCGCCAAGATCATGCGATTTAACGCCTCTTGATTATTTCTTGTGGGGAAAGGTTAAGTCGTTAGTCTATGTATAGAAGCCTTACAGGATAACATAACACGCATAGTTCGTGGAATACAGGCCGAAAGTCCTGAGGAAGTGCAGAATCACCTTCCTCATATAACCACCAGAATTCAGTGCGCTGTTTTGCAGCATCGATCCTATCGCGATCCGATACCGCCGTGCTTAAGCGGCGGAGCTCCGGAGCATTGTCGACGTTCCCGTCCCGGATTTGCCGTTTGTCTCGCGCGTCACGATAGCGGTGGTATAAAACCGGGATACCGTTCCTGTCTTGTACTAACCCTAACGAATCGATATAGATGAATGCCTCTGGTGGAATAAAGCCTGACATGAGCGTGCTCTCCATGTATAAATCATTGGGGTAATAAGCCCCAAAGATCAGGCTGTTGTCGCTAGCCATTGCCCTTGCAGCGTGCCTTCGCGTCACCTTAATCAGGAAATTGTCAATTCTATTCAACTGAGTCCCATTGTATAGAACCTCGTTGCGATAATATTTTATGTACTCGGAGTCCGGCGTTCGGTACAATCCTAAGCAGGATCGGAGACACCGCCTCTCAAGCAGCCGTATCTTTTCCATGTAGGCTGGTGCCACATTGAACCACACGGGACAACCGTAAGCGATGATCGGCCTTATGAGACCATGTAGCAAATGACTTTCACCCTTGAATCAAGTTGACTGCTATGAAACAATCTTCTTGTCAGAGCATAAGCCCCCCTAGCCCTGGCCAGACAAGCATCCATATTTTTTTTTAAAATACAGAAACTTGTCAAGCCAGATGCCAAGGTATTTGACTTCACTTCTCACCGCCAACGGCCGTCCATGCTGTCCAATGATACAAAATGTTTTCCAGTTTTTTTCTGGTATCGTAAGAAGCCCTCTGCACTGGGGTCCTGAACAGAATTGTTTCGGTTTTTTGGAAATTGATCCTCAATTTCCAATCACCGCAATATCCCTTAATGTGATCGAAGTCACGTTGCAAAAGTGTGTTGATGACCTCGATTTTCGGACCTGATCTGTACGCCACTAGATCATCTGCGTACGCTATAGCGTGTCTGAGAGAACCTACAAGATCACTTGTATAAATGTTAAACAATATCGGGGAGTTCACCGCCCCCTGTTGTAAACCGTTTTTAATTTCAAAGACTTTACTCGAAGTTACGTTGCCACATTTGACAACGAACTTCTTTCCCATAGGCATTTCATAAATCACATATAGCATGGGTTTCCTCATGCCCATTCTGGTCAGCTTGTAGAAAAGCCTCTCCAACCATACGGTGTCGAAGGCCTTCTCAAAGTCAACCAGACAGGCCCCTGTGCATTGTTTTTTTGACTTATTCCATTGGATGTCGGACACTAGTTTCGACGCGGCATGAATGGTGTCATGTCTCGCTCGAATTCCAAACTGATTATCCGGAATAATTTTGTTTTCCTCAAACCACTTAAGCAGAGCTCTATTGACTATCTTCTCGAATACCTTGCTTACATTCGGCAGAAGGCTTATTGACCGAAGATTTGCAGGGTTTGTTTTGTACTTGTCCTTTTTGGGGATAGGATGTACCACCGCCGTTTTCCAGTGCACCGGATAATGTGCATTATTCAGTGCATTGTTAAACAGGGTGGTGAAGATATCGACTGCTTCTATTGGCTGGGAATCGAAGACTCTGCGAGCCGGAATATTGGTGTCTATTCGTTGTACATGTCCTAGCCATATTATACGTCAAATGCAGAGTTGTTTGGCCAGGCACATGACGCTGTACAACTCGCACAGTTCTTGGTTGAATCTTCGTCTCCATAGGCCGTCAACGCAAACGGGATACAATATTTTTCGATGAATTTTAATCTCCAATCGGATTTCTTCATCCGCTTCCATTACAGTCCATGCTTCAGCACCGTGGAGCAGGACTGGGATGATCAGGGTCTTATATAGGACATCCTTACTATTTAGAATGAGAACCTTACTACTACGCCCGAAGAAACAGCTGTTGGCAAGAGTATTTCTTCGTTAAATATCTGACGAGATGTTGTTGTCAGAGTTTAATAGCGGAGCCGAGGTAGGCAAAAAGTCCTGTACTACCTCAAAGTTATATCTGTCATTGGCGACGTGCTATCCAATTCGTTGATGTTGTGTGACCTTTCGTGTTGACAACATATACTTTGTCTTGCCCTCATTCACTGCTGAACCCATTTTTGCCGCTTTCTTCTCTATACCAGCAAAAGTGGCTACGACATCACGTTGAGTCCTACCAATGATGTCAATATCGTCGGCGTATGCTAGTAGTTGTACCGTTTTTTTGGAAAATTGTACCTCTGGTGTTGGCTCGGTAACTTTTCACACTCCTCTCAAGAATCGAATTGAAGAAGTCACATGACAGCGCATCGCCTTGCCTAAATCCTTTTCTGGTATCAAATGTGTCGGAAAGGTCGTTTCCGACCCTGATGGAGCAGCGAGAATTCTCCATCGTCATCCTACACAAACGGAAAAGTTTGGGCGGAATACCAAAACATGACACGGCTGTGTATAGTTCGTCTCTATAAATGCTTTCGTATGCGGCTTTGAAATCGATGAATAGGTGGTGGGAATCGATTTGGACTTCTTGGGTTTTTTTTCCAGGATCTGATGAAGTTTGAAAATTTGAACGGATTTAGACGATCCTGGCCTAAAACCACACTGATAAGTGCCGATTAGGTTGTTGGTAAACGGTTTCAGGGGTTCACATATGACGGCATATAGGAGCTTGTAGGGGTAGTTGAATAGACTCATGCCTCTGTTGTTGGCGCAGTTCAAATGTCTCCTTTATTTACACGCAAACTATTAAGTTTACTGGAACAACTATATACAGACCCATGAACAGTTTTGATATACGATCCAAAATCAGACGCAGTGTCATGTAATTTCAGCATGTTTTTCCTGAGGTAATTGTTTAATGCTCCCCAGTCATCTTTTAAGAATAAAATCGACATTCCCCGTTTTCGTTGGCCTAAAACATTTGGAGAAGATATTAGCTGTAAGCAGTAAATGTGGGTTAGACCAGGTATTTCTTGTCATTGTCAACAAGAAGGTGCAACTGATAATTGGACAGAACGCCTCAATCGACTTTAGGCTATTGTGGGTCTTTGTATACCTCGTGTTTAATATTAATTGCGACAATGACAGCTTGTCAGAAATCAGAATTAAAATTAGTATTTGGGGTAAGAAGCTCCAATAATCCCTGATCATCTCAGTTAAATGGCACATGCCGCTGCTGCATGGGCGCAGAAATCCCAGTTTGTTTTCCACAAGAAATCTTTTGATAAATTGTAGTTCCATTTGCGATGATGAACTTTGAAGACAAAAGATTCAACCACTATCATAAAGCAACGTACACCTCATTGAAAAACTCCGCATTAGAAGATTTATCCCCTCCTTTTCGCAGGGTCTTTGATTCTCAGCTTAATGATAGGCACAGTAGAGGAAATCATCGCCATAAGTGGCACACACAAGGATGACCATATGTGAACACATCCTCCAGGGTCTAGAACAATTTTCCCCATAAGTCTATGATTATGCAAAAAGCTTCATTGAAAACGGTGGGTGGTTCAGAGTCAACGGATCCACTCTCATCCAGGTAACGACAAGAACATGCTTGGGCTTTGCATATCCACCTATAAAGCCTTTCGTTTGTTAGACTTAAAATGTTAAACTTGATTTACACATGAACTAAATGCATAATTTACCGTTCAGACATTTTTATGTAACGTAATTAAAGCAAATACGTTTCTGTGGTCTTTGACACTAAGCTGCGTTACCATCCACCGCTCATGGCTCTGCACATAGCATGAACATGTAGATAGCACATCTCGATAACTGCCAACTTATGCGATAATTTATTAATCAGATCCATTCGCCCCCATTTGGGTAGCCTTGTACAATGTATACGCCAATGCATATGCGCATAAATTTTAATGTTGCTAAGCCTACTTTGTGTCACTTTGAAGATTCCAAAGCTGAAGCTTAAGCTTCTAATTGATTCTAATATATTCCACTCATCGGTATCCAACCGCGTTCTGCTTAAAAAAGCCGAAGATTACATTCCATGCGCATTCCAATTGGAGCGCAAAATTTCCACCAGACCAATGCTGGAGTTCCAATAGCGCTGTCTGACATGAAGGTGTATGTTAATTACCTCACAATGCAATGCAATGATAGTCACGTTGATATAGATTTTTTGTGGATATAATTATCCTGGACTACAATGAGACTCCTCCACCCGTCGCACATTTCTTTGCAGCGAGTACATGGTCACTGCTCACGGGCCATAAAAAAGATCGCGGAACAAAAATGAAGAACGGTCGTCTGCCTGATGTCTGGATTTCGGTGACTTGGCTTCCTGGCCGTAGAACGCCCTCGGCGCAATAGTTGTGGATGAATATCACCAACATCGTCGTCGTCGTCACGAGATGTTTATCGCTTCGGTGCAGCGCACGCGGATTAGCAATTTCTGTGAGGCACGCAACATGTGTTTGCGCGTTTTTTTTTTTTTAGGTACGTAAATTTGCTCGCGCAGGTTTCAGTGACCAGAGAAATGCTGATCCGCATGAGCCTGGGTGGCGTGCTCTGGAATTATGCTACTCTGGTGGCAACTAGATTTCCATTAGAAGCGACCGATGGTAGTTAACAACCCTAGCCCGTATCTAATTTGCTTATGCAACTCGCCCCCGCCAAAAAGAGTGTGCGCCAACGCGGGCTGTATCGCGCGGCAAACATGAAGGTAATTAAAATCGAATTTTATCTCGGAGATCACCATAGCGCTATCATCCGTTTGTCCGTTCGTCCGGTTGTGCATTTGAAACGGCAGCGTCGGCAATACATTTCGTATGCGAAAAATTATAATCGCTTCGTGATGTGAGAAGTTCTATGCGCTCATTGCTGGGTCTGCCACTTGGCCAGAGACAAACTTCTTCTCTGACATTGATGTGATGAGGCGCCGCCGCCGGGGGAGTGACTGCAATTCAAATTGTCTTTTAATTTTGCAATCTTTCTGTTTTCGAATTGAGTATGTTAATTTGCAGGGTTAGAGTGAGACCTAGATGCGAGCGGTTCACTTTGATGTGGATGACATGTGACAGTGGAACCAGAATGCTAATGGCACCGGACTCAGTTTGCTTTGCATATATACGTGTTGTTCTGATGAGTTGTCAATATAGTAATAGAGAACTGGCTCAAGGATTTAAGTCCTTGCTAGAGCTAAGGACGCATTCATTGTTAGATCATCATGTTTCAGATTCAACCCTTGCGAAACAATTCTCGTGGAATACTCTTAACCTGAACGTCCAAATATTCATCTTACCAGTCCGTCTTTAGGGCCGTGCCGATAGCTGGACAATATGCAAGAAAGTCAGTCTTTTAGCTATTAGCAAACGTGAATGGCATACATATTCTCACAACGCATGGGAAACTTATCTTCTCAGCAACATGCCGATAAAATTCTCAAGCCAAATGTGGACAATCAAAAAGAAAGATTTTGTAAAATTGTTCTCAGGTTGGAGTAGTGCTTAGAGCAGGATTTTCACATGCCTTCAATCTGAAAAGTCTTTTTATCGGCCAAGAAAAAAACAGAGGGTTTTACAAAAGAAACGGAAAATATATCATAGATTGCAGTCTTGTCTTGGACTAGGAAATTACATTTTTTAGAATTATTTCGCTATTTTGATCGAACCAAATAGTTATGTAAAGCTATGGAGTCAATTCGTCCTTAAGCAAAAGAACCTCTTTCGGCGGTCATTGATAAAAAACACATTTTTGTCGCAACAGGATAGTAAGTACCCAGGGATTACATTTTTCATACAACCATTCATTCGAGCGTGTTTACTTCTTACACTATGGCGGGACCTCCAGTTTTACGCCAAATCTGAATGGCTGGGTTAATGCATTTCTTGATAAAACTCGTATGATTTGTCAAATCATAATGAGAGACTTACTTACCTACTTAAGTGGCGCGACAGTCCGTGCCTCAACCAACATTCCTCTCGAATTAGCCCGGTAGGCTAACTGGCTACAATTGCGCACTCTGAGTTGGTTGATGGCAGTTTCTACCTGTGGCGAGGTGTTCCTCTACTGCGTCCGACGTCTGACTGGGAATCGAAAACTCTGCGAGCCGGAGTATTGGTGCAGATTTGTTCTATATGTCTTTGAAGTCTTAAACGTCCAATGCGGAGTTTTATGACCAGGGGCATCCCCCTATACAGCTCGTATAGTTCTTTGTTGAATCTTCGTCTCCATAGCCCGGCAACGCAAACAGCACCGAAGATTTTTCGAAGAATTTTCGTCTCAAATCGACCAAGGATTTCTTGATCCACTTTTGAGACGGCCCATGCTTCAGCGCCGTAGAGCAGGACTGGGATGATCAGGGTCTTATATAGAATCTCCTTAGTAGTTCGAGTGAGGTAAAGCCCTCACTCTGAATTGTCTTCTAAGCCCGAAGAAACAGTGGTTGGCAAGACTAATTCTTCGTTTAAAATTTCTGACGAGATGTTGTTGTCAGAGTTCATACCGGAGCAAGGGTAAAGAAAGTCCCGTATTACCTCAAAGTTATATATGGCAATGGTGACGTTCTGTCCAATTCGTCGATGTTGTGTGTCCTTTCGTGTTGACAGCATGTACTTCGTCTTGCTGCTAAACCCAATTTCGCCGTTTGCTTCTCTATACTAGCAAACGTGGCTTTGACGTCACGTTGGGTCCTACCAATGATGTCAATATTGTAACGATTTTTGGAAAATTGTACCTCTGGTGTTGGCTTGTGATTTGGCAGAATCCTCTTAAGAATCAAATTGGAGAAGTCACATGACAGCGCATTCACTTGCCTAAATCCTTTTTTGGTATCGAATGTGTCGGTGAGGTCGTTTCCGACCCTGATGGAGCAGCGATAATTCTCCATCCCACACAAACGGACGAGTTTGGGGGCGGTATACCAAAACTAGGAATGACTCTGTATAATTCGTCTCTATAAATGTTGTCGTATGCGGCTTTGAAATCGATGAGTAGGTGGTGAGTATCGATTTAAACTTCTTGGGTTTTTTTTCCAGGATCTGCCGAATTGTGAAAATTTGATCGGTTGTGGACTTTCCTGGCCTAAAACCATACTAATAAGGGCCAATCAGGTTTTTGGTAAACGGTTTCAGGCGCTCACATATTACGGCAGATAGGATCTTGTAGGCGATGTTAAGGCGACTTATGCCTCTGTAGTTTTTGTTGTTTTTGTGGATCAGGCAAACGATGCTGAGGTTCTATTCTTCAGGCATACTTTCTTCCGACCAGATTTGGCTTATGAGTTGGTTGATGTTTCTTACCAAGTCATATCCGCCGGCTTTATAAGGCTCGGCGGGAAGGCCGTCATTTCCGGCACCCTTATTAAGCTTGAGTTTAGATATTGCTATCCTCACTTCACCTCACTCAGGTCGGGTGGTTGGCAGTTTTCGCTGTCGTTGCCAAGATTGAATGGTTCGTTCTGCCAGACAGCGGAATGTTTTTCGTCATCGCCGTCTAACAGTCTGCAGAAGTGGTTCTTCCCTATCCTCAGCATCGACTGTGTCTCAACTACGATATTTCCTTGTTCATCTCGACAGGATTCTGTTCGAGCGTTGTATCCTTGACCTTGACGTTTTACACTTTTGTAAGACTTGCGAGCATCGTTTCTGGAGTGGCACCTCTGTATATCCTCGATCGCGCACTCTTTTGCTTTTTTTGCTTTTTTCTGAAAAGCTGGTGTTCTCCACTTCTTCTCGGTCTATAGAGCCCGATGGCAGCTCTCGTCTTCACCTGCATCTTAGCCTTGTAGGACTCGTTCTTGGGTGCGAGTACCTGTCGGCATTCCTCATCAAACCAGGGGTTTCTTGCTGGTGGGCGCGAGTCGCCTAGCACATTAGTTGCGGCTGATCTAATGGCTTGTTGGCATCGCTGCCATTGTTCTTCGACATTCGATGCTGGTGGTATGGTATTAATCGAGAGGTTAAGAGATACGCGTTGAGCGAAGGTCTTGGTGGTATCTTGCGATTTCAGTATATCGACATTCATTTTTTTCACAGTATTTCTGGATTGTTGTGGCGTGGTGGATATCCGCATTCTTACCTTGGATTCAACAGGGTAGTGGTCCGAGTCCGTGTTGGCTTTTTGGAATGTTCGGACATCCAAAATACTGGATGCGTGCCTCTTGTCTTTAGCAATGTGATCAATTTGGTTCACCGTTCGTTGATCTGGAGACCGCCATGTCCCCATATAAATATCGAGATGAGGAAACCGTGTGCCTGCTGTAGTGGCATATCGTTCCGTAGCGAAGTCAGTTATCTTAAGTCCGTCATCAGACGTGTTGTCGTGTAGGCTATGTTTTCTGAGAATACTGCTAAGAAGTCTTTTCTTCCTACCTTTGCGTTAAAATCTCCTAGCACGATTTTAACATCGTACTTCAGTAGTCGCTCATAGGTTTTATCAAGGAGAAGCAATCGTAAGTTATTACATCCAAGAAAGTTCTTTGAGAATTTTTTGTGTTTCAAGGTTTAATTTTTTCCTAAGCTGACTTTTTATCATAAACTTGTAACAACGAAGTGCATTTGGTCAATAAATAAAAAGAGACGAGGATCCTTGTTTATTGATACAGGCAGGAAAAATGCGTTCTTTCTTCTATTTGCAAAGAATCCTGATGAGCGGAATAGAAATGAAACCTTACACAGTGGTTTTGATAGTAGAAGAAGACCTCTCCAAGTCTATATGGATTGGATCTACCATCTGGGCCAGCGGATTTGAGAATATCAATGTTAGTCAATTGGTCCAAAAGAATTTTCTACAATCTTAAGTCGAGGATGAGACTGAGTACAATTTTTAGGGTGATCCATTTCGAGGTTCCCAACTTTTTTAAAGAAAAAAACACAGAAAATTCAAATTTAATGGAGAATGTTTATTATCATTTGAAAGAACATTCTTTGGCATTTATTTTTTGAAGATTATGTCTATCAAATGTTGGCCGTTGCTACGTCGCAGATGGTCCATCCGTTGAGTCCAATTTTCGATCACTCGTTCGAGCATTTCGACTGGTAACTGGCGAATGACGCGCGTGATGTTTTCCTCCAAGGCCTGAATCGAAGCGGGTTTGTCGGCATAAGCTTTTGACTTTACATATCCCCACAGGAAAAAGTCTAACGGTGTGATGAGATCTAAATAAAGGTTTTGTCGCTTGAATCCTTTTTTCTTCGTTTTTTGTCGAGAAATTGAGAGTGGTGGCCTCACATATGTGTCCTTCTAATATCTGAAGAGCAAAATAACAAAAGTTTAATCCAGCTAACTCTACCCCTGCATTACTCCAACGGTTTTTCTATCCCACTTTTTGGAATAAACGAGTTTTTATTGTTTTATTTCGTTTATCAAACAGATAAAAATTCTCAGCTCATGACATGATTTTTTTTTCTAAAAATGATATTTCTAATATGTGACACCATTACCTCAAACACTCATTTCAAGCAGAAAAGTGTCCTTAACCATAAAACCAGAAACTAATTTTAAAAAAAATAATAATTTCCCCCATTCGGGTACACGCCTTCAACTCCATATGGCCCACATAAAAACCCACAAGTCACACTCAAACAAAAAAAAACCATGAGGAGATTAAAAAAAATAATTGAAATTCAATATCCTCATTATCCTTCCATTCCAATCGCTCGACGAACGCAAGGCCGTTCCCACTAAACGTTTCCTAAACGTTGTCATTTGGTATCACAATTAATTTGGAACGCGACCATCACCAATCACCATCATCGCCATTCTCCTTCAGTGCATTGTCATCGCGTTATCATTTCGGCAATCAATCCCGAATTGCCACAAGGCACGCTTCAACCCAACAAACTTACCCCTATCGGTGAGTTGAATAAAAAGAAAACTAAAAGTGAAATCTAACTCCGATAAAAAAAAAATAGCCACCCCTTCGCTATGACAGCAAGCAAACTGGTGTAAGGGATGCGCACCCAAGTATTTGATTAGCGTCAATGACACAATAGTCGAAAGGTAAGCGAAAGGCAGTACACGCACACGCGTCGAAGCTGCACCCCCTTTCCATACCCGCCGATGTTGGTCACAATGTCAGGATTTCTTTTTTTTATCAATTTACGAGGACGATGATGGGCACCGCCTTTCGATGATTATTTTCTTTTCGAATGAATTGCAAATGGCATCTCTAACGAGGACATTATTTCCTTTTGGAATCATAATCATCCGCGAGCGTTCTTCCACTGTGTGCGTTGGCAATGAACGCCTGTTGGATGGTCATTGGGGGAGGGAGGCGTCGGTATGGTGTCCTTTCGATTTCGTGTGACATTCGATTTCTAATTGCGGTCGGTTATCATTATAGACGGTTTTTTTTTCTCTCGTTGTGTGTTATATGGGTGCTTGGTCTTTTTAGCGGGTGATTTACAACATGGAGGGCGATTTGAGTTAGAAATATCAATTTACGAGGTAAGTTTACCAACGATGATGTCTGCACGCGACTTAATTGTGGTTGTTAAGTTGCGGGTATTTGTAGGGGTTTAAGAAGGAATACAAAACTAGGACCAACTGGAGATATATGTGTGTGGACGTTGGTATTTATTTTATAATGAGTAACTAGTTATAACGTATGTGGTTTTGAAATAAATGATTTTTATATAGGGTGGCACGAAGGTCTCTTTTCTGTTTAAAAAAAAATTAATTACTCCTTTATTTAAAGATATTTTTAATTTTTTTTTTCAGACAGGTTTGGGATTTAGCAGCGAACGAAAATTCTTAAATACTTTTTTTTTAATTAGCCATTCAATAATTAAGAAATTTTCTAACAGCACCCGCTACTAGTGCTCTGATGACGGGCCTCCTTTTGGACGATCGATCGAAAACATACAGGTCATTAGGGAAATTGTTGCATCCCATCCAGAAACAAAGGCCCGACCACTTTTAACACAGTAAGGCATACCGCGTAGCAAGATTCATTGGATTTTTAAGATCTGTACCTATACCTACTCCTTAAAGATCCTGGTGACCCAGAAAATCGTCTGCAGTGCTGTACAATTTTTTGTTATCCCCTATCCTATATATTAGTTTTAACATTAAGTTTATCGAAATATTTTAGCTTCGAGGTTTTTATCCGAAAAGCTGTTCGGAATATTTCTCCGACGTTTTGTAATGCATGCCGTTTAGGTGCATTTTCCATGCAATTTTATACAGCTGAGTGCAATTCTTGTTTCGATATCCACCGTCACAAATTCTTCGCGGAATTTATTTACGAATTATAGTGCAGTGATTTTTTCCGATGACACTTACATCGAATGGATTTTGAACCTTAGACGAAGTATGCGTTGCGGAAAATTGTCCGCTCCGACGGATACCTCGCTAGGGCAGTACGTATACATTAATTTGACTAACGCCCACTATTTGGTGGAGTTTTCATAAAAATTCTATCTATACCCCTAGCATATGCAAAATAGAAAAACTGTCAGAGTAGAATTCTATGAAAATGCCCCTCCCAAGTTTTGGGGATGTTTTATTTAAGGATGTAAAGAGATGAAGGCTCAGTGGCGCCATGAATTGCCGTGAAGAAGGTCTAGGTTCGACCCCAGCCGTAGCATCACCTCACTGGCCCTCCTCACCTTGTTCCTCGCACTCACTCGCTTGAAAATGTGGTCTGAGGAATTTATATACGAGAAGCATGCGAGAGGCTTGCGAGGAGCTAGCTTTTGTCACATAAAAATTGGTCTAATGCTCGCGCGTACATAAGAATACATGCGAACAGTTTTATCGCACTCAAATATTTCTCGCATAGCATCGCTTTCTCATGCCAGTGTACGCGCGGCCTTAGATTTTTGCAACGATCTCTCGAAGTTTAACGATCTGATCAGTCGCTTAAAACCACTCTGGAAAGAGCGGACCAAATCATGTTTCGTATGTTTTAGAACGTCCATGTTGGCTTTTAATCGATTTTCCTATTTGGCTTCATCGTATTTTCTGGATCTCAGTAATAACCGAATTCCAGCAACGGGCCTGCAACATGCTTAACCAATTCTTATCCTGGATTTTAGCATTGTAGGTGCCAATATGACCATCGTTGTCATTATATTACCCTTCGGATGGGTCCGTATTTTTCGATATCCGTTACATGGTTAAGTGCTGCAATTGCGCTTTCATCACTATCTCCGTCTAAGGGATCCAGCTAACCATTGAGATTTACAACATGACTTGTGGTCTGAATAAGTCAAAGATGATAATGAAGATTGTTCACTTCGCCGAGCCTAACTGAGACTTCAGATGCTACCATTAAGTTTGTATTTTTTGTATATTAAGTTATACCTATAGCACTCAAAGAGCGCTCTAAATGATGCTTTGAAAAGTTTATTGACTCTGATTTTAAAATTTTGTAGATTGTAAAGAGTTTTTCAATAAGAGCGCTACAAAAGTTTTTTTAAATAAAGCAAAAACGGTTTGGATATCTATGAAATTCTTTATTCCTGTGAAAGTACGTTCGATGCCATTATGTTTGGAACTCGATTTCTTTTGAATGGCCACCACGGGCACGCTTGCAGAAGTCCTGACGCTGAACCCAATTTTTGACGGTTTTCAAGCATAAATCGGCCGATACTGCTGCAATTTCACGTTCGATATTCGTACGAAGTTCATCAATCGTTGCTGGCTTTTTGGCATAGACCATAGACTTGACGAAGCCCCACAGGAAATAGTCTAACGGCGTCAAATCGCACGACCGAGGCGGCCAAGCGACTAGACCATTTCGTGAGATAACACGTTCTCCAAACTTGGTTTCCAATAAATTGATTGTGGCATTCGCTGTGTGGCTTGTGGCGACGTCCTGTTGGAACCACATGTTCTCCAAGTCCATATCATCCAATTGGGGCCAAAAAAATTCGATTATCATTGAACGGTAGCGATTCCCATTCACAGTAACGTGCCGGCCTTGATCATCACGGAAGAAGTACGGCCCAATGACGCCGCCGGCCCATAAATCACACCAAACCGTAATTTTTTCGGGATGCAATGATGACTCATGGAGTACGTGTGGAGTACGTGTGTATTTTGTTTATTGACGAAGCCATTCAGCCAGAAATGAGCCTCATCGCTGAAGATGATTTTTCGATGAAAATCCGAATCATTTTCAAGTTGTTGCTCAGCCCAATTCACAAACAAACGACGCTTCTGGTGGTGAAGCGGCTTCAGTTTTTGCGTCAATTTAACCTTGTAAGGATGTAGGCCCAGATCTTTTCGCAAAATTCGCCACAACGACGTCAAAGAGATGCCCAACGCTTGAGAACGACGTGTGAGAGACACATTTCTTCAACTGAAGCCTCAGCGGCAGCAATATTCTCGACACTACGGGCACTTCTTTGTCTCACTGGCACGGGAACATTTTGTACTGTGCCTGTGGGTTAACATTTTTCCACTATACGCTCAATTGTTGATCTGCTAGGACGATTATGACGACCATAAATTGGACGTAGCGCTCTTAACGTTGAGGCCACTGACTCCGAATTTCGGTTGTAAATTTTAATAATTTTGACTCGTTGTTGGATCGTATATCTTTTTATCATGAAATGGCAAACCTTACTGAAGAGAAATGTCAAAAGAGCGGCAAGAAATATGGCGTCGTTTGCTGTCCCTGTCACTCAAATTTTGTAGCGTCCCTGTTGAAAAACCCGATATATTGATGGAAATATGTAAAATACTTTATGGAAACTCTGTGGGTCGTCCTACGAGCTATGCCAGTCTCCATGCTAGAGCATTTATACATGGCTAAAACACCCCCTATTCTGTAGATTTCTTCCGTACCGCCTGTCTAGGAATTCCTTCATAGGAAATTGTGTTGACATCATGTCTTTACCTCTTGCTGACCTGAGTTTTCGCCCCCTTGTTGTCTCGTTTGGTTTTCCCGCCTCAGATCATCCATTTTTTTTGTAATGAGATCTGTTGGCCGTTTCCCATGCCTCAAATCTTGATAGCATATACAATATGAGACTTTGTAGGGTTACTGTCATGCCAATTGCGCTTTCTAGTTCGTTTCTAGCGGCTTCATACTCTCTGCATTCCAGCAGCACGTGCTTGGCATTTTACATTTTACCAATGAACACAGAATGGGCCATCAACAAGTCCAAACCTGTGTAGGCTTTCCCGGAAGCTTCCGTGTCCTGCTAGGAATTATTATAATTAGTAATTTACTTCACCGTGCTTTCTAAGTTTCCATCTTCCGTTTGGCGTTGTGCTCCATTGTCTTTGCCATTCCATTTCAACGACTTCTCTAGTGGAAAATATCTCTGTGATTTCGTTATTAGACATGAACGCTCGGATTTTTACCTCTAGCTCGATTGGCATTATCCCTGATATTGCTTCTCCAGATTACAATTCTGTATGCTCAACATACTCTGAGTGATGCTCTTCTGTGTACAGAGTTTTTTCTTCTCAGGTAAGACTAAGTGTATGTGGCCGTGGCCCATAAGGAGGCAGCATAAATGAGGATTGATTTGCTTAGGGTTGCAAGCAGATTTCTTATTTGCTGCCTTGGTCCTCCAATATTCCGCTTGAGCCTTAGTATTCCGGCGACAACTCGGCTGGCTTTCTCATTCGTGTGCCTTGGGCCGAGGTCACGACCAACGCTAGTAGGCATTGGCGCTAGTTCAGGCTAGTGCGCTAGTGAGTTTAATGAATGTTTAATCAATAACGTCGTCGCAGATTAAGCTTTTTGCGTTCGCGCTAGTCCGCGCTAGTCCACGCTAGTCCACGCTAGTCCACGCTAATCCGAGCTAGTCCACGCTTGTAATTTGTGTATCAAAACTTTTGTGATTTATAAGTTTACTAGCTTGAACTAGTGTGCACAATCGTCCACGGTTTTTTTACTAGAGCAGACCAGCGCGGACTAGCGCGAACTAGCTTGGACTAGCGTGGACTAGCGCACTCGCTTACTAGCGTTAGCCGTAACCTCGGCCTTAGGTGTTCACTGAAGTTCAGCCTGTGGTGTAGAAGTACTCCTAGATATTTTATGTAAGGCTCCTAGATACTCGATTGTGTGCTCTCCCACTTTGAGTCTTAAGCGCTCAACTTTTTTACTGCTGCTAATGAGAACGGCATCTGTTTTCTGTTTAACAAGCAACCCGGCCCGACTTCGCCCCGTACAATTTAAATGGCGAAAAATTTGATTTCTGCCACTTAGACCTCGAATGCTGTAAGCGACCATTCTAAGGGAAGTTCAGTGAAACCACATCGAATCTGTTCAGCAGTTTTCAAGATTTGCGCACTCATAAATGTTTTCGGACTTTATTTTACACTAAGTATAGATAGGTATAGATAGATAGATATGGATAGCTCTTTCAAAAGTTTGTTTCATTGTTTGCTTGCTCTGTAAGAGCAGCAGAGACCACAGTGTACCTATGTTCTGCAACTGCGTGTATTGTAGATCTTTGAAATGGAATAAGTGTAGGAGCGATTTTTCGAAGCTCCTCCGTTTTATTGCTTGTAATAATGGGACAGATCTCCTATCCTAAAAGTCTTTAATGAGCAAAGAGTTGCTTGCAGTTTTGACATAATGGAAGAATCCTCTATAAGGCGGATTGCACATCTTTGAATAAAGTTTGACATTGACATTGATACTGACATAACAGTACTTCGCACATGAATGCAACGAGCTACAGACACAAAAAAGCACTGGCGACTGTGGCCGTCGGCTGGGAGAAAGCAATACACTCTGCCTTAGCTAGGTATCCGTTGAAACGGATTGTTTTCCGCAACGCATACTTCGTCGTAGGTAAATTCGTAAATAAATTCCGCGAAGAATTTGTGTCGGAGGAAATCGGAAAAAGAGCTTAGCTGTCAAAAATTGAACGAAAAATGCAGCTGAACGCACTTCAACGCAATTCGCCGGAATGCGATGCAAAATGTCGGAGAAATATTTCGAATAGCTATTCGGAGGAATAACTCGAAGCTTAACTCCTCCGAATAGTACAAAATCGGAGAATTTTCCGCTCCGACGGATAACCCGCTAGGTCTGATTAATACAACAGCGAGAGACAGATAGACACATAGAAGGAGAGCCACATAAGATAAACCTACGTGGCACAGAGGAGTGGACATAGATTTATATTGTCTCATGTTATCCCACAGGTGGCCTCAGATAAGCTGGCGATTTTTGAAAAAAAAAAGAATGCTGCCGAAGCTGGGGCTTAAATCCGCAGCGTTTGGATTAGCAGTCAACTGCGCATTCCTCTGAGCCATGGCCTGCTGAATGGAGTTAATAAGGAAATAAGTAGGTAAGGACACGTTCGTTGTATGTAACTTTACAAAGAACTTCGTATTCAAAATTCGTTTAAATTTTCGAGGCATATAGAGGGCGCCTAGTGAAGTCGAGACTTGGTTTTGCTTGTATTTATTTCCTTGAGGATGATAGAGGCAAACCAGTAACAGTTACTGGGGATTAACTAGGTCTGCAGAACATGTGGTGTTAGGAAGACGATGCCACATCATATACAGCTCGTGTTAAGGTTTATATTTTGTGAGAAAATGTTTCCATCCGAATAATGTTAATCAAGTGTGATATCGACTACTCCCCATGACCGCTGATTTGACCTCGTTCGGTTTATTCCTGTGAGAGATACTTAAAAAAACATGTATACACACAAAACAACCACAGCCTCGATGTTTATTAAGGACAAGGTTCGCCATAAAATTGTTGAAATAACACAAAAAGTTGGCGAAATTCGCGTGACAAATGTGCTTAAAAGAGCCGGCCTTTGTGACCGATGGAGGTCACTTCACCAACACCATTTTTCACATATAATTTTATTTATTCGATAAAATATAAAATTGTATTTCATTTTATTAACATAAAAAGCAGCATCCAGTTCATTCCATGCTGTAATAGAATGCTAGCAGTGCTTGCTACCCACTCGAATACCGTCAAAACGGCAAACAAACTGTCGATCATAAAATCGTGATCATGAAACGGTCAGTTCTATAGAATTCCCTTGGTACTTCCTCGAGCATCGATTAGGAATTTTCCAAACTCATTATGAATTCCAATGAATATCGGTTTTTTGTTCATGATTTGCCTGCAACAGTGTAACCAGTAAAATGATTAATCGCTCGCAGGAATGTCCTTTCGATACATTTCGCATGAGAGTGTGTCACCGGGGAATTAATGTCCAATTCCATAATTACACACTTTATGCAGAGCTGCTTTCAGCCGCTGACAATGGCCGCTGTACGCTGAGATGCATTTACATTTTCTGCTAATTCATGCAGGAGAAGAATATTTATCCCGAATCCTTGGCGAGCGGATCAGAGATGCAGGGATTCTCATACGACCTACCAATTGTTGATTTATTAGCAGCCAATTGGCAACCATCAATTAGCGGGCCCAATGACAAAATGAAATACGATCAATGGCACGATCGTTTGGAAATCCGAGACCATATTATTATCAGGATGTGGGGACGCGCGGAGTTGTTCCTGCAAGAGCGACGGTGGATGGTTTTGTGGGACGGATGACTGCCGTTGGGAAGGATTATTCATCGCAGAGTGGCTGTTTTGTTTGTTTCCCTTTGCAATATCGACGGAGTGGAGATTTAATTGTTGCTTCGCTAAGTTTTTTTTTTACCATTTTTCGTTTAACGATTTGCGCATGCGGGAATGATGCGGGGGCATGGTTTCGAGGAGAATCGAGCGAATCTTAAGTGGCGCTTCGTTTCGGTTTGTGTATTGGAGACGGAAGGTTTCATATTTAGGCCTGCTTGGTTTCCTTATGCTAATCGGCTGCAATGTGCAAGCATAATTGCCGGTTATGAGATTCAGATAAATTAAAATAAATGTTGCACATAAGTTGGTGTGGAATATTCGGGATGTCTTTGTTCGACTGGGAAACAACATTGTTTGGTGGGACACTGATCTGTTTTTTTGGAATCGGGTGTTTTTCCTGGAATTGTTTTGCTGTGTTGCGCTGTTTTTATGGAGGCAGGTAATTCTGACTCAACATTGTAACGGGAAGGGTCGTAAATTATCCACAATTTTCATAGAAATGAGCAAAATATCGCGTGCTAGCAGACAACCGTCGACCACAAAACTAACTCGTCACACTGAATAAATCAACCGAAATGAGTGCCTAATTGAAATTAATTATTCGTATCCTTTTCGCTATTGAATATGAAAATTGAAAATTTATTTTTAAATAACAAATGCAAACATGTCGATGAAGTGCCACCAATCAGTGGCTTACAACAAGTGTTGACTTTGGTGGGCGCGATTGCATGTTGTGACTTATCGACAGCTTGACAGACACGCAAAACCGCAGCTTTCATAAACAACAACTGCAACCAGCCAAGGAGCGTTACTCAAATTAGTCCCGTAATCGATTTCGAATATTGAATTGTTTCGTAGGAAAATTATAATTTGATTGTACTGTTGAAAATCGATTGTTGTCAAGAATCGCACAAGCAACGAGTAGACGGAAAATTATTCAGGTGTTCGAAATGGTGGGAACATGTCATTTGAGTTTTAATTTAAATTGCAGGGGTGGGAAGCACTTGTACCTACTATTAGATTTAATCTTATACATGCATATGCCTAGTGACGAACAAGAGATGTTGGATGTTCGAGAATATGACAGCCATATCCTCCCACATCAAATTTCAAGAAGCGATTTCTTCTTTAAAGCTTTTTTGTACTTGTGCAAAGCAGTTGAACTTGTATAATAACTCTTTAGGTAAACGCACAAGTTTTATTGGTATAAGGCTTCTATAATGTTTCCGAGGATGTGTGTACTTGTAACAGTTGAAAATATGTTTTGGCAGATATTCCGCCGAAGTAATATAGAATCATAATATGGATAGAGCTTGTTACTTAAGGACTATATCAGCTGTGACTAGTAATCTTGTTTTGCAGTGAACTCCAATGCAAAAGGTTTGGATTTGATTCCCAGTTGTGCCAACACCAAAATTTTTTTTTTTTAATTTTCAAAAATATTTAGACATCCATTTCTTAGTACAAGGTGGGCCAAAAGAGATCACCCTATTGGAAGATACTCTTATTTTTGCAAATGGCCGCCAATGTCAATTCTCTTTTAACGTTTGTGGACTAGACAGATGTAGAATATAAGTGAAAAAGTCATGAAGCGATACACTCCCCAAGAACGCGGAATAATCGTGTCTATTTTTTTACGTAACAATTCGTCTGTATTAATGGCGCAGCGCGAATTCCGTCGCCGATTCCCCGGCCGTACGACACCGACAGCGCAAACACTGCGCCATCTGGCCAGCAACCTTGAAGACTAACACACGAGACGTTGCCAAGAGTGGCCGGACCCGTAGCGTCCTTTGTGCCGAGGATATCGCCGCAAGTGCCGAGGATGTCGAGCTGTCGCCTTAAACATCGACCAGATGCCGTTCCTCGCATCGCAATTAGCCATCGTCGTCGTCCCTAAAGCCGGCTACACACACGAAGTTTTAACTGTCCGGCCTGTTCAGACCGCCTGTTCAGTTTTACCGGACCGCCATAGCGCATTCACACGCTCCGGTAAATATGTGAGGCCAACCAGTTTGTGTGTTTTTGTCGTTCGATAAACACGGCATCTGCCATCTCCGCAAATGTAAATTTTACTTTAAACTGACGGCCTTAATGCCTGATGCTACACACGCTCCGGATTTTCTAATAACAGGCGGACTGAACAGGCAAAGCGATTGAAATTTAGATTTTTCTCCGACCTGCTGCTCAGGCCAAAAAAACTGACAACTTTATCATAAACACGTTCACTTATAACTGCGCATGCGGCCTGAACAGGCAAACCGGACAGTTAAAACTGCGTGTGTGTAGCCGGCTTAAGGCGGATTTTGGTCAAAGACTTGCGCATGTTCCCGTACAAAAGTCCAGTCCGTACATCAGCTGCTGCCTGTCGACTGCCAAACGCGTGTAACCTACGCCCAAGCAATCCTCAATCTCGAGGTCGAAGTGGACGATTTTTCGACCAAAGTCATAACGAGCGACGAGGCTCATTTCCATCTCTGCGGGTACGTGAACAAGCAAAACGATCGCTTCTGGGGCACCGAAAATGCATGATTAATGCACGAGAGCCATTACACCGCTCAAAGTTACTGCATAGTGCGCTGTTCACGCTGAAGGAGCCATTGGACCAATTGGTCAAGTGACAACAGTGGAAGGTGTGCGCTATATGGCTATGTAAACCGAGTTTTTCTGCCACAATTGGACGAATTATGACTGGAGGACATGTGTTTTTGTATGAAAATGTCGCCAAAAAGTGGGCGTGGGTAAAAATGATTCATAAAAAAATGTTAACATTACCAAAACCAATTATTTTGCATCAATTTTTTTTTTAAATTTTTCAAATTTTACCGAATAAAGTTTTTCAATAAAAACTCCCGCAAAAAGTAGGCGTGGCAAAAAACTTTGTATTAACAAAATATAGACAATCCTAAGTCTAGATATCTTGTTCAGACACTTTTTCAAAATTTCGAAAGGTTTGGCTAAAAATTGGGTTTTACTAAAAAGAGGGCGTGGCAGTGTGCGGATTTCAAAAATGTTTTCACTTGTTTGAACAGCACGTACAAGGATCACATGTACCAAATTTCATTATTCTCACTCAAAATTATTTAAGGCACAGAAATCGGTTACCTACAGCCGGACGGGCAGACATACATGGCTTACTCGACTCAGCTAGCGATTCTGAGTCGATCCATATACTTTGAGGTACACCTAGCTAAATTATTTCACTATGTTACAAACTATGTATCAAAACTAATATACCCCTATGGGATAGGATATAAAAAAAAGGAAATGCAGCGAATAAAGCAATAAACTATAAAACCCTAGGTGACAATCCAGTTTCACTGGAAAATTCACCCTCTTTGGAGGTCGGATTCTGCGGAGAGCCAATTATTGTAATTTTAAAAACCTTTCAGAAAAAGTTCAGGGATAAAGAGGTCACCTACATCTGGAACTCAAAAAAATATCTCCAAGAACTCGACAACGCCAGAAGTGTCGTCTCACGAAAAACGAGACTCAGTGAAAATTAAAAGCCTCGAGGACTTGGATAAATAAAGTCAGACTGCTCTGCGAAGAACTTCGGAAAGAAATTCTCCACCTTAAGGATGAAAACGTAACCCTAAAATAAATAAATAAATTTATGGCGCAACAGGCTCGTTAGTACCCAGGGCCTAGCTTTTTCTCACAACCATTCATGTGTGCGTGTGTACTTCTTTGCAGCATGGCAGGACCTTCTGTTTTATGCCGACTCCGAACGGCTTAGCTGAGATAAGCTTTTCATTACAATTGATATTACTCGTATGATTTGTCAGATCATCACGAGAGGAGGGCTAGTGAAAAATCATTTAGGTGTTGCTACGGCTGGGAATCGAACCCAGACCTTCTGCGTGGCAGTTAATAGCACTAACCATCGCGCCACTGAGCCCAAATAACCCTAAAGAGTTCATTAAAATTAACTAATGTACCAAAACTGAGTGCAAACTGACCCGGTTTTTCAAAATAACACACGGATGAAAATAACACAGTAGCGAAAACGACTGGATTGCAAGGAAAAGACCGGTGAAAAGAGGAGAGCTGTATCCTCACCTGAATTAATAAACCACGATAAAGAGAATATTAACAAAGCGTAACACCTAAAACAACGGCCCACCGCCAATAAATGTGATCGGTATAGACGACTATAACAAGTTGCACACCTTGATAAAATCGTTACCATTATCAGGCTACCAAGTAACTTCACTTAACAAAAATACACGGAAAGTCTACGACCCAGGAAGACCCGTCTATTATCTCGAAAACTAAATACAGATCAAATGGAATGGTGTGTTCATTTGAGAATAAATCTGAAAGGCCTTTACGCGTTGTAGCCAGAGGGTTACATCTGTCGTGCTTAAAGATGACATAGTTAGCGATCTGAAAAAGAGACAAAATAAAGTTACAGATGCCTTTAACATTGTCAAGCGAGACAAACAGCAAAAAAAGGGGGAAAATAATATAATAAAACGTGGTCTGCCATTATTTATACTCACTTTCGACAGAGAAGAAAGTTTGAAAAAAAGAGACGATTTAAAAAATTATAAGATCTCACCTCACCCCGTTTCCAACGTTTTTTTTTTTTCGATTATTCTTTCAAAACTTGAGGAACAAAGCGAACCAACTTAACTTATTTTCGACAGGCTAGTAAAGCTTGAAAATAGTATTCGCAACAGACGTAATCTGCCTTCTAAACATTCTTACGTGGAATGCCAATGGCCTTTGGCAGAAACTCGGAGAACTTGAATCCTTTATGCAGGAAAAAGATATCGACGTCAGTTTTATATCCGAAACTCACGCATAAAGTGATTCGAACTTAAAGATGAAACGTGCTCATGCTCTACATCCATCGAATAAGGCTAGAGGTAGAGCCTCTCTGTATATAGAACAGGTTATCGAACATTCGATTGATCTTATAATAGAAATCGAAATAATGCAAGTTTGCTCTATACAAGTCGGAAGCAGACAATCCATTCTGAAGATGCAAGGTTGAGAAATTTGACTTTGAAAACTTGCTTGATTCCCTTTTTTTCATCGGAGGGGACTTTAATGCAAAACATACATTCTGGGGATCTAGATGCATATCACACAAAGGTAGGATGCTTTACGGTGTAGGTAGAAAGTACAATACCGAATTTCATTCTACGGGTAAACCATTTTATTGGCCAACTGGTGTTTCAAGAATACCGGATTTGATAGAGTTTTTCATCTTAAAAGGTCTGCGGTCCAATCGACTCAAAGCTGAAGAATGCTTTGATCTCTTCTCTGATTATTCTCCGGTCATTCTAAAAACGAGCGAGTCAATCATTGTGTAAATGAAAACCCATCCAAGCTAACAAACGGGAAAACCAACTGGGAAGGCTTCAAAAGCGATTCTGAAAACAATATTAGACTGGGTGTATCGCTTAGATCGCCATTAGAACTTGAAGTCGCGGTTGACTCCAGTATTGATACCGTTCAAAAAGCAGCAGGGAATAGTACTCCTCAACAACGCAAAATAGTGAGCCGTAGTAATACCAAGGACCCACGGACAATACAAATGGAAAGCAATTAAAGTCATTAAACGGCAAAAAAACGCTGTGCCACCAATTAGGGTAACTCAAGACATTTGGGCAACAAGCGATAAGGAAAAAGCCACCGTAATTGCTGCACATCTTGAGGAAACATTCAAACCATTTGATGGTCCAGAAAACATTAATTTATTCGAGACTACAAATTTATTCGAGACTACAACCGATAGTAATCTAGTAAGATATGCAAGTATTGCCGAGCTTAAACGGGAAATAAAGAAATCAAAGCCTAAAAAGTTTTAGGTTATGACTTTATTACAGGAGAACTTCTTAAAATGTTGCCCGTAAAAGCATAAACTAAACTCTTCTACATTGGAAATGCAGCAATTAGGTATTAGAATACCTAGTCGCGGAAGTGAATATGGTACTCGAACCAGGAGAATCACCGAATGATATAATATCTTACAGACCTATTTCACTTCTTCCAATAATTTCAAAAGTTTTTGAAAGGATATTACTCGGTCGCTTACACCATATTATTGAGAAAGGTTTCGAAGAAAAGAAAATCTGCTCAGCTGTATTTCTTGCCGTGTCGCAAGCCTTTGACAAGGTTTGGCACAGAGGCCTTTAATGCAAATTAAGCCAAGTGCTGCCTAAAGAATAACATAAAATCCTCGTGTCGTATCTTGAGAATAGACTCTTACGCATAGAAGAAATAATGACGGGAATACCCCAAGGAAGCGTCCTTGGACCACTTTTGGACGTCCTATTCACTCGTGATATCGCACAAACAAACGATACAACAGTTGCTACGATTGCTGACGATACGGCTATACCAGCAGTTGGCACAACAATAGAGGAAACAAAGATGAAACTACAAACACTCTTAACGAGGTTAATGAATGGACAAAATCCCGGTGGACAAACAATTCCTTTCGCAAATGAATCGAAATATCTCAGATTGACACTCGATGCAAAATACAAAATGGAAGTCGCATGTCAAAATGAAATGCGAAGAGCTTAAAAATAAATACAGAGA
This sequence comes from Rhingia rostrata, assembly GCA_949824845.1. Classification (NCBI taxonomy): domain Eukaryota; kingdom Metazoa; phylum Arthropoda; class Insecta; order Diptera; family Syrphidae; genus Rhingia; species Rhingia rostrata. Next base: position 47,516,502 of record OX463755.1, on the reverse strand, counting down.
ACTGTACTGGTTACTCGGAATATATTCAAAGCTTGACCTTGATAACAAGCTACTGTTGTAACTACAAACAAGTGCTACGACCGGTTGGTATATATTGTTCAGGACCCCATTGCATAGGGCTTCTAGGGATACCAGAAAAAACTGTAAAAAATTGTGTATCATAGGACAGCATGGACAGCCGTTGGCGTTGAGAAGTGAAGTCAAATACCTTGGCATCTGGCTTGACAAGTTTCTGTATTTTAACAAAAATGTAGATGCTTGTCTGGCTAGGGCTAGGGGGGCTTATGCTCTGACAAGGAGATTGTTTCAAGGCAGTCAACTTGACTCAACGGTGAAAGTCATTTGCTACATGGCCCTCATAAGGCCGATCATCGCTTACGGTTGTCCCGTGTGGCAACAGCCTACATGGAAAAGATACGGCTGTTTGAGAGGCTGTGTCTCCGATCCTGCTTAGGATTGTACCGAACGCCGGACTCCGAGTACATAAAACATTATCGCAACGAGGTTCTATACAATGGGGCTCAGTTGAATAGAATTGACAATTTCCTGATTAAGGTGACGCGAAGGCACGCTGCAAGGGCGATGGCTAGCGACAACAGCCTGATCTCTGGGGCTTATTACCCCAAAGATTTATACATGGAGAGCACGCTCATATTAGGCTTTATTCCACCAGAGGCATTTATTTACATCGATTCGTTAGGGGTAGTACAAGACAGGAACGGTATCCCGGTTTTATACCACCGCTATCGCGACACGCGGGACAAACGGCTCATCCGCGCCGGGTACGTCGACAATGCTTCGGAGCTCCTCCGCTTTAGCACAGCGATATCGGATCACGATAGGATCGATGCTGCAAAACAGCGCACAGAATTCTGGTGGCTATATAAGGAAGGTGATTCTGCACTTCCTCAGGACTTTCCGGACTTTAAGTCCAACTCCATAGATAAGATTTTAAAATTAGGAACAAGGTCTGGGGCGGGGCTTGTGCACCATATTGGAGTACAATATGGATGAACGTAGGCTGCCGTGGTACCGAAAGACGCAATCAGGATGGCGAACCCTCGAGGCATGTGCAACGAGGGCTCGCCACCCCGATTATAATTAAGTTAGGTTTTAGTAGTTAAGTAGTCTTAAGCTAGGTTTAAGTAGCTTAAGTAGTCTTAAGTTAGGCTTAAGTAGTTTAAGTAGTCTTAAGTTAGTTATAATCTAGAATAAGCTTTTTTAAAAAACAAAAAAAGTCACTTTCTTTTTTTTCTTTGTAAATTAAAATTAAATATAAAACAAAAAAACCGACAAATTTAAGCCTAAAGGCAAATAAAACAGCTAAATATAAGCTTACAGCGCCCACTAAGGGCCGATAAGTTAGATTAAGTAAACCCGTTATTGATAAGTTAGATTTAAGCATTTTTGTCTAGTAGTAAGTTAATATTTTAAGTAAATAAAAAATGAATTTGAAAGTTAAAAAAAAAACCGGTTGGTATACAATTATGGGGTTGTGCCAATTAAGAGAATCTAAAAAATTTGGTTGGGTGCCTTTTACTTGGCAATGCCCAGTGGTTGTAACTCTGACTGCATATCAAATGCTTATTTTTAACCTCCAAGTGGTATCCATCGGGTACTGGCATCATCCAACCGGATAAAACTTGCTTAACAATAAGCGCGAGTGTTGATAACACGCCGAAAAACAGCAACACTTTAAACAGCCAGGTCAGAACGGCACCAATTAAATACCCGGTCCCAGGCGAACCTAGACAAGCTGCTTCGACATATTCGGACAACAGGTTTTCTAGGAATTTCAAGGAATAGTCAGGCCCCTTGAACAGAGATGGAGGCGGATAAACCGAAAGGCCAACGGCAACGCTCAATCCCGTAGTTGATACTGATGGCCCATGTCCTAGGGGTATCTAAACAATTTGAACTGGCCCTCCAGGTTAGGGGTTGTGCTTTGGGTTAACTACCCAGCCATGGAAAAATTAACTGTTACCAAGCAACCAATAGCCTCGGAAAGGAATGATTTGATGACCCTTACTTACTATCATAAGTGGTGCTGTAGTCCGGAATGAGTCTGGGCTTCAACCAACTGCCTCTCCACTTAGCCCGGTACTTAGCTAACTGCCTCCAGTTGCGCACTCCAAGTTGGTTGAGGTCGGTTTCTACTTATGCGCGCCATATAAGGCGCGGTCTTCCTGTACTGCGTTTTTGGCTGGGAATCGAAGACTCCGCGAGCCGGAGTATTGGTGTCCATTCCTAGCCATTTTAAAAGTCCAATGCGGAGTTTTTTGACCAGAGGCATGCGCTGTACAGCTTGTATAGTTCTTGGTCGAATCTTCATCACCATAGCCCAACAACGCAAACGGGACCGAAGATTTTTCGAAGAAATTTCATCTCGCATCGACCAAGGATTATATTATCCGCTTTTGAGATGGGCCATGCTTCAGCGCCGTAGAGCAGGACTGGGATGATCAGGGTCTTATATAGGAACTCCATAGTATTTCGAATGAGGGCTTTACTACTGAATTGCCTTCTTAGCCCTAAGAAACAGCGGTAGGCAAGAGTAATCTTTCGTTTAATTTCTGACGAGATGTTGTTGTCAGAGTTAATAGCGAAGCCGAGGTAGACAAAGTCCCGTACTACCTCAAAGCTGTATCTGTCAATGGTGACGTTCTGTCCAATTCGTCAATGCTGTGTCCTTTCGTGTTGACAGCATATACTTCGTCTTGCCCTCATTAAATGCTAAACACATTTTTGCCGCTTCCTTCTCTATACTAACAAACGTGGCTATGATATCACGTTAGGTCCGACCAATGATGTCAATATCTTCGGCGTATGCTAGTAGTTGTACCGATTTTTGTAAAATTGTACCTCTGGTGTTGGTTCGTGAGTCTTGCATAATCCTCTCAAGAATTAAGTTGAAGAAGTCTCATGACAGCGCATCGCCTTGCCTAAATCCTTTTCTGGTATCAAATGTGTCGGAAAGGTCGTTTCCGACCCTGATGGAGCAGCGAGAATTCTCCATCGTCATTACATTACACAAACGGACGAGTTTGGACGGTGTACCAAAACTAGACATGGCTCTGTAAAGTTCGTCTCTAGTTCGTCTGGTTTTTTTTTCAGGATCTGCCGAAGTGTGAAAATTTGATTGGTTGTGAACTTTCCTGGCCTACAACCACACTGATAAGGGCCGATCAGGTTGTTGGTAAACGGTTTCAGGCGTTCACATATTACGGCAGATAGGATCTTGCAGGCGATGTTGAGGAGGCTTATGCCTATGTAGTAGGCGCAATTCAGAGGGTCTTTTGTGGATCGGACAAACGATGCTGAGGTTATATTCTTCAGGCATACTTTCTTCCGACCAGATTTGGCTTATGAGTTGGTGGATGTTTCTTAGCAAACTTTTGAAAACAAAATATTTAGATCAGTCGTCAATGCGCAGTGGTACATAAGGGACGACGATCTACGCAGAGAAATGGGTATTCCCGCCGTTAAAGATGAAACGAAAAATGTTGACGAAAACATACAAAATGTTTATTGGGACACGTTAACACAACAGTCCTCCAAACCCTTGACGAAACAAATTTATTGCGGCGTACTCAAAACTCTAAGCCTTTGGATTTGGCCGGATAATAACAAACCGCGCTATAAATTGCGGATAAAGCAGGAACTCTCAAAGGAAAGTTACCTGGAAAACATTCGTTACTCCTGATAAAAAAAATTTCTAGATAGGTCGCATACTTAGTTGCTATACAAATACAAAACGGGTGGTGGTTTTAGTGAGATAAGGTCTCACACTACTTTGAACACGTGCTCGTCGTGTCTTTCGAGATTTCCACAAGCCCACGGTGCAATAGGCTAACAAAACTTTAAATGTGATTTCCAAAAAAAATATTAAATTGGCGTTTACGGCAACCCAATGTTGGGGCGACGATTTGGTGCCAGAGCTTTCATGGCCGCTCGACTATTTTAACAGATGGACATATCCTCTTGTGGTATATCGAGTACTCTACCCCATTCAGCAGCTTCGATTATGGCTAAGATCTCTGCTCCGAATACACTATAGGAGTTAGGAGTGTACTTAGTATTCAGATTGGGATTCGATATCAAAATCTTGATAAGGGATGAGTGAAATGATGAGTGAAATGATGGATTCGATCGATTGTGGGAATCGATTCACTTCAGTTGCACTTGCGCGCCATTTTCTAAGCGCCACATATTTGCCTCTCCAACTTGCTTGCATTGCTTAAGTGGGCAGAGAAGTGCGTGTTGCGGTGCATCGAACGTCCGGTGTGGTTTTTATTCAAAAAATCCACATATTACTGCTGGTGATGTTTTAAGCCTTTAGCTACCTCCAAACTAATATTTTTGGGAACGGAAAACTGAAAGCCTAGAGTTTTTTTCTTCCATAGAATCGTTGATTATTAGGAGAAACATCCTGTAAGGACTTGTTAAATGTAACTCAGACAGTTGTGCGTTTCGGGACATAACGTAAACAAAATAGGGCTCTCCAAATGTTTGTACAACTTTTTCAAATTTATCAACGGTAACCATTTTATAAAGATCCACCACATGATTAATTGAATTCTGAAATATTCGCATGATCTGCGCATTCTGTTGAAAACAGAGAATCCCAGATTTTTTTTACCAGTCTCTAGGAAAAACTAATTTCAATTGACAAAAATCAACTCGGCAAAATGCAATTTATGTAAATTACCCCGCTTAATCCCGTTCTATTTGTGTATCGAATGCCATTATTTAGTGAAATACAAAACCAGCTTTAGCCATTGGATTAGGCTACGAAATTGGTTTCTCCGAATATGTGCACCACTTGGGATTGGGATAAGCAAATCTCAGAGCAAAGGACGACCAGACTACAGCCATGTACAAGCGCAAAATCACAACCCATAAATATTCATAGTCACATTATTCGAAAATGCCATTTTCCGGGCGGTCTACGCACATCCGCACCAACAAGGACAAAAAAAGTTTGGGGTACACCAACACCGAACAGTGTCTCGCAGGTAGGCATGGGATTCGCATTCAGTTGTGGGTGGATATTGTATCGAACGGGATTCGACGCATGGACATAAATTTACATGGCATTATGCCGGACTAAATTGCGGATATGGACTTTCAGGGTGACCAACTGGGGTTGCCAAACATTTCATTTCATTCACCAGCAGGACAATCAAAAATCGTCGTTTCTCTTTGTGTGTTTCGTTGTATCCACAAATGCGTAATGAGAGGGAAAATTACCCTCGCATTCGGGGTCGTTGAAAAATCGCAATAAAAACCCATGAGTATGTGGGTGAGTATATGAATGCAAGGACACTGTACATCCACGGTGATGGTTATTGTTTTCCATATCCACCCTCACACGGTGATACCAATGTTAACAAAAATGGGTTTTTGTTTTCCACATACATCCTTCAGCCACCAGGTGTTCCCTGATGGTGTGCTGCTGCTATGTGTGGTGCATCCACAGGACATCGGCAGTTGTTCGTCGATGATGGTTGTTGGGTCTATTGGATTCATCTGCGTTTGTTTCGTGAACACTGTTTTGAACGTTCTGAAAAAGTGTTTGTGTTGGGCATCCTTTCAGAGTCATTGTGCAGGATGCTATGAGTACGGTAGAGCGAGTGGCTAAGTGATTTATTGTCGCCTACAGTAGTGTAGGCGTCGACTAATGGCCGATGTGCAGTGTTTTGAGGAATTATTCTCTAGGACTCTATTGACGGCGATTGTAATAAAATCATCCGCATTTTTGGCACGCTCTTGACCCGAACTCAAACCGCGCGCTCTTTTCTGAGAGACAGAGAGTGGACATTTTAATTTATTGCACGGATGCAGGAAGAGAGAGGGCAAGAGTCAGTTTAAAGGGGACCCCAGTACGGATGATTTTTTTTTTTTAATTTTCGGACAGGCGGCACGAGCCTTAGTAGTGTTAATAGAGTCGCATAGCGAAAGTGATGTAATAAATGCTTCCTCGAACTGTAATGGGAGAACAAAGCCGAGTTGATTGGATAGATTTGTTTGTGAATTGAATGAGCAGGATAATGCATATGTTGCCACAGCCATCAGTGGCAGGATTCAGGAAGGCATCTTGCGGCGCTCGATTAGCTTCGCTTTATAGGAAGGCAATTTAAAAAAATTTTCAAAAACCATTGAAGCGTGTAAATTCTGTTTCTCTTAATGAAAACATAAGGTTTGGGCAGGAGATTGGAACGATTGAGTGTGAGAGCTTCGTCAAGATAAACGGTGACCTGGGGGAGTCATGAGTATGAAATCATATAAAGAAATTCAAAAGCGTTTCAATGATTGAAATTAATTTAGTTGATACAATTTCATTAAACAGAGGTAAGATAGGATATGTGAGGCGGAGTATTCGTGTCCATTCGTTCTACACGTCCTAGCCATCTTAAACGTCCAATGCTGAGTTTTTTGACCAGGGGCATGTCGTTGTACAGCTCGTTTAGTTCTTGGTTGAATCTTCGTCTCCATAGCCCGTCAACGTAAACGGGACCGAAGATTTTTGGAAGAATTTTCGTCTCAAGTCGACCAAGGATTTCTTCATCCGCCTTTGAGACGGTACATGCTTCAGCGCCGTAGAGCAGGACTGGGATGATCAGGGTCTTATCTAAGGTCTCCTTCGTAGTTCGAGTGAGGGCTAAGCTATACTTAGTCTTAACCGCATTTACTGCAAAACCCATTTTTGCAGCTTCCTTCTCTATACTAGCAAACGTGCCTATGATATCACGTTGAGTCCTACAAATGATGCCAATATCGTCGGCATATGCTAGAAGCTGCACCGATTTTTGAAAAAGTGTGCCTCTGGTCTTGGCTCGGGAGTTTTGCACAATCCTCTCACGAATCCAATTAAAGAAGTCACATGACAGAGCATTACCTTGCCTTAATCCTTTTTGGTATCGAATGTGTCGGTGAGGTCGTTTCCGACCCTGATGGAGCAGCGAGAATTCTATATCGGCATCCTACACAAACGGGCGAGTTTGGGCGGTATACCATAACGAGACATGGCTCTGTATAGTTCGTCTCTATAAATGCTTACGTATGCGGCTTTGAAATCCATGAATAGGTGGTGGGTATCGATTTGGACTTCTTGGTGTTTTTCCAGGATCTGCCGAAGTGTGAACATTTGATCGGTTGTGGACTTTCCTGGCCTAAAACCACACTGATAAGGGCCAATCAGGTTGTTGGTAAACGGTTTCAGGTGTTCACATATTACGGCCGATATGATCTTGAAAGCGAGGTTAAGGAGACTTATGCCTCTGTGGTTGGCGCAGTTATTTGTTGATTGGGCAAACGAAGCTGAGGCTCCATTCTTAAGGCATACTTTCTTCAGACCAGATTTGGCTTATGAATTATTTCTGAAGTTGTCTTAGGCGGCTGTATAAAGCTCAGCGGGATGGCCGTCATTTCCGGCAGCCTTAATCAGCTTGAGTTAGGATATTTCTATCCTCACTTCACTCAAATCGGGTGGTTGGCAGTTCTCGCTGTCGTTGCCAAGATTGAATGGTTCGTTCTGCCTGACAGCGGAATGTTGTTCGTCATCGCCGTTTAACAGAAATGGTTCTTCCATATCCTCAGCATCGACTTGGTCTCATTAATGTCAAATAATATCCAACAGCGACAGGCGGAATATTTCAGGTGCGAACTCTCCAGTTTTACATTCGTAGACTGTCTTTGTCCATAGCTTGTGTGAATTTCAGCCCCTTTAACTAAAATATATTTTGGGCCACACACTTTGTCCCATATAGAGAGATTTTTCTGGACAATAATATCAAAAAGACATAGCGGTCATCTTAGATCCTGGATAAGTTTATTTTGACTTTAAATTAAGGTAAGCTAACGCACTGTCAATTATGGTAATGGGGGTTGATTTGCTCGCACTTGCAAGTCGGCTTTTATTGGCTTGATCCTCTAATTTTTAGCAAAATCTTTGACATTCGATTTTTTTCACTTGTGCCAACCGCTGTTTCTTCTTCTTGCCAACCGCTGTTTCTTCGGGCTAAGAAGGCAATTTAGTAGTAAAGCCCGCACTCCAACTACTAAGGAGTTCCAATATAAAAACTGATCATCCCAGTCCTGCTCTATGGCGCTGATGCATGGACCGTGTCAAAAGCGGATGATGACATCCTTGGTCGATTCGGGAGGAAAATTCTTCCAAAATCGTTGGTCCCGTTTGCGGTAACTGACTTTGGGGACAAAGATTCAATCAAGAACCATGCAAGCTGTAGATTATGATGCCCCTAGTCAAAAAACATCACGTTGGACGTTAAAGATGGCAAGGACATGTAGAACGGATCGAAACCATTACTCCGGCTACCATAGTCTTCGATTCCCAGCCAGATTTCGGACGTAGTAAAGGAAGACCTCGCCTTAAGTGGCGCGCACAAGCAACTTCAGGTAGTAAGCTAAGGACCGGGCTAACTGGAGAGGCATGCTGATTGAGGCCTAGGTTCATATCGGACTGTAGCGCCACTTAAGTATGTAAGTATGGTATGAGAAACCTCCAAAACTAAATAACGTCCGTTTTAAATTTATTGAATCGATGGAGTTTTTGAATTCGATATTTGGCAGCAAACACAAATTCTTTGGCAGCTTATACAGCTGTGAAGCGGAATAGACACCGTCTCATGGAGGATACCCACGGCTCTGGAATAAATGAGAAACCACCGGCAGCAACCAACATGGTTAGCGTTTTTCGTTAAATGATGCCATGAATATTGTTTTTTTTTCACTTAACAGCTTCTTTGTATGTCAAGCCATTAAATTACGATCTTTGGTTTAAAAAAAATCTTCCTTAGATGTGTTTATATTCTTAAAATCCATTCCCCACTTATGGAAAATAAAATTTTATACACTAAACCAAACTTCATTGAAAGGACACCGAAAGGAGCATAAACCTACATCACAATAATAGCAAAAACCCGAACGAAAAGATTTGCCATTCCTCGGGAATACAAAAAAACACCGCAAAAATATAGAATTCGCATTTAAAAATTCAAATGTATCGGCGCGCATAGTCGTCGTAAAATATCCCAACATTCTCACACAGAAAAGCAGCTCGCTGAACCTGCGCTCGCAGGCAAAACTGCAAGTATTTTCCAAAACTCAAAAATCGTTTGCATTTTTTAACTTTTTTGTCGCTTGGTGAATTTGAAATTCGCCTCGCCAAATGGGTCAAGTGTGAGTGTAAAAAGCAAAAATCCGCTGCTTCCTCCCGCACATCCCTGCCGGTACTCATATTATATTCGTATATGCGCGCAATCGCCGTTTGGTAATATGACGACACGGTGAGGAGTTGCGCGCAAAATAAATTCCATCCTGGAGGGAATGCTATTCAAATTTATTTTTGGGCCTCTCTAGATCAAAGAGTTCGCAGGATTGCTTCCGCGCAGAGGTATATTTTGTGTGTGCTCGCGCACACAGAAGCTCCTGACGAAATGAATGATTGACGGAAAAAGCCGCCGTTGTTCAAAGTGGCGAAACGGCAAACTGAGGCAGTGGTACCTATACGTATGGAGCGAGGGATTCGATCATCATCATCATCAGCATCATCTCATCCCGATCTCGTCACAATTTGATGGATGGATACAATTTTTGTTCCTTTTTGGATGTCTGTTCCTCTTTGGTCAACCTGTTGTTTGGCTGGAGGTTGCTACTAGCGCGGCATCTTTTTCGGATAGGTCAACAAAAAAGACCGAAGAATTTGGCATATAGAAGCTTTTAAGGCGCACAGAGGTCGTGATATAGTTTTTGCCCTCGTGTCATGGTGATTATCGTTTGGATGTGTGTTGGTGAGAGTGCGATTTGGCGACAAGGCGATTTGGAAGGTAAGCCGTGCGATGATAGAAATAATGCCGTCGAAGGAATTTAGTCTCGCAGACAAGTCGTTTTTTTTTTGTGAAATCATTTAGACTAGAGAAATTTCAAATATTTGAGAACAGTTAGGTCGGTTGGGTTGAGAGCGACGTAGATGTTATGGACATTTTTTTTTAACCGTTGTAGGACAAATTTTGTTGGTCCTTGGGAAATCAGGCAAAAAGGGGAGAAGTTAAAGCATATAGCTAGCATAGAGGAATGTTGAAGTCTGGTAATTGATAAGGCTAATGGATGAAGATGTTTTTTGGGAAATCATAATTTTAATAAAGTGAGCGGCTTTAGTCTGTATGATACAATTCAGTACATGTGATTCCGGCGAGTGAAAGGACATTTAGTGAATGGAATGATCACCTTGCATAACACTTTCAAGATTATTGCCTCCAGTTGCCATCGTCCCATGTAGCGCCTTTTATGGTAAGACTTCGACTCACGACGCTTACTATCTTGAAAGACGTCTACAATTCTGGAGGCTAATCGTTATGAAATTATGAAACCAGAAATTTTCAGAATTTAAAAAAGATTTAAAAATTTTAACAACATAGATTAAGGTTAAGGGTGACCTATAGGAATGCATTAATCTAAAATATCTGAAATATCAAGAGCATGGCTTTTGTTGTGAAATGTGGGTTTGAATATCTATGGTTAAATCGAAGAGTCATCTTAATGCAATATAATGTTGGAACATATCTAAAAGCTAATGGTAGCGCTTTACGGCGCAGAACAAAAAAAATTCTTTGGAATGTATTCTGTCGCGTTTGCTTTTACGTGTTTTGTAAGCCAAGAACTAAAAATTGCTTACATACTTAAGTAATGCTACAGCCCGGTACAAGCCCGGGCCTCTCCAATTAGAGCGGTCCTTAGCTAACTGCTTGAAGTTGCGCACTCCAAGTTGTTTGAGGTAGGTATATAATTTTGCGCGCCATATCAGGCGGGATCTTCCTCTACTAAGTCCGACATCTGGCTGGGAATCGAAGACTCTGCTAGCCCGAGCATTGGTGTCTATTCGTTCTACATGTCCTTGCCATCTTAAGCATCCAATGTGGAGTTTTTTTTTACCAGGGGCATGTCGCTCTACAGCTAGTAAAGTTCTTGATTGAATCTTCGTCTCCAAAGCCCGTCACCGCACATGGGACCACGGATTTTTCGGAAAATTTTCCTCTCGAATCGACCAAGGATTCCTTCATCCGCTTTTGAGACGGTCAATGCATCAGCGCCGTAGAGCACTACTGGGATGATCAGGGTCTTATATATGATCTCCTTAGTAGTTCGAGTGAAGACTTTACTACTGTATTGCCTTCTTAGTCCGAAAAAAAGCGGTTGGCAAGAGTAATTCTTCGTTTAATTTCTGACGAGGTGTTGTTGTCAGAGTTAATTGCAGAGCCGAGATAAACAAAGTCCCGTACTACCTCGAAGTTATATCTGTCAATGGTGGCGTTCTGTCCTATTCGTCGATGTTGTGTGGCCTTTCGTGTTGACAGCATAAACTTCGTCTTGCCCTCATTTGCTGCTAAACAAAATTTTGCCGATTTATTCCCTATTCTAGCAAACGTAGCTATGGCGTCACGTTGAGTCCTACCAATGATGTCAATATCGTCGGCGTATGCTCTGATGTTGGCTCGGGGGTTTTGCACGATCCTCTCAAGAATCAGATTGAAGAAGTCACATGACAGCGTATCGCCTTGCCAAATCCTTTTTTGGTATCGAATGGGTCGGTGAGGTCGTTTCCGATCCTGATGCAGCAGCTAGAATTCTCCATCGTCATCCTACACAAACGGACGTCATCCTACAATAGCTCTGTATAGTTCGTCTCTATAAATGCTGTCGTATGCGGCTTTGAAATCCATGAATAGGTTGTGGGTATCGATTTGGACTTCTTGGTTATTTTCCAGGATCTGCCGAAGTGTGATGAATTGATCGGTTGCGGACCCTCCTGGCCTAAGACCACACTGATAAGGGCCAATCAAGCTGTTGGTAATCGGTTTCAGGCGTTAACATGATACGGCCGATATGATCTTGAAAGCGATGTTAAGGCGACTTATGCCTCTGTTGTTGGCGCAGTTTACTGGGTCTTTTGTGGATCGGGCAAATGATGCTTAGGTTCCATTCTGCAGGCATACTTTCTTCCGACCAGATTTGGCTTATGAGTTGGTGGATGATACTTACCAAGTTATCTCCGCCGGCTTTATACAGTTCAGAGGGAAGGCAGGCTTTTCCGACAGCCTTATAAAGCTTGAATTTAGATATTGCTCCTCACTTTACTCAGGTCGGGTGGTTGGCGGTTTTCGCTTTCGTTGCCAAGATTGAATGTTTCGTTCTGCAGAAGTGGTTCTTCCTTATCCTCAGCATCGTCTGTTTCGACTTCGATATTTCCTTGGTCATATCGACAGGATTCTGTTCGAACCTTGTATCCTTGGCTTTGACCTGCAGCTAGTTTTGTAGGCCTCGTTATTGGCTGCGAGCATCTGTCGGCATTCTTCATCAAACCAGGGGTTTCTTGCTGGTGGTCGCGAGAAACAGAAGAAACCTAGCACATCAGTTGCGGCTGTTCCAATGGCTTGTTGGCATCATTTCCATTGTTCTTTGACATTTGATGCTGATGGTATGGTTTTAATCGAAAGGTAAAGGGATATGCGTTGCGCGAAGGTCTGGGCGGTCTCTTGCGATTTCAGTCTTTCGACATTCATTTTTTTTCACAGTATTTCTGGATTGTTGTGGCGTGGTGTATATCCGCATTCTTACCTTGGCTGCAACAATGTATAGGTCCGAGTCCATGTTGGCTCCTCGGAATGTTCGGACATCCAAAATACTGTATGCGTGCCGCTGTCTTCAGCAATGTGATCAATTTGGTTGACCGTTCGTTGATATGGAGACCGCCAAAACCCCTTATGAATATCGAGATGAGGAAACAGTGTGCCTGATGTAGTGCTATATCGTTCCATAGCGAAGTCAATTAGCCTTAGTCCGTTACCAGACGTGTTGTCGTGTAGGCTATGTTTTCCGACAATACTGCTAAAGATGTCTTCTCTTCCTACCTTTGCGTTAAAATCTCCCAGCACGATTCTAACCTCGTACTACGGTAGTCGCTCATAGGTTTTTTCAAAGAGCTCTTAGAAGCAATACTTAGCTGTATCATCTTTTTCCTCCGTTGGGGCCTGAGCGCATAATATAAGGCCTATGTTGGCGAATTTGGCCTTGATGCGGATAGTTACAATGCGTTCGCATTGGAAACTGGGATACATAAGACTTCTTGCCTAAGTCTGGCACTTATAACAAATCCGCATCCGAATAGTCGCTGTTTCTGCACACTATAACATGCTCCGTAGTAGATGTCACAGTTTTTCATCCTCTTTTTGCCCGGCTCATCCCATCGTATTTCCTGGATGGCAGTAATATCTGCTTTGTAGCAGTTTAGTGCTTCCGCTAGTTGTTCGCTTGCACAACTCCTGTTTAATGTTCTCACAATCTACGTGCAGATACGAACGTCGTTGTCCTTTTTTCGTTTAGCCGTGTCGTCAACGATAAAATCAGACCTTTCCGAGCTTTTTGGTTGCTTCGTAACATAAATTGTTTTCCATGGTTGGGTAGTTAAACCAAAGCATAACCCCCAACCTGGAGGGTTATTTAAGCAATTAAAACTGACGTTAGTATTAAGCCACCCTATACCAGTCCCTATCAGGTCTTATTTTCCTAATTTCGTTGCACCAACTTCCAAAAACACATACCTCCACCTGATATTAGAAATGGCGAATTACAAAAACCCGTCTGCGACATATCCAACCCAATTGCGACCATTAACGAAGGAATTCCTATGTAAATCGGGATCAAAATAACTTCATACACCCTGCCGAAGTCAACCGCAAGAGCCTACCTACCATCATCATCGCTTTGACAAGTGCAATCTCGGATCAGAGTAGCCAGGCAAACAAATGAAATGGAATCAATCAGTTCCAAGCCCAGTGCGGCTATAGTCCAGCGCGTTTTGGTTAATCCAAGGAACAAGGACAGACTATACCATGAGGGGATGGCTCCTCACTCGCAGGAGTGGACAATCAACGCAGGCTCGCTGGCTCACATAGTTATGCGATCACATTATGCGAATCGGTGCGGCATCAAAGTGGACGGCACCTTTAGATGTTTTTGACTTGATGATGACGACTCCGTGTCGTCCGTGCTTCCAGTCAGCAGCTCATCGTCGTCCCTCCCTTCGTTCGTCATCAACATGGACGACGACAACAACGATGACGATGACGACGTCGACGAGAAAAACTCCTCAAAGTCAAATCAAGTCCGCTGGACCAAATCAGATTCCTTTCTGGTATACTGAGGCTGGCGCGGCTACAATGCCGCGCTACTGCGTGTGGAGGACATTGTTTCTCTGCTACTGGAATTCATTGTTGCTGTTGGCTGCTTTGTTGTTATTGTTGTTGTTCGGATACACTGTTGTGTTGTGTGTTCATTGATGCGAAATGAGCGCTCCGAAAGTGCCGCTTATTGTCGAGGTTTCTATTTCTGTTAATGTTCGGCCGGACACTGCGGGCCTCGCCAGGAATGTGCCAATGAAAATCGTTACATCCGATGTAAGGAGGACACTAGTCCGCGGGATTATTTGTTGCAGTTTAATTGTTGATTAATTGTTTTTTATGGCTAGGATGGTGTTCTGTCGTTGCATATTTCGTGATTACATTGTATGGAGACGGACCGCACAAGAGTCTGATGGAGCTTGTAGAGGTCCTTTTATAGAAATGCTATTTGGTGTTTCTACGGGTACATCTATGACAGTGTTCACGTCACAACAATGTAACACTTTCCAGTTGACTTGGTAGTGCTTAGAAGCTCAAACGGAATGCACTTAGCATACCCCGGACTTGCTCTTTGCATACCTGACCACATCGGGCAATTTGTAAACCATCGTCTGCGGTATGCTTCCATATTTTTCATCAGCGCGCAGGTGAATAAAAAAAAAATTTAATTACATTTTCATCACCGTTGTTGGGTTTAATGAGGAAAATTTCCATTTTTCCTCATTTTCATGTGAGTGTGCTGCGCTAACATGAAGCCTCATCACTACGAACTTTGTGATGGAAACTGCAACCGAGCGGAACACGTCTTGTACGGGCAAAGTGTTCTTTGTTTAGCTGTAGCTACTGTTGGTGGTGCATTACCATGAACCAACATTCTCAATGTCGATGTGTGAGACGACGTAATTTTGACAAATTTTGCTTCACAGGCCCGTTAAATTCAATTAATGAGATAGCAGTATAGACTCGCTCTTCAAGTGGTCTCGCATTACAAAGTCATTAGTGGACTTAGGAGACGCACAACAGGCACTTAGTTGCGGTTAGTTGTCACTTTGTTTACCCTGATTAGGGTGAAACTGTCATTGTAGAATGGCTTCTTGTAGGTCTATTCAAATTTGCAGCTCGAACGACAGCGATTATTCAAAGCAGATTGACAGTTGCTCATTGTTGACGATGGCAATGAGCTTGGGAACACTATTCGTGACTTTTTAGTTGGGATTGGATTGTTATTTAGACCATGAGGGAGCGTAACGAGGCTCATTAAAAATTAGTCATTAGTTTGGTGATCTTTGGGAAATTAAGGTATTCGATGAAGGCTTTCCTTAGCCTTTAGGAACTATTGTTACCCTTTTCTGTTTTTCCTGCACTGTTTATGGTGCTTACAAAAATCAGCGTTTACACTTGCAATATGTACGGACAAACAGGACTAACATCAGTGGCGCGATGGTTAGAGCGATGAACTGCCGTGCAGAATGTCGGAATTCAATTCTCCGACGTAGCAACACTGGTCCTCCTCTCGTGATGATCTAACAAATCAATCATCCGAGTAGTATCAATCGTCAAGAAAAGCTCATCTCGAAATCGCCATTCGGATCGGGCATATAACAGGAGGTCACATGAATGGTTGTGAGAGAGATCGGCCCCGAATATAACGAGCTTTTTGTAACAGGACTAAGGCTGTTTGTAGCTGATATTTTTAAGTCATTATGCCAATCTGTTTTCGTGGAATATGCTATTAGATAAGACACTGCTTTGTTGGAAGTACACACATTTTGCAAAGGTATGTCAAGCCATTCTTGAACATATGGAGCCATTTCCTGTCTGTGATATGGCTAGTACTTGGAGAATCACTCTAGTATGAGAGAAAAAAACACAGAATGCCCTTACTTCCCAATGCCTAGTTACTGTTACATTGACTACACATCAATCGGGCTTATTTTAACCCCATTGGTAACCACTTAAACAGATAAACTTATAGTCGTTTGCTTATACCAGTGAATAGCAGAATGACAGACAGTTAGATCTGGTGTTCCAGATTGTGGGTAGTAAAGAAAATCACTGCCCTGGAAAATCCTGTATTTTATTTGTCTGTTTATCAAAAAAAAAGCACAACGCCGCACAATGGGGCAAAGGCAAAAATAAGGCGATTTCCGAAAGTACTGATTTCCATTAGCTGATTCATGTTTCTAACATGATTAGTCGCATACTTAGTTGCAATTCTAATACAAAAATGGTGGTGGCATACTTACTTACTTACTTCAGTGGCACTACAGTCCGGAATGAACCTGGGCCTCTACCACCAA
This sequence comes from Rhingia rostrata, assembly GCA_949824845.1. Lineage (NCBI taxonomy): Eukaryota > Metazoa > Arthropoda > Insecta > Diptera > Syrphidae > Rhingia > Rhingia rostrata. The sequence goes on along the minus strand of OX463755.1, from coordinate 47,500,004 downwards.
GGCCTCTCCAATTATTCCGGTACTTAGCTAACTGCGTCCAGTTGCGCACTCCAAGTTGGTTGAGGTCAGGATCTACTTGTGCGCGCCACTTAAGGCGAGGCCTAATGAGTCCGACGTCTGGCTGGGACGTGTCCATTCGTTCTTCATGTCCGAGCCATCTTAAACGTCCAATGCATAATTTTTTTACTAGCATATTGTTGCCAGCATATTATATACTTAGCATATACTTAGTCATTCTTTATACTAGCAAACATGGCTATGACATCACGTTGAGTCCTGCTAATAAAGGCAATACCATCGGCGTAAGCTGGTAGTTGTACCGATTTTTAAAAATTGTGCCTCTGGTGTTGGCTCGGGAATCTTGCACAATCCCCCAAGAAATCAGATGACAGATGACATGTGGTTTCATCAAGACGGTGTCACATGCCACTCAGCTCGTGAAACAATGGAGATGTTGAAGGATGAATTTGGTGAGCAGCTTATCTCTCAAAATGGCGCTGTGAGTTGGCCGCCAAGATCATGCGATTTAACGCTTCTTGATTATTTCTTGTAAGGATATGTAAAGTCGTTAGTCTATGTGGACAATCCGAGCACGATTGAAGCCTTACAGGATAACATTCTGCTGAATATGCTACGGAGGGGTATACAAATCGGGATTATAAGAAAACGACCCCAAAAAGTGGACGAGGGTTGAAATGAAATGAAATTATCATGAAATTGAAATAAAATTTTCCCAGTAAAATCATCGAATTATTTTCATCTAAAGTTTTTACGAGTTTTACTACAATTGTACCGAAAAAATATTTTTTTAAGAAGATACCACCAACAGGTGGGCGTGTCAGGAAACTTTATATTGATGAAATATAGATATTGAATGAGGTGCCCATGGCTCGGAGGCATACTTAGTAGACTGCTAAAGTCACTATACAAAGTTTTCTATTTTTTCTTTGTAAATTAAAATTAAATATAAAACAAAAAAACCGACAAATTTAAGCCTAAAGGCAAATAAAACAGCAAAATATAAGCTTACAGCGCCCACTAAGGGCCGATAAGTTAGATTAAGTAAAACAGTTATTGATAAGTTAGATTTAAGCATTTTTGTCTAGTAGTAAGTTAATATTTTAAGTAAATAAAAAATGAATTTGAAAAAAAAAAACTTAGTAGACTGCTAAGCCAAACGCTGCGGGTTCAAGCCCCAGCTTCGGCGGCATTCATTGTATTTTTACAAAAATCGCTTAACTTGACCAAAAACGTCGTTTTACTGAAAAGGGGGCGTGGCAGTGCATTGAAATTAACTATGGTGCTTTCTTATCGAATTTTCTTTCATTCCTGCTATTTTTTTTTAAATCGCTTAAGTGGTTTGGTTTTTGTGGATTTTTTTCCGCATACAAATGGTCCCATTGTGGGCCGTTCGGACATGCATAGCAAGGACACCTAACAATAAAGTTGCAGCTGAACAAACACCTGTAGCCTTGAGCTGGGACAAAGGAGTGATGTCTCCACCCAGATATTAATGCCATGGGATGGGTCAGGAAAAACATGAATGTAAAACTGAGACTTTTAATTAGGTCTATGGTGGCATATATTCGGATGCGGATTTGTGATCGGCGACAGGGATGGGCAATAAGTTTTTTTCTTCGAAGACATCAGCGTATTTGACACTCTACAGAAGATTAAATGCATCAAACATAAGACCAATATGTACTCACGCTCTGACGACGTAGGGCAAACATTATATCAGCAAGGACTGCTTCTAAGGGCTCCTCATAAAAACTTATGTGCAGATGCGAAGTATGTCTTTAAAACGTTGACGGGTGATTTTATGCTCAAGGTAGGATGAGAGGAATTATCATTCATTTTGGAAGACACAGCAAGCAAACACAAAGTCAGGGAACGTAGTGTGGCTTTAGCCAGCACTCGGTTTTCTCACATCAACACCAAGAGGGACATTGTGGTCAGCGGACAAAGCAAAGGTCAACCAATTAATAGGCAAGATGAACGCATACAGTATGTTGCATGCTCGAACATTCCGAACAGCTAACACCAAGTTAGACCATCAATTTTTTGCTGCATATAATCAAGTAGAAGCTTAGCATTGCAAGCGGACACTGAGACCTTCGCAGAACTCTTATTCATCGGCCTCTCTATCAATACGGTACCGCCAGCTTCTAATGTCGAAGACCAATTTCGATGATGTAAAAGTTGATAGGTGTCAACTGATGTGCTTGAAATCTTGAGCTCATTAGCAAGAGTCACGTGGTTTGACGAAGTATACCTACAAGGCAAAGCTGCAGATGAAGCGAATAGGTTCCATTAAGATGGAAAGAGCAACGACTATTCAGATAGAAAAAGAAGAGCAAGAACATCGCATGTTTGAAGAAAAAGAGGGGTCCAACTTCTGGAGTATAATTCGTAAAATTTATTTAAAAGTAAGACGTCAAAGAAAAAATGCAACCGCGAGCAGAGAAATCGAGATCAGAACCGATGCTGAGAATATAGATGAAGCACTTCCGTTGAATATCTATGACGGTGAGAACAATATCCCAGCGTTAGGTATCGGCAGCGAAAACGTCCAGCCACGCGACATAAATAAGGTGAGGATAGCAATTTTTAAAATAAAGCTGAAGTCAGCGGAATATGACATCCGTTCTGCACAACTATATAATCAATCAACAAAATTTTGTCGGATGGAAGAATGCCTCAACGATTCACAAATGTGAACCTTCAGAACAACGCTAACTACAGTCTCCTCAACATCGCTCACCAAATCCAATGTACGTTCATATGTGTGTGTACACATGAAAACTTTTACCAACAACCTGATCACTAACGATAAGGGGGGTTTTTAAACTTTGGCAGGTACTGAACAAAAACTCAAGGAGTCCAAATCAGTAGCCACCACATTTTCATCAATTTCGAAGGGACATACAATGGGTGTGGGGTGTGGCCATAGAAAGCTTTGCAATACCATCCATCCGTACAGGATATTGATGTAGAATTCTTACTGCTCCATCAAGGTTGGAAATGACCCGACAGACACATTCGATAAAAAAGAAGGAATCAGGCAGCATGACGCCTTGTCGTGTGTCTTTGTTAACATATTTCCTGAGATGGCTGTGAAAAACTTCATATTCTACACCATGAGCCTAACTTTTCTTAAATCTGTACAGCTGTTAGCATATGCCGACATTATTGAGATTATTGGGCAACGAAATGCATAGAGTTTGCGAGTATAGAGATGGAAGCGACAATAATGGGTTCAACAGTAAATAACGACTTAACTTAACACGAACGAACACATACGAATTGGACAGAATGTAACAATCGCCAGCCCCTGTGGAGTTCAGATGTTCTCCCATTGGGCGCGTCCCGAGGCGGCCCTGTGTATATGTAAGCCTTAACGCCTGACAACTCTGACTGGTAAAAACGGTATGACTGGTGGACCAAAAATAATTCGAGGGCTGGATTAAGATGCTAAACGAGCCACGCCGACAATCGACCTGAGGGCCCTAAGAAATGCTCAGACGCTAGCGGAATATCTGGATACCAGGCAACACGGACTACACCTGCCTTATTTGCATAGTGCGGAGGTGCACAGACGTTCTCTGCTACACGGTTTTCTCTTGCATATGGTATGGCTTAGGGTATACAAATGGTTTTTGTAGAAAAACGCCTCCAAAAAGTGGGCGTGGTTTACATGATATACAGACGAAATGTTGATATTATCATAACCATTGATTTTGCATCAAAAATTTGTACGAATATTTAAAAATTTGGCCGAAAAAAGTGTTTTACTGAAAACGGCCCTAAAAAGTGGGCGTGGCAAAAAACTGTCAAAAGACAAAATATAGATAGTAAGATTGTCCAAATATCTTCCTCATAAACTTTTTCAAAATTGTTTACCGTTCTATCAAATATAACGTTTTTCTTAAAAGTGGGCGTGGCAGTGGGCGGATTTCAAAATTTTTCACACTTATTCCGCTTGATCGGATGGAGAGTCTATATACCAAATTTCAAAACTCTAGCTCAAAATTTAAGGCCCAAAAATTGGTGACACACAGACGGATGGACAGACAGACATGGCTAGATCTACTCAAAAAGCGATTCTGAGTCGAGCCATACAATTTTAGGTAGATCTTGCGAAGTTTTTTCTCTATGTTACAAACTTAATGTCAAAACTAACATACCAACATGGGATAGGGTATAATAACTTCTAGCTCCTCATGGTAAACATTGCCGTAGCCAAGGCAAAAATGACTCTTGGAAAACCTGGTCTGATTCAATCAGGCAACTGCAGAAAAAAAGCATTCCAAAGGATGCTGAACACGCATTCGTACAACTCACAATGCTTTGATGCGTTGCGACTACTGAGAATGGTTCAACCACTTTTCCGACCCACATCCTGGTCCAGGATATTGGTCTACTCTTATAGTAAGTATCAGCGCTGCTAATGCAAGGACTTTGGAAAAACCTGATCTAAACGCAGTGGGTGTGTGTGTCCAGGTAGGTTATGCCAAAGAGTATAAAACTATACATAGAGTACGCATCACAGCCAAAAATGATGTGGCCGTTACAGACGCGGGCGGTAAGTGCGGTAAGTGGGTAAATTTCGTTGATCGCATGCGTCGGCTATGCTGTTGTTTGATGCTGGGGTAGCAATTTGAACACTGGGGTATCAATTTCAGTAAAAAAAAATCGCTAGATAAGTCGCATATTTAGTCGCAATACAAATACAAATAGGCTGGTGGTCTTAGTGAGTAAAAATCTCACACTACTCTATACTCTATAACGATTTGCCTTTCCAATTAGCCCGGTCCTTAGCTAACTGCTTCCAGTTGCGCACTCCAAACTGGTTGAGGTCGGTTTCTACTTGTGCGCGTCACCTAATTCGAGGTCTTCCTCTACTCCATCCCACGTCTGGCTGGGAATCGATGATTCTGCGAGGCGGAGTATTGGTGTCCATTCGTTATAGTTACAAGTCCTAGCCATATTAAACATCCAACGCGGATTTTTTTTTACTAGGGCCATGTCGCTGTATAGCTCGTATAGTTCTTGATTGAATATATGTCTCCGAAGCCCGTCAACGCTAACGGGACCAACGATTTTTCGAAGAATTTTCATATCGAACCGACCAAGGATTTCTTTATCCGCTTTTGATATGGTCCATGCTTCGGTGCCGTAGAGCAAGTCTGGGTCGATCAGGGTCTTATATAGGATCTCCTTAGTAGTTCGAGTGAGGGCTTTGCTACTAAATTGCCTTATTAGCCCGAAGAAGCAGCGGTTGGCAAGAATAATTCTTCCTTGTGTCAGTGTTAATAGCGGAGCCGAGATATATACAAAGTCCCGTACTACCTGAAAGTTAGATCTGTCAATGGTGACGTTCAGTTCAATTCGTCGATGTTGTGTGTCCGTGTTCGTGTTGAAAGCACATACTTCGTCTTGCTCTCATATACTGCTAAACCGATTTTTGCCGCTTCCTTCTCTATACTAGCAAACGTGGCTGTGCATCAGATTGGGTCCTTCCAATGATGTCAATGTCGTCTTCGTATGCTAGTAGATGTACCGATTTTTGGAAAATTGTGAATCTGGTGTTGGCTCGTGAGTTTTGCACAATCCTCTCAAGAATCAAATTGCAGAGGTCACATGACAGCGCATCGCCTTGCCTAAATCCATTTTTGGTATGAATGTACGGTGAGGTGATGGAAGCATAACATCTGAAAAATCTTGGATGGTAGATGTGAAACCAGAGGTCCAAAAATCGTGCGACAAATCGTATACTCAGCCCCAACCTAGCTCTGCACTACTTCACCCGGATGTCGACATGCGGGACACTGTCCTCTAGGCATTTCTGCATGAAGGTACTGTGACTAGGAGGAGAAAGAGTGTATTCCTCACCTTAGGTTTGGATTCAAGACATGTTGTGTATAGGGGCTAGAAAGGTTAACTTGAACAGATTTAAAAGAGTTAAACTTTTACAGGTTCACAAATCCAAAAGACTAAATATCGAAACTACAATTTCAACAAAATAAAAATTTCATGAAATGCTTTCCGTTATTCTTTTCGCCTCCTGTAGGCCAAATTTATATCCGTTAAGTTGTTCAAATCAAATAAATAATGCAGCAGTAAAAATTATAAAAAAAAAATGCAGCATACTCAGCAAAATTACATAAAAATATGCAATTTGATAAAATTTTATAAAAATATTGCATAACAGGTTGCAATAAAGTTTGTCCACCACTGTGTCTGACTTGTGTAACAGATAAACAAAAACAGCGCTTGCGATCTGCGAGTATCTCGCTGTGCTAGTCTAATATTTGGTATTCAATCATCTAGTGGCTGGAAAACCCCCAAGCGATACTCAACGAATCTATTAGATAGATCACCTACGACGATGATTAGTTACTCGTTTATGGTCGATCAAGTCTAGTTTTTCTTTTCGATCGCATCTACGTGAATGCGGCAAAGATCTTTGCGATCTGCGACAACGTTAGTGTGCTGGCACTCGTTGAGTTATTTACAATCACCATCCGGTGAGTGTCTGCGCAAACGGGACTATGCCTTATTTTGCATTTGGATGTCACCGTACATTGGTTACGATTTGCAGCTAACATTACAAATATGGCCTGTCGGTACGAATGCGTAAAATGATTGACAACAAAGTTGTGCATGCACGCATCTACGCGGACTTGCTAGTAGTAATTCAGATCAATAGTGCTCCAGTCTTGTTGTAAAACTCTTCAGCAGATGTTACCGGTTTTAATTAAATTCAAATAAGATACAAGTTACGGCATATATGCGTTTACCCCCATTCACTTGACGCCTGAGTGTTTGTGTGCTGTTGTAACTTTTCAATTAAAATCCCATACAGTTCAATCGAGTCAATTAAGCCCGCGTTTACACAGGCGGTATACCCCACGGATAACTCATTTAACTACCGCCCACGAATCGGCTCGCAGTCCATTGTCGAAGATGTCACTTAATGGAAATTAATCGAACCAATTATGTTAGTCAAATGATCAGCCGTTAGCGCACCCCCGCGCACAATTTGTATCTCTAAACGTGCGAGGGGGGGGGGGCAGAGACAAAAAATGAATTAATTCGCCGCCAATTAAATGCGGTGGTGGTGGTGGTGATAATTTCAAAGTCTAATTATTCAATTGAACTCCTTGTCGATGTTGAATCGATCAATGACGACTGCTGCGAAGGAGGCCTCATCCAGTGCTGCGTATATTTACGCATTCAATTGAATTTAGAAGACAATTTGATTAAGCGGCGCGCGGTAGGTTTTTTTAATTCAATTAGCCTATGGAGCTGCGGAACTGGACTTGGGCTTTATTGGTATATCTTCGTAGCTACCGCGGATATGTTTCCCGCAAATGATGGGAATGAGGATAAATAAATTGATAATGAGTCCAATTGTGGATCTCATTGACCCGAATGAAGTTGATGACTTATATGGCAAATCGTATAGTTGAAGAGTGAACATATGTCAACAACCGATTTCGCTTTTTAAAATTCCCTGGTGAAGATAGAAGTATACCAATAGCTTTGGCACTTGGTGAATGAAGGGCTGGGAATCGAAGACTATGCTAGCCAGAGTGTTGGTGTCCATTCGCTCTACATGTCCATGCCATCTAAAACGTCCAATGCGGAGTTTTTTGACTAGGGGTATGATGCGGTCAGCTCGTATAGGTCCTTGTCAACGAAGATTGTTCTATCAAAACAAACAAGGATTCCTTCAACCGCTTTTGATAAGGTCCATGCTTGGATGAACAGCGCCTGAGATGATCAGGGTCTTATATAGAATGTCTTTAGTATTTCGAGTGAAGACTTTGAAGAAATAGCGCATTGCAAGATTAATATTTCGTATAATTTCGGGCGAGATAGTGTTGTCAGATTTGTTGTCGGAGCTTACTTCCAATCTTGGATATGGAAGATTGTGCATCTGGTGTTAGCTCAATAGTTTTACACAATCTTTTCAGAAATGATGTTACAGAATTCACATGACAGTGCCTTACCGCTTTTAGTATCAAATGTTTCGGCGAGGTCGTTTCCGAACACGTTTCCGAGCAGCGAGAATTCTCTATCATCTTGCAGAAACGGATGAGCTTGAGCGGTACACCAAAACTAAGCATGGCTCTGTATAGTTCGTCTCTATAAATGCTGTCGTATTCGGCTTTGAAATCGATGAATAGGTGGTGGGTATCGATTTGGACTTCTTGGTTTTTTTTTCCAGGATCTGCCGAAGTGTGAAGATTCGGTAAAGGCTGGACTTCCAAGGACTAAAACCACACTAATAAGCGCTGATCGGGTAGTTGGTAAACCGTTTCAGGCGTTCACATATTAAGGCAGATAGGATATTGTGGACAATTTTGATGAGACTTATGCTTCTGTGGTTGACGCAGTTCAGAGGGTGTCATATTTTGTTTCTCAGTCAAATGATGCTGAGGTTTCATTCTTCAGGCATAACTTCATCCTACCGGAATTGGCTTATGAGTTGGTGGTTATTACTTACCAAGCCATCTCTGCCGGCTTTATAAGTAAGGCGTTCATTTCCGGCAGCCATATTGATCATGAGTTTAGATATTGCTATCCTCACTTTAGTCAGCTCAGGCGGTTGGCAGTTTTCGCTGTCGTTGCCGATGTTGAATGGTCAGTTCTGCCTGACAGCGGAATGTTGTTCGTCATCGCTGTTTAATAGTTTGAAGAAGTGGTTCTTACATATCCTCAGCATCGAATGTGTGTCAACTGCGATATTTCCTTATTCAGCTGCTCGACAGGATTCTATTCGAGACTTATATCCTTGGCTTTGAAGTTTTACACTTTGATAAAACTTGCAAACATCGTTACTGGAGTGGCACCTCTCTATATCCTCTATCGCACGCTTTTCTTGCTCTTTTTTCTTCTTCCTGTAAAGCCGGCGTTCTTCCTTTCTTCTCTGCCTATCGAGCTCAACGGCAGCTCTCGTCTTCACCTGCAGCTTAGCCTTGTAGGCCTCGTTCTTGGCTGCGAGCATCTGTCGGCGTTCCTCATCAAACCAGGGGTTTCTTGCTGGTTGGCGCGAGAAACCTAGCAGTTGCGGCTGATCTAATGACTTGTTGGCATCGTTGCCATTGTTCTTCGACATTCGATGCTGGTGGTATGGTGTTAATCGAGAGGTTAAGAGATACGCGTTGGGCGAACGTCTTGGCGGTCTCTTGCGATTGCAATCTTTCGACATCAAAATTGTTCACAGTATTTCGGGATTGTTGTGACGTGTTGAATAACCGCATTAGCATTAACTTGGCCGCAACAAGGTAGTGGTCAAAGTCGATACTGGAGGCGTGCCTCTTGCCTATCGCAATGTGATAAATTCGGTTGACCGTTCGTTCGTTCTGTAGAACGCCATGTCCCCTTATGGATATCAAGGTGAGGAAACCGTGTGCTGGCTATAGTGGCATTTCTGTCCGTAGCGAAGGCAATTAGCCTAAGTCCGTTATCAGACGTGTAGTCACGTAGGCTATGTTTCCGACAATACTGCTAAGGATGTCTTCTCTTCCTACCTTTGCGTTTAAATATACCAGCACGATCTTAACATCGTACGTCGGTAGAAGTTAATAGGTTCTGTCAAGGAGGTCATAGAAGCAATCCTTAGCTCTGTCATCTTTTTCCTCCGTCAGTGCATGAGCGCATATAAGGCCTATGTTGGCGAATTTGGCATTGATGCGGATCGTTACAATGCGTTCGCTAATGTCTTGGTAACATAAAATTTCTTGCCTAAGTCTGCATCCGAGCATCCGAATAGTCGCTGTTTCTGCTCGCTATAACACGGTCCGTAGTAGATGTCACAGTTTTTCATCGTCTTTTTGCCCGTCCCATCCCATCGTATATGTCAGTAATGTCGGCTTTATAGCAACTGAGGGCTTCCGCTAGTTATTCGCTTGCACCTCTTCTGTTTGATGCTCTCACATTCCAGTTGTAGATACGAACGTCGTTGTTTTTTTTTTTCGTTTAGCAGGGTCGTTAGCAAGAAAATCACTCCTTTTCGAGGCTATTGGTTGCTACGTAACATACATTTTTTTCCAGGTTGGGTAGTTAAGCACAAAGCACAACCCCCAACCTGGAGGGCCAGTTCCAATTGTATAAGATGCCTCAAGGACACGGGGCCATCAGTATCCACTACGGGATTTAGTGTTGCCGATGGTCTTTCGGTTCATCCGCCACCGTATCTATTCAAGGGACCTGACTAACCCTTGAAGTTCCTAGACAGTTTATCTAGGTTCGCCTGGGACATTCTGTTGTGTTGCTGTCTATAGTGTCTATAGTGTTGCTGTTTTTCGTCGTGGTATCAAAACTCACGCTTAACGTTTGGATGAGACCAGTACCCGATGGTTACCACTTGGAGGTTAAAAGTAGCACTTGATGTGTAGCCAGAGTCACAACCACTGGGAATTGCCAAGTTAAGGCCAATCAGAGTCTACCCCCGTGCTACAACACCCAACCATCCATTGATGAGTTTCACCAAAGAAAAAATAATTTTGCAACTACTAGAGGAAACAGAAGATGACAAGACACCTAGAAAGTAGGTACGATCTTCCATTCATTGAAGAGCAGCTTATGGCAAACGCGAAAAATCTAAAGTGTAAGGTATCGGGTGTTTTTTTTCAGAGGTATAGACCTTTGAATTAAGAGGTCCAATTTTCAATCACTTTTTTGAGGGATTTGGGGCCGTATGCCGGTAATAACGCCACGAATGTTGGCTTCCAAGTCCTTTAACGTTTCTGGATTGTTGGAGTGGACGAAGTCGCTCGTCCCATATATCCCCAAAGAAAATATTCCAATGGTATCAAAACACACGAACTTGGTGGCCGATTGACAGGTGCATTCCGCGAAATTATGCGCTCATCGAATGTTTCCTTCAATAAATCGATTGTGACGTGCGCTGTTTGGCATATAACGCCGTTGGAACCACATCTCATCCACATTCATGCCATCCAATTCCGGAACCAAATAGTAGGTTATCATGGCTCTATACCGGTCTCCATTAGAGGTAACTGCCTCTCCAGCATCATTTCGGAAGAAGTATGTATGGCCCAATGACCCCACCAGCCCATAAAGCACACCAAATAGTGAGTTTTTGCGGATGTAATGAGGTCTCAAGGGTCTCATGTGGATTCTCTTCACTCCAAATGCGGAAATGCTTTTTGACGTAGCTATTCAACCAAAAATGAGCCCCATCACTGAACAAAATTTTGCGATGGAAATCTGCATCCAGATCAATCTCCATACACCAAAATCACGACGCATTGCATTGTCTCGCGGCTTTAATTCTTGCACAAGCTGGATTTTGTAATGTCGAAAGCCAAGATATTTGAGCAAAATTTTCCATAAAGTTGATGGAAAGAGCTCCAATTGCTGTGCACGGTGGCGAATCAACTCATTCGGGTCCTCTTCAATACTTTGCCCTACAGCGGCAATTGTATCTTTGGTGCACACTGTTCGACGTCTCTGCGGATGCGTATTATCAAAAAGAGTAAACGTAGTGCGAAAACGATCCATGGTTAACCGAATTAATTGCTCTGATGAACGATTATGCCGACCATAAAATGGACGGAGCTTGCGGTAAGCTTCACGAACTGAACCATTATTTTTGAAATAAATTTTCACAATTTGCAAGCGTTGTTCATTTGTCAACCTATTCGTGATGAAATGGCACCAAACTGAACATAAATGACATTAGAGTTGCCCGATTTGACCACAAAATGTCACTTTTATCTCAATTCGAACAAACCAAACTTTAAAAAAAAACACCCGTAACTTTTTTCGACAGTTTTAAGCAGTGTGCCTTAAATTGGCAATGATCGATTGTTGGAACAAACCTTTCGTATAAAAGGAGGTATGTACAATCAGTATATGAACCTGATGAACCTGATGAACCTATGGTCCTAAATCTTACGACCTAAACTCCATGCGCCCACCATTAAAATTCCTTTTCTGACTCATAAGCAATAAAACATATTTTTATACGACAAACATGTATAAAAGGACACTCGATCCTTTCTCAATACAAGCTAGACTCTTCCTAGCAACTTTTTTTTATTCTTTATCGCTAAATCTTCGAAAGCAATGCGTACATAATTACCTCAAAAAAAAAAAAACTGTGCAACGAACCAACAAAAATACCCACAAATGACCAGTAGACTTGGCGCAAAATTCCTCCAATTCACCATCAACTGCGGCCGTCGTCAGTTGTCCATTCACTCAAACAAAGTTAGCAGTTGGAACGAACTGACGGCTAAACAACAAACAAATGTCAAAAAACCAACGAATACAAAAAGCAACACAACTACGACAGCAACAGACAAACTGCAAACCGCCAATTGGTTTTTGCCGACTGCAAAGGATTTGCACGCAGCAGGACATCACGACAAAAACCAGTCGCAACCAGATTGCAAAATGGCATCCTGATTAGGTTGCCCAAGTTCTATGTTTATCCACCCAGAGTGATGCAGTAGCATCCAGCACATTGCTTATTTATTTGCGTTGGGCTCTTATTCACGCGCGGCGCAACCCATCAATGTTGGGGCTCCCTGTGAAAGGGTCCCTGCCATGGCAGAAGCACAAACGATTGGCGGTTAAGACGCGACAATCGCATCGAATTCCCTCAGAGATCGCATAGCAGCAGCCAAAGTAGTGCCAACAAAAAAAGGCGTCTCCTATGCATCTCTTTCTCCAACCAGCGCTGAGCCATCCATCAAAGTCCCATCCAAACACAGTGCCAGCCACAGTGCGGGCTTACTAAATCCCGAATAAGAGAGGTAAACCAAACAGATACAAAAAATCCACAACGATAACAATCCATGAGATGCATGCATGCATAACTCTGACTCTGACTCTGAAACTCTGGCTCGTTGCCCTGTTCGTGAGGAGGCTTTGTCGTCGTCGTAGTCGTCGTCATCATCATCATCATCATCATCATTGTCGTGTTTGGGTCCTTTTCTATTCATGGGCACATCCATCCATCCTCCTCGGCATCTTTGTTGGAGTGATGGCAAGCTATTTAAATTTTACCATGCAGCCAATGATCGGTTGGTTCCATTGGCGCTGTGTTCGATCCAATTGCATGGAAGCATCACAAATCCGTGGTTTAATTCAATTCGATTCGAGATGAGATCACTGGATCGATGGTGGATTTGTATCACGATTTGGATTTGCAATTGTGGATTTCAATGAATTTTGTATCCATCGTACGTTATGGTACGAGGATGTGACCACAAAAAAATGGCCAATCTTCAGAGCTGATCCATTGAATTGGATTTTGGAGTTATGTAGGTTTCTACCAAAAACAAATAGATAGGCTCTAGGATGAATACGGTATTCCATTGGTAGCTGGGAAATTCAGTGATTGAAAGAGAAATGTGGAATGTAGCAACAGGTGAGGCTACAGGCGGTAAGGAAAGGTAAGGTTTGATGGGCTGCTGATGCCTAGGAAAGTCATCAACCACGCATGGGCCTTCGTGGACCCCTAGCGATACCTTTTGTTGAGAGATTGGTACCTGAAAATAATTTTGTATTAGAATACCTTAGTGTAATACTTATGTGGTGATGAAAAAGGTCTTACGTCTGGAGGATTCTGAAGCTCATCCTTGGAGATTCGAAAATTAGAGGACGGCGTTAAATTTTGTTTTCCTAAGTCTGATATACCTCTGAACCAGAAGAATTGACTGCCATTAGGATATCATTTTCAATAGAATGACATAATCTCGAACAAACGCAAAGTTGAGCATACAATTATCTACAGCCATCCTAGGACCTTTTATCTACATAATATGGGTTTGCCTTGAACTTGGTTAGGTGAACTTGGTGAGTTTATGAGCCAGATGAAGTTCTTCCTTTCACGTCGCACTCAAGTCAATGTAGACCCATTTTGATCCGCGTTATGGGTATCTGTGTGTATCTATATAGCCATCATGATGATTGGTGTAAACCTTCAAGTATAGGAAAGGAGGATAAGGATATTGCCCAGAGGCCTGTCTGGTCGACTTTAAGAAGGCCTTCGACACCGTATGGTATATGGTTAATAGGGGCTTTTCAACAAGCTGACTGATTAGGCATGCGTAAACCCATGCTATATATGATTTATGAAATGCTTATGGGAAAGAAGTTCGTTGTCAAATGTGGCAACGTAACTTCGAGTAAAGTCCTTGAAATTAAAAACGGTTTAGACAGGGGGCTGTGAGCTCGCCGATATTGTTTAACATTTATACAAGTGATCTTGTAGGTTCTCTCAGACACGCTATAGCCTACGCAGATGATCTAGTGGCGTACAGATCAGATCCGAAAATCGGAGTCATAAACACACTTTTGCAACGTGACATCGATGACATAAAGGGTTTTGCGAAAAAAAACCGAAACGATTCTGTTTATGACCTCATTGCATAGGGCTTCTAGAGATACCATCAAAATCTGGAAAAAAAATTGCGTGTCATTGGACAGCATGGAAAACCGCTGGCGGTGAAAAGTAAAGTCAAATACCTTGGCATCTGGCTTGACCAGTTTCTGTATTTTAGCAAAAATGTGAATGTTTGTCTGGCCAGGGCTGATTCAAGGGTGAGACTCATTTGCTACTTGGCCCTCATAAGGCCAATCATCGCTTACGGTTGTCTCGTGTGGGTCAATGTATCCCCAGCCTACATAGAAAGGATACGGCTGTTTGAGATGCGTTGTCTCCTATCCTGCTCAGGATTGTACCGAACGCCAAAATCCGAGTACATAAAATACTATCGCAACGACGTTCTATAGAATGAGGCTCAGTTGAACAGAATTGACAATTTCATAATTTAGGTGATTCGAAGGCACGCTGCACAAGAAAGCGGGATAAATGGGTTTAGCAGTAAATGAGGGCAAGACGAAGTATATGCTGTCAACACAAAAGGACACACAATATCGACGAATTGGACAGAACGTCGATATTGTGTATTGTACTACTTTGAGGAAGTACGGGACTTTATCTATCTCGGATCCGCTATTAACTCTGAAAACAACATCTCGTCAGAAATTAAACGAAGAATTACTCTTGCCAACCGCTGTTTCTTCGGGCTTAGAAGGCAATTCAGTAGTAAAGCCCTCACTCGAACTACTAAGAAGATCCTATACAAGACCCTGATCTTCCCAGTCCTGCTCTACGGCGCTGAAGCATGGACCGTCTCAAAAGCGGAGGAAGAAATCCTTGCCGATTTGAGAGGAAATTTCTTCGAAAAATCTTCGGTCCCGTTTACGTTGACAAGCTATGAAGACGAAGATTCAACCAAGAGCTATACTAGCTGTACTGCGACATGCCCTTGGCCAAAAAACACCGCATTGGACGTTTAAGTTGGCTATGACATGTAAAACGAATGGACACCAATACTCCGTCTCGCAGAGTCTTCGATTCCCAGCCAGACGTCGGACGTCTATCTAGCAATTTTTTTGTCACGAGCAATGAATATTTGGCAGGTTACTTTCCTTTGAGAGTTCCTGCTTTTTCTGCAATTTATAACGCGGTTTGTTATAATCCGACCAAATCCAAGGGCTTAGTTCTTTGAAGACACACAATTAATTTGTTTTATCAAGAATTTGGGGGACCGTTGTGTTAACGTGTCCCAATAAACTTTTTTTATGTTTTCGTGCAAAATTTTTCGTTTCATCTTTAAACGCGGGAATGACCAGATCTCTGAGTAGATTTTCATTCCTAATATAGCACGACGCCTTGACGAATGATCTTATCATTTTGTTTTGAAAAGTTTTTAGAATTTTTAGATCCATTACACTAGTACAACCCCATAGTTGTATAACATATGCCCAGACCGGCTTTAGCACTTGCTTCTATAATAGCAGCTTGTTGTCAAGGTTAAGCTTCGAATATTTTCCGAGTAACTAGTACAGGTTCTCTGTATTTAATTTTAGGTTCTTCGCATTTTTTTTTCTCCAGCGACTTCCATTTTAATTTTGCATCGAGTGTCATTCCGAAATATTTCGCTTCATTTGCAAAAGGGACTCGAACTGTATTGAGAAATACTGGCAAATTGTTTGTCCGTTCACACGAAAAATCTCCATGAATCGATTTGCTCTCGTTAAGTGCAATCCGCCAGGATTTTGTCCATTCATCAGCCTCGTTGAGAGCGTTTTGTAGTTTCATATTTGTTTCCTCTATTGCTGTGCCAACTGCTAGTATAGCTGTATCGTCAGCAAAAGTGGCAACTATTGTATCGTTTGTTAGTGGGATATCACGTGTAAATAGGAGGTACAAGAGTGGTCCAAGGACGCTTCCTTGGGGTACTCCCGCCAATATTATTATTGAATATTCGTTTCAAAGTTTCGCGTGGAATATTCTGTGCTCAAGATACGAGACAACGATTTTATATGACTTTTCAGGCAGAACTTGTCTTAATTTGTATTGAAAGACTCTATGTCAGACCTCAAAAGCTTGCGACACGTCAAGAAATACGGCTTAGCAAATTTTGTTTCCTTGAAAGCTTTCCCAATTACGTCAGTAATTCGATGAACTTGCTCCACAGTCGAATGTTTACTTCTGAACCCAAATTGAGGGTCAGGTAAAAGGCGTTTCTGATCAATAATGGGGTGTAAGCGAGGGAGTAATGTCCTTTCAAAAACTTTTGAAATTATTGGAAGAGGTGAAATAGGTTTGTAAGATTTTATTTCATTCGGTGATTTTCCTGGCTTGAGAACCATAATCACTTCCGCGACTTTCCATTGTCTTGGCTTGTATTCTAATCTAATCGCTGCATTTACAATGAAGAGGAGTTTAGTTAATGATTTTCGAGGCAATATTTTAAGAAGTTCTCCTGTAATTAGGTCATAGCCCCAAACTTTTTAAGGCTTTAATTTCTGTATTTCCCGTTTAAGCTCGGCAATACGTGCTTATCTAACTAAATTACTATCGGCTGCAGTCTCGGAGAAATTAATGTTATCTGCAACACCAAATGGTTTAAATGTTTCCTCAAGATGCGCGGCAAAAACGTCAGCTTTTTCCTTATCGCCCAAACGCCTTGAGTTATACAAATGGTTTTTATAGGAAAACGCCTCCGTAGTTTTGATTTTCGATTCTGGATAGCAGCGGATAGCCTGGAAATTGGAAATCGTCGAAGAGGCGTATATTAGTCGTGATAGGAATGTTTGAGCTTATATGCTGCACTTTTCTGGTGCCTTAAATCAAAGCGTCATAATACCATATGCTGGAATTCGGTCTTAAGTTACTTTCACAAAGCATCATAAGATCAGATTTATAGATTTGGCCTTATGACGCTTGACTATATGTCACGGCACCTGGCCTGCATCCATATAAGATCCACCTGGTTCAAGAATTAAATCTAGTGGACCATCAATTGCTTTGGCGAATGGACTGCGAATCAAATGGAAGTTGGACGATTTTTATCATAACCGTATGGTTATTAGGGGCTTTTCAACAAGCTGACTGGTTAGGCATTCGTAAACCCATGCCAGGCTGCGAATCAAATGGAAGTTGGACGATTTTCATCTTCAAATCATCTTCAGCGATGAGACTCAAATCTGGATTGACGGGTTTGTAAAGAAGCAGAATTGCAGTTCATGGAGTGAGCACAATCCGCATGAGGCTCTGGAGACTTCGTTACATCCCGAAAAAATCCCTGTTTGGTGCGGTTTACATGCGAAAGGGTGCGATTACGGATAATGCTAGAGTGCGCTAGTTTGCGCTTGTCCGCGCTCCGATTGTTGGCGCATGTTTAAACCCTTAAACTTGAAAAATAAATCAGTTTTGATGTTTAAAATAACAAGCGTAGACAAGCGCGGACTAGCGCGGATTAGCGTTGACTAGCGCATAGTAGCGCAGAAGCAAAAATCGTCTTTATCTATACATTAGATTTACTAGCCCCAACTTTTACTAGCGTTGGTCGTAACCACGTCCGAAGGGGCCCATTTGTCTTTAAATCCAAAACCGGTGCCAACATTACCGTGAATGGCTAGCGCTACAGGCAAGTTTGATTTTTGGATTTTTTTTATTCCTAATGTCATTGGAAATCAATTGAAGGAAAAAGAGTTCCAACAAGACGGTGCTGCATGCAATGCAGCGCATGTAACCATGACTTTGTTGAGCCAAACGTTTGGTGACCGACTCATCTCACAAAAATTGACCTGTGAATTGGAGTTCATGTGATTTTACAACTTTGGACTACTTTTTCGGAGATACGTAAAGTATCTGGTCTATGCTGATAAAACAGCAACGATTGCTCACTTAGAATTCAACACTAGACGCATTTTTCACGAAGTAAGAACGTGTATGATCAAAAAAAAAAAAGAAAAAAATGAAACCGACAGGATGACTTTCATAAGCAATTTAGTAGTAAAGTCGTAAATATTATTTCGTAGCAAAGCCCTCAATTGAACTGCTAAGGAGATCTTATATAACCCCCTGATCATCGCAGTCCTGCTCTACGGCGCTGAAGCATGGACCGTATCAAAAGTGGATGAAGAGGTCCTTGATCGATTTGAGACAAAAGTTTTTGAAAAAATCTTCGGTCCTGTTTGCGTTGACAGCCTTTGGAAACAAATAGCTATACGGTCTATCCGCAAAAAAAAAAACTCCGTACGTTGTACGTTGAAGATGTATTTTGGATAATTTAAGAACGCTCATGATCGAAAAAGTGGTGCAAAAACGGACCGACATGATGGCTTTCATAAGGCGCATTCGCAGAGGCCATATTTTAAACATTAAATACCATGAAATAGCTAAGAAATCCAAAATCTTGGTTGGTTTTTGTTGTCTTTTATTTGTAGAAAAGTTCTGTACCTCGAAAAATAAACCCAAACTACAATCTATACGTGTGAAAGCGAATCTTATACGTATGGAGACGATGTAGCTACTCCATTTGTTTTTATTTGAGTTAGGCGTATCATGCAAGCTCAACTTGCTTGTTCAACTTAGAGTAGAAAATTTTCTCATTGATTGTCCTGGTATTACTCTCGGTAGTATGTTTCAGATTATTTAAGAAACTATGGCCCAATCCAAATGGGGTTTAAAAAAACAATCTTAACTGCTATCTACTGTTCCACCGAATATATAAAACTTTACAGTAAGTGTAACTAATTTGTAATTTCTTATCACTCACCTACCTATTCGAAGTGATCTCTAATCAAACTATCCACACAATGTATCTGGACACTTAATTTTATTTTTTCATCACACACTTGTTAAGTTTTAGGATGTCGAACAACTAACCAGCAAAATTGCCGGACTCTAGTATACGATCTCATTAAAACTCTTTTCATTGGACGATAATCCGATAGCCCAACGTTCATTAGACCCACCTAAAGATCTCAAATTATCAAAAAAAAAAACCCACTTCCCAACAAACTATTATCTTCCTTTAGAAAATAATGACCATCTTGACGATGAGCATGATGAAGATGACAAGGATGATGATGATGAACGTAGAGTAGCCTGATGGTGTTCTCAGTGCTTGTACTACGAACGAGTTTATAGCACCTTTGTGGCCATTTATGTAGCCCATATGTGGTGGCTACTTGAACGTAGGTGCTTGGCTAAAACTAAAGAAGACCAAGGAAGCAAACATAAAAAAAAAAGTTGAGCTAAAGTTAAAAAAAAAACAACAAAAGCATGCAACACTGCCATAATACACGCTCTTTTGTGCGGCCATTTGCGCGCGCGCGCACACATGCGGGCTACAACGAGACAATTTACCGAGCACACATTGGGAGCCACCAGAAAATCATCCAATTTCTTGCATGCTCAAGTATATCACGTTTTTCCACGACCGTTTGCGCGATCGGCAATAAAAAAAATCGACTGAAGAAAACGCTTTTATGATGAAATAAGGAACGGGTGGTTTCAAAAAAAAACTTTACTTGTCGCTTCGCATGGATGAAGCTTATTATGGAAATTATTTTCAAAGTATGATTAGTTGGAGATAAATAGAACTGAAGTCGAGCTTACATTTCACAAACTCATAATGGCGGGAGAAACTTCTCAAACGCAGATTTAGGGCTTTACTATCATCACCATAATGGGAGGTTTGATCAAAATCTTAAGTAAAATTTTGTAAATTTTGTAATCTTAAGTTCAATTTTGCTAAGAAACCAAGAAGTGCTTAATTGAAATGTCTAAAGACGGATTATAGTTCCATTACGCGTGAGCCACCTTTAAATTGGATACATGAGAAGATTCAGTTTTCCATAGTGTTTTTGAAAATCATACAAAAGTATCCCTTTTAAAGTGGTTCGACAGGATTTTCAAATAAAAACATGTCTAATGTCTATAAGCTCGACTTACAATTTATAATTCATGCAAAAAAAAACACAGAAATGCTGTTTTTTTTGTTTCAGCTAATCAGGTCGGAATTTTTTGTTTGTTTAATCTATTTAGGCCAAAATTTAAGGATTCAAAAATGGTGATAGGGCCACCACTTGGAGGCAGCTTTCTCTGAGACTAGCGCGCGCATGTATCTTCGCAGTCAACGATGGGCTAAGAGTATAAAGCTATACAGATGACGGACGCACTCCATACAAGAAAACTGGTTCTAGTACTGGCACAGCCCGCCATATATTTTTATCTCGATTCTCATATGTGCACATGCAAACCGCCTGCCCGTACCATGAAGCTGTTGAGCAAAAGTTTCTGTTTCTTCTGTTCTCAATGCGTCATCTGTGTGGCTTTATAATATTTGGTATGGGTCAATAGCAGATGACACTGATGTGACATTAGTGTATTGGTCTGCTTCATCTAGTCATGAAACTGGAAATATTGCAAATTTTGCTCCACCATTAAAAGTTGGCTTTCACTAGACCCACCATTAACCTTACTGGAGGTAGTGACTAACTAGTTCATATCCAAAAACCAACGGTAGTTTTACACTCTATCAGCCACGTATTGAAGGTCAAACCTGAATCCATATTAATTCCAAATGCTTCAAGGTCTAGGATGCAAAAGCAGAAAAAGTTTAACTTACTTTGTCTCACTAGATTTATACTGATTGGCAGATCTACAAAAGGCATGGAAAGACCAACACCAATCGTGTCATTCTGTGAAGATACATTTTAGCCCCAGTATAGGCCGTAAATACCGGACTAAAGGCAACCGTCTTAAATTTACTTTTAACCTTTAAGATATCAAACAATAACGCATATCTAGCTTTACAGATCTTGACAACGGATATGTCAATTACGTCGATATCATCTAAGTATCCCAGTAACTTCACACTTCGAAAGATCCTGGAAAAAAACAAAGAAGTCAAAATCGGTACCCACCACCCATTCATCGAATTCACAGCACCATACGACAGCATCTGTAGAGACGTACTATACAGAGCCATGTCTAGTATTGGTATACCGCCCGAACTAGTCAGCTTGTGTAGCATGACGATGGAGAATTCTCGCTGCTCCATCAGAGTCGGAAACGACTTCACCCACAGATTCCCTACCAAAATAGGATTTAGGCAAGGCGATGCGCTGTCATGTGACTTCTTCCAGTTGATTGTTGAGAGGATTGTGCAAAACTCCCGAGCCAACACCAGAGGCACAATTTTCCAAAAATCGGTGCAACTACTAGCATACGACGATGATACTGACATCATTGGTCGGACTCAATGTGATGTCAAAGCCACGTTTGCTATAATAGAGAAGACAGCGGCAAAAATGGGTTTAGCAGTAAATGAGGGCAAGAAAAAGTACATGCTGTCAACACGAAAGGATACACAGCATCGAATTATTGGACAGAACGTCACCATTGACAGATATAACTTTGAGGTAGTACGGGACTTTGTCTATATCTCGGCTCCGCTATTAACTCTGGCAACAACATCTCGTCAGAAATTAAACGAAGAATTACAGAGTCTTCGATTCCCAGCCAGACGTGCTTCGGACGCAGTAGAGGAAGACCTCGCCTTGAGTGGCGCGCACAAGTAGAAACCGACCTCAACCAACTTGGAGTGCGCAACTGGAGGCAGTTAGCTAAGGATCGGGCTAATTGGAAAGGCATGTTGAGGTTGAGCCCTAGGTTCATTCCGGACTGGAGCGTCACTTAAGTAAATAAGTAACTACTGTTTCTTCGGGCTAAGAAGGCAACTAAGTAGTGTAGAACCCTCACTGAAACTGCTTAGGGGATTCTTTATAAGACTGCTCTACGGAGCTGAAGCATGGACCGTATCAAAAGCGTGTGAAGAAATCCTTGGTCAATTCGAGAGGAAATTTCTTCGAAAAGTCTCCGGTCCCGTTGACGTTGACTGGCTTTGGAGACGAAGAGCTATACGAACTAAGCACCGGCATATCTCTTTAAAAAAAAACTCCGTATCCTACGTTAAAGGTGGATAGGACATGTAGAGTGAATGGGCACTAATAACCCGGCTTGCATAGTCTTCGATTCCCAGCCAGAAGTCGCACAAGTTGAAACCGACAGAAACTGGAGACAGTTGGTAAAGGACCGGGCTAATTGGAGAGGCATGTTGGTTAGATCCCAGATTCATTCTGGACTGCACCGCTACTTATGTATCCCAGTATTGTCAGGTGAGCCGAGTGGTTAAATTTTAAGGGCCACTGTTGCATATGAAGCACACCTAAACGGTAAATTTTTTCTGCATTTTATTTGACATTTATCAATGTCAGACTAACTCAATTTTAACCATGGAAAGATACACAATCCAGCAACGCGTTAAAGTTATTCAGGCTCATTGTGAAAATGGGCGTTCAAATCAAAATTTATATCGTGCACTTCATGATATTTTCGGTCAATTTAATCGTACAAATGTGCGTACAATCGGAAAAATCGTGCAAAAATTTAAGCAAACCGGATCTGTAGGAGATGTGAAATCACCAGTGCATGCTCGTACAGCTCGTTCTGCAGAAAATATTGCTGCAGTTCGCTATAGTGTGGCTGCAGTCCACCTCAACTCATCTTCGTGCCCAACAATAAATTGCATCTCTCATGCTAGTCCTTGATGAACATTATGCATAAAGACTTGCATTAACTGGCTTACAAGGTGTATTTGACTCAAGAACCAAAGCCTCTTGACCATTCAAGCGTCAACAATGGTCAAAATGTTGGCAAGAAATGGCAACAGTGGATGATCAATTTTCGATGAAGATCATCTTCAGTGATGAGATACATTTTCACCTCAATGGATTCGTCAATAAGCCGAATTGCCGCATTTGGGCTTATGATTATCTAAGAGTGATTGTCGAAAAAACCAATGCACCCACAAAGAGTGACTTGTGGCATCATCGGGCCGTAGTTTTTCAAAAATGAGGCCGGTCAGGCAGTAACTGTGAATGGTGTTCGCTATCGTGAGATGAAAACGAACTTTTTATGGCCCGAATTGGAAGATAATATGGATGTGGACGATATGTGGTTTCAACAGGGCGATGCCTCTTGCCACACAGCTAACGAAACAATCGCTCTTTTGCGCGACGAATTCAACGGCAGTGTTATCTCACGTGGTGGCGATGTCAATTGGCCGCCAAGGTTTGACAATGTTCGACTTCTTTTTTTGGGGTTATTTGAAATAAAAGGTGTACGTCGATAAGCCAGCAACAATTCAAGAGCTTAAGGATGAGATAATTCGGCACATAAACGGCATAGAACTTCAATTATGCCTCAGCGTCATCGAAATTTTGGACCATCGGTGTGGAGGTGTGGCGCCGAGGTCGCGGCGGCCATTTGGCCGATAGTTTGTTCAATTCATAATTGAACCACACCAATATTATCATAATAAAAAGAATTGACGATAATTTCCTAAATAATTTGTGTTTTATTTAAAACCAACATCGGCCCATAAAATTTAACCACTTTTTATAACGCTCCAGGAGTGCCTTGAAATGAAGCCTGCAGATGTATTGTTGATTGAGTGTAGGTGGAACTGCGCCTTCTGGAAGTTCTATCTACTGGTCTATAATTCTGAAAGATAAATTTTTTAGTGCTTCGACGTTAACACATACTTTTGGCAAGTTTGGATGAGCTATCCAGTGTTAGACTACAAAGTTGTAACGATTTTGATAGAATCTCCAGTCTGGTCATCGCTTAATAGAGTTCCAAGAGGTAGATATATCATAAAATCTATTGCAAGAAGAAATCTGGTAAGCTACTGCGTGTTGCAATTGGTTCTAAAAGCGCATCGCGGGAGTCTTTCATTCAGCTCTTAATACCTTTTGACTTCGACACCCCGGCATTGGTACCATTGTA
This sequence comes from Rhingia rostrata, assembly GCA_949824845.1. Lineage (NCBI taxonomy): Eukaryota > Metazoa > Arthropoda > Insecta > Diptera > Syrphidae > Rhingia > Rhingia rostrata. The sequence continues at coordinate 47,475,799 of OX463755.1, read as the reverse complement.
TTAGCAATTTCTTGGATGGTGGCGCATGCTTCATGTACATAGTATGAGTCATGAAATGCCACTACAAAATTTAGTTCTTCAACGTACCACTTAGGAAGTATGGCGCTGCGATAGGTAGAATGCTATGTATACCACGGTGATAATTCTAGTATTAAGCCACGCAGATATCATGGTGCTCGTGCGGCATTAAGGGCCGCCTAGAATGCATATATGTACCTGACGCTTGTAACTGAGTCAGTAGTTAAAAACAAGGCAAACCGTAAGCGCTTAAGCAATGTGCAGCTTGAAGTTGAATGAAGGGCAACTTCGTGCAAGAAATGTATCTCTCTTTTGACAGCAATATAAGATACCAACTACAGATACGCATTCTGTGCGGGCCTTTAAGGTGATATCTCATGTCATATAAGTGGTACATCTGTATGCTATAGTATTGATACCACCAGTGTGTCAAAGGTATAAGTCAACCATGGAGAAAGTCTCTTCTTCTGTATCATTCGTACAAAAGTTGTTGCTGTTTCGACACATCTGCCACCATCTTTGCTCAATTGGAATTCTTCACCGCCTTCGTAGAAGAGAAAGAGGTGCAATTTTGTGAAAGGACACAAGCTAACCGGCTGCCTCAATATTTTCATAAAGTGGTTTATGAAATTCCGAAAACGTACATTGGATAGGTTTTCAGAATTTCAGATTTTTCTAAGCTAATTATATGAGAAAAACCATGAAGCTTAGAGCCTAAATTTCTAAATCCAAAATACCCGGCTTAGGAATACTCGAAGTATCTTGGATAACATTGGCAGAATCTAATCTGGAATCAGCATAAAAATAATGTGCACGCTACATTATTCCTGTCAGTGGTGGTCCCTGAAGAAAGCTTTTGAAAAAGTTGGCTGGAAGACAGACTTTACTCAAAAACAGAAAACGATTTGATTACAAAGATTAATTTCGGATCAAGGAAACAAGTTCTACAAAACGACAAATTTGTTCTATTGTCATAAAATTATGTTGTTTACAATATACGATTTTTGCAAAGAGTTATAAAAATAGTGGATGTCTTTGATAAACCGTTCTGAAGTCTAGGAATCTAAATTCACACTCAAAAATGGAGGCCCAAGAAGTGTAATTGCACTCTCTGCACGATGAACTTCATTGTAATCCGTATTAGCTGCCAATTATGGAGGACTCCACCGAACTTGCCTTCGATTCTCCGAGTCAGTTATAGAAGTCATACAAAACCCCATTCCTGTCGACCTAAAGAAGGCTTCCAAAGCCTATAACCAACAAAGTGCAACTGCTTCGTTCAACCCCCACCTTGTACTAATAGTGCGATATGGTTGCATACTCGCGCGATTTGAGCGCTCCAAGTGCAATTATCCGACGGAGCAGTTTACAGTCAACGAGATCATTGAGCGATAAGATTTGCTACTTCAATCTCGCGATACCCGATAAAAATCTCTTGCCAGCTATACACTTGCGATAGAGGGGACGTCATCGCGCGCTCGATCACACATTTGGCTGCTGGATGCTGTTCAATGCGCTGCTGTGGTGATCTGCCTGACACGGGGTGCTATATGATAGCCTCCATGGTCTGGATATTGGTGGTAAAGAAAAGCGATTAACGTCTTCAGCTCTAAGGTCGTATGAGTGTGAGCGTACGATTCCCTTTTCCCTTTCAATTTATTTTTTTTGCACTCGATCGATGGAATTTCCTGCATTTTGCCATTTTCTTCCTTTTTTTCCGGGCAGAGCTACACGTTAGCCTCACACTGCAGTGAGTTTGATATGAAATACAAACAAAAGATACAAGTACTTGAGGAAATCTATGAATGAGATAAATATCTGCAGTAGCAGCAGCTGTCAGTGACAGTTTTTAAAAGAGCTTGAGTCTACGGAATTATCCAAAGTTTTACTAATAATTTCTTGAAGGCACTTCCTCCATTGTTTGGTTTTACGATTTCGCAATGCGATAATGATAAATTTTGTTTTTTTTTTGATTATTTTTGCGAAAAAATTACGAAATTGATAAACAGCAGTCATGTTAATAGAAAAATCGTGATATTGTCAAATATTTGAGATATGAGGAAATATCAAGTTGCTATTCGGTTTATCACCTAGTCTTGTGAGTTAGGCTATAGCACATCCGGATCATGCGATCTGAGTTAGCGAAAAGCAGTGGAAACTGGTTTCTTATTGACCACATCCTGATATGAGTATAATTATGGCGGCCTTTATAATCGCCGTGTGATCGAAATTTTGATAGCTAATCGAAATATTGTTTTGGTATGCGCGTGCCGAGTGCAAGCAAAATATTTTTTTTTTGTTGGTGATTCATGCGATATTCTAGATGGAAGGTAGTTTCTTATGCTAATCAGATGAGAATTGATTAATAAAGCCAGAAATAATTGACGAAAATGTCAGTTTACTTCAAGCCATCAAGCAAAGCCTTAGTGAAATAGCCAACTCCAAATAAAACTGGTAAAGGAAAAGTTACGAAAAAAGTAAGTATTGCTAAGAAATAGGACGACTAAATAGTTCGCAATGGTTAAGCAATGCTGTCCTAAGACTCATTTTTACAAATAATGCTAGTACTGAGTACTGATCACTCGATCCGGAAGGCAATAAAGAAAATAATCAGGCCGACAACTCACATTCTACGCGTGAAAACCAGAGAAGGAAACTGGGCTAGAAGCAGCCAAGAAAAAGAAAACACTTTTGGTAAGTGTCTACCAATAGTATGAAGGTAAGCATTATCAAGAAATTCAAGAAACGTGCGAAGAATGCATAACGATTGGGTCGGTTTGATCTAAAAAGCTTTCCAAAGAAATAAAAGAAGGCGTTATTATTAAAAACGCCCTAAAACTTGATAAAATAGTGGGGTGCATTCAAAAAAAAAACTGAAAAAAGCTTTCCAAAGAAATAAAAGAAGGCGCTATTATTAAAAACGCCCTAAAACTTGATACAATATTGGGGTGGATTCAAAACAAATACTGAAACCTCTAGCACTACTCACAAACACTGCATTTAGATTAAGGTACGTGCCAATCATGTGGAATGTCGGGGAAGTTTTAATGATTTCAAAACCTGGTATCTAGCGAAGTAATTTCATGACGGCCAATATCGATACTACCAAAGTTGTCCAAGTTATTCCAAAAGATTATGGTAAAACGCTTGCAAAATATAATTTAAGAAAAATTGGAAGTCCAGAACCATCAATTTGGGTTCAGATACAACCACCCTACAATTGATCAACCACATAGAATCACGGATAAAATTTAAAAAGGTTTTGAAGACAACAAAATATGCGCTGCATTATTCCTTAATATATCACAAGCTTCCGACAAAGTGTGACACAAAGGATACATTTTTCAAATACAAAAGCAACTTTAACAACAAAAGCAGTCTTAAAAAAATTCTTACTCACGTAAGTGGCGCTTCAGTCCAGAAAGAACATTGGCGAACACGCATCTCTAAATAGCCCGGTGCTTTGCTAACTGCCTCCAGATGAGCACTCCATGTTGGTTTCTACCTGGGCACGCCACTTAAGGCGAGGTCTTGCTCTACTGCGTCCGAGGTCTAGCTGGGAATCGAAGACTCTGCGAGCCGGAGTATTCATGTCCTTTCGTTCTGCATGTCCTAGCCATCTTTAATGTCCAATGCGGAATTTTTTTTACCAGGAGCATTTCAATGTACAGCTCGTATAGTTCTTGGTTGAATCTTCATCTACATAGCCCGTCAACACAAACGGGACCGAAGATTTTTCGAAGAATTTTCCTCTCGAATCGACCAAGGATTTCTTCATCCGCTTCAGCGACGTACTGCAAGACTGGGATGATCAGGATCTTATATAGGATTTTCTTAGTAGTTCGGGCTCTACTACTAAATTGCCTTCTTGGCCCGAAGAAACAGCGGTTGGCAAGAGTAATTCTTCGTTTAATTTCTGCTGAGATATTGTTATCAGAGTTAATAGCAGACCCGAGGTAGACAAAGTTCCGTACTACCTCAAAGCTATATCTGTCAATGCTGACGTTCTGTCCAATTCGTCGATGTTGTGTCCTTTCGTGTTGACAGCATATACTTACTCTGATCATCATTTACGGCTAAACTAATTTTCGCTGTTTCCTTCGGCTTTGAAATCGATGGTGGTGGGTATCGATTTGGACTTCTTGGGTTTTTTCCAGGATCTGCCGAAGTGTGAAGATTTGATCGGTTGTGGACTTCCCTGGCCTAAAACCACACTGATAAGGGCCGATCAGGTTGTTGGTAAACGGTTTCAGGCATTCACATATTACGGCAGATAGGATCTTGCAGGCGATGTTGAGGAGACTGATGCCTCTGCGGTTTGCGCAGGGTAAAGTGTCTCCTTTTCTGTGGATCGAGCAAACGATGCTGAGGTTCCATTCTTCAGGCAAACTGTCTTCCGATCAGATTTGGCTTATGAGTTGGTGGATGTCACTTACCAAATCATCTCCGTCGGCTTTATAAAGCTCATCAGGGATGCCGTCATTTCTGGCAGCCTTTATAAGCTTGAGTTTAGATATTGCATACCTCAATTAATTCAGGTTGGATGGTTGGCAGTTTTCGCTTTAGTTGCCAATATTTAATGATTCGTTCTGCCTGACAGCGAAATGTTTTTTGTCATCACCGTTTAACAGTCTGCAGAAGTGGTTCTTCCATACCCTTAGCATCGACTGTGTCTCAACTACAAAATTTCCTTGTTCATCTCGACACTTTGGTAAAACTTGCGAATATCATTCCTGGAATGGCAATTCTCTATATCCTTGATCGTGCGCTTTTCTTGCTCTTTTTACTTTTTTCTGAAAGGCCGGTGTTCTTCCCTAAATCTTCGATTATAGAGCTCAATGTCAGATATGATCATTCTTGACGGAACAAATTTATTGCGCCGTCTTCAAAGAACTAAACCCTTCGATTTGGCCCGATAAGAACAAACTGCGCTATACCTGCCAAACATTCATTACTCGTGATAAAAAAAATGCAAAAAGGTGGTGGTTTTAGTGGTGTTCAAGTCCCACACGTGCTCATCGTGCCTTCCGAGATTTCTACCACCCACGGAAAAAAAGAAGATTTGATCGTTCTAATATCTCGTTGAGAATGTCTTCATTCTTTGATATTAGATTGGATCAGTAGGAGCCTCAAACGATTGAAGGATACGCATTTTGTGTAAGTCTGGTTAGTAACTTGCAATCATTCGTGAATTTCGAATGCACTCCTGATTGACAGTCCAGAAAAGAAGGGCAAAATTTTCGATGACATTACTTATTGGAGGATAACTTCAAACATCTGGGCATATAGATAAGATCGGACTTTGATTGCTGAGAGTGGGAGTTGAAAGGACGAAAATAAAATAAATGCAAATTTTTGACGCTACAGGCTCGTAAGCACACAGGGCCGAGCTTTCTCACAACCATTCATGAGTGCATGTGTACTTCTTGCACGATGGCGGGAACTTCCGTTTTATGCCGACTCCAAGCGTTTAAGTTAAGAGCTACTCGGATGATTTGTCAGATCAGTGTAGGGCCAGTAATAAATCATTTAGGTGTTGCTACTGCTCGAAATCGCACACTGAACTTTTGCGCGGAAGTCCATCGCACTAACCATAGCATCATTGAGCCCGTTGAAAGGGTCAGCTTGAAGAAACCGCCTGCAGTTCCATGTAATCGCATTGTTTATCATATCACCATCATGCGGGACTATAATGAATCAATAAAAACGTATCTTACTGGGCGCATCGCTTTATGTATTTAATTGAATGTTACGACGCAAATAATGAATTTATCCGAATACCTGACCCAGCTATATCGAATTTAATTCCCGCTACATCCGGCATCTCATAACATTTCCTCGTCTCTTCACAATTAAATTGCTGATCCTTGGTGGTCCACTATAAACAACGAAAAATATTTCCTCAAGTTGTTACCATAAAGTCATCCCATAACCTCACAAATGCAATTGTGGATTCGTAATAATTTTATTACACAAAATATGACAAAACCTTATGTCAACGTACATCCTCATCGCCGGAAGGACATCTTAACAAGATATTAACATCGTTAAATTCATTATTGAAACTATAAACGATTTTATCCTGTCGCCGGTATCTGCCCCGTTGTTAAATTATAATTAAGGACACGATTTTATTTCCTTCAAACAGTTTTGCTTGGTAGCTAATTAGAGAATCATTTGGTTTAATTAGCCTATTTCGTGTTTATTGCCGTGATACAGAGGGATGTTCCACAAGGATGTGTTTTGTGAAACGTTTCGTCACGTTAATGTGTTCCATCTGAAAGTGATATCTACAAAAATATACGCGGCATCGATTACAACCTACGATGGCATCACTGAATCCACAACACTCTGACGATATAAATGTATCAAGTGTCGGCGGCTTACTTTAAGGTAAAACCGTTATTCCAAGAGATTATCGTTACATGATTACGCAGCGAACTGACCGTAAATCATATTCGTCGTTCGTAAATGCGATGACTCTTCGAAGGTCTGAAGGTACTCGTACCTACTAACCCACTTTTGGTTGGAATTTCCGATTAACAGCATTTGCTTGTAATCTCGAAAACTGCTTTCTACTTTGTCAAGGTGCGCTAAAATTAACAAAGAAAACAACTTCCAATTTGTATCGGGTCTTGCCTTCCTTTGCCTCATCATCAGCGAGGCACTCAAGACTCAACCAGTTGATTAGAGAATTTATTTAAAAGGTGTGGTGGTCGTTATCTGTTCGCCATATTGTCGGGAATGTATCTGAGCGGACGGAATTATGTTAACATTACTCGAATGTTATCTATCAGGTGCATTTGCCGATAACATCGATTGGGAACTTTCAGGCGTTCGTATACAATTTGTATAATGAGTGCGCTCCAATTGATATTGGCGAGTGAATAATTCCAGTCCAATCAATTTATTGGACATACCGTTATGGTTTTCTTTTTAGATCTGTTGCGTCAGGGTTGTAAATATAAAGTGTGAGCAATACTTTTGCTAAAGGTACATGTTTATGAGGGAAGTTGTTAACGAAAAGACCTTTGTTTGGATTTCTTAGGAAATTTGTAAATGTTAGGTAGGTGAAGTAATTTAGCCCTGGGGGGGTTTTTTCAAATGAGGTTCAATTAACCTTTGCACCTTATAATTTATTTACCAAAGTGGCGCTACATTTTGAAATGAACCTGGCGGCTAAAGGAACATGTCGCTCTAGTTAGTCAGGTCCGTAGCTAACTGCCACCAGTCGCGTTGGTTGCTGTCGATTTGTATTTGTAAGCGGCAGTTAAGGCGAGGTCTGACATCAAACTCAGAATCAAAGGCTCTACGAAATGAGCTGGGAATTTATTGGGGTCCATTCGCTAAACTTGTTCTGGCCGTCTTAAATGTCCAATGTGGAGTTTTTTGTTACCAGGTGCCTATCGCTATACTACTCGTAAAATTCTTGTTTGAATCTTCGGGACCAAAGAATTTCCGAAGAGTTTTTGACTCAAAGTGACCAATGGTTTTTTATCCGCTTTTGATAAGGTGTTAGATAACCATCACCGAAGTCTGGATGTGTTAATGTGAGAACGATGATTTCAGTCCATTTACAAGGAGTCTATCCCACGACCGCAAACTACCGAGGCGTATCCCTGCTAAATTTCGCATTTTAGATCCTGTTCAGCGTACTCTGTAAGGGTCTTTCTGCAAACCACTTATCGACACGCACTAGTCTGTCTTCCGGCCCAGCAGATCGACCATAGACCAAAGTTTCTCAAAAAGGGACACAAATTGCAAGTCAAGACACATCATATATTCATCGACCTTTAGCTCGCGTATTATATCATGCATCGCCCCGAGCGATAACTCAATTCGGATGTCATCAAAAGTTTTACACTAATGTTGCCCTACACTGTAGGACACACGATGCAACAATAAGTTTCTAAAATTTCAACTGAACTTTTTCAAACTTTTGCCGGATCCCGATAAGGAGACGCTGTATAATGCGATTTCATCAATCTTGTGCTGGAACAGAAAGCGCGAATGGTAGGGGTAAATATGGAAGAAATTATCTTCTAAAAATCTGTCCAGCTGTTGGGGTACGCCGGTGACATCATTTGTCGCTCCCGTTGTGCCATTATAAAAGCAGTTACACCAATTGTTGAACCAGCGAAACGTGTTGATCTTGAATGAACGTCCCCATGATCGAAGCGGATGGAAGGCTGTCTTTTCTAATGAAGAGGCCGTCGACTGATCGAGACCAAACATCAGAGCCGGTAAGTAGGACTGGTCGCCCAATGTATTTTTCCGGCGAAGAGGCGATGAGGAACTCTGCTTCAAGGGAACGATTTTCAATCTTAGAAGGTCATTTCCTTGCCATACTAAACTTTCGAATGCCGCTTTAGCTGTGGATCTTAAAATAAACAGAAAAGCAGCTGTCTGATCTTCAGGCGCATAGCTGGACGTCTATTCCTTCCATAGTCGATATTAGTTCAAGAAATAAAATATCTGGACTAACGCACCATACAGGGATCCAAACCTAGCTTCTTCCTTTCATTTGTGTGTGCAGTTATTGTGTTTGCCATAAAGAACAGGGGCTCATGTCAGTGTTACTCTTTTATGTTTGTCAGACTTTCGCAAGTTGTGGAGCATACACATTACATACACATCCTTGTACAGCTCATAAGCATCGCGGTTTTTTTTCCTACTCCAACCAGTAATCAACTATTAAACTAAGAATTCTTCGTTCAGTAGAACAAGGGTACCATCAAGCAATCCAAAGTAGCATCGGTTTTGAAGGATCAATCTTCTTCGGAACGCCCCTTAGTGATGTCATTTGAGGGTTTAATTTCGACTAACTTACTCAATGGGGTCCCGACTCGTTGAGTGTCTCTGTCTGGTCTCAGCCATTCTCTTCCATCCTGGGCACGTTGCTTGCAGTTATGCATACCAAGCGAATTGGAATCAGCGATCTCTTGACCCTTTAACCGCTGACTCAGTCTTAGGATAGTCCAAACTACTAGCTGCTGAACTGATTTAGGCTTAAGTCTTATCATTTGTGATGCGTGAATAGTAACACTAAAAGCTTTAGTCGTGTTAAAGTATATCCAACATGTCCTCAGCCAGCCTGAGTTTTGATTCAACCAGGTCCCCCAGTGTGGTGGGGGATAAAGGAAATTCTTCAGCACTCGTCAGGATTCTGAACCACCAGAAATGGAGGATTTTAGCAAGATTTCGGGCGCAAAGACGAAAAGCGTATCTACTAGATCTTCCCCCGCTGATTTAGCGGGATTAAATTAATAGCGCTCACAAATAAACGTTTTTGTTAAATTTTTTTGGTTTATATTTCTTGAAATTGTTCACAGAATGGAATATAGTAAAAAATGTTTACATATGAGTACGAATTTCGAGACAAAATAACACATAAAAACAGGCAAATTTGAATTTTGTTACTCATTTGGTACATCTAAAAGTTGCAAGACTTCATGTTCAATAAACTGTTTTTTTCTTTTCGGAATACATCTTAAACTTGCTAGAAATGGATCTGAAGTTATTAGCAATCGATTTAGAAGGTCAGCATTCGTATCTACACGCGACATTTTCCTGGTAAACAATTCCCTAAACTTTCTATTTTCCTTGTTTCTTGCTTCTTGGGCTTCTTTTGAAAGTTGTCCGATTGGAAGAATACAAGATAAAATTATTTGTTTTCCATGAAACAAGACTTTATGCACACTTACTGGCATATAGTACCAGGCATAATTTTTAAGGTACAGTTCCCTTGTTTCTCTTGTATAACTCTCAAAAGCATCTGTATCGATTGGGAATCCAGACCCAAGAGCTTCTAAGATGATATGAAACTTTTTGATTAATTCTTTATCTATCCCTGTAATTTGGGCAGTTTTTTCTTCATCTCTAAAGAATCTTCTAGCCGTGTTTTCGTCATTAGTATTACCAGACTGTTGAGTTGGCATATCAATCAATAGCCCAGTTTCACTTCTAAATCTTTCTTGGATTAATTTTTTTCTGCCTTTGACTTTTTCTTTATTTTCTTGGTCTCTAACCTGCCACACTTTAACATCTAGTCTATACGCTATGTGAAGGATACATTCCATAAATCGTATCCATGAGTGAAGCGGACTTAATCCAAAGGACATTGCTTCTTGGTTCACATGCTTTTTTGAAAGATTAGCTAAATTGTTCATTTCGGAGGGCTTGGCAGCACAAATGTAACAGGTTTGTGATGAAGACGTTATAGATGATAAAGCAGTGCAAATCTTTCCATCAATCATAGTTAACAAAAAAATTGGTTTGATTATGATATGCAAGCTGTCATAATTAATCTCAACAGGTAGTAGGGCCTTAATTTGTTTTTGAATTGATTCTACCTCAAACTTGATCAGTTCAGTTGTTTCCTTAGCAAAATTTAATTTAATAGGTCGACAGTATCTAGTTGATGATGGTGCTGGGTTTTGCCAAAGTACTATTTTAGTTTCATCCTTTAAGAAGTACATCTGGATGGGAACCATTGAAATGCAAAAGAGATTTTCATCGGAATGATCACCAGGTGAAAATTTTTGTTTGTATGATTTCTGTTGAGCGCCATCACAACCCCATTTTATAATCAGGGATAGTTCTTTTAGACCCGTTTTGAAATCAGCAACAGAATTTAAAACATCTTTTTGTGCTAAACATAAACGCTCAACGCTGTGGTTTAGTAAACTTTGTAATTGACATTCTGCAGAAGATTCGCTAACAGTTTTATCACTTGGGTAGCTTTTCGTCTTAGCTTCTTTAATTTTGTAGTACGATGGTAGTAAATTAGGAACAGTTTTGTTAATTTGTTGACGTAATATTTCGTACTGATGAGTGGAAAGCTGTATGTCCGTGATTAATGCTAGTGCATCATCTGTAGTTATTGGTAAAAACCCAGAAGTATGTGTTTCTAGTGTTTTCCTCACAATTGAACCTTAATAAGAAAAATTAAAAAAAAAATTATTAAAAAAAAAAATTATACCTCGATTTGGAGAGCTTTTAAATAATTGTTTGATTTATTTCATGAGCCATTGCAATTTCTTCAGCGCTAAAAGAATCTAAAATGATTTTTACTTTTCTCTTTTTGCTTTTTTCACAGCAATCATCAAAGCTTTTTCTCGGTCTTCCTACTGTAGTTGAATGAGATGAAGAAGGTATTTCATCTAAAATATGTTGTGGCAATGTTAGGGTTTCATTTAGCCACGTGGAATATGTGTTTTCGAAGCGCTCTCTATGCCGACCACTTTTGGTCCATCTTTCGTCAAATCTCAAACATAATGTTCTTAGGGTTGACTTGATTGACTTTACTGCTGCCTCGGAAAATGAAACATAAATAAAGAAACCCATAACAAAAGAAAAAACAGCTTCTAAGCGCTTAATTTTGACTTTAGAAATCCAAATATCAAAAATTTGCTTTTTCGTAATTTCGATTGGCATCCTAAAAAACGAAAAAAATTAGTATGGGTGTCGCACCTGTGCGCAAGATGTTAAAGCACATTTCATCTATACATATACAAGGCTTTATAACAAACACGGTCTCTAACTTGAACAACACTGAACAACTATACTTTTCTTCTAATGAACACAAAAAAACACATTTTTTATCTCCAATTTTTCGTTTCTTTCCCCCTAATATTTACAAAAAACACTTTATATATCAAAAAAACTTACTTTTATATTCACTAATAGTTTACTAATTCAAAAAAATATAAAACTTTCAAAAAAATGTTCACGAACCACTTATAAAAATTAATATACACTTGCTCTTCAAACTGACCTTCTACCAAAAAATTACATACAATTTGAACTTTGGCATAATTTTTTTTGTTGTTGCACTTGCTAAAACGAAAAAAAAATTGCACAGTCATTACGTAGGAGGTTTACGCTGTGAGAGAAACCGGTTTTTGTTTACTTTTGTGCATGCAATTTTTTTAATTAAATCCCGCTAAATCAGCGATTCGCCACACTGTGGGGTGGGGAGAATTCTGAAATATGAGGAGATAGCAGAGACTCAGAAAGAGGTTGCCATAGGCTGAGAGAGTAGGTTGAAGGGGATATTTCTCGTAGACGTAGCCAAGGGGAATAGCCAACGGATGTGTCACGTGACCAACTATGCCAAAATCGATCGTAATTCGTTGCAAGGATCAAGTTTATCGTGATAATTCCTAGGTAAGTTTTAAGAAAGTTAAGCTTTACTTTAGGGCTTATTAAAATATTTATGTTTAGCTTATTTTTATTTTTAGGCTTGTACATATTTAGATCCGCGATTTCCCCAGTATTTAACGGTGGTATTGGCATAACCATTTGTTATTTTCTTTTCCGCTTTTTCTGCCCTTTTAGGTCCTTTTGGTCGGTCCGCGGTCTGCGTAAAGAAGCTTTTTCTTCTCTCTTTTTTTATATTTTCTGGCACGAAACAAAAATGTTTGTTGAGATGGGATGTTTGGTGAAAGGGCAAGAACTAACCCAGTCTGACGAGATTAGCCGAGCTATAGCAAACCCGTGTAGCACTTCTCTCCAGCATCAAAGATGTCTCCGCGGCCAATTAAGGCAAACAACTAAGACTCACATCAATGTCTTTATGTCTTATATTAAATCTCCTTAGTAGTTCGCCTGTTACTTACCTTTGTAGCTCTTAAGCAGTGGCTTGCAAGATTAATCATTCGATTTAAATCTGAATAGCTGTCCATATCTAAGTTATTAGCAAAGTCCTTTTCTTTCTGAAAGAAGAAGCGTCAATGATTCTATAAATACCTACGATTTCGTTCCGTAGCGTAGGCAATTGGCCTAAGTAGGTTTTGTCAAGGAGCTTGTTGAAGCAATCCTTAACTAAGACAGTTTGGGTATGGAAAATACGCTTCCGCAATGGTGGGCTTTAATTTTGTTTTCTTTTAACGGAAGTTTTCATAATAAATCGAAATCACTTTGACTTCTGTCAGATGATGGACGCCTGGGGTACATAACACCACGTGTGTACATGTTACAACAAGCTTTAACGAAATGACGACAACTAAAATGTTTCAAGGAGGTTCGTCAAAACCTAATAAGCTTTCGAAAAGAAAGAGATAAAGATATGCTAAAACTGCAATTTATGATGAACTGCAGCGCGGAAGGTCTGGCTCCAATTCCCAGCAGTATAGCAACACCTAAATGATTTTTCACTGGCACTCCTCTCGTGATTATCTGATAAATCATCCGAGTAGTATCAATTGTCATGAAAACCTTATCTCAACTTAGCCGATCGGATTCGCCATAAAACAGGAGGTCTCGCCATCGTGCAAAGAAGTACACAAGCACACATGAATTGTTGTGAGAAAAAAGCTAGGCCTTTGTACTAACGAGCCTGTTGCGCCATAAATTTATTTTTTGTTTTAAAATGCCATTTTCGATTTATTATCGAAACGTTCGTCATAAGAAAAAAAAATTAAAGAGGACCATGAAGGCATATTTTTAACACACAAACGGTACCCAAACTTTTAAGGATTGCTTCTACTAGGTCCTTGACAAAACCTATGAGCGACTACCAAAGTACGACGTTAAAATCGTGCTAAGAAATTTGAACGCAAAGATAGGAAGAGAAGACATCTTTGGCAGTATATTCGGAATACATAGCCTACACGACAACACGTCTGGTAATGGACTTTTGCTTTTTGACTTGGCTACGGAACGAAATGCCACTATAGCCAGCACACGGTTTTCTCAACTCAATATCCATAAGGGGGCATGGCAGCCTCCAGATCAACGCACAGCCAACTAAGTTCATAACATCGGGATACACAAGAGGCACGCATTCAGTGTTTTGGATGTCCAAGCATTCCAAACAGTCGGACACAGTAGAGGAATACCTCGCCTTAAGTGGCGCGCACAAGTAAAAACCGACCTCAACCAACTTGGAGTGCGCAACTGGAGGCATTTAGCTATGGACCGGGCTAAGTGGAGAGGCGTGTTGGTTGAGGCCCAGATACATTCCGTACTGTAGAGCCACTTCAGTAAGTATATCACGTTACACTTCAGCCTGATCAAGACTTCTTAATTTGGCATGATATCCACCGACTCTACTCTAATTAGGAAGTCTGGATATCCTCAAGTTAAGTATTTCGTAGAAAACGACTCTGCTCACCCCAAAAGTTAGTTTTAGACTCATCCTTGCAGTTGTGAAATCGATTTCGAGTACCATTCGAGACGAGAGGGTCTTGTAGTCTGGAACTTACACTTGAAACACGACTTGGGTAGTAATTTTTTATGATTCTGTGTTGACCCTAAAAGGGTTTGCATTGTAATTCGGCTCGTAGTCTTATAGCTGTTATAGCTGTATAACATGCCGTCTATTTTCAAGAGAAATAAGATAACACCTACTAGTGCGGTGACGGTGGTTTATAGAGTTCCGCTAATGCAGCTTTAGAAGGTTGCGGTTTGAGGCAATATATACCACCAGCCACTACAATATCATTCAGGAGTAAAGTCTAATGGTGACGACTGCATAAACCAAAAGGGTAACACGTATTTATGAACTTCATAAACAAAAACAATTTTTTTGGCGCAAAAGTTTCGTTAGTACCTAGGGCCTAGCTTTTCTCACAACCATTCATAGGTGCGTGTGTACTTCATGCACGATGGCAGGCCATCCTGTTCAATGCCGACTATCCGAACGGCTGAGTTGAGATCAGCTTTTCTTGACAATTGTCAGATCATCACCAGAGGAAGGCCAGTGAAAAGTCATTAAGGTGTTGCTGGTTTAGGCCCAGGGCAGGGGATAGATCCCAGACCCTCTGCGAGGCACTTCATAGCACTAACCATTGCGCCAGTGACCCCGTCTATCTCCAATCTCAATTCATTCCCCATGACCAGACTCAGGTGCTTGATTGATCATTCAAATTTGGAACTCACGTCGCATTGAAGATCCCTGAAAGACCCTTTTTGCAGTAGCTACCATAAAGTATTTAGGAACTTACCAGATGCATCTGTCTAGAAGATCTCATCACGTTTACGTCCAAATTTAACTGTGAAGAAGATAGGACACCCGAATGTTGTTGCCACAGCAGATATATCTTGCGGATTGACAATATTATAGACCCAACCCTAGTGAATCATCAGCACATAGTACTGTGAGCTTCTATTTGCTTTTGGGATGAAAACAGCTTTTATTTCCACTGACGTCTTAGGAATACGTAATTGCTAAGGCAAATGCTCATAACGTAGATGTTCTGAGTTGTATTAGAACTCCATCAGGTTCATGAGATCACTCTTAACGGTCCAGTGAAGTTTTCTTTGGTAAAGATAGTTTGGTTATATAGAATAAGACCTCCAGTTTAAAGTGTGCATCTGGATATAAAGTTAGGACTGCATCCACTTCTTGGTACAGCTCATAGAATTCGCGGTTGTACTTTCTCCATTCGTCCTCCTCGCACACAGGACCAAAAATCCGCCAAAGTATTTTTCTCTCGAAGGAGCCTAGTATCAGGTCCAACTTCTTGCTTATCGTCCAGCACTCGGCGCCATAAAGCAGAACTGGCAGGATAAGGGTTTTGTAGGGCACACCTTTCGTAAAGAGTTATGTGTAAAGAGTTATGAACCCTGTTGTTTCGCCAAACCGAAGTAGCAACGGTTTCCTAGGGAAATTCTTAGCTGGATCTCCACTAAGGT
Organism: Rhingia rostrata; assembly: GCA_949824845.1. Lineage (NCBI taxonomy): Eukaryota > Metazoa > Arthropoda > Insecta > Diptera > Syrphidae > Rhingia > Rhingia rostrata. The sequence continues at coordinate 47,460,142 of OX463755.1, read as the reverse complement.
GTCATTCGTGGAGTTTATGTTCAGTGCGAGGTAGGTGAACTCCTTAACTACCTCGAAACTGTTGCTATCAATATTGACGTTTTGTCCAAGGCGGTGGACAGATGCTCCGTTATTTGTTGCTAGCATGAACTTAGTTTAGGTTATAGTGGACGCACGCGATGCGCATGCACACTTAGATCATAAAGGACCGCTGTGTTACCACGAGGATCTGTCGATTTTCCTATGTTCGTTCGCCGAATTGAATCGTTCAGGGCTAATAATGTAGCGTTGGTGGTTTCTCACATTGATAATAGCCAGCTCACCGAAGAAGTAGTCTCCCAGATAGAGCTTTCTTTTTACTGAGAGAGCTGGACAAGAGCATAGAAGGTGAGTAATACTTTCCTCCTTTTTCTCTGTCTGAACAGCTTCTTAAGAAGTCATTGCTGATGAGGCCTAGTCTTTTTGCGTGTAGACCTATGGGGCAGTGTACTGTAAGGACACATGGTGTTGATGTTTGATATGTTCAGCATTGCCTGGATATTTGACACGTTGTGCCGTTTATCCATCTGCGGGTTGCTTTCTTGACCGCATCCAGTTTGATCTGAGATTTACCTGTAGCCATGGGCATTCCTATCATATCTACTGGGGGTAAAATTTCAAGGGTTATGTCCAGTCTAGCATCTGCCTTGCAATTCCCCGGTTTGTCGCTGTGGTGAATGGTAAAATTCCCCGTCATCTAGTAAAGAGATTGTCGGCATTCGTGGGCTGATTTCAAATTGAACGAGATTGCTTCCAGGGATTTGATTGGCTCTTGGCTGTCGCTAAAGATGCTAATATCCTTCGTGGATATTACATTCCTTTTCAGCGAAGACAAGGCCATAAGAAGACACGATTTCCGCCTGGTAAAGGATACAATGATCGGGAAGGCGAAAGGATGTACTTATGTTAAGCATCTCGGAGAAAACACCATCACAAGGATGTACTTACGTACTTACCATCATAAGGATGTACTTACGTTAAGCATCTCGGAGAAAACACCATCACCCACTCCAGATTATTTTTTAGACCCATCCATGTAGATGTGAATTGACGCCCATTCAAGACGACTGGGAATGGTTGTCCTGAAGTCATGCTCAAAACTGAGTCGGGTAGTGGTGTGGTCGGTGTTTTCTGTTAAGGTAATTCAGAATATTTGTGTTTTCACCCTGATTGGGTGAGGCCGTCAGTCTCACTGTTGCAAGCTGATCTTTGAACATTACCTAGAAGTTTGAGGTTGGAGGCTGTTTCTAAAGCCGTCCACCAGAAAAGACACCATAAAGGAGTATGGGTCGTATGACAGACACATAAAGCCAGGAAGAGATATGTGGCTGCATACCCCATTTCTTTTCGACTGCCTTTTTAAAAGAGTATAAGGCTACGGTGGCTTTCTTTACGCGTACAAGGATGTTAGCTTTCTTGTTCAGTTTCTTATCCAAAAGCAGACCCAAGTATTTGGCTGATTCTGCGAACTTGAGACTGACGACATTAAGTTTGTGGGGGTCAATGTGCGGGACTTTGTATTTCCTGCTGAGAATCAAAACTAATTCGGTTTTTTGAGGGTTCGCGACGAGTCCACATTTGGCGGCCCACTTAGAGAGTACAGAGAGGACATTATCTAAGAGATCTCTGAGAATATTACGCTATGATCGGCTATTGCTGGGCAATCACTTTGCATCCCTCTCTTTCTAGGAGATTGTTGACACTAGATTCCAGAGAAGAGGATACCGAATGCCCCCTTGTGGAGTACCACACGTAACGGATCTGCGTGCGGATGAGGTGGCTAATTTAGTGTTAATAATTCTGCCTATGGGTAGCTGAATTATTCGCACTCCCAGCGAGTCATCAACATTTAAATCTGAGAGTTCATTAGTAATTGCTTCTACTTTGACATTGTTAAGCACTTATATATCAATCGAGAGGCATGTTGGTTGCGTCGCAGGCTTACCCTTGACTGAAGCGTCACTTAAGTAAGCAAGCATATTCACCTTACTTGACTCAATTTAGATAGTTTTCTTACTTCAATTGAATCAACCTAGGTATCGCAATAAATTTAAGCGATATCCAATTTTTGAATCCATTTGCACTTAAAATTATCTCGACCTAACCCGTGTAAAACACACATTTGCACAACTGAGCCCCATTACTGAATACACCCATTAGATACACCCATCGAATAGCACCGTCCAAACCCCATTTACATGCATTTATCGATCATTATCTGACACAAATATCTATCCATACAAGTTCAAATCGATTGTCAGTCACTTTGAGCAAAGGCCCTCTTTAGCAACACTTGAGATTAATTAGTCGTCCCCATAGAAGACACTCACAACCATAGCAATTGCTAAGCTCAAGCAGCGATAATTGCGCGTATATCTATCTAATGAATTCACAGCCATGATTCATGAATATTCTCCTCAACATTATGGAAATATTCTAAAGGAAAAATTCTATTTCCACTTTTAATTGAAAATTGTCCCTCGACATTCACTCTCCAGCTGAATAGTAATAACTCTGAGCCCCACCAGCCCAACTCGACGAGACTCCTAATGAAAGTTGTCACTTCCTCTTGTATATCTGCACCAATGGAGGGCAACAAAAAGTTCATCTTTTCCTTGGTCCTTGGTGCTCATTAATTTAATTTTCTCAGTAATAAGTCGGTGTAGAGGAAAAAAAAACTTTTTCCTCCATCTCTCGACGGTTTATTATTTTTTTTTTTTTTTTATTAAAAATACTTTAGCCCGTCCAGCAGCCTCTTGTCATCCCTCGTTTTCATTAAGGACTTTTGGTCTTGTTGTGGAGTTGTATCTCATTTTCAAAATATGTGATGGAAATATTTTATAAATAACAATCCTTCAGTAGGGAGGTAGGTGGTGGATAGTGTATAGATACAATGGATATACGAGTGATGGTGTTCGGTTGGGGGGTGGTGGTAGAGATAGCAGGAATTATCTTAATCATCCGCTTAAGTGCTTTACTAAAGCAATTGTTTCTCCCGCATAGTCTTATAAAACGGGGATAGGTCGAGGGAAAAAAATGTCATAATCATAGAGATACGTGACAGTCGAACTGATTAAAGTAGCAAAGTGATGTTGGGCAAAGTTCATTCGAATCAAATTTGCTTAGGAATTGTTTTAATCAGTTATCTAACAGATTAGAGGGAATTGGAGGAGCGGACGGAAGGAGATAAGCAGTATATGTACTCAAGATTAATTAAATAATATCACGCAGCTGCGATTTTTAAAATTAAAATTTTGTCACAAACGGATAAGGTGGAACTGAAATCCGGATAGAATTGACCTTTGCTTCATGAAATTGAACAGAAGTGGATTGTGGATGTCTCGACTTATATCAGAAATGTTTGCAATTAGTAACAGCTAAATATTTCAGATTATAGACACTGCCATTCAGGCTCGTCGAACAAATCAAGGTCTTCGACTCGAAAAAGTGAAATATGGTCACATGAATAGGTGCTAAGAGTCCTTTATTATGCGCGTTCAATGTCTTCAAATTAAAATAAAACAAAGTGTGTGTGAGATACAAATTTTTTATTAGTTTGAAAGGTCCAGCGATGCCATTATGTATAAAGTGTTTTGGTGCGCATCTGAAATGTCAAATGTTCCATGGATCTGGCGCATAAATCAGGCTGAATTTGACCAGTTATTTTGGCTTTTGGAGCAACTCTGGTATGGGGCTTATTCGCACAGACCTGCTCAAGAAAAACTATAATGAGGTCAAATCGGAAGATCTAATTGGACGGTTCACCTCAACTCCACGTGAGATGACCATGCCCTCGAATCGCTCGTGCAGAATTTTCAATGGGGCGTTAGCTGTGCGACACGCAACGTAGTCCTGTTGAAATCACACGTCGTTCGGGTTTATATCATCCAATTCAGGCTAAAAGATGTTGGTATTCATCGACCTATAGTGCTCGCGTTAGCTGTGCGATACGCAACGTAGTCCTGTTGAAACCACATGTCGTTCGGGTTCATATCATCCAATTCAGGCCCCAAAAGATGTTGGTAATCATCGACCTATAGTGCTCGCGTTAGCTGTGCGACACGCAACGTAGTCCTGTTGAAACCACATGTCGTTGGAGTGCATATCATCCAATTCAGGCCAAAAGATGTTGGTAAGCATCGACCTATAGTGCTCGCGTTAGCTGTGCGAAATGCAACGTAGTCCTTTAGAAACCACATGTAGTTTGGGTCCATATCATCCAATTCAGGCCAAAAGATTTTGGTATTCATCGACCTATAGTGCTCGCGTTAGCTGTGCGGAATGCAACGTAGTCCTTTAGAAACCACATGTAGTTTGGGTCCATATCATCCAATTCAGGCCAAAAGATGTTGGTAAACATCGACCTATAGTGCTCGCGTTAGCTACGCGACACGCAACGTAGTCCTGTTGAAATCACAGGTCGTTCGGGTTCATATCATCCAATTCAGGCTAAAAGATTTGGTAATCGTCGACGTGTAGTGCAGCCGTTGACGATGATGTCCTGGCCAACGTCATTCTCAAAGAACCTATGATGATGGCGGCAGCCTAAAATAACCATCAAACGCATACTTTTTTGGGATGCTTTGGACGCTTTTGGATCTCACACAAAATCGCGTAGTTCGGGACGTTACCAATCCATAGGTAACGTCCCGAACTACGCAATTTTGTTTGTTGACGTATCCATTCATACTGAAATCGGCCCAATGGCAGGAAATGATTTTTTGATGAAAATTATGGTCAACTACAAATTGTTTCAGAGCCAATTCAGCAAACAAACGTCGATGCCAATGGTCGTTTACATTCAGCTTTGAGGTCAGCTAAATTTTGTACGGGTGCAGGATTAAGACGCGAAATTCGACAAGTTTTTGTCAGCGAAAAGCGGAGATTTTGTGAGCGACTAACTCGTATTCTCCAGGAAACTCTTACGGACACCGCTGATATTTTCGGCTGAACCTGCTATTCCTAGACATACGGGTACTGCTTTGTCGTTTACTGAACGAGAAGACTAAAATTTATCCACCACACTGCGAACAGTCCACTCGGAAGGAAAACTACGGCTACTTATTGACTTACTTAAGTGGCGCTACAATCGGGAATGAGCCTAGGCCTCAACTAACATGATCCAATTAGCCCGCTCCTTAACTAACTGCCTCCAGTTGCGCACTCCTAATTGGCTGAGGTCGGTTTCTACTTGTTTGCACAATTTAAGGCGAGGTCGTCCTCTACTGCGTCCGACGTCTGGCTGGGAATCGAAGACTCTGCGAGCCGGAGTATTGGTATCCATTCGTTTTACATGTCCTAGCCATCTTACACGTCCAATGCGGAGTGTTCTGACCAGGGGCATGTCGCTCTACTGCTCGTATAGTTCTGGTTGAATCTTCTTCTCCAATGCAATTGTGATCGAAAATTTCTCGAAAAATGTTCATCTTGAATCGGCCAAGGATTTCTTCATCCGCTTTTGAGACGGTCCATGCTTCAGCGCCATAGAGCAGGAATGAGATGATAAGGGTCTTATATAGGATCTCGTTAGTTGTTCGAGTGAGGGCTTTTCTACTGAATTGCCTTCTTAACCCGAAGAAACAGCGGCTGGCAAGAGTAATTCTTCGTCTAATTTCTGACAAGATGTTGTTGTCAGAGTTAATAGCGGAGCCGAGATAGAAAAAGTCCCGTACTATCTCAAAGTTATATCTGTCAATGGTGACGTTCTGTCCAATTCGTCGATGTTGTGTGAACCTTCGAGTTGACAGCATATACTTTGTCTTGCCCTCATTTACTGCTAAAACCATTTTTGCCGCCTCCTTCTCTATTGTAGCAAACGTGGCTATGATATCATGTTGAGTCCTACCAATGATGTCAATATCCTCTGCATATGCAAGGTGTTGGCTCTGGAGTTTTGCACAATCTTCTCAAGAATCAAAGTGAAGAAGCCACATGACAGCGCATAGCCTTACCTAAATCCTTTTTTAGTATCGAATTTGTCGGTGAGGTTGTTACCGACCCCGAAGGAGCAGAGAGAATTCTCCATCGTTATCCTACACAAACGGACGAGTTTGGGCGGTATACCAAAACTAGACCTGGCTCTGTATAGTTCGTCTCTATAAATGCTGTCGTATGCGGCTTTGAAATCGATGAACAGGTGGTGGGTATCAGTTTGGACTTCTTGGGTTTAATCCAGGATCTGCCGAAGTGTGAAAATTTGATCGGTTGTGAACTTTCCTGACCTAAAAATGCACTGATAAGGACCGATCAGGCTGTTGGTAAACGGTTTCAGGCGATCACATATTACGCCAGATAGGATCTTGTAGGCGATGTTGAGAAGACTTATGCCTCTGTAGTTGGCGCAGTTTAGAGGGTCTCCTGTTACGTTCCATTTTTCAGGCATTTTTTCTTCCATCCAGATTTGGTCACCTCCGCCGGCTCAAGCTCAGCTTGAAGGCCGTCATTTCCGGCAACCTTGTGCTTGAGTTAAGATATTGCTATCCTCAATGCACTCAGGTCTGTTTGTTGGCAGTTTTCGCTGTCGTTGCCAATGTTGAATATTTCGTTCTGCCTTACAGTGGAATGTTTTTCGTCATCGCCGTTTAACAGTCTGCAGAAGTGGTTCTTCCATATCCTCAGCATCGACTGTGTTTCATCTACGATATCTCCTTGTTCATCTTGACAGGATTCTGTTCGAGCCTTGTATCCACGGCTTTGAGGTTTAGCACTATGGTAACACTGACGAACATTCTTCCTGGAGCGGCACCTCTCTATATCCTTGGTAGCGCGCCTTTCTTGCTTTTATTCTTTCTGAAAAATTGGTGTTCTTCCCTTCTTCTCTACCTACAGATTTCAATGGCAGCTCTCGTCTTCACCTGCAGCTTAGCCTTGTAGGCCTCGTTCTTGGCTGCGGGCATCTGTCGGCGTTCCTCATCAAACCAGGGGTTTCTTGCTGGTTGGCGCGAGAAACCTAGCAGTTGCGGCTGATCTAATGACTTGTTGGCATCATTGCCATTGTTCTTCGACATTCGCTGCTGGTGGTATGGTGTAAATCTAGAGGTTAAGGTATGCGCGTTGCGCGAAGGTCTTGGCGGTCTCTTGCGATTGCAGTCGTTCGACATTAAATTTTTTCACAGTATTTCTGGATGTTGTGGCATGGTGGATGTCCGCATTCTTACCTTGGCTTGCGATAGGGTTGTGGTCCGAGTCGATGTTAACTCCTCGGAATGTTCGGACATCCAAAATACTGGTTGCGTGCCTCTTGGACATAAGACATCACAGTACTTCGCACATGAATGCAACGAACTACAGACACGTAACAGCACTGGCGACTGAGGCCATCGGCTGGGACAGATCAAGACATTAATACAACAGAGAGAGACAGATAGATACAAAGAAGGAAAGACATATAACATACACCTACGTGGCACAGAGGAGGAGACATAGATTAATATTGTCTCATATTATCGCACAGGTGGCCTCAGATAAGCTGGCGATTTTCGTAGAAAACAAATGCTGCCGAAGCTGGGGCTTGAACCCGCAACGTTTGGCTTCGCAGTCAACTACGCATTCCTCTGAGCCATGGCCACCTGCTTGCGTGCCTCTTATCTATCGCTATTTGATCAATTTGGTTGACCGTTCGTTGATCTGGAGACCTCCATGTCATTTTATGGATATCGAGGTGAGGAAACATTGTGCTGGCTATAGTGTCATTTCGTTCCTTGGCTACCGCAAAGTGGTAGCTGTCGATGGTGATGTTCTGCCCAATTCGCGAATGGTGTGTGTCCCGTCTTGTTGGCAGCATAGAGTCATGCTTGCCCTCGTTTATTTAAGACCAAATTTAGCCCGATCCTGTATTGCAAACTCGGAGACCTATGATGTCAATTTCGTCAGCATTATAGTATAGTCAGTCTTGTGAAAGTTTGGACACATTGTGCTGGCTCGGGGAATTTTTTCCCAGTCTTCTCAAGAACTATGTTGAAGAACAAGGAATAATTCACATGACATTGCATTACCATTCTTAATCGTCTTTTGGTATCGAATGTTTCGGTTTCATCGTTGCTGACCTTGATCCATCTTCATCCTCTCATCCGTCCAGGATATTGGACGGTTACCAAAACACGAAATGGTTGTATAGTTTGTCTCTATAAAAGCTGATGAAAATGTCTCGGGCATCGATATGGAATTATGTTGGTTTTTTTTTTGTTTGTAAGGATCTGGCAAAGTGGGAAGATGACATCAGTTGTAGACTTTTCTGGCATTAAACTTCACTGATGCGGGCTTAACAGGTAATTAATGACCGGTTTCAGGAGTATTACAGCAGAAAAGTCTTGCAATCGATGATCAAAAGAGTCCTTTTCAGCACCTAAAGTAAAATTCCAGTGACAATAGGCTGTAAGAACTGCCCATACGACACATTTCATCTGCCCAACAACCGCGCGCCGGTTTGATAATGAATGTCGACAGATGCTCGCTTCTAAAAACAAGGCAATGATACAAGTTAAGACGGGAACTGCTGAAAACGTTGTGCAGAGCACCAGATTTTTCAGTGAGGAGATGAAAAAACTTTATTTCATTCGATTTTTAAGTTTCAAACGAATTTGCATCAATCAGAGGAGACATCATAAAGCCGCTTCCCAAACATGAATTTTGCCATATAACTGTATATACCATGTCGCAGTCCCTACTTGTCATTTCCGCTGAATCACCATCACCATCACCATCACGATCAGCACCATCGTCATCCTCGTTTCTGACCACAATGTAATGTAACTCATTGTCGAGCTGAAACACCCACGAAGCACTTCCATAACCGAAGAAAAAATTCTCATACGACAAGTATCTATACCAACAAACTCAAAAAAAAAAAAAAAAACTATCTCGATATAACGTGAAGCGGTTTTTTCGTGTTTAATAACCCTGTTTGGCGGGCGAGTGCATATTGATTCCTTGCGTATATTTAAAGTGGAAAAGCTGATCATCAGCAACTGATACCGCAGCTGAAGCCATGGTGTGTGCTGGTGCTCCACTCCCGCGCGACCACAATGGGATCCTTGCAGAATACCACTAGCACATCCGCTTCATCACATCAGCCAGTAATGCGCACTGCGCATGCGCAGCACATGTTAGCGTAGATCCTCTGGGAGCGTATTCGCGTGCGGGTTGCGTTGTTTTTTTTTTCTCATTCGCTTTTTTTACTGCGCTGCTACTCGCCTCCATTCATTTATCCACTCACGCACATGAATTCGGTAGACGACCGACGGCAAGAGTGCAGGAAATATGCATTCCTTCCTCTTTGCACGAAATCGATCTCATTATCAGTTGAGCTGAGCCTGTTAGCCGGGGCATTATTAACCCAAATAACCACGACGCTGGAGAGTGGAGCCTGTGATGCGTGCACACCAATAATTCACGGCTTCATGAGCTGAGCCACCGCTAACAAGGGCTTGTTTGTTTTTATAACGTTTTGGATAGAGGATACCTGGTTCGAGTATGCAGATTGTATGTAAATTAAAGAGCGGGACTATAAGTGAACCACTTCACACCTGAGCATCCGATCGGCTACGAGTTTTTACTGCTGTGGGGGAGAATCAAGAAGATGGGCTTTCTGCCTTGGGGGCACTTTGCTGACGGTAGCTAGATCAGTGAAGGATGATAACAGGTACTTCTATACAACATTAAGGGAACATATGTCATGCGTGTTGTATTGGAATGTTTGCTGGCGGTGCTAAACTTCTTGAATTACGTTGGGAGTTAGGAGGCATAAGATGCTGGGAATGAATTTTTGGTTTTACTTATATCCATTAAAAATATAGAGATATCAAGGATACTTTCTTTAGTTCTGAGATTTGTAACAGCTGAAGTTGTTTTTTAATCCCATTTTTCTGTGTTGAATTATCGGGTGGTTTTTTTTTTAGAGTCATTGGACTCCGAATTGAAATTAAACACAAGAAAATCGTTTTATGTTCCATCAATTTGGCTTGACTGGAAGGATAATTTTATGCCATAAATGGCTGGTTCGAATAAAGCCAAGTCTAGAGGTCCAATTTTCAACCACTTTTTCGAGCATTTAGGTCCGTATGTCGGCAATAACGCCACGAATTTTTTCTTCCAAGTCTTCTAAAGTTTCTGGTTTATTGGCGTAGACGAGCGATTTCTCATATCCCCAAAGAAATTAATCCAATGGTGTCAAACCACACGATCTTGGTGGCCAATTGACAGGTCCATTCCGCGGAGTTATGCGCTCATCGAAATCGATTGTGACGTGCGTTGTGTGGCATGTAGCGTTGTCTTGTTGGAACCACATCTCATCCACATTCATGCCATCCAATTCGGGAACAAAATAGTCGGTTATCATGGCTCTATACCGGTCTCCATTAATGGTAACTGACTCTCCAGCATAATTTCGGAAGATGTATGGGTCAATGACTCCACCAGCCCATAGATCACACCAAACAGTCAGTTTTTATGGATGTAATGGCGTCTCAGGGGTCTCAAATGGATTCTCTTCACTCTTAATGTGGCAATTTGTTGTTGACCTAGACATTCAACCAGAAATGAGCCTCATCACTGAACAAAATTCTGCGATGAAAATCAGCGTCGGGATCAATCTCATTTTCCGCCCATACACCAACATAACGACGCATTGCATAGCCTCGCTAAGCACGCGGCTTTGGGAAATACAGTCGCGAACACTAAAGGTCGACAGCTTCAAAATTGGCGGGAGCAAAATATTAGTGAGCACAAACTTTGTTTGTACCCGACGGATATCCCTTCTTTCCCGAGATGAACTCTTTTCTGGACTTAGCGCTTATGGACAATAGACTAGAACTGACAAATAACGAACACGCGTGGAACTGTGTGGGAGCATTCGATAACGATAGTGACAACCTAGGAATTGATGCCGTATTCAGGATCCCAAACGAGCAACCTGGATGAGTTCGACCAAGTGCGTTCTTTCGACTATCGAAGGTCGAACTGGCCGCGATTCGCCAGAGTTGCAAGGCGCGAACAACATTTGAGCGAGATTAATCCACCGACAAACAGAAACCTTACAAACGATGAAATTGAAGAAAATTTACTAAAAATTAATGAGGTCATCACAAGGTCAATGGATCGAGCTATCCCAAAGGTAAAGGAAATATCGAACGCCAACAATCGATTCACTCCATTGACACAAAAAACAGACTGGTCTCTAGGCTCAAACGGCTGCATAGACAATTTACTGACAGACAAGACCCGTAGATTCAGACACTGGAGTCACTGATTAAAAACCTAAAACAGTTAATCTCGGAGAATTACAAAAAGTCTGTAAGTTTGTGCTGGGGCAAGAAATTTCAGGCTATAAGAACCAGTAGCCCGAATATATTTCCGAAATAAATAAAATATTCAGGCGAAAAGATCATAACGACAATCCATGTGATCGATTTTACCAAACGACAGAGAACAGACAGACACTCACGGCTGTTAGTATAAGTCCAGAAATTGTTGCCTCGAACGACTGTCTTTCACGATCGAAGATCATCAGGAGAAGGCGAATTCGATAGGCGCTATTTGCGAGACTGAACAATTTTGTTCGCCCAAATCGCGATATTGAGGAAAGCGCCTTTCTGAATAACTTTCATCTACGCACTGAACTCCAAGCTTGCGGATCTGAAAATCACGGTTTCACCGAAAACCATTCAAATGGCATAGTCGCCAATGGACTGATGCTGTTCGTGCAAAAAAAATAATTCCTTGACATCTTTGCATCACTGAAAAATAAAAAGTCGGCGGGAGAGGACGGTGTCCCAAACGTCGTATTGAGACACCTGCCAATAGAAGCAGTCGATATCTTCAGCACCCTGTTTAACAATGCACTGAATAATGCACATTATCCGGTGCACTGGAAAACGGCGGTGGTACATCATATCCCCAAAAAGGACAAGGACAAAACAAACCCTGCAAATCTTCGGTCAATAAGCCTTCTGCCGAATGTAAGCAAGGTATTCGAGAAGGTAGTCAATAGAGCTCTGCTTAAGTGGGTCGAGGAAAACAAAATTATTCCGGATAATCAGTTTGGTTTTCGAGCGAGGCATGACACCAGTCATGCCGCGTCGAAACTAGTGTCCGACATCCACTTAAATAATTCCAAAGACAAGGGTTGACTTTGAGAAGGCCTACGACACCGTATGGTTAGAGGGGCTTTTCTACAAGCTGACCAGACTGGGCATGCGTACGCCCATGCTATATTTGATTTATGAAATGCTTATGGGAAAGAAGTTCGTTGTCAAATGTGGCAACGTAACTTCGAGTAAAGTCTTTGAAATTCAAAACGGTTTACGATAGGGTGCGATGAACTCCCCGTAATTGTTTGACATTTATAGAGGTGACCTTGTAGGCTCTCTCAGACCTGATCTAGTGGTGTCCGGATCATGGCCAAAAATCGGCGTCATCAACACTTTTGCAACGTGACTTCGATCACACCAAGGGATATTGCGGTGATTGGAAGTTGAAGTTGAAGTTGAAGATTTCAAAAAAACCTAAACGATTCTGTTTAGGACCCCATTGCATAGGGCTTCTAACGATACCAGAAAAAATGGAAAAAATTGTTTTTCATTGGACAGCACCAGCCTAAATGGAAAGGATACGTCTGTTTGAGAGGCGTTGTCTCCGATCCTGCTTAAGTTTGTACCGAACGACAGACTTCGAGTACATAAAATATTATTGCAACGAAGTTCAGCACAACGAGGTTCAGTTGAACAGAACTGATAATTTCCTAATTTAGGTGATTCGAAGGCACGCTGAAGGGGCGATGTCTAGCGACAACAGCCTGATCTTTCGGGGTTATTACTCAAATGACATTTATATGGAGAGTACGCTCAGGCCCGCCTTTATTTCACCAGAAGCATTACTTTATATGGATTTGTTAGGGTTAGTACAAGACAGAAACGGTATCCCGGTTTTACATCACCGCTACCGCGAGGCGCGAGACAAGCGGCTAATCTGCGACGGGTGAGTTGACAATACTCCGGAGATCCTCCGCTTCAACACGACGGTATCGGATCGCGACAGGACAGATGCTGAAAGCAGCACATCGAATTCTGGTAGCTATATGAGGAAAGTGATCCTGCACTTCCTTAGGGCTTTGCGGACTTTTATACTTAGTTACCTACTTACTTACTTACGTAGCACTACAATCCGGAATAAAGCTTTGCCTCAACAATCATGCCTTTCCGATTAGCCCTGTCCTCAGCTAACTGCCTCCAGTTACGCACTCCAAGTTCGTTGAGGTGGGTTTCTAATTGTGCGCGCCATTTAAGACGTTTAAGAAGGCTAGGACATGTAGAACGAATGGACACCAATATTCCGACTCGCAGAGTCTTCGATTCCCAGCCAGACTCTACTGCTTCCGACGTCTGGTTGGAAATCGAAGACTCTGCGAGCCGGAGTCTTGGTGTCCATTCGTTCTATATGTCCTAGCCATCTTAAACGTCCAATTTGGAGTTTTTTGACCAGGGGTATGCCGCTGTACAGCTCGTACAGTTCTTCGTTGAGTCTTTGTCTCCATAGCCCGTCAACGCAAACGGGACCGAAGTTTTTCGAAGGATTTTCCTCTTAAGTCGACCAAGGATTTCTTTATCTGCTTTTGAGACGGTCAATGCTTCAATGCTGTAAGGCAGGACTGGGATAGTCGAGGTCTTATATAGGATCTCCTCAGTAGTTCGAGTGAGGGCTATACTACTGCATTGCCTTCTTAGCCCGATGAAACAGCGGTTGGCCAGAGTAATTCTCCGTTGAATTTTTGACGAGATGTTGTTGTCAGAGCGGACTCGAGATAGACAAAGTCCCGTACTACCTCAAAGTTATATCTGTCAATGGTGACGTTCTGTCCAATTCGTCGATGTTGTGTGTCCTTTCGTGTTGACAGCATGTACTTCGTCATGCCCTCATTTACTGCTGAACCCATTTTTGCCGCTTCCTTCTCTATACTAGCAAACGTGGCTATAACACCACGTTGGGTCCTGCCAATGATGTCAACATTGTCGGCGTATGCTAGTAGTTGTAACGATTTTTGGAAAATTGTGCCTCTGCCTCTTGTGTTGGCTCGTGAGTTTTGCACGATCCTCTCAAGAATCAAATTAAAGAAGTCACAGGACAGCGCATCAGCTTGCCTTAATCCTGATTTGGTGTCGAATGTGTCGGTGAGGTCGTTTCCGACCCTGATGGTGCAGCGAGAATTCTCCATCGTCATCCTACACAAACGGATGAGTTTGTGCAGTATACCGATACTAGGCATGGCTCAGTATAGTTCGTCTCTATAAATGCTGTCGTATGCGGCCTTGCAAACGATGAATAGATGGTGGGTATCGATTTGGACATCTAGGGTTTTTATTTCAGGAACTGCCGACGTGTGAAAATTTGTTCGGTTGTTGACTTTCCTGGCCTAAGACCACACTGATAAGGGCCGATCAGGTTATTGGTAAGACGGATCCCGTGGATCACCACTTTATATAATCTTGCTACTGTTCGAATCTAATCTAAATCCTAAAAAACGGCTGCCCTGGTAGCCATAGCCACCCTAACCTTCAATAATGCGACGTTGATTTCGCATCAGAGATACATCCATTAGAATTGGGATAAATATGAAAACCGCCCTTTCTAAATATACCTTGACAACTCAGCCGAAACTTAATTATACATTCGATGCAAGTATCCAAAGCAAACTCTAGCCATGTAGTACACTCTCAGCCCAAATAAAAAGGATCTAACCAAAACAGAGAAAAATCAAAACAATTTCCCATCGCAATGCACTCGGGTCTACTAAATGCCATATGGACACATTTGGAAGTCCTCCCTGGCATCCAATTGTTGCAACATTTCATTTCTCGTATGGCACACACATATATGCGGATTGCATCCCAGCCCACATGGAGACAGCATCGCAGCAGCACCTCCAGCGCACCAGTATCATATGGCAAAGTGTTAAATGGGGGACCCATTAAGGCTCATTTGGAATCGGACACGTCCGATTAAAATCTCATTTCTCACCTTCGAAGGTGGCTGCTGGGATCTGGCTGAGCTTCGACTTTAGCGATGACTGTTTTGGAGAGACCCCAGTCATCGTCGTCGTCGTCATCGTTGTTGTTTTTGCGTAGCCGATTATGGGGGCGAACTCGTTATACTTGTGTTTGTGTGTAGTTTGAGTATGTTGCCTGGTGGTCTGGTGATCATGGGCACGTTTTGTCTTTTTTTCTTTGCCTACGGTCAATAATAATCCAATCGGATGGGCATTTGCTTGGAATCGATCGGAATCCAATGCGATAATTTGGCTACTTACCGTCCACATTGAGAGGAAGTCACACCATTTCAGTTGGGCCGTTTTTTGCTTTTCTGTTTGTTCCCATTTGGGTATCTTTCGCAGCCAGCGCACTGCCAGCTGCTCCCCTTAAGCCTAACCTATAGTACTCCTATCCGTACTGGTGGTGGCTCTGGCAATTTAATCTAAAAATAAATATTTAACTTGGCACGGTTCGATTCACACATCCGAACGAGATACAATTGTATAGTTCACACCCAACCACAACGTATGGAAGACGTTACATTCTCGGGCGCGCACCACTGCATGGTGCAGTGCTTCCGTGGCTGCCCACTTAGGCCGCAGAGCGGAGGCCGATGCTGGAATGAGATATCTCTTCCGCAAATGGTTATTAAACGTAAAAATATTAATTTGATTGATTTTATGCTTGCAATGGAATTTTAATTTGATTGTGTTTGTGCGGGGAGTGCCATAAGATGGGAGGAGGAGGAGACGGATTTTATTGATATTTATCATGTGACTAATGGAGTTCAGACGCTTGTGGTGCCAATTGAGAGATGAATGCCTATTTGGGACAGATATGGGTGCATTCCTACTGAGGACGTTCCTCTTGAAATTGTCTGGGTTTACATACCAGATATTACTGAATGTTGATGAACAGTGGATTTGTCCTTCGCCCAACGCGTATCCCTTAGCCTCTAAATTAACACCATACCACCAGCATCAAATGTCGAAGAACAATGGCAGCGATGCCAACAAGCCATTAGATCAGCCGCAACTGATGTGATAGGTTTCTCGCGCCCACCAGCAAGAAACCCCTGGTTTGATGAGGTGTGGTGGCAGATGCTCGCAGCCAAGAACGAGGCATGCAAGGGTAAGCTGCAGGTGAAGACGAGAGCTACCGTTGAGTTCTATAGGCGGAGAAGAAGGTAAAAACACCGACTTTTCAGAGAGATAAAAAAAGAGCAAGAAGAGCTCTTGATCGAGGATATAGAGAGGTGCCATTCTGGGAACGATGTTCACAAGTTTTACCAAAGTGTAAAACGTGAAAGACAAGGATACAAGGCTCGAACAGAATCCTGTCGTGGTGATCAATATTGGCAACGACAGCGAAAACTGCCAGCCACTCGGACTGAGTGAATTGACGATAGCAATATCTAAGCTCAAGCTTATTAAGGCTACCGGAAATGACGGCCTTCCCACCGAGTTTTATATAGCCGACGGAGATGACTTGGTAAGAAACATGCACCAACTCATAAGCCAAATCTAGTAGGAAGAAAGTATGCCTGAAGAATGGAACCTCAGCATCGTTTGCCCGATCCACAAAAAAGGAGACCCTCTGAACTGCGCCAACAACAAACGCATAAGTCTCGTCAACATCGCCTACAAAATCCTATTTGCCGTAACAAGTGAATGCCTGCAACCCTTTACCAACAACCTGATCGGCCCTTATCAGTGTGGTCTTAGGCCAGGAAAGTCCACAACTGATCAAATTTTCACACTTCGGCAGATCCTGGAGGAAACCCAAGAAGTTCGAATCGATACCCACAACCTATTCATCGATTTCAAAGCCGCATACGACTGCATTTATAGAGACGAACTATACGGAGCCATGTCTAGTTTTGGTATACCGCACAAACTCATCCGTTTGTGTAGGATGAAGATGGAGAATTCTCGCTGCTCCATCAGGATCGGAAACGACCTTACCGACACATTTTATACAAAAAACGGATTAAGGCAAGCCGATGCGCTGTCATGTGACTTCTTCAATCTGATTCTTGAGAGGGTTGTGCAAAAATCCCTGGCCAAGAACAGAGGCACAATTATTCAAAAGTTGCCGACGCTGACGATATTGACATCATTGGCAGGACTCAGCGTGATGTCATAGCCACGTTTGTTGGTGTAGAGAAGCAACCGGCAAAGATGGTTTTAGCAGTCAATGAGGGCAAGACAAAGTATATGCTGTCAACAAGAGAGGACACACATCATCCACGGATTGGACAGAATATCACCATTGACAGATATAACTTTGAGGTAGTTCGGGACTTTGTCTACCTCGCCTCCGCTGTTAACTCTGACTACAACATCAAACAAAGAATTTCTCTTGACAACCGCTGTTTCTTCGCGCTAAGAAGCCAATTGGTAGTAAAGCCCTCACTCGAACTACTAAGGAGTTCCTATATAATACCCTGATCATCCCAATCCTGCTCTACGGCGCTGAAGCATGTACCGCACCGAAAGCGGATGAAAAAATCCTTGGTCGATTAGAGACGAAAATTCTTTGAAAAATCTGCGGTCCCGTTTGCGTTGACGGGCTATGGAGGCGAAGATTCAACCAAGAACCGTATGAGCTGTACTGCGACATGCCCCCGGTAAAAAAAAAACCGCATTGGCAGTTTAACACCGCTCCGGCTCGTAGAGTCTTCGATTCCCAGCCAGACGTCGGACGTAGTAGGGGAAGACCTCGCCTTAAGTGGAGCGCACAAGTAGAAACCGAACTATACAAACTTGGATTGTGCAACTGAAGGCAGT
This sequence comes from Rhingia rostrata, assembly GCA_949824845.1. Lineage (NCBI taxonomy): Eukaryota > Metazoa > Arthropoda > Insecta > Diptera > Syrphidae > Rhingia > Rhingia rostrata. The sequence goes on along the minus strand of OX463755.1, from coordinate 47,442,315 downwards.
TGGGCTAATTGGAGAGGCATGTTGGTTGAGGGCCAGGTTCATTCCGGACTGGAGCCATACTTAAGTTAGTGAGTGTAAATCCCTTCATAAAGGCGATACCATGCCTTGAATCAACTACCGCGGCATAGATATTCGCACTAAATCTCGATTCGAAGATCTTATACAACGTCTTGAGTTTTTCTGACAAATGTTCACTCAAAGATCAATCCAGGATAAGTCGGATCCTTGCATCAACTACCGAGGCATAGATATTCCCACTGAATCTCGATTCGAAGGTCTTATATACAACTTCGTAAGTTTTTCTGCAGTATCACCACCTCCCAGCGTTGATTCCGTCCAGGTATATCGACCATAGCACAAATATTCCCACAAAGATCAAGGCGCAAGGCGTAAGTCAAGGCGCATGAATATGTTCAATGACTGTGAGGCCGGGTAGTATTGTATCTATTGCCTGGAGCTGAATAGAGCGGCAACAGAATTCTGAATGTTGTCAAAACGCCTTATACTGGAGAGCACGCGATGAAATGCTCAGTTCGGATGCAGCTCATCTGAACTTTTCCAAACATGAATCTGATTTCAGCAAGGAGACAAGGAGAGAAAGAAACACAGAAGGCACTTCGACAAATCTGCTGAAATTCTACTGAAATTCGCAGACGATATCGACATCATTGGTCGAACCTCCAGTTTATGAAGGATGCCATGGCTCTTGGACTAAATAACTGAAAGTAACATCTTCAGGTGAAATGTTGTCTTTTCTAAGGCATAGAACCTCAGCGGCAATACAAGGCGATAAGGCGAAAAAGGCTTCAATATAAAATCGAAGTACGTATTTATAAGCCTAAGATAATCGCTGCTTAGCAGAGCTGAAGGAAGTCTTGACTTCCTCAATAAGTAATATTCGAGGAACTATACTCCTTAAAACTATTTGCCCGCATTAAAAAAATTTAAACCAGTTAAATGCATGGCCCTGATCCGGGTCACTTAACTCACTTGGCTCGACTTTCAGTACACTTAAACCAAACAAGACATTGGCTAAGGTCAGGATTTTCGTGAGACGTAGAAATTATCTTGGTACACACATCTACACCTAGAGTGTACAAAACATGTATCTCAACCGAATTTAAGGTTAGTTATATACTTTGCCCCCCAAGCCCCTGGCAACCATAGTTTGTGCCGTACCAACAACATACTATTTTTCTGGAATTTCTCCTTCTACACGCATCACCATCGACAGGAGAGCAACAAAAACAAAACCAACAACATCAAGTGAAACTGCGAAGCGTAGAACAAAACGAAGAAACACACTTCATAGAGAACCACGAAATTACGAAGCGCAAAGGAGAGAAGCGAGCAAATGTCTCCGAATGACGCGTTTAATTCCCCCAACGATACCTGCCGAAAGTACAGATCAGAGGTATGTTACAGTTCCTTGATTTGACGAATCCTGAAGGTTGATAATAATTATTATGATGACGACCGAAACTGCCAACGACAGGCAGTGTGTTAAAGCTCCACCACCCAGAATCGCACTACCACTCTGGCAGAGCACCCCTCTTGCCAAACTATGTACACAGGACTAGCGAGTGCTAATCGATAACCGTCGCAACTAATGAAAGTCATTGACTAAGGACATTGGAATAGTGGGAGGGGGGGAGCTATCATTGGTAGTGAAAGGTAGTTGAACTCGGAGCACAAATTCGCAGAAGCGAGGGTACAAGTCGTAGTCGGAGTACCTATATCCTTGCTCCTTTCAAGTTCTGAATCTGAACGATGGTCCCACAACGAGGAAAGTAAAGATATATGATGAGCGGGGGTAAGTAGGGCGAGCTGTTGCTGTTCATTATGTTCCTTGTCCTTGTCGAAAGTGGTCAATGTACACACACACATACTCTAGATACACTTATAGTGGACACTGTGTTTGTGTGTAATACTCGTACGCGGAAAAGGGGTTCACATACGGTTCATTCGTGTCCAGAGAGTAATTCGTGGTGAAGTGAAACACTGACCGTCGTCTTCGTCGTCGCCGGTCTTTGCCATCACCTTGTGTTTACGATGTACAACACAGAAAAGTGAGCCAAGCCAAGACATTTACTTCCTAATGTACAGAGTGGTGCCTATATGTTGAGGACTATGTACAGACTCACGCGGTCATTTCGGGTGTAGGAATGGGGAATATAATATAAAAACATTGATTAGAGGTCAGCATCCTTGTGAAAATACACCGATCGATGGTTGAAATTCAAGAGCAACAGAAATAGGAAATCCTTAATCTAGGATGTGCTAGAGAATCACATCTGAAATGAGCATCTTTAAAGGATTAAAGCGAAAACAGTGGAGCTGTTTATTACAGGTATGATGCCTTAAAAATGGCAGAAGATAAGGTGGGTTTACATATTTCCAATCGTGAATATCAATAACCTAAGGAATCCAATTCGGCAAGGGAAAGACTTTATTTACCTGTTTAAGGGTGTATCGATAGTAGATCTGGTATTTAGCCAACTGCCTCCAGAGGAGAATCTATGTATCTGTAGCACAGGGAACGGTATAAACTCACTATAGGCTTTCAAAGTCAAAGTCTAAGGGTTATTTCCTCCGCAATCACCAGTGGAGCGCATAGAACCACGAATACTTGAGAGCTGTAACAGATATCTAAATTCTTTTCTTATAATTAGCACTCGCTGAAGGGTTTGTGAACACCCTTATGGTGTTTGAGCACAGCGCGAGCAATAAGGGTTTGTGAACGCTGAAGGGTTTGTGAACACCAGTGGTGTTTGAGCACAGCGCGAGCAATAAGAAATTTGAGATGAAGAAAGGAGGAGATACCGATGTGCGTTTGTTTTAAATGTCTGCAAATGTATGCATGCCCTCCGAAAATGCCAAGCTACCTCGATCGGATGACATACCGAACAAAGACCTGAAGCAAGCCATCAAAATAGATAAACAGGCTTTTTTGAAACTTTACAAGTGTCTAACAGAAGGGGTTTTCCCAAATCTATCGAAAAAATAAAGCCTGGTGCTGCGACCTAAAGGAAATGACAGACAAACAGAAGCAATACTATTAAGGTAGGTGGCAATAACAAAACGTCAAGACCAGCCATCAAACACCTAGGAGTGGTGATCGAGGCGAGTCTTACATACAAGGAATATCTTGAAAGTATGTGCGACAAAGTTGCTCATGTTAGCAATGCATTATCAAAGGAAAATGACGAATATTGGAGGAGGACCAGACAACTAATAAGACTAATTCTGTCCTAATATGTGGGGCACTCGTATTGGCTAGATCAATGGCGATTAAGTTTCACGCAAGATGGATAAAATCTGTGATCAGACATTATGCGCTTAGTGTGATTTTCGGGAATGCTATCAGATAATATGGTAGCTGGCGAGCTACACTGGATTTACGACGCCAAATTTCAGATCCGAGCTTCAATAACAACATTAAAGTTGAAAGCAAAACGGTTAAGCTGTAGAGTATAGCAGGAGAGATGGAACCAGTTGTCATAGGGAAGATGGAACCAGTAGTCATACAGAAGATGATCCATAGACTTCTACCGAATATTGACAAAATTTATGGAACTGAAACACGGAGAAGTGAATTTCTAACGCATTCGGATCCTAAGTGAGAATGGCTCCATTCGGGTATATTTAGAGAAATATGGGCTGAAGGAATCCCCTGCCTGTTTGGATTGCGGAGAGGTCGGAAGGCACCGAATCCCTCGTTTTCATACGGAGCGCAGAGAACTAGAGTCAAATATCGAAGAAACACCAACCAATGAGAATGTCACTGAGATTGTTATGCAGTACATGCTATCATGCTGAAATAAGTTGCAGCCATAGTCCTGGTTGAATTAGGGCTGCTGGAAAGAGCCCGAGAGTGCAACGAAGATCTCTCACTGTCCCTTTTGCAGTAAAGTGTGAAAAGAAGATCCTAAATGGTTAGCAGAGTAATACCTTACGATAGTTGCCTCTGCAGAATGTGGTTTAGTATGCGGATACTTTCCAGAAATCAAACACTCAAGTCTGTGAATCATGTATACTAGTAGCTAGTAGCTGTGGTATCGATTTGGACTTCATTGGTTTTTCTAGGATCTGCCGAAGTGTGAAAACTTGATCGGTTGTGGATGTTCATGGCCTAAAACAACACTGAGAAGGGCCGATTAGGTTGTTGGTAAACGGTATAAGGAATTCACATATTTCGGCAGATAGGATCTTTTACTCGATGTTAAGGAGACTTATGCCTCTGTAGTTGGCGCAGTTCAGAGGGTACCCTTTTTTGTCATTATCATCCGCTCAAGCCGAGACTATTCAACACTATAGGCAAAACGTATAGCACAATGGCCATAATTTCAATTAATAATACAACCACTGACAGCCTATATTGACTGTCACACTAGATAAGAATTGAATTTGAAATAGGAGCATAAATTGAATGCATATCCCACCGGGTAAAGTATCTTTTCTAACGAAAATTACAAAATTTCCCAGTCCTCAGATGTCTCCTTTAGGATAGGAGTTGTGAAAATCATCCATCTTTAAAGAGAATAGACAGCCAAAGGCCGCATTTGAAAAGGAAGTGTTTGACGGCATTATATGAATGAATGAACCTGGACCTCGACCCACATGCCTCTCCAATTAGCCCGGTCCTTAGCTACTTGCCTCCAGTTGCGCACTCCAAGTTGGTTGAGGTCGGTTTCTACTTTTGGGCGCTACTTAAGGGGAAGTCTTCCTCTACTGTGTCCGACGTCTGGCTGGGAATCGAAGACTCTGCGAGCCGGAGTTCTACATGTCCTAGCCATCTTAAACGTCCAATGCGGAGTTTTTTTTCGACCAGCGGCATATCACTGTACAGCTTGTATAGAGCTTGGTTAAATTTTCGTCTTCATAGCCCGTCAATGCAAATGCGACCGAAGACTTTTCGAAGAATTTTTCTCGAACCAAGGATTTCTTCATCCGCTTTTGAGACGGTCCATGCTTCAGCGACGTAGAGTAGGACTGGGATGATCAGGGTCTTATATAGGATCTCCATAGTAGTTCGAGTGAGGACTGTACTACTAAATTGCCCTCTTAGCCCGAAGAAACAGCGGTTGGCAAGAGTAATTTATCGTTTGATGCTGTTGTCGGAGTTAGCAGCGGAGTCGAGATAGACAAAGTCCCATACTTCCTCAAAGTTATATCTGTCAATGTTGACGTTCTGTCCTATTCGTCCTTTCGTGTTGACAGCATGTACTTCGTCTCGCCCTCATTTGCTGCTAAAACCATTTGTGCCGCTTTATTCTCTATACTAGCAAACTTATCTACGACATCACGTTGAGTCCTACCAATGATGTTTATATCGTCGGCGTATGCTAGTAGTTGCACCAATTTTTGGGGAATTGTACCTCTGGCCTTGGCCAGGGAGTTTTGCAAAATCCTCTCAAGAATAAAATTGAAGAATTCACATGACAGCGCATCGCCTTGCCTAAATCCTTTTTGGTATCGAATGTGTCAGTGAGGTCGTTTCCAACCCTAATGGAGCAGCGACAATTCTCCATCGTCATCCTACACAAACGGACGTGTTTGGTTGGTATTCCACAACTAGACATGGCTCTGTATGGTTAAATGCTGTAGCATGCGGCTTTAAAATCGATGAATAGTTGGTGGGTATCGATTTGGACTTCTTTGGTTTTTTTTCCAGGATCTTCCAAAGTGTGAAAATTTGACCGGTTATGGACTATCATTGATTAAAACCACACTGATAAGGGCCGATCAGGTTGTTGGTAAGCGGTTTCAGGCTTTCACATATTACGGCAGATAGGATCTTATAGCCGATGTTGACGAGACTTATATCTCTGTAGTTGGCGCAGTTCAAAGTTCTCTTTTTTTGGAGCGGACAAACGATGCTGAGGTTGCATTCTTCAGGCATACTTTCTCCCGACCAGATTTTGCTTATGAGTTGGTGGATGTTACTTACCAAGTCATCCCCGCCGGCTGTATAAAGCTCAGCGGGAAGGCCGTCGCGTTTCCGGCAGCCTTGTTAAGCTTGAGTTTATTTATTGCTATACTAACTTCACTCGGGTCGGGACAGCCAAATTTTGGTTGTCATCGCCGTTTAACAGTCTGCAGAAGTGGTTCTTCCATATCTTCAACATCGCTGTGTCTCAACTAAAATATTTCCTTGTTCATCTCGACAGGATTCGGTTCGAGCCCTGTATCCTTGGCTGTGGAATTTTACACCTGCGAAAAACTTGGTAAAACTTCTGAACATCGTTCCTGAATTGGCACCTATCTATATCCTCGATCGCGCGCGCATTTCTTGCTTTTTCTCTTAATCCTGAAAAGAAGGTGTTCTTCTGTTCTTCTTTGCCTATAGAGCTCAAGGGCAGCTCTCGTCTTCACCTGCAGCTTACCTTAGCATCTGTCGGCCTTCCTCATCAACCCAGGGGTGCCTTGCTGGTGTTGCGTGAAGGCTTTTACAGTCTCGTGCGATGTCTTCTCTTCCTACGACTGCGTTAAAATCTCCCAGCACGATTTTAACTTCGTACTTCGGTAGTCGTTTATAGGTTTTGTCAAGGAGCTCGTACAAACAATCCTTAGCTATATCATCTTTTTTCCTTGTTGGGGTATGAGCGCATACAAGGCTTATGTTGGCAAATTTAGCCTTGATGCGGATTGTAACAATGCGTTCGCAAATGTCTTGGAAACATAAGACTTCTTGCCTAAGTCTGGAATTATAACGAATCCGAATCCGAATCCGAATCCGAATCCGAATAGTCGCTGCTTCTGCTCACTTCAACACGGTCCATAGAAGATGTCACAGTTTTTCATCCTCTTTTTGCCCGGCCCATCCCGGATGGGAGTAATGTCTGCTTTATAGCAGTTTGGGGCTTCCGCTAGTTGTTCGCTTGCAGCTCTCCTGGTTAACGTTCTCACATTCCAAGTGCAGATACGAACGTCGTTGTCCTTTTTTCGTTTAGCAGAGTCGCCAACAATAAAATCATTCCTATCTGAGGCTATTGCTTCGTAATAAATGTTTTTTTTTTGTTTTTTTTTATAATTTGCGCGCACTCAAGGGGTTATGCATACCCTTTATATGTTTTAGCACAGTGCGGGCGTTAAGGAAATTAGGGATAAGATGAAAGGGGATACCGATGCTCATTGGTTTTAAATGTCTGGAAGTTATAATGGAAAGGAAAAACAGAGTTTGGTAGAGCATTCCACATTCGTGTTGTTCGGTTTATGGACGAATCTCTATATTTCAGCGTACGTCCGAAGAAAGGCTTGAGGGTAAACTGATTTGCATTCATTGCGTAACGAGTATTTCGGCTGAATTGTTGAATGGGAGGAATGCAGCTGGCTATTTCATTTGAACATTGGTTGTTAAAAAAGCGATAAAACAAGGTAAGGCAGGAGATGTTTCGACGGTGTTCGAGCGAAGCTAAGGAGTTCGCTATTCTTATGTCTCCTATAAGTTTTTTCGCACGTGTTTGAATCCTATCTAGTAGGTGCAATGTGGAGTTTGGTGCACCTGACCAGACGTGGGCGTTGAATTCAAGTTTTGGGCGTATAAACGCTTTATATATTGTGGCCAGATCAGAGGGGGTGAAATATTTCTTACATCGATTTAGGAAACCTAGACATTTCGCTGCGTTTTTAGTGACTTCGAATATGTGGTCGTTCCAACGTAAGTCGTTACTAACACACATACCTAGCATGGAAAGCTTTTCGGTTTCTTCAACGTAAGTGCCATTCATGGATAATGGCTCTAGATTTTGGTTTCGCTTTAATGACAGAAGACAGCATTGTGTTTTGGAAGCATTGAATTCCACTCTATTAGATTTACCCCATTTGATAATGCTGTCAAGGTCGGAATTCAATGAGCTTAACATATTTTGGCGTTTAGAGTCCACGTGCGAAGGGGAGGGACGAGGACCTGTAATCGAATATGAGAAGCTGAGGTACTGTCATCAGCGAAGGAATGAATTGGATTAGAAGTTGCAGACAGGAGATCATTTATAAAAATGATTTATAAAAATGAGAGAGCGGAGACAAAACTGAGCCTTGATGGACACCAGGATTTATTTGGTGAGTTACAGACTTGAAACCATTAAAAACAACTTGAATTGAACGTTTCGAAAGATAATGTCTAATCCATAGAAGAAGTTTTTCATCGATTCCAAATGCACGCATTTTCGACAAAAGGGCTTGATGCCAAACCCTGTCAAATGCCTTTGAAATATCAAGCGCAACAATCTTGCTTTCGCCACCATGGTGGATTGATTGGTTCCACTTTTCGGTGAGATATGTCATCAAATCACCAGTAGACCTGTTGCTGCGGAAACCATACAGCTGGTCATTGAGAAGTTTTCGTGTTTCGAGATATTTCATAAGCTGAGGATTTATCAGCGTTTCCATGACCTTGGAAAGAAGGGACGTAAGTGCAATTGGTCGGTAGTTGGAGAGAGAAGAAGATTCGCCTTTTTTTTTGGTACAGGCTGGACAAATGCTGTTTTCCATCTACTCGGAAAGAGTCCTGATGAGTAGGATAGATAGAAAAGCTTACGCAGTGGTTTTGCTAGCGTAGAAGAACACCTCCTCAGAATGATGGGGGATATAGTTTCCATCTGGACCAGCGGATTTAATGTATGGTGAGTTAACCAGCACAACCTCCAAGCTGGAGGGCTAGTTCCAATTTATTAGATACCC